>CP136060.1:187189499-188408249 GCA_032464435.1 Aegilops umbellulata
GGTGGTGTCTGCGGGTCGCTGGGGAGGTGCTGAGCACATTCCAGTGCTCAGACGCAAGTGGCAGTTGTGGCCACGGCAACATCAAAGCCGGCGGCGAGGAGTTATCGGGCTTGATGGAAGCGACGGCTATGCAGCGCAACGGAGCACGGGGAGACAAAGGAGCGGCAGAGGAGCTCACAACGGTCACAAAGAAATGCTCGGTGTGGCGGGGGAGACGATGGATCGACGCCAGCGGTCTTCGAGCAGAGGTGGCAGGGACGAGCTCGATGGCGACACTTCCAAGCGTCCGGGCTTGTGTGATTGGACGAAGAGGCGCGCGGAGTCCGCGCAGAGCTCGGGGACATGAGGGTAAGGCGTGGGGTGCACCGTGGCTGCAGTGAACTGTAACGGTGCTTGAGTCTAGAAGAGAGAGAGCGTAGGGAAGAGGGAAGGGCCAGAGAGTGAGGGAGAGGATAGAGGAGGCTACGGGGCATCTCCCATGCGACGCAGATGGGCATGAGGAGGCGGGGAAGCAAGCAAGGAGGAGGTGGCCGCGAGCGTGCGCGTGCGGATACACAGCTGCTCCTACTAGCAAGAGGTAGGGGACGGTGGGGAGTTGGGTTGGGCCTCAGCTACAACAGTTCTAGGCCGCACAAGTAAACCAGGTACAATTTCTGCTTTTCCTTATTTTCTTTATGTTTTATTTTATTTATTTCTTTTGTCATTGTTTTCAAATAAAACAAATTCAAACCCAATGACAAAATTCCCCTGAATATTTTTATGTTGCACAATAGAATTATCCAAAGGCACATAAATTATTTCAAAGTTATTTCAAATTATATTCTGATAATATAATATAAATTCAAATACAAATACAATATGATTTAAATTCAAAGTCCCAAAAATAATTCCTCAAAAATGTTCCTAATTTTGGTTTGATATATAAATATTGACAAAAATCTTAAAACTGTTTTAAAGGCATTTTTGAAACATTGAATGCATTTTTTGGGGTTCTTTGCCCTTTATTTAGCAGAGGCTTTGAAAATTCCCTCAATTCAAAATTTTGAAATTTAAGGATGATGCATGATGCTCACAATGCAACTAATCAAACGAAAATAATTATTGGAGCTAAAATAATTCTAGGGCTGTGACAGTACATGTATCCCAACTGCAATTAAACTAGCCTACTAGCAATATGTTCAAGTTTCACCTTCGGAAAGGATCATCTACAGTTCCACTTCAAAGACTCCCTTCAACATTTTTCTTAAACTCAAGAGCAGCTCTGACGACGTTCCCTCTTGTGATGATTCCAACCTTACAAACCGAAGTTTGTTTTAAGATAAATTAAGTAGAGCAAAAAAAAGGAGAAAAATAGCAAGGCTTGGCCCACTCACCAATTTGCCCGAACTGTCGACTACTGGCAGCCTGCGGTATTTACTAACAAGAAGTAACCTGCATGCCAAAATATCACCACCATCTAATTAAGTTATCTTTAAGAAACATTAACATACAAGTTGGTCCATATAATCTCTGGAAACCAATCAGTGATGTACACGTACCTTGCAGCATCTTCAAGGTTAGTAGTTTCACGCACCACAAGAGGTGCATAAGTCATAACATCACTAACTACTTTCCCATTGGTTTTGCTTAAGAGCTTTTGTATCTGATGGAAAGTCTACAGGCAGGGGTTGGAGTAGAATCAGAGAAAAACATGAAAATAAACAATGTATACTAATACGAGAAATTAAGCATGCAGATACACATGCTTGGAGAACTCATTGCATTCTGATTCGCGCCAATGTCATTTACTCTTTTTCTAACTGGTTATCAATGATTTGGTGATGTTCCATTGAAAATGCAGGCTACCTCCTGTGATATCTCACCATTCAATATGCATAGGGATTTGCACCGCTATATTAGCATGGTGTATTCTTTGATATAGTTTATTCTACATTTTCTTGTATAAGTAGTATAAGGAGGTATTCCTTGCACAGACTGTCCCCTCATGGCTCACTCATCCACATGCTCCTGTGCCTACCCCCAACAACGAACAACGACATCATCATTAACTCATGAATCACATGCATGTGGATTTTGTTGAGCCCAGAGTTTTGAATCATGCAACACATCTAATATTCAGTTTGTACCAAGCTTTTAGACTGTAATATTATTTCAACTTTACAAATATCACAAGTTTATGTTTTTTACCCATTTTAAATTGTAATATGGCTTCAACTTTAAAAATAATTTATGTTTAATGCATTTAAATAATTTTCAAGATTTAGTAAATGTTAAATCAAATATATTTTCAGGAAGTTATGTGTCTTCTATAAAACTAAGAATCGCATCATGGTGTTATGACCGGTTTGGTCTATATCCAGAAGAGGCCCACCGGGCATTAGTATTAGGGGCTTGGCCCACAAGTTATCTTAGGCAAATTATCTTAGGCTAAAGTTATAAATACTAGTTGTAAGACACCGTTTGAGATTAAGCAATAAAGATATTATAATCTTCTGTAGCCCGGCTCCCCAAGGAGCCGGAACCCTAGTCGCCGCCGCACCCAACCCTAGCCGCGACGCGCCGGCGCGCCCGCTCCAGCCCTCGTCCCCCTCCTCCTTGTCCATACAACCTACGCCGAAGGCCTGGTAGGAACCCTAGTCCTACCAATTTGGTATCCAGAGACACCAGACCGATCATGTCGCTTCCTCCATCACCGCCGCCGCTGCCAACCACCACCGCCCCACCTCCGCTGCCGCCGGCCACTTCCGCGCCGATGCCGGCGATCACGTCCGAGACCGCCACCCCGCCAGCGCCGACCACCACCGCGGCGGAGCCGCCCCCCATCCTCTTGCCCGAGGTGTCGGGCACCCTTGGGAGCTCGTCCAGGTGGTCCGGGGCATCAGCCTCTATCTCGCCGGGAACCAGCCCCTGCCGCCGAGCACCGCCACCACCGCCTACGGGCCGCCGCCGCTCCAGCGGCCCGCCCTGGCCTTCCAGTCGCCCTACGGAGGGGCGTCCCCGCCGCCGCTGATGCTGCAGCACTACCCGTCCGCGGGGACTCCTTGGCCAGCGTGGCCGGCCACCACCGCACCGCTGGGGGGCCCTCCCCAGCAGTTTCTACAGGCGCCACCGCCGGCCACCACGACGCTGGATGCGGCGCATCACCACCAGGCGCCGCCACCGTCGACAGCACCACCACCCGCGCCCAGGCCCACTGGTCGGCCCCTGCACCAGGTGCAGTTTCCGCCATCGCCATCGTCAATTCCCGCGTGGGCGGCCGGCTGTCTCCGGGCCCGGTGTATACCACGGCGCCGGAACACCCGACGCCCTCCCTTCGGTTTGATCGTCCTTCCAGCTCGGCGAATTACGCCCCGGAGATCCCCGACCCGGCACACGCGCTGCCGTCGACTGCAGTAGGCCCCGGGTACGGCAGTCCGACACCCCCTCGATTCGCCAAACTGGACTTCGCCACTTACGAGGGCACAGAGGACCCCCTCAACTGGCTCAACCAGTGCGAGCAGTTCTTTCGAGGGCAGCGGACGCTCGCTTCGGATCGTACCTGGCTCGCATCCTATCATCTCCGAGGCGCGGCGCAGACCTGGTACTACGCCCTCGAGCAGGACGATGGCGGCATGCCACCATGGGAGCGCTTTTGGGAGCTCTGTCTCCTCCGGTTCGGGCCTCCTATCCGCGGGAGCCGACTGGCGGCCCTCGGCCGCTTACCTTTCACATGCAGGACTACGCCGACCGCTTCCAGGCCCTGGCGTGCCACGCGCCGGGCGTCTCCGCGACTCAGCGCGCCGAGTTATTTGTGGGCGGTCTGCCGGACCATATTCGCGTGGACGTCGAGCTCCGGGATCCCCCCGACCTACAGACGGCCATGTACTACGCCCGGGCTTTCGAGCAGCGGGCCCAGGCACTGCAGCAACCGCCCGGACGGGGCGGCCGCCAGCCCAGTCGACCAGCGCCGACTCCACCAGCACCGGGCCGGCCTCCTCCAGCCGCGACGGCCACACCCCCGGCCACCACACGGTCCTTCCGTCGGTTGTCACCGGCCGAGCAGCAGGAGCGGCGCTGTCAGGGCCTCTGCTTCAACTGCGATGAGCCCTACACGCCGATCCATGTCTGCCCCCACCTATTTTACTTGGGGACGGTCGACTACACCGAGGCGGACGACTCGACCGACGCGCCACCACCACCCGCGGCGGTCGCGGACACGCCCGCGGATCCCACGGCGACGGCGTGCGTCGTCTCCCTCCACGCCCTCGCCGGCATCCGTGGCGAGCAGACCATGCTGTTGCCGGTGACGGTCCATGGCGAGCGGCTGGTGGCCCTGCTGGACACTGGCTCCACCCATAACTTTCTGCCCGAGGCGACCATGCGTCGGCTAGCCCTTCCGACGACGGGCGGGGACCGCTTGCGGATCACGGTGGCGAACGGCGATCCCCTCGGTGTCATGGGCTCGCCCGCGACGTTCCCATCTCCATCGGTGGCGAACACTTCTCCATTACCTGTGCAGGGATCGGCCTCGGCTGCTTCGACTTCATCCTCGGGGTGGATTTTCTCCGGACCCTCGGTCCTGTGGGACTTCGACGCGCTCACGATGACGTTCTGGCGGCTGGGCCGCCGCATCCGGTGGGACGGCTTGGGGGCGCTGCGCCGGCCATGCCACACCTCCAGCTGGCCGCCGCGTCCTCGAAGGCCGAGCAACCCCTGCTGGATCCCCTTCTGCAGCAGCACAGCGACCTCTTCGACAAGCCACGGGGTTTTCCGCCCGCCCGGGTGTACGACCATCATATTCACCTCATGCCGGGCTCCACCCCCGTGGCGGTTCGGCCCTACCGCTACCCTCAGCTGCAGAAGGATGAGTTGGAGCGACAGTGCGCCCTTATGCTCGCCGCAGGCATCATCCGGATCTCCACGTCACCCTTCTCCGCGCCGGTGCTTCTCGTCCGCAAGTCAGACGGCACATGGCGTTTCTGTATCGACTACCGTGCCCTGAACGCACTCACACTCAAGGACAAGTTCCCTATACCGGTGGTCGACGAGCTCTTGGATGAGCTCCATGGGGCGCGCTTCTTCACCAAGCTCGATCTCCGGTCGGGCTATCATCAGGTGTGTATGCATCCAGACGACATCGCCAAGACGGCGTTTCGCACCCATCATGGCCACTTCGAGTTCTTGGTGATGCCCTTCGGCCTCGCCAACGCCCCGACGACTTTCCAGGCCCTGATGAACGGCATCCTTCGGCCCTACTTACGGCGGTTTGTGCTTGTTTTCTTTGATGACATTCTTATCTACAGCGCCACCTGGGCCGAGCACCTCCAGCACGTCGCCATCGTCTTCAACGAGCTTCGGGCACACCACCTCCACCTTAAGCGCTCGAAGTGCTCGTTCGGGACACCTACCCTCACCTACCTCGGCCATGTCATCTCGGCCGACGAGGTGGCTATGGACGCCGACAAGGTGGCGGCCGTCTCCGAATGGCCGACGCCTCACTCGCCGCAGGCTCTCCGCGGGTTCCTCGGCCTCACCGGCTACTACCGAAAATTTATCCGAGAGTTCGGGCTCATCACGGCGCCCCTCACGCGGTTGCTTCGCCGCGACGCTTTTGCCTGGGACGACGAGGCGACGACGGCGTTCGAGGCCCTCAAGGGGGCCCTCATGACGGGGCCCGTTCTCCAGATGCCCGACTTTGACCGCCCGTTCATGGTGGACTGTGACGCCTCGGGCGCAGGTTTCGGCGTCGTGCTTCATCAGGGTGATGGGCCCCTCGCCTTCTTCAGCCGGCCTTTCGCTCCGCGCCATCTTAAGCTGGCGGCATACGAGCGGGAGCTCATTGGCCTTGTACAGGTCGTTCGTCATTGGCGGCCGTACTTGTGGGACGGTCCTTCTACATTCGCACAGACCACTACAGCCTGAAGTTCTTGCTGGACCAACGGATGTCGACCGTGCCGCAGCACTAGTGGATCAGCAAGCTCTTCGGCTTCGACTTCTCCGTCGAGTATTGGTCGGGCCGCCTTAACACCGTGGCCGATGCGCTGTCCCGTCGCGACTCCGACCTCGCTCCCTCCGCCGACGAGTCCGCCGGGGCGGCCCTGTGCATCCGCTCCGGGCCGACGTTCGGTCTCTTCGCCAACATTCGCCGCGCAACTGCGACGGCCGACGACGTCGTCCTTCTTCAGCAGCAGCTCACGGCCGGCGACCTAGAGGAGCCTTGGCGCTTCTCTGACGGACTGCTTCTCCATGGGCGCCGGATCTTTGTTCCGACGCATGATGATCTCCGTCACCAGGTGTTACAGCTCGCCCACTCGACGGGTCATGAGGGTGTGCAGAAAACCCTCCATCGTCTTCGCGCCGACTTCTACATCCCTGGCAATCGCGCCCTGGTCCACGACTAGGTTCGGTCTTGTCAGACATGCCAGCGCAACAAGACGGAGACCCTGAGGCCGGCTGGGTTACTTCAGCCCTTGGAGGTGTCGTCTCAGGTCTAGGCGGATATATCCATGGACTTCATCGAGGGCCTTCCCAAGGTGGGCGGCAAGTCGGTCATCCTCACGGTGGTCGACCGCTTCTCCAAGTACGCCCACTTCATCGCGCTCGGCCATCCGTACACGGCGGCGTCAGTGGCCCGGGCCTTCTTCGACGGCATCGTCCGTCTACACGGGTTCCCTGCTTCGATCGTCAGTGATCGGGACCCAGTGTTCACGGGCCATGTCTGGCGCGACCTCTTCAGGATGGCGGGTGTCCAGCTCCGCCTGAGTACGGCGTTCCATCCTTAGACAGACGGTCAGTCCGAGATGGTTAACAAGGTCATTGACATGTATTTGCGTTGTGTGACAGGTGATCGGCCTCGAGCTTGGGTGGACTGGCTCTCTTGGGCGGAGTACTGCTACAACGCCTCTTATCACTCCGCCCTGCGCGCTACGCCATTTGAGGTGGTCTATGGTCGACCACCCCCGCCTATACTTTCGATGGACCCGGAGACGGCTCGGACGAAGGTTGCGGGTGACCTTATCCGCACCCGTGACGAGATGCTTGCTGAGGTCCGTCAGCGTCTCCTTCAGGCACAGCAGCTGGCCAAGCACTACTACGACGATCATCATCGCGAGGCGGAGTTCGCGGTGGGTGACTGGGTGTGGCTGCGTCTTCTCCACCGCTCTACGCAGTCACTTGGCCCGCGCGCGAAGCGCAAGCTCGGCCCTCGCTACGCCGGGCCCTTCCCTATCTTGGAGCGCATTGGGAAGGTGGCCTATCGTCTTCAGCTTCCAGCCCGCGCTCGCATCCACGACGTCTTCCATGTGGGGCTGCTCAAGCCTTTCCGTGGCGAGCCACCGGCGGCTCCTCCGGCGCTTCCTCCAACCGCCGATGGTCGCATTCTTCCAGAGCCGGCAAAGGTGTTGCAGGCATAGCTCCGTCGTGGCGTGTGGTTCGTCCTTGTTCAGTGGGCGGGCCTTCCAGAGGAGGAGGCTACTTGGGAGCAACGTGAGGAATTTCGCCAACACTATCCAGACTTTCAGCTCGAGGACGAGCTGTTTGCGCAGGCGGAGAGAGATGTTATGACCGGTTTGGTCTATACCCGAAAGAGGCCCACCGGGCATTAGTATTAGGGGCTTGGCCCACAAGTTATCTTAGGCAAGTTATCTTAGGCTAAAGTTATAAATACTAGTTATAAGACACCGTTTGAGATTAAGCAATAAAGATATTGTAATCTTCTGTTGCCCGGCTCCCAAAGGATCCGGAACCCTAGCCGCCGCCGCACCCAACCCTAGCCGCGACAGCGCCCGCTCCAGCCCTCGTCCCCCTCCTCCTTGTCCATACAACCTACGCCGAAGGCCTGGTAGGGACCCTAGTCCTACCACATGGGGTAACTAAAATAAATAGTGGATTGAGTGATTGTTAAAATTTCAAATAAAAAAATGAGAAATCCATATACTAGAAAAGATTAGTATATGTGGATTGAGTAATTCTTGGAAAAATCATGATACAAATTCCACGAAATCACGTCTTTCTTTTTATTTCTAGTAAAAACCCAAGAACTTCGTGATAATAATTCTAGAAAATTACATACTAATCTTAGGAGTTTTTCTCATGTAAAAAAGCTATGTTACTACTAATGTTGCCTGCTGATTTATCAGTGCAGCCGCATGTAACTATTTATCTTCATGGTCCAACAAAAATGAATTAACACTATGCAGCTGCATGTAACTATTTATCTTCATGGTCCAACAAAGATGAATTAACACTAGTTACATTGCATGCAGTCGTTTGTTTTCATTTATTAAAACATGGTTAATAATATAACCAGATGCTTGTTATATAAAGCCGCCATGCCATCCATAGCCATCATCTATAACCACTCATACAATAGTGTGGGCTATAAGGTTGGCTATTACATTACTACTTTTTTTCTCTTCTCTCTTTCTCTTTCATCACATTTATTGTATTTGCCTAGAAATACGCATATAGCCAGCCTCTTGCATGAGAGCCCACTTTCCTTACTTTTTCACATCTCTCTCCTCCACATAAGCAAAAATGTCATGTAAGCAGGCTATAAGCCCACTATTGTACTTGCTCTTAACTCATCATTACTTCTCTGCAATGCCATGCGAGTCATACTTGTTTGTATTAAAACTGTATTGGCTCAATAGGGAAACTAAAACGATTTCAGTCCGCATCCCAATGGTTCAAATTACAGGGAGGTGCACCTCCATGTGCTCCTCGTCTGCATCATGTTCCATCATCTACAAAGCAGGATACTGCTATATACTTCTCCACAGTTGTACAAACAGGTACGATCGTGTCCACGATGGAAAAGAAATGATTGAACCATATTACAAAATAAAACTAGCCAGATGGTTTTATAAAGATCACTCTGAAAATTCTGCAAGACTGAGAGTGATGTTATTCCGCATCTCTTTTCCAGAGAATATGAAAAAATGTGTTCGCATAAAGAATAACATGAAACTAGGTTCAAATCCACACAAACCACAACCAGCGGAGTGGTAGCAATGGAGATCGAGACCAACCCAAGGCCTCCGGGATGTCCAAACAAGCCACAACCAGCAGAGGCGTAGGGCGCAGGAGAACTTGCCGAGGTGGAGAGCTCCAAGCCCTCCCAGATCAGCTGGACGACAAACATGCTCCCAATTAAGCTTGCATTTTCCACCATAAATCCTTTCGGTACAGCCCCAAAGGAAAGCCTTCATCTTGTTGCTCAGACTCTTCTTGATGCCTTTAGACACGTTGATGGAAGGTAGTACACGGCTCAGACTCTTTCTTGGGGATCAAAACAATGTCTGGCAAATTGAGCCAACGAAAGTTAGCCATTTGCAGGTTGGAGAAGAGGTTAATCACCGCCATGACATCTGATTTGATGGTGTTCCAGCAAGCTCTGAAAAAAGCACCGGTAAACCATCTGGGCCGGAGGGATGATCAGCAGGGATTCAGCCTGCTGACATTGGGCATGAGGAGCAGTTTTGGCCAGAATGGGATGATCAGCCAGGGATTCAGCCTGCCGACATTGGGCACGAGGAGCAGCATGATCAGCATTTACAGCATAATTGTGACCCTAATCTGCAGGATCAGGTTAATATTGGAGGTCAGAATGTTAATGATATCTTGGGACCGGTTATTGACTTAAATCAAAACCCACGGCAGCATGTACCAGGAGAATTCCTGGAGATCAGTGATCTTATAGCAGGGGCTCATGAGCTCAATCAGGAGGAATTCCAGAAACTGGAAGAGATGCTTAATCCTGTGATTCATAATCATCCTCCTATTCAACCAATTCTTCATGAAGTGCAGGGCAATGATCTGGATCTTAATGTTCCTGTGGTGGAGATGGCCATTAGTGATCTGACTGACCTTCAATTCTGACTCAGGACTCAAGAGAACACTTCTAGTGATTCCGTCAATGCATTCCAGGTGAGCATGGGAGTTCCAAATGAAAAGCTAGTTGATGTTCCAGTCCAGCAAGCTGGCAATATTATTATGAACAACATCCATCTTGGTATGGTGGTACTTGAACAGCAAGTGGATTATGATGCTCTGCCTCTGACTGCACTATCCTCTCACCAGAGAAAGTTGGACTATTTGCCTTGTGCTGCAGTGGAGGGGACTTTTACTTTTGCAGATGCAAAGCATGAGGTGCTACTTGAGTCAGAACCTATTCTACAGTCTACACCCTGTCTTCTCTCATTGTGCAGCTACTGAAACACCTCAGATTGCAATGACAACACCTGCCACTCTCTCCTCTGCTATAGGCAATCCTGTTCAAGCTGATTTGGAGAAGAATGTTGTTCAGACCCAGGACAAAGAGGTTCAAACTGCAGACAATCTCCAGCTTACTGCTGTCTTCTCTCAGGAAGGAAGAGCTGCCTGGCAGAAACACTTTTGTCCTGCTTTACCAAACTGCCAGTCTGTCTGTTCCAGTATCTTGGGCTGACTTTTCATAGCTAAATTGCTGTCATCTGAGGATTTTGTGAGGGTAACAAATATTCTTCAATCGAAGCTTTGGCAGTTAATCCAGGAAGGCAATTCAAATGGACTGTCTTTTCAGTTTTTCTGGTCCCTCAAGTCTGCCCATCAGAAGCCCCGCCAGTGTGCTCTCTGTTTTTGGCTGGACAGAATGCTACCAAGGGTTATTCCACCCCCACAGGCACTTAGATCCTCTCATGTTGTGCAAGTGGAGCATTTTAGTACTTCTGTGGTGCACATCAGGAGAAGGCAACAGAAAACTCCCCTAGTGGTCTCAGAAGTTAGTAGGAGTGCTAGACTCAAGCAACTGGCCAAGGGCTACAAGGGTAAGACATGCCTTGACAAAGATTGTCTTGCATGAACAAGACTGCCGGGAAGCTGCCCACTTGGAAGGCGCACCTCATGAACAAGGCTGGACGCCTCACCTTTGTCAAATCCGTGCTCTGTGCAATTCCCCTGCATCAGCTCCTTGTGCTCGCGCCGCCGAAGAAAGTTCTCAAACTCCTTGAGAAGATCCAGAGAGGATTCCTTTGGGCTAGCCGCACCGAGGCTCAAGGCGGCAACTGCCACGTGAACTGGCGCCGCGTCTGCCGCCCTACTCGGCTAGGCGGCCTCGGCATCCATGACCTGGAGCGCACGGGCCTTGCCTTGCGCACCAGATGGCTCTGGTTCGCGCGCACGGATGGAAACAGAGCTTGGGCTGGCCTTGATCTACAGTTCTCCAATGAGGAACGTGCATTCTTCTTCGCATCCACCTCCATGGTCCTTGGCGATGGTCGGCGGGCATTGTTCTGGGAAGACCGCTGGATCAACGGGCAATCCATCTCTGAGATCGCCCCCAGCTGTACGTCCTCATCCCCAAGCGCCGCCGCAAAAGCAAAACGGTGGCCGACGGTCTTCAGGCGCACACATGGGCTTCAGACATTCATGGCACCCTTGGCATTCAGGAGATTGGCCAATACTTGCTAACAGTGTAACACCCCACATATCGCTGGACTGCACTTGCACTATGGGCTGCTGTATGTGGGCCGGCCCAGTTGATCAAACTTTGGTCAGGAAGTATTAAAGCTCACAAGAGGCATCGAGAGAGGGATCGAACAGAATAGAACAAAGGCTCGGCCTTCTTCCTCCTCCAGCTCCTCCCTTCCCTCGTACCAGAGAGTGTATCCCCTCTCCCTGATTCTCTCTTGCTGCCTACCTTGATTCTATGCTCTTCCCATCCTTGATTCTCTTCTCTGGATTGTAGTTCCCTTGTGAACCTTGGTTTGGTGATTTAATTCATACACCAGGAACACTTGTATCCATGGATTTGGTGCTATTTGGTATCGATTTGTCACCTCCTGATCTAGGGGCATGACAGTTGGTATTCAGAGCTGTTCGATCCACACACCCCTTTCCCCTGATTTCTCAACAAATCCCTGAAAATTTTCACCAAATTTCATGTCCCCTTCCTCTGCTCACCACTTGTTCGACAAAATGTCAATACACCCGGAGGCAACCAGCAGCTGCATTTTGCATATCACCATCACCAACTTGATCTACGAGGTAACTGAGGATGTACTAGATCAACTCTTTGGTGCCTATGGTGTGCATGATCTGTGTGTCTCGCATAAATCCACACACATAGAGGTATTTGTGGAGTTCCAATCATGTCTGGAGGCAAGCGAAGCTAAGGGTGCATGCATGGACGGTGCATCTATGATGGGTGCTGCCTTTTGGACATCCAGCACGCCCCGCCGTCCATTAGCGTCATTACGCTGCCCAACTCCAAGTCAGTCGTTATTGATTTTGATTGTCTGGAGAGGGCACCACCTGTCTCGGTACAAGTTGCATTGCAAGGTGCATCGTCACCCATGCCAAGCTCAAATGCCGAAGTTGTCAAGCCTACTATGCCATCAACTCCTGCAAAAAGTGAGGGGCAATCGACACTCACTGTGCTTGCCATGCACACTCCTCGGTGTCAGGAGAAGGTACAACAAGGTCACACAGCCGAGGTGTTCGAAACAAGTCTTGAGTTGTCAGGAAGCCGGATGAAGCCCAATGACTTCATAAAATGGGTATCTAGGGTGCCAACCCTTCATCGCCAAGTGCTATGGACCTTGAGGAGCAAGTTCTGCAACGCTACGACCATGCCACCACCACCTCCGACACCGCCGCATCCACCTGATCAGCCGGTCCATTACTTGGACCCTTGTCCACCTTCTCCGCCTCGCCCTCCAGATCCACTCTCAATTATGGGATTCCGAACTACAACAATGATCGGTAGTCATACGGCACATGCGATGCATCTCAGGTTTGAGCAACAGAAGTATGGACAGGTGCATGGACATAGTTATATGCTGGCAGTCACACAATCATGGCGTCGAAGTGCTTTCAGCCTGGGATATATAGTTTTGTGGGATGACTTTATCTGTGATCTTGTGCTCACCTATGTCAGAGGAATGTCGCTATTTCAGGAGGAGGACTTGGGTTCTGCTGATGAGGTGTTTGATGCAGTGTTCCCCGAGGATGTGTGTGTGCCTTATGAGGTGCTCATTCATGTTGGTGGCCTCTTCCATTTCCTGGAGTTTGGTCGGGACTGGAGTGTACCTTGTACTAATGAAGTGTGGCATGACAAATTGCCATGGTTTTGTAGTGCTTTCAGCCCTGGCAATATTGCAACTGTTATTAGACGGCAGGAAATATGGGTGTGCCAGCTAGCGCTTAATGAAGATTCAGTTTCAATCATGAAGATACTTGATGGGCTACATACTTCTTCTAGTTGGCTCATAAGCAGTACTGAACATGTGCACATAATGGTGAGTTTATTGTCAATGAGGATATCTTTAGCTCTGCACATTCTTGTTTCAGCATTGGAGAAGGTGACAATTTCAGCAGCTAGATTATGGGATCCTGGCATTTTTCAAGTAGGATTCCTTGCAGATCTGTAACTTCTTGCGTGCTATTGGATGTCGTACAATTTTGTTTCTGTTGTACCATGGGTTGGGTCTTCTACACGTGATGGGGTTGGCCTTGGCATATATGGACTAGATGGTGCTTTCATTTTCTTTGGTGCAGTACACTCATGGAGACAAAAGGCATTCAGTCATCAGTGCAATATCATGCAGAGCTTGAATTTTATGATGGACAAATGGTCACCATGGAACTGTAGTGGTTTTAGTCCCGGTCAGCGACGGCGTGGTTCTTGCTACAGCCATATTTTCAGAAGTGATTTCATGCTCTTGTTTCAATATGTTGATCCGGGAGGTTGGCAGGCCGCCCTTGTGCATTCACTTGGTACTCTGAAACTGATCATAAGTATTCACCATTTGCTTGACATTCTATTACCTTGGAGACGAGGCGGTTTCAGTCCTAGGGCTTGTGTTTGCACTTGCCTGATCAGAGCAATTTTATTATCTGAAATGATGCAGTGGCCAACTAGTAGTGCTCGAGCGTGGCCAATCGAAGTTTTTCTGCTGAATGAATCCGTTGGCAGCGATGTGCAGTTTTATTTGGCAACTGGGAATTCTTTTGCTTTGGTGAAGCACTGCGGCTGCCATAGTGCATTCCCATATGATTCTGCATTTTTCGAGTGGCAAATTGCCTGGTTAATCCGACCGGAATGTCTGTTGAGTTCCGTCGGAGATCAGCTTCCCTTGATGATCATTGGTACTGTGTCATATGAAAGCATTTGGGTTGTTCTGCTGTTTTCAAAGATGACTGCTACAGAATGTTGCAAAGTGTTATCATGGTCATGGACAAGCAAAGAGTGGTTCACAAGAATCAACAAGAAGGCCCAAGTTGTTTACTTACACCTACAGTCCTTGTTCGGGTTCAATATCCATCAGCTATGCAATGTGTCGACACGGATGTCATGGGATCCTGGAGGCATTCATGGAATCGGAATCCGAGCCATTGCTTGGGGACAAACAATGTTTTGCCGGGGCGGTAGTATAACACCCCACATATCACTGGACTGCACTTGCACTATGGGCTGCTGTATGTGGGCCGGCCCAGTTGATCAAACTTTGGTCAGGAAGTATTAAAGCTCACAGGAGGCATCGAGAGAGGGATCGAACAGAATAGAACAAAGGCTCGGCCTTCTTCCTCCTCCAGCTCCTCCCTTCCCTCGTACCAGACGAGTGTATCCCCTCTCCCTGATTCTCTCTTGCTGCCTACCTTGATTCTATGCTCTTCCCATCCTTGATTCTCTTCTCTGGATTGTAGTTCCCTTGTGAACCTTGATTTGGTGATTTAATTCATACACCAGGAACACTTGTATCCATGGATTTGGTGCTATTTGGTATCGATTTGTCACCTCCTGATCTAGGGGCATGACACCTGGAGGGCCATTGAAAATAACACTCTCTCTGCCGAACCAGACCAGCTCCATTGGAAATGGAATGCTTCTGGCACATACACCGCCCAGTCCGCGTACCTCGCCACCTTCCACGGCTCTACTTCCTGCCCGGCATGGAAACTTAACTGGAAAGGCTGCCCCCCCCCCCCCCCCCCGCAAGTGAAGTTCTTCCACTGGCTCGCTAGCTTGGGACGCTGCTGGACTGCTGATCGTCTTGCTCGCCGCGGACTGCCGCACCCTCCTCGCTGCCCGCTATGTGACCAGATGCCGGAATCGATGAACCACCTGATCCTGGACTGCCCCTTCACCAAGCAGGTTTGGCATGACATCCTGTCTTGGCTGCACCTACCTTGCAGCGCGCCTAATGGTGAAAGCTCCCTGTCGATCTGGTGGCACACGGCGCGGCAGACCACGCCCAAGCTGATGCGCAAAGGACTCACATCCGCAACGCTGCTGATCCCTTGGATGGCCTGGAAGCATCGCAACGATTGTGTCTTAAATGCTGCAACCCCATCGACTAGCGTCTTGGTTGCAAAGATCAAAGAAGAAGTTGCGCTCTGGGCGACCACGGGTGCTCGAGGCCTGCGTGTCATCCTCCCACAGACCTGGGACGTCCACTGATGTTATTTTGTGTTCTCGTCTGTACTGGTGCCTCCTAGGAGGATGTAACAAACTATCTCTCTCTTTTCAACATAATGAAACGCAAAAGCCTTTTTGCGTTTTCTCGAGAAAAAAAAAGATTGTCTTGCATGTGCTGCAGATGCTCCTCCACTTAACAAGAAGGTGGTCAAGAGCCTCTATGATAAATTTGGGATGGTGGAGAGCAAGCCTCCAGTGCAGAAGAAGCAGAAAACATCCAAGAAGGTTCCTGATGATGCCAAGACCAAGAAGAACCCCAAGAAGAAGTAAGGCAGTGAAGGAAAGAGGAACTGCAGCTCTAGTCAGCTTCCTTTGTTATCCTATGGCTTATTACTTAGCCTTCCAGTTCCAGTTTCTGAATGTTTATGTAATGCAGACTCTTATGGCTTTATGTTCAGTTAAAGGTCTATGTGACTATGATGATTATCTGCAGTTTGTATATGTTGTTGCCTTGGCCTGGTCCCTCTCAGGTCATTGCTATGTACCCTTGTGCGCCCCACTCCCTCTATTTGTTCACAATGACCAAGCAAGCTTGGAAAGTACTTAACTGGAACATAAGAGGCATCAATTCTCCAGATAAATGGCTGCATATCCAGAATAAGATTGATGAGTGGTTGTTCTATGGTCTGTTTTCAGGAAATCAAGAAAGAAATTATAGACATTTCCTTCATCAGAAAATTCTGCCTAGCCAGATTTGATTGTTTTGCTTATTTACCATCAGGAGGATTACTAACTGTCTGGGCCTCATCTCAATTTTCTCGAGAAGTGCTCTTTCAGAATGAATATGCCCTCTCAGTTGCTTTCAATGGACCAGATGTGGCTCATGTTGGACCCTAACTAACATATATGCTCCTTGTCAAGATGATAAGAAGCTCGAATTTCTTGCATGGCTTGATGGCATTCAAATTCCTGAAGAGGCAGATTGGTTATTAGTAGGGGATTTCAATCTCATCAGAAGTTTTGATGCTAGGAAAAATCCAGGGGGTAGTATCAATGAGATGCTTATGTTCAATGCAGTCATCAGTAAACTTGGCCTAGTGGACATACCTTTAAAGGGTAGGAAATATACCCCTGGAGTAACATGCAGACTGCTCCTCTTCTTGAAAGATTGGATTGGTTCTTCACCTCACCAGCCTGGACCCTTTCCTGCCCTAATACTCTGGCATTATACCTCTGGCCATGACCACCTCTGATCATGTACCCTGTGTCATCAACATACAAACCTCTATGCCCAAGAGTAATCTCTTCAGATTTGAGAATAGATGGCTGGAACATGACCAATTCCTGCCCCTGGTAGAGTCAGTTTGGACACGAAGTATACACTTTGCAGATGCAGCCAAAAGACTCAATGCAAAGATGAAAATTCTCAGGAAAAATCTCAAGCTTTGGGCCAAACTTTATCCAATCTCAAGCAAGATATTTCAGATATCAATGCCCTAGTAGCAATGTTGGATGCCCTTGAAAATTACAGAGTGCTTATTGATACAGAAACAGTTCTTAGAATGGACCTTAAAGCACAGCTCCTCACTTTATTGAAACAACAAAAGGTTTATTGGTAGAAGAGGGGTAAAATCAAATGGGTTACTCTTGGGAGTGAAAACTCACAATTTTTCCATGCCTTGGCTACCATTCAGCATAGGTCTAATTGTATTGCTTCTCTCACCAATGCTGCTGGAGACACAGTAACTGATCATGAGGCCAAAGCGCAACGCTTACATGATGCTTTTAAGGACAGACTAGGCCAATCTGAACCATACAGTATTCCACCTGAGCTTTTGAACTTGATTCGCCCCCACTCAGGGCTTGATTGCCTGGAACAGCCTTTCACACACAAGGAAATTGATGATGTCATCGAAGACTTGACTTCAAACAAGTCCCCTGGGCCAGATGGATTCAATACCGACTTTATCAAAAAGTGTTGGCACGTCATTAAAAAGGATTTTTATGACTTGTGTGATCAGTTCTATAGAGGTGAGCTTTGTCTGCAAAGCATGAATAGTGGTTTCATCACCCTTATCTCTAAAAAAGCTGGAGCTCTGGGGCTAATGACTATAGTCCAATATCTCTCTTGAACTGCACCATCAAACTCCTCACCAAGCTACTGGCCAACAAGCTACAAGCAATTATACTAGATCTGATTCATATCAATCAATATGGTTTTATCAAGTCTAGGACTATACAAGGCTGTATAGCTTGGGCATATGAATATCTCTTTCATTGTCATATAAGCAAAAAACCTACGGTAGTGCTCAAGCTGGATTTTGCGAAAGCTTTTGATAAGATTGAGCATGGAACGATTGTGGAAAATCTGAAGCAGAAAGGCTTTGGTATCTTGAAAATGCATGAGTTAACCAAGGAAATCTCTAGATCATCAAGACCTCCTAAGGGAGAAGGATCTCTCTAGATCATCAAGCCCTCATCTCCTAGTGGATTTGGGAAGACCTACCCTAGCTACTCTCTCTCTCCCCATCTTAGTTGGATTTGGATCTTGTGGTACTTGTGTGTATTTGCTTAAAGAGGGCATGTGTCATTGGATCTCGTCTTTGAGTGCTTGTTCCCCTTGATCCCCTCCGAGTTGTGAAAGATTGGGACATCTAGGGCTTTGCCCTATATCACCTTCTCATTATGACATCATGTGCCACAAAGGTAGAGCTAATGTGGTAGCGGATACTCATTTCATATTGTTTCACAATATTAAGTTTCACGTCATTGGATCTGCTCATACAAATGCTTTATATGTCGTTGACCTCTATTTGCTAACCACTATGCTCATTGCCAAGAAGGCACTTGTTGGGGGACCTACTACATGGATGATAAATATCTTATGCGCATTAACAACCATTGTGTTCTCGAGAGTTCGTTGTGTTTGCTCCTTTTGCAGGGATCCCACGGAGGTGGTCTCATGGAACATTTTGGTCGCGACAAGACATACACTATACTTGCCCACAAGTTTCTTGACGGTATTGTGGATCTTAATCAGAGAACAAATCCCCCCCCCCCCCACCCAACCTCCAAGTGAACTAATGACAAGATCTCGTGCAAGAGCCATCAAAATTGAGGTGATTTCACTCCTACTTGAGCTCCCAATGACAAGATCTCATGCATATGAATAAGACTTGGCTTACCGCAAAGTGGAACCTTATGTGTGATTAGGTACTGTCGGATTACGGCTTCCGGCAAAACCCTTAAGGTTCGAACTCTGGGGTCATTATCTTTACTGCTATTGTGATCTTCACTTATATCTTGCTGTCTAGAGCTACTTTGGCGTCAAGAAGACGGAGGACATACTTGCTACACATTTCTTTTGGCCAAAGATGAGACGGGATGTTGAGCATTTTGTGGCTCGCTGCACTACACGTCAAAAAGCTAAGTCACGACTCAATCCTCATGGTTTATATATGCCTTTGCATGTACCTAGTGTTCCATGAGAGAATATATCTATGGATTTTGTACTAGGATTGCCTCGAACAAAGAAGGGGAGGGATGGCATATTTGTCGTCGTGGATAGATTTTCGAAAATGGCACATTTCATACCATGTCATAAAAGCGATGATGTGTTGCTGATTTGTTCTTTCGTGAAATTATTCGCTTGCATGGTGTGCCAAATACTATTGTTTTAGATTGTGATACTAAATTTCCTAGCCACTTTTGGAGATGTTTATGGACTAAGTTGGGGACTAAACTGCTTTTTAGTACTACTTGTCACCCCAAAACTGATGGACAAACTGAAGTAGTCAATAGAACATTGTCTACTATGCTTAGGCCTGTTTTGAAGAATAACAAAAAAAATATGAGAAGAATACTTGCCTCATATTGAATTTGCTTATAATCGTTCTCTACATTCTACTACTAAGATGTGCCCTTTTGAGATTGTGTATGGTTATCTACCTTGTGCACCCATTGATTTGTTGCCTCTTCAATATTCGGAGAAGGTTAATTTTGATGCTAAACAACGTGTTGAATTAATTTTAAAAATGCATGAGTTAACTAAGGAGAACATTGAGCGTATGAATGCTAAAATAAACTTGCTGGAGATAAGGATAGAAAGCATGTTGCATTTGCACCTGGAGATCTTGTTTGGTTACATTTGCGCAAGGATAGGTTTCATGATTTGCACAAATCAAAGCTAATGCCACGTGTTGATGGTCCTTTTAAGGTGTTAGAAAAAATAAATGATAATGCATATAAACTTGGGCTGCCTGCAGAATTTGGGGTTAATCCCACTTTCAACATTGCAGATTTGAAGCCTTATTTGGATGAGAAAGATAAGCTTCCGTCGAGGACGACTTCATTTCAAGAAGGGGAGGATGATGAGGACATCAATACCATTGTTACACCCACAGCCCCTGTTGCTATACATACTGGACCAATTACTAGAGCTCGCGCACACTAATTAAATTACCAGGTACTTTCGTTTCTTGGTAACAATTCTAATGTTTGGTAACAATTCTAATGTTCATGAGAATATGATGTTGCCTAAATTGGATACATTTGTGTTGATTACTAATGAAGGGCCTAGCATGGAATAAAAAGGATGAACAAAAAAGCAGGATCAAGCATGGAGATGAAGGCGTGCGCGAAAGGAACCAGAACGACGTTTTTAGTGCATATTTCAACACTTTGAAGCCTCCGTGATGACATACAAAGACATGGACGAAATATACAAAATGCCCCTTCATAAATTTCGTCCATAGCTTATTTTAGGTGTTGCGCCACCTTATTTTTGGGTCAGGCCCATGTAATTCTAAAATACAACCTCTTAGGTTGTTTGTAGAGTCCGTACGTGTGGGGAAACAGAATTAGGGTTGGTTTCGGATCCCTCCTCCAAGGAGTCACAAAATACCCCCCCCCCCCCAATTCCTCCGTATATACAGCCCTTAGGGCGCCGTTTAGACTTTTGAGATTTGTTTAGTTAAAAGTTAGCCATTGCAACTTCGTGTACTTCGTTTGTGTCCAACGACCAGACCAAGACCCGTTTCGGATCCCCACTTTTATTAATACTTCACATATATTCACAAAATTCAAATTGCATTATCATACTCTTGCTTGTTCTTCGATTGCATGCAGGAAAGGAATAGAACCTTCGTGGTCAGGCTGATCGTGCTTACGGCATCGTCAGTAACCTCAGGAGATTGGTTTAGCGATTGCTAAGACGCAACGTCGTGCATGTTTGTAGTCGGATCGTCAAAGTCGTCTCCACCAAATCGATAGTTATCATCTCATCGAAAAATCGGGACACCCTCGCCTCTATCAGATTTGGAGAAGAATATCTCTCAAGACCTCCATATCTCCTAGAGATTGGAGAAGAACTACCCTTGTTACTTGTTATTTTCACTGGTTCTTGAATCCAAGATGCACCCCTTGTGTTGGCCTGAGGTTTGAGGAGTACTTGGTGTGGACCTTGTCCAATAGCGTTATTCTCTTGTGTTTCCTTTGGATTTGTGCCTTGTTCTTATGTTACTTCTCAAATCCACCTCCAATTCATGAAGAACGGGCCACCCTTGCAGTCTTGCCCCGTATCAGGAGAGGTTGTGCAAGCCCTGGCAGTGGTAGGAGGGCTTGGGAGAAGGTCTAGCCCATTCCTGCCGTGATTGTCAGGGCAAAGTCTGCATCAAGCCCAAGTTCATGTGGTTGCCAAGCCAAGGTGGCTATCAAGCTCAAAACCGTTTCCACCACCGCCAGTCTGATTTGACTGAGCCCAAGCCTATCATTCCCTTTCACAAAAGTAAATAAATTGTTCTACACCTTTGCATCTGGCAGCCGGCAATAGCAAGTAATTTTTATTTGAACTCTCCTACAATCCTACATGTCATCCCACATCCAGTGACAAACTACCTCTACAACTTGTGTGTATGCGTATGCGCGTGTGTGTGCGTGCGTGCGTGTGCATGTGAGGGAGAGGGGTGGTCCTAAAGGTAGATGCATAACCATGCAACACAATTAAGTCTATTATCCGTCCAAGCCTTTCAAAATGTACCTTCCAAGTGCTGTCCACCTCAGGAAATATGTCAGCTTCAGTCTGTCCATTTCCTAAAGGAAAAGAAATTGAAACGTTAATCAATGCAAGATAGCTGATAATATGGACAAAATATTATATAAACAAGGTGAAACTTACACAACAATTCCAAACAATACCTGATATCGAGTCCAGTGCTAACAGATCATAATCTGAGACCACACCAACCTGTTGTATGAAATAAATTGCAGCACGAGTGAATACTGTGCTTAAAAAATGTTGTATATTAACACTGTGTACAAGAACATCATGATATTAAAGCTCTATGAAAATCGACAGATTAATACCAGGGACAACATAGGTTAAGTCAATGGGATACTGGGATATACATGCTTTCAGAGTTCATGTTCATTCGACAGAACAGGAACTAAACATCTAATGGAAAAGACATTTTCCAGGTAAATGTCTCCTACTGAATATCAATATTTAGAACTTTCTTAAGCCTTAACATACATTCAGAGTCAGAACTGAACATGAAGATATCAACCCTGTAGTCATATTACAGGTTACTGGTAGTAATTAGCAAGAACATGAAATGTGCCAACAGAAGAGGAGCTAACAAAGAAGTTTAATTTCTATATGCTCGCTTCTATAATATTATTTCTAGGCACATCCATGTAGCCTAGAGTTAAGGCACAAGCTTGTTGAGGAGGTTGCCCCTCTCTTTCAAAAGAAGATAAGTGGTTCCTCGGCCCATTGTCAATTTTATTTATATGAATAATAGCACTTTATTTTGGGAGGATAGCAATCTGGTAGACTTCAAAATAAAACCATCAGGTGCAAACGAGAAGGAATAGGCCACGCTATATTGACGAGGATATATAATATATGCACGTCAAGACATGTAGATAACAAGGAAATTAAGTCCCATCCAGAACACATACATGTTGACTCCAAAACACATACATTCGGAACCCCGGTTGCATATCATCAACTCTCTGTTTGCTACAGTAAAATAATAGCACCACCTACCAAATTCCAGTGATCATCGGTAACAGGAAAGCCAGTTATTCGATGCTCCACCAGCCTCTCAAGAGCTGCTCAATTAGAAAAGGCTGCCATTAGGAAATGAGTGATATTCTAATGACAGAAACCAAGGCAAAACGTCAAGGCAAACAAAGCACCTTCATCTACTGAAGTGGATGGTTTCACAACATGGAGTTGTTCCCTTTTAGTCATAAAGTCACCAACAGTGTAAACTCCACCACCCTCCTGAAAAGCAAGAAATCCTGAGATCAATGAATTCTTAAAACAAACTACATACAAATACTTCCATCTGGAAACAGAACGTCGAATAATTTATGGTTTTATGCCCAATATACATTAAATAAAGCCATGATCCTTGCACAAAAGATTAGAACCAGATACATCATCATGCAAAAGATATTTGTTGGAATGTTTCCCAGCTCAATAAATGTGATGTTGCTTGTTCTCTGAATAAACTCAGTAAATACCAGATCTATCTGTTATACATTTATATTACTTTATAATGTGCAGTGACACAAACACATCACGCTGTCAAAAGAACATTAAAGAATAAAATGTAAACAACTAATAGCGGGACTAATACACCCAAAATAGATATAGAAGAACAATGCATAAGAGTTATCAGAACTTACGAGAGGCTCACGAGTCGTTCATGAAAGCTTAAAAGCATTGTGTACTTTCAAAGGGAAAACAATCATCAACTTTGCTCCCGATTTGTATGTGATGATGAAGCATTTGATTGTTTATTGTAAACAGTAGCTCAGTGCCAGTGCGTTGCTATGGAACCACAAAAAAGCTGAGGAGTTGGCCACATGGCATGGAAGGGCAAAGCATAAGGCTGTGTTTGGCTCAGCTTCAGCTGCCAACTTTTGGGTCCAAAAGCTAGAAGCTGAACCAAAGGGTTGGAAGGTATTTACCCACCTTTGCCACTAGTAAGTGGAAAAACGTTTCGCTCTTATTCCTGCTACACACTGCGCGTGAGAAGAACAGGCAACAGCCAGCGCCGCCATGGCCTAGGGTTGGCTCGCCGGTGGCAGCACATCCCCTCCAGCCGGCCGTGGCCGTGCCATCGCCACTGCCGGATGGAGCAGATCTCGACAGCGAGTAATTCCCTAGCATCCGCCGCCACTTCTGCCGGCCCTGCTGGCCAGAACCTCCCCAGCCCAGCAGCGCCTCTGTTCCTCCATGCTCCAGCCGTGCCTTCCTCCCTCGAGCAACACCTCCCTCCCAGCCAGCATGTGCGGCCCAGCAACGCCACTGCACACCGGGATGAGATGATGGTCATTTCTTTTTCTTTTTCGCAGTATTCCTGAACATGTATTCCTGGAGTATTTCTTTTGTGGACTTGGAAGTTGAAAAGGCTGTAGATTGCAGATTGTGACCATGCACCTACTTGCTTGTTTAACGAGAGTTGGTGAAAAACTGCACTAGTTACATGGGTGGTGTTGTGTGATTGCAGATTGATGAGTATCTACCTCCAGTGCTACGACAGGGGGTGGCATCAACACAAGTGATCCCATTCAAGAGGAGGAGAACAAAGATACCATAAACAAATTCGTAGTAGGATAGCTAATGCTTCTTCTGTGAGGTTAGCTATGTTGATGGAGGCCATCATCATGTGAACCATACTATTTTTGTATGGTCCGTGTCTTCTGTAATTATATTACAGGCTCTATTTATACGTATGCAACATTAAAAATGTGTAGTTCAATTGTCTATATGTTAGCTACGAATTGTCTGAAGGGGAGCCTTGGCGCAGCGGTAAAGCTGTTGCCTTCTGACCATGAGGTCACGGGTTCGAGTCTTGGAAACAGACTCTTGCAGAAATGTAGGGAAAAGCTGTGTACAAAAGACCCAACGTGGACAGACCCTTCCCCGAACTCTGCGCAAGCGGGAGCTACGTGCACCGGGCTGCCCTTTTTTAGCTGTGAATTGTCCCGGCCATAGGAGGGTTGCAGGCAGTGACTGAAACAACCATAGGAGGGTTGCAAGATATGAAACTGAAATTCAGAGACGCGGAAGGATGGGCATATGTTAAAAATAAGACACGAGGAGAGCTATTTGGGAAGAAAGAGGGTAGCACAATGACGACTTTCATCGTGTTTGAATAAGTAAATTTGTTTGATCTATATGAATTGTCTATTGTCATAATTTTCTTTCCAAAATGATCGTTCATTAGCCTACCAATGTACAAATTGTTGCTTTACAGTCAATTAGCATATAAACATTAGCATAGCACAATGACGTCTTTCATCGCATATTTGTTGCTTTACAGTCAATTAGTAAATTTACTTGATCTATATGTTATTCTATAGCATGCGGGGAGTTGGTTAGTAGGAGTGGAGGAGCTAAAACTCATAGCAATGTTTTGAGTTCGAGGCTAATCCCGTATTTGTTTATTTGTACCTTCTACAAGAGATTGGTCCCATGCGAAAGTAAGACAATATTTGTTTACTTATACCTTTTATAGCTGGTTCTACATATGAGTAAGTGTGCAATTGTTTATTTGTTCCTTTAGCAAGAGCGATGGTCCCCAATGAGTATGTAGCACATCTATTGAACTTTTGCATGCTTGTTTGCCCCATGTGTGAGTACGAATGGAGAGTGAGGAGTGAACTCACAACCAACTCCAATCTTCAGAGTGAGGAGTAGGAAAGATACAAGGACATCTAAAAAGTAAGAACCACATGTTAGAGCTTCACTAACGGTACATTAATTCTTCAAGTGGCATATGCGTCCCAAATGACATTCATAATCGTCGACAAGGATCCTAGCAGGCTACTTCCTAACCATTTTTTTACTAGAAACATGAATGCCCTCATCACCAAAGCAGAGCAGCGCACACAAAGGTGATCAAATGGAAAATTTGGCATACATCTATCAGATTGACATGCAAGAACATGGGCATCTCCCTAATGGCACTGTAATCAGACATGCATATGCATAAACTCCGTCCTACAGAAGTAATGAGAGACACGGGTCAGCCGAGATAAAAAAAAATGTCCACATACTCCCAGGTTATCCTGCAGAACAACTTTAATTAGCTCAGGCACATATAAAAATCTTTGCGGGCAGCTAAAATGATACAATAGCAACGACATCAGTTGGAACCTATAATCCAAATATGCCCGCATCCACCCCTCTGATCTAACATAGGACTCGTATAACCCCCGAATCACCGTTTCTGGCAACTATCAGCATCCAATTGCAAATACAGAAAAACAGTAAACACAAGAAGCAAGGAACGGAGCTGGGCTCACCACAGCCACGGAGGTGCGGTGCGGCAGCTTGCCTCTAGCGGCGGTGACCGCGAACGCGCGGACGGATGAGGCTGGGGGCCGCACGAGGGGTGCACCGGAAGACATCCGTGGCACTGCAGACAGACGAGACCGCCGCCCGCCAGCGACGGCCGGGCAATCGAAGGAGAGGAGCAGCAGCCTGGCGGCCATGGTGCTAGTCCCCTCTTCTCTCTCCCTCGCACCGCACTCGCGTCGGGTTCGCTCGCGGCTGGAAACTGGTGAGGGGAGGGAAGGCCGAGGGTGCGGAGGAACCTGTGGCTCGGCATGCTTGAAGGGATGAAACCTCTTTTTTATGTGTGGGTGGGGTCGATCCCTATGGGCCAATCTATCATTCTTAATAAGTTGCTCCTCACTTTTCCCTATTCTCTTATCATGCACACTGTCCACGTCAGCAATGTGTCACGTATTATTTAATTTTCCAAATCACCCAATCAATCTTATTCCCGAGCGGTCAGGGCGGTGAAAAAAACCTGCGTTTTCCCTCGCCTGCACCCGCTCATCCCGCGTGCCTCACCAGTTCCCCACAGCCGCGGATTCCCCTTCCCCTTCATCTTCTCCAATGTCCATCAAATCCCACTACACAATTACTATGTCGATTCCGTTTCTCTTAGGATCTAGTATTTCTCTCCGGACCGCATGCGAGTTGACAAGGTACGATGGCGAGGGCGTCTCCCCTTGCGATGAGATCTGCAGGTGCTCATCCCCGCCTTGCCCCCGGCTTCCCCATCGTCGGGGCCCCCGCCCTGGATGAAGAGCACCTCGCGGCGGATGCCATTGCGCCCACATCGACCTCGGCCACTCTTGGTGATTACCTTGCCGTCGCGTATCGGGTGCCTTGACAGAAGGCCGGGAAGTCTCGCCGTGGAGTGGCCAACCCTGCTCGGTGGGGTGTGAGATATGCATCTTGGAGCTCCCTGGAGTACAGAGGCTGCAGATCCAGAGCCTGCTGCCGCTCAAATCGGCCATCCACACCGGCACGTTGTGCTCACGGTGGCATGACCTTTAGGTCAGCGGCGGCCCATGCCCTCCTCACTCAGCCTCTGAGTCACATCGGCCGCATGAGGACGGGGGTACCAACTAGCGGGGATCGATATGTGAGGGATTACAGGTGACCGCCACACGAGAGTATGGGACTCCAGCCAACCACGTCAAGGTGCGGCTCAATCAAGGTGCCGATGCACTCAGATATAACATGTCCTTGCCATTCTTACTGTATATTGTATACTACATATCTAACATATGTCCGAGCAGGAATTAGATTATAGTACATTATTTCACGGCATACTGTATGTTTTGTTTGAACCTAACACTTGAATATACGAGTCATTTTCTTGGTTTGCTCTGCGGAAATTTGGTTGAATTGGTTATATTTCTTCAATTTCTTTGTGGAAATTTTTGCTTGAATTTCTTCCCTGGATTTTTCCATGCAATGTATTTGTCTAAACATGTTGGCTACAATTTGTTTCCGTACAAGGCAATTGCGAGTGGCAGCACGGCAGTGGACGGCGGCTTTGCCGTCAAGGACCGTATATCTCGGCCTGCTTGTGTTGTTGGATGCTGCGACTGCGGGTCCGTCGATGCAAACATGCTCATGTCGCAGGTGCTGCTGCTGGAAGGCGAGGTCAATTAGGGCGGGTTCATGTTGTCGAGTCAACTACATGGACTCTAGCTTTAATGTGAAGTTGCAGAGCAACTTGCAAATACCTTTCCGCTTTACAGACTTGCAATGACTTGATACCAAAATTTATCCAAAGTTTGTGTTGCGATGGTTTGTTCTAATTTTATCGGCATGTCACATCTTTTAACAAGCTGATATTCTGTTTGAGAAAATTACAGAAAACGATGCATCCTCATAATAAAAAAAAATCTGTAAGTGCTTACACTTTTGTCCATTATGATTATGTCTCCTCGCAGAAGATATATTTGTATTGTTCAACCAGCTCCTAACTTACTCCATATATACAGTGATAGTGTATACAACCTAACTCAAGAATTTGGAAGTTTGTGGTTTCCTTGACATTTTGTTTCGATGCATTTTTATCTCCCTGTTGTTCATACACTTTCTGCCACTCCTACTGACTAAATAGCACATGCAGGCAACCTTATCAAGATTCTGGCAAAATCGTCTATGTGCGCAGCCCATATTGTGAAAGAGCAACAATATCTTTCTGGTGCCACAGCCAACAGGTTTTGTCAGTTTCATCACCTTCAGTGTCGGTGGTTGTGCTCTGTCCGCATCTCAGTTAAATTTTACACTTTCAACTATCTTGAGCATTCAACCAAATTGAAGATCAATATATCAACTAGCATAGTTGCTCATTAGGAGTTGCAACAAAGCTCGATTTACCAAGGTATCTATGAATTTTGCTGGTCCACTTGGAGTTTTTTTATCTATCTTTCCTACGGTGTTGATTGTTTTTAAATTTTTGTTTCATTCATCATAAAGGAAAGACTAAAATAAATCTTCACAGGTTGCCATCCCGGTGGAGTGATGGTGTGAACTACTTTTAAGCGGTAGTCTAAAAATCATGTGTGACAACTTGAGGTCGAGAGAATATGGTTATATAATAGTGACAAGCTAGAATTGGTAGTTTCATTTGACTTATGTCTGTGTCTGCTTGATATAATTGCCCATTGCTGAAAATTAATTTCATTTGCTTGATGTATTTGCAGTTCTGCACTGTTTATTGAACGAAAACTCCACTAACGTGTTATGTCAATCTTCAGCTTTTTCACTGAATATGCATTTAGTATTCTTTCGTCAAACATATTATTGAGTGAAAACCAAGCCATTTAGCATCTACAAGCCTAATAGATGTCCCGCGGCAACGCGCGGGGTATGCATCTAGTATTAAAAATGTCAACACGTTCGGGAGCAGCTACGACGGCCCACATGATCCTGTGTGATAACTGCTTATCCCCACCCGTGAGCCCGAACACGTGTGTAATCAACTTTAGTTGCCATGTGTAGTTAACTATAATTGTCATGTATTTTCCTTAAAAAAATATAATTGTCATGTATCATTAAATATAGTTGCCATGTGTAACTAATTGAAGTTGGCATGTGTGGTTAAACCATAGTTACCATCTATGGTCAACCATAGTTGTTGTGTGTGATTAACTAGTTGCTACATATGCATAGTGTGTAACTAATTGGAGTTGTCACGCGTAGTTAAACCATAGTTACCATGTATGGTCAATCATAGTTGTCGTGTGTGATTAACTACTTGACACATATGCACAACTATAGTTGCCATCTATCACCGTGCCCACATGTTCGGCCGAGCGTCATGTGTCCGTTCGGGCGAGAAGCGCTCAGACATGTGGCACTAAATGATAACGGCCACACAACGCTAGGTGCTTACGTGGCTCTCAACCCATATGTGTAGGATCAAAAGTAGGTCTAGAGGGGTGATTAGACTACTTGACCAAATACAAATCTAGCTTTTCCGAATTTTAAGTCTTGGCAGATTTTAGTAACTTAGCTCAAGTCGAGCAATCAACCTACACATGCAATTCTAAGAGTGTAAAAGCGAAATGTAAATCATTGCATATGAAGGTAAATGGAGGTGTTTGAAAGGCAAACGCAATGTAGATACAGAGATTTTTGGCGTGGTTCCGATAGATGGTGCTATCGTACATCCACATTGATGGAGACTTCAACCCACGAAGGGTAACGGTTGCGCGAGTCCACGAAGGGCTCCACCCATGAAGGATCCACGAAGAAGCAACCTTGTATATCCCACCATATACATCGCCCACGAAGGACTTGCCTCACTTGGTTAGATCTTCACGAAGTAAGCGATCTCCTTACCCTTACAAACTCCTTGGTTCAACTCCACAATCTTGACGGAGGCTCTCAAGTGACACATAACCAATCTAGGAGACACCACTCTTCAAAAGGTAATACATGGTGTGTCGATGATGAACTCCTTGCTCTTGTGCTTCAAATGATAGTCTCCCCAACACTCAACTCTATCTCACAGATTTGGCTATGGTGAAAAGATGATTTGAGTGGAAAGCAACTTGAGGAAGGTTAGAGATCAAGATTCATGTCGTTGGATTGGAATGTCTTCGTCTCAACACATGAGTAGATGG
The DNA here is from genome assembly GCA_032464435.1 of Aegilops umbellulata. Classification (NCBI taxonomy): domain Eukaryota; kingdom Viridiplantae; phylum Streptophyta; class Magnoliopsida; order Poales; family Poaceae; genus Aegilops; species Aegilops umbellulata. Next base: position 187,219,336 of record CP136060.1, read on the forward strand.
TTCTCTCTCAGAAAATGAATGCTGGAAGTGTAGGCACGTTCTGATGGCTCTCTCATAGATGGAGAGGAGGGTGGAGGGGTATATATAATCTCCACACAAAATCTAACCGTTACACACAGTTGAGCCAACTCGGTCAGACCGGATATATGAACTCGGTGAGACCGATTCAGTTTAAAATTTGAACATTAGGATTTTCGGTGGGACCAACAAGATCAACTCGGTGGGACTGATGAGCTAGGGTTAGGGCAAACCTCATCTCGGTTTGACCGATCACGTGAACTCGGTGAGACCGGTTTCAGTAATAGGTTAACAGAGAGTTGGTCAGGCAAACTCTGTGGATCGCTCCTTTCGGTGATACCGATACATTACGAAAGGGAAACGGAGAGTTTACACTGCGAACTCGATGGGACCGATCGCTCATTTCGGTGAGACCAAGACGTTACGAAGGGAAGCAGAGAGTTTGTAATCCCATCTCGGTGAGACCGAGATCCCTATATATCGGTGAGACCGAACTGATTAAGGTTTTTGGCTATGGCTATGTCAAGTGAACTCGGTGGCGCCGGATGAATCTAATCGGTGGGGCCGAGTTTGACTTTAGGTTTAGGACATATTTGGATTTGAGAAGATGGTTGAGGGCTTTGGAGCATATCACTAAGCATTTTGAGCAAGTAGACCATTAAGCAACACCTCATCCCCTTTTAATAGTATTGGCTTTTCCTATGGACTCAATGTGATTTTGGATCACTAAAATATAAATGAAGAGTCTTAAGTTTTTGCCAATATTTGTCCTTAGCATTTTGAGGGGTCCACATCTCTAGTCCATGCCATGCCAATCACTGAACTTTCTGAAATAATCAATTTGAAAAGATATTAGTTCAATGAGCTATATCTTATTATGAATTACCAAAACCACCCAGGGTGATAGAGGCAAAGGTGTCCCGTCTTTCGATGAGATGGTGGCTATCGTTTTGGAGGAAGTCGACTTTGACGATCCGACTATGAACGTGCGAGGACGTCGCGCCTTAGCAATCGCTAAACCAACTCCGAGAGGTTATTGACCACGCCGGAGCATGATCAACCTGACCACGAAGGTTTGTTTCCTGCGGGCAAATGAAGAACAAGCAAGAAACTAAGATTGCAATCTGGATATTGCGAATATAAGAGGAAAGCTTTATTGATCAAGGTGGGGTTCTGTGACGCCTTTGTCTGGTCGTTGAACACAAACGAAGTACGCGAAGTTGTAGCTATGGCGAACTTTAATCTAAACAAAACCCAAAGTCTAAACAACGCCCTAAGGGCTGTATATATGGAGGAAGAGGGGGGATTTCGTGGCCCTTGAGGGAGGGGTCCGAAACCAACCCTAACTCTTGTTTCCCCACACATACGGACTCTAAAAACAGCCTATACTTAAGTATTTCGAAATTACATGGGCCTGGGCCAATAATAAGGTGACACAGCACCTAGAATAGCCTCTAGACGAAAATTATGAAGTGGCATCTTGTATATTTCGTCCAAGGCTTCATGCACTCCTTATGGTGGCTCCAAAGTCCTGAAATCATCACTTATAACTTTGTTCTTGTCCCTCTTGTGCATGCCATCATCTCTAGGCTTGGTCTTGCTCTGGTGTTCATCCCTCTTCTCCATACTAGGCCCTTCATTTGTAAGTAAAACAAATGTATCCAATTTAGGTAGCATCATATTCTCATGAACATTAAAATCATTACCAAGAAACGAAAGTACCTGATAATTTAATTGGTGTGCGCGAGCTCTAGTAATTGGTCCAATATATGTAGCAGTAGGAGCTGTGGGTGTAACAGTTGTATTGATGTCCTCATCATCCTCCCCTTTCTGAAATGAAGTCATCCTCGAAGGAAGCTCATCTTCCTCGCCCAAATAAGGCTTCAAATCTGCAATGTTAAAAGTGGGACTAATCCCAAAATCTGCAGGCAGCTCAAGTTTATATGCATTGTAATTTATTTTCCTAACACCTTAAAAGGACCATCAGCACGTGGCATTAGCTTTGATTTGCGCAAATTAGGAAATCTATCCTTACGCAAATGTAACCAAACAAGATCTCCAGATGCAAACGCAACATATTTTCTACCCTTATCTCCAGCAAGTTTATATTTAGCATTCATACGCTCAATGTTTTCCTTAGTTAACTCATGCACTTTTAAAATCAATTCAGCACGTTCTTTAGCATCAAAATTAACCTTCTCCGAAGATGGAAGAGGCAACAAATCAATAGGTGCACGAGGTAGGAAACCATACACAATTTCAAAAGGGCACATCTTAGTAGTAGAATGCAATGAACGATTATAAGAAAATTCAATATGAGGCAAGCATTCTTCCCTTATTTTCTTATTATTCTTCAAAACAGCCCTAAGCATAGTAGACAGTGTTCTATTGACTACTTCAGTTTGTTCATCAGTTTGGGGTGACAAGTAGTACTAAAAAGCAGTTTAGTCCCCAACTTAGCCCATAAACATCTCCAAAAGTGGCTAAGAAATTTAGTATCACGATCTGAAACAATGGTATTTGGCACACCATGCAAGCGAATAATTTCAAGAACAAATCAGCAACATTAACAACATCATCGCTTTTATGACATGGTATAAAATGTGCCATTTTCGCGAATCTATCCATGACAACAAATATGCTATCCCCCCTTCTTTGTTCGAGCTAAATATAAAACAAAGTCCATGGATGTATTCTCCCAAGGAACACTAGTTACAGGCAAAGGCATATATAAACCATGAGGATTAAGTCGTGACTTAGCTTTTTGACATGTAGTGCAGCGAGCAATAAAACGCTCAACATCCCGTCTCATCTTTGGCCAAAAGAAATGTGTAGCAAGTACGTCCTCCGTCTTCTTCGCACCAAGTTGTCCCATTTATCCTCCTCCATGCGCCTCTTGCGATAACAAAAGATGAACAGACCTAACTGGAATGCATAGCTTATTAGCACAGAACACAAAGCCATCATTAACGGCGAACTTGTTCGATGTTCTTCCTTCTTTACAATTCTGCATTACATCTTTAAAATCAGCATCATGCACATATTGATCTTTGATGGTATCCAAACCAAATATTTTGAAGTCAAGTTGTGAAAGCATAGTATAGCGACGAGACAATGCATCAGCAATAACATGTTCTTTACCCTTCTTGTGTTTAATGACATAAGGGAAAGTCTCAATGAATTCAACCCATTTAGCATGTCTACGATTCAGTTTAGCTTGACTTTTAATATGTTTCAAACATTCATGATCAGAATGTATAACAAATTCTTTGGGCCATAAATAATGTTGCCATGTCTCTAAAGTCTAAATAAGAGCATATAATTCTTTGTCATAAGTAGAATAATTCAGACTAGGCCCACTCAATTTTTCAGAAAAGTAGCAACAGGTTTGCCATCTTGTAATAACACACCTCCTAATCCAATTCCACTAGCATCACATTCAAGCTCAAAAGTCTTATTAAAATCAGGAAGTTGGAGTAAAGGAGCATGTGTCAACTTATCTTTCAATATCGTGAAGGCTTCTTCCTGTGCGGTACCCCAAACAAAAGGCACATCCTTCTTTGTAAGCTCATTGAGAGGTGCATCAATGGTGCTAAAATCTCTCACAAAACGCTTATAGAAACCAGCGAGTCCAAGAAAACTCCTCACTTGTGTGACCGTTTTGGGCTGCGGTCAACTCTCAATAGCTTCAACCTTGGCTTTATCAACTTCAATTCCCTATGGAGTAACAACATAGCCAAGAAATGATACTCGGTCGGTGCAAAAGGTGCACTTCCCAAGGTTACCAAACAAACGTGCATCACGTAGAGCAATAAAAACAGCACGTAAATGTTCCAAATGTTCTTCCAAAGATTTGCTATAAATAAGTATATCATCAAAATAGACTACCACAAATCGTCCAATGAAAGCATGTAAAACTTCATTCATTAGTCTCATGAAAGTACTAGGCGCATTAGTTAACCCAAAAGGCATGACTAACCACTCATATAAACCAAACTTAGTTTTAAATGCTGTTTTCCATTCATCTCCCAATTTCATACGAATTTGATGGTATACACTACGCAAATCAAATTTGGAGAAAATTGTAGAGCCACTCAATTCATCAAGAATATCATCTAGCCTAGGAATAGGATGACGATAATGAATAGTAATATTATTAATGCCTCTACAATCAACACACATACGGGGCGTACCATCCTTTTTAGGCACTAGTATAATAGGAACAACACAAGGACTAAGAGATTCGCGTATATAACCTTTGTCGAGCAGTTCATGTACTTGACGCACCTTCGTCTCCTCTGGATTGGTACGGTATGGTGCACGGTTGGGTAGCGATGCAGCAGGAATTAAGTTAATTTGATGCTCAATCCCTCGAATAGGAGGTAATCCCGGTAGCACGTCTTGTGGGAAGACGTCAGCGAACTCCTGCAAAATGTTAGTGACAGCAGGGGGCAAAGAGGAAGGCACGTCCTCGAATGAAAATAATGCCTCTTTGCACACAAAAGCATATCAAAAAGATTTGCTAAAATCTAGCTCATCAATATCAGATTTGGTGGCAAGTAAACATGCATTTTTCAATTTAATTTCAGAAGCAACACTAGATGGTTTATTATTAGGCTTCATTTGTTGCTCAAATTCTTTTGCCACAATCTGATTTTCACTCTTATTTTTCTCCTGTTTTGCTTTATTAGCTCTATTAATATCATCTTTCAAAATGGAATCAGGAGTCATAGGAAGCAAAGTAATATTTTTATCCTTATGAACAAGAGTATACTGATTGTTTCTACCATGGTGTACAAAATTTTTATCAAATTGCCATGGTCTACCAAGTAATAAGGAACATGCTTGCATAGGTACCACATCACAATCAACATAATAAGCATATGTAGAGATACTAAAATGCACAAGAACAGTACGTGTTACCTTAACCTTGCCGCTGTTGTTGAACCATTGGATGTAATAAGGATGTGGATGTGGTCTTGTGGTGAGAGATAGCTTCTCCACCATCTCCATGCTAGCCAAGTTGTTGCAGCTCCCTCCATCTATGATCACGCGAACAGAACGTTCCTTCACAACTCCCTTGGTATGGAACAAATTATGCCTCTGATTTTGCTCAGCTCGCGTGACCTGCACACTCAAAACACGTTGAGCAACTAAACATTCATACCTGTCAGCATCTTCAGGAGCCAAGTATTGCGTCTCATGATCAGAATCATCTCCACCGTGTTCTTCACGTGTAATAAGAGCCAAAGTCTCCTCATCATAGTCACTAGTGGACTCATACCCACCATCCTCAGTAGCAATCATCACACGCTGAGATTTGCATTCTCTTGCAAAATATCCTCTTCCCTTACAACGACGACAAATAATATCACTTGTGTGCCCTGTTGATGCCATGGAAGAAGAAGAACTCTATGCATGCCCGATAGGGGTGCTCTTGGCAGATAATGGTGGTTGTGCCTGCTTCCTTGTATCACGGCTGGAGGTAACAGCTGATGGATGTGTCGGTGCAGTAGAATGTGTGGAAGTAGAGGATGCACGCGGTGTCCATGATGAAGGTCGACCTGCATAAAAGTTAGTCCGCGCCAATGCCTGTCGATCCTGCACTTCACGTTCAGCTTTACAAGCAAGATGGAATACACAAGTGATATTATTATAATCCTTATACTCTAGAATGGTCTGAATCTCTCTGTTTAATCCACCCATAAAACGTGCAAGCATAGCTTCATTCTCCTCAACAATACCACATCTAATCATGCCAATTTGCAATTCCTGATAATATTCTTCTACATAAATTTTTCCTTATCTTAAGCGCTGCAATTTTTGAAGTAATTCACGTTGATAATATGGTGGAACCCAACGAGTACGCATAGCAGTTTTCAAAGCAACCCAAGTAGCTGGAATGGGATATAATCTACAATGTTCAGACCACCAAACACATGCAAAACTAGTGAAAGCACAAACAGCAGCACGAACACGTCTCTCCTCGGGATATTGTAAACATGTAAAACGTTGTTCAGTTTCTAACTCCCAAGTAAGATATATATCAGGAACATATCTACCCTCAAATGGTGGAATATTCAATTTCAGTTTAGGAAGATGGTCATGATCTCGTACCTCATGTGGTGGTGCATCCCTACCGTTGCGATGATATGCATGAGGACGACCTGGTGGTGGTGGTGCTGGTGGTTGCACGTAGTTCTGATTTTAATCAACCTCATCCTCGTAATGGTCCTCCACCTCTGCAGTAGTAGCAGGATCTACAGAAGCATCAACACCAGGTACAATAGTCTTGATAACCCACAAGTATAGGGGATCACAGCAGTTTTCGAGGGTAGATTATTTAACCCAAATTTATTGATTCGACACAAGGGGAGCCAAAGAATATTCTCAAGTATTAGCAGCTGAGTTGTCAATTCAACCACAACTGGAAACTTAGTATCTGCAGCAAAGTGTTTAGTAGCAAACTAATATGATAGTGGTGGTAACAGCAACAAAAGTAAAGACAGCAAAAGTAATGTTTTTGGTGTTTTGTAGTGATTGTAACAGTAGCAGCGGGAAAGTAAATAAGCGTAAACCAGTATATGGAAAACTCGTAGGTACCAGATTAGTCATGGATAATTATGCCGGATGTGGTTCATCATGTATCAGTCATAACATAGGGTGACACAGAACTAGCTCCAATTCATCAATGTAATGTAGGCATGTATTCCGTATATAGTCATACGTGCTTATGAAAAAGAACTTGCATGACATCTTTTGTCCTACCCTCCCGTGGCAGCGGGGTCCTATTGGAAACTAAGTGATATTAAGGCCTCCTTTTAATAGAGAATCGGAACAAAGCATTAGCACATAGTGAATACATGAACTCCTCAAACTATGGTCATCACCGGGAGTTGTCCCGATTATTGTCACTTCGGGGTTGCCGGATCATAACACATAGTAGGTTACTATAGACTTGCAAGATAGATCAAGAACTCACATATATTCATGAAAACATAATAGGTTCAGATCTGAAATCATGGCACTCGGGCCCTAGTGACAAGCATTAAGCATAGCAAAGTCATAACAACATCAATCTCAGAACATAATGGATACTAGGGATCAAACCCTAACAAAACTAACTAGATTACATGATAAATTTCATCCAACCCATCACCGTCCAGCAAGCCTACGGTGCAATTACTCACGCACGGTGGTGAGCATCATGAAATTGGTGATGGAGGATGGAGGATGGTTGATGATGACGACGGCAACGAATCCCCCTCTACGGAGCCCCGGACGGACTCCAGATAAGCCCTCCCGAGAGGTTTTAGGGCTTGGTGGCGGCTCCGTATCGTAAAACGCGATGATTTCTTCTCTCTGATTTTTTCTCTCTCCGAAAGCCAATATATAGAGTTGGAGTTGGCGTCGGAGGGTTTCCGGGGGGCCACGAGGTAGGGGGGCGCGCCCCCACCCTCGTGGACAGGGTGTGGGCCCACTAGTCTTCATCTTTGGCGAGGATTTTTTATTGTTTTTTCTAAGGTCTTCCGTGGAGTTTCAGGACTTTCCGAGAATATTTGCTTTCTGCACATAAAACCACACCATGACAATTCTGCTGAAAACAGCGTCAGTCCGGGTTAGTTCCATTCAAATCATACAAGTTAGAGTCCAAAACAAGGGCAAAAGTGTTTGGAAAAGTAGATACGACGAAGACGTATCAACTCCCCCAAGCTTAAACCCTTGCTTGTCCTCAAGCAATTCGGTTGACAAACTGAAAGAAAGAAAGAAAAACTTTTACAAACTCTGTTAGCTCTTGTTGTTGTAACTATGTCAAGCCAGCATTCAAGTTTTCAACATATATCATAACTAACCACATTTGCAATAATTCTCAGGTCTCACAATTACTCATATCAATAGCATAATCAACTAGCAAGTCATAATAATAATTCTCGGATGACAACACTTTCTCAAAACAATCATAATATGATATAACAGGATGGTATCTCGCTAGCCCTTTCTGAGACCGCAAAACATAAATGCAGAGCACCTTCAAAGATCAAGGACTGACTAGACATCGTAATTCATGGTAAAATAGATCCAATCATAGTCACACCCAACATAGATTAATAGTGATGAATGCAAATGACAACTGTGCTCTCCAGCTAGTGCTTTTTAATAAGAGGGTGATGACTCAACATAAAAGTAAATGGTTAGGCCCTTCGCAGAGGGAAGCAGGGATTTGTAGAGGTGCCAGAGCTCGATTTTGAAATAGAGATAAATTATATTTTGAGCGGTATACTTTCATTGTCAACGTAACAACTAAGAGATGGCGATATCTTCCATGCTAAAAAAATTATAGGCGGTTCCCAAACAGAATGGTAAATTTTATACTCCCCCTCCACCAACAAGCATCAATCCATGACTTGCTCGAAACAACGAGTGTCTCCAACATACATCAGGTCCCAGAGGGAATTTTGTTTGCAATTAATTTTGATTTAGTTTGCATAAAGCATGGGACTGGGCATCCCGGTGACCACCCATGTTCTCGTGAGTGAGGAGCGGAGTCCACTCCTCTTGAGAATAACCCGCCTAACACGGAAGATAAGGACAACCTTAGTTGATACATGAGCTATTCGAGCATACAAAACATAATATTTATTTGAAGGTTTAGAGTTTGGCACATACAAATTTACTTAGAACGGCAGGTAGGTACCGCATATAGGAAGGTATAGTGGACTCATCTGGAATAACTTTGGGGTTTAAGGGATTGGATGCACAAGCAGTATTCCCGCTTAGTACAAGTGAATGCTAGCAAAAGACTGGGAAGCGACCAACTAGAGAGCGACAACAGCCATGTACATGCATTAAAATTAATAAACATTGGATGCAAGCATGAGTAGGATATAATCCACCATGAACATAAATATCGTGAAGGCTATGTTGATTTGTTTCAACTACATGCGTGAACATGTGCCAAGTCAAGTCACTTAAATCATTCAAAGGAGGATACCATTCCATCATACCACATCATAATCATCTCAATAGCATGTTGGCACGCAAGGTAAATCATTATAACTCATAGCTAATCAAGCATGGCACAAGCAACTATGATCTCTAATTGTCATTGCAAACATGTTTATTCATAATAAGCTGAATCAAGAACGAGGGGCTCATCATATTTACAAAAACAAAAGAGGCCGAGTTCATACCAGTTTTTCTCATCTCAGTCAGTCCATCACATATCATCATAATTGCCTTTCACTTGCACAACCGAATGGTGTGAATAATAATAAGAGTGCACGTGCATTGGACTAAGCTAGAATCTGCGAGCATTCAAGAAACAGGAGAAGACAAGGCAATATGGGCTCTGGGTTAAATCAACATTAAAGCATATAAGAGCCACTACAACAATGTAATTATGGTCTTCTCCCACTGACCCCCAAAGAAAAGAAAAGAAAATAAAACTATTTACACGGGAAAGCTCCCAACAAGCAAAAGAAGAGCGGGAAATATTTTTGGGTTTTATTTTTAGTTACTACTATAGCAGGAAAGTAAATTACTACTATTTTTTTTTGGTTTTCTTAAGGTTTATCAAGCACACGAGAAGAAAGCAGGAAAAAGAAAATAAACTAGCATGGATATTACAGTGAAAGAGTATGAGCACTCACATCTAGCAATGAGTGTGTGCGAACATAAATGTAATATCAGTGAGAAATACGTACTCCCCCAAGCTTAGGCTTTTGGCCTAAGTTGGTCTATTGCCAGGGATAGCCTGGCGGATACCCGTAGGTGTAGCTGGGGTCGTACTGCGACGAGGAATGGTTGGGATCATACTGATGTGCAGCGGTTATCGCCTGCTGAGCTGCAGCGTGGAGTCGGGCTGCCTCCGCTCTCCTCTCGTACTCATCTGCCTCCTCTCTAGTGATAGTATATCTTCGTTTTGTCTGAGAGTCAAAGAAGGCAGGAGCAGGGAGAGTAATACGAACAAAATGCCATTTGTTAAAAATTAAACGATATAAGAGAGGTGATTTAGGCCTCTCGACAAACTGGTGCGAAGCCATTGAGTTATAATCTAAATATGCAGGAGGCAACTTCGTAGCACCCTCACGAATGTCTATCTCAAGAAAATGAGCTAAGCGGGTTGCATAAATTCCTCCAAAGAAATCTCCATTATGTCCATTATGATGCAACCTACGAGATACAATGGCTCCCATATGATAAGATTGGTCTCCTAACACAGCACTCCTAAGAATGCTGAGGTCAGGGACACACATGTGACATGCTTCATCCTTAGCGTTTATGTATCTACCTATGAAAAGAGCAAAATAATGTATAGCAGGAAAGTGAATGCTCCCTATGGTAGCATGCGTTATATCTCTAGATTCCCCCACAGTTATACTGGCAAGAAAGTCTCTAGATTCAGATTTAGGGGGATCCCTAATACTACCCCATGATGGAAGTTTGCAAGCAAGAGTAAAATCCTCTAAGTCCACTCTATAAGATTTATCATAAAGGTCAAACATGACTGAAGGAGAATTACGCGAAGATGAATACTCAAACCTCCTCACAAATGAACTTGTGAGATCATGATATTGGGGGCATTTGTCAGCCTCAAAATCCTCAAGACCGGCATTGCGCAAATACGCTTTGAATTCTTCTTTAATTCCGCACGGTCCATAAAATTTTCCGATGGCCATTCGCAAGGCCGTACGGGGGCGTATCTTGGTGGATCCTCGTCAGCATCGTGCATAGCAATCCTAGATCCTTGCTTCTTAGAAGAACCACCTTGGAACATCTTCCTAAGCATATTGTTTTTCTCTGAAAAATTCTGAAATTTTTAGTAAATTCAAACAAAAGTGAACCAACTTCAATAAAATTGATAGCAACTACTCCTACAAGTGCCTAGAGCCTATATCAAGCATTAGAACTACTTGGAACCATATAAATTTGACATGCAAGCTCAAGAACATGGTCACCTATGCAGCACAAATTTGCAAAGGATAAAGCACTAGAACAAAAACTAATTGGACCAATGGAGGAGTCACATACCAAGGAGCAATCTCCCCAAGCAGTTTTGCGAGAGGTGCTTATAGCAAGGAGATCGAAAATCACAGCAAAAGTGGGTGGAACTTGTGCTTGAGTTGTTTTTTCGGGTTTGTGTGAGACAGAGGAAGAGGATGGGTGCTGGGATAAGTGGAGGAGGGCCACCGTGGGCCCACGAGGCAGGGGGCGCGCCCTAGAGTGGGGGGCACGCCCACCACCCTCGTGGCCAGGTGGCAGCTCCTCCCGTGGTAATTTTTGCACAGTAAATCCTCAAATTCCCGAAAAAATCATATTAAATTGGCATGTCATTCTGAGGACTTTTATTTTCGGGAAATTTTTATATTGCACTGATAAGCCAGGAAACAGACAGAAAAATACTATTTTTACTTTATTTCTACTAATTAACAGAAAATTTAAAGAGGGTATAGAAGTTTGTGCTTCTAGTTTCATCCATCTCATGCTCATCAAAAAGAATCCACTAACAAGGTTGATCAAGTCTTGTTAACAAACTCATTCCGATAATGATGAAACCGGAGAAATTTCGAATAACACTAGGTTACCTCAACGGGGATATGCACATCCCTATAATAAGTATATCATATTTCTTTTTGACAGTAGGAAGAGGAAATTCAAAACCTCCAAATATAATCGATGGAATTTTTCCAATGGAGTTGATACTATGAACTTGAGGTTGTTTCCTCGGAAAGTGTATCGTATGCTCATTGCCATTAACATGAAAAGTGGCATTTCCTTTGTTGCAATCAATAGCAGCCCCTGAAGTATTAAGAAAAGGTCTTCCAAGAATAATAGACATACTATCGTCCTCGGGAATATCAAGAATAACAAAGTCCGTTAAAATAGTAACGTTTGCAACCACAACAGGCACATCCTCACAAATACCGACAGGTATAACAGTTGATTTATCAGCCATTTGCAAAGATATTTCAGTGGGTGTCAACTTATTCAAGTCAAGTCTATGATATAAAGAGAGAGGCATAACACTAACACCGGCTCCAAGATCACATAAAGCAGTTTTAATATAATTTCTTTTAATGGAGCAAGGTATAGTAGGTACTCCGGGGTCTCCAAGTTTCTTTGGTATTCCACCCTTAAAAGTATAATTAGCAAGCATGGTGGAAATTTCAGCTTCCGGTATCTTTCTTTTATTAGTAATGATATCTTTCATATATTTAGCATAAGGATTTGTTTTGAGCACATCAGTCAATCGCATACGCAAAAAGATAGGTCTAATCATTTCAGCAAAGCGCTCAAAATCCTCATCATCCTTTTTCTTGGATGGTTTCGGAGGAAAAGGCATGGGTTTCTGAACCCAAGGTTCTCTTTCTTTACCATGTTTCCTAGAAACAAAGTCTCTTTTATTATAACGTTCATTCTTTGATTGTGGGTTATCAAGATCAACAACAGGTTCAATTTCTACATCATTATCATTACTAGGTTGAGCATCATAATGAACATCATCATTAACATTTTCACTAGGTTCATGCTCATTACCAGATTGTGTTTCAGCATTAGACATAGAGATATCATTTGGATTATCAGGTGGTTCAGCAATAGGTTCACTAGAAGTTTGCATAGTTCTATCATTTTTGTTTTTCTTCTTAGAAGAACTAGGAACATCAATATTATTTCTCTGAGAATCTTGCTCGATTCTCTTAGGGTGGCCTTCAGGATACAAAGGTTCACCTCTAACAAGTTTTTCTTATTATTCATTTCATCAAGCAATTCTTTTTGAGCCTTAAGTACTTGTTCTACTTGAGTGGTAACCATAGAAGCATGTTTCCTAACAAGTTTAAGTTCACCTCTAATATTAGCCATATAATCACCCAAGCGTCTAATCTTATATGCATTTTCTTTTAATTGTCTACCAAAATAAGCATCGAAGTCGTCTTGCTTAAACATAAAGTTATCAAACTCATCCAAGTACTGACTAGCAATTTTAGTAGGAGGAACTTCAGCTTTATCGTATCTATAGAGAGAATTTACCTTCACTACCTGTGTCGGGATATCGGGATCAGGAGGTTCTTCAGTAAATAGGTGATTGAGATCATATGTTTCTTCGACAGGTGGTAGATTAAGACCATGTATTTCTTCGATAGGAGGTAAATTCTTAACATCTTTAGCTTTAATACCTTTTTCTTTCATAGATTTCTTTGCCTCTTGCATATCTTCGAGACTGAGAAATAGAACACCTCTCTTCTTCGGAGTTGGTTTAGGAATAGGCTCAGTAATTGGAGCGGGAGCTGGCTCAGGGGCTGGCTCAGGAGGTGACCAATTATTTTCATTTATCAACATGTTATTCAATAGAATTTCAGCTTCATCTGGTGTTCTTTCCCTGAAAAGAGAACCAGCACAACTATCCAGGTAATCTCTGGAAGCATCGGTTAGTCCATTATAAAAGATATCAAGTATTTCAGGTTTCTTAAGAGGATGATCAGGCAAAGCATTAAGTAACTTGAGAATCCTCCCCCAAGCTTGTGGGAGACTCTCTTCTTTAATTTGCACAAAGTTGTATATTTCCCTTAAAGCGTCTTGTTTCTTATGACCAGGGAAATATTTAGCAGAGAAGTAATAAATCATATCCTGGGGACTACGCACACAACCAGGATCAAGAAAATTAAACCATATCTTAGCATCACCCTTTAATGAGAACGGAAATATTTTGAGTATATAGAAGCAACGCGATCTCTCATCATTAGTGAACAGGGCAGCTATATCATTTAACTTAGTAAGATGTGCCACAACAGTTTCAGACTCATAGCCATAAAAAGGATCAGATTCAACCAAAGTAATTATATCTGGATCAACAGAGAATTCATAATCCTTCTCAGGAACACAGATAGGTGAAGTTGCAAAAGCAGGATCAGGTTTCATTTTATCTCTAAGTGATTCTTTGTTCCATTTAATCAATAACCTCTTAAGCTCATATCTATCTTTGCAGGCTAAAATAGCTAAAGAAGAATCTTTATCAAAAAGATAACCCTGAGGAATAACGGGCATATTTTCATCATCACTTTCATCATCATATTCAGATTCATCAATTTCTCTTTCTCTAGCCCTAGCAATTTGTTCTTCAAGAAATTCACTAAGGGGCACAGTAGTATCAGGCATAGAAGCAGTTTCATCATAAGTATCATGCATAGCAGAAGTGGCATCATCAATAACATGCGACATATCGGGACGAATAGCAGAAGCAGGTTTAGGTGTCGCTAGCTTACTCATAACAGAAGGTGAATCAAGTGCAGAGCTAGATGGCAGTTCCTTACCTCCCCTCGTAGTTGAGGGATAAATTGTTGTCTTAGCGTCTTTCAAGTTCTTCATAGTGTCCAGCAGATATAAATCCCAAGTGACTCAAAGAATAGAGCTATGCTCCCCGACAACGGCGCTAGAAAAAGGTCTTGATAACCCACAAGTATAGGGGATCGCAACAGTTTTCGAGGGTAGAGTATTTAACCCAAATTTATTGATTCGACACAAGGGGAGCCAAAGAATATTCTCAAGTATTAGCAGCTGAGTTGTCAATTCAACCACACCTGGAAACTTAGTATCTGCAGCAAAGTGTTTAGTAGCAAAGTAATATGATAGTGGTGGTAATAGCAACAAAAGTAAAGACAGCAAAAGTAATGTTTTTGGTATTTTGTAGTGATTGTAACAGTAGCAGCAGGAAAGTAAATAAGCGTAAACCAGTATATGGAAAACTCCTGATAATATTCTTCTACATAAATTTTTCCTTATCTTAAGCGCTGCAATTTTTGAAGTAATTCACGTTGATAATATGGTGGAACCCAACGAGTACGCATAGCAGTTTTCAAAGCAACCCAAGTAGCTGGAATGGGATATAATCTACAATGTTCAGACCACCAAACACATGCAAAACTAGTGAAAGCACAAACAGCAGCACGAACACGTCTCTCCTCGGGATATTGTAAACATGTAAAACGTTGTTCAGTTTCTAACTCCCAAGTAAGATATATATCAGGAACATATCTACCCTCAAATGGTGGAATATTCAATTTCAGTTTAGGAAGATGGTCATGATCTCGTACCTCATGTGGTGGTGCATCCCTACCGTTGCGATGATATGCATGAGGACGACCTGGTGGTGGTGGTGCTGGTGGTTGCACGTAGTTCTGATTTTAATCAACCTCATCCTCGTAATGGTCCTCCACCTCTGCAGTAGTAGCAGGATCTACAGAAGCATCAACACCAGGTACAATAGTCTTGATAACCCACAAGTATAGGGGATCACAGCAGTTTTCGAGGGTAGATTATTTAACCCAAATTTATTGATTCGACACAAGGGGAGCCAAAGAATATTCTCAAGTATTAGCAGCTGAGTTGTCAATTCAACCACAACTGGAAACTTAGTATCTGCAGCAAAGTGTTTAGTAGCAAACTAATATGATAGTGGTGGTAACAGCAACAAAAGTAAAGACAGCAAAAGTAATGTTTTTGGTGTTTTGTAGTGATTGTAACAGTAGCAGCGGGAAAGTAAATAAGCGTAAACCAGTATATGGAAAACTCGTAGGCACCGGATTAGTGATGGATAATTATGCCGGATGTGGTTCATCATGTATCAGTCATAACATAGGGTGACACAGAACTAGCTCCAATTCATCAATGTAATGTAGGCATGTATTCCGTATATAGTCATACGTGCTTATGTAAAAGAACTTGCATGACATCTTTTGTCCTACCCTCCCGTGGCAGCGGGGTCCTATTGGAAACTAAGGGATATTAAGGCCTCCTTTTAATAGAGAACCGGAACAAAGCATTAGCACATAGTGAATACATGAACTCCTCAAACTATGGTCATCACCGGGTGTGGTCCCGACTATTTTGACTTCGGGGTTGCCGGATCATAACACATAGTAGGTGACTATAGACTTGCAAGATAGGATCAAGAACTCACATATATTCATGAAAACATAATAGGTTCAGATCTGAAATCATGGCACTCGGGCCCTAGTGACAAGCATTAAGCATAGCAAAGTCATAGCAACATCAATCTCAGAACATAATGGATACTAGGGATCAAACCCTAACAAAACTAACTCGATTACATGATAAATCTCATCCAACCCATCACCGTCCAGCAAGCCTACGATGCAATTACTCACGCACGGCGGTGAGCATCATGAAATTGGTGATGGAGGATGATTGATGATGACGACGGCGATGAATCCCCCTCTTCGGAGCCCCGAACGGACTCCAGATCAGCCCTCCCGAGAGGTTTTAGGGCTTGGCGGCGGCTCCGTATCGTAAAACGCAATGATTTCTTCTCTCTGATTTTTTTCTCCCCGAAAGCCAATATATAGAGTTGGAGTTGGCGTCGGAGGGTTTCCAGGGGGCCCACGAGGTAGGGGGGCGCGCCCTAGAGGGGGGGGTGCCCCCACCCTCGTGGATAGGGTGTGGTCCCCCTGGTCTTCATCTTTGGCGATGATTTTTTATTGTTTTTTCTAAGGTCTTCCGTGGAGTTTCAGGACTTTCCGAGAATATTTGCTTTCTGCACATAAAACCACACCATGGCAATTCTGCTGAAAACATCGTCAGTCCGGGTTAGTTCCATTCAAATCATACAAGTTAGAGTCCAAAACAAGGGCAAAAGTGTTTGGAAAAGTAGATACGACGGAGACGTATCAAACAACTCTAGAAGTTTGACCATCCTCAAGAGGAACACACTTCGCTTGTCCGAACTAATTCAGAAGGGGGCGTTGTTGTTGTCGTTGTAGAGGTGCGATAGGTGCAACCGACGGTGGTGGTGGAAAACGCGAAAGCAATTCAGCAAACTTGTTATCGAGCTTTGTTTCAGACGTCTTCTCCATGCTATCTATCTTCTCCATGGTCTCTTCAAATCTGTTTAGCACATCTTGCACCTGTCCACTCATCATTTGCTGAAATTTATCATGAAGCTCCTTGTTCGTCAAGTTCTCCCAGTCAGTCTCGTCGGCTTGTGATCCTGGCATGGTTAGCAGCAATAGAAACACACAAGAATATGATCATACGGACTACTAACAAGTGGTGGTGGTGGCGGGTGTCACAAATCCGTCAAGCAAATCTCAAATTCTTACCAGTTCTTACTCAGCAGCAGGCGGTGATCGGCAACCGATGTAGTCAAAACTCTCAAAGCTTGGATAGAGCGATTACCATGGAGAGTCAAACACATGATGTAGATGTATGTGGATCTGGGAAGGCTTACAATATGGTAGCAAAAAGGGTCAGCAATAATCAATTCAGAGATGCAAAGTTGAATAAACGCTCAACGATGGTACTGTGCTGGTCCTAGGCTAGACCGTGCTAGAGACGCGAGCCTAGAACACTAACAAAATCACGGCGCTGCACGTAAACAAGGGAGGAACACACTCTGAATTTTTTTCTCTTTTTTTGCACTTTTTTTTCCTCTTTTTTCTTGCTCCGCAACAATTTTTTTTTGAAAAAGTCTACAAATGGCCTAAAAACTGCCTAGCCAGAATTTTCAAGACTTAGTTTTTGTTTGAAACTGGAACTATTTTTCTACTGCGGGTAGCACGGGATTTTGGGAGTCCGACTTGGTCACGACTCAGAGTATGGAGTGATCTAGAAATCGAAAACAAAGCAACAATTACTAGAGTTGGACTAGGACTGGTGGCGGAGATGAATCTGGTGGAAACTCGGACTGGTGGCGGATATATGCAGGGCGGTGGAACACGGACTGGTGGCGAATCTATGATGGAGGTGGACTCGGATTAGCATGATGGCGGTGGATATGTGGTATATGGCAGTGGCTATGACGATGGTGGTATATGGCAGAGGTGATGACAATGGTGATATATGGCAGCGGTGATGACGATGGTGGTATATGGCAGCGGTGATGGCGATGGTGCGGCGGCGGCGTGACAACTTGTGAACAGAACTCGAAACTCTAAAGTACTAGACGATAAGACCAGCAACTTGACACGACGATGCAACTGCAAATTCAACAAAGCAAATACAGAAAAGATTATGCAAAGGCTCAGACTGGTTCGGATATGATGAACTAACCCTATTTTTTTTGGCTTTTTCGTGGACTGTAGGTATGAAGAACAAACTCGATCTAAACTATGAAAAACTATAAAATCTCATCGAGCAACCTGGAAATCTGATACCACTTGATAAAGGCAAAGGTGTCCCGTCTTTCGATGAGATGGTGGCTATTGTTTTGGAGGAAGTCGACTTTGATGATCTGACTACGAACGTGCGAGGACGTCGCGCCTTAGCAATCGCTAAACCAACTCCGAGAGGGTTATTGACCACGCCGGAGCACGATCAACCTGACCACGAAGGTCTGTTTCCTGCAGGCAAACGAAGAACAAGCAAGAAACTAAGATTGCAATCTAGATATTGCGAATATAAGAGGAAAGCTTTATTGATCAAGGTGGGGTTCTGTGACGCCTTTGTCCGGTCGTTGAACACAAACGAAGTACGCGAAGTTGCAGCTATTGAGAACTTTAATCTAAACAAAACCCAAAGTCTAAACGACGCCCTAAGGGTTGTATATATGGAGGAAGAGGGGGGGAATTTCGTGGCCCTTGAGGGAGGGGTACGAAACCAACCCTAACTCTTGTTTTCCCACACATACGGACTCTAAAAACAACATATACTTAAGTATTTCGAAATTACATGGGCCAGGCCCAATAATAAGGTGACGCAACACCTAGAATAGCCTTTGGACGAAATTTATGAAGTGGCATCTTGTATATTTCGTCCAAGGCTTCATGCACTCCTTATGGTGGCTCCAAAGTCCTGAAATCATCACTTGTAACTCTGTTCTTGTTCCCCTTGCGCATGCCATCATCTTTAGGCTTGGTCTTGCTCCGGTGTTCATCCCTCTTCTCCATACTAGGCCCTTCATTTGTAAGCAAAACAAATGTATCCAATTTAGGTAGCATCATATTCTCATGAACATTAGAATCATTACCAAGAAACGAAAGTACCTGATAATTTAATTGGCGTGCGCGAGCTCTAGTAATTGGTCCAGTATATGTAGCAGTAGGAGTTGTGGGTGTAACAATGGTATTGATGTCCTCATCACAGGGATTAGTTGCACTTCCAATCTCCCCCTTTTTGGTAATTGATGACAACGTATAGACCAAACTTCCGACAAATGATAGTAAGAATGAAATATATCGTCGCTTTGAGAAGTATGTGATAAGAAAGAGCTTCCCCTAAATTTGTGCATTGTTTATGATTTGCTTTTTAGTGCAAATGCACAATCGGTTAGGATCATGGGTTACTCTTCCATGTCACATACATTTTGGTGGAATGCTTAAAATGATAGAATATAAATAGCATGCACTCATCACCAAGACAAATATGATTGATCATATACAAATGATAGGATAGCATCATTCAAGCACATTCACTAAAGCATAATTGTAACGCCCCCGATGTAACTTGCTATATTTGTAATCCAACTCTTGCCATTTCCGGCTATGTGTTATGATATTCCCTCCGTGGTTGGGTTCTCTCCGTTTTGCATTTTGGTCATGTCATGCATTTCATATCATGTCATCATGTGCATCGCATTCGCATACGCGTTCGTATCATAAATCCGAGCATCTTTCCCGTTGTCCGTTTTGCAATCCGGCACTCCTATGTCTCCCGGCGTCCCCTTTTACATTTCTTCGTGAGCGGGTATTAAACATTCTCGGAATGGACCGAGGTTTGACATGTGGCCTCGGTATAGCACCGGTAGACCGCCTGTCAAGTTTCGGGTCAATCGGAGTTCGTTTGGTACTCCAACGGTTAACCGGGTAACCGTGAAGGCCTCGTGTGTGTTGCAGCCCAACACCCCTTCAAAACAGCCCAATAACCCATCTAAGTCACTCCCATGTCCTCCGCCGTTCGATCACGATCGCGTGGGCGAAAACCGCACTCCATTTGGAGCTCCCTAGCTCTTTCTGTCTATAAAAACGTCTCCCCCGTCTAAATCTGAGAAAAACCACCTCCTAACCCTAGCCGTCGCCTCGTAATCCGCGCCAACAGTGCCCCGCCGCCACTGTTCATCCGCGCCGCCACTGTTCACGCCAGCGCCGCCGCCCCGGGCCAATCGGACCGCGCCACGCGCCCCCCCGTGCCCACTTCGCCGCCGGCCCGCGGGGCCCAGGGCAGGCCCGCCCGGGCCCGCGCGCGCCGACCCGCGCCCCGGCCTGCTCAGCGCCGCCCGCCTCCTCGCCTGCTCGCGCCCGCCGCCCGCCGCCGTGCGTCGCCGCCTCGCCCGTCGCCGCCAACCGCGCCGGCGCCCGGCGCCGCCCCTGCCCGCCTCCACCGCCCCGATCCGGGCCGGATCCGGCGAGATCCGGCCGGAGAGGGCCAGATCCGGCCGCCCCGACCCTCCTTCTCCGGCCGGCGAGCCGCCAGATCCGCGGCGAACTTCGTTTTCCGCGCTACCCGTTGACTCTTTACCTCCTCCCCGAAATCTCTAAGTCTTTATTTTCATCATCATCATCGTATTTTCGACATGCCATAACTTTGCATCTGTAGCTCCGATTCGCGCGTGTAATATGTCATTTTGTTCGACTCGAAGAGAACATCATTTTGTTCCATTGCGTCATTTTCATTTGAGGTCATCTCGATGCCCGAAATGCTGTTAGAAGAGGGCTAGTTGATGTTTATTGCTGGATCTTAGCTGATCATGCACTTTTGTCTTTTTTGCCATGATTGATGTGTACCTCCTATGAGGTTGAGCTATATATGTGTTTTGTAATATGCCATGTTACATTTCCAGGGAATTTTGCTATGTATTTTTGTGATGCTTGAGGTGGCTAGAAATTGCATGCAAAGTAGGGATGATGATATTGCTGTTTTCAGAAACTTAGTGATTTCGCTAAGTCCCTGACTTTTGTTATTAACATGCCATGTGTTCATGTTGTTTCTGAGTGATCCATGCATAACTTGAGAATGATCAGTAAGGGTGTTTGGAACTTGAGTATTTGCTTAATCCATCCATGCCTTTGTTTGCAATTATGGAGTGCCATAGCTTGAGTCAATCGAGCTCTACTTTTGCTTCAAAATGTTGCTGGCAGATTGTTTACATGTTATTCGATTTTTGCCAAGCTTGGTGTAGTTGATCCTTGCATGATATGATGTTGCTCTTGCCATGTTTTGTTACTATGCCATGTCTTCTTGATGTATGTATGCTTATTTAATCATGAAATGCTCTGTAGTGAGTGCATCGAGCTCACGAACATGCCTAGTCGTTAACAGTTTTCTGCCATGTCCAGTTTTCTGCTAAGTCTGAAACCTGTAACGAAACTTGCTTATTTGTCATGGGTGTAATCATATTTTCTGATCCTTTTTTGGCTTATGGTCAGTAAGGGACTTTTGTCAAGTGCTATGAGTAGATTCATGCCATGCCTTTCTTTGCTATGTTCTGAACCTGTAGCATGTAGTTTCATTGCTCTGAACATGTCATCCTGATGTTGTTTTCCTGACTTGTTGTTATTTCACTAAGTCTGTGAATCTGTTATAAGTTGTACTTTTACCATGCTAGTTTGAACCTGTTATGATGGGATTGAGCCGTAGCTCAGTGTTCATCTTTTGTCGTGCATCTTGAGTAGATTACTGTCATATGCTTTGTTGCCATGTTTGGGTGCAGTAGCTTAATTATTTGTTGCTTGCTAAGTAGCATCATGCTGTTTATGGCAGATTCGTGTCATTCTTGTTTTGCTTGCCATTTGCAAACCGTGCATCCGATTCCGGTGATCTTTAAATCGATTTCAACCGAAATCACCTCATCTATCCAGTGGCATGCTTGGTTTGCCAAGATTATGCCCTGTTCATCCTTGTCTTTCCGGAGCATGCATACGCATTGCATATCACCTTTCGCATATCATGCCTTGTTTTGCATCATGTTGCTTGCGCATTGCATCGTGGTTGATATTGGTTCCTTTGCTTGTTTTCTTGTCTTGGGTAGAGCCGGGAGACGAGTACGTGAACGAGGAACCCGTTGAGAACGCTTACGAGGACCAAGCTTTCGACAACTCTGAGAACCTTGTAGGCAAGATGACCATACCCTCGAAATCACTTCTATCTTTGCTAGCTAGATTGCTCGCTCTTTTGCTATGCCTATGCTGCGATACCTACCACTTGCTATATCATGCCTCCTATATTGCCTTGTCAGCCCCTAACCATCCATGTCCTAGCAAACCGTTGTTTGGCTATGTTACTGCTTCGCTCAGCCCCTCTTATAGCGTTGTTAGTTGCAGGTGAAGATGAAGTTTGTTCCTTGTTGGAACATGATCGTGTTGTTCCTTGTTGGAACATGTTTACTTGCTGGGATATCACAATACCTCTTATTTTATTAATGCATCTATATACTTGGTAAAGGGTGGAAGGCTCGGCCTTATGCCTGGTGTTTTGTTCCACTCTTGCCACCCTAGTTTCCGTCATACCGGTGTTATGTTCCCGGAGTTTGCGTTCCTTACACGGTTGGGTGATTTATGGGACCCCCTTGACAGTTCGCTTTGAATAAGACTTTTCCAGCAAGGCCCAACATTGGTTTTACCATTCGCCCCCTAGCCTTTTTCCCTTGGGTTCTGCAGACTCAAGGGTCATCTTTATTTTAACCCCCGGGCCAGTTCTCCTTCGATTGCTGGTCCAAAACCGTCAGCCGCCGGTGGCCACCAGGGGCAACTCTGGGTTCGCCTATCGGAAGTTTGGACAATCCGGATGTGCCCTGAGACCGAGATATGTGCAGCTCCTATCAGGATTTGTCGGCACAATCGGGCGGCTTTGCTGGACTTGTTTTATTGCTGTTGAAATGTCTTGTAGTCCGGGATTCCGAGATTGATCGGGTCTTCCCGGTAGAAGGAATATCCTTCGTTGACCGTGAGAGCTTATCATGGGCTAAGTTGGGACACCCCTGCAGGGTATTATCTTTCGAAAGCCGTGCCCGCGGTTATGAGGCAGATGGGAATTTGTTGACGTCCGGTTGTAGAAAACCCGAAGTTGACCTTAACTAAAACACATCAACCGCGTGTGTAACCGTGATGGTCTCTTCTCGGCGGGGTCCGGGAAGTGAACACGGTTGTTGGAGTTATGCTTGACGTAGGTTGTTTCAGGATCACTTCTTGATCATTTCTAGCTTCTCGACTGTGCTTTGCCTTCTCTTCTCGCTCTCTTTTGCGCTATAGCCACCATATGCTAGTCGCTTGCTGCAGCTCCACCTCACTGCCCCTTTCCCACCTTTAAGCTTAAATAGTCTTGATCTCGCGGGTGTGAGATTGCTGAGTCCCCGTGGCTCACAGATATTATCACCTCAGTTGCAGGTACCAACGATGTCAGTGCTGATGATGCGACCGAGCTCACTTGGGAGTTCGACGAGGAACGTGGCCGTTACTATGTTTCTTTTCCAGATGATCAGTAGTGGAGCCCAGTTGGGTGATCCGGGGATCTGTTTAGCATTTGGGGTAGTCTTCTTCCATTTTGGTACCGTAGTCGGACCTTGAGTGTTATCTGTTTGATGGATGTTATTTATGTATTTGTGTGAAGTGGCGATTGTAAGCCAACTATGTATCTTTCCCCTGTATTTATTACATGGATTGTGTGAAGATTACCTCACTTGCGACATTGCTTTCAATGCGGTTATGCCTCTAAGTCGTGCCTCGACACGTGGGAGATATAGCCGCATCGAGGGCGTTACAAGTTGGTAATCAGAGCCTTTCCCGACCTTAGGAGCCCCCACTGTTTGATCGTCTTTAGTGGCCGAGTTGTGTCTAGAAAAAAATGTTTTGAGTCATTTAGGAATTATATATCGGAGAGTTTAGGAATTCTTTTTACTTCCCAGTCCCTTCGACCTTCTGGTAAGGCATCCTGACGTAGAGTTTTGACTCTTCTCTTCTCAAATTTCACTAAAATTTTTTTTAGGATCACGCGGGTATATTACAATCGTTCCGATGGTTTTATGATGACAACATTGTCTTGGTTGCCTCCTGACATTTAGGGGTTGTGGCAGTGTCCCGGGGAGTTGAGCTCCGAGGTGTTGTCGTCATAATCTTATCGTTGCGGTTTTGGAATACCTGAGTTTAGTACGACCGACATCGAAAATCTCTTTTGTACAGTTGTTGGTGAGATAACCCTGATAGCCCAGTACTGTGGCGAGTGCGGGAGTATTGCCATGACTTGTATAACGGATGTGTTTTCGAAGGTTGAGGTAGACGATTTCCGAAGGTTTCTTGGTTATGTGTTGAAGGATGGATACAGCTGGTTGTAGGATTGCTAGTTTGGGTGAGATATTATGCTTCCCCTGTATCCCCAACACCTGATTGCATAACCAGAAAATTTCGGGAGTTTATAAGTGGGAATTCATGTAGCTCTAGTATTTTCTTCCGCAAATATTTGGTTTGTGATTGGGTAATCCTTACCAAGTATTTCTTCATATCCGTACCTTGTTGATTTTATTCCTTACCATGTTCTAAGTGGCTTCTCAGCTTTGGAAGTGTGATGATTTTCATTGGAATTCATTCGTTCATTCTCGTTCGAATGTTAATTGTGAAGACTATATGTTGCAATTTCGTTCTTTTGATTCAGCTTCTATACATCTCTGTCAAGATGCTAATGGATGTCACCCTCTTCAGGATGGCTCCGCCTACGCGTCAGAATCCGGAACGCAATGATGGAGATCAGGCTAACCCTCCGCCTCCACCTCCGCCTCCGGAAGCTTGGCAAGCCCTGATGACTGCTACAAATGCCAATGCTCAGATTCTGATTCAGCTCTTGCAAGATCGCAACCAAGGTCAAGCTAATCAAGAGAATCAAGGCCAAGGCAACAATCAGCCGCATTTCGCTTCACTGAACCAGTTCCTTGCTAATCAGCCAAAAACCTTCAGCTACTGTGTCGAGGCCACTGACGCTGATGATTGGCTCGTGGACATCAGCAAACATTTCGAGTGCAGCAATGCGAGACCTGAGGACTTTGTCAAGTTTGCCTCTTTTCAACTCAAAGATCAAGCTGCTGAGTGGTTCCAGCAATACAAAGATTCCAGAAGTGGTCGTGTGATCACTTGGGATGATTTCCGCCGTGATTTCAAAGCGCACCACATTCCAGAAAGTGTTGTTGAGCTTAAGCGTGAGGAATTCCGCAATCTCAAGCAAGGCAACATGACTGTCTATCAATACAACACTCAGTTCCAGAAGCTTTCTCGTTTTGCAAGGCAAGACATCCCTGATGAGAAGAGTATGATCTACCAGTTCAGGCGTGGTCTCAGAGAAGATCTGCAACTTGCTCTCGTGCTTTTCGAGCCATTAAAGTATGATGAATTCTACAACATGGCACTGAAACAAGAAGCTGCTCAGCTCAAGTGTGAGGCTTCTAAGAAGAGAGTCAGAGACGCAGTTCAGTCTTCTTCTTCCTCACTTGTGGCAGCTAAGCAACAGAAGTTCTGGTTGCCTCCTCCTCCTCCGTTCCGTCAGCCTTATCAGCAGAAGAACTCAAGTGGTCGTGGATCTTCCCACCCACCCAACCCTGGTTATCAGAACAAGTCTCAGAACCAAACTCCAAGGCCAAGTGCTCCTTATCATCGTCCGCTCTCAGAGGTGACTTGTAACAAATGCCAGCAGAAGGGTCACTATGCGAACAAGTGCTTCAACCAGAGGCGTCTTCCGCCTCCTCCTCCTGTGAAATCTAACAGCAATGCAGTGGTTAAGCATAATTCCAAGTATGCCAAGGTGAACATGTTGAATGCAGCTCAAGCAGAGGATTCTTCTGAAGTGATCATGGGTAATCTTCCTGTTAATGATATTCCTGCAAAAGTCTTATTTGATACTGGTGCATCTCATTGTTTCATCTCAAAGCCTTTTGCATCGATGCATGAATTGCCTATCCAAGGTTTGCCTAAATCCTTATCAGTTGTCTCTCCGGCTAAATGCATGAATGCAAGTTATATGGTTCCGGATGTCTCTATCAAGATGGGTGACTATAAATTTCTGTCTTCTCCAATGGTGCTTGGTGACTCTGATATTGATCTTATTCTCGGGATGGACTGGCTTTCTAAGCACAAGGCTCAGCTTGAGTGTGCTGCCAGGGAAATCAAATTGACTCACACTTCGAACGATGTGATCATCTATGCTTATCGTGATGATACCATTCGGTTGTTTTCTCTCAATGAGACGGGAGAAATGGAGGCTATATCTCAGATTCCAGTCGTTTGTGAGTACCAAGATGTTTTTCCAGAAGAGCTTCCGGGTATGCCTCCCCGTCGGCCAGTTGAATTCGTTATTGAGCTTGAGCCTGGCACGCAACCCGTTTGCAAGCGTCCTTACAAGCTTGGACCAGATGAGCTCAAGGAATTGAAGATTCAACTCGATAAACAAGAACGTCTGGGTCTGATCAGACCAAGTTCTTCTCCTTGGGGTTGTGGTGTTCTTTTTGTCAAGAAGAAGGATGGCACGGACCGACTTTGCGTCGATTACCGTCCATTGAACAAGAAGACTATCAAGAACAAGTACCCACTTCCCAACATCAATGAGCTATTTGAGCAACTCAAAGGTGCTAAGGTGTTCTCCAAGCTCGATCTTCGTATGGGTTATCATCAGATTCGCATTCGTGAAGAAGATATTCCCAAGACAGCATTCAGAACAAGCTTTGGTTCTTATGAATATACTGTCATGTCTTTCGGCCTCGTCAATGCTCCTCCGTATTTCACTTGATTGATGAATTTCATCTTCAACCCCTACATCAACGAATTTGTCTTGGTCTATCTCGATGATATTTTGGTCTTCTCCAAGAATAAGAAGGATCATGCCGAACATTTGCGATTGGTACTCGACAAGCTCAGAGAATATCAATTATATGCGAAGTTCTCCAAATGTGAATTCTGGCTTGATGAAGTTCTTTATCTTGGTCATATCATCTCTGCCAAGGGCATCGCTGTTAATCCAGAGAGGGTGTCTGCAGTTTTGAATTGGAATCCTCCTCAGAATGTCAAGCAGCTTCGCAGTTTTCTTGGACTTGCAAGCTATTGCAGAAGATTCGTTGAGAATTTCTCCAAGATTGCCAAGCCTCTTTCCAACCTCCTCCAGAAGCATGTGAAATATGTCTGGTCTCCTGAGTGTGATGTTGCTTTCAACACTCTCAAAGAGAAACTTGTCACTGCTCCAGTTCTGACTCCTCCTGATGAATCCAAGCCTTATGAAGTATTCTGTGATGCTTCTCTCCAGGGCCTCGGTGCTGTGTTAATGCAAGAGAAGAAGGTTGTTGCCTATACCTCTCGCCAGTTGAAGCCCAATGAAAGGAACTACCCCACTCATGATCTTGAGTTGGCGGCAGTTGTCCACGCACTAATAACATGGAGACATCTCCTGTTGGGAAGGAAAGTGGACATCTTCACAGATCACAAGAGTCTCAAGTATATCTTCACTCAGCCTCATCTCAACCTCAGGCAAACTCGATGGGTCGAAATGATTCAAGAGTATAATCCGAGTATCGAATATACTCCAGGCAAGGCTAATGTGGTTGCAGACGCTTTGAGCAGAAAGGCTTACCGCAGCAGCTTAATCCTCAAGCCTTTTCAACCGGATCTCTGTGAGGCTTTTCGCAAGTTGAATCTCCAAGTTGTTCCTCAAGGTGTTCTTGCCAACCTCTTTGTCTCTCCTACTTTGGAAGATCAGATTCGTGAGGCTCAATTGTTGGATACCATGGGGAAGAAGGTGAAACGTGGTATTGAAAAGAGCATCCCCAAATACAAGTGCTATCGAGTTGATGACAGAGATACTCTTTTCTTCGAGGACCGGATTGTGGTTCCTAAGGGTGATCTTCGTAAAGTCATTATGAACGAAGCGCACAACTCTCTCCTGTCTATTCATCCAGGAAGTTCAAAGATGTACCATGACCTCAAGCAGTCGTATTGGTGGACTCGAATGAAGCGTGAGATCGCTCAATTCGTGAATGAGTGTGATGTCTGCAGAAGGGTGAAAGCAGAACACCAACGACCAGCTGGACTTCTCCAACCTCTTGCTATTCCAGAATGGAAGTTTGATCATATCGAAATGGACTTCGTGACTGGTTTTCCTAAGTCTAAGCGTGGAAATGATGCTATCTTCGTCGTCATCGACAAGCTCACCAAAGTGGCTCATTTTCTTCCTATCAAAGAGTCCATCACAGCAGCGCAGCTGGCAGAGCTCTACACCTCCAGAATTGTCTCTTTGCACGGCATTCCACAATTGATCTCTTCAGACCGTGGCAGCATCTTTACCTCCAAGTTTTGGGATTCTTTTCAGAAGGCCATGGGCACCAACATTCGCTTCAGCACAGCTTTCCACCCTCAGACTAGTGGACAAGTCGAGCGTGTCAATCAAATTCTTGAAGATATGCTCAGAGCCTGTGTTATCTCTTTCAGCATGAAGTGGGAGGATTGTCTTCCTTATGCTGAATTCTCTTACAACAACAGCTTTCAAGCCAGCTCGGGCAAAGCCCCATTCGAGATCCTCTATGGCAGAAAGTGCCGTACTCCTCTCAACTGGTCTGAAACCGGTGAACGCCAATTGCTCGGCAATGATTTGATCTCAGAGGCTGAGGCCATGTGCAAGGTGATTCGTGAGAACCTCAAAGCAGCGCAGTCGCGCCAGAAGAGCTATTACGATAGCAAACACCGTGATGTGGCATTCGAGATCGGAGACCATGTTTACCTCCGCGTCTCTCCAATGAAAGGAACTCGCCGCTTCGGTATCAAGGGGAAACTTGCCCCGCGATACGTCGGTCCCTTCAAGATCATCGGGAAACGAGGCGATCTCGCCTATCAACTTGAGCTCCCCTCCAACTTTGCAAATGTGCACGATGTCTTCCACGTGTCACAGCTTCG
The DNA here is from genome assembly GCA_032464435.1 of Aegilops umbellulata. Taxonomy (NCBI): domain Eukaryota; kingdom Viridiplantae; phylum Streptophyta; class Magnoliopsida; order Poales; family Poaceae; genus Aegilops; species Aegilops umbellulata. Next base: position 187,248,213 of record CP136060.1, read on the forward strand.
CAAGTGCTTCAAGACGCCTGAGCGCACCATCAACTTCGAAGAGATTGATCTTCAAGAAGATTTGTCCTATCATGAGCATCCAGTTGCCATTCTTGAGACAACTGAGCGCAAGACTCGCAACAAGTCAATCAAATTCCTCAAAGTGAAATGGTCACATCATTCAGACCGAGAGGCCACATGGGAGCGTGAAGACCACCTACGTTCTGAGTACCCGGAGTTCTTTCAGTCCTAGATCTCGGGACGAGATCCTCTCGTAGTGGTGGTGTGTTGTAACGCCCCCGATGTAACTTGCTATATTTTTAATCCAACTCTTGCCATTTCCGGCTATGTGTTATGATATTCCCTCCGTGGTTGGGTTCTCTCCGTTTTGCATTTTGGTCATGTCATGCATTTCATATCATGTCATCATGTGCATCGCATTCGCATACGCGTTCGTATCATAAATCCGAGCATCTTTCCCGTTATCCGTTTTGCAATCCGGCACTCCTATGTCTCCCGGCGTCCCCTTTTACATTTCTTCGTGAGCGGGTATTAAACATTCTCGGAATGGACCGAGGTTTGACATGTGGCCTCGGTATAGCACCGGTAGACCGCCTGTCAAGTTTCGGGTCAATCGGAGTTCGTTTGGTACTCCAACGGTTAACCGGGTAACCGTGAAGGCCTCGTGTGTGTTGCAGCCCAACACCCCTTCAAAACAGCCCAATAACCCATCTAAGTCACTCCCATGTCCTCCGCCGTTCGATCACGATCGCGTGGGCGAAAACCGCACTCCATTTGGAGCTCCCTAGCTCTTTCTGTCTATAAAAACGTCTCCCCCGTCTAAATCTGAGAAAAACCACCTCCTAACCCTAGCCGTCGCCTCGTAATCCGCGCCAACAGTGCCCCGCCGCCACTGTTCATCCGCGCCGCCACTGTTCACGCCAGCGCCGCCGCCCCGGGCCAATCGGACCGCGCCACGCGCCCCCCCGTGCCCACTTCGCCGCCGGCCCGCGGGGCCCAGGGCAGGCCCGCCCGGGCCCGCGCGCGCCGACCCGCGCCCCGGCCTGCTCAGCGCCGCCCGCCTCCTCGCCTGCTCGCGCCCGCCGCCCGCCGCCGTGCGTCGCCGCCTCGCCCGTCGCCGCCAACCGCGCCGGCGCCCGGCGCCGCCCCTGCCCGCCTCCACCGCCCCGATCCGGGCCGGATCCGGCGAGATCCGGCCGGAGAGGGCCAGATCCGGCCGCCCCGACCCTCCTTCTCCGGCCGGCGAGCCGCCAGATCCGCGGCGAACTTCGTTTTCCGCGCTACCCGTTGACTCTTTACCTCCTCCCCGAAATCTCTAAGTCTTTATTTTCATCATCATCATCGTATTTTCGACATGCCATAACTTTGCATCTGTAGCTCCTATTCGCGCGTGTAATATGTCATTTTGTTCGTCTCGAAGAGAACATCATTTTGTTCCATTGCATCATTTCCATTTGAGGTCATCTCGATGCCCGAAATGCTGTTAGAAGAGGGCTAGTTGATGTTTATTGCTGGATCTTAGCTGATCATGCACTTTTGTCTTTTTTGCCATGATTGATGTGTACCTCCTATGAGGTTGAGCTATATATGTGTTTTGTAATATGCCATGTTACATTTCCAGGGAATTTTGCTATGTATTTTTGTGATGCTTGAGGTGGCTAGAAATTGCATGCAAAGTAGGGATGATGATATTGCTGTTTTCAGAAACTTAGTGATTTCGCTAAGTCCCTGACTTTTGTTATTAACATGCCATGTGTTCATGTTGTTTCTGAGTGATCCATGCATAATTTGAGCATGATCAGTAAGGGTGTTTGGAACTTGAGTATTTGCTTAATCCATCCATGCCTTTGTTTGCAATTATGGAGTGCCATAGCTTGAGTCAATCGAGCTCTACTTTTGCTTCAAAATGTTGCTGGCAGATTGTTTACATGTTATTCGATTTTTGCCAAGCTTGGTGTAGTTGATCCTTGCATGATATGATGTTGCTCTTGCCATGTTTTGTTACTATGCCATGTATTCTTGATGTATGTATGCTTATTTAATCATGAAATGCTCTGTAGTGAGTGCATCGAGCTCACGAACATGCCTAGTCGTTAACAGTTTTCTGCCATGTCCAGTTTTCTGCTAAGTCTGAAACCTGTAACGAAACTTGCTTATTTGTCATGGGTGTAATCATATTTTCTGATCCTTTTTTGGCTTATGGTCAGTAAGGGACTTTTGTCAAGTGCTATGAGTAGATTCATGCCATGCCTTTCTTTGCTATGTTCTGAACCTGTAGCATGTAGTTTCATTGCTCTGAACATGTCATCCTGATGTTGTTTTCCTGACTTGTTGTTATTTCACTAAGTCTGTGAATCTGTTATAAGTTGTACTTTTACCATGCTAGTTTGAACCTGTTATGATGGGATTGAGCCGTAGCTCAGTGTTCATCTTTTGTCGTGCATCTTGAGTAGATTACTGTCATATGCTTTGTTGCCATGTTTGGGTGCAGTAGCTTAATTATTTGTTGCTTGCTAAGTAGCATCATGCTGTTTATGGCAGATTCGTGTCATTCTTGTTTTGCTTGCCATTTGCAAACCGTGCATCCGATTCCGGTGATCTTTAAATCGATTTCAACCGAAATCACCTCATCTATCCAGTGGCATGCTTGGTTTGCCAAGATTATGCCCTGTTCATCCTTGTCTTTCCGGAGCATGCATACGCATTGCATATCACCTTTCGCATATCATGCCTTGTTTTGCATCATGTTGCTTGCGCATTGCATCGTGGTTGATATTGGTTCCTTTGCTTGTTCTCTTGTCTTGGGTAGAGCCGGGAGACGAGTACGTGAACGAGGAACCCGTTGAGAACGCTTACGAGGACCAAGCTTTCGACAACTCTGAGAACCTTGTAGGCAAGATGACCATACCCTCGAAATCACTTCTATCTTTGCTAGCTAGATTGCTCGCTCTTTTGCTATGCCTATGCTGCGATACCTACCACTTGCTATATCATGCCTCCTATATTGCCTTGTCAGCCCCTAACCATCCATGTCCTAGCAAACCGTTGTTTGGCTATGTTACTGCTTCGCTCAGCCCCTCTTATAGCGTTGTTAGTTGCAGGTGAAGATGAAGTTTGTTCCTTGTTGGAACATGATCGTGTTGTTCCTTGTTGGAACATGTTTACTTGCTGGGATATCACAATACCTCTTATTTTATTAATGCATCTATATACTTGGTAAAGGGTGGAAGGCTCGGCCTTATGCCTGGTGTTTTGTTCCACTCTTGCCACCCTAGTTTCCGTCATACCGGTGTTATGTTCCCGGAGTTTGCGTTCCTTACACGGTTGGGTGATTTATGGGACCCCCTTGACAGTTCGCTTTGAATAAGACTTTTCCAGCAAGGCCCAACATTGGTTTTACCATTCGCCCCCTAGCCTTTTTCCCTTGGGTTCTGCAGACTCAAGGGTCATCTTTATTTTAACCCCCGGGCCAGTTCTCCTTCGATTGCTGGTCCAAAACCGTCAGCCGCCGGTGGCCACCAGGGGCAACTCTGGGTTCGCCTATCGGAAGTTTGGACAATCCGGATGTGCCCTGAGACCGAGATATGTGCAGCTCCTATCAGGATTTGTCGGCACAATCGGGCGGCTTTGCTGGACTTGTTTTATTGCTGTTGAAATGTCTTGTAGTCCGGGATTCCGAGATTGATCGGGTCTTCCCGGTAGAAGGAATATCCTTCGTTGACCGTGAGAGCTTATCATGGGCTAAGTTGGGACACCCCTGCAGGGTATTATCTTTCGAAAGCCGTGCCCGCGGTTATGAGGCAGATGGGAATTTGTTGACGTCCGGTTTTAGAAAACCCGAAGTTGACCTTAACTAAAACACATCAACCGCGTGTGTAACCGTGATGGTCTCTTCTCGGCGGGGTCCGGGAAGTGAACACGGTTGTTGGAGTTATGCTTGACGTAGGTTGTTTCAGGATCACTTCTTGATCATTTCTAGCTTCTCGACCGTGCTTTGCCTTCTCTTCTCGCTCTCTTTTGCGCTATAGCCACCATATGCTAGTCGCTTGCTGCAGCTCCACCTCACTGCCCCTTTCCCACCTTTAAGCTTAAATAGTCTTGATCTCGCGGGTGTGAGATTGCTGAGTCCCCGTGGCTCACAGATATTATCACCTCAGTTGCAGGTACCAACGATGTCAGTGCTGATGATGCGACCGAGCTCACTTGGGAGTTCGACGAGGAACGTGGCCGTTACTATGTTTCTTTTCCAGATGATCAGTAGTGGAGCCCAGTTGGGTGATCCGGGGATCTGTTTAGCATTTGGGGTAGTCTTCTTCCATTTTGGTACCGTAGTCGGACCTTGAGTGTTATCTGTTTGATGGATGTTATTTATGTATTTGTGTGAAGTGGCGATTGTAAGCCAACTATGTATCTTTCCCCTGTATTTATTACATGGATTGTGTGAAGATTACCTCACTTGCGACATTGCTTTCAATGCGGTTATGCCTCTAAGTCGTGCCTCGACACGTGGGAGATATAGCCGCATCGAGGGCGTTACAATAATATGATCAACAACATGATCATAAGAGTTAGTATCTCACACACAAGCACAAATATGTAGCAAACACACGAGCAAATAAGTAGCAAGAGAGACAAATAAGAAGCAAAACACACACACACACACACACACACACTCTCTCTCTCTCTCGAAGCCTATGATCTATACACTTTCTCCCCCTTTGACAACAAGTTACCAAAAAGCTTCAAAATGCATAGTGCTATACGACACTCTAAGCACGATCTCCGGGAGCTCCGGAGTGCGAAGATGGCGTGGAGAGGATAGCATCTGCAAAGACTTCAGCTGATGTCTGAGGAACTGGAGGGGTTGCCACTAAAGGGGCAACTGTGGCTGTGGCTGTAGGTGCAGAAGTTGTGGCCCTTGTGTCACTAACTGGCACAACTGCAGACCTTTGTGCTCTAGGCACCCTCTGATAAACATCTGTGGTAGATCTTCCTCTCCTCTCCTCTGCTTCTTCTTGAAGTTGCTCAATTGCAGTCTGAATCTCTATGACCTTCAAGTCTAGATCATAGAACTTTGTTTCAATGATTCTCTCAAGACTCTCTTGGTTTCGAGTGAGGGTAATTAGTCCTTTCTCAATTTTTACTGTGGCTTCAAGCAGATAGCTGAGCTGATCCTGCTTGGTCTTGAGATTTGCAGCTGATGGATCTGGAATCTTAGAAGCCTTTTTTGCCTTTGCCTTCTGATGTAGGGTGGAACCCTAAATGGCTGATCTTTCATGAAAGGAGCGGATCCCAACTAAGAACATGAAGAACACGAGGGAAAACACAAGAGGATCTCCCAAACCAACAAGATATAGTCACACATATGCTAGATCCGTGTACACATAGAGATCACACAGTCCAAAACCAACAAGGGACGATACACAGGGTAACCGGTTCTTCTCCGTGAGGAGGTCTTGAGGGGGCCACCCAAGAGGGGGTCTTGAATCCAACGTGGATCTTCTCCGAAGAGGGTTGCGGTCTCTCTCAAGGAGTAGATCCATATGGATGAGCAAAGGTCTATATCACATATGAGCTAAACCAATGCTAACCCTAACTAGGAGGAGGAGGAGGTCTATTTATAGTCTTAGTGCAAATGGGGGCGAAGTGAAGGGGTATATGGGCCTCAGCCTGTAACTGGACACAGCTAGGGGTCGGATGTCCTTAAGGGGTCGGTCGTCCGGAGGCTCGCGGAGGTCCGGACGTCCGTAGATCTTCGGACTTCCGTAAATTTGGTTCTGTGAAGGATGTGCCCGGACGTCCGGAGATCCTTGGATTTCCGTAGATTACGTTCTGTTGGCGTGGCGACGGTCGTCCGGGGCCTGGGAGATGTCGGACGTCCGGTCCTGGTCGGACGTCTGGCCGCTATAGCTTTCATTGGCCTGATTTCCTTGGGCTGGCGTAACCTTCAGGGGCCGGACGTCCGGTCTGGGCCGGTCGTCCGGTGGCTGTAGCTTCCGCGGCAGCCTTGTTCTTGTCCTTCGCACTTGGTGTCCTCACTGTCTTGCCCATTGGATGTAGATGTTTCGTGGCTTTCCTCCAAGTACCTGAGCACACATAGTGTTTCTATTTGAGGTAGTAGCCATGTCTCGTGTGTCGAAAGTGGTAGTTCAGAAAGGGGCGAGTTCACCTTATCTTTGATAGCCTTCGCTCGGGCTCTTGTCATAGGCCCAAGTGGTGTCGTGGGAGGTGTAGGTGCATTCATGGGGATGATCGTGGGATGCTCCGCATCATCTCCCCTCCCTTGGGAAAGATCCGACCTCGGATCGACATCTTCATCACCATGGTAGGGCGAAAGATCCTTGACGTTGAAGATGTCGCTCACGTTGTACTTCTCGCGTGGGAGGTTGATCTTGTAAGCACTGTTGTTGTAGCGTGCTAGCACCTTGAAGGGTCCATCAGCTTGTGGTAGAAGTTTGGACTTGCGTTCGTTGGGGAAGCGGTCCTTGCGAAGGTGTAGCCACACAAGATCTCCAATGTTGAATATCATGGGTTGCTTGTTGACATTGAGTTTGCTCGCGAGTCGTTGTACTTGGCGCTCGATAGTGTGCCTTGCACTACTGCAAGATGGGCCAAATGCGGCACTACGATCAGAGACCCTTTGACGAAACTGTGTGCGATGCCATAATCGCAAACGGTGCTGTAAAAGAACCGTCAAAAAAGATGCAAAACGTTTGTGATGGCGGATCTATCAAACACGGTTCAGATTTTAGTTGCGTGTGCGATGCAGGGCGTACGGTTCAGCTCAATGAACTGTTTGCGACGAGGCGGAACAAAAGAAACGGGCAGCCTGATGAAGGCGTGTGCGATATGGAGCATACTGTTCACTCGGATGAACTGTTTGTGATTAGGTAACACAAAAGAAACGGTCAGCCAGATCAAGGTGTGTGTGATACGTGACAAACAGGTCCGTAATCAGAAATATGTGCGAAGACCAATAATAACACAGACGATTGCTGCTAATAAGCCATGTGAATTGCTCTGTCTACAGTAGAATAACATCCAATTACATAAGTGACTATACAGATCATTCACACACACCTCAATAAACAATTGCATGCATTCTAAAGTAGGAGAAACGATCGTCTAGTCAGCTACTTCTTGTGATGCTGCTGCCACTGCTATGTGGCTCAATCCCTCGTCTGGGTCAAGAAGAAGACAGTTCCTCATGTCAACGATATGCCTGTACATCTCATAGCTTGTGTACGCGTCCATGGCTGCGTACTTGACATGTTGTTCATCTAATCTCTCATGTCACACACTGTGCCAGGCATTCTTGTCCTTATTGCTCTCTTCCTTCATCTTCGTGTAGTAGGGTTCGATGATGGCCGAGGCGAGGTCAACTAGGGAATTCAGTTTGTTTTTGTCGTTGTCCCAGACCTTGTAGTGGTGCTAGATGTTGACAAGATTCGGGTATTTCAAGTCCAAAACCTTGAGCGCTTTTAGATCATTGGTGGTGTCCACCATAGTGAAACTGTAGTCGGAGCTGTTGATAAGCCTGGAGAAACGCTCGCAAGGCCTTGTGGCAAGGTGGTAGTGGTAGATGAGCACGTCATGTCGCACGCACAACTGGGCGACGACAATCTTCTGATCATGCCCGGCACGACCGATGGTGTACTCGAGGTCAAAGCCGACCACTCGGTACTTGTCCTCGGCAAGGAACTGCTCCATAGTTTGGATGGAGCTCTCCACCGAGACCGGATCGTTCGTGTACACCATCGAGAGGGCCTTCCCTCTCACGTGGGTGTCCACTATGTGATGCGTGGTGAACTGCCCGCCGTTGTCGTCGTCGGCCGCTCGGAGCGCCATTGGAGCCACGGGGAGCGCCATTGGAATCGCTGGATATCCTCTTTGTATGTGTCCTCGTGGGTGTTCTTATTGTGTCGTGTGAGACGAGAGATGAAGGTAAATGGCCGCAGGAATAAAAGGGGTCCGGGCGGCGTGGATTCTCGGCGCGTCCCCATGGCAGTTTTTGCAGCGGGTAACTGCATCGTCGCGCCGTGCCCGGCACAACCGCTTGCACATGGACATGCGTGATTGTGCGCCGACCACAAACACTGGCAGCGCGTGTGGAGGGACGAGGGCAGAGCACCTGGAGGGACGTGAGAGCAGAGTGCTCGCGGCGGGACGCAAGCAGAGCGCGCCGCGGTCGCCTGAACCGCAAGCAACCACACGCATAGAGCAGTTGAACACACAGGAAATGGTCGCCTACAAGCCGGCCGACAGTTGCGTCGCTGCGTAGAGAGCGGCCGTAGTATATATAGTTGAACTAGCTATTTCAGTACATGGTTGGCAACAATTGGGGAAAAGTTTGGTCGGTTCAGCTGTCGAGTTGAACTGTTTGTATAAATTAAGAACGATTGCTTAATCTATGAATGAAATCTATGCTTAATTACTGAATTTTAGTTGCAAAAATTAGATACTGCTAGTGATTTTTAGCTCCATATTTTGACAAATCGCAGTGCTTACCAGCATGTCATACTTTGATTTGGCGGTATTGTTGGATGAAGCGGCCCAGACCGACATTACATGACCGCATTCATGAGACTGGTTCTACTGCCGTGCTTTGCACACAGGTGGATAGTGGGTGTCTGTTTCTCCAACTTTAGTCGAATCGAGTATGACTACGCCCGGTCCTTGTTGATTGTTAAAACAACACACTTGACGAAAAATCGTTGTGGTTTTGATGTGTAGGTAAGAGCGGTTCCTGCTAAGCCCATAGCAGCCACGTAAAACTTGCAACAACAAAGTAGAGGACGTCTAACTTGTTTTTGCATGGCTTGCTGTGATGTGATATGGTCAAGACGTGATGATATATAAATTGTTGTATGAGATGATCATGTTTTGTAACAGTTATCAGCAACTGGCAGGAGCCATATGGTTGTCGCTTTATTGTATGAAATGCAATCGCCATGTAATTGCTTTACTTTATCCCTAAGCGGTAGCGATAGTCGTAGACGCAATAGTTGGCGAGACGACAACGATGCTTCGATGGAGATCAAGGTGTCAAGCCAGTGACGATGGTGATCATGACGGTGCTTTAGAGATGGAGATCAAAGGCACAAGATGATGATGGCCATATCATATCACTTATATTGATTGCATGTGATGTTTATCCTTTATGCATCTTATTTTTCTTAGTACAGCGGTAGCATTATAAGATGATCTCTCACTAAATTTCAAGGTGCAAGTGTTCTCCCTGAGTATGCATCGTTGCGACAATTTGTTGTGCCGAGACACCACATGATGATCGGGTGTGATAAGCTCTATGTTTACATACAATGTGTGCAAGCCAGTTTTGCACACACAGAATACTCGGGTTAAACTTGACGAGCCTAGAATATGCAGATATGGCCTCGGAACACTAAGACCGAAAGGTCGAGCATGAATCATATAGTAGATAAGATCAACATACTGATGTTCACCATTGAAAACTACTCCATCTCACGTGATGATCGGACATGGTTTAGTTGATATGGATCACGTGATCACTTAGATGATTAGAGGGATGTCTATCTAAGTGGGAGTTCTTAAGTAATATGATTAATTGAACTTTAATTTATCACGAACTTAGTACCTGATAGTATTTTGCATGTCTATGTTGTTGTAGATAAATGACCCGTGCTACTGTTCCATTGAATTTTAATGCGTTCCTAGAGAAAGCTAAGTTGAAAGATGATGGTAGCAACTACACAGACTAGGTCCGTAACTTGAGGATTATTGAGGGAGTCCTGGATTAGGGGGTGTTCGGATAGCCGGACTATACCTTCAGCCGGACTCCAGGACTGTGAAGATACAAGATTGAAGACTTCGTCCCGTGTCCGGAAGGATCTTTTCTTGGCGTGGAAGGCAAGCTAGGCGTGCGGATATTCAAGATCTCCTACCATTGTAACCGACTCTGTGTAACCCTAACCCTATCCGGTGTCTATATAAACCGGAGGGTTGTAGTCCGTAGGACAACCATCATCATACACAATCATACCATAGGCTAGCTTCTAGGGTTTAGCCTCCTTAATCTCGTGGTAGATCTACTCTTGGACTACCCATATCATCAATATTAATCTAGCAGGAGTAGGGTTTTACCTCCACCGAGAGGGCCCGAACCTGGGTAAAATAAAGTGTCCCTTGTCTCCTGTTACCATCCGACCTTGACGCACAGTTCGGGACCCCCTACCCGAGATCCGCCGGTTTTGACACCGACATTGGTGCTTTCATTGAGAGTTCCTCTGTGTCGTCGCTTTTAGGCCCGATGGCTCCTTTGATCATCAACAATGATGAGGTCCAGGGTGAGACTTTCCTCCCCGGACAAATCTTCGTCTTCGGCGGCTTCGCTCTGCGGGCCAATTCGCTTGGTCGTCTGGAGCAGATCGAAAGCTACGCCCCTGGCCATCAAGTCAGGTTTGGAAGCTTAAACTACACGGCAGATATCCATGGAGACTTGATCTTCGACGAGTTCGAGCCACAGCCAAGCACGCCGCACTACCTCGAGGGGCAGGATATAGCTTTGCCTCCGAATAGTGCCCTGGAGGCCGCACACGCACCGGCCCCGATCCTCGACTCGGAGCCCGCTGCGTTCTTTGAGGATGAACGGTTGGACGTCACCTCGGGGGCTGCGATCTTGAAGGCGATCGAGCCGAACGCCAGCCCCGCACTCCGCACGGCCCATGACTCCAAGGAGTCGGATTCTTCTCCGAACTTCGGGCCTCCCGTGCCCCTGCCGATCGAATCCGATTGGGCGCCTATAATGGAGTTCACCGCCGCGGACATCTTTCAGTACTCACCTTTCGGTGATATCCTGAATTCTCTCAAGTCTCTCTCTCTATCGGGAGAGCCCAGGACGGAATATGGTCTGAGGTTGGGATTCGGACGACGAAGAAACTCAAAGCCCACCCACCACCCACTTAATAGCCACTGTCGATGATTTAACCGACATACTTGACTTCGGATCCGAAGACTTCGACGGTATGGACGAGAAGATGGAGACGAACAGGAACCAGCACCTATAGGGCGCTGGACCGCCACCCCACCTAACGATGTATTCATGGTGGATACCCCTAAAGGAAACGACAACGAGGAAAAAGGGGACGAAAAAAGGGATAAACCCTCCGAAAAGCAATCAAAGCGGCGACGAAAACGCCGAGCCAAGCCCCGCCTCTATCAAGACCCAGCCATAGAGCAGGATGAGCCGATAGATGACGAGCATGCCTCAGAGCAACCGTCCGAACAGGGCAACATGGATAGAGAGGACAGACAACCCTCCCCCAGCCATAACAGAACTCCGGACGATCTCACGCCGGATAAAACCACGGAGCAGAAGAATCTCCACGAAAGGCTCGTTGCCACAGCACGCAGCCTGAAAAAGCAGAAGCGGAAGCTAAAGACGGCGGAAGATGCACTCAGAATAAGAAGCAGCAAGGTAATCAAGACCGCAGACAAATACGGCGGCAGCCGCCGCACTAAAAGCTATCCGAAGAGAACACTACTGCCCGAATTCGACCAAGAGGCCCTAGAGCCCTCGTATTCAAAAAATAAAAAAGCCACACGGTCGGATAGACGACCCCACGGCCACCATAAAACGGCAACCTGCGCCGCACTCAATGCGGCATGCGACCCAATTAAAGACTCGCATCATGGCCCAGCCAGGTCCATTTACGGGCCAAGAAAGCAAGCTCTCATAAGCAATGCAAAAAAGCCATCATCAGAATCCGACACACCCAAATACAGGGGCGCCGCACACCCCCTATGTTTCACCGATGAGGTCCTGGAATATGAATTTCCAGAGGGATTCAAACCCATCAACATAGAGGCGTACGATGGAACAACGGACCCCGGAGTCTGGATCGAGGATTATATCCTCCACATACATATGGCTAGAGGAGATGATCTCCACGCCATCAAATATTTACCCCTTAAGCTTAAAGGGCCAGCCCGGCACTGGCTTAAAAGACTTCCCGAAAACACAATTGGAAGTTGGGAAGAGCTCGAGGATGCTTTCCGAGCAAATTTTCAAGGGACCTATGTCCACCCCCCGGACGCAGACGATCTCAGTCACATAACTCAACAGCCCGGAGAATCAGCTCGGCAGTTCTGGAACAGATCCCTTACTAAAAAGAATCAGATAGTGGATTGTCCGGACGCCGAAGCCTTAGCAGCTTTCAGGCATAATGTCCGAGACGAATGGCTCGCCAGACACCTCGACCAGGAAAAGCCAAGAACAATGGCCGCACTCACAAGCCTCATGACCCGCTTTTGCGCAGGAGAGGACAGCTAGTTGGCACGATGCAGCCCCAGCGACCCAAGTACATCCGAAATCAGGGATGGAAACGGAAAACCGCGACGAAATAAGGACCGTCGCCGAACCAAAGAAAAAAGTCCGAAGAGCACGGCAGTCAATGCCGGATTCAAAAGCTCACGACAAAATCAGACAAAACCACCCCTTCAGGATAATAGGGACGATCCGTCCAGCTTAAACAGAATCCTGGACAGAATATGTCAGTTACACGGTACTCCTGGGAAGCCTGCCAATCACACCCATCGAGACTATTGGGTTTTTAAACAATCCGGAAGGCTTAAGCCGAACACAAGGGGCTCGATACACCAAGCAAAGACGAGGACGAACCCCAGAAGCAGAACACCAGGAAACAAAAGAACTTCCCACAAGAAGTTAAAACAGTGAACTCACTTCACGTAACAAAACATGTGGCACCCATAAAGGTACGCACAATAAAACCTATCCCTCAGGGGTCCCGCCACTGGTTATTAAAACCAATCATTTTTGATCAGCTAGATTATTCTAGAAATATCAAAAACGCAGGCCGGACTGCCCTGATACTCGATCCAATAATTGACGGATTCCAGTTTACCAATGCCCTTATGGACGGCGGCAGTGGACTAAACCTGATATATCAGGATACAATCCACCGCATGGGCATAAACCCAGCAAGAATCCGCCACAGCAAAACCTCCTTTCAAGGGGTAGCACCGGGCCCGGACACCCATTGTATGGGTTTTCTTCGGCTTGCAGTCATATTTGGCTCTGCGAATAACTTCCGTCGCGAAAAGCTGACCTTCCATGTCGTCCCATTTTCAAGTCGCTATCAAGCACTAATGGGACCCGGAGCTTTCGCTCGCTTTAATGCAATACCACACTATGCATCTCTCACGCTTAAGATGCCCGGTCCACAAGGCATCATCTCTTTAAAGGGAGCGCACTAAAATACGCCTCCTCCAAACGGAGGATTGCGCGGCCGCTTAAACAGCCGCACAATAAAGTGGCCTCGCCACCCAAAAGACTTTTTCGATATAAGTCATTAAAGGCCACGGACCCGGACTAAATGAGTTCGGCACAAGTCCATCATCAACGCAGGCTTAAAACGCCATATACCCCCGTACCGGGGGCTATACACAGAGACAATAAAGCTCAACTTTATTTATTTTTTACTTTATATTTTGTTTATTATCTTTTTGTTCCGCACGACCCATTTTCAATTCAGTTCCTCTCTTTTACAGATGAACGTTGTGCGGTGCCCGTCCAGGACACGGCACAACGGAGACACAGGCGCAGACGTGCAGTAGGGACCCGTCCTAAGGATTCTTTTTAGATCAAGACCCTGCGTAAACCTTTTTTACTGTCTCTTGCTGCTATACATCCCCTGGTTTTTTCTACTATAACCAAGGAGGAGGCTGGCGTTTTGGCATGTGGCCACGCCAGAATTTTTGCTCGTACCTGGACACTAGGGGCTCTTTTTTTAAGGGTGTTGTTTCACCCGCACTCATAAAGACCGAACACCTTAGGGAGTGTTCGGCGTCGCGAGTTTTGGCACTATATGCATCAGCTCCGAATCATGTCTTTGGTCAAATGTTGGGTTGCCCGGCTCCTGAGTTCGGCTACCATACGTTCCGCTCTATCGGCTATGGTAGCACCAGGAGAACTACTGTGATTGTGCCCCGGTTCGGCCGGGTGAGCACCTCAGTAGAGAAAGCCGAAAACCGACTGTCATGATGTAGCGCGAGACTGGTCGCCACTCGATGACTTATAAGAATTTATCAGATTCCTCCACTTTGACGAAGGGTTGTTTCCCGGTCAGGCACGTATGCGCCCCGAATTCGGGCAAGCGCAGTCGCCACTAAGGGGCTACCTAAAGAGTCCCACTGTCAAGCTCCTATGGCTAAGTGAAAGTGTTAAAGCATTATAGTCCGGTTGCCTAGCCTGCTGCGCTATCACCTCCTTTGTAGGACCAAGACGTTGGGTTAAGTGTGAAAATGCGTCTTCTGCGCGCACCCCCGCACTATGTGCGTGGGGGCTGAAGCCAACGGCTGCCATCTTTCAGAATTTATATATTAAAACGGCCGCACAGGAGGTGTTCTTAATACTTGAAGGCACAAGTCTAAAAAATGCCACTACAATTTATCAAAATACTGTTTTATGATTACATATGCTATCATAATATAGCATCCTTCGAGCACTGCGTCTCTATTACGCGAGCGCCTTCGAGGACTTCCTTAAAATAGTGCTCGGAAGGTATTCGGCTTTTATCCGAATCCCGGGACGCAACAATGGTGGGCTCCATATCTGCCCAGTATGTCTTGACACGGGCAAGAGCCAGCCGAGCGCCCTCTATGCACGCTGACCTCTTCATAGCATCGACACGTGGCACCACATCTAGAAATTGCTGCACCAAGCTGAAATAACTCTTCGGCTTCGATCTCCCCGGACATAGATGATCCATGACGTACTTCATGGCGAGTCCGGACAACCTATTCAGTTCGGCCCATTGGGCCAGGCGATCGTCCATTGCCAGTGGACGCTCTGGATTGATGAATTGCGACCAAAAGAGCTTCTCCACTTCATGATCCTTTTTATCTCGAAAGTGTTCGGTCGCATCAGCAGCACTAGCCGCCAAATCTAGATAGGTGTCCTCTACACTCCACATCCGGTCTAACGGGGCAAACTTCGGATCACAAAATTTTCTCCGCAGTGAGAAGGGCTTTCCATCCGCAATTTGTCCGGCTTGACGCAGCTCTTCCCTTGCCGCTCTCATTATAGAGCGGGCGTCCTTGGCGTCAGCAACAGCCTTCTCTAAGCTCGTTTGCCTCGCTCGACCCTCTTCTTCAAGAAGCTTGCAACGGTCAGTAGCACTCTTTAACTTTACGGCCATATCAGCCATCTCCTCCTTGCTTCGGCAATGGGCAGCCTGTTCGGCTTTCAGCTCTTCAAGGGCTTTCACGGCAGCCGCATCGCTTTTCCTGGCTTGTTCCTTCGCTCGGGCGAGTTCGGCCCTAAGACCCTCCACGACGGCCGCACCATCTGCGTCAAGCATACACACGGTAAGATATTGACATAAAGCTCCTCTTACTAACCATCGCCCGATGATTTCAATACCTTGAGCATCATCAAGCCGCTTGTTAACAAGCGTGGTGTCGGCTTCTGCCTCATCAAGTTGTCGCTTTAGTTCAGCAAATTCACGAGTCCGACTTGACTCCGGACAATCCGCCACCTACATATAAAGGTGCCACTTAAAGGACCTGGGATTAAGATCCTCTGCGCGCCGTCAATTTTAACGACGCACAGAGTCTCAGGGGCTACTATCTACACAGGGCGCACTTTATTTATGCGCAGCTAACACAAGTGTACATTATTTAAAACGTACCTCAAGGCCTGACAGTAAACTTTTGACGGCCTCGTGCAATCCGCTTTCTGCGGATGAAATCTTTTCAATCACCGTGTTCATCAACGCACGATGCTCCTCTGAGACAGAGGCTCGCCCCAGCAGAATCTTTAGCTCCTCCGGCCGAACACCAGATGGTGCCGGACTCGTCCCATGGCCTCCCTCAAAGGCCGGATGCGGAGAACCTCGGGGGGGCACATGGCCACCTTCCGCCCTTGTCGGATCCGGAGAAATCCTCCGCGACGACACTTCAGCGTCGCCCGCCTTGCTAGGCGATACAGAAGGAGGAGGCGTTCCGCTCTCCATCATCTCCGGAAGAAGATCCCCCGAGGACGAGTTCTGCTGAGAAGGGCTGAGGTTCGAACTACAAAGTAAGGTTTCGGTTAAAACTTCTCAGATATAAATCAAGGATTTCTCTTAAAAGAAAAACTCTTCTTCTACTTACGGCTCGCTGGAGAGCTGGTCCCTTTGAGGGTTTAGTTCGACCGAGGGGCTCCCCGGCGTCGGGCCCTTTGACAAGGATTCTTTCCCCCGCTTCGAGGCTACGGTCTCCGGGTCATCAGAGGCGGCCCTTTTCTTTCCCTTAGGAGAGGAATTATCGATTCCCCCCTTCGGAATGGCCTCTTTCGAGGAGGCCATGGTTTCCTTGTCCTCCCCCTTATTTCCCTCCAAAGGCACTACCTCCAGCATCCTGACTAGCACGGGATCCAGCCTGGTTTCGGGAAGGGGAGCCGGACACCTGATCAGCTTTGCCTTCGCTATCCACTCCTGCTTAAAAGGAGAAGCGCTGTTAAGAGCAAGTCAATTATGCGGATAGAAGGTCCGGGCACAAGGTCACTTACTTGAGTATCCGGGCGATTGCGGCTTAAACCCACATCCTCGGTCAAATCCGGACTCACTTCTTGTGATCCGAAGAACAGTTTATACATCTCCGCGGGCATCACGCCCATAAAATCCCGGAGAACTCGCGGTCCCTCTGGATTGAACTCTCGCAGGCGAAGGGGGCGACGTTGGCCGGGCAGTCTCCAGCGAATCAGCATGACTTGTGTCACCTTGACCAGGTTGAGGTCTCCTTCCAAGAGATCCTTAATGCGGCCCTGCAGCAGAGGTACGTCTTTGGACAAGCCCCGATCTAACCCTGTGTTGATCCACGACGCTAACCACGGTGGGGGACCCGAGCGAAAGGCAGGAGGCGCCACCCATGCGGTGCCCCGAGGAGCGGTGATATAGAACCACTCCTGTTGCCATAAGCCAAGCTCCTCTTGAAAAGCGCCCTCGGGCCATGGAGCATCGGCATTTCTTTTTATAGCAGCGCCTCCGCACTCTGCGTGGCGCCCCTCGATCATCTTCGGTTCTACTTTGAAGGTCTTGAGCCATAATCCGAAGTGAGGGGTAACACGGAGGAATGCTTCGCACACAACAACGAACGAGGAGATATGGAGGATGGAATCCGGAGCTAAGTCGTGGAATTCCAGCCCATAATAAAACATCAGCCCCCTTACAAAGGGATCCATTGGGAAGCCTAATCCCCGAAGAAAGTGGGATATGAATACCATACTCTCACCGGGCTGAGGCTAGGGATCACCTGTCCTTGAACAGGCAACCTGTGCGAAATCTCGCCGGTCAGGAATTTAGCTTCCCTCAACATTAATACGTCCTCCTCCATAACGGAGGAGGGCATCCATCGGCCTTGGAGGTCGGAGCCGGACATTGTCGAAGGTCCGGTGCGCCTGGAATCTGGAAGCCTAGGGTGTTGGAACTCGAGGCGACGGGCGAGCTCGTTTTGAGAATAGAAGAGGGGAATAGGGTCTTGGTTTCTTTATAAGAGGCAGAATACCAAGAGCCCTCCCCGTAACCGTCTTGGACTAGCCTTTAATTAAGGCAAAACGTGCTAACGGGCACGACTGGGTTACCCACGTGTGTATTAATGAGAATCCCATTAAAAGGGGCACACGATCTCTGCTTTGACAAGACGTGCCAAGGAAACCGCCTCGCTAAATACGCTGAGGTGGAACAATGAAAACAATTTATATAAAGAGCTTGGCCGCAGTGTTATGACGCACTGCGGAATACGTCAGCAAATTTGATTTGTGTTAATATTATTCTCTATATGGCAATATGTGGAAACTTATTTGCAGAGCCGGACACTATTTTTGGTGTTTGTAATCTTCTTGAAGAACTTGGAGGAGGAACCCGCCTTGCAACGCCGAAGACAATCTGCGCGCCGGACTCGTCGTCATTGAAGCCTGGTTCAGGGGCTACTGAGGGAGTCCTGGATTAGGGGGTGTTCGGATAGCCGGACTATACCTTCAGCCGGACTCCAGGACTGTGAAGATACAAGATTGAAGACTTCGTCCCGTGTCCGGAAGGATCTTTTCTTGGCGTGGAAGGCAAGCTAGGCGTGTGGATATTCAAGATCTCCTACCATTGTAACCGACTCTGTGTAACCCTAACCCTATCCGGTGTCTATATAAACCGGAGGGTTGTAGTCCGTAGGACAACCATCATCATACACAATCATAACATAGGCTAGCTTCTAGGGTTTAGCCTCCTTGATCTCGTGGTAGATCTACTCTTGTACTACCCATATCATCAATATTAATCTAGCAGGAGTAGGGTTTTACCTCCATCGAGAGAGCCCGAACGTGGGTAAAATAAAGTGTCCCTTGTCTCCTGTTACCATCCGACCTTGACGCACAGTTCGGACCCCCTACCCGAGATCCGCCGGTTTTGACACCGACAATTATCCTCATTGCTGCACAGAAGAATTACGTCCTGAAAGCACCACTCGGTGCAAGACCCGCTGCAGGAGCTACGCCAGACGTTGTGAACGCCTGGCAGAGCAAAGCTGATGATTACTTAATAGTTCAGTGTGCCATGCTTTACGGCTTAGAACCGGGACTTCAACGATGTTTTGAATGTCATGGAGCATATGAGATGTTCCAGGAGTTGAAGTTAATATTTCAAGCAAATGCCCAGATTGAGAGATATGAAGTCTCCAATAAGTTCTAGAGCTGCAAAATGGAGGAGAATAGTTCTGTCAGTGAACATATAGTCAAAATGTCTGGGTATTATAATCACTTGACTCAAATGGGAGTTAATCTTCCGATTGATAGTGTCATTGACAGAGTTCTTC
The DNA here is from genome assembly GCA_032464435.1 of Aegilops umbellulata. Taxonomy (NCBI): domain Eukaryota; kingdom Viridiplantae; phylum Streptophyta; class Magnoliopsida; order Poales; family Poaceae; genus Aegilops; species Aegilops umbellulata. The sequence continues at coordinate 187,267,056 of CP136060.1, forward strand.
AATCACTGCCACCAAGCTACAAAAGCTTCGTGATGAACTATAATATGCAAGAGATGGATAAGACAATTCCGAGCTCTTCGCAATGCTAAAGGCTGCGGAGGTAGAAATCAAGAAGGAGCATCAAGTGTTGATGGTCAACAAGACCACTAGTTTCAAGAAAAATGGTAAAGGGAAGAAGGGGAACTTCAAGAAGAACGGCAAGCAAGTTGTTGCTCAAGTGAAGAAACCCATGTCTGGACCTAAGCCTGAGACTGACTGCTTCTACTGCAAAGGGACTGGTCACTGGAAGCGGAACTGCCCCAAGTATTTGGCGGATAAGAAGGATGGCAAAGTGAAAGGTATATTTGATATACATGTTATTGATGTGTACCTTGCTAATGCTCGCAGTAGTGCCTGGGTATTTGATACTGGTTCTGTTGTTCATATTTGCAACTTGAAATAGGGGCTACGAATTGAGCGAAGATTGGCTAAGGACGAGGTGACGACGCGTGTGGGAAATGGTTCCAAAGTCGATGTGATCACCGTCGGCACGCTACCTCTACATCTACCTTCGGGATTAGTTTTAGACCTGAATAATTGTTATTTGGTGCCAGCGTTAAGCATGAACATTATATCCGGATCTTGTTTGATGCGAGACGGTTATTCATTTAAATGAGAGAATAATGGTTGTTCTATTTATATGAGTAATATCTTTTATGGTCATGCACCCTTGATGAGTGGTCTATTTTTATTGAATCTCGATAGTAGTGATACACATATTCATAGTGTTGAAGCCAAAAGATATAATTTTAATAATGATAGTGCAACTTATTTGTGCACTGCCGTTTAGGTCATATTGGTGTAAAGCGCATGAAGAAACTCCATGCTGATGGGCCTTTGGAATCACTTGATTATGAATCACGTGATGCTTGCGAACCATGCCTCATGGGCAAGATGACTAAGACTCCGTTCTCCGGAACAATGGAGCGAGCTACAAACTTGTTGGAAATAATACATACTGATGTACGAGGTCCAATGAGTGTTGAGGCTCATGGCGGGTATCGTTATTTTCTGACCTTCACAGATGATTTGAGCAGATATGGGTATATCTACTTGATGAAACATAAGTCTGAAACATTTGAAGAGTTCAAAGAATTTCAGAGTGAAGTGGAAAATCATCGTAACAAGAAAATAAAGTTTCTACGATCTGATCGTGGAGGTGAATATTTGAGTTACGAGTTTGGTCTTCATTTGAAACAATGCGGAATAGTTTCGCAACTCACGCCACCCGGAACACCACAGCGTAATGGTGTGTACGAATGTCGTAACCGCACTTTGCTACCTCTTGAGCACTGCGTTGGTTTTCCCTTGAAGAGGAAAGGGTGATGCAGTAAAGCAACATAAGTATTTCCCTCAGTTTTTGAGAACCAAGGTATCAATCTAGTAGGAGGCCACGCACGAGTCCCTCGCACCTACACAAACAAATAAATCCTCGCAACCAATGCGATAAGGGGTTGTCAATCCCTACACGGTCACTTACGAGAGTGAGATCTGATAGATATGATAAGATAATATTTTTGGTATTTTTATGATAAAGATGCAAAGTAAAATAGAAGGCAATAAAAATAACTAAGTGTTGGGAGATTAATATGATGGAAAATAGACCCGGGGGCCATAGGTTTCACTAGTGGCTTCTCTCAAGAGCATAAGTATTACGGTGAGTGAATAATTACTGTTGAGCAACTGATAGAATTGAGCATAGTTATGAGAATATCTAGGTATGATCATGTATATAGGCATCACGTCCGAGACAAGTAGACCGACTCCTGCCTGCATCTACTACTATTACTCCACACGTCGACCGCTATCCAGCATGCATCTAGAGTATTAAGTTCATAAGAACAGAGTAATGCTTTAAGCAAGATGACATGATGTAGAGGGATAAACTCATGCAATATGATATAAACCCCATCTTGTTATCCTCGATGGAAACAATACAATACGTGCCTTGCTGCCCCTACTGTCATTGGGAAAGGACACCGCAAGATTGAACCCAAAGCTAAGCACTTCTCCTATTGCAAGAAAGATCAATCTAGTAGGCCAAACCAAAGTGATAATTCGAAGAGACTTGCAAAGATAACCAATCATACATAAAAGAATTCAGAGAAGATTCAAATATTGTTCATAGATAAACTGGATCATAAACCCACAATTCATCGGTCTCAACAAAAACACCGCAAAAGAAGATTACATTGAATATATCTTCACGAGAGAGGGGGAGAACATTGTATTGAGATCCAAAAAGAGAGAAGAAGTCATCTAGCTAATAACTATGGACCCGAAGGTCTGAGGTAAACTACTCACAGGTCATCGGAGAGGCTATGGTGTTGATGTAGAAGCCCTCCGTGATCGATGCCCCCTCCGGCGGAGCTCTGGAACAGGCCCCAAGATGGGGTCTCATGGGTACAGAAGGTTGCGGCGGTGGAATTAGGTTTTTGGCTCCGTATCTGCTAGTTTGGGGGTACGCAGGTATATATAGGAGGAAGGAGTACGTCGGTGGAGCAACATGGGGCCCACGAGGGCGAGGGTGGAGGGCGCGCCTGGGGGGGGGGGGGGTAGGCGCGCCCCCTACCTCGTGCCCTCGTGGTTGATGTCTTGACGTAGGGTCCAATTCTGGGCTGGGCCTCCGGTTAATAGGTTAGTCCCAAAAATAATGTAAAAGTGTATAATAAAGCCCAATAATGTCCAAAACAGAATATAATATAGCATGGAACAATAAAAAATTATAGATACGTTGGAGATGTATCACACTTTATTAGATATGGTGCGATCTATGATGTCTCTTACCGATTTGCCGCTGTCATTTTGGGGTTATGCTTTAGAGACGGCTGCATTCACGTTAAATAGGGCACCAACTAAATCCGTTGAGATGACACCTTATGAACTGTGGTTTGGCAAGAAACCGAAGTTGTCGTTTCTTAAAGTTTGGGGATGTGATGCTTATGTGAAAAAGCTTCAACCTGATAAGCTCGAACCGAAATCGGAGAAATGTGTCTTCATAGGATACCCAAAGGAGACTGTTGGGTACACCTTCCATCACAGATCCGAAGGCAAAATTTTCGTTGCTAAGAATGGATCCTTTCTAGAGAAGGAGTTCTCTCGAAAGAAGTGAGTGGGAGGAAAGTAGAACTTGATGAGGTAATTGTACCTGCTCCCTCATTGGAAAGTAGTTCATCATAGAAATCTGTTTCAATGATTCCTAAACCAATTAGTGAGGAAGCTAATGATGATGATCATGAAGCTTCTGATCAAGTTACTACCAAACCTCGTAGGTCAACCAGAGTAAGATCTGCACCAGAGTGGTATGGTAATCCTGTTCTGGACGTCATGTTACTTGACCATGACGAACCTATGAACTATGAGGAAGTGATGATGAGCCTAGATTCCGTGAAATGGCTTGAGGCCATGAAATCTGAGATGGGATCCATGTATGAGAACAAAGTGTGGACTTTTGTTGACTTGCCCAATGATCGGCAAGCCATAGAGAATAAATGGATCTTCAAGAAAAAGAATGACGCTGACGGTAATGTTACTGTCTACAAAGCTCGACTTGTTGTGAAAGGTTTTCGACAAGTTCAAGGAGTTGACTACGATGAGACTTTCTCACCCGTAGCGATGCTTAAGTCTATCTGAATCATGTTAGCAATTGCCGCATTTTATGATTATGAAATTTGGCAAATGGATGTCAAAACTGCATTCCTGAATGGATTTCTAGAAGAAGAGTTGTATATGATGCAACCAGAAGGTTTTATCGATCCAAAGGGTGCTAACAAAGTGTGTAAGCTCCAGTGATCGATTTATGGACTGGTGCAAGCCTCTCGGAGTTGGAATAAATGTTTTGATAGTGTGATCAAAGCATATGGTTTATACAAAATTTTGGAGAAGATTGTATTGACAAGAAAGTGAGTGGGAGCTCTGTAGCATTTCTAATATTATATGTGGATGACATATTGCTGATTAGAAATGATATAGAATTTCTGGATAGCATAAAAGGATACTTGAATAAGAGTTTTTCTATGAAAGACCTCGGTGAAGCTGCTTACATATTGGGCATCAAGATCTATAGAGATAGATCAAGACACTTAACTGGACTTTCACAAAGCACATACCTTGATAAGGTTTTGAAGAAGTTCAAAATGGATCAGTCAAAGAAAGGGTTCTTGCCTGTGTTACAAGGTGTGAAGTTGAGTGAGACTCAATGCCCGACCACTTCAGAAGATAGAGAGAAAATGAAAGTCATCCCCTATGCCTCAGCCATAGGTTCTATCATGTATGCAATGCTGTGTACCAAACCTGATGTGTGCCTTGCTATAAGTATAGTAGGGAGGTACCAAAGTAATCCAGGAGTGGATCAATGGACAACGGTCAAGAACATCCTGAAATACCTGAAAAGGACTAAGGATATGTTTCTCGTTTATGGAGGTGACAAAGAGCTCGTTGTAAATGGTTACGTCGATGCAAGCTTTGACACTGATCCGGATGACTCTAAGTCTCAAACCGGATAGGTATTTATATTGAATGGTGGAGCTATCAATTGGTGCAGTTCCAAACAGAACATCGCGGCGGGATCTATGAGTGAAGCGGAGTACATAACATAGCTGCTTCAGAAGCAGCAAATGAAGGAGTCTGGATGAAGGAGTTCATATCCAATCTAGGTGTCATACCTAGTGCATCGGGTCCAATGAAAATATTTTGTGACAATACTGGTGCAATTGCCTTGGCAAAGGAATCCAGATTTCACAAGAAGACCAAGCACATCAAGAGACGCTTCAATTCCATTCGTCATCAAGTGTCGGAAGGGGACATAGAGATTTGCAATGTACATACAGATCTGAATGTTGTAGACCCGTTGACTAAGCCTCTCTCATGAGCAAAACATGATCAGCACCGAGACCCCATGGGTGTTAGAATCATTACTATGTAATCTAGATTACTGACTCTAGTGCAAGTGGGAGACTGAAGGAAATGTTTTTTTTGACAGAAAGACTGTAAGGGAACCCCCTACAGTATAATTGGTGCAACAAACCCAAATTGCAAGTACCATGCCTTGAACCTGGGTGGGTGGGAAGGCATCAGCCCCTTCCTACCACTAGGCTATGCCTTAGTCTGCGACTGAAGGAAATGTGCCCTAGAGGCAATAATAAAGTTGTTATTTACATTTCCTTATATCATGATAAATGTTTATTATTCATGCTAGAATTGTATTAACCGGAAACTTAGTACATGTGTGAATACATAGACAAACAGAGTGTCCCTAGTATGCCTCTACTTGACTAGCTTGTTTATTAAAGATGGTTATGTTTCCTAGCCATAGACATGTGTGGTCATTTGATGAACGGGATCACATCATTAGAGAATGATTTGATGGACAAGACCCATCCGTTAGCTTAGCACTATGATCGTTTAGTTTGTTGCTATTGCTTTCATCATGACTTATACATGTTCCTCTGACTATGAGATTATGCAACTCCCGAATACCGGTGGAACACTTACTGTGCTATCAAATGTCACAGCATAACTGGGTGTTTATAAAGATGCTCTACAGGTGTCTCCGATGGTGTTTGTTGAGTTGGCATAGATCGAGATTAGGATTTGTCAATCCGATTGTCGGAGAGGTATCTCTGGGCCCTCTCGGTAATGCACATCACAATAAGCCTTGCAAGCAATGTGACTAATGAGTTAGTTGCAGGATGATGCATTACAAAACGAGTAAAGAGACTTGCCGGTAACGAGATTGAACTAGGTATGGTGATACCGACGATTGAATCTCGGGCAAGTAACATACCGATGACAAAGGGAACAACGTATGTTGTTATGCGGTTTGACCGATAAAGATCTTCGTAGAATATGTAGGAACCAATATGAGCATCCAGGTTCCGCTATTGGTTATTGACCGGAGATGTGTCTCTGTCATGTCTATATAATTCTCAAACCTGTAGGGTCCGCACGCTTAACGTCTGATGACGATTGGTATTATGAGTTTATGTGATTTGATGTACCGAAGGTTGTTCGGAGTCCTGGATGAGATCACGTACATGACGAGGAGTCTAGAAATGGCCGAGACATAAAGATTCATATATTGGAAGGCTACATTCAGACACCAGAATGGTTCGGGTCATTTCGGACAAGTTTCGGACTACCGGGGGTTACCGGAACCCCCCGGGAAGTTATTGGGCCTCATGGGCCTAGTGGTGGAAGAGAGAAGGCAGGCCAAGGTGTGGCGCTCCCCCCTAGCCCAAACCGAATTGGACTAGGGCTAGGGGGGCCGACCCTCCCTTTCCTTCTCTTCTTCCTCTCCTTCCTTCTTCTCCTACTTGGACTAGGAAAGGGGGAAACCTACTCCTACTAGGAGTAGGAATCCCCCCTTGGGCGCGCCCCTTGTGGCCGCCCCTCCTCCTCCTCCCCTCCTTTATATACGGGGGAGGGGGCACCCCATAGACACACAAGTTGATCTTTAGACGTGTGCGGTGCCCCCCTCCACAGTTTTACACCTCGGTCATATCGTCGTAGTGCTTAGGCGAAGCCTTGCGCCGGTAACTTCATCATCACCGTGACCATGCCGTAGTGCTGACGAAAATCTCCCTCGGCCTCAGCTGGATCTAGAGTTCGAGGGACGTCACCGAGCTGAACATGTGCAGATCGCAGAGGTGCCGTGTGTTTGGTACTTGATCGCTTGGATCGCGAACACGTTCGACTACATCAACTGCGTTACTTAACGCTTCCGTTTTCGGTCTACGAGGGTACATGGACACACTCTCCCCGCTCATTGCTATGCTTCTCCTAGATAGATCTTGCGTGATCGTAGGAATCTTTTGGAAATACTACGTTCCCCAACAGTGCTCTCCTCTGAGCACCCTCCAGGCGCAACCTTGGCCCATTAGGTGTCTTCTGGTCCATAAAAATTCTCCGTGAAGTTTTGTTGCATTTGGACTCCGTTTGATATTGATTTCCTGCGATGTAAAAAACATGCAGAAAATAGCAACTGGCACCTGGCAGTATGTCAATAGGTTAGTACCAAAAAATAATATAAAATGATTATAAAACATCCAAGATTGATAATATAACAACATGGAACAATAAAAAATTATAGGTACGTTGGAGACGTATCAGAGCGGGAGCTAGGTGCCGGGCGGCCTCTCCGACCACATGCCGAACTCCGGGAGCACCTCCGCCGAGTGGAAGCGCGTCCGAGGAGGCCGGGAAACCATGGCATGCGTCCCCTCATCGCAGGGGCTGCCTCACCCTTGGCGGCTTCTGCCTCGAGAAGAAGCACCGCCGCAGCGGCCCAAAGCGACGCCAGCCCCCGAAGGAGTGTGCCAGCGCCCCCGAGGAGCCACCATAGGGGTCGTAGCGTGCTTGCGGGGGCGGCCTTGCCCTCTCTTGGGCGGCGGCGAGCCGGGCCCCTCCTTGGGGGCCTTCCCCTTCTCGGCGGCGGAGAACTTCCTCGTCGACGCCATGAGAATTGCAGCAAGATGATGGGACAAGGAAGAAGAAGAAGGTGCGGGTGGTGAGAAGATGGAGATGAGCGAAGGGGGCTCCGCCCCTCTCCTCATTTATATCCGGAGGGAGGCCAACCGCCGGCCTCCACGACCCCGCGCAATGATTGTTTTTCTCTGCATGCAGCAGAGTCTCGTCAAGTCGAATGGTTACCAAGGCAGCATGGGGAAGCGGAGACGCCCACGTCCCATCAATTGCCACACGTCGACCGAGGCCGCATGAGGTTAGGGCCCCAGCGCCCCGCACTTGCCCTTTGGCTTCGCCTCGAAGCCAAGTCCAAGCGCACCTTGGGCCCGGGGGCTACTGTCAGCGTGCTGGTAAAGGGGGTACCCAGACTTGCTTGCCTGCGGCCCACGACGTGGCTCCATCGATGCCCTGGTACGACCTAGCTTCAACATCAACAACCCAAGACCCTCGCGAGGGGCCAAGCCTCACGAGGCGGAGGACACCAAGACCTCCACAAGGAGCAGTCTCCCCAGGCTGGCTCCCGAGGAGCGGATATTTCTATGCAAGCCTCACCTCATGAGGTCTTGATGACGTGAACAGACCAAGGCCACGCGGGCGCCAGCAGGTGCAGTTTACCAGTTTGCTCTTTGGTGCTATGGAGGCAAGCGCAGGCGTGGAGTCCCGAGGAATCAACCAAAGGTTTCCATTCCGATGCAATAAGACCAAGACCGCCAGGACGGCAGGACGGAGGTCACCGCTGAGCCCACCATGGCGTCACGACCAGAGGCTTTTGCAGGCGAAGACTACTTTTGTCACGATAGTATGTACTAGTTTTCTCCTTTCAAATTTGGCATTGTGGGATCCCTTCCCGCCTTCATTTGGGAAGAGGACCAAGGCCACTATAAATAGGACCTAGCCACCACCATAGGACTGATCATTCAGATCATCCTCTCCCTCACCGCCTCACTCGAGCCCAAGAACACCTCTCCTCCTGAGGCTGCTCACCACTGTACTAGTTCATCCTCGGCCCCTCGAGGCCAATCCACCACAAAGTAGGACTAGGGTTTTACACCGCAAGGTGGCCCGAACCTGGGTAAACTGATGTGTCTCTTTTCCATTCAATTCGTCGAGCTAGTGATGCGGAGCATCCTTCCATCATCCCCATGGACTCTACACCAACACATCAAGCCCCACGTGGACCTATGACAAGAGCTAGAGCACGTGCATTGGAAACTGAGGTGAACTCCTTCCTACTTGACTTGCATATGGATACAAATGGAACTTGGTTGCTACCTCACCAAAATATGCTATGCCTCATTAGGTACAAAGAGGAACACCACCAAGAAGCTCAGGAGCATCACCAAGGATAAGGAGGACCACCCCAAGGCCATGCGGATCAAGGCAGAGCACTACAATAGCTAGACAGGAAGTCCCAGGTGACCCTGTGCGCACGGGCCCCCGAGACCCCGTGACCACGAACTATCCAGGGAGTTGGCACTGAGGCACCCGTGCGCATGGGCATGTACCGTGCCCACGGAACCCCCATGCGCATGGGCCCCACTAACCCCGTGCGCACGGGCTCTCTAGGATGGACGACTGTGATCACCTGTTTGAGCCCCTCTCCAACCACTTCGACCCCAAGCCTACATATTTCGTACCTAGGGTTATGTTTAGGGATAGCAAAGTATTAGATGAGATATTTGTGAGCTTTGCTCCTCCTACCTTCCCTCTTGTGGATCAAGACCCCTTAGGGAAGAATCCTTGTGGATTTCAAGATCTCCACAAGTAGAAGACTATCTTCAAGACCTCACCTCCTAGGAGTGGGAAGAACTTTGCCATTGTATCTTTCCTTTGATTGTGTTTGTGACTTGTGGATCTTGTGTTGCTATTCTAGTGAATGTGTCATTGGGTATTGTTGGAGTGATTTCCTCTTTGTGATTTCTTGGTGTTCCTCCTTTTCCCCCTCCAAGTGTGAAAAGATCCATCTTAGGGGTTCACCCTACAACATCTTGGTATCATGAGCAAGGTTGATTCACATCTTGGAGTCCCTACCCTCCACTTTCTAGCTTGATTTTGTTGTTTTCGTCCTAATTTGAAAATCCCCACCAAAAATAGCCCCCCAAAATTTTCTTGCAATTTGTTGATCTTGTGAGATTTGGTTGATTTGATCCACGAATTTGGAGTTTGGCAAGTGGATCTACCCCCTACCATCTTCCCCACCTTTCAATCCCGCAAATTTGGCCTTAAACTTGGAGATACCCCAGGATCTGGAGCAGTTTGTCTGCTCACAGTGGACCCCGTGCACACGGGCCATCGGGACCCCATGCGCACGGGACCCCGTGCACACGGGCCTCACTTACCCTGTGTGCACGGACCATCCAGAGACTTTCGGCCATTTTCTGTTTTGCATCCTTTTGACACCACACCACCACTTGTGTTCTTCCGCAATATTTCTCGTGGTTGTTCGACTTGGGTTACGGTTTCTCTCGTGTCCTAAGGTGTTTCGGCTACTTAGGCACGATTTGACGTCATCATCACCGCCACTCGATCATCGACTCGGACTCCACACCGGCTTCGACAACATCATCTTCATTCAAACTGTAACCAAGGATGGTAACCTCGACGACGCCTTTGTGCTACCCTTGCCATTACCTTGATAGCCTTGAGCCTTTTTGCATAGCTTACCCATCGAGACTAGCTTGTTGAGTATTGCCGGGCCATGCCTTAGTGCACCATTAGTGTTATGTCTCTCTCGTTCATATACTACTTGTTACCTCGCATTGTGGCTCGTATATCAAGCATTGTGGCATAGTAAAAAAGACAAAAAAAACTTTTAAGAAAAAGAGAAGAGAAGCAAGAGCTTGTAAGAAATAGCATTGAGCCACTTTACCTAGTTCACCATCTTGGTTCATACATGCATAAGCATACTTGGGATAGTGAGACGACCCATTTCTCTTTTAGATTGGTGCACTAGCATATCTAGCCCATTAGAGCAATCGAGCTTGCGTCTCTCTAGTACCCGTACAACAAGAGCATTTTCCGTGGTTCCACATCTTAGAGCTCATCCCTTGGTTGTGCGGATCCCATTTATATTCTGTGTGTGTGTGTTCCTAGTGTTATCTTTGGGTTTGATCTATTTGTCTTACTTGCCATTTGTGAATCTTCTCAACTTTGTCAACATCTTGACTAACATTTGCTTGAATTATTTGTACCACTTCCTAACCGAGCTCCTCCATAAGCCTTTTACTTGTAGGTGTGAGAAACAATACCCGGTACCAATTCTCCTATTATAGCATTATGGGATCATACTTGTTACAACCACAATCTTCGGAAAAGGTAACTTTGGTTTTGTTCTCCCATTTTTCTACTCACCACCACTTCCATATGATGGATAGGCCGAGTTCTTCTACCAACCCACTCTTCCTCGAGCAAGAAGACGACATGACCACCTACGTCACCAAGACTCACCTATTTGGCACACAACGAGCTTTGCATCAAGAGAAACTAGCAATGAGTGACCGCATCGACAATCTCGCCACCGACTTATGCCTCTCCGAGCAACGTACAAGAGACTACTTCGACAACAAGCTCGACGAACAAAAATAAGAGAACAACGCAAGAATGGATGAGATTCATGCCTTGTTGGTCAACCGCTCTTCTACCACTTCGTCCTACTCAAGATGGAGCCACTCAAGTTGATACTCCTCCGACAACTCAAGTACACCGACGTCGAACACTCTTCGCCAAGCTGCACGACAAGATCATCAATCCAACCGCAATCCTCTTCAAGATCATCGTGAAAGGCAACTCCAATGCCAACATGAGGCAGAGCGAGCATGCCAATATCAAGACGAACAAGATGCCGAGGCACATCGTCTTCAACAACAACGACATGAAGCTCAAGCTCAAGCGGCTCGAGGCGCACTCCGAGAGTCCACTCAAGCCGTTGCCCAACGAAGTCGTCAAGTACGTGAGCAAGAGGAAGCTCTCCGACAGGAAATACAAGAGGAAGCCGCTCAACGTGAAGAACACCATGAAAGGCGCGACCAAGAACATATGCCTCAACCTCCTCCTCGGCAACCAGATCGAGTATTACAAGAACCCCCTCCGCGTCACGAGCGACAACAAGAGGACCGAGTGCTTGAAGACCCTCCTCCCCGACAAGAACGACATCAACACCGTCACTATGATGAAGAACTCCGCTATGGCAAGCTCAAGTTCACCATGCCCAAGTTCTCCGGAAGTAATGACTCCGAGGAGTACCTATCATGGGCATTGAAAGTCGACAAGATATTTCGTCTTCACAACTATGACGAAGAAAAGAAGATCGCCATGGCATCCCTCGAGTTCCAAGACTATGTCCTCATTTGGTGGGAACAAGTGATCGAGCGACATCGCAAGAAGGACGAGCCACCCATCATGACTTGGACACAAATGAAGGACGTCATGCGAGCATGCTTCATGCCTACACACTACACACGCGATCTCTTCAAGAAGTTGCAACTTCTCAAGCAAGGCACGAAGACGGTGGAAGAATACTATCAAGAAATGGAGATTGCCATGATACGAGCCAATGTCAAAGAAGATGATGAGCAAAAAATGGCACGCTTCTTGAACGGCCTCAACCACCCAATACAGAAGATTGCCGATTTCCAACCTTATTCCAACCATCTCGAGCTAGTTCACCAAGCGACCAAGCCGGAACGACAAGTACAAGAAGACTTCAAGTTCACCAAGTAATCATCCAAGACCTACGGCTCATACACTCAAGCTACACCTACTTCGTATTTGACACCTCCTACCTCGACTAGAGCATCACCTAGTACCGGCGACAAGTCAAGTTTCAAGCAAGAGACGCCTTCCTCAACTCGTCCTTCGGCAAGCAACTACAAAAAAAAAGACTTCTTGTTCATCGGCAGCACCGGACGATCCCGTCAAGACAAGTTCTATCGAGTGCTTCACATGTGGTGGCCTTGGACACAAGTCTTTCCAATTCATCAACAAGCGAACAATGATAGCCAATGATGATGGCACGTACGACTCAATGAGTGAAGATGAGATGGAAGCCATTGAGCATGTCGCCATGCACCGCCAAGTGAACGAAGAAGAAGATGCTCAAGTCTACCGTGACAATGATTCAAGTCCCTCTCTCGTGGTCTCCAAGGTCTTGACGCTTCAACACCAACAAGACGAAGACCAATGGTTTCACATCTTCCACACCAAGGGCGGCATCAATGGACGCTCCGTGAAAGTCATCATCGATGGAAGGAGTTGCCATAACTTGGCAAGTGAAGAGCTATGTTGCAAGCTGCAATTGGTTAAGAAGACGCACCCTCACCCCTACAAAGTTCAATGGCTAAGTGACTATGGCACAATTCAAGTGGAGCACACCGTGCACGTTTCATTCAAGATCGGCGCCTACATGGACACCATTGAGTGTGACGTACTTCCCATGACAGTGTGCCATCTCCTATTGGGACGACCTTGGCAATTCGACCGCGGTGTCATCCACAATGGGAGAGCAAACCATTATAGCTTCAAGATGAAGGGAACATAGTACGTGCTATGATCTATGTCTCCAAGCCAATTGATCGCCGACAAGCAAGCAACCACACATCGAGGAGAGCCTAGTGAGAGAGTGAACCACCAAAAATAAAGTGAGTGCCACAAGCCAAAATTGAGTGACTCTTCGCCAAGAGAGAAAAATTCAATCCTCCTAGCGACAAAAAGAGAGATGAGAGAAGTCTGTGAGAACCCATCGAGTGTCATCCACTATGTCCTAATATGCAAAGATGAGATGGCAAATACTAACACTTCTAACCCTCTTCCTATAGTGTTGTCCAATTTGTTGCAGGAATTCAAGGATGTCTTCCCCGATGAGCTACCTCCCGGGTTTCCTCCTCTACGTGGCATCGAACATCGGATCAACCTCATCCCCGGCGCACCCCTTCCTAACAAGGCACCATATCGCGTCAACCCTGAAGAAACCAAAGAAATACAAAGGCAAGTACAACATCTCATAGACCATGGACATGTGCGTGAAAGTTTGAGTTCTTGTGCCGTACCGATCATTCTTGTGCCCAAAAGAGACGGTAGCTTTCTCATGTGTTCTGATTGTAGACCTATCAATGCTATCACCGTTCACTATATGCATCCCATTCCACGCCTTGATGATATGTTAGATGAGCTTAGCGGCGCCACTATTTTCTCCAAAATTGATCTTAAAAGTGGTTACTATCAAATTCGCATACAAGAGGGTGATGAATGGAAAACCGCTTTCAAAACAAAGTTTGGTTTATATGAGTGGTTATTTATGCCTATGGGTTTATCGGAAGCACCCGGTGCTTCATTCTTACATTGGTGTGTTTGTTGTGGTCTACTTTGACCAAATTCTTATGTTTAGCAAATCCCTCAAAGAGCATGTGAATCATATTAGGGCCGTTTTGCAAACACTTAGAAAAGAACGTCTCTATGGCAATATGGAGAAATGCACTTTTGGTGTTGACAAGATCGTTTTCTTGGGCTTTGTTGTATCTTCCAAGGGAGTTCATGTAGATGAGTCTAAAATTGAAGCAATTAAAAATTGGCCCCAACCAACTAATTTGCAACAAGTGCGTAGTTTTCTTGGTCTAGCCGGTTTTTATCGTTGCTTCGTGAAAGACTGTAGCAATATCGCCGCACCGTTGCATGCTTTGAGTAAGAAAAATGCACCTTTTGTTTGGGGACCATCTCAATCTACCGCATTTGATGAGCTCAAATCTTTGCTTACACATGCCCAAATTCTTGCATTACCCGATTTCACCAAAACTATTGAGGTTCATTGTGATGCTAGCGGCCATGGAATTGGTGGAGTTTTGATGCAAGAAAAGCGAGTCGTTGCATATTTTAGCGAAAAACTCTGCGGTGCTCAACTTAACTATCCTATATATGACAAAGAATTATATGCTTTAGTGCGAGTATTGCATGTTTGGGAGCATTATCTTCGCCACATGAATTTGTCATACATACCGATCATGAGACACTTAAGTACTTAAAAGGTCAAAGTAAGTTGAATAAACGGTATGCTAAATTGAGTGAATTTATTGAGTCTTTTCCTTATGTGATCAAGTACATTAAGGGCAAAGAAAATGTTGTGGCGGATGCTCTTTCCCGCATATGCATGCTTGTTACTCAACTAGAATTGAATGTGATTGGCTTTGAGTATATTAAAGATCTTTATGCGAATGATCCCTCCTTTGCACTTCCTTATGCAAAATGTATCACTCATACTTGTTGGGAGAACTTCTATCTCAAAGATGGCTACCTTATGCGTGCTAACAAACTTTTTATACCCGAGTCTTCTCTTCGTTTATTGCTTTTGCAAGAGGCTCACGGAGGTGGACTCATGGGACACTTCAGATGCGACAAGACTTTCGCCACACTATACTTCAAGTACTTTTGGCCAAAGATGTTTCGCGACATAGCACGCTTCACCAAAAAATGCTCTACATGTCGCAAAGCTAAGTCCAAATCCCAATCTCATGGTTTACATATACCTCTTCCAATTCCATATCAACCATGGGAGGATATTAGTATGGATTTCATGCTTGGTTTGCCTAGAACTAGAAATGGAAAGGATTCCGTCTTTGTTGTTGTGGACCGATTCTAAAAAATGGCACATTCCATACCATGCAACAAGATAGACGATGCTTCACATGTTGCTAATCTTTTTTGTAGGGAAATCTTGAGGTTACATGGTGTACCAAGGACCATTGTGTCGGATCATGACGTCAAGTTCTTAAGTTACTTTTGGAAGACCATTTGCGCCAAGCTTGGAATCAAGCTTCTATTCTCCACGACCTATCATCCCCAAACCGATGGCCAAACGGAAGTCACCAACCAGACACTATCTACTCTCCTACGCGTGTTGATCAAGAAGAACATCAAGGAGTGGGAGGAGTGCTTACCCATCACCGAGTACGCCTAAAATCGAGCTCGACACACTACTACCGGCAAGTCCCCCTTCAAGGTTGTCTACGGCTTCAACCCATTGTCCCCATTGGATATTCTACCTCTTCCGCTCCACACGCAAACATGGATGCTAGTGCAAGGGCAAGTTTCCTTAAGAAGATGCATGAAGATACAAGGGCAACCATCGAGCATCAAGTACACTGCATCGCCACCAAGCTCAACATCAACAAGACACCGATGGTGTTCCAACCGGGCGATCTTGTACGGCTTCACCTTCGAAAGGACCGATTCCCCAACGAGCGCAAGTCAAAGCTACTACCACGAGCCGATAGACCCTTCAAGGTGCTAGCATGCTATGACGAGAATGCTTACAAGATTGACATCCCACGCGACAAGTACAACGTAAGCGACATCTTCAACGTCAAAGACTTGGCCAAGTACCATGGTGATGAAGATCATGAACCGTGGATGGATCTCTCCCAAGGGGGGGGGGTGAGATGACGCGGAGCATCCTTCCATCATCCCCATGGACTCTACACCAACACATCAAGCCCCATGAGAACCTATGACAAGAGCTAGAGCACGTGCATTGGAAACCGAGGTGAACTCCTTCCTACTTGACTTGCATATGGATACAAATAGAACTTGGTTGCTACCTCACCAAAATATGCTATGCCTCATTAGGTACAAAGAGGAACACCACCAAGAAGCTCAGGAGCATCACCAAGGAGAAGGAGGACCACCCCAAGGCCACGCGGATCAAGACAGAGCACTAGAGCAGTTGGACAGGAAGTCCCAGTCGACGCTGTGCGCAAGGGCCCCCGAGACCCCGTGCCCACGGACTATCCTGGGAGTTGGCGCTGAGGCACCCTGTGCGCACGAGCATGTACCATGCCCACGGGAACCCCGTGCGCACAGGCTCTCCAGGATGGACGACTGTGATCACCTGTTCGAGCCCCTCTCCAACCACTTCGACCCCAAGCCTATATATTTCGTACCTAGGGTTATGTTTAGGGATAGTAAAGTATTAGATGAGATATTTGTGAACTTTGCTCCTCCTACCACCCCTCATGTGGATCAAGACCCCTTAGGGAAGAATCCTTGTGGATTTCAAGATCTCCACAAGGATAAGACTATCTTCAAGACCTCATCTCCTAGGAGTGGGAAGAACATTGCCATTGTATCTTTCATTTGATTGTGTTTGTGACTTATGGATCTTGTGTTGCTCTTCTAGTGGATGTGTCACTGGGTATTGTTGGAGTGATTTCCTCTTTGTAATTTCTTGGTGTTCTTCCTTTCCCCCCTCCATGTGTGAAAAGATCCATCTTAGGGTTTCACCCTACAATAGCTAGGCTATGGGATTAGCGAGTGGGCAGACTGGGGAGGACGAGTTCTTCGCACGCACCCAGAGTTTGAACCTCTCAAGGGTCTGCGGAACCCGAAATCCGACAATTGTGGAAAGTGATAAATGGAGAGGAGAGGCTCTGTAGCGAAGGGAGGCATTGATGAAATTTTGCTGTAGCAAACTTGGCTGCGCACTAGTGATCAATAGGGAAGAGGAAAGAGCCAAACTCCATGTCTGGTGTGTTCAGGTTAAGAAGGACTATCATCCTGTTAATCTGGAGGAGAAATGGGCCAATATTGAATATCGTTGCTTTGCAATAGCATAATTGGTCCAAAAACATGATCATGAAGGGGCACTCACATAGTGTAGCCACTTGAGCTGAAATTTGGCATGGGATGATGATTTGGACATACAAAGATTATGTACAAATTTCATACCATTTGGACTTGCCAAAATGGTACTTCCTTCACAGACATCCTCTCTGTCCAGAAACTTGAGAAAATAATAGAGGAATATTGGCTAGAGAAATGATCCTAAATTTGGTGGAGAGAAGTTATATGGCTAGGGTAATGTCCTAGTAAATTTTCAGCAAAAAAGAAGCAATATAAAATATAGTTGCTTCACAACCTGAAAATCTGACCAGAAACCAAGATTTGATGCTGAGCACAAATAGAGTGATAACATGATCCCAAATCTTGAGGAGAGTGATGATTTGATCATATTAAGGACCTTGCAAAATTTCAACTCATTTGGATTAACCTAGCTAGTACTTCCTTCACAAAGAATTCCCTTAGACATGAACTTTGAAAAATTGCTCAGGAATATTCACTAGAAAAATTGAGTTGAATTTTGCTTGGAGGCAATGATATGGGCATGAAAAGGTATCCAAAAAGTTTGGGGTCAATCATGCAAAGATAAATGACAATTCCTTCTCAAAAAGCCACTTAGGGTAGAACGAGAAAAGGAATATTTGTGAATTATCTTTGATGATGCCAAGGAAGGGTTTTGACATATTTGTGGAAGATATGACCCAAACAATTTATGAGAATTATTTGGGAATTTTGGGAGTGACAGAACTATAGGTTGTTTCACAACTTAGAGCAAAAAGGATTATTCCTTTAATAGAAAAAAGAATATTCACAATAAAAGAATATTGGGATTTGGCTAAGATGAAAATGACAACGTCATGAGATGGTTTTTAGGATGACAAGCCACTTGGGAGCCTGTGAAGAGATGATCCTCCTAGATTTTAGGACCACAAAGCCACACAAAAGCATTTCGAATTCAAAAATCCAAAGAAAAACAAAAGAAAAAGAAAGGGCCAAAATCCAGGGTGTCACACCGGTTGGCTCCTATTGAACATGATGCATTCTGACCCAGTTTGTTGCCTCCAGATGAACAAGACACTATTTCTCCATTCCGACCCAGCCGCTTGGCTGCCCGATGAACAGGACGCCGTTGCTGTCGTCCGTTGCCTCTCCATGTACACGAGCCCTAGCCGTCCGTATGAGCGAGTATGCGTTCGAGACCCTGGTCGTATGTATGTACGTAGCCGTATTTTTTGCCATATGGCTATACGTACATGTACAAGATTTAGACGGGATTGTGTGAACTGCTACGTCGGGTGCTCTACTACGACACGTGCCACTACTTACTCGGCCACGGTTCATACTTGTAGAGAGACCGGTCGACCAGTACATATGTACACGTTCGCAACCATACAGACAACGCTACGTACGCTTCGACCGAATGGGTCCCACCTATTAGGGAGGATAAGGAGCCACTTCCTTACGTGCGAAGATATAACTGGTGGGTACCAGCTGTCGGGGGGGGGGGGGGAATCATTTTTTACCCATAATATGGACGCACTTCCTTGTGTGCGAAGATGTAGCTGGTGGGTCCCAGCTGTCAGGGGGCAAACATTTTTTTGCAAAATACAGAGGCCTGATACATACACTTTGCATCATGTTTACCTACTGTTATCAATTTTTTATGCATAATAATGCTTTTCGGAGTAATTCTAATGTATTTTCTATCATAGTATGCAAGGTTCACACAAAGAGGGAGAATTCCGGCTGCTGGAAATCTGGACCTGAAAAAGCTATGTCAGGCTACCTATTCTGCACAACTCCAAATGAGCTAAAACTTCACGAGGAATTTTTATGGAATAAATAAGAAATATTGGAGCCAATAAGTACTAGAGGGGGGCCACCAGGTGGGCATAACCCACCTGGGAGCGCCCGGAGGCCCAGGCGCGCCCTGGTGGGTTGTGCTCAGCCCAGCCCACCTCCGGTGCCCATCTTCTAGTATATAAGTCATTTTGACCTAGAAAAAAATAAGGAGAGGACTTTCGGGACAAAGTGTCATGGGAACGAGTCTGACAGTAGAAGTAGGGGGTACGTAGGAGGAGGCAGTTTTCTAGCTACACGCGAGGTTGTACGCATAGATTTACGAGTTCAGGCCCCTCTCGGAGGAGGTAACAGCCCTACGTCCCAGTGCCGCGGAGGCTTGTCGATTGGAATGTGGAATAGTTACACGGGGTGCGAACCCTTGTGCAAGAGGGGAGGGGTGGCTTATATAGAGTGCGCCGACCCTTCACTGTTCTCAGTTACACCAGAGTTCAATGAGAGTTAAGTCCTGAACGTTACTGGTAACGCCCGTATTAAATGGTCTTTATGACGACGGAGTGAATGCTTGACCGTTGCCATCCAGGGGTGACTTTAGGTATTCTGTACTCCGGGTGGATTCTTGTATGGTCGAGTGGAATTGCGATATGCGAGTGGAATCTCCTGTCGAGTGGATTGCAGTTCATGAGGATTTCAGTTGGTATCTTATGTTGAATCTGCAATACGTGCAGCTGCTACGGCATTCTGGATCGGGGTACGGTATAACTGGCACTCTTCTCGGGGTTCAGTCAGAAAAAGTTGTCGCGGCCATCGACTGGAACCTGAAATTTGCCGGCGGGCACAGTTGTCGAGTGCGTGCTGAAAATTCTCCAAGCGCGTATGCTCAGCCAGGGTGGCCAATGTAAGGCCCTCGATGCGGCTATAGCTCCCACGTGTCGAGGCACGACTTAGAGGCATAACCGCATTCAAAGCAATGTCGCAAGTGAGGTAATCTTCACACAACCCATGTAATACATAAGGGAAAGAGATACATAGTTGGCTTACAGTCGCCACTTCACACAATACATAAATAAACATTCATCATCCAAATTACACTCAAGGTCCGACTACGGAACCAAAATGAAAGAAGACTACCCCAAATGCTACACAGATCCCCGAATCACCCCAATTGGGCTCCACTACTGATCATCAGGAAAAGACACATAGTAACGGCCACGTTCCTCGTCGAACTCCCACGTGAGCTCGGTTGCGTCATCTGCACTGGCATCGTTGGCACCTGCAACTGTTTTGGTAGAATCTGTGAGTCACGGGGACTCAGCAATCTCACACCCGCGAGATCAAGACTATTTAAGCTTAAAGGTAGGATAGGGTTGTGAGGTGGAGCTGCAGCAAGCGACTAGCATATCTAGTGACTAGCATACGCAAAAGAGAGCGAGAAGAGGAGGCAAAAGCACGGTCGAACAACTATGATCAAGAAGTGATCCTAGAACAACCTACGTCAATCATAACCCCAACACCATGTTCACTTCCCGGACTCCGCCGAGAAGAGACCATCATGGTTACACACGCGGTTGATGTATTTTAATTAAGAAAAACTTCGGGGTTTCTACAACCGGACATTAACAAATTCCCATCTGCCACATAACCGCGGGCACGGCTTTCGAAAGTTCAAACCCTGCAGGGGTGTCCCAACTTAGCCCATTATAAGCTCTCACGGTCAACGAAGGATATTCTTTCTACCGGGAAGACCCGATCAGTCTCGGAATCCCGGCTACAAGACATTTCGACAATGGTAAAACAAGACCAGCAAGACCACCCGCTGTGCCGACAAATCCCGATAGGAGCTGCACATATCTCGTTCTCAGGGCACACTGGATAAGCTAAGCGTACAGGTACCAACGTAACCCAAGTTGCCAAGGGACGGTCCCGCACGGTGCTCTAGTTTGTACCAACACTCAGAGGAGCACTGGCCCGGGGGGTAAAATAAAGATGACCCTTGAGTCTGCAGAACCCAAGGGAAAAAGGCTTAGGTGGCAAATGGTAAAACCAAGGTTGGGCCTTGCTGGAGGAGTCTTATTCAAAGCGAACTGTCAAGGGGGTCCCATAAATCACCCAACCGTGTAAGGAACGCAAAATCCGGGAACATAATACCGATATGACGGAAACTAGGGCGGCAAGAGTGGAACAAAACACCAGGCATAAGGCCGAGCCTTCCACCCTTTACCAAGTATATAGATGCATTAATTAAATAAGATATATTGTGATATCCCAACAAGTAAACATGTTCCAATAAGGAACAACATCTCCATGTTCCAACAAGGAACAAACTTCATCTTCACCTGCAACTAACAACGCTATAAGAGGGGCTGAGCAAAGCGGTAACATAGCCAAACAATGGTTTGCTAGGACAAGGTGGGTTAGAGGCTTGGTTTAACAATATGGGAGACATGATAAGCAAGTGGTAGGTATCGTAGCATAGGCATAGCAAAAGAGTGAGCAACTAGCAAGCAAAGATAGAAGTGATTTCGAGGGTATGGTCATCTTGCCTGAGATCCCGCAAGGAAGAAGAACGAGTCCATGAAGAAGGCAAACGGATGTAGTCGAACGGATCCTCACAAACGCGACGTTATCGGAACTAACCCGAAGGAGCAACACCGGAAAGAAGTAAACAACATGGTAAACAACCATCACATAAACATGGCATGATGCACAACCAAGGATGATGCATGTCCGGTTTAAATAAGCATGTCATGGCAAAGTGCACAAACAACACTACAAATTAAGTGGAGCTCAATATGCAACGAGTTGCATATTGGCAAAACACCATATTTAATTATTTAGTTCTCTCTTGTATATATATCCAACAATATTAAATGTTGTTAAACATGGCAAGAGGTGAAACATATGAAAAACTACCTATCTAGGCAAATTTAAATGAGGCCGGAACAACAAACAACAAGTCCGGAAAAACCTCATGAGCATATATTAGATTTGGTACTGTTCTGCCCTAAAATATATTTTAGAGTTATTAAACAGGAAAATAAAGTGCATCATGTTAAACTATGCATTTTTCTACCCCATTTACATATAAAGTTTATTAAATTCTGAGCTACGGTTAAATAGTTATGAATTAAACCATTTTAACAAGGCATTCAAGCAAATTAATGGAAACAACAAATTAACCATACTTGAAGTTGTTATCATGATGCGAATGACATGAACAAGTTTTATGCAATTATTATTAAAAGTTGACAAGAGCATTAAGAAGCATTTATCATCGTGGCGGAAACGAAAGGGGTGCCACGGCAACGACAACGGAAATGGTGCCACGGCAACATTCCGATGACCTGACAACTCATTGAGATACCGGTGCAAAAGGGAGTGTGCGGATGTGTGGAACACGCAAGAGATGGGGAGTGATCCCGGATACCGGGTGTCCCACATGACGGTGGCATGGCAAACGAGGAACGTGCAAAGATAATTCGATCACGGTGCAAAACTCGAGCATCTCATACAACACACATGCATTCATCCACGGGTCATCGTCTCGGCGTTATACCTTTGAAGCATGCATTTCGAGATGGTTCACAAATGTCGAGGGAAGTAGTCGTTCACGGATCGTAGGGGAAGTAGTCGTTCTCGGGGCGGTCGTAGAGGAAGTAGTGCTGCACGGCGACGGTAGTGGAAAAGTAGTGGCACTCGCGGACTTCGGCGACGGTAGTCGTACACGTATCGACGAGGTACTTGACATTTCGGTCTGTAGTCGTTCGAGCGTCCATGGGGTCTTGCTGGTGGGGTACTTGGCGCTTGCGGTCCAACTTCGAGGTCATCGCCGTGTAGTCGAACTTGACGAAAACAGGCCTCGCTGGGGACTTGGCGCATCCATCAGGAACTTGGTGATACTTGGCAAATTCCACGCTCGGTGACCGTTGGACTTGGCGTCAACAGCAACAGGGGCGCGATGCTGGGACTTGGCGCGATGCAGGGGCTTGGTGCGATGCAGGAGGCTGGCGCAGCGACGGGGAGGTAGTGGAGGCGCTGGTCGTGGAGGTCGGGGCGGTACTGCGGTGTCGCTGTTGCACCGGCTGACGGCGACGAAGTTTCTACGACGGTGTGCGGGGTCGATGGAGAGGGGCTTGGCGCCGCGGGCACGAGCTCACTCCGGCGAGGGTGCAGAGGTCCAAGACACGGCTCCCGTTGACGTGGACGAGGCGAGGAGGAGCTGCTGCCGTTCGACCCGGCGCTCGCCAGGACGCTGCAGGCGGGACTTGGCGGCGGGGCCTCGGCAGCAGGGAGGCGCTGCCATGGCAGGGCCCGACGGATCCGGACGGGGGCGGCGCTGGAGGGCGACGCGAGGCAGAGGAGGAGCGGTTGGAAGAGACGAGGGGGACCGAGTGGGACTGCGAGCAAAAGAGGTGGGGATCGGGCGTTCGGCTCTCCCCTGGCAGCGCGATCAGGATGAGGACAAGGGAGGTTGGCGGCGCTGGAGGAAGGATCGAGAGATGGGAATCGATCGAGGGGGGCTAGGGTTAAGGGCAGGGGGTCGGCTGGGCCTTGGCCTTGGTGGGTCGGCCTGGCTGCTAGGCTTAGGGAGGCCACGGTGGCCTGGGCCGGCTGCTGCGAGCAGGCCGAGCTACGGCTGCTCTCCTTCTTCTCCTTTCTCCCAAAAATAGAAAATGTCAAAGAGTAAAAAGGAGAAGAAAGGAAGGTAGAGAAAAAGTTGGGCACGGGGATAATTTCCACGGACTCATAAAAATGTGCTTGTGCCAGGAAAAATATAAGTGGCATGATCAAAAGATATAAATTCAAACTCCTTTGAATTTAATCCAAATGGTTTGAACTAGGACGGGTTTGAGCAGTGTCCAAAAATGTTGCAATACCCGGAGGAACCTCAATAAATGGAGAAAGAATTGACAGCAAGGTTTGGGGATCAACTCGAAGCAGAAAAGGCATGGGGAAAAATCGCAAGTGTGTTTATGGGTAGTTTCCAAATCATTGGAATATTTCTAGTAGCTCCCTAAATATTGGGAGGATATGTTATAAAGAGAAATCACCATGTGAATCCCTCGATTTAAATGGATCAAAGATCCATGCAATTTATTTGGAAGAGGTTTTTTTTAATAAAAAAAAACATGTTAGCATGATGACATGATGCAATGCAAAATAAATAAATAGAGCAAGCACAAATGAAAACACACGGAGGTCACGAAAATAAGGAAGTCATCTGGAGCGTCGGTCTCGGGGCGTTACAGCCAAGCGCGCAGCCTCCAAAGCCCGAGCCTCGGAGGTCTCCCCGATGATGGGGGTCTGGAGAGCCTGAACGTTTCTACGATGCAGCTCCTCCCTCTGCTCTGCAGTGAGGGATTGGGGATAATACTCGTCGTGGTGTGACGGGCCACCGCTGTTGCCGCTGCCGCGACGAAATCCGGGCAGACTACACTGGGAGTCAACCAAGAGGACCTCCGCCACGGGATCATTGGTATCGCACTCAGAAAGCGTATCCGAATGGCCAGTCGGCAGATCGAACAACCCATAGAGGGATTCATCGGGCTCAATCGCCGCGATTTGTGGGGTGGCCGACTGACGAGCCACCACATGCTTCACCCACCACTGGAGCCGCGATCGACCGGATCGCTTGCAGCTGCGGACAACAGGGAGCGAAGACGCCACGGGAGCCAATCGATACTGAGTCGACGGCTGCTGCAGGTGGACACTGCAGGCACTCACACAGAAATGCGCTGCCACGTTAATGGGGAGAGCCTTGACGCCGAGGGGGGCTTCCTGGACCCTGGCAGAGTTCCCTGGCAACAACTCTCCCATCATCATCGTCATCATCATCATCATCATCATCACCAACAACTCTCCCATCTCGGGGAGGGCAATCTCCATCAACATCTTCAATAGAACCATCTCCTCTCAAACCCTAGTTCATCTCTTGTGTTCAATCTTTGTACCGAAACTATAGATTGGTGCTTGTGGGTGACTAGTAGTGTTGATTATATCTTGTAGTTGATTACTATATGGTTTATTTGGTGGAAGATTATATGTTCAGATCCAATATGCTATTTAATACACCTATGATCTTGAGCATGATTATCGTTTGTGAGTAGTTACTTTTGTTCTTGAGGTCATGGGAGAAATCTTGTTGCAAGTAATCATGTGAACTTGATATGTATTCGATATTTTGATAGTATGTATGTTGTGATTTCCTTAGTGGTGTCATGTGAACGTCGACTACATGACACTTCTGTCGGATTTCGGGTTCCGGCAGACCCTTAAGGTTCGAAATCTGGGGTGCGCGCGGAGATTACGCTTCCTACCTACCTGTACCCCTCCGCCTCGCAAGGATCTAAGCTACCATAAGAACAACACAAGAGACACAGAGTTTATACTGGTTCGGGCCACCGATGTGGTGTAATACCCTACTCCAGTGTGGTGTGGTGGATTGCTTCTTGGGCTGATGATGATGAACAATACAGGGAAGAATAGCCTCGCGAGGGTCTGTTCTTGGCCGGGGGGATGAACTACTAGGAGGAGTTCAGTCACCCTTCTCTCTCTTTCTCTTTCTGTCTGTTGCCTATGCCTATCTAACTGATTGCCGGGTTGCTAGATGTCTATCGATGCCTCTCCCCTGGGGGTGGCTAGTCCTATTTATAGGCAAAGGCCCTGGGCCTCTTCCCAAATATTGAGCGGGAAGGGCGCCAACTATTGGCCATTTTGAAGGGGAACATCTGGTACACTTATCCTGACTAAAGTTGGTCCTCGCCTACCAAAGGCGCTGGTGGTGACGCTGGCTTGGGCTCCACAGTGACTTCCTCCTTGTCGCGGAGCTGGTCTTGGTCTCGTTGCACCGAAATGGGTGCCTTTGTTTGATCCTCCCGCCTGCGCTTGCCCCCTTTGCACCAAAGAGGAAAGGAAGGACACTGTGCGGGGTGGCGCCCGCCTGGCGCCCTTGGTCGTCATGGCTTGCGTCATGGGCACCTCGTGAGGTACCCCGCCTTGATCTCTCCGCCTTCTCGTGAGCCAGCCTAATGAGGCCGCGCCTGAGGAAGCTCCGTGTCGTCCGCCCCGCGAGGCTTGGCCCCTCGCAAGGGTCTTGGGTCTGTGTTGATGAAGATGGGCCGTGCTGGGCCCCCCTTTGAGCCATGCCGCAGGCCGCAGGCAGGCAAGTCTGGGGACCCCCGTTCCCAGAACGCTGACAGTAGCCCCCGGGCCCAAGGCACGCCCGGACTTGGCCGTGCAGGGAGGCGAAAGGGCAAGGGCGAAGCGCCGCAGGCCCTAACAGCCTGCGGCCTTGGGCGCCGCGTGGCGGTTGATTGGACGTGGGCGTCTCCGCTTCCCCACGACGCCTCGGCATCTGCACGGATTGGACAAGTCCCTGCATGCAAAACGGGTCATGATTACCTGAGATCGTGGAGGCCGACGGTTGGCCTTCGCCGGCTATAAGTACGGAATGGCACGCGCCCTTCCAGTCCATCCCTCCTTGCTTCTCCTTCTTCCCGATCCTTGCTCCGTCTTGCAGCGATGGCTCCGATCCGTCGGTTCTCGGCGGCAGAGAAGAGAAAGGCCCCCCGAGAGGAACCAGACCCGCTCCCGCCGAAGAAACGGCTCGCCCTCCGCCGTCGGGACGAGGGGACTCTTCGGGTGGTGTCGAGGCCCTGGGGCGAGCAAGCACCGCCGGGGTTCCCGCTCCCCTTGTATGCCCACATCGAGGGCTCTGACGGGGTGGATGCCGATCGCCACAGGCGGCGCCATCGTCGGCGCCGACGGGTCACGAAGGTGTGGGTTGTCCCCCCTGGTGTCCACTCCGAGGGCTCCTCCCGAGAGTTCGTGCTCCACGCCGCCATGCCTCCTCAGTCTTGGATTCACCTTCCTCCCTTCTTTGCCTCCATCATCCCGCAGGGCGAACTCTTGGAACTGTGGCTGCAGCACCCTTGCGACCGAGGCGGAGGTCGCAGTCGTTGCCCCGGGCGAGGTCTTCATGACTCGAGGCTGGGGCAAAATCGCCCGGGTTTGCAGGACGAGAGGCGCCCTCGTGATCCACTTGGAGTACGACGGTGCCTCGGTGATGTTCTTCAAGGTCTTTGACGCGAACGGGCGCCGGCTGGAGTGCTGCCCCAGGAAAGGTGGTCGAGACCCTGCCACGGTGAGGACCGGGCCCGCCGACTGCCCCCTTGGTGGCTCCTCGGGCGACGGAGGCGTCGGAGGATCCAGCAACTCCGGTGAACTCTTCGTGACTCCGGAGACGAGCGACGACAGCTACGAGCCCCCAAGCCGGCGCCGCTCCTGGAGCAGGGCGGGCTCGTCTGGTCGTTGCCGACTCTGATCTGGATGGGGTGGGCGCCGGTGCTTGACGGCCCACTGTTGATGATGGCGTCTTTTGCGGGGGCGCGTGTAGTTAGCGTCCCTCTAGGATCCATTCCCTGCGAGGAATCAAAGTCGCGCCCCGCGGGGCTTGTAAGGTGTATGTGATCCTGTTTATTAATACAACCCTTGTCGTAGAATTGTGCGAGTTGCTCATTCCGTCTTAGCTCAGTCCTTCCTTTCGAACCTCACGAGGGCTTGGTGCTCTGCGCCGACAGGTCCCAGTCCCAAGGCGGCTTCAGCCGTCGCTGGTATGCCAGGTCGCGATGCCGTGGTCAAGGCCAGGAGGTGAGCGACCCGAGGTCCGGTAAGAGCCCCTGAGTCGCGATGCTCAGGAGGTCCCCCTTGGCGCTCAAGCAGCCATCGTTCGGCGAGAAAGGAGGGCGGCGTTGCTAACACGGGATTGCATTAGGTGCGGGGACAGTGCCACGGTAGCTGGTACTTCTGGTTAGTGACTTATCTCGAGAATCAGGGACCGTTCCCTGGTGTGTCGCCGGGTCCGTGCATCGGCAGGCGTGAGGTTGCTCGGCGAGGTCCTCGCGTGTCCCTCCCCTCTCGCCCTTGCTCCCCTTTCTGCTCTACATCCTCGGGTCCCGGCCCTCGAGCGAGTCTCAGACGTCGCTGGTATGCCAGGTCGCGATGCCGTGGTCAAGGCCAGAGGGTGAGGGCTGGAGAGCCAGTAGGAGCCCTGAGTCGCGATGCTCAGGCACCCCCCCTTTAACGTGCAAGCGGTTCGCGCGGTTGAGAGTGAAGGAGGCTCCGCAAGGGCCTCGCCTGACGCAACTCCTTTAGGGGATCCTGCAGATCATCATAGAAAGAACGAGGGGTTGCCATGACAATTGACAGTCAGCCGATGGTTGCTTCCGA
Source organism: Aegilops umbellulata (assembly GCA_032464435.1). Classification (NCBI taxonomy): domain Eukaryota; kingdom Viridiplantae; phylum Streptophyta; class Magnoliopsida; order Poales; family Poaceae; genus Aegilops; species Aegilops umbellulata. The sequence goes on from CP136060.1 coordinate 187,295,190, forward strand.
GGGGTGGTGAGGCACTGAAGGCTTGACGAGGTGGCGCGGTGCGGGGCTGCCGCAGCCAGAGCTCAGCCACTCAGGTTTGTCGGTGTTGCAGGGACGGACCCATGCGCAAGCGTCGTGCCGTTTTGGGAGCAACTACGTCAGTTGGCGTCAGTTGAATGGGAAACTAGGTCAAACACATTACCGCGAAGGAGTGGATTCATTCAAATAGATGCTGGGAAGGCAGGCGTCACTGGGTCAGGCCCGAGCGACCTGGGGATGATGCTGCCCGAGGGGCGCCCCGACAAAGTAAGCTAACAACATGAAAATAAAAGGGATACATGCCGCAGGGACAGACCCACGCGGCCTGGGAATAATGCAGCCCTGGGGGGCGCTCCCAGCTGGAAATGAAACTTGAAAGATGTCACCTGATGATGTTGAGGACGAAGCAGTGTTGGTGCAGCAGACTCGGTGGGCTGCAGAAGCCAATCCTCATGAGCCCCCAGGCCCTGGGGCCTCGGGAGGCTCCGGAGGCGCTGGTGGCTCCTCGCGGACCATCTCCATCTCCGCTAGGGCTGCGGAACGCCTGGCCTCTTGAGCTTCCATGATGCCCCTCATGAGGCGCCGGTACATGGCGGCCACGCTCGGCAAGCCGTAAGGCATGCGAACGTAGCTGTGGGGTGGACCTTCGCAGCGCCCCACTCGCGAGGGCCAGAGGCGCTCCAGAGTGGCGACTCGATTGAGCCCTGGTACGTCGATGCAGACGCGCAACCCACCATCCTCGCCTGGATGGGGAGCAACAGCGGGTAGGCGGCGGTGAAAGTGCGACTATCCCTAGGTGGTTTTGGTAATTCATAACAACATATAGCTCATTGAGCTAATGCTATTCCAAGATGATTATTTTAGGAAAGCTCAATGATTGGCATGGCATGGATGGTGAAAGTGGAACCCTCAAAATGCTAAGGACAAAGGATTGGCTCAAGCTCAAAAGCTCAAGAATTAGTGATCCAAGATCACATTGAGTCCATAGGAAAAGCCAATATTATCAAGGAGGGATGAGGTGTTGCTTAATGAGCCCTTTGCTTCATGTGCTTAATGATATGCTCCAAAATCCTCAACTACTTTCTCATATCCACTCTTGACCTAAACCCAAAGCCAAACTCGGTCCTACCGATTCTTTCTATCCGGCGCCACCGAGTTTCACATGTCATAAGCCACTGCCAAACCCTAGCAAATCGGTTCTACCGATAGGGATCTCGGTCTCACCGAGATGGGATTGCAATTTCTCTGTTTCCTTTTCATAACTTTTCGGTCTCACCGAAAGAGCGGATCGGTCCCACCGAGATTGCAATGCAAATTCTCTGTTTCCTTGTTGTAACTTTTCGGTCTCACCGAAAGAGCAAATCGATCCCACCGAGTTTGCCTGACCAACTCTCTGGTTAGCTTATTACCAAATCGGTCTCACCGAGTTTGTGTAATCGGTCTCACCGAGATTATGTTATGCCCTAACCCTAACCATATCGATCCTACCGAGTTGCATATCAGTCCCACCGAAAATCTCTAACGGTCACTAGGTTTACTATTTCGGTCCGACCGAGTTTGTTGATTCGGTCCCACCGAGATTGGTAAATTGTGTGTAACGGTTGGATTTTGTGTGGAGGCTATATATACCCCTCCACCTCCTCTTCACTTGTGGAGAGAGCCATCAGGACACATCTACACTTCCAACTCATATGTTCTGAGAGAGAACCACCTACCCTTGTGTTGAGGCCAAGATATTCCATTCCTACCATATGAATCTTGATCTCTAGCCTTCCCCAAGTTGCTTTCCACTCAAATCTTCTTTCCACCAAATCCAAATCCTGTGAGAGAGAGTTGAGTGTTGGGGAGACTATCATTTGAAGCACAAGAGCAAGGAGTTCATCATCAACACACCATTTGTTACTTCTTGGAGAGTGGTGTCTCCTAGATTGGCTCGGTGTCACTTGGGAGCCTCCGACAAGATTGTGGAGTTGAACCAAGGAGTTTGTAAGGGCAAGGAGATCGCCTACTTCGTGAAGATCTACCGCTAGTGAGGCAAGTCCTTCGTGGGCGATGGCCATGATGGGATAGACAAGGTTGCTTCTTCGTGGACCCTTCGTGGGTGGAGCCCTCCGTGGACTCACGCAACCGTTACCCTCCGTGGGTTGAAGTCTCCATCAACGTGGATGTAGGATAGCACCACCTAACCGAACCACGACAAAAACATCCTTGTCTCCAATTGCGTTTGAATTCCCCAAACCCTTCCCTTTACATTCTTGCAAGTTGCATGCTTTACTTTCCGCTGCCTATATACTCTTTGCATGCTTGCTTGAATTGTGTGATGATTACTTGACTTGTCCTAAAGTAGCTAAAATCTGCCAAGAACTAAAATTGGGAAAAGGTTAAGTTTTTATTTGGTCAAGTAGTCTAATCACCCCCCCTCTAGACATACTTCCGATCCTACAAGTGGTATCAGAGCTTTGGTCTCCATTTGCTTTGATTTCCATAGCTTTTGGTGGTCATAGCCTTGGTTTCACAACCTAGGAGAGTATGGCATCTAGCGAGGGAAATTATCACCGTAGAGGTCCTTACTTTGATGGTACTAATTTTGCTAGTTGGAAGCATAAAATGAAAATGCATATTCTCAGACATAACCCCGCCGTTTGGGCTATTGTGTGTGTTGGTTTGCAAGGTGACTTCTTCAATGGGAAAGAACCAAACCGTGAAGCTACCGCGGATGAGTTGAATATGTTGCAATACAACGCTCAAGCTTGTGATAATCTCTTCAACGGATTGTGCCCCGAAGAATTCAACAAAATCAGCCGTCTTGAGAATGCAAAGGAAATTTGGGATACTTTGATCGATATGCACGAAGGTACCGACTCCGTCAAGGAATCCAAATTGGATGTGCTTCAAAGTCAACTTGACAAGTTCAAAATGAAGGATGGTGAAGGTGTCGCTGAAATGTACTCTAGGCTTGCTCTCATCACAAACGAGATTTCCGGCTTAGGGAGTGAAGAGATGACCGATAGATTCATCATCAAGAAGATCCTAAGAGCCTTGGATGGAAAATATGATACCGTGTGCACATTGATCCAAATGATGCCCAATTACAAAGATCTCAAGCCAACGGAGGTCATTGGAAGAATTGTTGCTCATGAGATGTCACTCAAGGATAAAGAGGAACTTCACAACAAATCAAGTGGTGCCTACAAAGCCTCATGTGAAGCTCCCACATCATCAAGTGAGAAACAAAACTTCAATGATGAATTGAGCTTAATGGTGAAAAACTTCCACAAGTTCTACAAGAGTAGAAGCAAAGATAGAAGCTCCAATTCAAAGTCCTACAATGACAAAAGATCTTCTAGTCGAGAGCAAAACTGCTACAATTGTGGAAGACCCGGACACTATTCCAATGAGTGTACGGCTCCCTACAAAAGAAGAGAAGATTCTCCAAAAAGAAGAAGCAAAAGAGAAGAATCACCTCCAAGAGAGAGAAGGAGTAGAAATGATCGTTATGAACGAAGATACTCACGGAGAAGCAAGGATTCGGAAAGACAAGAAAAATCATCAAGGAGCTACACAAAACGAAGACATCAAGCTCATGTTGGTGAATGGGTATCCGGCTCCGACTCCGACTCCGACAACCACTCCGAGAGAAGTTATCACTCCGATTCCGAATATACTCAAGATGAAGGTGTTGCCGGTCTAGCACTTGTGTCAACCAACTCCTACGACATATTTGACTCACCAAATGAAGGAATTGGAAGATGCTTCATGGCCAAAGGTTCTAAGGTAATACACCCCGAGTATGTTGATTTTAATAGTGATGAAGATGACTTGTTAGGTGATGATGATTTACTTGTTGACAACTCTAGTGATGAATACTATGATGAAACGTCAATAAATCATGCTAATCAAGATAAAACGAATGACAATGATAGGAAGAAAACTGAGGCTCTAACTAAAGAACTAAACACTCTTAAGTTAGCTCATGAAACTATCTTCGAAGATCATTGAAAACTTTTAAGAGCTCATGAGAAGTTACGCTTTGAAAAGCTCAATCTTGAGCAAGAGCATGAGTTTTTTAAGGCAATCAATGATGATCTCTGCAAGAAAAGTTCTTCATACATTGCCAAGCGTTTACTCTTATCCACTTACATGCCTCAAGTCAAGTCTAGTAACAAGAACAAGAAAGATTCTTCCTCTAGTAGTAACAATGATCATGTTAAATCCATTATTGTTGCTTCTAGTAGTTCTCTGGATTCCACTAATGATTCTCTTAGCCAAGTTACACTTGAGCAAGAAAACAACTTATTGAAGGGAATTATAGAGAAAGGAGTGTACAAAAGTCTTGCTGGGAGTAAGCAATTCGAGGAAATTGTACGCAAGCAAGGAAGGCACCGGAATAATCAAGGTGTTGGTTTTGAACTAAAGTTCAATGCCAATGGAGTTGAGTGGGAAGAAGATCAATACCCCAAGACAAAGTTTGTTCCACAACAAGAGAAGTATGATCCTACTTCTTTCAAGGGGACACAAACTCAAGATGATCTTCCACCACAAGACTACAAGCAAAAAGGCAAGGACAAGCTTCAAGAGGAAATTGATGCATTTGAAGAAGCTCCTAAGACCTTAGTCAAGTGGATTCCCAAGACTACTTGAAGTTCCACTTCATCAAGTATGACTACAACTCCAAGGATTCCCATCAAGATGGTGTGGATCCAAAAGAAGAAGAACTAGAAAGTTCTTGAGGGTGACTCCGCCAACATACTTCACTCTTATCATTTTGGCAAGAACAAGTGCAATCAACTTCCACATCTTGCACTAGTTCAAGGAGTCACAAACCCTCTTGTTGGTAAGTCAAGGGACAAGGTAACCTAAAAGCTTTCATGGACATCATCTTGTGTGTGCAGCACTCTATGTCTATGGATATCCTTGTTTGTTCCTTGTGGGACTAACCCATGTAGGTATTGAAAGTGCAATTCACTCAAATGGATAGCTCCAAGTGATCTACATCAACATTGAGCATCCACATCTTCAACATCTACATGAAGTCATCATCGACAAAACCCAAGGTTAGTTCATCCCTCTTAGGGGGGATATCACATCTAGGGGGAGCTTTACTCTAAGACTTGAGCTAAAGCAACTCTAATGATGTGAACACAACAATGCTTTATGTAAAAGTGGTAACCCCACTTGAGCTTAAACGATGAGTATGACCTATGATCAAGTGTTCTCATTTGACTCCTAAGTCAATATACTCATATATAGATGACCTAGTCATCGCCAATTGCTTGATAGATGCTAGAATTGGTTGTGCATGCCTTGTCACATATTTCAATTGCCATTTTATTGTGTGAGCATGTTGGTTGCATATTTTACTCATTCGAGGACATCCACTTGTTGTTTTGATTGTTTGGTTTTGTTTTCTTTTGCCAAGTGGATGGACAAGAATGCCTAAGAACCTTCTCTAGCTATCTATGCTTTTCTCGTCTCAAACTCTATTCATGCTACATCACAAAATTTGATCAAGTCAGATTCGAACCACTCTGTGTGAGGAGCACTCGGAGTCCCCTATTCGTCATAGACTTAAACTTCCAAAACTTCTTTGTGATTCTCGGTCTGACCGATACCTCCCTTTTGGTCCTACCGAGATCATTAAGTCGATCTATGTTTTCAATCTTGGTGCAACCGATTTGAACCATTCAGTCACACCGAGTTGCAATAACTGTATACAGTTTTGCATCTCAGTGCCACCGAGTTGTTCCACTCGGTCACACCGACAGGGTCGGGCTATATATAGACACGGGCAAAAATTTGGAAATTTCTCCGAACCCTTTCGCCCGCGTGATAGCTCGCTCTGCCAACGTGGTCTCTGGATCGTCTCCTCGCCGCCAGCCGCCTCCAGTCGCTGGTCTCCGTCGCCGTCAACGGGATTCAACCCCGCCGTTGCCGCCATAGCGAGTCTCCGCCGAACTAGGGTATGGACTCGATCTTTGTGCTATTCCCCAATCTGACTCCTAGCACATTGTGATCGTATTGATTCTAGCCACGTTTGAAACACTCCTATCCAATCAATGCATTCGTAGAATAGGTTTGATTCAAAATTTTTAGGGTTAGGTTTCCGCCGAAACCATCTCAGACCCACCGAGTTTAAAAACTCGGTCCCACCTATTTGGCTCATGCCATTGCACAAGTAAGACTCGGTCTGACCGAGAATTACTAATAGGTGTGACCGATTTTGGAACTTTGTGAAACCCTAGCAGTCTCGGTGCCACCGAACTGTGACTCGGTCCAACCGAGTTCACTAGTTTAGGTTCCAAAAACTGCTTCGGTATCACCGAGTTTAAAAATCGGTAGATCCGAAATGATTTCTATGGGAAACTAAAACTAAGATTTTGAATCATTCTTTTGCAAAAATCTCTGCATTTTGTGATGCTCATCCACTCTACCTCATCTATAAACTATTCACAGGGTCAGCAGTCAGCTTGTTCATCATGTCAGATCAGAGTGACAGCCATAATGTGTCAGAACAGCAAGTGCACATGAGTGAGGGCACTAGTCCCTCTAGTTCTTCAGATGAAGGCAGCAGGAGCACCCCGAGTAACTTGCCAAAAGCTGCCACCAGACAAAAGAAGAAAAGAACCTCAGAATCAGAGGATGAGGACTATGTGCCAGAAGAGGAAGCCACTTCCAAGAGAGTTGTGCTTACGAAGGAGTATGGCTCAGCTGCAGCCATCAAGCCAGGATTGCACAAAAAGGCACCTGCTAGGAGAGTTCCTACCTCCAAGCCTAGGAAGGCTGCACCTGAAGGAACTATAAAGTTCACCATGGAATCTGAAGAAGATATTGGCTAGGACAAGAAAAAGAAATGAGTCAGAACTACCACTGCCAGAGTTGTTGGCAAGCCTTCTATGAGGAAAGATCCTTCAGAAGAAGAAGAAGAAGAGGTTGCTGCACCATCACCTAAGATGCCAAAGCTGATGGGTGATGCTATCAAATCAGGGGCTACTGCATCCAAGCCCAAGGAAGCACCCAAGGCCGCATCAAAGGCCAAGACAGATCCAAAGAGGAACACAAGGAGCATACCAGCTGCTGAGAAGAACAAGGCCCCAGTGCCTAACACTGCTGAAGAAGAGGAAGGACAAGTACTCAGAAAGTTGAAGCCCAAGATCCCAGACCACAATGATGCTCATCCTGTGGCTGAGGACATGATGATCAGAAGAGACTCAGGGCTGAGAAAGTGGAGAGCAGAAGACCCATATGCTACCAGAAGAAGAACTGTTGTTGACTACAGGTTCCATACTAAGGAACAGCAGGACTTCTATGAGACTGTGTTACTTGATATGAAGCCCATTGTTTGTGACATGAGATGGGTTGACTGGGAATACATCAAGGACAATGAAGAGCACTTTCCTGGAGTGCAAGACAACTTCAAGGCTTGTGGAGTAGCTGACTTTGTTGGGCAGAAGCTCACAAAGTGGAATGAAGAGCTGATCATGCAATTCTACTCCACATCACACTTCTATCCAGATGGAAGAATTGTGTGGATGTCAGAAGGTACGAGGTACCAATCAACAGTTGCTGAGTGGGCACAGCTCATCAATGCCCCAGAGGAGCATGAGGATGACCTAGATATATATGCCAAGAAGAAGATGGACCACAACTCTATGTCCAACATGTACAAGGAGATCCCAAACAAGGCACTTGATACTTTCAAGTTTGGATCAGTACATTATCTTCTGTCAGGGTTGCCAACCATAAATTGGATTCTGAGGCACACTCTGTTGCCCAAGTCAGGTGATCACAAGATGATCAGAGGCCATGCAATCAACTTGCTTCATATCTTTGATGTGCCACAAAAGTTCAAGGTAATGAGCCTCATGGTAGAAACTATCAAAAGGACTGCAGCAGATCAGAAGAGGAGCTGTGGTTATGCCCCTCAGATCCAAGAGCTGATCAACTCCAAGATGGGCACAGGCATATACTTATTGGACAAGGAACATTTGCCTCTTCATCCAGACTTTGAAGATACTCAAGTTGTGGTGAACAAGGATGAACCATCTTCAGCTCATGCACAAACTAAGAAGGAGAAGGCAAGGAAGGAGAAGGCTGCCAAGATGCCAACTCAAGAGGAGGCATCTGAGTATTTCTTGAAAACCAAGCAAGAGCAGCTTAGTTACTTGATTGCATCCACACTGAGGATTGAGAAAGGACTGCCACCCTCACTCAGAATCAGGAGAGCTTAGAGAGAATCGTAGAACAAAAGTTCTATGACTTGGATGTCAAAGTAACAGAGATTCAGTCTGCAGTGGAGCAACTTCAGGATGACATGCAGGAGAGGAAAGGGAAGACTACAACTGATGCATTTGCCAGAGTGCCACGAGCTCAGAGGTCAACTGCAGTGCCAGTTCCTGACACCAGAGCCACCACCTCAGCTCCAGCCACAGCACCGGCCCAACCAGCTCCAGCATCTACTTCAGCTCCAGCTCCAACCACGTCTACAGAAGCCTTCGTCCTTGTAGTGATCCAGACTCCACCTCCACCAGAAGATCAAGCCTGAGAGTCGATCTAGCACTATGCATTTTCTAAGAACTTTTTGGTAACGTGTTGCCAAAGGGGGAGAAAATGTATAGATCATAGGCTTCGATAGAGAGTGTTGCTTTTATTCTCTCTTGTTTTATTTGGTGGTTTTTCAAACTATGTTTGCTTTTGGTTGAGATACTATGATATGCTTGTGAGACATTGATGATCATGTGTTTGATCATAAGCTACACTTATGCATGCTTGATATATCTTATCTATCTTATGTGATCATTCACTTTTCTTGGTGATGAGTGCATGTATTTCATTCCTATCATTTTGAGCGCTCCACCAAGATGTATGTGACATGGAAGAGTAACCCATGATTCTAACTCTTTGTGCATTTGCAGTCCAAAGCAAATTTTATATATGCACAAATTTAGGGGGAGTTCTTACTTATCACATACTTCTCAAAGCGACGATATATTTCATTCTTATTATCATTTGTCAAAGCTTTGATCTATATGTTGTCATCAATTACCAAAAAGGGGGAGATTGAAAGTGCAACTATCCCTAGGTGGTTTTGGTAATTCATAACAACATATAACTCATTGAGCTAATGCTATTCCAAGATGATTATTTCAGGAAAGCTCAATGATTGTCATGGCATGGATGGTGAAAGTGGAACCCTCAAAATGCTAAGGACAAAGGATTGGCTCAAGCTCAAAAGCTCAAGACTCTTCATTTTACATTTTAGTGATCCAAGATCACATTGAGTCCATAGGAAAAGCCAATACTATCAAGGAGGGATGAGGTGTTGCTTAATGAGCCCTTTGCTTCATGTGCTTAATGATATGCTCCAAAATCCTCAGCTACTTTCTCATATCCACTCTTGACCTAAACCCAAAGCCAAACTCGGTCCTACCGATTCTTTCTATCCGGCGCCATCGAGTTTCACATGTCATAAGCCACTGCCAAACCCTAGCAAATCGGTTCTACCGATAGGGATCTCGGTCTCACCGAGATGGGATTGCAATTTCTCTGTTTCCTTTTCGTAACTTTTCGGTCTCACCGAAAGAGCGGATCGGTCCCACCGAGATTGCAATGCAAACTCTCTGTTTCCTTTTTGTAACTTTTCGGTCTCACCGAAAGAGCAAATCGATCCCACCGAGTTTGCCTGACCAACTCTCTGGTTAGCTTATTACCAAATCGGTCTCACCGAGTTTGTGTAATCGGTCTCACCGAGATTACGTTATGCCCTAACCCTAACATATCGGTCCTACCGAGTTGCATATCAGTCCCACCGAAAATCTCTAACGGTCACTAGGTTTACTATTTCGGTCCGACCGAGTTTGTTGATTCGGTCCCACCGAGTTTGTGTGGAGGCTATATATACCCCTCCACCTCCTCTTCACTTGTGGAGAGAGCCATCAGAACACATCTACACTTCCAACTCATATGTTCTGAGAGAGAACCACCTACCCTTGTGTTGAGGCCAAGATATTCCATTCCTACCATATGAATCTTGATCTCTAGCCTTCCCCAAGTTTTTTTCCACTCAAATCTTCTTTCCACCAAATCCAAATCCTGTGTGAGAGATTTGAGTGTTGGGGAGACTATCATTTGAAGCACAAGAGCAAGGAGTTCATCATCAACACACCATTTGTTACTTCTTGGAGAGTGGTGTCTCCTAGATTGGCTAGGTGTCACTTGGGAGCCTCCGACAAGATTGTGGAGTTGAACCAAGGAGTTTGTAAGGGCAAGGAGATCGCCTACTTCGTGAAGATCTACCGCTAGTGAGGCAAGTCCTTCGTGGGCGATGGCCATGATGGGATAGACAAGGTTGCTTCTTCGTGGACCCTTCGTGGGTGGAGCCCTCCGTGGACTCGCGCAACCGTTACCCTCCGTGGGTTGAAGTCTCCATCAACGTGGATGTAGGATAGCACCACCTATCCGAACCACGACCGAAACATCCTTGTCTCCAATTGCGTTTGAATTCTCCAAACCCTTCCCTTTACATTCTTGCAAGTTGCATGCTTTACTTTCCGCTGCCTATATACTCTTTGCATGCTTGCTTGAATTGTGTGACGATTGCTTGACTTGTCCTAAAGTAGCTAAAATCTGCAAGAACTAAAATTGGGAAAAGGTTAAGTTTTTATTTGGTCAAGTAGTCTAATCACCCCCCCTCTAGACATACTTCCGATCCTACAGGCGGCCGCCTCTCATGACTCTTGACTCCTGTAGCTCTTGAATGACCTCGCCGACGAACTCCTGAGGGTCTGGCTCCTCTTGCCTTACTCCTTCTTAAGGGAAACGTGCTTCGAAACACGCCTCCACATGGTGCCCAAGCGCCTCCCTCGTGACCTTAGCCAGGTCGGTGGCCCTCCAGGGGAGAGCCCTTGAGCCCTGCCTGAGGAGGGCGCCGGGCACGCTTTCCTATGCAATGGAAGGAGGTTCCCCCTGGGCAGGCACGGGCCCTGAGGGGCCTGCCTCCTGAGGGACTGGGCCAGATGACGTCTTCTTCTTCTTGGGGGTGGTCTCGGAGAGCCTCCTGCTTCCACGATCCGGGTCTTCCAATGATGCGGCCCGAAAAGCTCGTTCCAGGGAACACACCGCGTATTTCTCTTCACAGGGTACCGTGATAACTCCGCCACTCCCTGGCATCTTGAGGACGTTGTAGCCATGGTGAGTCACGGCCATGAACTTGGCCAGCGCTGGGTACCCAAGGATGGCGTTGTACGGCAGGCGAATGTGAGCGACGTCGAAGTCGATGAGCTCGGTGCGGTAGTTGTTGCGTGCTCCGAAGGTGACAGGGAGGCGGACCTGCCCGATCGGGACCGTGGAGCCGTCAGTGACTCCGGAGAAAGGCTTGGTTGGCTGAAGCTGGTTGTAGGGCACTTGGAGATTGTTGAATGTTTCCACGGACAGGACGTTGAGCCCTGCCCCGCCATCGATGAGGGTCCTGGTGACCACCACGTTGCTGATGATTGGGGAACAAAAAATCGGGAGGACTCCGGCTGTGGCTGCACACTTGAGCTGATCTGCTGAGCTGAACGTGATGGCGCATGATGACCACCTGAGAGGACGTGTGGCTTCGAGCTTGGGGAGGACTGCATTCACTTCGCGGGTGAACTGCTTGAAGATGCGCTGAGAGGCTGGGGCTTGAGCTCCGCCCATGATGCAGGCGATTGCGCATGGCTCCTGGAAGCCCCCAGCCCCTTCGTCCTAATGGCAGTCCTTGTTTCTCCTTGGCTGAGGCGGCAGCGGAGGGAGGCCTGCGTTACCTTGCAGGCGATCCTCGCGAGGCTGGTCCCTCCAGTCTTCCTCGCGAGGCAGGTCTCGCCAGCGATCCTCGCGAGGTTGATCGCGCCACCCTTGGCGCGGGCCGCGGTCTTCCCAGCGTCCTGTGTTTCTTCCTCCTCCTCGGCCATAGCCCCGGTCAGCGCGGTCGGGGCGACGACCGATCCTTCCTTCCCGTACGGCTCGGAGCTCTTGGCATTCGTTGGTGTTGTGGGTGTGGAGGTCGTGGTACACACAGTACCGATTGCCCTTGGAAGACTCGGGCTGATCTCTGCCCCGCTTGGTGTCCGGTTCTGCCGCGAGCACGGCAGCCCCCTTGCGCTTCACATCCTTGGCCTTGGACTTCTTCTCTTCTGGGTCTACGGCAGGCAGCTCGAGGAGGGAGAGACGCCCTTCCTAAGCCCTGGCGCACTTGGTCGCCAAGTTGAACAACTCCAAGGAAGTGCACAGGTCTTCATGCATCGCCATCTCCTCCTTCATCTTGACGTCGCGCACGCCGTCGGAGAAGGCTGAGATGATGGCCTCCTTGGACACCCTGGGAATCTTGAGGCGTGCGCTGTTAAAGCGCTGGATGTACTTTTGCAGGGTCTCTCCGGGTTGTTGCTTGATGCGGCGCATGTCGCTCATGGCGGGTGGCCGGTCGCGAGTACCTTAGAAGTTGGCGATGAAGCGGGTGCGCATCTCGTCCCAGGAGGAGATCGTGCCTGGGGCCAGGTTCAGGAGCTAGGTGCGGGCCCCGTCCTTGAGCGCCATGGGGAACCAGTTCGCCATGACCTTCTCATCTGCGTTGGCAGCTTCGATGCCCAGCTCATAGAGCTGGAGGAACTCCGCAGGGTAGGCCGTGCCGTCGTAGCGAGGAGGCAAATCTGGCTTGAACTTGCCAGGCCATGCGACGCTGCGCAGCTCGGTGGTGAAGGCCCGGCAGCCTGCCGTGGCCACGAGAGGCCTTGGGTGACGGAGAGCTTGGTCTTGTAGGTCCCCGTGCGCTACAGCTGGGAGCAGCGCAGGGTCTTGACGTGCGGGAGCAGGAGCGTGGCCGCGACGTGCCGGAGCATGGAGCGCCCAGGCGGCTTCTTGCGGGCGAGGGACCTCTTGGTAGCTCTGCTCTTGCCGCGCTAGTGCCTAGCGGAGCAGGTTCCAGCCAGGGGCCACGCGCCTTGCACCCGGGGCGTCTTCTTGGTGAGAAGGCGGCTGGGGCACCACCGGAGCTTCGTCGCACGCGCGGGGCGGGGTGCGGTGCAGCGGGACAGAGGGCGCAGGAGAGCCCCCCGCGGCGCGGACGAGATCGGCGACGCGGTCGAGCCACTCTTCGTAGACGTCGTCGACGGGACGGTAGCGCAGGAGCTCGTTTGCCGCGTTGAGCGCAGCTCGAGCCTCCAAGGGCGCGCGGAGCGCGCGGGTCGAAGAGCCAGCTGGGGTGAGCGAGGGAGTAGCGGTGCGGCCGTCTCGCCGCACGGAAGGATGCTGAGACGATGCTTGCTGCTCGTTCCCCACCGGGCCAGTGGCGGCGTTGATGGCAGGCGACGGGGAACGGCGAGGACGCCCGCCGACAGGGGCCGTCTGGGCGATGCGGGAAGCGAGAGCGGCTCGGCGCTCGGCGCGGGCCCGACGAGCGTCAGACATGGACGCGATGGTCGGAGGAGAACGGAGCGGCGGAAGACGAATTCCGGCGCACCCTTACCTGGCGCGCCAAATGTCAGATTTCGGGTTCCGGCAGACCCTTAAGGTTCAAACTCTGGGGTGCGCGCGGAGATTATGCTTCCTACCTACCTGTACCCCTCCGCCTCGCAAGGATCTAAGCTACCAGAAGAACAACACAAGAGACACAGAGTTTATACTGGTTCGGGCCACCGATGTGGTGTAATACCCTACTCCAGTGTGGTGTGGTGGATTGCCTCTTGGGCTGATGATGATGAACAATACAGGGAAAAACAGCCTCGCGAGGGTCTGTTCTTGGCCGGGGGATGAACTACTAGGAGGAGTTCAGTCGCCCTTCTCTCTCTTTCTCTTTCTGTCTGTTGCCTATGCCTATCTAACTGATTGCCGGGTTGCTAGATGTCTATCGATGCCTCTCCCCTGGGGGTGGCTAGTCCTATTTATAGGCAAAGGCCCTGGGCCTCTTCCCAAATATTGAGCGGGAAGGGCGCCAACAATTGGCCATTTTGAAGGGGAACATCTGGTACGCTTATCCTGACTAAAGTTGGTCCTCGCCTGCCGAAGGCGCTGGTGGTGACGCTGGCTTGGGCTCCACAGTGACTTCCTCCTTGTCACGGAGGTGGTCTTGGTCTCGTTGCAGTGAAATGGGTGCCTTTGCTTGATCCTCCCGCCTGCGCTTGCTCCCTTTGCACCAAAGTGGAAAGGAAGGACACTGTGCGGGGTGGCGCCCGCCTGGCGCCCTTGGTCGTCATGGCTTGCGTCATGGGCACCTCGTGAGGTACCCCGCCTTGATCTCTCCGCCTCCTCGTGAGCCAGCCTGATGAGGCCGCGCCTGAGGAAGCTCCGTGTCGTCCGCCCCGTGAGGCTTGGCCCCTCGCGAGGGTCTTGGGTCTGTGTTGATGAAGATGGGCCGTGCTGGGCCCCCCTTTGAGCCACGCCATAGGCCGCAGGCATGCAAGTATGGGGACCCCCGTTCCTAGAACACCGACAACTTCACCATATTTGGGCCTAACGGAATGCATTGTGGCGTAGTTATTAGATGATGGGTTGCGAGAGTGACAAAATCTTAAACCCTAGTTTATGCGCTATTCCATAAGGGACTGATTGGATCCAAAAGTTTAATGCTATGGTTAGTATTTATTCTTAATACTTTTCTCGTAGTTGCGGATGCTTGCGAGGGGGTTAAAGGTTTGTTCAAGTAAGAACAACACCTAAGCACCGGTCCACCCACATATCAAATTATCAAAGTAGTGAACACAAACCAAACCAACATGATGAAAGTGACTAGATGAAATTCCCGTGTACCCTCAAGAACGCTTTGCTTCTTATAAGAGACCGTTTTGTCCTATCCTTTGCCTCAAAATGATTGGGCTAACTTTGCTTCTTATACTCGCTACTTATAATTTCAGTGCTTGCAGAGAATACCTTGCTAAAAACCACTTGTCCTTTCCTTCTGCTCCTCGTTGGGTTCGATACTCTTACTTATCGAAAAGAGTAAAATTGATCCCATATACTTGTGGGTCATCAAGGCTATTTTCTGGCGCCGTTGCCGGGGAGTGAAGTGCTCTTGGTAAGTGGAAATTGGTAAGGAAAAGTCATTACTACATGCTGAAATTTATTGTCACTTGTTACTATGGAGAACAATCCTTTGAGGGGTTTGTTTGGGGTATCTTCACCTCGACCAGAACCACAATTAGTTGTCCCTCAACCCACTGCACCTACTGAAAATATTGAATATGAAATTCCTTCGGGTATGATAGAACAAATACTAGCTAATCCTTATGCTGGAGATGGAACCGAACATCCTGATATGCACTTGATATATGCAGATGAAATTTGTGAATTGTTTAAGCTTGCAGGTTTACCCGGAGATGAATCTAAGAAGAAGGTTTTCCCTTTATCATTGAAGGGAAAAGCATTGGCATGCTATAGGCTATGCTATGATATTGGATCTTGGAATTGGAATCGATTGAAATTGGAGTTTCACCAGAAATTTTATCCTATGCATCTAGTTCATTGTGATCAGAATTATATATATAATTTTTGGCCTCGTGAAGGAGAAAGTATCTCTCTTGCTTGGTGGAGGCTTAAGTCAATGTTATATTCATGCCCCAATCATGAGCTCTCAAGAGAAATTATTATTCATAATTTTTATGCTCGGGTTTCTCTTAATGATCGATCCATGCTCGATACTTCTTGTACTAGTTCCATTATGAAGAAGACTATTGAATTCCGGTGGGATCTTTTAGAAAGAATTAAACGTAACTCTGAAGATTGGGAACTCGGCGAAGGTAAAGAGTCAGGTATTAAGCTTAATTTTGATTGTGTTAAATCTTTTATAAATACTGATGCTTTTCAAAAGTTTACCACTAAATATGGACTTGTGTGATGACCCGAGACCGACGCTCCAGACGCCTTCCATGTTCTTCCTGATTGCCGTGTGTTTTATTTGCTTGTTGCATTTCATCATCGCATCATGTGCATTGCATCTGCATGTTCTCATAAAACTTTGCATCCGTTCGTAGTTGCCGCATTTCCCCTTGCCTTCGTTGACCGTTCCGAGACCAACCGGGTTTGCTTCCCTCTTGTCTGGCCGCATAACCTCTCTGCATAATGCACATACCTCCTCTCGCGCACGTCTGAAAACTGCCCCGAACCCGACTCGGGCTGTCGTTACCGATGGGTCTGGATCATCCCCAAACATCCCTAAAGTATTTTCGGTTTCTTATTTGAGCTACCTAACCTATTTACCTCGGACCGTCCGATTTTAATTGGATGATCCAAACTATCCCTCTTTTTCATATATATATAGACCACCCCCTAACCAAATCTGACCAAACCTCTAAATTCTAGAGGGTTGTCCCTCGCCGCTGCCAGTCCACCAAATCCACCTCGGGATCCTCCCAGATCCCCTTCTCATGCAGCCAACGAGCTCCTCCTCTTGCGCCTCTGCGCTCGATCCCCTTCGCCTAGTGCCACTTCACCGCCGGCAGGCTTCGCCGGAGATGAGCGCCGACGTCCCCTTCTTCTTCATCTTCCCGTGCTCCTCCTGTCTCCATCTCTCATCTCCCTTCCTTTCTCTCTTTCTATGAGCAGGGAGCCCGCCATGGTCAGTTGCAGCAGCGACCGCCATGGATCTCGACCGCCGACCCGGAGCTCCTTGCCGCCTTGGAGACCCGCGCCCCCAACCGTTCTGGCGTCGCCCTTCGTCGGCGTGCCAAGCTATCGTTCCTCTGCTTAGTCGCCACCACAGGAGCACACCAAGCGCCTTGGCCGTTAGGGGATCTCCGCCACCTCGCCGAATCCACGCCTCCACCTCTCCCATGCGTCAAGGTCGCCTACTTCGCGCGCCCCTGCGCCCGCGAGCATCCGGGGCCGCAGCTTCCTCCGCGTCCACGACCACCTCACCTCGCCGGACCTGCTGGACCCCGCCTCCTCGCGACGTCGCCTCACCGGCGGCAGCACCGCAGGTCCAGCGCCAAGACCCTGCTCCGTTCCCTCTCACTCTTCCTTCCCTTCCTCCTTTGGTTCTTCTCCCTCTCCCTCACCCCGCATGTCTCTATCTCACAGGTGGAGACCATGGCGCCCCGTCCGGACCTCAACCAACCGCTGCCGCCTCCGACCACCATCTCCGACCAGATCCGTCTGGCCCGGCCATCCCCGTCACCAGCCACCTCGAGCCACCCCGCCTCACCTTCTTCCTCTGCTTCTGCATCGAGCAGGAGGAGGACGCCCCTGCCTCTGCCTCGAGTCGTTCGAGCGTTGACCACGCCCCCTCCCCTCGTTCGATCCAACCAGCCCAGCCGGCCTGCTTTAGCCAAGGCCTGATGTGAGCAGCTTCCCCAGCCTAGCTCAGTTCTGTTTCAGCCCGATAGTGTTTTTTCCTCTGTTGCGATTTTAGCATTTATCCAGAGTTGGCAGTTTGGTAGAAAACCCCCTTCATGATCATGCATTTAATAACTTCACAACCGTGCATTGGATTAAAATGATTTAAACGTGTAAAATTCTTAGAATTTCATGTACTTTAATAATATGCCATTTCATCCATGTTTGAAATGTTTAAACTTGCTGTTTGATTAAATTTGCTTAAATATCATGCTAAAATGATTTATTTCATAACTAAATAACCCTAGCTCCATTTTAAAGAAACTTTATATGTAAATGGGGTAGAAATATGCATAGATTAACATGGTTCACTTTGTTTTACAGTTTAACAAATATAAATTATGTTTTACGGCAGAACAGTACCAAATTCAAAATATGCATACGTTTTTTTCCGGAATTGTTGTTTGTTGTTCCGGCCTCATTTAAACTTGCCTAAATAGTTAGTTTACTTATGTTCACCCTCTTTCCATGTTTAACAACATTTAATATTGTTGCGCACATAAACGGGAGAGAACTAAATAACTTGAATATGGCGTTCGTCAATACGCAGGCCGTTGCATATTGAACTCCACTTGATTTGTAGTGTTATTTGTTGCACTTTGCCATTCCATGAATCATTAAACCGGACATGCATCATACTTGTTTGTGCATCATGCCATGTTTATGTGATGGTTGTTTACCATGATGTTTGCTTCTTTCCGGTTGCGCTTCTCCTTGATAGTTTCGGTTACGTTGCGATTGTGAGGATCCGTTCGACTACGTCGGTTCGTCTACTTCATGGACTCGATCTTATTCCTAGCGGGATTTCAGGCAAGATGACCTTCACCTTGGATCTCACTACTATCTTTGCTATGCTAGTTGTCTCGATGCTATCGCTATGTCACGCTACCTACCACTTGTTTATCAAGCCTCCCAAATTGCCATGATAGCCTCTAACCTTTTTCACCCTTCCTAGCGAACCGTTGTTTGGCTATATTACCGCTTTGTTCAGCCCCTCTTATAGTTTGCGGAGCCCCTCTTATAGCATTGTTAGTTGCAGGTGCAATTGCAAGTTGTTCCATGTTGGGACATGGTTTCTTGGATATTTTGGGATATCACAATATCTCTTATTTGATTAATGCATCTATATACTTGGTAAAGGGTGGAAGGCTCGGCCTTTATGCCTGGTGTTTTGTTCCACTCTTGCCGCCCTAGTTTCCGTCATACCGGTGTTATATTCCTTGACTTTGCGCCCCTAACACGATGAGGGGTATGGGACCCTCTCGACGTTTCGCTTTGAATAAAAGTCTTCCAGCAAGGCCCAACACTGGTTCTACCATTTGCCTAATAACAACTAAAACTTGCATAGGGACCCGCCGGCACCCGAGGTCTTTTAATCGACCCCCTGGGCCAGTGCTCCACATG
The DNA here is from genome assembly GCA_032464435.1 of Aegilops umbellulata. Lineage (NCBI taxonomy): Eukaryota > Viridiplantae > Streptophyta > Magnoliopsida > Poales > Poaceae > Aegilops > Aegilops umbellulata. The sequence continues at coordinate 187,313,955 of CP136060.1, forward strand.
AGTGTTGGTCTAAACTAGAGCACCGTGCGGGGCCGTCCCTTGGCAACTTGGGTTATGTTGGTACCTGTACGCTTAGCTCATCCGGTGTACCCTGAGAACGAGATCATGCTACTCCTATCAGGCTAGGTCGGTGCATCGGGAGGTCTTGCTGGTTTTGTTTTACCATTGTCGAAATGTCTTGTGCACTGGGATTCTGAGTCTGATCGAAGGGTCCCGCGATGGAGGATTGTCTCCGCGGATCATGAGCTTGTCTTGGGCTAAGTTGGGACACCCCTGCAGGGTTTAAACTTTCGAAAGCCGTGCCCGCGGCTATGTGGTAGATGGGAATTTTTTAATATCCGGTTGAATAGGATTTGAAGTAAACTCTACTAAAATACACCAACCCCGTTGTGTAACCGTGATTGTCTCTTTTCGGGGAAGTTCGAGAGGAGAACACGGTTGGGTTATGTTTGATCGTAAGTAGTTCAGGATCACTTCTTGATCATTACTAGTTTGCGACCGTTTGCGTAGCTTCTCATCTTATTCTTGTATTCGTAAGTTAGCCACCATACTTTGCTTAGCCGCTGCTGCAACCTCACCACTTAACCATTCCTTACCCATTAAGCTTTGCTAGTCTTGATACCCATGGTAATGGGATTGCTGAGTCCTCGTGGCTCACAGATTACTACACCAACAGTTGCAGGTGCAGGTAACGCGATGATCATGACGTGAGAGCGATGTTTATTGTTTTGGAGTTCTTGTTCCGCTTCTTCATTCGAGGGATAGGTTCCTGGTCGGCAGCCTGGGCTAGGAGGGTGGATGTCGTTCGAGCTTCTGTTTGTGTTTCGTCCGTAGTCGGATGTTGATCTTATGTATGATGTGTTGATGTATTCTTGCGGCATTTGTATGCCTTGTATGTATCCCCAATTATTTATGTAATGGTTTGGGGTAATGATATCCACCTTGCAAAAGTGTGTCAGTATGCGGTTCTATCGTTGGTGGGACCTTCGAGTCTCTTTATGATAGTGTCGGCTATTGGGCGTGACAAGTTGGTATCAGAGCCTCGACCGAGCATAGGAGCCCTCTTGTTTGTTCGCCGCCGTTGTTGATTCTAGAAGAAAACTATTTTGAGTCTTAGGATTATATATATCAGAGAGTAGGATTCTTTTTACTCCTCAGCCCCCTTCGTCGCTCTGGTGAGGACTCCCGACGTAGATGCTTTGACTTTCCTCTCCTCTTTTTTGCTCAAATAGGACCATGCGGGTATCTTGGAGTCGTTCCGATAATTTTGTGATGAGAACATTGTTCTTGGTGCCTCCTGTCATTTAGGGGTTGTGGCAGTGTCCCGGGGAGTTGAGCTCCGAGGTGTTGTCGTCACAATTTTATCATTGTAGTTCCGGTATACTTGAGTTTTGCCGACATCGAAAATCTCTTATATGAAGTTAGTGGTGACATAATCTCGACACCATCCAGTACTGGGGCAAGAGTTCGGGAGTATTGCCATAGGTCGTATATCGGATGCTTTTCGAAGGTCAAGGTACACGATTTCCGAGGGTGCCTGGTTATGTGTTGACGGATGGATACAACCGGATGTAGGGATTGTTTAGTTGGGTGAGATATATTGCTTCCCCTGTATCCTCAACACCAGATTGCATAACCAGAAAGTTCCGGGAGTTCATAGGTGGGAATTCAAGTAGCTACCCAGGATTTCTTTTCGACAGATGTATGATTTGAGATTGGGGTCCAACGTCTAGTGGTTCGTTTTTCACTGTCGATTTACAGTGGTTGCGAGGCGTCTTAAAGAATCCTTGGCTATGCTAATTCAGGGACGTCTCGTTTGTCATTCATGATGTCCGCTGTACGTCGTGCCCATGGGGCCTCATCACGAATAGTTTGGGCGAAATCTCTATCATATGTTTGTCTCCGGCTAATTTCCTAAGCCAAATCCTTTGTTTTGTTTCGAGTTATGGTAATTGAGTTACTTCGTAGTGAAGTGGTGATTCCATACATGTTCCTAAGCGGTGTTCTCATATTTCTATGGGAGTGCTAATCCTTTTTGATCATCGAGATTTTCATGTAAATGCTTTTCAACCGGCGTGTTTCCCTTCAAGTTAACCCGATCCTTTCAATATGTGCAAGACCAATTTTTGGTTTTTCTCAATGTTGTCTGTTTCATTAATCCCAAGTTGCCTTTGTTTTTCTCACCCTCCCACCCTTTTTCTTCAAGGACTCAGAGATATTTAATCAACTATCCATCTTATTCATGTGAAGTCTCTTCATTATTTTCAATCAATGTTCTTACCCGGTGGTTCTCATGAAGATGCTTTACAAGTTCATCATTCTTCGTTCACATTTTATTCTCCGGTGGAGTTAATTCAAGATTCGGTGTTGAGCATATTCCTTTAATTTGTCCAATGATTTCCCAAGCTGGTGCACCTCTCAATCATTCACCTCTCGCTATTCATTTGTTCCGGAGTGCTTAAGATTATCTTAGAATATTCAAGTTTCTATTATTAATCCGTTCAAGCTATTTCGAGGTTGTTATCTCATCCAAGTCATTTAATTCAACCAATGCAATCTCTCTTCAAAATCATTTCAATGGTGTTTCTTTTGAGTGGGCCCATAACCCACAGGTCTTTCCCAGGATCTTACCTCACTCTTCTAATTTTTCTGGAGTTATTCGCAATTCCTTTCAAGGTGTGACGTAAGAATGAATTTTCATCGGTCATATTCCTTCTCCAAGATTGCTTTTAAAATATTTTCATCGTTGGTTCAACATTTCTATTCTTCATTCTTCCGGAGTGCCTCAACAATTTGGTGGTGCTCCTCCTTGACATTCTCAGCTTTGAAGACTGAAGAATAATTTCTCCTAAATCTTGGTCCGTTCTCTTGAATATTCGTGGTTCTAGCTTCATGCCATCCTCATAATTGTTTCAATCGTGAGAATTTCTTTTCATACCCATCTGAAACATTTCATGAGTTTTTCTTCGGTTCTTGATTCTTCGGAGGCCATCATTTCATAAAAGTTATTCATTCTCAGTTTTCAACTTCCATTCGCCAATAATTCAAAATTGATGTTTCTTCATTCATTCTCGAATTCTTCCGCTGCATCGTTCAAGTATAAGTTAGTCATCTCGTGATCTCTTCGTTCTCTTGTATTTACATTCTCTTAAGTATCTTTATTCATTTTTCAATTCTTCCCGGTGAATTGTGCCTTTGCTACTTTCATTTTCAATTCTTACGGTGGTTCGTTCAAGATTTATCTTCCTGCATGTTTGTATCAATTCATTTGTTCTTTTCAAAATCCTACTGGTGGTTCATTCAAGACTTTCCCAAGTTTGTAAGTTCGTGCTATATCTCTCTCTTTAATCATTTTCAACGAGAATAAGTAGTATGCTAATTCTGTTGCTTGCCATCAATTTTATTTGACGAGGATAAGCATAACATAATTCTTATTCTTATTTCATCGTGGTGTTTAATCCCTTCCTTTGGAGCTTGTCCATGATGAGGAAATTCTCAGTTTCAAGTTCATCTTTCTCTTCCAGAGTTCCAAGTTTTCTCGGTTATCTAGGCACGAAGCTCCATCTAAATCATTGCAAGGCTTCACCTTATGTTTTCAACTTCTAAATCATTGCAAGGCTTATCATTCTTTTGTTTCTGGTGTTCTCGCGAAGGCTCAACATGGTGGTTCGTCAAGGATTCCTTTCATTCTTCAATTGTTCTTAAAGATTTCTCTCGGAGTTAAGATCCGCCAAGCTATACTCTAAAATAAACATGGTGTTCAACATTGTTTTGAGGAGTCCAAGTATTCTTCATCTTGCATTTCAAACTACAATCCCTTCTTCCTTATATTTTGAGGTGGTAGTATATCATTCTTGATTCATATGGAGTCATGAAGTGAAGTTGTCAAGAATGAGATATTTTAAACCCATCAATCTCTTCATTGGAGTTATCTTGGTATAGATTACACCTAAAGCCTTCCATTGGGAATGTTGCTATTTGTGGTGCTTATCAATGACCCAAGTTTTCTCCTATCCTCTCGGTGAGAGAAGTTTTTCATCTCTTTGGTGTTCTCAATCAAATCAATTGATTCCGTTAGTGGCTGATCTTCACCTCATAATGTTCAGATGTTTCCATAAGCCCACTACAAGCGTATTATTTTCGTTGTTGGTTTTCCAACAACTCCATTCTAACCTTCTGGCAAGGATGCTTTCCAAACTTAGTTGTGGTAGAAGTTATGATTTCCTTCTTCGTTCTCTTATTCCGATGATCTAGCTTCTATTCGTTGATTCTGGAGGCATTGTGATGTTGCTCTCTTCGTCCAATCATCTCGTTTTTTTTCAAGATCATGTTCTTTTCCTTGCTTATCCATTTAACCGGAGTGTTGTGTCATCTCTTCAAGTTCTTTTCATCTTATCAAGTTTTCCTTCTCTTTTCTACTGGAGTGTTGTCTGAATTCTTTTCGCTCTCATTCCTTCTCTATTTCGTTTCAACCTGAGTGGTTTTAAAGTAATTCTCGTTCATTGAGTTTTTCATTCATGCATGTGCAACCTCCAAGTTTCTCATGGCGTTCCTCATTTCTACTAGAGTGCTCTCAGTTTCGTTCATTTCCGTTGTGTTCTCTCCGTTCTTGCAAGTTTTCAACCTCTCAAGGTTCGTGGTTTCACTCGTTTGTCAAAGAAGCAACTTTGTTTTACCTCTTGCTCTTCTGTTTCTCCCCGGTGCCATCCTTAGATCTCGGGGCAAGATCTCTTGTAAGTGGAGGAGTGTTGTGACGACCCGAGACCGACGCTCCAGACGCCTTCCATGTTCTTCGTGATCGCCGTGTGTTTCATTTGCTTGTTGCATTTCATCATCGCATCATGCGCATTGCATCTGCATGTTTCCATAAAACTTTGCATCTGTTCGTAGTTGCCGCGTTTCCCCATGCCTTCGTTGACCGTTCCGAGACCAACCGGGTTTGCTTCCCTCTTGTCTGGCCGCATAACCTCTCTGCACAGTGCACATACCTCCCCTCGCGCACGTCCGAAAACTGTCCCGAACCCGATTCGGGCTGTCGTTACCGATGGGTCCGGATCATCCCCAAACATCCCTAAAGTATTTTCGGTTTCTTATTTGAGCTACCTAACCTATTTACCTTGGACCGTCCGATTTTAATCGGATGATCCAAACTATCCCTCTTTTTCATATATCTATATATATATATATATATATATATATATATATATATATATATATATATATATATATATATATATATATATAGACCACCCCCTAACCAAATCTAACAAAACCCTAAATTCGAGGAGGGTTGTCCCTTGCCGCCGCCACTCCACCAAATCCACCTCGGGATCCTCCCAGATCCCCTTATCATCCAGCCAACGAGCTCCTCCTCTTGCGCCTCTGCGCTCGATCCCCTCGCCTAGTGCCACTTCACCGCCGGCAAGCTGCGTCGGAGATGAGCGCCAACGCCCCCTTCTTCTTCATCTTCCCGTGCTCCTCCTGTCTTCGTCTCTCATATCCCTACCTTTCTCTCTTTTTAGAAAAAAAGGGAGCAACTCCCCAGTTCCATTGCTGAGAACGAAACCACAACATAGTGTGATACAGAAGCTCAAAAGAGCAGTTCGAAAGCAAAGGAAGAAAAACTACAAACTAGGGGGGGGGGTGGACGACATGTTTTCTGATAACACGGTCACTCGAGCGGTGCCAAAGGCAGAGCGGCTAAGCAGAGCACTCAAATGACACAAGGAGGGTCCAGCGAAGCCTTCATGGTCTTTAGACGAGGGGCCATGTTAGCCTGCTGCCAGGGTTTTCCTGGGCTCCCCGAGCACCTATGGGGACAGAGCCCCTTTCTTGGTTCGGCGGGGGGCGGAGGTCGCGCGAAGAGCGGACCGAGGCGAAGCACACGGGGGAAGATTTTTACCCAGCTTCGGAGCTCTCCGGAGAGATAACACTCCTACTGCTGCTTTGTGGATTGTATTGAGTTCTTGCTCGGGAGCGCTGAGTGCTACAGTACACTCGAGCAGCTAACGAGACCGAGCGCTTCTCTAAGGATCGATCCCCCCCTACGCTGTGGATGGGCCTCCTTTTATATGTCCAAGGGGTCTCCAACAGGTGGCAACGTAGGTAAGGGTAAAAGTGTAAATATGCTGCGGTAGGTACAGCTACCTACACAGTGTATCATACCTAACCCTGACGGCAGGGGACAAAGGCATTAAATGCCCGTCTACGTCGCCCAGACGGTGCAGAAAAGGGACCGTCAGGGGCGCTATCGCTCGCCACGATGGCGATCCTGTCAGTGCTGCATGCCATGGTGTACCCTTGGCTGCACAGCCTCTCGCCACGTACGCTGGGAAGGGTCTCGGAGCGACACGTAGGTAGGTGAGCTGGAGCGCGGGTACAGAGTGGCTGCCTGCCGCGGCAAGTGCCTTGCCGCGGCCGTTGCCTTGTCGCGCCCGGGAACTTGTCGCTCGCCGGGTCCTGCTGGGACGCGTGGCGTGCCGCGGCAGGTTCTTTGAGATGCTCTTGTTGGGCTTCCCGGCAAGCTCCTCTTGCCGGGGTCTTGTACCTTGAATGGCCTTCCCGGCAAGCTCCTCTTGCCGGAGACTTGTCTTCTTGACTTAAATATTTTGTTCTCGAATGGCTCCAAAGGAACCATAGAGAGCCTTGGTGATCACCTGGCGGGCCTTGCCGCGGGGCGCTGCGACTGCCCGTGCACAAGTTCGGGATACTAGAGTACCCCTACTTTAGTACACCGACAGGAGCCCCCGGGCCTGGGCCACACACGGTGCCGAGCGCTGTTGGGCCAGGCCCAAAACAGGGCACGGGAACGCACGGCCTGGGTCGCGTTGTACCTTGCTCCGCATCCACCACGCCCTCCCGAACGGCACGCGTTGATTGCGGCGTCGTGGGGGAGGTCGTGGGTGGTTCCTTTACTCGGAAAGGCGAAACGTCCGCCCCCTGGTGGTTCGTATCTTCCTCATAAACGGAGGGAGGCGCGGAGGCGTGGTCTTCGAGGCGTCCACCCTCCCATGATCACGGGGTGGGGAGAGGTCGCCTCATCCGTTGCCTCAACTCTGCCCTCCCGCCACGCGGCTTCCATGCGCTTGGAGTGGCGAACGGTGGAGGCGGGAAACCGGGTCGCCACGGGTCGAGGCAGCAGGTCGGGCCCAGTTCCCTGCGCCTTCTGCGTCTCGATTGGCTGAGTGGGGCGGCCGAGCCCCCACCCCGCTCCTTTATAAGGAGCGGGACAGGGGGGGGATGGAAGCCCGCATTCTCTCATCTTCTTCCTTCTTCAGTTTCTGCTCCTCTTTCTTCCATCCGCCATGGAGAAAGGGAACCCTGGTCCTTCAACGGTAGCGACGAGGGTTGCCGCTAGGCAATGCGTTCCTCCTCCCTTCGCACCTGTGGCGGCAGAGCCAGCCGCAAGGGGAAGAGGGAGGGGACGAGGCCGCGGGCGAGGTCGAGGGTGAGGTCGAGGTGGTCGGGGAAGAGGCGGACGAGGCAGCTCGCCGGCCTCGCCCCCGCCATCAGATCCTCTCCCGGTGGCGGACCATATCGGGGACGACCCTTGCGAGTTCTTCGTCAGGCTGCGTCGGCCGCCTCGTCGTCGCCTTCGTCTCCCGACTCCATTTGCGAGTGTGATGGAGTTGGATCCGCCCGAGACACTGAGGTTGCACATGAGGGGCTGCGGAATCAGCGACACGCGAGTCCTCGTCAACTTCCCGGCCCCTGATGTGATGTATCTTGGTCGAGGGTGGAAGACGTTCACCCGCATCCACAGCTTGACGGCGGGCCTCACCCTCCATTTTAAGCTGATGGAGGGCGGTCTCCTCTCCGTCAAGGTCTTCGGGTGCTTCGGGACTCGGGCACGATGCTGCATGGAGAGCTCCTCCGATAGCGAAGGCTCCTCCTCGAGCGGGAGTGACGAGGAGGACAGCGACAGCGGCGACGAGGGTAACGGGCGGCGGGATGACGGGTCCGACTAGGTGTCGGGCGCCGCTCCGCGGGGCACCGGCAACCCCATCATCCGCGTCGCTGGTTCCTGGAGCTTCTCAGGGAGGCTGCGGAAGAGGAAGAGGGCAGGCGGCAAGGCCGTCAACTCGGAGTACGAGGGCACGATGCCCTCGACAGCGTGCTGACGTCCTGCCGCCTCGTCTTCAAGCTTCTGCCTCCGGCGCCGCCATCATTATGCTGCCGCGACGTCCTGTTGGTGTCTTCTGGCACCCGTAGTTCATCTAGGCGCCCCTTTTGCCCTTTTCGCCTCCTTGACCTGTCTCCTGAAGATAGGGACAAGAGAGGGATTACGGGCACCTTATCTCTTTTTAGTTTGTAAGCCCTCAGGCCTTAGTTGCGTTTAAAACTTGTAATCCCATTATTCATGTTCTTCATCCTCTTATGAACTGTACCTGAGTGGAATGCTTTTTAATGAAAAGGGGATGCTTGCCGGGTCACTTGTCTCGCGGGTGGAACCCATGTCAAGGAGCGAATCCTTTATATCTTTTAAGATAGACACTTTCTTTCCCGGCAGCAGGCCCTGCCTTCTTCCCACGTCGCTCGCCCTTTCTCACGCTCTTGGCGGAGGCAGGGAGGAGGCGGGATCAGGCTCCTCGCTTCGTCCCTTAGCTGCCGTGACAATGACCTTACCTGGCCCTGGGGTCGGGCCCTAGGGCCTAGAGTTAAGGGAGCATGGTAACTTTCAGGAAGAAACGAGGTTTCGCATACCTCAATCCATAAGAGAATGCATGATAAGGGATGAAAAACTTATCTGAGATAGCAGCCCCCGGCACTCTGGTTCGCTGTGGGCTAATCCTTGCACTTGCAGCCCCCGGCGTTACTGGCTTGCCGGGATCTTGCAGCCCCCGGCAACACTGGCTTGCCGGGGTTCAGATGTTGGTCCGTCCTCCTTCTCCTTTTCGTCCTCAAGTGGTCCGGCAAGGATATGGGGAGTCCTGCGAACCAGGGAAACGAAATAACGGCAAAGGGACGCACGCTCGACCTCTAAGTTAAGGGTTAGCCACTACTAAGCACTATCAACCCTAACCAAGGACGAGACTCGACTCAGCATGCATGCTAAAACTCAGGGCGCCAGCGCTTTATCTTCGCTCAGGGTCTGCGCCTGGCTTTGTACAAAGGATTACATGCAACAGCGGCAAGACTTGTACAAAATGGTGGTTGCCGAACAGGGTCCGACAACCGCGCCTTACGGGTAAAACTTACGAAGATGCTCGATGTTCCAGGAGTTGCTCACCGGAAAGCCATCCTCGGTCTCAAGGCGGACAGCGCCAGGCCTTGTGACTCGTTTCACCCGGTAAGGGCCTTCCCACTTCGGCGTCAACTTGTTGGAATTCTTGGCTGAATGAACGCGCCGAAGAACAAGGTTGCCTTCCTCGAGACTTCTGGCTTTAACCTTGCGACTATGGTAGTGGCGCAAAGCTTGCTGGTATCGAGCAGCTCGTACAGCAGCCTGAAGACGGTCCTCCTCAAGGAGCAGCGCGTCATCTTGCTGCAGCTGCTCTTGCTCAAGCTCATCATAAGCGAGCACTCGAGGTGACCCGTATACGAGTTCCGTGGGGGTAACTGCCTCTGCTCCATAGACTAGAGCGAAAGGTGTCTGGCTAGTGGCTCGATTTGGCGTCGTCCTGATCGACCAAAGAACCACCGGCAGCTCCTCGATCCAGTTTCTTCCGCACTTGTGCAGCCTGTCGAAAGTCTGGGTCTTGAGTCCACGCAGCACTTCAGCATTTGCCCTCTCTTCTTGACCGTTGCTCCTGGGGTGAGTAACAGAAGCGAAGCAGACCTTGGAGCCAAGGTCGTGGACGAACTGCATGAAGTTGCGACTCGTGAATTGCGTACCATTGTCGGTAATGATCCTGTTAGGGATTCCGAAGCGGCAAACAATCGACCTGAAGAACTTGACTGCTGACTGTGCTGTCACCTTCCTCACTGGTTCCACTTCTGGCCACTTTGTGAACTTGTCGATTGCGACGTACAAGTACTCAAAGCCCCCGACTGCTCGGGGGAAAGGGCCGAGGATGTCGAGCCCCCAGACCGAAAATGGCCAGGATAAAGGGATTGTCTGGAGAGCTTGAGCTGGTTGGTGTATCTGCTTGGAATGGAACTGGCACGCTTCACACTTGGTTACTTGCGCAGTTGCATCCTGGAGGGCTGTCGGCCAAAAGAAACCTTGCCGGAACGCTTTGCCAGCAAGTGCTCTGGCACCAATGTGATGACCACATATGCCTCCATGCACCTCTGCCAATAGCTTCTGTCCATCTTCCCGGGGAATACACTTCAATTTCACTCCGTTGAGCCTTCTTCTGTACAGTGCGTTGTCAACGAACTGGTACATACTAGACTGCCGGGCTACTCTTTCCGCTTCTTCTGGCTCTTCGGGAAGTTCTCCTGACTGGAGGAAACGGACGATCTGCTGTGCCCATGCTGGAGCCTGCAGCTCGACAACAAGGACTAAAGGCATAACTGCTGCTGCGGGAACATCCGCTTCTACGGCGAGAACCCGTGGTTCAGCCGGAGCTTGATGATCCCCGACAAGTTTGCCGGAGCGAAACTTGTCGGGAGCGTCTGCTTCAACGAAACAAACCTTGGGGCTTGTCGGAGCAGACTGCTCCTCAGCACTCTTGGTGTTGATCTTGGGGACCCTCTTGGCGGCGGCTTCGGGAAGCTCAACCGGAAGATAATCACCAGAAATCAACTTTCTCTTCCTGCTCTGTCCAGTTGGTGGCGTCACGAATGGCTGAGTCAGCTTGAGCACAAAGATCCCTGGTTCCACAGGTAACTTAAATGCCGCGCATTTTGACAGGCCATCAGCGATGTCGTTCTGAGCTCTAGGAACATGTTCCATCTGTAGGCCGACAAAGCGCTCTTCGAGCTTCCTCACTTCATCAACGTAAGCTTCCATCAACGGACTCTGATAATCCTTGTTTACTTGGCGGACGACAAGCTGCGAGTCACCCCTGACAATGAGTTGCTTGATCCCAAGGTCTGCCGCGATCCTGAGACCGGCGAGCAATCCTTCATACTCTGCAGTATTGTTTGTTGCTTGCTCCTTGGGAAAGTGCATCTGGACCACGTACTTGAGGTGCTCTCCGGTGGGTGCGACAAGCAGCACGCCAGCACCGGAGCCTTGTAGTGAGAACGCGCCATCAAAGTACATCAGCCACTCTTTGTTTGCTTCCTTGACGGGGATGCTCGTCTCTGGGGTTTCTTCGTCAGGTGTTGGCGTCCATTCTGCTATGAATTCTGCCAATGCTCTGCTTTGAATAGTTGAAGTGCTCTCAGACTTGAGGCCAAAGCTCGACAGTTCCAATGCCCACTCAACAATCCTGCCTGTTGCTTCTGGATTCTGCAGTATCCTCTTCAGCGGAAAGCGAATGACAACTGTGATCTCATGTGCTTGGAAGTAATGGCGCAGCTTTCTCGAGGCCATAAGATGGCCGAAAAGCAACTTCTGCACACCAGAGTACCTCGACCTAGCCCCCTGCAGAAGGGAACTTACAAAGTAGACTGGGCGCTGCACCATTTTCTTCTGTATCCCTTCGCACATGTGCACAGATCTATCTTCGTCGGGACCAGAGCTCGTCGGGGAAGCCCCTTGCTTGTCGCTGGATGCGCTTGCCGCGGTTGCTGGCTCATCATCTGCCTCTCTCTCCGCTACTAACGCAGCACTAACCACTTGATTGGTTGCCGCCAGATATAGCAGCAACTTCTCTTGCGGTTTAGGTGCAACAAGTATTGGAGTGGAGGACAGGTATCTCTTCAAGTCCTGCAGCGCAGCCTCCGCTTCCGGAGTCCATTTCATTGGACCTGCCTTTTTCAAGATTTTGAAAAATGGCAGGGCGCGCTCAGCAGACTTAGAGATGAACTTGCTGAGAGCCGCCATGCAGCCGGCAAGTTTTCGTACATCCTTGACGCGCTTCGGTGCTTCGATCTGCTCAATGGACTTGATCTTGTCGGGATTGGCTTCAATCCCCCGCTGGGACACAAAGAACCCGAGAAGCTTGCCGGAAGGGACTCCAAACACGCACTTCTCGGGGTTGAGCTTGAGGCTGATCTTACGTAGATTTGCAAAAATTTCTTCTAGATCTTGAATCAGAGTTGACTTGTCCCTGCTTTTGACCACTATATCATCCATATAGGCTTCCACATTTCTGTGTATTTGCGGCTCAAAAGCAGTATGGACGACCCTTGCAAATGTTGAACCAGCATTCTTCAAACCGAAAGGCATCCGTACAAAACAGTACGTGCCACATGGAGTAATGAACGCGGTTTTCTCCTCATCCTCTTCTGCCATGAAGATCTGATGGTATCTTGAGTATGCGTCAAGAAACGAAAGCAAGTCGCATCCGGCTGTGGAGTCGACAATCTGGTCAATGCGCGGGAAGGGAAATGGGTCTTTGGGACAAGCTTTGTTGACATCGGTGAAGTCGATGCAAAGTCTCCATTTCCCGTTCGCCTTGCGCACGACTACAGGATTAGCCAACCACGTAGGATGGAGTACTCCTCTGACGAGGCCTGCTGCTTCCAACTTCTTGATCTCTTCGGTGATGAACTCTTGGCGCTCCACCGCTTGTTTCCTGACTCTCTGCTTGACGGGTCGTGCGTGAGGACAGACGGCGAGGTGGTGCTCGATTACTTTCCTGGGAACGCCGGGGATGTCAGATGGTTGCCACGCAAACACGTCGACATTCGCCCGCAGGAAAGCAATGAGCATGCTTTCCTATTTAGGGTCGAGAGTGGCACTGATGGTGAAGGTACCACCAGTGCCGTCCTCCTTGGCGGACACCTTCTTGGTTGCTGGCGGAGCTGCCATTGTCTTCTTACACTTGCTGGTGGAGCTCGATGGTGCGTCCTCGACGGTAGCGCAGCACTCCGAAGAGGTGCGCTTGCCGGAGTGGGCATCAGAGCTCTTGTCGGACTTGGTCTTCTTCTTCCCCCCGGGAGCTTCAGCGGCAAGTGTCTCGCGATCCGCGGCGGCTGCTGCTTCCTGGTAGATCTTGTCGGCACAGATGAGAGCGTCTTTCTTGTCACCATGTACAGAGATGACACTTATCGGGCCTGGCATCTTCAGCATGTTGTACGCGTAGTGAGAGGCCGCCATGAACTTGGCAAAGCGCCGGACGGCCGAGAATTCCATTGTAAGGCAATGGAAAATCGGCAACGTCGAAAGTGATCCTCTCAGTCCTGAAGTTAAACTCACTGCCAAATGTCACCGGCAGCGTGATCTTCCCCTTCGGCTTGCTCCTTCCCGGGTTGATTCCTTGAAACGTGCCGGTCTCTTCGAGCTCGCTGTCAGGGACTTGGAGTCTCCGAAGTACAGCGAAGGAGATCAGGTTCAAGCCGGCCCCGCCGTCAACTAGCATCTTAGTGACCTTGAGGTTGCGGATAGTTGGTGAGACCAACATCGGCAAACACCCGACAGCAGTTGTGCGATCGGGGTGGTCCTCAATATCAAAGATGATAGGCGTGCTGGACCATTTCAGAAGCTTGCGTGACTCGACGGGTGGTTCTGCTGCATTAACTTCCCGCACCCATTTCTTGAGTTGGCGGTGTGAAGTATGCAGAGAGGCACCGCCGTCAACGCACAAAACTTCTGTGGCTTTCTGGAACTCCTGCTCGCTGGTCTCGGCGTCATCCATGTCTTCGTCGTCGTCGTCAACTTCATCCTTGTCGCGGCCGCGGGGAGGTCTGTCGCCTTGCCGCTGCTTGGCGTTGCCGCGACGTCCCCCCCGGCCAGTGCGCTTTGTACCAGATCCTCCAGTACCTCCTTGGGCCTTCTCCTTGTCGCGTCGCTCATACTCGGCCTTTTGCAGCTCAACGAGCTGCTCGACCTTCTTGCAGCTCTGGAGGTCATGGCCTTTGGTGCGGTGAATCTTGCAGTACTGCTTGTTGGTGCCATCCTGCTTGTCGGCGGCCGCCACAGCCTGGCAGTTGGCGCATGCGGCAACCTCCTTGCCGGAGCCATCAGTCTTGGCTGTCTTGGCGCCACCTTCGTTGCCAGATTGCTCGACAACTAGCACATCTTTGCCTTTCCTCTTTCTGTTGTTCCGCCGTCTGTTTTTGCTTGCTGGGGCGGCATCGTCGCTGTCAGATCCTGCGGTCCCTACGTTCTCTCCGGGGAGTTTCCTTCCTTCCTCAGCACGTGCACATCTGTCGGCCAGGGCATACAGCTCGCTGACGTCTCTGATCTTGCACATCGCCATCTCCTCCTGCATCCTGCGGTTGCGCACGTTCTGATGGAACGCACTGATGACCGTGGCAGGGTGGACGTCTGGGATGTTGCGATGCACTTGGCTGAATCTCTGGATGTACTTACGTAGAGGCTCCCCTTCCTTCTGGGCAAGCAGGTGAAGATCACTCTCCTGTCCATGGGGTTTGTGGCCGCCTGTAAAGGCGCTGACAAACTGATGGCATAGGTCCGCCCAGGAAGATATGGAGTTTTCCGGCAAGTGCATGAGCCAGGACCTGACATTGGGCCTGAGCACCAGAGGGAAGTAATTGGCGAGGATCTTGTCTCCCGCCCCCGGCAGCCTACACCGCAATGGTGTAGATGCTGAGGAACTCCGACGGATGCAGCCTACCGTCGTACTTCTCTGGTACGTCTGGCTTGAAATTCTTCGTGCTGGGCCACTGGACTTGCCACAGCTCACGGTTAAACACAGGGCAACCTACCGCGTACGGCAGGTCGCTTGGTTCCCCTGGCGCTTGCATATCGACAGTGGGGCCAGCGCGTCGGTCTAACTGACTCCGCGTTTCTCTCCAACGCTCTATGCGGGTGCGGACGTCTTCTTGCTGTCGTTCGTGAAGAACGTGGCGCTGATCGCGACGAGTTCGCGGATCTGAGGAAGCAGTGGAGTCGCTGTCGTGGTGGACCCGGCGAGTCGGCGATCTTGGCCTTTGGGGCGGAGAGTGCATGGTGGTTGCACCCCCACCGGTTTTGTCGCCATCGGCTCGCACTTGGCTGGCCTGCCGCGGCTGCGATGTGGTCGCTGGCCGTGGAGTGTCGCCATTGGCAAAGCCGATGAGACTCTGAATGGTGGCCCTCTGGTCGCCGATCTTGTCTGGCGCTGGAGGGAAGTCTAGGAGCAGTTGAGCTCGCGCTAGAGCTTCTGCTGGGGTGGCGGGTAGCGGTGGCGAACGGTGCGAGGAGCGGGATATGCTCGGGCTCCCAACGATGTTGGAAGGAGCAGTATTCCGTCCAGGCGACCGTGCCTCGCTCGCGCCAGCACGTCGGCGTGCATGTTGGCCTTGAGCGTCCCGGGATCCGCTAGCTCGATTTGGGTCCAGCGAGCGCATAGTACCGTGAGTACCACGACGCTGCCGGTCCTGCGCCTCTTGAGATGGGCGCGGTGCGTCTATGGACGCCCGGTCGTCGGGGGAGCCGACTACGCCGCCAGCGGGCAGCGCGGTCTTGTCCTTGGACTTGTTGGCACAGTGGGCTCCCTCCTCGGCGCCCGTTCCACCGCCGGTGTTCTCCCCGCCGGTCGTTTGCTACGGCGGTGGTGGATTCGACGCGGACGGCGCAGCCGCCCCCGAAGCCTTCTTCTTCGGCGGCATGTCGATGAAGTCGATGAAGATTCAGCTCGCGTGTACGCCGGATCAGGTTCACACAACCTCGACGCCCCCTACCTGGCGCGCCAGAGATGCCGGGGTTTTCCTGGGCTCCCCGAGCACCTATGGGGACGGAGCCCCTTTCTCGGTTCGGCGGGGGGCGGAGGTCGCGCGAAGAGCGGATCGAGGCGAAGCACGCGGGGGAAGATTTTTACCCAGCTTCGGAGCTCTCCGGAGAGATAACACTCCTACTGCTGCTTTGTGGATTGTATTGAGTTCTTGCTCGGGAGCGCTGAGTCCTACAGTACACTCGAGCAGCTAACGAGACCGAGCGCTTCTCTGAGGATCGATCCCCCCCTACGCTGTGCATGGGCCTCCTTTTATATGTCCAAGGGGTCTCCAACAGGTGGCAACGTAGGTAAGGGCAAAAGTGTAAATATGCTGCGGTAGGTACAGCTACCTACACAGTGTATCATACCTAACCCTGACGGCAGGGGACAAAGGCATTAAATGCCCGTCTACATCGCCCAGACGGTGCAGAAAAGGGACCGTCAGGGGCGCTATCGCTCACCACGATGGCGATCCTGTCAGTGCTGCATGCCATGGTGTACCCCTGGCTGCACAGTCTCTCGCCACATACGCTAGGAAGGGTCCCAGAGTGACACGTAGGTAGGTGAGCTGGAGCGCGGGTACAGAGTGGCTGCCTGCCGCGGCAAGTGCCTTGCCGCGGCCGTTGCCTTGTCGCGCCCGGGAACTTGTCGCTCGCCGGGTCCTGCCGGGATGCGTGGCGTGCCGTGGCAGGTTCTTTGAGATGCTCTTGTTGGGCTTCCCGGCAAGCTCCTCTTGCCGGGGTCGTGTACCTTGAATGGCCTTCCCGACAAGCTCCTCTTGCCGGGGACTTGTCTTCTTGACTTAAATATTTTGTTCTCGAATGGCTCCAAAGGAACCATAGAGAGCCTTGGTGATCACCTGGCGGGCCTTGCCGCAGGGTGCTGCGACTGCCCGTGCACAAGTTCGGGATACTAGAGTACCCCTACTTTAGTACACCGACACCTGCGGCGACCAGCAAGCGAGCAGAGACACCGGGCTGGAAGGCGCAGCGTGGTGGATGTCTCTCTTCTTTGGTGCCAGGTGCCCATCATCATCATCAGAGATCTTGAGCCGAGCCCACGGATCCAGCCCCAGAGCAGGTCGAGCCTTGTTCAGCCACATGTGATCGCCAACGGTTTTTGGAGGGATCTTGTTAGGGTTTCCATGAAGGACATCAACTTGTCCTTGTTTGACCCGGAGGAGAGAATCACCCAGTTCCTCACCATGTTCCTGATCAACCTCAAGACCTACGGAATGGAAATCCAGGAGGTGTTACTAAAAATCATAGCATTTCTATATTTCCAGAGGCACCAAAGGACATCTGAGCTAACAATATTTAAAACTGAGCACTTTTTGGTAGCAATCCAGAATCTGGCGATAGATTCGAAGGATGAGCCAATCTGAATAGAGAAATATTCCTCAATAGGGCCCCAGAGATGTTTAGCAACAATACATTCAAAAAATAGGTGAGAACAAGATTCTTGTTCCAAACAGTAAACACACTCAAGGGGTTTGATGATGTGTCTCTTCCTAAGATTATCTCTAGTCATCAATTTATTTTTGGAGAGAAGCCAGAGAAACACATGAATTTTAGGGGGAACTCTCAATTTCCAGACAGCAGGGATAAACATGGATTGGACCCCTCTAAAGTTGATAATACGATAGAGGGAGCTGGAGGAGTACTTCCCCTTATTGTCCAGTTGCCAAATTAGAGCATCTGGCTCGACAGTAAAGGAACTACTTTTGGCAATTTCCTCTAGCTGGAACTATTGTTCCATGAGACTGTCACTAAAGCTCCTTCTGAAAGAAAGTTTTAGGCATTGACCGTCCCAAACTTCATTGACACTTTTGTTAAGTTCATTGCAGACAGAGTAAATAGGCCAAAATTGGACTGCTAGGGGGGATGTGCTAAACCAAGTATCTTCCCAGAACCTGGTTCTGCTCCCATCCCCTATGTTCCATCTGTAGCCAAATTTCACAGCATGCATAATAGATTTTAAGCCTTTCCAGAATCTAGAGGTCTTAGGGTTGGAGGAAGGGACAAAAATATTAGGTTTATTTCCCAAGTACTTATGAGCAATAAGAAGCTTCCAGGGTTTCAGATCTTTCTCATAGAATCTCTTAATCCAAGATCCTAGAAGGCAGATGTTAATTTCTTGGAGGTTAGGTATGCCTAAGCCTCCAAAGTCTTTTTTCATACATACTAGGCCCCAGTTAGCAAGGTGTAGCTTCCTATGCCCCTCAAAATCATTCCACAAGCAATGAGACATCTGGGAGTTGATGAGATTCACTGCCCATTTAGGGAACATGAAGAAGGAGAGGAGGTACACTAGGATGCTAGCCAAACAAGCTTGGATGAGGATCAACCTCCCTCTGTACGAGAGAAGTTTACCCCTCCACCCAACAATCCTTTTAATGAATTTATCTAGAAGGGGTTGGATATCTTCTCTCCTCATCTTATCATAGTGGAGAGGGATACCTAAGTACTTAATGGGGAAGTTACCTTTACTCCAGACTAGAATAAAGAGGAAATCAGCTAACTCCTAATCATCCATGTTGATAGGGATGAGTTCACATTTGGAGTAATTAATTCTCATGCCTGAGACTTTCTCAAAACAGGTTAGAACAGTTTTCAGGTTGCTAGCATGTGTGGAGTCATTATCCAGGAAAAGGATGGTATCATCTGCATATTGCAGGCAGATGATGCCACCAGGGCAAACCTCAGGGCAGAGCCCTGCAACCAGGCTATGATCAACAGCTTTGCTCAGCATTTTAGTAAGAATGTCCACTACTAAATTAAACAAAAGAGGGGATATGGGGTCACCTTGCCTAAGGCCTTTGCCAACAAGGAAAAAAAATCACTTTCACAGTTATTTAACTTGAACCCAACAGACCCCCATGAGTAAGTTGCTGGATCCAGCTAGTCCATTTACCCCCAAAACCTCTAAGCTCCAAGAGCTTCATACGGAAATTGAGGTCAACTTTATCGAAGGCTTTATCATAGTCCAGTTTAAGGACAAGCCCTTTATCACCTCCTGAGTGGACTGAATGAAGGACTTCATGAGCAGTAATAACACTCTCTAAAATGTATCTCCCTTTCAGAAATGCAGATTGGTTGCTTGCAGTCAACCTCTGCAGGACCTTAGAGAGCCTAGTGGTGAGGAATTTAGAGAAAATCTTAAAACTACAGTTAATCAGGCTGATAGGCCTGAATTTCTTCATAGAGGTGGCCTCAAGCTCTTCAGGAATAAGAGAGAGCATAGCAAAATTGAGCCTGTATATGTCCAACTCTCCTCTATGAAAGGCTTGGAAAAGATCCATGAGATCAGTTTTCACCAAGTCCCAAAAGTGCTGGTAAAACAAGAAAGGAATTCCATCAGGGCCAGGGGCCCCATCAGAATAGGAGCTAAAAATGGCTTCCTTCACCTCTGCCTCTGAAAAAGGGGCTTCCAGCAGTTCATTTTTAGCAGGAGAGACTTTTTCAGAAGCAGAGAAAAAGCTGTTTTGTAAAGAGAACCTAGAAGGGTTCTCTTTCTTAAGCAAGTCTTTGTAGAAGTCACTAGCCACTTTCAGCATCTCATCTACCTCAGTAACAGGGCCATTAGGACCATCAAGGGAGTGAATGAGGGTTTTCCTCCTCCTCTGGTTAGCTACTGCATGAAAATAAGCAGTATTCCTATCTCCCTGCCTTTCTCTCTTTCTGTGAGCAGAGAGCCCGCCATGGTCAGCTGCAGCAGCGACCGCCATGGATCTCGACCGCCGACCCGGAGCTCCTTGCCGCCTTGGAGACCCGCGCCCCAATCGCTCTGGCGTTGCCCTTCGTCGGTGCGCCAAGCTGCCGTTCCTCTCCTTCGTCGCCACCACAAGAGCACACCAGGCGCCTTGGCCATCGGGGGATCTCCGCCACCTCGCCGAATCCATGCCTCCACCTCTCCCCTGCGTCAAGGTTGCCTGCTTCACGCGCCCCTGCGCCCGCGAGCATCCAAGGCCGCAACCTCCTCCGCGTCCATGACCACCTCACCTCGCCGGACTTGCTGGACCCCGCCTCCTTGCGACGTCGCCTCACCGATGGCAGCATCACAGGTCCAGCGCCAAGCCCCCGCTCCTCTCCCTCTCCCTCTTCCTTCCCTTCCTCCTCTGGTTCTTCTCCCTCTCCCTCACCCAGCCCATCTCTCTCTCGTAGGTGGAGACCATGGCGCCCCGTCCGGACCTCAACCAACTGCTGCCGCCTTCGGCCACCATCTCCGACCAGATCCGTCGGGCCCGGCCATCCCCGTCGTCAACCACCTCGAGCCACCCCTCCTCGCCTTCTTCCTCTGTTTCTGCATCGAGCAGGAGGAGGACACCCCTACCTGTGCCCTGAGTCGTTCGAGCGTTGACCATGCCCCCTCCCCTCGTTCGATCCAACCAGCCTAGTCGGCCTGCTTCAGCCAAGGCCTGATGTGACCAGCTTCCCCAGCCTAGCTCAGTTCTGTTTCAGCCTGATAGTGTTTTTTCCTGTGTTGTGATTTTAGCATTCATCCAGAGTTGGCAGTTTGGCAGAAAAACCCCCTTCATGATCATGCATTTAATAACTTCACAACCGTGCATCGGATTAAAATGATTTAAACATGTAAAATGCTTAGAATTTCATGTACTTTAATAATATGCTACTTTCATCCATGTTTGAAATGTTTAAACTTGTCGTTTGATTAAATTTGCTTAAATATCATGCAAAAATGATTTATTTCATAACTAAATAACCGTAGCTCCATTTTAAATAAACTTTATATGTAAATGGGGTAAAAAATGCATAGATTAACATGGTTCACTTTGTTTTACTGTTTAACAACTATAAGTTATGTTTTAGGGCAGAACAGTACCAAATTCAAAATATGCATATGGGTTTTTTCCAGAATTGTTGTTTGTAGTTCCGGCCTCATTTAAACTTGCCTAAATAGTTAGTTTACTTATGTTCACCCACTTGCCATGTTTAACAACATTTCATATTGTTGCGTACATAAAAGGGAGAGAACTAAATAACTTGAATGTGGCGTTCGTCAATATGCAGCCTGTTGGATATTAAACTCTACTTAATATGTAGTGTTGTTTGTTGCACTTTGCCATGCCATGAATCATCAAACCGGACATGCATCATACTTGTTTGTGCATCATGCCATGTAGATGTGATGGTTGTTTACCATGATGTTTGCTTCTTTCCGGTTGCGCTTCTCCTTGATAGTTTCGGTTACGTTGCGATTGTGAGGATCCGCTCGACTACGTCAGTTCGTCTACTTCATGGACTCGATCTTCTTCCTAGCGGGATTTCAGGCAAGATGACCGTCACCTTGGATCTCACTACTATCTTTGCTATGCTAGTTGTCTCGATGCTATCGCTATGTCATGCTACCTACCACTTGTTTATCAAGCCTCTAACCTTTTTCACCCTTCCTAGCAAACCGTTGTTTGGCTATGTAACCGCTTTGCTCAGCCCCTCTTATAGTTTACTCAGCCCCTCTTATAGCATTGTTAGTTGCAGGTGCAGTTGCAGGTTGTTCCATGTTGGGACATGGTTACTTGGATATTTTGGGATATCACAATATCTCTTATTTTATTAATGCATCTATATACTTTGTAAAGGGTGGAAGGCTCGGCCTTATGCCTGGTGTTTTGTTCCACTCTTGCCGCCCTAGGTTCCATCATACCAGTGTTATGTTCCTTGATTTTGTGCCCCTAACACGATGAGGGGTATGAGACCCTCTCGACGTTTCACTTTGAATAGAACTCTTCCAGCAAGGCCCAACATTGGTTCTACCATTTGCCTAATAACAACTAAAACTTGAATAGGGACCCGTCGGCACCCGAGGTCTTTTAATCGACCCCCTGGGCCAGTGCTCCACATGAGTGTTGGTCTAAACTAGAGCACCGTGCGGGACCGTCCCTTGGCAACTTGGGTTATGTTGGTACTTGTACGCTTAGCTCATCCGGTGTACCCTAAGAACGAGATCATGCTACTCCTATCAGGCTAGGTCGGTGCATCGGGAGGTCTTGCTGGTTTTGTTTTACCATTGTTGAAATGTCTTGTGCACTAGGATTCCGAGTCTGATCGAAGGGTCCCGCGATGGAGGATTGTCTCCGCGGATCATGAGCTTGTCTTGGGCTAAGTTGGGACACCCCTGCAGGGTTTAAACTTTAGAAAGCCGTGCCCGCGGCTATGTGGTAGATGGGAATTTTTTTCATATCCGGTTGTAGAGGATTCGAAGTAAACTCTACTAAAATACACCAACCCCGTTGTGTAACCGTGATTGTCTCTTTTCGGGGAAGTTCGAGAGGAGAACACGGTTGGGTTATGTTTGATCGTAAGTAGTTCAGGATCACTTCTTGATCATTACTAGTTTGCGACCGTTTGCGTAGCTTCTCATCTTATTCTTGTATTCGTAAGTTAGCCACCATACTTTGCTTAGCCGCTGCTGCAACCTCACCACTTAACCATTCCTTACCCATTAAGCTTTGCTAGTCTTGATACCCATGGTAATGGGATTGCCAAGTCCTCGTGGCTCACAGATTACTACACCAACAGTTGTAGGTACAGGTAACACGATGATCATGACGTGAGAGCCATGTTTATTGTTTTGGAGTTCTTGTTCCGCTTCTTCATTCGAGGGATAGGTTCCTGGTCGGCAGCCTGGGCTAGGAGGGTGGATGTCGTTCGAGCTTCTGTTTGTGTTTCATCCGTAGTCGGATGTTGATCTTATGTATGATGTGTTGATGTATTCTTGTGGCATTTGTATGCCTTGTATGTATCCCAAATTACTTATGAAATGGTTTGAGGTAATGATGTCCACCTTGCAAAAGCATGTCAGTATGCGGTTCTATCCTTGGTGGGACCTTCGAGTCTCTTTAGGATAGTGTCGGCTATTGGGCGTGACAACTTGACTCTGAGATAGTAGCCTTTTTTTGTGAATCTTCTGCTACTCATGTTGATCTCCCTAAGGAGAAGTGGTTTAAATATCACCCACCTATTAAAGAAACAATTAAAGAACTAGTAATAGCTAAAGATGAAACTATTATTTATAATGTTGATCTAGTTGTTCCTATTGCTTATATAGAAAAACCACCTTTCCCTGTTAGGATGAAGGAACATGCTAAAGTATCAACTGTGGTCAACAAAATTTATATTAGAACACCTAAACCAGCTGAAAAAATCAAGGTTGAACCTAGTGTTGCTATGGTTAAGGATCTCCTGGTTGGAAATATAGATGGGCATGTTATTTACCCGATGAAAGATAAACATAGACCCGTTGTTGGCATGCCTGTTGTCTCAGTTATGATTGGATCATGGTTTATGTGACATAGGTGCTAGCGTGAGTGCTATTCCTTTTACTTTATATCAAGAAATTATGAATGACATAACACCCGCTGAAATAGAAGACATAGATGTTACTATTAAACTTGCTAATAGAGACACCATCACACCACTTGGGATTGTTAGAGATGCTGAAGTCTTGTGTAGGAAAATAAAATACACTACTGATTTTCTTGTTCTTGGTTCCCCACAAGATGTCTTTTTATCATATTATCTTTGGTAGACCTTTCTTGAACACCGTTAATGCTAAAATAGATTGTGACAAACAAACCGTCGGTGTTAGTTTTGGTGACGAGTCTCATGAGTTTAATTTTTCCAAGTTTAGTTGAAAGCGTCATAAGAAAGAATTGCCTAGTAAGGACGAAATTATTGGTCTTGCTTCTGTTGTTGTACCTCCTACTGATCCTTTAGAACAATATTTGCTAGACCATGAAAATGATTTACATATGCATGAAAGAAATGAAATACATAAGATTTTCTTTGAACAACGTCCTCTCCATAAACACAATTTGCCTATTGAAAATCTAGGAGGTTCTCCTCCACCTAAAGGTGATCCTGTGTTTGAATTAAAACAATTGCCAAACACTTTGAAATATGCTTATCTTGATGAGAAGAAGATATATCCTGTTGTTATTAGTGCTAACCTTTCAGAACATGAAGAAGAAATATTATTGAAAGTTCTAAGGAAGCACCGAGATGCTATTGGGTATACTCTTGATGATTTAAAGGGCATTAGTCCCACTCTATGTCAGCACAAGATTAATATGGAACCTGATGCTAAACCCGTTGTTGATCACCAACGTCGGTTAAATCCGAAGATGAAAGAAGTGGTAAGAACGAAAATATTAAAACTTCTGGAAGCAGGTATAATCTATCCTATAGCTGATAGTAGATGGGTAAGAAAGGAAGTATTGCTATTGTTCCTAATGACAAAAATGAACTTATTCCACAAAGAATTGTTACATGCTATAGAATGGTAATTGATTTTAGAAAATTGAACAAAGCAACTAGAAAAGATCATTGCCCTCTGCCTTTTATTGATCAAATGCTAGAAAGGTTGTCTAAGCACACGCATTTTTGCTTCCTTGATGGATATTCTGGTTTTTCACAAATACCTGTTTCTCAACCTGATCAAGAAAAGACCACTTTTACTTGTCCTTTTGGAACTTATGCTTATAGACGTATGCCTTTTGGTTTATGCGATGCACCTGCTACCTTTGAAAGATGTATGACTGCCATATTCTCTGACTTTTGTGAAAATATTGTTGAGATTTTCATGGAATACTTTTTTGTTTATGGGAAATCTTTTGATGATTGTTTAAGCAATCTTGATCGAGTTTTGCAGAGATGTGAGCAAACAAATCTTGTCTTGAATTGGGAGAAGTGCCACTTTATGGTTAATGAAGGTATTGTTTTGGGCCATAAATTTTTTGAAAGAGATATTGAGGTGGACAAAGCTAAGGTTGATGCAATTGAGAAAATGCCATGTCCTAAAGATATCAAAGGTATTCGTAGTTTCCTTAGTCATGCTGGGTTCTAGAGGAGATTTATTAGAGACTTTTGTAAAATTTCTAGGCCTCTTACAAATCTTTTGCAAAAGGATATTCCTTTTGTTTTTGATGATGATTGTTTAGAAGCCTTCAAAACACTCAAGAAAGCCTTAATTTCTGCACCTACTGTTCAACCACCTGATTGGAACTTGCCTTTTGAATTATGTGCGATGCTTGTGATTATGCTGTTGGTGATGTTCTAGGACAAAGAGTTGATAAGAAACTGAATGTTATTCATTATGCTAGTAAAACCCTAGATACTGCACAAAGAAATTATGCTACTACTGAAAAAGAATTTCTAGCAGTGGTGCTTGCTTGTGATAAATTTAGATCCTATATTGTAGATCCAAAAGTAATTGTTCACACTGATGATCCTGCAATAAAGTATCTTATGGAAAAGAAAGATGCCAAACCTAGGCTTATTTGATGGGTTCTTTTGCTACAAGAATTTGATTTGCATATCACTGATAGAAAAGGAGCGGAGAACCCCATGGCTGATAACTTGTCTAGGCTTGAAAATATTCTTGATGACCCACAACCTATTAATGATAGCTTTCCTGATGAGCAGTTAGCTGCAATAAATGTTTCTCATAACACCCCTTGGTATGCTGACTATGCTAATTATATTGTTGCTAAAATCCTATGGGTATGTCTCCTTATAAAATGGTTTATGGAAAAGCTTGTCATTTGCCTCTTGAGTTAGAACATAAAGCTTATTGGGCAATTAAAGAACTAAACTATGATTTCAATCTTGCTGGTGAGAAGAGGTTATTTGATATTAGCTCATTAGATGAATGGAGAACCCAAGCTTATGAAAATGCCAAGTTATTTAAAGAAAAACTTAAAAGATGGCATGATAAAAGAATCCAAAAGCGTGAGTTCAAGGTTGGAGAATATGTCCTTTTGTACAACTCTCATTTCATATTCTTTGTAGGAAAACTCCTCTCCAAATGGGATGGACCCTATGTTATCGAGGAGGTTTATCGATCTGGAGCTATCAAAATAAATAATGCCGAAGGTACTAACCCGAAGGTTGTTAATGGGCAACGAATAAAACACTATATCTCAGGTACGCCCATTAATGTTGAAAGCAATATTGTCCAAACTATGACACCGGAAGAACACATAAAGGAAACCTTCTAGAACACTCCAGAATCGTGAAAAAGAGGAGGTACGTGATACGGTAAGTAAACGGACTCCGAAAAATCTGCAAAAAATATTTTATGTCCATTTTGGAATATAACAAAAATTAGGAAAATAAGAAACAATCAGGAAGGCACCCCTGGTGGGCACAAGACACCAGGGCGCGCCTGGCTTGTCGGGCACGCCCAGGTGGGTTGTGCCCACCTCGGGAACCTTACGGACTCCATTTTTCTTTCGTTTGCTTGTTTCCAAATATAAAAAAAAATCTTTATATACCCCCCGAACCTATTGACCACCATGCCGTAAAGAAATCTTCTGTTTTCTTTTCTTGCTGTTTTGGTCAGATCTGTTAAGCCACGCATCATGTCTTCTCCCTCCTCCAACAAAGTAGAAGAGGATGCTTGGTTGATGAAGATCGAGATGAAGAGAGAGGGGCCCGAAGAACCTCTCGAAGGGGGCAAGAGCCATGAGGCCATCGGAGATCAAGCGCTGGTGGTCGAGCAAGCCCTGCTCTCCATGGAGGAAGATGAAGGAAACTCTCCTGGAGTTCACCCTCCGGCTTCCGAGAGAGGCATACTGGCTGGCATCTCCACTTGTCCTAATCCTCATCAAGCCATGAGATCATCAAACAATCAACAGAGCCCCGAAATGCACGAAGTACTACCACCAAGGAGGCCTTTACACAGGTTACATCGCAACAATTTTCACAATTTGATTCACAATTATGGGTTCGAGGATACTCCTCGTGTGCACATACCGTCCAACTGGGACGCCCAAGAGAAAGTGATGCATGAACAAGTTCTTGGGGGCCGGAGAATAAACATATTATGGCTGAAGTGGAGAAAAACACTGAGTTGCTTCATAAAGCCCTTCGTGAGATTCAAGGCTTGAAGGAGTCACTCATGGATATATTGGGAGTTATCTCACCACCATCTCCTTCTTCATCACCAAAAGAAAATTGAGTATCGGGTATGGGCACTCCCATTAGCTTACGCCAAGCTAGGGGGAGGTGCCCCGGTATTGTATGACCTCCACTATCTTTTGCCTTTATTTATCTTAGTTCGATAGTTATCTTTTGCTTTAGATGAATAAAAGTTTAGTTCGATACTTTCTTTTCGAGAGTTTGCTTAGTGATCTATCCTTGTAATCATGTGTGAGATATATAATAAAGTTTAGTTTGAGTTTTGCTTTCTTTACTTTCATGTTTCAATAAAAACAAAGGAAATAAATGAAAAAGATCATATGCTAATCTTATGGTAAGTAATGACATCACATAAGGAAAAGTATAAGTAGAAAATTCTGTTGGAGATTGACAAACATAACATTGGTCAATGATGCAATTCATGAAAGAATTAATAAGGGAAGAGAATATTCACATGCAAATACACTACCTTGGAAATCGTTTGTGATTGTGGGCCCCCATCAAAATATTATATGCCAAAATTGTTGACGTTGGACAAGGAAGACAACGTAATGATTTATGTTTGTTCATATTCACATAGAAGTTATATTTTCATAGATCCTTCAACATGTGGTGTTTGCCCCCCATCTTTGCTAGCCAAAAATTCCGCACCAAGTAGAGATACTACTTGTGCATCCAAAAACCCTTAAACCCAAATCTTATTTTCAAGAGTCCACCATACCTACCTAAGGATTGAGTAAGATCCTTCAAGTAAGTTGTCATCGGTGCAATATGGCAATAAAAATTGCTTCTAAAAGTGTTAGATTAATTAGTGTAAGAGAAAAGTGAGCGTTGTACGAACTTGTGATGGCAAAGAATAAAAGCGACAGACTGCATAATAAAGGTTGCTATCATAAGGAGCAATATAATGTGACGTTCTCTTGCACTAAGAGATTGAGCATACAAACAAAAAGTGCATGTCAACCTCTGCTTCCCTCTGCGAAGGGCCTATCTTTTACTTTTATGTATTTACTTTCATGCAAGAGTCAAAGTTTTTCTCTCTATTCCTTTTTATTTTTCTCTTTTGGAAAGCATCATGTGGTGAGGAAAGATCTAGGCACATATATCAAGTTGGATATGGGTAGCATGAGTTATTATTGTTGACATCACCCTTGAGGTGAATACGTTGGGAGGCGAAATTATATGCCCCTAACTTGATATGTGTCCGGTTGAAATGTTTTTCTCATGTGTATGCAGTGAGTGTTAGCAATCATAGAAGACTAAAGGCTCCGATACGTGACCCTTCCTAAAAAGATGATGAATTGTAGTTGCAAAGTTGACTGAGAACATTTTTGTTGGTTTCCAATAGAGTTTATGCTTTATACTTTGATGTTGTGATGAATACTTATTCATGAGAAGTCTATGATAGAAGTTTTATGTTAAAGTTTGGTGCTGTTATAATAATTTACATGATGCTTCTATGTCCGTATTTTGTTTTTATCGACACCTCTCTCTCTAAACATGCGTGCACGTTTTTTGATTTCGGTTTCGCTTGAGGACAAGCGAGGTCTAAGCTTGGAGGAGTTGATACGTCCATTTTGCATCATGTTTACCTACTGTTATTTATAATGTTTTTATGCATAATAATGCTTTTTGGAGTAATTATAATGCCTTTTCTCTCATAATATGCAAGGTTCACACAAAGAGGGAGAATTCCGACAGTTGGGAATCTGGACCTGAAAAAGCTACGCCAGGCAACCTATTCTACACAACTCCAAATGAGCTGAAACTTCACGAGGAATTTTTATGGAATAAATAAGAAATATTGGTGCCAATAAGTACCAGAGGGGGGCCACCAGGTGGGCATAACCCGCCTAGGCGAGCTAGGAGGCCTAGGCGCGCCCTGGTGGGTTGTGCTTAGTCCAGCCCACCTCCGGTGCCCATCTTCTGGTATATAAGTCATTTTGACCTAGAAAAAAAAATAAGGAGAGGACTTTCGGGACGATGCGCCATCGTCTCGAGGCGGAACTTGGGCAGGAGCACTTTTGCCCTTCGGCGGAGCGATTCCGCCGGGGGAACTTCCCTCCCGGAGGGGGAAATCATCGTCATCATCATCACCAACTACTCTCCCATCTTGGGGAGGGCAATCTCCATCAACATCTTCAACAACACCATCTATTCTCAAACCCTAGTTCGTCTCTTATGTTCAATCTTTGTAACGGAACTATAGGTTGGTGCTTGTGGGTGACTTGTAATGTTGATTACATCTTGTAGTTGATTACTATATGGTTTATTTGATGGAAGATTATATGTTCAGATCCAATATGTTATTTAATACCCCTATGATCTTGAGCATGATTAGCATTTGTGAGTATTACTTTTGTTCTTGAGGTCTCGGAGAAATCTTATTGCAAGTAATCATGTGAACTTGATATGTGTTTGATATTTTGATAGTATGTATGTTGTGATTCCCTTAGTGGTGTCATGTGAACGTCGACTACATGACTTCACCATATTTGGGCCTAAGGGAATGCATTGTGGAGTAGTTATTAGATGATGGGTTGCGAGAGTGACAAAAGCTTAAACCCTAGTTTATGCGCTATTCCGTAAGGGACCGATTTGATCCAAAAGATTAATGTTATGGTTAGAATTTATTCTTAATACTTTTCTCGTAGTTGCGGATGCTTGCGAGGGGGTTAATCATAAGTAGGAGGTTTGTTCAAGTAAGAACAACACCTAAGCACCGGTCCACCCACATATCAAATTATCAAAGTAGTGAACACAAATCAAACCAACATGATGAAAGTGACTAGATGAAATTCTCGTGTACCCTCAAGAATGCTTTGCTTATTATAAGAGATCGTTTTGGCCCGTCCTTTGCCTCAAAAGGATTGGTCTACCTTGATGCACTTTATTTGCTATATTCGTTACTTGCTCGTTACAAATTATCTTGCTATCAAACTACTCGCTACTTACAATTTCAGTGCTTGCAGAGAATACCTTGCTGAAAACCACTTGTCATTTCCTTCTGCTCCTTGTTGGGTTCGACACTCTTACTTATCGAAAAGACTACAATTGATCCCATATACTTGTTGGTCATCAAGGCCCTTCCGGTGGGTGCCCGCGGTCAGGTGGAGGAATAATTATTTTGCGCGTGATAAGGAGGCACTTCCTTGCTGCGGCCGTGGACCCAGCTGTCAGCCTCTCCATGTACAGTCCTCTTCCGATGGAAGTGGTTCCTTGACCATGTTGACCACGCCGTGCCGAGAGCACCAAGGCGGTGGATGACGGCGAGGCCTAGGAAGGAAATGACTCGAAGCTGGGGAAGACTAGGCAGTTGTTTCCCACGCGGAGGGGAGTACGAGGGTTTACTGGTTCGGCTGCAGTGTGAGGCTGCCATTGCCGGAGAATAACAAGAGGTTTGGGTGAGTACAAGGATGGCCAGGCCAGCGATGGGAGTAGGGTGGGACGGTGAGGCCTACGCGGCAGCACAGCTGGGCACGAGAGGCAGGAGCAGGCGGCACGGCCGGCACTGGTTTGGGCGGCTGGAGCAAGAAGACCAGAGGTTGAAGAAGCACGACAACCGTTGGATGGACATCATACGGTCACCGCAGCTAGAATCGTTTATATTGACTAAGTTGACAAAGCCGTGCGTTCGCGTCAACTTAGTAGGCCCACAAGTTAGCCTCCAAATATGGTGGGTCCCACCTAGCAGCGGGATATTATTTTTTTGTGCGTAATAAGGAGGCACTTCCTTGCGTGCGAAGATATAGCTGGTGTGTGATAGCCTGGCTTATTAGGGATGATAGACTACTCATATCAATAAGGAATTCCTTCTTTTCCGGAAGCCCATTCAGAAAGAACTCCAAAGTTATGCATGCTCAACTTGGAGTAGTTTCAGGATGGGTGACCGACCGGGAAGTTGCTCCCGAGTGCGCACGAGTGAGGACAAAGTGCGCAAAAATACTAGTATTGATCTATGGGGCCAGTCTAGATCCCGCCAGGAGTAACGATCACCGGCGGGTGTGTCCGGGGCGTTACAAGTTGGTATCAGAGCCTTACCGACCTTAGGAGCCCCCTTGATTGATCGAACCATTGCCATTGTTGAGTCTAGAATAAAACTATTTGAGTCTAGTTATATATCGAAGAGTAGGAATTCTTTTTTACTCCTTATCCCCTTCATCGCTCTGGCGAGGACTCGTGACGTAGGTGTTTTTCCACTCTTCTATCCTTTTCACTCAAATTTTTTTAGGATCACGCGGGTATTATGGAATCGTTCCAATATCATTGTGACGGGGATTCTGTATTGGTGCCTTCTGACATTTAGGGGTTGTGGCAGTGTCCCGGGAAGTTGAGCTCCAAGGTGTTTTCATCAAAGTGCATATCATTTCAGCTCCGGAATACTAGAGGACGCAGACATCGAAAATGCTTGTATACTCTTTGTGGTGAGAGTAGTTTGACGACACCTAGTACTGGGGAGAGCGATCAGATGTATTGCCACAGCTAGTATATCGGATGTTTTTTGAAGGTCTGAGGTACACGATTTCCGAGGTTTCCTGGTTATGTGTTGACGGATGGATACAGTTGGAGTGTAGGATTTGTTAGTTGTGTGAGATATTTGTGCCTCCCGGTATACCCAACACCATATTGCATAACTGAAAGTTTGGGGAGTTCATAGGTGGGAATTCAAGTAGTTACCTAGGATTTCTTTTTGACAGATGTATGATTTGAGATTGGGTCCAACGTCTAGTGGTTCGTTTTTCGCGGTCGATTTACAGTGGTCGCGAGACGTCTTAAAGAATCCTTGGCTATGCTGATTCGGGGACGTCTCGTTTGTCATTCATGATGTCCGCTGTACGTCGTGCCTGTGGGGCCTCATCGTGAACACTTTGGGCGAAATCTCTATCATATGTTTGTTTCAAACTTATTATGCAAGCCAATCTTTTGTTTTGTTTTGAGTTGTGGTATTCGAGTTGCTTCAATGTCAAGTGTTGATTCCATACCTTTCCTAAGCGGTGTTCTCATATTTCTATGGGACTGGTAATCCTTCGTGATCATCGAGATTGTCTTGCCAATTCTTTTCCCACCGGTGCGTTTCTCTTCAAGATGATCCTATCTTTTCCCCATTGCAAGATCAATTCTCAATTTTCTCAACGATGTCGTCTCATCCATCCCAAGTTGCCTTTGTTTTTCCCCACCATCCCACCCTTTTCTTCAAGGACTCATATTTCTTAATCAAGTATTTATTCATGCAAAGTCTCTTCATCTTTTCTTTCAAGTTTTGATCCGGCGATTTCTCGTGAAGATGCTCAGGAGCTGAGAGTTTAGGATTCTTCATTCTCATTTTCTTCTCCGGTGGACTAAATTCAAGCTTTCGGTATTCATCATTTCACCTTCTTCGGTTCACATGATTTCCATGTTGGAATTCCTTATCCAAGTCTCTCTTATTTATTCACCTCTCTCTATTCATATCCGGAGTGTAGAAGATATCTCAGAAGATGTGTGTTCCCATTCTTAATCCGTTCAAGCTATTTTGAGGTTATTATCTCATTCAAGCCATTTAATTCAACCGGTGCAATCTCTCTTCTAAGCAATCATTCCCAACGGTGTTTTCTTTTGAGCGGGCCCTAACCCACAGGTCTTTTCCCAGGATCTTACCTAAATCTTTTAATTTTTCCGAGTCATTCTCAAATTCTTTTCAAAGTTTGACGTAAGAATGGATTCCATTAGTCTTCTGCCTTCTCCAAGACCACTTTTAAATTATCTTCATCTTTGGCTCAACCTTTTATCTTTTCATTCATCCAGATTGTCTCAACAATTTGGTGGTGTTCCTCCTCGTCATTCTCAGCTTTGAAGACCAAAGAAGAGTGTCTCTTAAATCCTTGTCCGTTCTCTTGAAGATTCATGGTTCTAGCTTCATGCCATCCTCATAATTGTTTTCGATTGTGAATTTTTTTTCATACCCATCGGAAGCATGTCAAAAGTTGCTTTCCTTTCTCGATCATCTGAAGGCCATCATTTCAGAAGATTTATTCTCTCTCAACGTTCAACTCTGATTCCCCAATTCTACCGTGCATCGTTCTAGTATCCTCTAATCAGTTCATGACCTCTTTGTTCTCTTGTATCTAAATTCACTCAAGTATCTTCGTCGTTTCCTAATCCTTCCTGGTGATTCGTCCCTTTACTTCATTCGTTTTCAATTCTTACGGTGGTTCATTCAAGATTTCTCTTTCTTGTTTTCATATCAATTTATTCATTCTTTCCAAATTCCTACTGGTGGTTTGCTCAAGTTTTTCCCAAGGTTGCCCTATATGCCTCCTCAATCCTTGCAAGAAGAATAAGTAGCATGCCTACCTGTTGCTTATCATCAATTTAAGTTGATGAAGGGGAAGCATGACACAATTCTTATTCCTGTTTCCTTGAGATGATTAATCCCTTCTTCCGGAGTTTGTTCGTGATATCAATTCCTTGGTTCTAAGTGATTCATCTTTTATTTTCCGAAGTTTCAAGTTTTCCTCGGTTATCTCATCACAAAGCTCCATCTAATCATGGCAAGGATTCATCTTGTTCGTTTCAACTTTCCGTTCATTTTGATCATCTTGTTATCTTACCGGAGTTCTCAAGAAGGCTCAACATGGTGGTTAGTCAAAGATTCCTTTCATTCGTCAATTGTTCTTCAAGATTTCTCTTGAAGTTAAGATCCTCCAAGCTATACTCAAAAATAAACATGGTGTTCAACACATGTTTTGTTTTGAGGAGTTCAAGCGTTCTTTATCGTGCACTCCTAATTGCAATTCTTCTTCATTATCTTTTGAGGTGGTCTTATATCATTCTTCAAAATTTCCCTTTGTGTTTCATGATTCACAATTTTTCAGGAATGAGATATTTTAAAACCATCATTCTTCTCTTTGTTCATGAGATCTTTTCAACCGAGCATTTTGTTTGTTGGAGTTATCTCAGGTTATATTTCTCCTAAAGCCTTCCCCAAGGAATGTTGCTATTGTGGTGTGCTACCTCTTGAGCACTGCGTTGGATTTCCTTGAAGAGGAAAGGATGATGTAGCAAAGTAGCGCAAGTATTTTCCTCAGTTTTTGAGAACCAAGGTATCAATCCAGTAGGAGGCTACGCGCGAGTCCCTCGTACCTGCACAAAACAAATAACTCCTTGCAACCAATGCGATAAGGGATTGTCAATCCCTTCATGGTCACTTACGAGAGTGAGATCTGATAGATATGATAGGATAATATTTTTGGTATTTTTGTGATAAAGATGCAAAGTAAAAAAGCAAAGGAAATAACTAAG
Source organism: Aegilops umbellulata (assembly GCA_032464435.1). Classification (NCBI taxonomy): domain Eukaryota; kingdom Viridiplantae; phylum Streptophyta; class Magnoliopsida; order Poales; family Poaceae; genus Aegilops; species Aegilops umbellulata. The sequence continues at coordinate 187,347,832 of CP136060.1, forward strand.
TGTTTGAAGATTAATATGATGAAGATAGACCCGGGGTGTGACGCCCAGATAATTAGGCTATAGTAATCCCCCGTTAATTATGCCACATCACCGCAGTTACTGTTGATAATCCCGTGTTAGTTCAAAAACAAATTCAAATTCAAAATTGAATAAAAGGCAAACATCAAAATTTTCAAACTTTAAAACTAAAATGTTCGGGTTGTGCCCAATGATGCAGAAGTAACTACGGTGGAGGAACCACACTTTTATAAAATGTTTAAATACTCTTAGATGATTAAAATGGTAGCAAAACAAATGTTTAAATGGATTTATAATTAATAAAATGTTAAACTATTTCATCTAGGGGTTTAAACTTTGGTAACAGAGGTATAATTAGTAATACTGATTTTGGTACAACTTTTATGCTTTTATAAAACTCAGATAAGATGGGACTATAAATAAAACAGTAAAGAGAAAAATAAATAAAAATGAAAAGACTAAACATGATTAAAACAAAAACAAAACAAAGTAAAAGGACCCCCCCTAGCTGGGCCTCGGCCTAGTAGGCTACTGGGCCGCCAGGCCGTTCCAACCGCACCCGCTACTACTCCCCGCCGGGCGCCAGAAACCCTAGCCCCTCTCCCCCACTACCCCGACCCCCACTCTCCCTCGCTCGCTCCCCCACTCCCCCCTGATTTCTAGATCAAGGCAAACCCCCCTCCCCCAGTCGCCCCACTCGTTCCACTCCCCCTGTTCGGGACCGGGGGCATTCGCCGCCGCCACCTGGAACCCCCGCTTGAGCCGCCCCACCACCACCCGCCGTCGTGGGTGCCGCCTTCCCGTCTTCGTCACTCGTCCTCGCCCTCCTCCTCGCCCTCCTCCTCGCTCTCCTCCTCTCCGGACGCCGTCCACGCACGCCGCCACCGCACACCGTCACCGCCCCGTCCGACCATTTCTTCGCCGGAGCCGCCCACCATCGTCGTCGCCTCCTCGTCCTCCTCCTCGAGCACGCCTCGCTCAACTACAGGGCTCTGTGAGCCCCCCTTCCCTTCCCCTCTTCCTCCATGGCAGATCCGCCGCCGTGCCGATCCGAGCCTCGCTCTCACCATGCTCTCTGCAGGCATTGCACGCACGTCGCGCCGCGTCTCCTCATCCCGCGCTGGATCCCTCTTCCTTCTGTCCCCGCGTGAGCACCAACGCGCCGGCTCGCCCGTCGCCTTGCCGTTGCACGCGCCAACCGTGCCGCCCCGCACCAGCGCATCGCGTCGCCATGGTTGTGACCTGCGCCCCTCGCCGCACACGCTCCGGCGCCCTCTCGCGACTGCTGCCACCCCGCACCAATCCGTTACTCCCACCGCCGCTGCCTCCGCCGCCTATCGCTCCCCCTCCCGCACGCATCACCTCCTTCACAGCCTCACCGACGCTTTCCTCTGCTCCGGCCAGTGCCCGGGGCCAAACGGGCTGCGCCCGCCTCCGGCGCCCATTAGCGCCTGGGCACCCGCGTGCCCGATAGGCCCTCTGGACTATGACAGTGGGACCCCACGCCCCAGCCCAAGAACGTTTTTAGAGAAAATAATAATAATAATAATGAAAATAATAATTAAATCAATTAATTCATTAACTAAATTAATTAACTTATTTAATTTTGATTAATTAAACTAATCAATTAACTAAACTAATTAAACTCTTAGTTAATTAATTAACCAGTCAATGACTATGGGGCCCACCCCTAATTAATTCTGATTAGGTTAATTAAAATTGGATAATTAAAATGTGTCACTGACCAGTGGGATCCACTCGTCAGGTTGACCAGTCAACCCTGTTGACTGCTGACGTCATGCTTACGTCAGCGTGCACTGTTCTGGATAATGTTGAATTAAATTAATTTTAAATAATACTAAAATTAATTTAAATCTTTTTAAATAAATATAAAATAAACCATAGCTCGGATGAAAATACTTTCTACATGAAAGTTGCTAAGAACGACGAGACGAATCCGGACACGCAACCTGTTTGTCCGCCACACATCCCTAGCATAGCAAACACGCAACTTTCCCCCTCCGGTCCATCTGTCTGAAAACGCGAAACACCGGGGTTACTTTCCCGAATGTTTCCCCCTTTGCCGGTATCACCTACTACCGTGTTTGGGCACACCTAGCATCACGCTTTGTCATGTCATGCATCGCCATGCATTTGTTTGCATTGTATTCATTGTTTCTTCCCCCTCTTCTCTTCGGTAGACTACGAGACCGACGCCGCTGCTGGTGCCCCGACCGACTACGTTGTTGACGACCCCTACTTGCCAGAGCAACCAGGCAAGCCCCCCTTTGATCATAAGATATCGCCTATTCTTCTCTATACTACTTGCATTAGAGTAGTGTAGCATGTTACTGCTTTCGGTTAATCCTATTCTATTGCATAGCCTGTCATTGTTGCTACAGTTGTTACCCTTACCTGCTATCCTACTGCTTAGTATAGGATGCTAGTGTTCCATCAGTGGCCCTACACTCTTGTCCGTCTGCCATGCTATACTACTGGGCCGTGATCACTTCGGGAGGTGATTACGGGCATATGCAATATACATTATACTGTTACATTACTTATGATACTGTTCGGAGATGGGGGCTGAAGGGGAAGGTGGCTCCATCCCGGTAGAGGTGGGCCTGGGTTCCCGACAGCCCCCGACTGTTACTTTGTGGCGGAGCGACATGGCAGGTTGAGACCACCTAGGAGAGAGGTGGGCCTGGCCTTGATCGGCGTTCACGGATACTTAACACGCTTAACGAGATCTTGGTATTTGATCTGAGTCCAGCCACTGGCCTATACGCACTAACCAACTACGCGGGAACAGTTATGGGCACTCGACCTCGTGGTATCAGCTGAAGCACTTCATGACGTCAGCGACTGAGCGGCGCGCGCCGAGTTGGACCGCGTAACGTGACTTCCTTTGTAATGGAGGTTGCTAGGTCTGCTCACTGGCCGTGTTCGCAACGTGCAAGTGTGCTAAGGGCGATGGGCCCAGACCCCTGCGCGCATAGGATTTAGGCCGGCGTGCTGACCTCTCTGTCATGCCTAGGTAGGGCTGCGACGTGTTGATCTTCCGCCGCCGGTCATGACCCAGAAAAGTGTGTCCGGCCAAATGGGATCGAGCGTGTTGGGTTATGTGGTGCACCCCTGCAGGGAAGTTCATCTATTCGAATAGCCGTGATCTTCGTTAACAGGACGACTTGGAGTTGTACCTTGACCTTATGACAACTAGAATCGGATACTGAATAAAACACACCCTTCCAAGTGCCAGATACAACCCGGTGATCGCTCTCTAACAGGGCGACGAGGAGGGGATTGCCGGGTAGGATTATGCTATGCGATGCTACTGGGAGGACTTCAGTCTACTCTCTTCTACATGCTGCAAGACGGAGGCTGCCAGGAGCATAGTCTTCGACATGATTAGGTATCCCCCTCTTATTCTGGCATTCTGCAGTTCAGTCCACCTATATGGCCCTGTACACATATACCCATGCATATGTAGTGTAGCTCCTTGCTTGCGAGTACTTTGGATGAGTACTCACGGTTGCTTTTCTCCCTCTTTTCCCCCTTTCCCTTCTACCTGGTTGTCGCAACCAGATGCCGGAGCCCAGGAGCCAGACGCCACCGTTGACGATGACTCCTAGTACACCGGAGGTTCCTACTACTACGTGCAGCCCACTGACGACGACCAGGAGTAGTTAGGAGGATCCCAGGCAGGAGGCGTGCGCCTCTTTCGATCTGTATCCCAGTTTGTGCTAGCCTTCTTAAGGCAAACTTGTTTAACTTATGTCTGTACTCAGATATTGTTGCTTCTGCTGACTCGTCTATGATCGAGCACTTGTATTCGAGCCCTAGAGGCCCCTGGCTTGTATTATGATGCTTGTATGACTTCTTATGTTTTAGAGTTGTGTTGTGATATCTTTTCGTGAGTCCCTGATCTTGATCGTACACTTTTGCATGCATGATTAGTGTACGATTGAATCGGGGGCGTCACAAGTTGGTATAAGAGCCGACTGCCTATAGGAATCCCCCTTCCAACTCCTTAGCCGAAGTCGAGTCTAGTCACTACAAAATTTTTACTAACATGGTTGTGTGTCTTACGGGCCCACGTCGCCATTGGGTGGTATTAGGATCTTTTATTCCTCGTCTATACTCTGGGACTCTGATCTCTCTTCTATTCGGGGTAAAATATTTTTTGCTAAATCTAATATTAGGATCTCGTTATCACTTTCAGCCAGAGATCACCTTATTACCGATGATCGTATGCTGCACGTGAAGACCATGAAGATACTCTCTGCTGTTAACCCGAGAACTTGTGTTCATCGCGTTTGCAATTCCCCTTCCACCGTCAACCCTTATGGATAACTACATGCAGTTGTTATTCTTACATTCATCCCCAGTTGGTCTTGTTATTACAAGATACCCTGAAATACTCATCGTTGTTTTGATAATCCTTTGAGCTTACTGCCTTGCTGTTCTTTGTCACCTGAATACCCTACGAATAATTCTCGCACTTATCGAGTATCCGCTCATCCCCCAGTTGTTCGTGTGTTTCACAATGGTCTTCGAAATACTATTCGATCCTCCAAAAATCCTTAGTAGCTTATTGCTCTGCAATACTTGTCTACTTGCATGATGGATGCTTTCCATATGTCTGGCAATATTCGTTAGTATCCTTAGGCACCGTCATTTTGATCCTATTGATTCAACATGAGTGCGAATGCACGCAATCATCAGTTGATCCTTTTATATTATCTTTCCGGCTCAGACGTCATTTTAAACATGAGCTGGTTCTCAACCAATCCAATTGTCGTCGATTGTATCCCTAAGGCTATTCAACTTATCCATCCCTAATCAGAACATCGCTTCTGATCCCTTGATTTGAAAATCATAATTCCTTTGCACTTGAGCTCTGGATTAGTCAGTTGTTTCTATAATCCAATGCCTTTGCATTGTTACTTCCTCTGGTTGTGTGCTGATGCTCACATCAGCTCTGTTATGGACCGACAGATCCTTAAATGGATTTTATCTGACAGCGTCCTTCATATTCAATAACCTTGTGAGTCTTCCCTCGGATACATAATGCCTTTATTAAATTGTATCATCTACTTTCTCAACCTTACTCTGCTTTCGAGCTGGTGATATTTACTCTTAAAGCTTATGGTATATGTTTCTAAGATGCCCCGATGGGTTGAACCTATACCTTCTCTAAGACCGTGTGAACCCAAAAGTTTTCACGAGTCATACTCTTCTGGTGCTTCGCCAGATAAATTTCAACATTGCAACTTCTTCGAAGACGAGAAGTGAATGAAAGGTTATGCATTAAAGAAGTGGGAGTCGACCTTGAACTTGTGTTCGTGCCCATGGACACGATGTAGATCTTATCATTAAAGCTTCTCTTAAATTAATTATTCCTTTGGTATAAGTTCATCTTATATCTGGGATCTGGCCTTTTGCAATCGTGGTTCCAACCATGTTCTCCTTTAAATACCAATTTCTCGTGCAAGTTTAAGCACTTGTCTTTTGTAGAGCAATACCCCAGTTCAACCTCTACTTTGAATCGTCGTCGAGTATTACCCCCCTGGTATCTCTATATTATCTTGGAACTGCATAACTTCTTATGAGTTCTTCATCAAGTACTACATTCTCACTGATTACAGTTTTTCACGGGCTTCGAGTTATTAAACACTCAAGGACATCGATAACTGAATTGAGTCCGCGTCACGATTAAACAACTCTTAGTAATCTTCTTTACTTGCGAGTTTGTACTCGATCACGTCATTCCTAGCCTGATTGGCTATATCATTATCGTGCTAAATTTTAACTGTGCTACCGGGTCCTTCTTCCCGGGGCACAAATTTTTGATGATGAGCTAAGCTTACATCGATCTTCCTCGTCATATCATTTCGCCTTGAACAGCAAGCTTGATTTCGAGTTTCTGTCGTACACGTGGTTCCAATAACCTTGCGCTTCATCATTCCTTTGATTTGATGTCATCGCCGACCGATTACATCTTCATGAAACCTCTCGACAAATGTGTCGTGATCATCATCAACATTCCGAGTGTTTCCAGGATATCAATCGAATTCTTGATGAGAAATAGCATCCTTTGTCCTTGATGATTTGGGTTATCATCGACAACATTATTGCATTCCCTCCAACACAAAACTTGTTCCTGTTTTGTGTTGTACCTTGAGTTCCTTGCTATCCAACTTATGATATGTTCTACCGCAGAGTATTACCATCTTTGATGTCAAGAATGTTGTGAGGATTGCACCACCTCTTAAGAATTCTTGCTATAATGATACTTCTCACCATCACCATTCTTTCTTGGTCCTCGTGTTGATTCCAACCGGGGTACCCACAAGTGAACGGTGTTGTTTGGATTCTGCACTTCTAGCAACCCTATTGCTTTGAAGTTAATGATCGATAATTCATTCTTAGCCTATCAGTTGCTGAACCACCATTCTAACATTGATCATGCTACCTAACTCCATAATTCGGGTGCACCTTTCAACCAATGTTTAATTGCGTATGTTTTCCTCGAGCATACCTCATTATGTCATCTGACCTGACAAATGTTATCTCCTTGTTCACATAAGTGTGGAAATCCATCTTTTGGAAATCTTAATAAATTGTCGCTGAGTCAATCAGCCACCTCCTCACCTCTCCTTGATTTAACGATGAACTCTTGTTTCGGAACTCGCTTCCATAGTTCATTTCCCAAGAATCTTATGATGTCTTCTCGTCAATTGGTGTTGCACCTTTTTTATCTCAGGATCCTGAGTCTGAGGTATCCTGACACCAATCAGATCTGAATCTCGATCAGATATGATGGTTGGAACATATTTTCAAGAGTTATAACATTGGTCCATATATGCCCGGTAAGGTGATGTCATGCCTAGCACACCTGACCAGAGGTCCTAGCATTATAGTTTCCTTTTTAACAAGGTTAATCATTTTTCCATGAGGAAATTGAATGCCTTGTTTAATAAGTTTATCCTGATGGATCCTTTGTGTATCCAAAGTCCGATTTTTGCTTGAAGACCATGTCAATGCTATCCCGAAGCATATCTGTGGTACTTCGATTTTCAATAAGAGCATTTGAAGCACAACGCTAAATTCTCTTTATCAATTATCCAAACACCGCTACATGGATAATGTCAGGAAATTTCTCTCCCCTACCTAAATGGTTTTCTACTTTATATCCTGTCATGGATATCATGCTCTGCTTATCATTGGGAAGGATATACCCCTGAAATATCTGATAATCATATTTTCCTTTCCATTATTTGTTTTAACCTTTCTGGTGATCATTATGGTCTAAGCAGTATTAATTCCCTGCTTATGTAAATCCCTCGTGTACAATTTTGTCAGTAAGACCATGTTACTTTTGTTGATGACCTTCCAGTAACCACCGATGGGCGAGAACTTTGCCTATTGGTCCGCCTCGTTGCAATGAGCAGGAAAATGGTTCTCTTCGTCCCTCGCCCTTGGTACCAACGTTGTTGCCAACATAACTGACATGGTACTCTCTGACATGCCTTGCTATCATGACCGTGCAAGATGTCACTGCTCCTATTAAAAAAACCACATGGTGGGCCCATAACCCACAGTTCCACAGGATCGAAACCTGACTCTCCTGTACACCCCCTGTTGCCAAAGTTATTCCTTGAGCCTGGCTACATATGTAATTGACGGGTCACCTTCCTAGTGATCTACTCTGGTATCAGACGCAATACTTATTCTCGTGCCCTGAAACCCTTTCACCTTATAATTGGGCATCAAACGATTTCCTATCCGCTTGATACTTCTTAATATACCATCTTGCTTGGCTCTCGATGTGTTTCATTTGACCAACTCGAGAGATACCCCTATGTTCATTCATGGGTAACCCCCAATGGTTAACCCTTATAGCATTCTATCATTGTCAAACTGCCCCTTACCTATTCGTAAGTACGAGACAGACCCCGAAGAAAGGATGCGACTTCGTCAAGATGACCTAAAGTAGAGAAATGAAGACATCAACGACAGGGATCAACTTCTTTGTGAAGTGCAAGCCAGGATGAGAAGACCCGCTAGATTCGTAAGCAAATACTTTCCCCCTTTCACCACCTCTTAAATCTTGGGATGAGATTTCTTGTAGTGGAGGAGAATTGTGACGCCCGGATAATTAGGCTACAGTAATCCCCCGTTAATGATGCCACGTCACCGCAGTTACTGTTAATAATCCCGCGTTAGTTCAAACACCAATTCAAATTCAAAATTGAATAAAAGGCAAACATCAAAATTTTCAAACTTTAAAACTAAAATGTTCGGGTTGTGCCCAATGATGCAAAAGTAACTACGGTGGAGGAACCACACTTTTATAAAATGTTTAAATACTCTTAGATGATTAAAACGGTAGCAAAGAAAATGTTTAAATGAATTTATAATTAATAAAATGTTAAACTATTTCATCTAGGGGTTTAAACTTTGGTAACAGAGGTATAATTAGTAATACTGATTTTGGTACAACTTTTATGATTTTATAAAACTCAGATAAGAATGGACTATAAATAAAACAGTAAAGAGAAAAATAAATAAAAAGAAAAGACTAAGCATGATTAAAACAAAAACAAAACAAAGTAAAAGGACCCCCCCTAGCTGGGCCTCGGCCCAGCAGGCTACTGGGCCGCCAGGCCGGCCCAACCGCGCCCGCTACTACTCCCCGCTAGGCGCCAGAAATCCTAGCCCCTCTCCCCCACTACCCCGACCCCCACTCTCTCTCGCTCGCTCCCCCACTCCCCCACGATTTCTAGATCGGGGCAAACCCCCCTCCCCCAGTCGCCCCACTCGTTCCACTCCCCCTCTTCGGGATCGAGGGCATTCGCCGCCGCCGCCGCCTGGAACCCCCGCTAGAGCCGCTCCACCACCACCCGCCGTCGTCGGCGCCGCCTCCCCGTCTTCGTCGCTCGTCCTCACCCTCCTCCTTGCCGGACGCCGTCCACGCACGCTGCCGCCGCACACCATCACCGCCTCGTCCGGCCACTTCTTCGCCAGAGCCGCCCACCGTCATCGTTGCCTCCTTGTCCTCCTCCTCGAGCACGCCTCGCTCAACTACAGGGCTCTGTGAGCCCTCCTTCCCTTCCCCTCTTCCTCCCTGGCAGATCCGCCGCCGTGCCCGTCTGAGCCTCGCTCTCACCATGCTCTCTGCACGCGTTGCACGCATGTCGCACCGCGTCTCCTCATCCTGCGCTGGATCCCTCTTGCTTCTGTCCCCACGTGAGCACCACCGCACCGGCTCGCCCGTCGCCTTGCCGCTGCACGCACCAACCGTGCCGCCCCGCACCAGCGCACCGCGTCGCCATGGTTGTGACCTGCGCCCCTCGCCGCACGCGCTCCGGCGCCCGCTTGCGGCTGCTACCACCCCGCACTGATCCGTAACTCCCACCACCACCGCCTCCGCGCTTACCCCTCCCCCTCCCGCACGCATCACCTCCTTCACAGCCTCACCGACGCTCTCCTCTGCTTCGGCCAGTGCCCGGGGCCAGCCGGGCTGCGCCCGCCTCCGGCGCCCGTTAGCGCCTGGGCGCCCGCTAGTGCCCGCACGCCCGCGTGCCCGATAGGACCTCTGGACTATGACAGTGCGGCCCCACGCCCCAGCCCCAGAACGTTTTTAGAGAAAATAATAATAATAATAATAATGAAAATAATAATTAAATCAATTAATTCATTAACTAAATTAATTAACTTATTTAAATTGATTAATTAAACTAATCAATTAAGTAAACTAATTAAACTGTTAGTTAATTAATTAATCAGTCAATGACAGTGGGGCCCACCCCTAATTAATTCTGATTAGGTTAATTAAAATTGGATAATTAAAATGTGTCACTAACCAGTGGGATCCACTGGTCAGGTTGACCAGTCAACCCTGTTAACTGCTGACGTCATGCTTACGTCAGCGTGCACTGTTCTGGATAAAAGTTGAATTAAATTAATTAAAAAAATACTAAAATTAATTTAAATATTTTAAAATCAATATAAAATAAACCGTAGCTCGGATGAAAATACTTTCTACATGAAAGTCGCTCAGAACAACGAGACGAATCCAGGTTCGCAGCCCGTTCGTCCGCCACACATGCAACTTTCCCCCTTCGGTCCATCTGTCCGAAAACGCGAAACACCGAGGATACTTTCCCGGATGTTTCCCCCCTTCGTCGGTATCACCTACTACCGCGTTTGGGCACACCTAGCATCACGCTTTGTCATGTCATGCATCGCCATGCATTTGTTTGCATTGTATTCATTGTTTCTTCCCCCTCTTCTCTCTGGTAGACTACGAGACCGACGCCGCTGCTGGTGCCCCGACCGACTACGTTGTTGACGACCCCTACTTGCCAGAGCAACCAGGAAAGCCCCCCCTTGATCACCAGATATCGCCTATTCTTCTCTATACTTCTTGCATTAGAGTAGTGCAGCATGTTACTGCTTTCGGTTAATCCTATTCTGTTGCATAGCCCGTCATTGTTACTACAGTTGTTACCCTTACCTGCTATCCTACTGCTTAATATAGGATGCTAGTGTTCCATCAGTGGCCCTACACTCTTGTCCGTCTGCCATGCTATACTACTGGGTCGTGATCACTTCGGGAGGTGATTACGGGCATATGCAATATACATTATACTGTTACATTACTTATGATATTGTTCGGAGATGGGGGCTGAAGGGGCAGGTGGCTCCATCCCGGCAGAGGTGGGCCTGGGTACCCGACGGCCCCCGACTGTTACTTTGTGGCGGAGCAACAGGGCAGGTTGAGACCATCTAGGAGAGAGGTGGGCCTGGCCCTGGTCGGCGTTCTCGGATACTTAACACGCTTAACGAGATCTTGGTATTTGATCTGAGTCTGGCCACTGGCCTATACGCACTAACCAACTACGCGGGAACAGTTATGGGCACTCGACGTCGTGATATTAGCCGAAGCACTTCGTGACGTCAGCGACTAAGCGGCGCGCGCCGGGTTGGACCGCGTAACGTGACTTCCTTTGTAATGGAGGTTGCTAGGTCTGCTCACCGGCTGCGTTCGCGACGTGCAAGTGTGCTAAGGGCGATGGGCCCAGACCCCTACGCGCATAGGATTTTGACCGGCGTGCTGACCTCTCTGTCGTGCCTAGGTAGGGCTGCGACGTGTTGATCTTCCGCTGCCGGGCATGACCCAGAAAAGTGTGTCCGGCCAAATGGGATCGAGCGTGTTGGGTTATGTGGTGCACCCCTGCAGGGAAGTTTATCTATTCGAATGGCCATGATCTTCGGTAACAGGACGACTTGGAGTTGTACCTTGACCTTATGGCAACTAGAACTGGATACTTAATAAAACACACCCTTCCAAGTGCCAGATACAACCCGGTGATCGCTCTCTAACAGGGCGACGAGGAGGGGATTCCCGGGTAGGATTATGTTATGCGATGCTACTTGGAGGACTTCAGTCTACTATCTTCTACATGCTGCAAGACGGAGGCTGCTAGAAGCGTAGTCTTCGACAGGATTAGCTATCCCCCTCTTATTCTGGCATTCTGCAGTTCGATCCACCTATATGGCCCTTTACACATATACCCTGCATATGTAGTGTAGCTCCTTGCTTGCGAGTACTTTGGATGAGTACTCACAGTTGCTTTTCTCCCTCTTTTCCCCTTTCCCTTCTACCTGGTTGTCGCAACCAGATGCCGGAGCCCAGGAGCCAGACGCCACCGTCGACGACGACTCCTACTACACCGGAGGTGCCTACTACTACGTGCAGCCCGCTGACGACGACCAGGAGTAGTTAGGAGGATCCTAGGCAGGAGGCCTGCTCCTCTTTCGATCTGTATCCCAGTTTGTGCTAGCCTTCTTAAGGCAAACTTGTTTAACTTATGTCCGTACCCAGATATTATTGCTTCCGCTGACTCGTCTATGATCGAGCACTTGTATTCGAGCCCTCGAGGCCCCTGGCTTGCATTATGATGCTTGTATGACTTATTATGTTTTAGAGTTGTGTTGTGATATCTTCCCGTGAGTCCCCGATCTTGATCGTACACATTTGCGTGCATGATTAGTGTACGATTGAACCGGGGGCGTCACACGGGGGACATAGGTTTTACTAGTGGCTTCTCTCAAGAGCATAAGTATTTTACGGTGGGTGAACGAATTACTGTTGAGCAATTGACAGAATTGAGCATAGTTATGAGAATATCTACGTATGATCATGTATATAGGCATCACGTCCGAGACAAGTAGACCGACTCCTGCCTGCATCGACTACTATTACTCCACTCATCGACCGCTATCCAGCATGCATCTAGAGTATTAAGTTCAAGAAAACAGAGTAACGCCTTAAGGAAGATGACATGATGTAGAGGGATAAATTCATGCAATATGATAAAAACCCCATCTTGTTATCCTCGATGGCAACAATACAAAAGTGGATAATAAAGCCCAATAATGTCCAAAATAGTAGATAATATAGCATGGATCAATCAAAAATTATAGATACGTTGGAGACGTATCAGGCATCCCCAAGCTTAATTCCTGCTCGTCCTCGAGTAGGTAAATGATAAAAACAGAATTTTTGATGCGGAGTGCTACTTGGCATAATTTCAATGTAATTCTTCTTAATTGTGGTATGAATATTCAGATCCAAAAGATTCAAGACAAAAGTTTAATATTGACATAAAAATAATAATACTTCAAGCATACTAACAAAGCAATCATGTCTTCTCAAAATAACATGGCCAAAGAAAGTTATCCCTACAAAATCATATAGTCTGGCTATGCTCTATCTTCACCACACAAAGTATTTAAATCATGCACAACCCCGATGACAAGTCAAGCAATTGTTTCATACTTTTGACATTCTCAAACTTTTTCAATCTTCACGCAATACATGAGCGTGAGCCATGGATATAGCACTATATGTGGAATAGAATGGTGGTTGTGGAGAAGACAAAAAGGGAGAAGATAGTCTCACATCAACTAGGCGTATCAACGGGCTATGGAGATGCCCATTAATAGATATCAATGTGTGTGAGTAGGGATTGCCATGCAACGGATGCACTAGAGCTATAAGTATATGAAAGCTCAACAAAAGAAACTAAGTGGGTGTGCATCCAACTCGCTTGCTCACGAAGACCTAGGGCATTTTGAGGAAGCCCATCATTGGAATATACAAGCCAAGTGTGGTAAAAGGATAGTAACATTGTCCCTTCTCTCTTTTTCTCTCATTTTTTTATTTGGGCCTTTTCTCTTTTTTATGGCCTCTTTTTTTTTAGTCCGGAGTCTCATCCCGACTTGTGGGGGAATCATAGTCTCCATCATCCTTTACTCACTTGGGACAATGCTCTAATAATGATGATCATCACACTTTTATTTTCTTACAACTCAACAATTACAACTCGATACTTAGAACAAAATATGACTCTATATGAATGCCTCCGGCGGTGTACCGGGATATGCAATGAATCAAGAGTGACATGTATGAAAGAATTATGAACGGTGGCTTTGCCACAAATACGATGTCAACTACATGATCATGCTAAGCAATATGACCATGATGGAGCGTGTCATAATAAACAGAACGGTAGAAAGTTGCATGGCAATATATCTCAGAATGGCTATGGAAATGCCATGATAGGTAGGTATGGTGGCTGCTTTGAGGAAGGTATATGGTGGGTGTATGATACCGGCGAAAAGTGCACGGTATTAGAGAGGCTAGCAATGGTGGAAGGAAGAAAGTGCGTATAATCCATGGACTCAACATTAGTCATAAAGAACTCATATACTTATTGCAAAAATCTACAAGTTATCAAAGCAAAGTGTTACGCGCATGCTCCTAGGGGGATATATTGGTAGGAAAATACCATCGCTCGTCCCCGACCGCCACTCATAAGGATGACAATCAATAAATAAATCATGCTCCGACTTCATCACGTAGCGGTTCACCATACGTGCATGCTACGGGAATCACAAACTTTAGCACAAGTATTTCTCAAATTCACGACTAATCAACTAGCATGACTCTAATATCACCATCTTTATATCTCAAAACAATTATCAAGCATCAAACTTTTCTTAGTATTCAACACACTCATAAGAAAGCTTTTACAAATCTTGAATACCAAGCATATTAGGATTTTTTAAGCAAATTACCATGCTATTTAAGAATCTCAAAATAATCTAAGTGAAGCATGAGACATCAATAGTTTCTATAAAACAAATCCACCACCGTGCTCTAAAAGATATAAGTGAAGCACTAGAGCAAAACTATATAACTCAAAAGGTATAAGTGAAGCACATAGAGTATTCTAATAATTTCCAAATCATGTATGGCTCTCTCAAAAGGTGTGTACAACAATGATGATTGTGGTAAACTAAAATATAAAGACTCAAATCATACAAGAGCTCCAAGCTAAACACATATCATTTGGTGAATGAAAATATAGCTCCAAGTAAAGTTACCGATGGAAGTAGACGAAAGAGGGGATGCCTTTCGGGGCATCCCCAAGCGTTGGATTTTTCGTGTCCTTAGATTATCTTGGGGGTGCCATGGGTATCCCCAAGCTTAGGCTCTTGCCACTCCTTGTTCCATAATCCATCAAAATCTTTCACCCAAAACTTGAAAACTTCACAACATAAAACTCAACAGAAATCTCATGAGCTCCGGTAGCGAAAGAAAACAAAAGACCACTTCAAGGTACTGTAATGAACTCATTCTTTATTTATATTGGTGTTAAGCCTATTGTATTCCAACTTATCTATGGTTTAGAAACTATTTTACTAGCCATAGATTCATCAAAATAAGCAAACAAGACATGAAAAACAGAATCTGCCAAAAACAGAACAGTCTGTAGTAATCTGTAACTAACGCAAACTTCTGTAACTCCAAAAAATCTACCAAAATAGGAAGACCTAGGCAATTTGTTTATTGATCAGCAGGAATTGCAATCAGTATTTTATCACGTTCTGGTGGTTTTTAACAATTGGTTTCATGAACAGAAAGTTTCTGGAAATTACAGCAAGATCAAATAACTATCATCCAAGAAGATCCTATAGGTTTGACTTGGCACAAACACTAACTGAAACATAAAAACACATCTAACCAGAGGCTAGAACAAATATTTATTCCTAAACATAAGCAAAAAGCAAAAAACTAAAAATAAAATTTGGTTGCCTCCCAACAAGCGTTATCATTTAACGCCCTAGCTAGGCATAATAGCAAGGATAGATCTAGGTATTGCCATATTTGGTTGGCAATCCATAAGTGGATCTCATGATAGATTCATATGGCAATTTTATTTTCTTCCTAGGGAACTGTTCCATGCCTTTCTTTAACGGAAATTGGAATCTAATATTCCCTTCCTTCATATCAATAATTGCACCAGCCGTTCTAAGGAAAGGTCTACCAAGAATAATAGGACATGAAGGATTGCAATCTATATCAAGAACGATAAAATCTACGGGCACGTAATTCCTATTTCCAACAATAAGAACATTATTAATTCTTCCCATAGGTTTCTTAATAGTGGAATCCGCAAGGTGCAAGTTTAGAGAGCAATCATCAAAATCATGGTAATCTAGCAAATCGCACAAAGTTTTGGGAATAGTGGAAACACTAGCACCCAAATCACACAAAGCATAGAACTAATGATCTTTAATTTTAATTTTAATAGTCGGTTCCCACTCATCATAAAGTTTTCTAGGGATAGAAACTTCCAACTCAAGCTTTTCTTCATAAGATTGCATCAAGGCGTCAACGATATGTTTGGTAAAGGCTTTATTTTGACTATAAGCATGAGGAGAATTTAGCACGGATTGCAACAAGGAAATACAATAAATAAAAGCGCAATTTTCATAATTAAATTCCTTGAAATCCAAAATAGTGGGTTTAGCAACATATAGGGTTTTGATTTCTTCAATCCCACTTTTATCAATTTTAGCATCAAGATATGAAAACTCTGAATTTTTGGAACGCCTTCTAGGTAAAGGTGGATCATATTCAGTACCATCATTATCAAGATTCATATTGCAAAACAAAAATTTAATAGGGGACACATAAATAACTTTTAGATCTTCATCTTTATTTTCATAGGAAATAGAAGAACACGCTCTTATAAAGGCATCTTTCGTAGCACGCATCCTAGCGGTTCTTTCTTTGCACTCATCAATGGAAATTCTCATGGCTTTGAGAGACTCATTGATATCATGCTTAGGAGGAATAGATCTAAGCTTTAAAGAATCAACATCAAGAGAAATTCTATCAATGTTCCTAGCCAAATCATCAACTTTAAGCAATTTCTCTTCAAGCAAAGCATTGAAATTCTTTTATGAATTCATAAATTCTTTAACACTAGTCTCAAATTCAGAAGGTATCTTATTAAAATTTCCATAAGAGTTGTTGTAGGAATTAACATAATTATTAGAATGATTACTAGGATAAGGCCTAGGATTAAAGTTTCCTCTATACGCGTTGTTACCAAAATTATTCCTACCAACAAAATTCACATCCATAGATTCATTATTATTCTCAATCAAAGTAGACAAAGGCATATCATTAGGATCAGAAGAAACACTCTTACTAGCAAATAATTTCTTAAGTTCATCCATCTTTCCACTCAAAACATTAATTTCTTCTATCGCATGCACTTTTTTATTAGTATATCTTTCAGTGTGCCATTGAGAATAATTAACCATAATATTATATAGGAGTTTAGTAGCTTATCCTAAAGTGATTTCCATAAAAGTGCCTCCCGCAGCCGAATCTAAAAGATTTCTAGAAGCAAAATTCAATCCGGCATAAAAAATTTGTATAATCATCCACAAATTCAAACCATGAGTAGGGCAATTACGTATCATTAATTTCATCCTCTCCCAAGCTTGTGCAGCATGTTCATGGTCAAGTTGATTAAAATTCATAATATCGTTTCTAAGAGAGATGATCTTAGCGGGAGGAAAATACTTAGAGATAAAAGCATCTTTGCATTTGTTCCAAGAATCAATACTATTTTTAGGCTAAGACGAAAACCAAGCTTTAGCACGATCTCTAAGCGAAAAAGGAAATAGCTTCAATTTAACAATATCATTATCAACATCTTTCTTCTTTTGCATATCACACAAATCAACGAAGCTATTTATATGGGTAGCGGCATCTTCACTAGGAAGGCCGGCGATTTGATCTTTCATGACAAGATTCAACAAAGCAGCATTGATTTCACATGATTCAGTATTGGTAAGAGGAGCAATCGGAGTGCTAAGGAAATCATTATTGTTGGTATTGGTAAAGTCACATAATTTGGTATTATCTTGAGCCATCGTGACAGACAAGCAATCCAACACACGAGCAAACAAAGGGAAGCGAACAAGAGGCGAACAGAAAAAGAGAGGGCGAATAAAACGGCAAGGGTGAAGTGGGGGAGAGGAAAACGAGAGGCAAATGGCAAATAATGTAATGCGGGAGATAATGGATTGTGATGGGTACTTGGTATGTTGACTTTTGCGTAGACTCCCCGGCAACGGCGCCAGAAATGGCTCGTTGTCGGGAGTCCAAATCTTGACTCGACCTTACGTAAGCCTCCTCGACAACGGCGCCAGAAATTCTTCTTGCTACCTCTTAAGCACTGCGTTGGATTGTCAGGACCCCGATTCCAAGTCACATCGACCCAGCCGGTAACACCTCATATTACTTTGCGGCCTCACGCACGGTAGACCCACGGGTGTCGCCTTACCATGGCCCGGGACCGTTTGCGCCTTTTGGCTCACGTATATGATGGTGTAGCTAGCATCCATATGACAGAGAACCCGGGATGACATGGCTAGTCGTGAACCCAAAGCGGCACTAACCCATGGGGACAGGCATACATGAATCACATCGAGCATGTCGGTCATCAACGTATGACTCCGGGCTGTAGCACTGGGCTAACAGGACTCCGGTTACCCGGGCTGTAGCAGGCTAGGCAGGACTCCGGATGTCACCGCGTGACATTTCCCCGAAGGGACAGACATAGGAACGAAGTGAATCACATGCCGGCCAGTCAAGTGTCCAGAGCAGTAGTGCTGGGCTAGCAGGACTCCAGTGAACCAGGCTGTAGCGGACTACTATCGCTCAGGAAGCACTAGACTACATTTCCCCATATGAGAGGCTGCCAAGGATAAACCACTAGTTTGTCGGATCCCACTCATACCAAGCATTTCAATCATACACACAATATGCCCGATATGAGTACATACAACATGGCATCACAAAAAAACTGTACAACTCAAGTACTTTATTTAAAAGGCTCCGAGGATCCATACATAACATATTCATACAGGTAGGGGTCTCACGACCCGACACTCAAGTCATACAAACATACAAGCACATGCGGAAGCAAACTAGTCTGAGTACAGACACTAGAAAGAAAGAAGGCTTGACGAAGCCTGTCTATCTACATCGACCCATCACAAGTCTTGGATCACCACCTGGGTGGCTAGTCACTCGTCAACGTCGAGGTCTACATAGAACCCATCGGAGGGGGCGGTGTTGTCGTTTGAAAACATTAATTAAAGCAACATGAGTACGGAGGTACTCAGCAAGTCTTACAACAGAGTCCTATTATACATGCACATTCTCAAGAAGGTAGTGGAGTTATTGCAGCAAGCCAGCTTTGACTCGTGGCTAAGCTATCCTACGATAGACACAACTTGTAAAACATTTGTCGCACATGAGTCCACTAATCACCAACACAATACTCCACCGTGGATCTTCTCTCGTCAACCTACGAGAGGGCCATCCGCGGTACTCACACTTATCTTGAGGCTTTTAGTAGTATCCATTTACTTGTCTATGAACTGCATAGGTGACCAAGTAGTCCTTTACCGCGGACGCGGCTATTCGAATAGTCTTATACCCTGCGGGGGTGTACTTCTTCACACACGCTCTCACCACTTATCGCCGCTACACGACGTGTACTCGGCAACCTTCAAGCGGAAGCCCAGCGAGGGTGTCGGCCACGACCTGACTGAACACACGAGTCCCTAGTCCAGGTTTATCACCTATCCGGGTTCCATCTGCAGGGAGTCCGGCCGAGGTTTCCACTAACGGCCCAGAACGATGTGTGCAGGGTTCCCGAGACACCAAACGGGCGAATCGGTACACCGGGCCACGTGCCTACCGCAACACAACCCACCCCCATGGTCAGCGCTGCGTGCGGCCCCCAGCATACTACAAACACCAGAAACTACTTGCAACTCCCTGACTGAGGACAAGAGTGATTAATAAGTCGAGAGGGTCCATTGGTTTTGGGCCCAATACGTGGTAGTAGCTGAATCTTAAATCATGCACACAGATCTTAGTTCTTATAGACGGCCTCAATGAACCAACCCACCATGTACTCCTACATGGCCTCTCATCGATACCTTTACCAAATCATGTTCAACACTTCACTCTCGTTACCGACACAAACTTTCACTCTAGTTCATCACCCCGATGAGCCAGACCTGACACAACTCTAAGCATAGCAAGCATAGCATGGTAGGAAACACAGACATGGCTCAATCAACTCCTACACATGCTAGTGGGTTTCATCTAGTTATTGTGGCAATGACAGGTCATGCAAAGGAAGTGGTTCAGCTACCGTAACACACAACAGTTTGAATCGCGTTGTCTTAATGCAGTAAACAAGAGCAGAAATGAGAACATGGGTTTGTATCGGAATGATCAATGGGTTTCTTGCCTGACGGAGTGGTAGTGGGATACTGCCCTTAAGTTGGATACTCGTGAATATCCTCGGAGGCAGAACCTACCACAAAGAACACAACGAAACACAATCACCACATGGCAATATGCAACAATATGATGCATGCAATGACATGGCAAAATGGTGTGTGATAAGTCTAATGCAACTTGGAACAGAATGGTTTGAGTCCATTTGGACCAAAGATTCAAATGATCACCCAAAATAATAAGTGATATAGGTGCATTAGCTTGTTTCACCTAAACAACAAGGTTAAAGTGTTCTGACATGCATGAAACTATTACAGATGGAAAGATTGGATTTTTCTGATCAAATTTCATATATAAATCTTTTCATTTGGAGTTACAGATTATTTTCTATGAATTTTTGAAGTTTGCAACAATTTCTGGAATTTCCTATATAAGAATAATTCCAGTAATTGAATTAATGCGTCTGCATTGCGTCAGGGTGACGTTAGTGGTCAACGGGGACGTCCGGGTCAACCTGACCATTGGGTCCCGCGTGTGAGCAGTTAATTAAACTAACTAAAATTAGTTAAAACTAATCTGGTTAGTTAGTAGAAGGGGGTCCCACTTGTCATAGACTCAGGTGAGTCAACTTGGGCCCACCCAGTCAAGGTCAACGGTCAAACCCGCCGGCGTCTAGTCGCCGGCAAGGCCAGACGCGGTGGTGAGAGTGCGTTAGCACGTTCCAGCGACCAAATGGACGGCGGAGACCATCTACGGGTAGCTGGGAGCATGACGCAGCGTTTGGTGGTGGTAGTCGAGCTCGGGGTGGCCGGGAACGTCGTCGGCGACGAGCTAGGCGGTCGCCGTAGTCGGGTGAGGACGAACACGACGCTACGGGGCACAGCGAGGTGCGTGGAGTGGTGCTACGGCCTCTTGGGAATGCGGTGAAGTTAGTGGACAAGGTGGCGTGGCCAGTGGTTGGCCGGAGACACGTCGGCGACGAGCTCGGCGGTGGCGCATGCGGTGATGCTTCGTGCAACTGCTACGGTGCACGAAAGGGCAAACAGATAGGATGGGCAGGTGGCGGAGCTCACGACGGTCACGCAGAGACGGACGGCGCAGTCGGGAACGAGCTGATGCGGCGGCGACGTTGCAGGGGATCTCCGGCGGTGGTTGACGAAGACGAGGTCGGTGGAGATGTTGCGGAGCGTGCGAGCGCTCGGGGCTCGGCCTGCCCGATGTAGTCGACGATGGCGGAGCGAACGGACACGGTGGCGCGGCACAGGGACGACGAAGAACGCGACTACGTCGGCGGTGCGGCGGCAGGGGTGTCGGCCATGGTGCGGGAGAGCGAGGGAGAGAGGTAGGGGGCGAATGAGGTGTCCACGGGGTCAGGGCGGCGACGTCGAGCCTGACCAGCATCCAGGCACGCGAAGCGGCAAGCTGCTGGCACCGTGGCGAGCTCGCGCTCGCCGACGTCAGCTCTCTGCCTGCTTGGCGGGGACGAAGCAGCTGGCTGGCATGGGCCAGCACAGTGCTGGGCCGCCAAGTGGGCCGGCTGTTGGGCTGCGGCCAGGTAAGTCTCTGCCTTCCTTTAATTTCTGTTTTCTAATTTTTTGTAGGTTTGTGGCTTTATTAAAAATAGTCAGGCACTTACAAAAATCCTGGAATTAATCATAGGCTTAGTTTAGAATATTTCCAACAGCCTACACTTATTTCCAGAATTATTTGAGCATTTAAAATATTTACTAGCATTTAAATGCCCAAATGCAACTTACATATGATTTAATTCAATAACCTTCTGTTGTCCTAGAAAATTGTGCACCAATTTTGCCAGAGGTTCTAACCCAAGACAAAGAGGGTGAACTTTTTAGAAGGGCATTTCAGGTTCATTGAAAATATTTTTAGTAAACCCTAGTTGATTCCAGGGGGTTCTATCTTCCCCAATTCAAGTTTCTGATGAAGATAGACATGATGCAACACTCTAATGCTTGACTAGCTAGGATGTGACAACTCACCCCCACTCAAAAGAATCTCGTCCCGAGATTTAGGATCCGTCGGGAAGAAGGTAGGGTACTCAAGTCGAAGACAATCCTCCCTTTCCCAAGTAGCTTCTTGCTCGGAATGGTGTGACCATTGAACCTTGAGGAACTTGATATCCTGGCGTCGAGTGGTACGCTCGGCTTGATCAAGGATACGAATGGGATATTCTCGATATGTGAGATTATCTTGGAGATCAAGCGTTTCATGGTCCACTCCACGGATAGGATCCGAGATGCAACACTTGAGTTGAGAGACGTGGAAGACATCATGAACTCTGGAAAGATGCGGAGGTAGTTCCAACTGGTAGGCAACTTCCCCTCGTTTGGTAAGAATGCGAAAGGGTCCAATGTAACAAGGAGCCAATTTGCCTTTGATACCGAATCGACGGGTTCCCTTTAAAGGTGTAACCCGAAGGTAAGCCTTCTCGCCAACTTCATAGGACATAGGCTTATGCTTGCGGTCATATTGACTCTTTTGGCGAGATTGGGCTGTTTTCAATTTCTCACGAATAATGCGAACCTGCTCTTCTGCTTCCTGGATCATATCCGGTCCAAAGAGTTGTCTTTCCCCGGTTTCTGACCAGTTAAGAGGCGTTCGACATTTTCGTCCATAGAGAACTTCGAAAGGAGCTTTTCCCAAGCTAGCTTGATAACTATTGTTATAAGCGAATTCGGCGAATGGAAGACATTTCTCCCAATTCATACTGAAGGAGATGACAGAAGCTCGAAGCATATCCTCCAGAATTTGATTGACTCGTTCTACTTGACCACTTGATTGAGGATGGAAGGCGGTGCTAAAGGAGAGACGAGTCCCCATAGCATTTTGGAAACTTTCCCAAAATCAAGAGG
The DNA here is from genome assembly GCA_032464435.1 of Aegilops umbellulata. Taxonomy (NCBI): domain Eukaryota; kingdom Viridiplantae; phylum Streptophyta; class Magnoliopsida; order Poales; family Poaceae; genus Aegilops; species Aegilops umbellulata. Next base: position 187,370,419 of record CP136060.1, read on the forward strand.
TGAAGAGACTTCCACGGTCTGAGTTAATCTCCAATGGAACACCATGAAGAGACAATATTCGGGAGATGTACAAGTCAGCTAGCTGGCTAGCATTATACTCTCACGAACGGGTAGGAAGTGGGCTACTTTGGAAAGACGATCGACAACGGAAGATAGCATTATTCCCTTTCTTAGTCCTGGGAAACCCGGTAATGAAGTCCATACCGATTTTATCCCATTTCCATTCAGGAATAGCCAAAGGTTGAGGGGTGCCGGCAGGCCGTTGATGCTCTGCTTTAACACGACGACAGACGTCACAATTAGCAATGTATTGAGCGATTTCTCTCTTCATCCGAGTCCACCAAAACCTCTAGCGTAGATCTTGATACATTTTAGTACTACCAGGATGAATGGTGAGAGGGGATTCATGAGCTTCCTTAAGGATCAATCGCCTCAGGTTGCGTACCTTGGGAACCACTAGACGGTCTCCAAAGAACACGACACCTTGATCATCAATATAGAAACAATCTGCGACTCCTTTCTTGATGTTTCTCTTGATACGGGAGGTTCCCGGATCTACCTTCTGTGCCTTGATGATCTGATCCGTAAGGTTAGGTTTCGCCACCAGGGTGGAAAGGAATCCTCGAGGAACAATGTGAAGATTAAGCTTGCGAAATTCCTCATGGAGAAGTGGTTGACTTTGTTGTAACATCAGGCTGTTACAATAGGATTTACGACTTAGTGCATCAGCCATGACATTGGCTTTGCCTGGGGTGTAAGTTATTCCTAAGTCGTAATCCATAATCAACTCGACCCAACATCTTTGCCTGAGATTCAAATCCGGTTGGGTGAAGATGTATTTCAGACTTTGGTGATCAGTGTAAATTTCGCAACGATTACCAAGAAGGTAATGTCGCCAGGTTTTGAGTGCATGCACTACAGCTGCAAGCTCTAGATCATGTGTGGGATAATTATCCTCATGTGGACGCAACTATCGAGAAGCGTAGGCAATCACATGACGATCTTGCATGAGTATGCAACCTAGTCCTTGTCGCGAGGCGTCGCAATAGATAACAAAGTCCTTAGAAAAATCTGGTGGTACAAGCACGGGAGCAGATGTCAGGCGTCTTTTCAGTTCCTGAAAGCTGAACTCGCACTATGGGGTCCACTTGAACTTTTTATCTTTCTTGAGGAGTTCGGTTAGAGGCTTAGCAACCTTGGAGAAATTCTCGATGAAGCGGCGGCAATAGCTCACTAAACCAAGAAAACTCCAAACTTGCTTGACCGTTTTCAGGTGGAGTCCAGTCAAGGACGGCTTGAACTCGCTCGGGATTGACAACAATGCCCTTACCAGAGATTACATGGCCCAGATAGGTCACTTCTGGCAACCAGAATTCACACTTAGAGAATTTGGCATAAAGGCGATGCTCTCGAAGTTTCATCAATACTAGCCTTAGATGTTCGGCATGTTCTTCCTCATTCTTGGAAAAGATGAGTATATCATCGAGGTATACCACGACGAATTTATCCAAATACTCCATGAAGATCGAGTTCATTAACCGAGAGAAGGTGGCTGGAGCATTGGTTAAACCGAAAGACATGACGCTGTACTCGTATTGGCCATAACGAGTAACAAAGGCCGTTTTAGGAATGTCCCCGTTCTTGATTTTGATTTGATGGTAGCCTAACCTCAAATCCATCTTGGAAAAGACTGAGGATCCAACGAGCTGATCATACAGGTCCTTGATCCTGGGGAGCGGGTGCTTGTTCTTGATAGTGACCAAGTTGACAGGTTAGTAATCTACAACCATCCGATCCGTTCCATCCTTCTTCTTGACGAAGAGGACGGGGCAAGCCCATGGAGAAGAACTAGGACGGATGAAACCCTTGTGCAAGGACTCATCGAGTTGTTTCTTAAGCTCAGCTAGTTCTAGGGGTGCCATCTTATAAGGTCTTCTAGAGATTGGGACAGTTCCTGGGACAAGATCTATCACGCACTCGACATCTCTGTCAGGTGGAACACCTGGCAGTTCCTCTGGAAAAACATCCGGAAAGTCACGGACTATCGGAATATCTTCAAGGTCTGGAAGGGGGTTGGCATTTAAGGAGTAGAGCTAACGCTCAGACACTCGGGTCAAAACATTGACTGTCTTGCCCGATGGATGGGTGAGTTGAACAATTCTAGTAGAGCAATCAACCTTAGCGTAATGGGCTGACATCCAGTCCATACCCAAGATGATGTTTATGTCTGAGGACTTGAGAGCTATTAGTGATGCAAGGAAGACCAATCTGTCGACAAGAATTTCATTTCCATGGCTTATTCTAGAGGTTTGCCATCTAGAACCATGAGTTTGAATTTCCATGGAGGTGGGCATGTCACTAAATGTGGTGTTGTGCAATCGAGCATAGCTCTCATAAATAAATGAATGATATGCTCCAGTATCAAAGAGAACAGTTGCCGGATGGCAATTAACAAGGAGCGTACCGAGAACAACGTTGGGATCTTCATGAGTCTCCTCGGCTAAGACGTAGTTGACATGGCCACGAGCAGTGGTGGCTGGCTTGGCGTAGATCACCTTTCCTGCTGGCTTGCCACGGCCAACAGAGTTCCCAAACTAGTTGGGGTTGTTCTGGGGACACTCGCGGATGTAGTGACCCATCTCCCCACACTTGAAACAAGTTATCACATTGGGACGTGGAGCAGCATTAGCAGCGGGGCCACCATAGGCCTTGGGCGGTGCATACGGCTGGTTGGGGCGAGGCGCCTCAAAGGATGGCCTCGGAGTGAACCTGGGTGGCAGAGCAGTGTTTGGAATCCAGACCCGGCGCTTCTGAGATCCAGAGCCGGATGAAGATCCAAAGTCACGGGAGTGCTTATGTGAGGCTTCAAAGTCAGTCTGACCTGTCTCAGCACTGATGGCCTTGTTGACTAACTTCTGGAAGGAGGTGCACTCGTGCAGACGAAGATCACGGCGAAGCTCGGGGCTAAGTCCCTTGCGGAACCTTGCCTGCTTCTTGGCGTCGGTGGATACCTCTTCAGGAGCATATCGTGCTAGATTTCCAAACTCGCGACTATATGCATCCACAGTCAGTCTACCCTGGGTGAAATTGCAGAACTCTTCCCTCTTGCGATCCATGAGACCTTCCGGGATGTGATGTTCATGGAATGCCTCATTGAATTCAACCCAAGTAGTCATTTGGCCGACCGGGCGCATAGCCTCAAAGTTTTCCCACCAAAGGCTAGCAGGGCCTTCGAGGTGATAGGCAGCAAAGGTAACCTTATCAGCTTCGGCTACATTGGCAGAACGTAGCTTGTGGGTGATCCTGCGAAGCCAGACATCCGCATCGAGAGGCTCGGCGGAATGGTTAAACTTCGGTGGGTACAGCTTGACAAAGTCATTGATTGACATCAGGACGTTCCTCGGCTGCCGTGCAGTATTCTGCTCAATCTGCTCCAGCAAGCGATTGGTCTCACGTTTGTTTCGTTCTGCCTCTAGCATTACTTCGGCCAGAGAAGGCGGTTGAGGCAGATTGTCAGTCCTAGCTGCGCTGGCTTCACCCTGCTCCGGGGCAGCCGGGTTGTTCCGGGTGTTGACCATCCTAGGAAAACAAGACAACGGTTCAGACAAGGATGGCAAAATCCTGGCAAGGAAGTGCGGAATGTAATGGATAACATGGAATGCAGAGATGTTCATCCATATGACATGGTAATATAGAATCTGCCATATATATACCAATGGTCATACACACCATTCATAGTTTAGTACAAGCCCAGGCTAAAGTACAACTACGGTGAAAGACGTTACATCTCATCGGAGGCATTCCAAGCTCCTATACATTATTTTTCTACACCTCCGGGATTGATACACACCAAGTCATATTCCACAAGTCACGCAGGACGGTGGAAATATAACTATTACAATACTGGTGATACTACTACTAACTCAGACAGCTCTGTAGTAGTCCTCATAGAAGTCACCTCCATAGCCTGGAAGTTCAACGTGGCCATCCAGAAACAGACGGTCCTGAGGAGCTTGTGGACCATAGGGGCTAGGATGAGGTCTTGGACCAACAAACGGTGGCCTGCGGGGACCACGGGGTGGGGTGATGCCTCCCACATCACGCCAATCCACCATGTCTGGCAGAGCAGATCTCACAGGATACAGATCCCTCGTATCCATACATCCAGCTTGCACAGCCGGTGCAAACCGAGTCAAAGTGGCCCAATGATCAGCACGGGTGTTGAAAAGCTCCAGTCTCAAGGCCCGATTCTCTCGGTCCTTATCCTCGAGCATCTCGGCAGTGGTGCGGGTAAGTGAGTCCTCATGTGTGGCGTCAGCATAGATGGCCTGGAGATACCCTTGCGCTCCAGGGAGCGAAGCTGGCATATAACGGAAGTCTGTGTTCCGAAGCAGACCGGTCCTGACTCGCATGTTGGTCATCATGGAATAGGCAACATCCTGCACAACCATCTCAACAGTGACCCCAAGTCCATAAGAACAGTGAAGGGGCTTGGTAGATCCAGGATAAGAAGGAAATATCCTAACAGTGCAGAAATATTGGCTTTGATTAAAGTCTCGGAATTGCTCTTCGATAGTGTATTCCAGATACCAACGGTAGCCCGTCTCGATCATTACCCGGACTAACATAGCAGTATGACCGGGCACATCAAGGCACCGGGTCAGACGAACCACTTGGTTCTGAGCACAAGTGGCCATCTGAAAGCACAACCACAATACAAAGACATTAGAATTTCTAGGGAAAATCGGACAGCATAACAGCTGTAAATGCTCAGAGACGGAGTTGAGACATCCACAACAGTTGCAAAAGCCACTCAACAACATCATATCAAGGTTCTGGTTCAACTGGCAACATACTAAAATTAGTAAAAACTGAACTGAGGCTGGTAACCAACAACCCTATAAGTTACTATGGATTAGTAACACGTGAACCTGATAGAGAGAAGAGAGCCTAGTCCTTAACCCATGTATAATGAGAAGAGAATGACACAAATCAGAGGGCATAAGGTAAAGGAGTAAAAAGAGCCTTACGTTCCCTCCCACAATCAATTCCCCTACGTATAACTAAAGCATTTCTACACTCGACATCGAACAGTTTGGCTTAGCGAACCTATAGGCAGTCCAGCTCTGATGCCAACGCTGTAAGGACCTCGATTCCAAGTCACATCGACCCAGCAGGTAACACCTCATATTACTTTGCGGCCTCACGCACGGTAGACCCACGGGTGTCGCCTTACCATGGCCCGGGACCGTTTGCGCCTTTTGGCTCACGTATATGATGGTGTAGCTAGCATCCATATGACAGAGAACCCAGACCGACATGGCTAGTCGTGAACCCAAAGCGGCACTATCCCATGGGGACATGCATACATGAATCACATCGAGCATGTCGGTCATCAACGTATGACTCCGAGCTATAGCACTGGGCTAACAGGACTCCGGTTACCCGGGCTGTAGCAGGCTAGCCAGGACTCCGGATGTCACCGCGTGACATTTCCCTGAAGGGACAGACATAGGAACGAAGTGAATCACATGTCGGCCAGTCAAGTGTCCAGAGCAGTAGTGCTGGGCTAGCAGGACTCCGGTGAACTGGGCTGTAGCGGAGTACTATCGCTCAGGAAGCACTAGACTACATTTCCCCATATGAGAGGCTGCCAAGGATAAACCACTAGTTTGTCGGATCCCACTCATACCAAGCATTTCAATCATACACACAATATGCCCGATATGAGTACATACAACATGGCATCACAACAAAACTCTACAACTCAACTACTTTATTTAAAAGGCTCCGATGAGCCATACATAACATATTCATACAGGTAGGGGTCTCACGACCGGACACTCAAGTCATACAAACATACAAGCACATGCGGAAGCAAACTAGTCTGAGTACAGACACTAGAAAGAAAGAAGGCTTGACGAAGCCTGTCTATCTACATCGACCCATCACAAGTCTTGGATCACCACCTGGGTGGCTAGTCACTCGTCAACGTCGAGGTCTACATAGAACCCATCGGAGGGGGCGGTGTTGTCGTTTGAAAACATTAATTAAAGCAACATGAGTACGGAGGTACTCAGCAAGTCTTACAACAGAGTCCTATTATACATGCACATTCTCAAGAAGGTAGTGGAGTTATTGCAGCAAGCCAGCTTTGACTCGTGGCTAAGCTATCCTACGATAGACACAACTTGTAAAACATTTGTCGCACACGAGTCCACTAATCACCAACACAATACTCCACCGTGGATCCTCTCTCGTCAACCTACGAGAGGGCCATCCGCGGTACTCACACTTATCTCGAGGCTTTTAGTAGTATCCATTTACTTGTCTATGAACTGCATAGGTGACCAAGTAGTCCTTTACCGCGGACGCGGCTATTCGAATAGTCTTATACCCTGCAGGGGTGTACTTCTTCACACACGCTCTCACCACTTATCGCTGCTACACGACGTGTACTCGGCAACCTTCAAGCGGAAGCCCGGCGAGGGTGTCGGCCACGACCTGACTAAACACACGAGTCCCTAGTCCAGGTTTATCGCCTATTCGGGTTCCATCCGCAGGGAGTCCGGCTGAGGTTTCCACTAACAGCCCCGAACGATGTGTGCAGGGTTCCCGAGACACCAAACGGGCGAATCGGTACACCGGGCCACGTGCCTACCGCAACACAGCCCACCCCTATGGTCAGTGTTGCGTGCGGCCCCCAGCATACTACAAACACCAGAAACTACTTGCAACTCCCGGACTGAGGACAAGAGTGGTTAATAAGTCGAGAGGGTCCATTGGTTTCGGGCCCAATAAGTCGAGAGGGTCCATTGATCTCAGTTCTTAGGGACGGCCTCAATGAAACAACCCACCATGTACTCCTACATGGCCTCTCATCGATACCTTTACCAAATCATGTTCAACACTTCACTCTCGTTACCGACACAACCTTTCACTCTAGTTCATCACCCCAATGAGCCAGACCTGACACAACTCTAAGCATAGCAAGCATAGCATGGTAGGAAACTGTCAGGACCCCGATCCTAAGTCACACCGATCCAGCATGTAACACATCATATCACTTTGTGGCCTCACGCTCGGTGTTCCCACGGGTGCCACCTTACCTGGCCCGGGACCGTTTGCGCCTTTTGGCTCACGTATATGATAGTGTCGCTAGCATCCATATGACAGAGAACCCGGGCCGACATGGCTAGTCGTGAACCCAAAGCGGCGCTAACCTATGAGGACAGGCATACATGAATCACATCGAGCATGTCGGTCATCAACGTGTGAATCCGGGCTGTAGCACTGGGCTAACAGGACTCCGGTAACCGGCTGTAGCAGGCTAGGCAGGACTCCGGATGTCACCGCGTGACATTTCCCCGAAGGGACAGACACAGGAACGAAGTGAATCACATGCCGGCCAGTCAAGTGTTCCGAGCAGTAGTGCTGGGCTAGCAGGACTCCGGTGAACCGGGCTGTAGCGGACTACTATCGCTCCGAAGCACTAGACTACATTTCCCCATATGATAGGCTGCCAAGGATAAACAACTAGATAGTCGGATCCCACCCATACCAAGCATTTCAATCATACACACAATATGCCCGATATGAGTAGATACAACATGGCATCACAACAAGACTCTACGACTCCAAATATTTATTCATTAGGCTCCGAAGAGCGAGATATTACAAACATGGGTCTCATGACCCGACATTCAAAGCATACAAGTCAAACACATGCGGAAGCTTAACATGTCTGAGTACAGACATCTACAAATGGAAAAGGCTGAGAAGCCTGACTATCTACCAGATCCTGCCGAGGGCACAAGATCGTAGCTGAGGTAACAAGCTAAACGTCGAAGTCCACACGGAACTACTAGCGAGACTGACATCTCTCTCTGCAAAACATAAAATAGGCAAACGTGAGTACAAACGTACTCAGCAAGACTTACATCAGAACTAGCTACATATGCATCAGTATCAAAGGGGGTGGTGGAGTTTAACTGCAGCAAGCCAGCTTTGACTCGGTGGCTATCCTGAACTACGACTGCAAGTAACTCTTTGAGGTGGCGCACACGAGTCCACATATTCACCATCCAATACACCACTATGGATCCACTTCCGTCTCCCTACGAGAAGGCCATCCATAGCACTCACGCTTATCTTGCGTATTTTAGAGTATCCACTTTCACTTGTCTATGAACTGTTATAGGCAACCCAGAAGTCCATAACCGCGGACACGGCTATTCGAATAGATGATGTTAACCCTGCAGGGGTGTACTTCTTCACACACGCTCTCACCACTTACCGCCGTTTACACGACATGTACTCGGCAACCTTCAAGCGGAAGCCCAGCGAGGGTGTCGGCCACGGCCTACCTAAACACTCAAGTCTCTAGTCCAGGTTTATCGCCTATTCGGGTTCCATCCATGAGGAGATCCGGCCGGAGTTTCGCTCACAGCCCCAAACGATGTGTACAGGGTCCGAGACACCAAACGGGCGCCCGGCTGCCCGGCCACGTGCCTACCGCAACACAGCCCACCCCTACGGTCAGCGCTGCGTGCGGCCCCCAGCATACTACAAACACCAGAAACTACTTTGCAACTCCTGGACAGAGGACAAGGGTGATCAAGAAGCCGAGAGGGTCCATTGGTTTCGGGCCCAATGCGTGGTAGTAACTGTATCATGGATCACAAACACAGAACTCAGTTCCTGAGGGCGGCTTCAATGAGACAACCCACCATGTACTCCTACATGGCCTCTCACCAATACCTTTACCAAATCGTGTTCACACACTTAGCTCACACACAGTAGGACATGTTCATCACCATTCCAATTCATTCCCGATGTATCAGACCCGACTCAACTCTAAGCAGTAGCAGGCAGGACAAACAAGCATGGATGAGTAGGCACATCAGGGCTCAAACAACTCCTACTCATGCTAGTGGGTTTCATCTATTTACTGTGGAATGACAGGTCATGCAAAGGATAAAGGGGTTCAGCTACCGCAGCAAGTAACACATGAATCGTTGTTGTCCTAATGCAATAAAAGAGAGCAGGAGCGAGAGAGTGGGATTTTATCGGAATGAACAAGGGGGTTTTGCTTGCCTGGCACTTCCGAAGATAATATAGCTCTTCATCAGTGTCGTCGATCTCATCGTCGAAACCACGTCTATCGAGAGGGAACAATTACCGGCAACAGAGAAGGAAACACAATCAATGCGATGCACAATATGATGCATGCTCATAACATGGCAATATGAGTGTGTTGGCCTAATGCAACTACAACCAGATGGATTTGGGTCATATTGAACCAAAGGTTGAACCCCAAATTCAAATTATGAATTTAAATAGTGCCTTATCATGGTTTGCACTAAACAGCAAGGTTAAGTTCTTTAAACATGCATGAAACCAGTGCAGGTGGATAGATTGGATTTTTCTGATCATTTTTCATATATAAATCTTTGCATTTGGAGTTACGGTTGAATTTCTAGGAATTTTAGAAGTTTAGGGCATTTTTTGGAATTTCCTGAATTAAATTAAATCCAGAAAATAGCTTATTGCGTCAGCATGACAGCAGCATGACCTCAGCAGGTCAACCGGGGCTGCTCCAGGTCAAACCTGACGTGCGGGGTCCACCCGTCAGAGACACAGGGGCTAAACCCGGTCAAACCCAATGCTGACTGGGTTTGACCCTGCAGTAGGGCCCGCTGTCAGTGGCTATTAGGGTTGCTTAGGTGGCGGGGTTAGCGTCTAATGACGGCCACGTCAACACTCGCCGGAGCATGGCCGGCGACGACCACAGCCGAGGGCGGAGGCACGCCGGAATCGCGGCTCCGGCGTCCATTCGACGCGCGGATGAGTGCGGAGGGTGGCTGGCGCTCGGGCGCATCTAATGGAACATGCGGGAGGCTGTGGGGTGGCCTGAGGCGATGGCAACCACGACGGCGGCGGCGGCCGGAATTCGGGCAAGTGGCAAAATAGCACTACGGTGCGTTATCGGGGAAGACAAGTAGTGCTACGGCCTCCTGGAGGTGCGGGGAGCACAACTAGCTCAAGAATTTGAGCGGAGAGGCAAGGCAGAGCCATGGCCGACGTCCATGGCGGACGGCGGCGCTCAGCCGAAGGGGGCCACGGCTAGGGGACGAAAACGAGAGGGAAAACAGTGGGGGATGATGCGGGGGCTCATAGTGATCTCGCGGAGACGCTCAGAGTGCTCGGGGAGGTCCTGTACGCGGCTAAATCGACGGCGGCGATCCACGGCATCGAGGAAGAAGAAGGCGTTGAAGGCCTCTCTACGGGGTGTCCGGGCTTGCGTGAGTCTTCGAGGAGAAAGAGCCGGTCGTCGCGGTCCTTCAGAACACGGAGAGAGGTCGAGGGGGAGGCTGTGGCTACGTAGGCGATGAGCGGCGGCGACGAGCTCCGCTCGGTGGTGCTCGGGAGAGAGAGTCAGACGAGAGAGAGGCACGGGAGAGAGGGGGGAGTGGCCAGGGGTTGTGTGGCGTGCTTAGGGCGTCGGAGGAGTGAAGCAGGCAGGGTGGAGGTGGCCTACGCGTGGCCAGCAGGCGGCGAGCACGCGCCCTCCTGCCCACTGGCAGGAGGTTGGGGACGACTGGCAAGGTGGGGGTGGGCTGGGCCTCTGCTGGGCTGCCAGGTAAGCCCAGGTGAGGTTTGTTCTTTCCTATTTTTATTTTCTCTTTTTCTGTTATGATGTAACTGTTTGGGCTTTATTAAAGAATACCAGGGCACTTCTAAAAATCCTGGAAATAACTGTGGCACCTTCTAAAATATATGCAACAGCCCTCAAATATTTTCAGAATTATTAGAGCATTTAAAATATTTATAGAATTTAAATGCCCCAATTCAAATACAATATGAGTTAATTCAAAAATCCATAAATGGCCAAGAAACATGCTCATCATTTTTGCCAGAGGTTTTCACCTTTATCAAAATCATGAGCATTTCCAAAGGCATTTTGGGTTCATTGAAGATTATTTTTATTTTGATCCTAATTGCATTTCATTTAGTGCTAGGGCTGGTCATCCCCATTTCAAATTTCAAACAAATATAGACTTGATGCATGGATGCTTATGGAACTAATTGCAATCAATTCTAGGGCTGTGACAACTCACCCCCACTAAACAAGAATCTCGTCCCGAGATTCAAGACGTGAGGTAAGAAGACACTGGGGACACAAAGCTAACATGATCTTCTCGATCCAGGTTGCACTTCAAGAACGTTGATTCGATCATCATCTTGATCTTGACATCTTTCTAAGAGAACTCCATCCAACATGACAACGAGAAGAAAAGGAGAATATAGAGGATTCGATCTTCTCGAAGATCGAGCAACCGATGATTAACTCACAGCACGAGACATAGCGACACCTGTCGAGATGAGACACGATACACCCATCAAGAGTGATGGAAATGAGCATATGACAAGGTTTAACTAAGTAGTGGAATCCCCACACCTAGGAGGGTGGTGAACAGTGTCGATGTAGCAAGGAGTTGGGTTGCCATGATACCACGACGAGACACCTTAAGGAAGGTGACTCGAGGAACTATTCCCTTAAGTGGCAAAAAGAGTTACTTTTGATACAACGATCATTGAAACTCTATATACCAACCTAAGGCAATCACAAACGATCGTGTGAACGAATTCGAAGGATTGGCATACCCATACCAGAATGGATGATGTGGATTACCTTGTTGAAGACAACGCAATGGATGACTCTTGCTTATCACCGGAAATGGATGGGACCATGACAGGACCACTTTTGAAGATGATCCTAGACAGTAATTGCTGAGGTGCAAGCTGGGAACAAAATGCAAATGCTGGAAATGATCCTGGTAACTGGGAACAAAACTTAACAGTCGAGAGTGATTCCCCTGTTTGAGTGGTTATAGGGTAATCGAAGAGACTGAGAGCACGAGAATTCCTAGGGAGCAACTTCTACAGTGAGTCGCACAAAATCCTCATAGAGAAGATGGTCAAATAGTTCAATCAAGATACTACCATGATAGATCTTCCGGCTAGGTGTGTCGGCCAGACATCAACCTTGTCGGGACCTACATAACAGATCTTGGAAAAGGTTCCATCCATCACATCTGCCTGAGATTCAGATCTGGTTGGTAACGGAATATTTCAGACAGCCTGTCTGGAAAAGAAAGTTTGCAACACAAATCGACGATATGTCGTTGCGAGATTCTCGGGAAATGAACTACGATGGCAAGCTCCAAAACATGAGTTGGTTCTGCTACATACATATGAACACGCTGTCCGAGACAAGTATGATCACGTAGTAGTCTTAAGATAAAACACTACCGAGTTCAGGTGGAAAACCATCATCGAGGATGTTGGAGTCTTGTGCATGAACTAGTATTCGCACAACAACTTCTTTTTCTCGAACAAATCAATCAGTGGCTTGGTGTGCTAGGAACACATATGGAGTGGAGGTAATTAATCTGCCAAACCATAGAATACTTCGCACGTATGCATGACTGATTTGGGATGATTCCAGAGGAAACAAACAAACCTTTCTCAAATTCATGGCGGCAACTTACGCCAAATGCACGTGAATTAGAGGAAGTCACTCCTTTCATCCAAACGTATACCTCATGAGCAGAACATGAAGGCAATGCTTACAAAGTTTCCAATACTAGTGTAATGTCCAACATGAATCGCGGGGGAAGACAAAATGCTGCTGATGGGCTCAACAACAACTCATCGAAATTTCCATATCACTGGATTTCCACCATCATATGAACGATGTGATAGTATTGGTCAGACCCAAAAGATGTAATGGTGTATGCTCGAGGGATCAACCACGAGTAAGACAACATTACGAGCATCATTGGTTCTGATTTGACTCGACGATAGCCCATACTCAAGTCAAGGTTTTGACAAGGCAATAGATCCAACAACTGATCACGAGGACCAATTGATGAAGATATCAACTTTCTTCAACACACACCACAAAAGATATCCCTTAACATGAACTAAGTCAGACAAGCTTTATCTTCCAACTCTCCAAGTTGTTGTCTGGCTCAAACAACTAGCTCAGGGATATCTAACACAGATTCTTGGAGAAAGGGTGGTTCACAAGGAACCAACTTGATCACGAGCTCAACATAACAGTCTGAGGACAACCTGGTAATACTTCCGAGAAGATATTCGGAAAATCACGAACCACCAATATGTTGCTAAGCTCGAGAACAATCTTGCTTTTCAGGGCAAGACGATATGATAAAAAAAACAGGGGATTGAATAATCCTAACTCATTGATCGAAGAGTGCACCAGAAATAAGGACTAGGTAGCACGATCAATCTTAGGATGATGATTTAATAACCAACACGCTAAGGATGAGAATATTGTCCATTTACTACCAAGCAACGAGTTGCTCGGAGTATTGATCTCACACATCACAATTCACTTGTCGGCATTCCGGTTACAACAACACGGAAACCGAGGAATGAACAATGATGGCAAGAAGTGTTACTGCGTCAAGAACTCATAAGAGGTGGTGAAATTCTCATGACTCTCTTGACATAAAGATGGTAACACTCCAAGGTAGAATAGAATCAAAAGCTTGATTGCATTTGATCTGCAGAATACAACTGCTTCGACCCAATCCTAGAAATGGATGAGGTACTGGAGTTTGTTTCTCCAAGTCATTCCGGATAGAATGGCTTGACGGACCACAAGAGCAATAGGCATCGATAAACGAATGCTCGCATACTCTTGACTATCAATTGATGGAAGAAGGTCAGAAAACGACTAAGGAGGGACAACTCAAGGAACATATGATTTTCTGAGTTGTGGATGCATGGATTAGTATGTCAAACGAGTTCAACGAATTTCTTCCGGATAATCCATGCGGAGAGGTAGGACTGTCAGATTCACAATTATGGATGGAGAACTCCTCAAGAGTACTCTGGTTGTGATCTTTTGGTTCAGCAGAACTTCGGCCATAAGCAGTTCATGGTATTTGGAAGAATGATATACCACGGACCTCGATGACTATCGCAAAGGTTACTAATGTCCTAAGGAACTAGCAAGCACTATCAACATGAAGTAAGTAGGGTGAATCTCGGGTTCGGAGACCCATGAGTAGAATACCTACTACTAAACGGCATCATGGGATGCTTTCGAGAATGGTGGCCAGAATCATCACACCGGGAACACAAAACATGGCTAGATTGCTAGGTGACTCCCTAAAACACCTAGAGTCATAATAATAGCTACAACATATATGTCAAGGCAACGGAGTACCTCAACAGACCGATTAGTGTGCTTATTCCGACCAAAAGGACATCGGGAATGGAAGGAAAGGATTTGCAAATGCATCAGACTAGTTGGAAACCTGGGGTGACTCGGACAGCATAACGGCTGTAAATGCTCAGAAAAAGATTTGAGACATTCACAACAGTTTGCATAGACACTCAACAACATCATATCAAAGTTCTGCGGCCAGTTATGAGCATATGGAAGTAGTAGGAACTGAACTGAGGTTTAATCCAACAATCTTAGGCAACTACGGTTTAGTAACACGTCATCCTGATAGATAGATGAGAAGCCTATTTCTTAAACCCCGTAGAAGAGAAGAGGATGACTCAGATCAGAAGGCCATGAGGTATAAGGAGTAAAAAGAGCCTTACGTTCCCTTCCACAATCAATTCCCCTACATAACTAAAGCATTTCTAGACACGACTTCGACCAGTTTGGCTTGGTAATCCTACAGGCAGTCAGGCTCTGATACCAACGCTGTCAGGACCCCGATCCTAAGTCACACCGATCCAGCATGTAACACATCATATCACTTTGTGGCCTCACGCTCGGTGTTCCCACGGGTGCCACCTTACCTGGCCCGGGACCGTTTGCGCCTTTTGGCTCACGTATATGATAGTGTCGCTAGCATCCATATGACAGAGAACCCGGGCCGACATGGCTAGTCGTGAACCCAAAGCGGCGCTAACCTATGAGGACAGGCATACATGAATCACATCGAGCATGTCGGTCATCAACGTGTGAATCCGGGCTGTAGCACTGGGCTAACAGGACTCCGGTAACCGGCTGTAGCAGGCTAGGAAGGACTCCGGATGTCACCGCGTGACATTTCCCCGAAGGGACAGACACAGGAACGAAGTGAATCACATGCCGGCCAGTCAAGTGTTCCGAGCAGTAGTGCTGGGCTAGCAGGACTCCGGTGAACCGGGCTGTAGCGGACTACTATCGCTCCGAAGCACTAGACTACATTTCCCCATATGATAGGCTGCCAAGGATAAACAACTAGATAGTTGGATCCCACCCATACCAAGCATTTCAATCATACACACAATATGCCCGATATGAGTAGATACAACATGGCATCACAACAAGACTCTACGACTCCAAATATTTATTCATTAGGCTCCGAAGAGCGAGATATTACAAACATGGGTCTCATGACCCGACATTCAGAGCATACAAGTCAAACACATGCGGAAGCTTAACATGTCTGAGTACAGACATCTACAAATGGAAAAGGCTGAGAAGCCTGACTATCTACCAGATCCTGCCGAGGGCACAAGATCATAGCTGAGGTAACAAGCTAAACGTCGAAGTCCACACGGAACTACTAGCGAGACTGACATCTCTCTCTGCAAAACATAAAATAGGCAAACGTGAGTACAAACGTACTCAGCAAGACTTACATCAGAACTAGCTACATATGCATCAGTATCAAAGGGGGTGGTGGAGTTTAACTGCAGCAAGCCAGCTTTGACTCGGTGGCTATCCTGAACTACGACTGCAAGTAACTCTTTGAGGTGGCGCACACGAGTCCACATATTCACCATCCAATACACCACTATGGATCCACTTCCGTCTCCCTACGAGAAGGCCATCCATAGCACTCACGCTTATCTTGCGTATTTTAGAGTATCCACTTTCACTTGTCTATGAACTGTTATAGGCAACCCAGAAGTCCATAACCGCGGACACGGCTATTCGAATAGATGATGTTAACCCTGCAGGGGTGTACTTCTTCACACACGCTCTCACCACTTACCGCCGTTTACACGACATGTACTCGGCAACCTTCAAGCGGAAGCCCAGCGAGGGTGTCGGCCACGGCCTACCTAAACACTCAAGTCTCTAGTCCAGGTTTATCGCCTATTCGGGTTCCATCCATGAGGAGATCCGGCCGGAGTTTCGCTCACAGCCCCAAACGATGTGTACAGGGTCCGAGACACCAAACGGGCGCCCGGCTGCCCGGCCACGTGCCTACCGCAACACAGCCCACCCCTACGGTCAGCGCTGCGTGCGGCCCCCAGCATACTACAAACACCAGAAACTACTTTGCAACTCCTGGACAGAGGACAAGGGTGATCAAGAAGCCGAGAGGGTCCATTGGTTTCGGGCCCAATGCGTGGTAGTAACTGTATCATGGATCACAAACACAGAACTCAGTTCCTGAGGGCGGCTTCAATGAGACAACCCACCATGTACTCCTACATGGCCTCTCACCAATACCTTTACCAAATCGTGTTCACACACTTAGCTCACACACAGTAGGACATGTTCATCACCATTCCAATTCATTCCCGATGTATCAGACCCGACTCAACTCTAAGCAGTAGCAGGCAGGACAAACAAGCATGGATGAGTAGGCACATCAGGGCTCAAACAACTCCTACTCATGCTAGTGGGTTTCATCTATTTACTGTGGAATGACAGGTCATGCAAAGGATAAAGGGGTTCAGCTACCGCAGCAAGTAACACATGAATCGTTGTTGTCCTAATGCAATAAAAGAGAGCAGGAGCGAGAGAGTGGGATTTTATCGGAATGAACAAGGGGGTTTTGCTTGCCTGGCACTTCCGAAGATAATATAGCTCTTCATCAGTGTCGTCGATCTCATCGTCGAAACCACGTCTATCGAGAGGGAACAATTACCGGCAACAGAGAAGGAAACACAATCAATGCGATGCACAATATGATGCATGCTCATAACATGGCAATATGAGTGTGTTGGCCTAATGCAACTACAACCAGATGGATTTGGGTCATATTGAACCAAAGGTTGAACCCCAAATTCAAATTATGAATTTAAATAGTGCCTTATCATGGTTTGCACTAAACAGCAAGGTTAAGTTCTTTAAACATGCATGAAACCAGTGCAGGTTGATAGATTGGATTTTTCTGATCATTTTTCATATTTATAAATCTTTGCATTTGGAGTTACGGTTGAATTTCTAGGAATTTTAGAAGTTTAGGGCATTTTTTGGAATTTCCTGAATTAAATTAAATCCAGAAAATAGCTTATTGCGTCAGCATGACAGCAGCATGACCTCAGCAGGTCAACCGGGGCTGCTCCAGGTCAAACCTGACGTGCGGGGTCCACCCGTCAGAGACACAGGGGCTAAACCCGGTCAAACCCAATGCTGACTGGGTTTGACCCTGCAGTAGGGCCCGCTGTCAGTGGCTATTAGGGTTGCTTAGGTGGCGGGGTTAGCGTCTAATGACGGCCACGTCAACACTCGCCGGAGCATGGCCGGCGACGACCACAGCCGAGGGCGGAGGCACGCCGGAATCGCGGCTCCGGCGTCCATTCGACGCGCGGATGAGTGCGGAGGGTGGCTGGCGCTCGGGCGCATCTAATGGAACATGCGGGAGGCTGTGGGGTGGCCTGAGGCGATGGCAACCACGACGGCGGCGGCGGCCGGAATTCGGGCAAGTGGCAAAATAGCACTACGGTGCGTTATCGGGGAAGACAAGTAGTGCTACGGCCTCCTGGAGGTGCGGGGAGCACAACTAGCTCAAGAATTTGAGCGGAGAGGCAAGGCAGAGCCATGGCCGACGTCCATGGCGGACGGCGGCGCTCAGCCGAAGGGGGCCACGGCTAGGGGACGAAAACGAGAGGGAAAACAGTGGGGGATGATGCGGGGGCTCATAGTGATCTCGCGGAGACGCTCAGAGTGCTCGGGGAGGTCCTGTACGCGGCTAAATCGACGGCGGCGATCCACGGCATCGAGGAAGAAGAAGGCGTTGAAGGCCTCTCTACGGGGTGTCCGGGCTTGCGTGAGTCTTCGAGGAGAAAGAGCCGGTCGTCGCGGTCCTTCAGAACACGGAGAGAGGTCGAGGGGGAGGCTGTGGCTACGTAGGCGATGAGCGGCGGCGACGAGCTCCGCTCGGTGGTGCTCGGGAGAGAGAGTCAGACGAGAGAGAGGCACGGGAGAGAGGGGGGAGTGGCCAGGGGTTGTGTGGCGTGCTTAGGGCGTCGGAGGAGTGAAGCAGGCAGGGTGGAGGTGGCCTACGCGTGGCCAGCAGGCGGCGAGCACGCGCCCTCCTGCCCACTGGCAGGAGGTTGGGGACGACTGGCAAGGTGGGGGTGGGCTGGGCCTCTGCTGGGCTGCCAGGTAAGCCCAGGTGAGGTTTGTTCTTTCCTATTTTTATTTTCTCTTTTTCTGTTATGATGTAACTGTTTGGGCTTTATTAAAGAATACCAGGGCACTTCTAAAAATCCTGGAAATAACTGTGGCACCTTCTAAAATATATGCAACAGCCCTCAAATATTTTCAGAATTATTAGAGCATTTAAAATATTTATAGAATTTAAATGCCCCAATTCAAATACAATATGAGTTAATTCAAAAATCCATAAATGGCCAAGAAACATGCTCATCATTTTTGCCAGCGGTTTTCACCTTTATCAAAAATCATGAGCATTTCCAAAGGCATTTTGGGTTCATTGAAGATTATTTTTATTTTGATCCTAATTGCATTTCATTTAGTGCTAGGGCTGGTCATCCCCATTTCAAATTTCAAACAAATATAGACTTGATGCATGGATGCTTATGGAACTAATTGCAATCAATTCTAGGGCTGTGACAGAAACACAGACATGGCTCAATCAACTCCTACACATGCTAGTGGGTTTCATCTAGTTACTGTGGCAATGACAGGTCATGCAAAGGAAGTGGGTTCAGCTACCGTAACACACAGCAGTTTGAATCGCGTTGTCTTAATGCAGTAAACAAGAGCAGAAGCAAGAACATGGGTTTGTATCGGAACGATCAATGGGTTGCTTGCCTGACGGAGTGGTAGTGGGATACTGCCCTTCAGTTGGATACTCGTGAATATCCTCAGAGGCAGAACCTACCACAAAGAACACAACGAAACACAATCACCACATGGCAATATGCAACAATATGATGCATGCAATGACATGGCAAAATGGTGTGTGATAAGTCTAATGCAACTTGGAATAGAATGGTTTGAGTCCATTTGAACCAAAGATACAAATGATCACCCAAAATAATAAGTGATATAGGTGCATTAGCTTGTTTCACCTAAACAGCAAGGTTAAAGTTTCCTGACATGCATGAAACTAGTATAGATGGAAATATTGGATTTTTCTGATCAAATTTCATATATAAATCTTTTCATTTGGAGTTACAGATTATTTTCTATGAATTTTTGAAGTTTGCAACAATTTCTAGAATTTCCTATATAAGAATAATTCCAGTAATTGAATTAATGCGTCAGCATTGCGTCAGGGTGACGTCAGTGGTCAACCGGGACGTCCAGGTCAACCTGACCAGTGGGTCCCGCGTGTCAGCAGTTAATTAAACTAACTAAAATTAGTTAAAACTAATCTGGTTAGTTAGCAGAGGGGGGGTCCCACTTGTCATAGACTCAGGTGAGTCAACTTGGGCCCACCCAGTCAAGGTCAACGGTCAAACCCGCCGGCGTTTAGCCGCCGGCGAGGCCAAACGCGGCGGTGAGAGTGCGTTTGGTGGACGGCAGAGACCATCTACGGGTAGCTGGGAGCATGCCGCGGCGTTTGGTGGTGGTAGTCGAGCCCGGGGTGGCCGGGAACGTCGCCGGCGACGAGCTAGGCGGTCGCCGGAGTCGGGTGAGGACGAACACGACGCTACGGGGCACGGCGAGGTGCGTGGAGTGGTGCTACGGCCTCCTGGGGATGCGGTGAAGTTAGTGGACAAGGTGGCGTGGCCAGTGGTTGGCCGGAAACACGTCGGTGACAAGCTCAGCGGTGGCGCGTGCGGTGATGCTTCGTGCAGCTGCTACGGTGCACGAAAGGGCAAACGGAGAGGATGGGCAGGTGGCGGAGCTCACGGCGGTCACGAAGAGATGGACGGCGCGGTCGGGGACGAGCTGATGAAGCGGCGACGTTGAAGGGGATCTCCGGCGGTGGTTGACGAAGACGAGGTCGGTGGAGATGTTGCGGAGCGTGCGAGCGCTCGGGGCTCGGCCTACCCGATGTAGTCAACGATGGCGGAGCGACCGAACACGGTGGTGCGGCACGGGGACGACGGAGAATGCGACTACGTCGGCGGTGCGGTGGCAGGGGCGTCGGCCATGGTGCGGGAGAGCGAGGGAGAGAGGCAGGGGGGCGAATGAGGTGTCCACGGGGTCGGGGCGGCGACGTGGAGCCTGACCAGCATCTAGGCGCGCGAAGCGGCAAGCTGCTGGCGCCGTGGCGAGCTCGCGCTCGCCGACGTCAGCTCTCTGCCTGCATGGCGGGGACGAAGCAGCTGGCTGGCATGGGCCAGCACAGTGCTGGGCCGCCAGGTGGGCCAGTTGTTGGGCTGCGGCCAGGTAAGTCTCTGCCTTCTTTTAATTTCTGTTTTCTAATTTTCTGTAGATTTGTGGCTTTATTAAAAATAGTCGGGCACTTACAAAAATCCTGGAATTAATCATAGGCTTAGTTTAGAATATTTCCAACAGCCTACACTTATTTCCAGAATTATTTGAGCATTTAAAATATTTACTAGCATTTAAATGCCCAAATGCAACTTACATATGATTTAATCCAATGACCTTCTGTTGTCCTAGAAAATTGTGCACCAATTTTGCCAGAGGTTCTAACCCAAGACAAAGAGGGTGAACTTTTTAGAAGGGCATTTCAGGTTCATTGAAAATATTTTTAGTAAATCCTAGTTGATTCCAGGGGGGTTCTGGGGGTTCTGTCTTCCCCAATTCAAGTTTCTGATGAAGATAGACATGATGCAACACTCTAATGCATGACTAGCTAGGATGTGACATGGATTTCCTTGAAGAGGAAAGGATGATGCAGCAAAGTAGCGTAAGTATTTCCCTCAGTTTTTGAGAACCAAGGTATCAATCCAGTAGGAGGCTACGCGCGAGTCCCTCGTACCTGCACAAAACAAATAACTCCTCGCAACCAATGTGATAAGGGGTTGTCAATCCCTTCACGGTCACTTATGAGAGTGAGATCTGATAGATACGATAGTATAATATTTTTGGTATTTTTGTGATAAAGATGCAAAGTAAAATAAAAGCAAAGTAAAAAGCAAAGGAAATAACTAAGTGTTGGAAGATTAATATGATGAAGATAGACCCGGGGGCCATAGGTTTTACTAGTGGCTTCTCTCAAGAGCATAGGTATTTTACGGTGGGTGAACGAATTACTGTTGAGCAATTGACAGAATTGAGCATAGTTATGAGAATATAGGTATGATCATGTATATAGGCATCACGTCCGAGATAAGTAGACCGACTCCTGCCTGCATCTACTACTATTACTCCACTCATCGACCGCTATGCAGCATGCATCTAGAGTATTAAGTTCAAGAAAACAGAGTAACGCCTTAAGCAAGATGACATGATGTAGAGGGATAAACTCATGCAATATGATAAAACCCCATCTTGTTATCCTCGATGGCAACAATACAATACGTGCCTTGCTGCCCCTACTGTCACTGGGAAAGGACACCGCAAGATTGAACCCAAAGCTAAGCACTTCTCCCATTGCAAGAAAGATCAATCTAGTAGGCCAAACCAAACTGATAATTCGAGGAGACTTGCAAAGATAACCAAACATACATAAAAGAATTCAGAGAAGATTCAAATATTGTTCATAGATAATCTTGATCATAAACCCACAATTCATCGATCTCAACAAACACACCTAAAAAAGAAGATTACATCGAATAGATCTTCACAAGAGAGGGGGAGAACATTGTATTGAGATCCAAAAAGAGAGAAGAAGCCATCTAGCTACTAACTATGGACCCGAAGGTCTGAGGTAAACTACTCACACTTCATCGGAGAGGCTATGATGTTGATGTAGAAGCCCTCCGTGATGGATGCCCCCTCCGGCAGAGCTCCGGAACAGGCCCCAAGATGGGATCTCGTGGGTACAGAAGGTTGCGGCGGTGGAACTAGGTTTTTGGCTCCGTATCTGATCGTTTGGGGGTATGTAGGTATATATAGGAGGAAGGAGTACGTCGGTGGAGCAACAAGGGGCCCATGAGGGTGGAGGGCGCGCCTGGCGGGGGGGGGGGGGGGGGTAGGCGTGCCCCCCTACCTCGTGACCTCCTCCCTTGTTTCTTGACGTAGGGTCCAAGTCTCCCGGATCATAATCTTCCTCAAAATCACGTTCCCGAAGGTTTCATTCCGTTTGGACTCCGTTTGATATTCCTTTTCTGCGAAACTCTGAAATAGGCAAAAAACAACAATTCTGGGCTGGGCCTCCGGTTAATAGGTTAGTCCCAAAAATAATATAAAAGTGGATAATAAAGCCCAATAATGTCCATAACAGTAGATAATATAGCATGGAGCAATCAAAAATTATAGATACGTTGGAGACGTATCATGGTGCTTATCAATGATCCAAGTTTCCTCCTATTCTCTCGGAAAAGGAGTTTTCATCTCCTTGTTGATCTCTATCGGTGTACTAAAGTTTGGGCCCTTTGATACCCCTTACTTGTGCACGGGCAGTTGCAGCCGCACCCGTGACGGGGCTTGACGGGGGTAGCTGGGGACAAAATACAATAAGACGAGGACTGTATCCAAGCCAGTAACTAGAGAACAGAAGACAAGCTGAACCCCCGACGAGATCCTTGCCGGGGCGGCTTGTGAAGCACTGACAAAAACACCACCCTTGAGGTTGAGAGCTCTGACACCATCGACAATGTCAAGACCAAGGCCCAGGGGTGCATGCGTAGTGGCATGCAGATCTTTGTGAAGACTGGTGGCATTTAGATCTTTGTGAAGACTGGTGGCATGCAAATCTTCGTGAGGAACCAGAAGACAAAGTTCTTGGTGAGATCCTTGTCAGGAACGCCGGCGAGGCCCAGGCAAGATCCTTGCCGGGGTCATTTGCGAGGCCACGGTAAGGCTCCGACACCCCGCCACCGCTCCCGCACAGCAACCGACCTGCCAGCCTAGCAAGCACCTGTGTGGTGGCATGCAGATCTTCGTGAAGATTCAGCAACCGCTCCAACGCAGCGGCTAGCCAGCCAGCCTGGCATTGCATGCCTCGTCAGCCTGGATGCGTGTTAAGATGGGGAGAGGCGGCGACGGACGGGACGGGCTCTATTTCCGTCCCCGATAAAGTCAGGAGCACGTAACCAGCGCATTTAATGCGTTTGTCCGTAGACGTCAGTGATAAGCATCGCTACTTTACACCTCCTGTGTGCCATTGTGACAACCCCTTTAGACATATAAAAGGAGGCCCAAGGCGTACTGGAGGAGGATTTCGGACTTTGGGACCTCTCGACCCAGTTTGCATGCGTAGCAGCTAGCCGAAGCTCAAGAACATTGAATATACACTCAAAGCAGGACTAGGGTTTTACGCTTCCCAGCGGCCCGAACCTGGTGATGAGGACATCTCTGATGCAGCTACACCTGCCGCCACTCCTACCTCAGTTATGCCATCCGTACCTATAACTAGAGCGCACACGAGAGAAATAAATGGCCAGGTACTATCGCTCCTTTATAAATATGATCTGGCTAATGAGGATATAATATTACGCTCATATTCGAATTTACTTGTACTTAGGAATAAAGGAGAGATAAAAGATGAAGACAGTGTGCATTCAGATCAAATGGAGCAACATGCATGCATGTCATGTCCCATCCATGTACATTCATGAAGTGCACCAAGGGACTTGGATTAATGGGCCAACATCACCGCGTGGGTGGGCCTCTCGCTTTCTGCCACACCACCAAGTGCTTGGCGCAACTTCCAGGAAGGCCAGCTACATACGACGAGCAGTCCGATTCGTGGACAACACGTACCGCCTTCGACCGAAAGCAGTAGCGAAACGTTTCGACCACATCATTAGCTTTTAATAAATAGCTAATATAGGTTAGGGTTTAGACTCGGGTTTTATTGTATTGTCTAGCCATCGCTACAATTCTCATCTACGAGACGTGTAGGACTACTGCCTTGTCAGATCCACAGTGGAACCCGAACTTCCCATCTAGTTTGTGTACTCAATTTTTCATCCGCAATTTCAGTTGCAATTCACCTTTATTCTTGCTGGTTCTTCGGTTGCTTGCAGGAACTCGAACCTCGTTGTTCAGGTTGATCGTGCCTACGGCAAGGTCAATAACCATCGGAGATTGGTTTAGCGATTGTCAAGGCGTATCGTCGGGTACGGTATAGCCGGATCGTCAAGGTCAAAATCCACCAAATCGAAAATTATCCCACTCTCATCGAAAGATCGGCCGCCATCACATCAAGTGGAATCAGTTTCCAGGTTCATCGGTGAGAGATTTATAGTTTTCGTAGTTTAGTTTATTTTTTTCCTATAAACCCATGCAAAAGCATAAAAAAATTAGATTAGTTCATCCATTACACCTACCTTTTTAGCCTTTAGCAATTTTTGCATCTAGTATTTGCATAGTTGAATTTTTGGTTGCATACATCCTAGAATTAGTGCTGGTTTAGATTAGTTTGAGAGAAAATTTGTCTACTAGATCTAACCTTGTTTTTGTCCATGATATTTTCCGCCACAACTTCCATTAAAAAAAATCAAAGCAAGTTTGCATCGGATTGTTTCTAGTTTTGCCTATCCTTGCGTGCAATCCGAGGTCGCGTCTGTTTGCAAAAAGTCATTTGTTGTCCGCTGTTTTCTGCGCGTACACACACATCGGTCTAATCTCGCGCAGTCGCCCAGACATCAGCCAACGGGCGTCTGTCCATCCACGCGCTATACACACACACACACGCAAGTCATCAGATAGCTCCTCTTTTGTGTCTGCCTCCACGCGCAATACACCACACATCCAGTGTACCAATATTTGTCACCTTGCGTCGTTGTTAGCTTTTGCATGCCGCTCAATTAGCACAAGTTACAACACTGGCATTTAATTTCTCTTAGCCTCATATTGGTGTACGTAATTTCTGCTAGTAACCGGCTTGAAAAAAAAAGAAAAAAAGTGAAGCAAAAGGAAAAAATGAAAAAAAAGACAAAAAAAATAGAAAAAAGGGTTGCAACATTCAGGCCGGCTAGCACTCTTGGTGCAATCTCTTTTGACGTTTAGAATTGTTCCTCTGCTATACACGTGAAACTTGTTGGACATTTTCTTTTGTCGCTCTTGGTCGCCATACGCTACGTTTACACCTCACTTATATCTAGCTATTTAGAGATATTATATTTTTATCGGTTTCCACTCCCTTGATTCAGTATCTAGGCTTAGATTGTTTTATCTCTTACTAGTCGACTGCCAGCACTAGTTAGGAGTTTGAGCAATTATTCATCTTGCATTACTTTTTGCTTAATTGTGCCACATATTGTGAGTTGAGGAAACCTTCACCAAGCTCCATTTCCTATATTGTATCTTGTTCGGTCCCTTGGTAATCGCTATATCAATCTTTTGATCACTTTTGACATCGCCAATGGCTGACAACCACTGCAGCACGGTAATAACTGGTAAGAGCTTGGTAATTGCTCGAGAGTTGAGAGACATTTTCCACCGCCTTACTCTAGTTACTGTAGGAGCAATATACTTGTGATTTTTTTCTTGTTTCATCCTAACCATGGCAGGTGACGAAGACAACATGAAAGCCATGGTGGCACGCCATGAGGAGGATGTGCATGCATACACCGAGCGGTTCACATCGTTCGAGAGCGCACTTGATAAGCGTCTCAAGTCGATCGAGGATAGCAATGAGATGTTCACTCAAACACTTGCATCTATTATGAAACGTCTCGATGCCCAGGATGCCCGTCTGGGTGCCGCATCCACTGTCGCTCTGCGTCTTCCAGCCACCAACACATGTCTACAACGAGCTTGTCGGGTGCCCCCAGGGGACCCGAGGCACCCTCTTTCATACACCGATGCCGTCGAGCAACCCCGTCCTCGCAACACCAACTTGATAGACGGCGACATCCAAGATGACAACTATGATAGTGATTCCAAGGATCCCGATGCAGTTAATGATAACAATGATCATGATCATCGTCGCCTACACAATAATCAACAAGGTATGCGACGATACCAGCGTCCTCAGGTACGTGGCCATGATGACTCTTTGGGTAAAATTAAATTTGTCATGCCTCCTTTTGATGGGAAATATGATCCAGATGTTTATCTTGACTGGGAATTATTAGTTGATCAAAAATTTGCTTGCCATGACTTTCTCGATGATAAAAGAGTTAGGGCTGCAACTAGTGAGTTTAGTGATTTTGCATCTGTTTGGTGGAGAGAACATTATCGATATGAAGTGGAATACATCTTTGTCGTGATTTTGAAGATATATAAAACACATAGAATGATTTATAAAAATTCATATAGAAATACAAAATGGATTCGAATTTAGATGCCAGGGAGAACGTGGATGCTTATTGTCCGAAAATTCGAAAGAAGCAGCAAAATGTCCACTCCCACGTCAGTCGCGTCCCATAAACATGGTTCCTCGTACCTCTCCCTCCATTTTCCCATTCATACACCATCCGCGCTAGAACACCATCCCTGCACTAGCCTCCTCCGTCCGCCACCCCATCCATCGCCGCCGTCCTCCACCCCATCCATCGCCGCCGTCCTCCACCCCATCCATCGCCACCATCCTCCACCAAGCCGGAGCACCTACCAAGACCGCATCGTCCACTTCTAGAGATGGACGTTTCTTATCCACGGCCATGGACCAAGAGCCTTGCATCGCGTCCTCTCGCTTCATCGGCGCCGTTGTCCTCTTTTCTGGGGCCACTCACACGACCTTCTCTTCCACCGCAACGGGACTTAACCCCCTATGCACCCGTCTACCGTCGCAGATCTGCTTCAATGCCATTGACAACCATCGCTGTCGGCGTCCTGGGAACGGGGTACCTAGACTTGCCTGCCTGCGGCCCAGGGCGTGGCTCAGCCAACGGCCTGGTACGTCCCATCTTTATCAACAACCACTCAAGACCCTTGCGAGAGGCCAAGCCTCGCGAGGCGGACGACGCCAAGACCTCGTCAGGGGCAGCCTCATTAGGCTGGCTCCCGAGGAGCAGAGCTATCTATGCAAGGGGCTCCTCGCGAGGTGCGCGTGATGTGAGCCGTGACGATCAAGGCCAGGCAGGCGCCAGCAGGCGTAGAGTACCAGTTGCCTCTTTCGTGCTAAAGGGGCAAGCGCAGGTGAGGAGTCCTGAGGCATCAGGCAAAGGTTTCCATATCAGTGCAACGAGACCAGGACCAGCAGGACAGCAGGACGGAGGTCACTGCGGAGCCCACGACGGCATCACCACCAGAGCCTTTGGCAGGCAAAGACCACCTTTTTTCAGGATAACTTGTACTAGTTGTCTCCCTTAGAAATTTGTCGTTGTGGGATCCCTTCTAGCCTAATATTTGGGAAGAGGACCGGGGCCTCTATAAATAGGACAACCCACCACCCTAGAGAGGGGGGATCATTCAGACCATCCTCACACACACTAGCTCACCGAGCTCAAGAACACCTCTCCTGAGGAGGTTGTTCATCTGTTGTACTTGTTCATCCTCAGCCTACAAGGCAATCCACCACACCACACTGGAGTAGGGTATTACACCACAACGGTGGCCCGAACCAATATAAACCCTCGCGTCTCTTCTCCTTTCGGTTCGTCAAGTTAGGCCTTGAGATTGTTGCGAGAGTGAGCTTGGGAGAGAGAGAGAGAGAGAGAGATCTTCGTACGCACCCCAGTGTTCGAACATCAAGGGTTTGCCGGAACACAGAATCCGACATTTGGTGCGCCAGGTAGGGGTGCTCCGAAGCCTTTCTTCCATTGATCCGTGCTCTGCTGCTTCACCGCAACCATGGCCAACGCACGCCGCGCCCGTGCTGAGCACTGGGCCTCCCTCGCCGCCCGTGTCGCTCAGACGGCGCCCATTGGCGGACCTCCCCGCCGTTCTCCCTCGCCTGCTGCCAACTGAAAGGATCGAGAAGAGGTGTCTAGATGGGGGTGAGTGGACACTAAGTGCCAAAAGTTACAGTTTTTAAGATTCTTAAGTTTGAGTGGAGTTTAAGCACAAGTTTAACAAACACAATACATATCAAGCAAGCATGCAATGAGTATGTGAGCAGCGGAAAGTAAAGCATGCAACTTGCAAGAATGTAAAGAGAAGGGTTTGGACTATTCAAACACAACTGGAGACACGGATGTTTTTGTCGTGGTTCCGATAGGTGGTGCTATCGTACATCCACGTTGATGGAGACTTCAACCCACAGAGGGTAACGGTTGCGCGAGTCCACGGAGGGCTCCACCCACGAAGGGTCCATGAAGAAGCAACCTTGTCTATTCCATCATGGCCGTCGCCCACGAAGGACTTGCCTCACTAGCGGTAGATCTTCACGAAGTAGGCGATCTCCTTGCCCTTACAAACTCCTTGGTTCAACTCCACAATCTTGTCGGAGGCTCCCAAGTGACACCTAGCCAATCTAGGAGACACTACTCTCCAAGAAGTAACAAATGGTGTGTTGATGATGAACTCCTTGCTCTTGTGCTTCAAATGATAGTCTAACCAACACTCAACTCTCTCTCACAGGATTTGGATTTGGTGGAGAGAAGATTTGAGTGGAAAGCATCTTGGGGAAGGCTAGAGGTCAAGATTCATATGGTAGGAATGGAATATCTTGACCTCAACACAAGTGTAGGTGGTTCTCTCTCAGAAAATATGTATTGGAAGTGTAGATATGTTCTGATGGCTCTCTCCACGAATGAAGAGTGGGTGGAGGGGTATATATAGCCTCCACACAAAATCTAACCGTTACACACAATTTTCCAAACTCGGTGGGACCGAATGGTTAAACTCGGTCGGACCGATTCAGCAAACCTAGTGACCATTAGGATTCTCGGTGGGACTGAGATGCAACTCGGTAGGACCGATATGGTTAGGGTTAGGGCATAACGTAATCTCGGTTTGGCCGATTACACAAACTCGGTGGGACCGATTTTGGTAATAAGCTAACCAAAGAGTTGGTCAGGCAAACTCGGTGAGACCGATTACACAAACTCGGTGGGACCGATTTTGGTAATAAGCTAACCAGAGGGTTTGCATTGTTATATCTGTAGTACCGATTGCTCAAACTCGGTGAGACCGATTTTGGTAATGGACATACACAGAGAGATTACAATCCCATCTCGGTGAGACCGAGATCCCTATCAGTGAAACCGATTTGCTAGGGTGTGTGGCAGTGGCTATGACATCTGAAACTCGGTGGCGCTGGATAGAAAGAATCGGTGGGGCCAAGTTTGACTTTTGGTTTAGGTCATATGTGGACGTGGGAAGGTAGTTGAGGGTTTTGGAGCATATCACTAAGCACTCTGAGCAAGGAAGCCATTAAACAACACCTCATCCCCTCTTGATAGTATTGGCTTTTCCTATAGACTCAATGTGAACTTGGATTACTAAAATAGAAAATGTAGAGTCTTGATCTTGAAGCTTGAGCCAATCCTTTGTCCTTAGCATCTTGAAGGGGTTCCACATCCTCTAGTCCATGCCACTCCATTGTTGAACTTATCTGAAACATACGAGGTAAAAGTGTTAGTCCAACAAGAGATATGTTGACATTAATTACCAAAACCACCCAGGGAACACTTGTGCTTTCAATCTCCCCCTTTTTGGTAATTGATGACAACATACATCAAAGCTTTAGATAAAGATATACAGAATGACAAGTAAAGCTTTGGAAAGACATGTAACATGCATAGGCTCCCCCTACATATGCAATCATGTGAATATTGAATATAGGAGCATGTGAATGCGTAAACATGACAGTGTAAGCAATGTGTTACATGTGTCTTGGCTATATGCATCAGAGCAACTGATGTGAATGTAAGAAATGTACCTTCATGCTCATGAGTCCTTCTTGCAAACAGTGTGTACATCAGCAAGAACTTCTCATTCACATGACTGTGATGCATATACTTACCTTGTGGTCTTGAGTTGGCTTAGGATGGGATGAACCTGTGCAAACAAGGTTAAATAACACAGATACACCTACTGACCAGAGCAAATAAGAGAAACCACAAGAGAACCAAGACATTGGATATAGACATGTCCCCAAAGGTAAAGATATGCAATAAAATCAGAGATTTCCTTCCCTTAGATGTCTTGCTCCCCCTGAATCTGCATGGGATATTGGGAGAAGATAGGGAACAGAAAATCAGAGCAATAAAAAGGAAACAAGAGAGCTTGAGCTAAAGCAAGCAACCAAACATGTCTTTCCCCTCTTAAAGACATGTGACATCTCTCCTCTTGAACACCAAGCATCTGGGATCTTTGATGATATTACTTTCTCCTTATTGAGAAACTCTCTCCCCCTGAGTATTCTCTCTTTCTCCCCCTATAGGAATGATTAAGCTTTGATGTGATCTCTCTCTCCCCCTTTGACATCAATTTCCAAGAAGGGCTCTTCTGGACATGTGATACAAATGGATTGGTCCTTGAGTCATAGAGCAAAGCAGTATGTCTAATATGATGCTGGTAGAGGACAAGAATCATTGAGTGGAGCTGGAGCAAACAGAAATCGGGAATAAGTGGCAAGTTGGTTTTCCTGTGGTGGAATCGGTGACTCCGAGTTGTGTGCTTCGGTTGCACCGAAAGGTTTCGGTTGAGCCGAAGAAAACAAACCGGTGTGACCGAGTTCATCAGAGTGAAACCACTTGTCACCTCAGCTCACTAGACAAGTAATATCTCACAAAGATTTGCAAGGAATTAACTGAAAGATTTGCAATGAATTGGATGCAGAAAATGCAGAACAAAAAGCAAAGAAAAGAAATTAAAAGATCTAGATGAAGTTATTTTTGAAAGGGGAAACAAATATGCAAGAGACAAAAGCACGGAGAAACACTAGAGAACTTCATCTAGAAATGGTCGGCGACAAAGTCACCTATGTTAGAGTATATTGACTTAGGAGTCAAGTAAGAGCACTTGATCATAGGTCATACTCATCGTTTAAGCTCAAAATGGGGTTACCATTTTTCGTTTAAGCCTTTTGATGTATTCACATCTTGTCGAGTTGCTTTGACTCATGACTTGGAGTAAAGCTTCTCTAAGATGGAATAACATACCTTGGGTGGTGGTGTTGATCTTGCTCATGTAGTTGAACTTGTGTGGGTTGCTCAAGGTTGATGTAGTTCATCAAGAGTTGGGAGCACCACTTGGAGTTTGAGTTCATCTACCTACATGGGTTAGCTTTGCAAGGAAGAGCACTTGTGTATCCAAAATGACAATCATGAGACTCAACATAGAATTTGCCAAAGGATATGTTTGAATGGTTTCGTGCTTCCTTATCTTCAACCACCATTGTGTAGAGACTTGGTGATGTAGAGATTGCTCAAGATGTGAGTGAGTTGCAGTCTCATAGATTTAGATTCAACCAAGTACCTACACGGGTTAGATAACATGCAAGGTACAAATATATCCAAGACATATGAATAGCATCATAAGAGAAATATCGAGGATTAGTCATAGGGTCATGCCCCGCATGTATCAAATGGAGTTCCTACTCCAAGTTTCAAGCATCAATGATGATCAATTCACCTCTCAACCTGCAAAACATTTTCTCATCAAGTAGTTTAGTGAATATATCCGCTAATTTCTTATCGGTGCGAACATGCTTAAGGTTAATGTCCCCTTTTGCAACATGATCTTGAATGAAATGATGACGAACTTCAATATGCTTAGTTCGAGAATGTTGCACGGGATTGTGAGAAATCTTAATAGCACTTTCATTGTCACATAGCAATGGAACATGTTTCACATATATCCCATAATCTTTAAGAGTTTGGGTCATCCAAAGTAAATGAGCACAACATGAACCAGCGGCAATGTATTCCGCTTCGGCGGTGGATAAGGATACCGAGTTTTGTTTCTTGTAAGACCAAGACACAAGAGATCTACCAAGGAATTGACAAGTACCTGAAGTGGACTTTCTATCAACCTTGTCTCCGGCATAGTCCGAATCGGAGTAGCCAACAAGAGCAAAAGAAGACCTCTTAGGATACCAAATGCCAAAATTTGGTGTATGGATTAGGTATCTCACTATCCTTTTCACAGCCTTAAGATGACATTCTTTAGGAGCAGCTTGATATCGTGCACACATGCACACACTTAGCATAATATCAGGACGTGAGGCACATAGATATAACAATGAACCAATCATAGAGCGATAAACCTTTTGATCAACCGGTTCACCATCTTTGGTCAAATCAAGATGTCCACTAGTAGGCATGGGTGTAGTCATACCTTTGCATTCTTGCATATTGAACTTCTTGAATAAGTACTTAGTGTACTTTGTTTGAGAGACAAAGGTACCTTCCTTAGTTTGCTTGATTTGCAAACCGAGAAAGAATTTGAATTCACTCATCATAGACATCTCAAACTTCTCCGACATTAGCTTTCCAAACTTCTCACTAAAATGAGGGTTAGTTGAACCAAATATGATATCATCAACATAAATTTGGCACACAAATAGTTCTCCATTAACCCTTTTAATGAAAAGAGTAGAATCAATTTTACCAATTTCAAAGCCTTTTTCAATAAGGAACTTGGTCAAGCATTTATACCATGCTCTAGGAGCTTGTTTAAGACCATAAAGGGCTTTGTGAAGTTTGTAAACATGATTAGGTTTCTTAGGATTGACGAAGCCGGGAGGTTGCTTAACATAAACTTCCTCCTAAATTTCGCCATTTAGAAAAGCACTTTTAATGTCCATTTGGTACAAGGTGATATCATGGTGATTAGCATAAGCAAGTAAGATGCGAATGGACTCAAGTCTAGCAACGGGAGCATATGTCTCACCATAGTCCATACCTTCAACTTGTGTGTAGCCTTGGGCGACGAGACGTGCTTTGTTGCGAACCACTTGTCCATCTTCATCTTGCTTGTTGCAAAACACCCATTTGGTACCAATGATGTTGTGGTTGTTGTCGGGCTTCTCGACCAATGTCCACACTTGATTTCTCTCAAAGTTGTGTAGCTCTTCATGCATAGCGTTTATCTAGTCCGGATCCTCCAATGCTTCTTCAACCTTCATAGGTTCAATGCTAGAGATGAATGAGTAATGTTCGCAAAAGTTAGCTAAACGAGTTTTAGAGTGAGTGATTCTCCCGGTTTGGATATCATTGTAGATTTGCTCGACGGGATGATCTTTGGCAATTCTTGCTCAAACTTGTGAAAGCTTTTGCTTGGGTCGGGGTGGAACATCCTCTTAATCTTGTGCTTCTTCTTGGCCTTCTTCATTGTTGACGTTGTCGTTCTCTTGTCATGGTGGAGAAGGAGGTTGTTGATGTTCATCTTGGTGTACTTCCTTGTTTTCTTCATCTTGGCGTGTCCCACTTGTTGATGCTTCCGTATCAACTCTTGGTTCACCTTGTCGTGAGGTAGAAGCTTCCACTTGGATGGACGAGGTACTCTCCTTCACTTCCGTTGGACCAATCTTGCCAATGGACAAGTCTTGAATTGCTTCCGAAGGGTCTTTGTCTCCTACATCAATTGGCAATTGCTCTACTTGCGAGCCATTAGATTCATCAAACTTCACATCTACCGTCTCTTCAACCTTTTCGGGTGAAATTGTTGTAGACACGGTAAGTGTGAGAGTTTGAGCCATAATCAAGTAGGAAACCTTCATGAGATTTAGGAGCAAATTTAGAACGACGATGCTTATCAAGAATGTAGCACTTTGAGCCGAATACTCGAAAGTATCCAACTTGGGGTTTGTTACCGGTGAGGAGCTCGTATGCCGTCTTGCCGAGTAGCTTGTGAAGATACAAGCGATTTGTTGCATGACAAGCTGTCTCAACCGCTTCCGCCCAAAACTGCTTTGGCGTTTTGTACTCATCAAGCATCGTTCTTGCCATCTCGATAAGAGTCCGGTTCTTCCTCTCAACAACTCCATTTTGTTGAGGTGTGTACGTAGCTGAGAACTCGTGTGAAATCCCTTATTCATCAAGAAAGGTGTCCACATTTGCGTTCTTGAACTCCGTTCCGTTGTCGCTCCGAACCTTCTTGATCTTCACATCAAACTGATTTTGGGCCTTCCTAGCAAAGTTTCTGAAGATCTTTTGGACCTGCGATTTGTCATCAAGAAAGAACACCCACGTAAATCTTGAAAAATCATCAACTATGACTAGACCAAATGAGTTACCACCGAGACTCTTGTAGGCGTTTGGACCAAAGAGATCCATGTGAAGTAGCTCGAGTGGTCTTCTTGTGGTCATGATGTTCTTTGCGCGGTGACTTCCTCCAACTTGTTTCCCTGCTTGACAAGCACTACAAGGTCTATCCTTGTCAAATGTGACATCTTTTATTCCAAGGATATGATCACCTTTAATAAGCTTATCAAGATTTCGCATACCAACATGACCTAGTCTTCTATGCCACAACCAGCCTTTAGAAGATATAGCAATTAAGCAAGTTTTAGGTTGAGCCTTTTTAGTGAAATCAACAATGTAAAGATCTCCTCTACGTATACCAGTAAAGACCATTTTATAATTGTCTCTACGAAATACTTGGCAATCTACTTCAGTGAATAAGACATTGAAACTGAAATCCGCAAGTCTAGAAACTGAAAGTAAATTGTATCCAAGGGATTCAACGAGCATGACATTTTGTATGGAGCTATCATGTGAGATGGCCACCTTACCAAGGCCAACCACCTTACCCTTTGAATTATCACCAAAAGTGACATATTTTCGAGGGTCGTTGTTTTCTGCAAGCTCATGGAACATCTCTTCATCTCCGGTCATATGATCAGTACATCCACTATCAAGGACCCATTCCTTTCCTCCAGCCATGTAGCCGCGAAGATTTGCCATAAAACCAAAATGCCTCATTGTATCATCAAGATCATAGTCACTATCATCATCTTCATCATAGTATCCATGTTCAACATCATCTTGTGATTGATCAATTCCTATAGAGGGTAATTCATTAGATAAATGATCATCACAACGGTTACCTTTATGAATTCTAATAGCTTCGGATATGATATCACTAATGATTCCAACATTTCCTTTAGCACGCATGAGATTGGTAAGCTCAAATAGACAATCACCAAAGCTAGGATCACTAGAGTTCATCTTACTCAAAGCAATAGACTTATGGAGAATTTCGTCTAAATTTTTCAAGGAATAATCTAGAAATCGTTCCTCAAGAAATCTCCATATGGTGTAGGCACACTCAAGAGTAGGCAAACTAGCAATCAAATTTTTGGGCAATCCTCTTATGATAAGATTGATGGTTCTAAGATTGCGAATCATGTCAAGATCTTCATCTAGGGTAGGGTGCAAAGGATAAACATGAGGTGCACAAGGGCTAGTAATGTACTTGTTCAAATGATATTCATTGAAAATCTCAAGCATTTCATTTTTCCACGCATGAAAATACTCTCCATCAAGAATAGGCACTGTATGTCTAAGACTCCCCAAAGTAGACACATCCATCTTCCTCCAAAGGTGTTTAAACCAAGGCAATGGAAACCAATGCTCTAATACCAATTGAAAGGATTGAGAAGAGGTGTCTAGAGGGGTGTGATTAGACACTAAGTGCCAAAAGTTGCAGTTTTTAAGATTCTTAAGTTTGAGTGGAGATTAAGCACAAGTTTAACAAACACAATACATGTCAAGCAAGCATGCAATGAGTATGTGAGCAGCGGAAAGTAAAGCATGCAACTTGCAAGAATGTAAAGAGAAGGGTTTGGAGTATTCAAAGGCAATTGGAGACACGGATTTTTTTGTCGTGGTTCCGATAGGTGGTGCTATCGTACATCCACGTTGATGGAGACTTCAACCCACGGAGGGTAACGGTTGTGCGAGTCCACGGAGGGCTCCACCCACGAAGGGTCCATGAAGAAGCAACCTTGTCTATTCCATCTTGGCCGTCGCCCACGAAGGACTTGCCTCACTAGCGGTAGATCTTCACGAAGTAGGCGATCTCCTTGCCCTTAAAAACTCCTTGGTTCAACTCCACAATCTTGTCGGAGGCTCCCAAGTGACACCTAGCCAATCTAGGAGACACTACTCTCCAAGAAGTAACAAATGGTGTGTTGATGATTAACTCCTTGCTCTTGTGCTTCAAATGATAGTCTCCCCAACACTCAACTCTCTCTCATAGGATTTGGATTTGGTGGAGATAAGATTTGAGTGGAAAGCAACTTGGGGAAGGCTAGAGATCAAGATTCATATGGTAGGAATGGAATATCTTGACCTCAACACAAGTGTAGGTGGTTCTCTCTTAGAAAATGTGTATTGGAAGTGTAGATATGTTCTGATGGCTCTCTCCACGAATGAAGAGTGGGTGGAGGGGTATATATAGCCTCCACATAAAATCTAACCGTTACACACAATTTTCCAAACTCGGTGGGACTGAATGGTTAAACTCGGTCGGACCGATTCAGCAAACCTAGTGACCGTTAGGATTCTCGGTGGGACTGAGATGCAACTCGGTAGGACCGATATGGTTAGGGTTAGGGCATAACGTAATCTCGGTGTGACCGATTTTGGTAATAAGCTAACCAGAGAGTTGGTCAGGCAAACTCGATGAGACCGATTACACAAACTCGGTGGGACCAATTTTGGTAATAAGCTAACCAGAGGGTTTGCATTGTAATCTCGGTAGTAGCGATTGCTCAAACTCGGTGAGACCAATTTTGGTAATGGACATACACAGAGAGATTACAATCCCATCTCGGTGAGACCGAGATCCCTATCGGTGAAACCGATTTGCTAGGGTTTGTGGTAGTGGCTATGACATCTGAAACTCGGTGGCGCCGGACAGAAAGAATCGGTGGGGCCGAGTTTGACTTTTGGTTTAGGTCATATGTGGATGTGGGAAGGTAGTTGAGGGTTTTGGAGCATATCACTAAGCACTTTGAGCAAGCAAGCCATTAAGCAACACCTCATCCCCTCTTGATAGTATTGACTTTTCCTATAGACTCAATGTGATCTTAGATCACTAAAGTAGAAAATGTAGATTCTTGATCTTGAAGCTTGAGCCAATCCTTTGTCCTTAGCATCTTGAAGGGGTACCACATCCTCTAGTCCATGCCACTCCATTGTTGAACTTATCTGAAACATACTAGGTAAAAGTGTTAGTCCAACAAGAGATATGTTGACATTAATTACCAAAACCACTCAGGGAGCACTTGTGCTTTCACCAACGCTGCCACTGGCCCGGCAGGAAACAAGTAGCAAGCTTCATCGTTGCACCCTTCCGTGCTGCGAGATGGATGCACCGCCACCCCGTAGCTGACTCCAGCCAGCTCATCGTCCCACGCTCGCCGCGCACCCACGGACGCACAGGCAGCGCTGCTCATGGCGCGCGAGCTCCTGCGTTACCGCCCGGTCGATGACCTCTACGAGGACTGGCTGGACCGCATTGCTGAGCTCGTCAGCGCTGTTGGGGGCTCTCCTGCACCATCTATCTCGGTGCCTCGTCCACCCCCTACTGCGGGCGACGTGGCTCATGGAGCACCTCCACCACCTCCGCATCAAGACATCGTCCTCGCACCAAGATGCGCGGCCCCGCGGCGTGACCCACCATGCCAAGCGCCCGCGCGCGAAGACGAAGCTGCCAAGAAGTCCCTCGGCTGCAAGAAAATGCTCCTGCACTCCGAGCACCGCCACATCAAGACCGCGTGCTGCCTACCGCAGCGGCATGGGGGTATCAAGATCAGGCTCCGCCTCCGTGGCGGGCTCCGGTGACCACAGCAGGCTACCGTGCCTTCACTCCCTGACTGCAGAGCGTCGTCTAGCCCAGCAAGTTCAAGCCAGACCTGCCTCCGCGCTACGACGGCACCCCCAACCCCGCGGAGTTCCTGCAGCTCTACGAGATGAGCATCGAGGCGGCCAACGGTGACGAAAAAGTCATGGCGAACTGGTTTCCCATGGCCCTCAAAGACGGTGCACGCTCGTGGCTCCTGAACTTGCCCGCGGGATCGATCTCCTCCTGGGGTGAGATGCGCGAGCGTTTCATTGCCAACTTCTAGGGCACTCGCGACCGCCCGCCGGCCGCGGGCGACCTGCGGCGCATCAAGCAGCAGCCAGGGGAAACTCTGCAGAAGTACATCCAGTGCTACAATAGTGTCCGCCTCAAGATCCCCAAGGTGAGGGACGGGGTCATCATCTCCGTGTTCTTTGATGGCGTCCGCGACGTCAAGATGAAGGAGGAGCTCGCCATCCACGAGGAGATATGCACGGCCCTGGAGATAGTCAACATGGCAACCAAGTGCGCAAGGGCTGAGGAAGGGCGCCTTTCCCTCCTCGAGCTCCCAGCTACTGACCAGGAAGACAAGAAGGCCAAGGCCAAGGACGTGAAGCGCAAGGGGGCTACCGTGCTCGCAGTGGAACCAGAGACGAAGCACGGCCACGACCACCCCAAGTCATCCAAGGCCAACCGCCCATTCTGCGCCTTCCACAATGTTCACATCCACAACACCACTGACTGTCAAGAGCTCAGGGCCATCCGTGACGGGCGCTTCGGTCGACGCCCTGAGCGCGGCGATCGCGGCTACGGCCGAGGAGGAGGATGAAGTGGGGGACGCTGGGACGACCACGCCCCCCACCAGGAGTGGCGCGACCGGCCTCGTGAGGACAACTGGCAGGACCCACCTCGCGAGGGCGACTGGAGAGACCATCCTCGTGAGGACCGACCTCAGGGCAACGCCGGCCTCCCTCCGCTACCACCACCACCAAGGAGAAACGATGACCATCATCCGGACGAGGGGGCTGGGGACTTCCAGGAGCCTCGTGCCATCGCCTGCATTTTGGGTGGTGTTCAAGCCCCAGCCTCTCAGTGTATCTTCAAATAGTTTGCTCGTGAGGTGAATGCGACTCTTCCCAGGCTCGAAGCCACGTGCCCACTCAGGTGGTCCAAGTGCGCCATCACCTTCAGCTCGTCAGACCAGCTCAAGTGCGCCGCAACTGCCACCGCCCTCCTGATGCTTTGCTCACCCGTCATCAACAACGTTCAAGTCACCAAGACCCTCATCGACGGCGGCGCAGGGCTCAACGTCCTGTCCATTGAGACGCTCGACAGGCTCCAAGTTCCATACGATCAACTACAGCCTACCAAGCCCTTCTCAGGAGTGACCGATGGCTCCACTAACCCAATAGGGTAGGTCTGCCTCCCTGTCACCTTCGGCCAGTCTAACAACTACCGCACCGAGCTCATCGACTTCGACATCGCCCACATCCGCCTGCCGTACAACGCCATCCTTGGGTATCCAGCCTTGGCCAAGTTTATGGCAGTGACCCACCACGGCTGCAACGTCCTCAAGCTGCCAGGGAGCAGCGGCATCATCACGGTCCCCTGCAAAGAAAAAGATGTGGTGTGCTCCCTCGAGCGCGCTTACAAAGCTGCAGCAGCCGAAGACCCCGACAACGAAGGCACCCTGTACCTCCAGAAGCCATCCCTAAGAAGAAGAAGCAGCTACTCCACCTAGGGCCTCAGGAGAGCGGCGTTTCCAGCGGCACCACCTCAGGATTTGTGCTTGCAGCAGGGGCGCCTCCCTCCCTCGCATAGGAAGGCGCGCCCGGCGCCCTCCTCAGGCTGGGCTCGAGGGCTCTCTTCTAGAGGGCCTCAGACCTAGCCAACTACGAGGGAGGCGCTCGGCCACCATGTGGAGGCGTGCTTCGCCGCACATTTCCCTCAAGAGGATACAAGGCATGGAGCGCCTAGTGCTCAGGAGTTCATCACCAAGGCGATTCAGGAGCTTCAAGAGGCAAGGACCATACCCGGAGAGCGCCGCCCGACGCAGCTCCCCATCCTGGTGAGGATGATGGGCTGCGCGTCTGCGTCGACATTCCAGGGCTCAACAGGGCCGCATCTCAGGGACGTTTCTGGCCTTCGCGCATTGGACAGTGTGAGGGTCCACCTCACAGCTATGTCGCATGCCATTTGGCCTGCCGAACGCGGCTGTCACTTCCCAGTGCCACTTTCGGAGCATTCTGGCGGCTTAGGAGGCCAGGCATCACGTTGTCCTGGCAGACATGGTGATAGTTCTTCAGGAGCCACCCGGGCCTATGGAGGCTCCTGAGGCTCAGGACCCTGGCGGCTCGTGAGGAGCAACTTCTTCGGCACGCATCTTCGGCTACTTTGACGCCACTCCAGCTACGATATCAGGTGACTCTTTCTAGTTCATTCAGTTGGGGGTGCCCTTCGGCAGCATTATCCCCAAGTCGCATGGGCATGTCCCTACGACGTGTATCCTTTTGCATGTTTAGCTTACTCTGTTGGGAGCGCCCCTCGGGCTGCATCATCCCCAGGCTGCTCGGGTCCGTCCCAGTGGCATGTATTGTTCTTGCATCTATCTGAGCTAACCTGCCTCATTGCCTGTGTCCTTTCATGATTATCAACTGCTTGCCTGTCACCCATCATGGGTACCCGCGCTGCCGATCGGCCCTCTGCTCATCCCGCAACGGGGGCTACTCATGCCGGCACGGCGCTTGTGCTCGCGTTCGTCCCTGCAACGCTGACAAACCTGAGTGGTCGTGCTCTGGCTCGCGGCAAGCCCCGCACACATCACCTCACCAGGACCTCAATGCCTTCATCTTCTTGCGGAACGACTAGTGGCAGACCGACAAGCACGGTTGCAATCTGCATTCCTCCCTCACGTTGACCTAGAGGAATCTCCAAAGGCTGGCAACGGGTGGTAGCGTGGGCTCCTTCTTTTTTCACGCAATTCGCTTGCGTGTTAAAGGGGGGCTCCTCAGCATCGCGACTCAGGAGCTCCTACTGGCTCTCCAGCCCTCACCCCCTGGCCTTGACCATGGCATCGCGACCTGGCATACCAGCGGCGGCTGAGCTTGCTCGAGGGCCAGGACCCGAGGACATAGAGCACATAGAAGGACATGGAAGGAGGGGAAAGCTCACGCGAGCCTGACCCAACTAACGCATGAATCTGGCGCTACACAAGGGATCAACTCTGGACCGCTAAGATAAGTCTCGCACTCAAGCCAGCCTAGCGCTGCGACACAGGATTCCCATCTCTTACAACCTTGCTATGGCGAAGCCGCCTTCCTTTCCTACCTTCAGGTAGTTGCTTGCACACTAAAGGGGACCTCTTGAGCATCGCGCCTTGGGAGCTCTCATCGGACCTCGGGCTGCTCACCTCCTGGCTTTGACCACAACATCGCGACCTGGCATACCAGCGACGGCTGTAGCCTGCCTGGGGAGTGGACCTGTCGGCGTAGAGCACTAACCTACCGCAAGGTTGGAAAGGGGGGGACCAAGCCGAAGCAAGACACGCGATCTTAGATCTTCATAATAAGGACGATATTAACACAAAAGGCACTACAAATCCTTTACACGCCCCCATGGGGTGCATCTCGATTCCTCGTAGGGAACAAAATAAGAAGGTTTCCAGGATCCGTATCTACAAGTGTTGTCGCCGACGCCATCATCAACAGTGTGCCATGGGAGGCCGACGCCAACCCCATCCATATCAACGGCGGCGATGGGCGGACGCCGCTGCCGCGCTCCGGGCGCGGCGAGAGCTCAGGGGCACGTAGATGTCGTCGCTCATCTCCGGAGTCTCATAGAGCTCGGGAGAGTCGCCGGACTCCCAAGCGCCGATCCTGCTATTGGAGGAACTGCCGCCAAGGCCCGCGGCGGGCCCAGTGCCTACCGCTGCGCCGTCCCGACGGCCCCCTCCAGGACAGCACTCCAGGCGGCAGCCTTCCTCGTCGAGGACTTTGAAGAACATCGTGGAAGCACCGTCGTACTCAAAGTGGATGGCGAGGGCGCCCTCCGCACGGCAAGCGCGGGCGACCTCGCCCCATTCGCGGGTCATGAAGATCTTGCCTGGGAAGACGACCTCAACCTCCGCTCCCATCGCCGGGGCACCGCACTCGGCATGCTGCAGCCACAGCTCGAGTGGCCCCCTCGATGGCATCTCTGCGGAGAAGA
The DNA here is from genome assembly GCA_032464435.1 of Aegilops umbellulata. Taxonomy (NCBI): domain Eukaryota; kingdom Viridiplantae; phylum Streptophyta; class Magnoliopsida; order Poales; family Poaceae; genus Aegilops; species Aegilops umbellulata. The sequence goes on from CP136060.1 coordinate 187,412,531, forward strand.
ATTGCGGGAATCGGATCGAGGAGCACGGTGGCATCACCGCCCACACCACAAGTTCGCGCGAGGAGCCCTCGGCATGGGTTCGCGGGGCAGCAGCGTGCACCGCCACGGCACAACCACCATGGCCATGACGCGATCGACACCTATCGCTGCCTCCTCCTCCGGAGCCCTCGGCCTGGGCGTATAAGGGCAGCTAGCCGGGGGGGGGAGGCCGTTCGTACCAAGACCTCGTCACCTCCGGCCTCACGATGACGTCGCGAGGGCGAGCCAGCCTCTTCTTCGACAGAAGCGGCCCTAGCTCTTCGCGGGGGCTCTTTCCCCTCTCAGTAGCGGAGAATCTCCGTATTGGCACCATGAGTGTCGCTACAAGGCGGCGGAGCAAGGAGGAAGAAGAAGAAACAGGCGGAATGGAGCAGGAGATGAGTGACGCGGGCTCCGCCCCTCCTCATTTATAGCCAGAAGGAGGCCAACCGCCGGCCTCCACGAGCGGGCGCAGAGTACCAGTTGCCTCTTTGGTGCTAAAGGGGCAAGCGCAGGCGAGGAGTCCCGAGGCATCAGGCAAAGGATTCCATATCGGTGCAACGAGACCAAGACCAGCAGGACGGCAGGACGGAGGTCACCACGGAGCCCATGACGACATCACCACCAGAGCCTTTGGCAGGCGAAGACCACCTTTTGTCAGGATAACTTGTACTAGTTGTCTCCCTTCAAAATTGTCCATTGTGGGATCCCTTCCCGCCTAATATTTGGGAAGAGGACTGGGGCCTCTATAAATAGGACAAGCCACCACACTAGAGAGGGGGGATCATTCAGACCATCCTCACACACACCAGCTCACCGAGCTCAAGAACACCTCTCCTGAGGAGGCTGTTCGTCCCTTGTACTTGTTCATCCTCAGGCTACAAGACAATCCACCACACCACACTGGAGTAGGGTATTACACCACAATGGTGGCCCAAACCAGTATAAACACGCGCGTCTCTTGTCCTTTGGGTTCGTCGAGTTAGGCCTTGAGATCGTTGCGAGAGCGAGCTTGGGAGAGAGAGATCTTCGTGCGCACCCCCAGTGTTCGAACCTCAAGGGTTTGCCGGAACCCAGAATCCGACAATCGCACCCCCGATGCCTTCACGGCGCCGCAAGAGAGGTGGTACTTCATATCGCCTTAACTTTTTGATCTCAACCAGAAAATTGATCATAACTTGGTTACTGTACTTTCTTTTCAGCTCTTAGAATTTAGTTCTTAGTTCGAAGCAAACTATGATGCTAAATAGCATTTCTCCGGTTTGAAGCTTTAAATCTGCTATGGCAGAGTCATAATAGGGTTTAATTGATCATGCTTAGGGTTTAATTGATCATGTTGGTTCCGTGGTGGTTTCTTTAATAGAAATCGGAGGGGAAACCCTCTTTTGCTAAACAAATGCTAGGGTTTGCCCCTTTTATGATCACTATATGATCAGGATACGTGCTTCGTGTCATAATAGCACTGCTCCACCCATCAAGCTAAACAAGCTTAGTTGTTCAAATACAAATCTGATATTATTAAAACAGAGTCGTTTAATTGGTCAGCTAAATGTTCCGAATTTAATTTTGAAAATACATGTTCGCCGCTCAGGTGTGTATCTCTACGGGGTGCCCATGGTGGGCCGCGGCCCAACCTAGGATTTTGGGTCGGCCCAGGCCCATATTCCCCTCTGTTTTGCTATGCACTTCCGATCTCTACTCGCCGCCAGCCGCCTGCCTTGCCGGCGACTTGCCGTCCTCGGATGGCATGACTCTAGGAGGAGACGCCGGACTAACATGAGGTCAGGAGCCGCTCTCCCAACAGCGTCATTTCTGCCCGGGCGCGCCGCCGTGCCTACCTTCCTAGTCCGGCTCAGGTGTGAAGCACCCACTAAGCCAACCCGATTTATCCTGAGATATGTCCTCAACACTCAGCAGCCACTCCTCATCACCCATTTTCAAATTGATTCATTACTCGTTAGGCAGGGTTTTCATTAGTGTTTTTTATGTGCTGAGTGCTACCTACACTTAATGGTTTAGATGTGTTTCAGTAATCTTTAGTACCTGTAAAGTTCACAGGGTTTCAAAATTCCGGCCCTAGGAACAGACACTAGTCATTTTGGATTGTTGGTCATAGTGACATTGACCCAGATTACTACTGCAGGCCAGGTTTGTTGACAATTTTACTTGTCTTCCTTACTCATTCGATATGATATCCAATTATTCACGTCGATTAGTTGCAAACAATAAGTGCTAGACAAACTTCTTGATTCAGATTTTGGACGGTCTCTTACTGTAGTTACAATTCTGCATACTTGTCCTAGTAAGCTCACAATTAAATGATTGATTCACTACATCTATACTTGCCTTGTCATATTTGTTGTCAATATTCTTTTAGGGTGGACCACCCTATTTCAAAATACTGGAACCGTAGACATGAGTGAATAGTATTTCTATGTGTGATCTCTTCCATCATGTGTGGGCAACGAACACTGCATTGTATAGAAAGAAAGTGTCATTTCCAGCTTTTCTCAATATTTATTTAGGGTGGACCACCCTGTTTCAAAATACTGGGACCGTAGACATGAGTGAATTGTATTTCTCTGTGTGATCTGTTCCATCATGTGTGGGCAACGAACACTGCATTGTATAGAAAGGAAGTGTCATTTCCAGCTTTTACATAGACTACAATATTTTACATGGAATACAATCTGCCTACTTGCTATGTGTCGCACTACCAGCACTCCACCCTTGAAGCTAAACATTATGCCACCCATAGTTCCTTAGTTTATTTGTTCAAATACAATTTTGATATGATTCTAATGTTCCTACTTCAGTTTTGAAATGTGTGTCTGTCTGTTATAGAGACATAAGAGGTTTGTATTTATGTGTGGTCTGGTCAGCACGGTTGGGGGGTTAACTTTGCATATGTAGGGGTTTATAGGGAGACACTTTTCAAGTTGAATCCGCAATGCATTCCATAGATAATCTGACTACTTTTTATGTTTTCATGAATCTCAAATTTTGAACAGCATCATAATGATTATGAGCTTGCGCGCATGAAAAGAATAAAGTAGAACAATGCCATGGCTGTCAAACTGGGCATTAAGGGACTGAAATCAAGTCTGGATGCAATGCAATGCAAACGCTCTCCACCTATAGATTCATGCTTAGAATATGATCCTAACAGTGATTCTTAGCTAGAGGGAGACCTAAGTCAATGTAGCTCCCTAGTGGAGGAGTCAGAGGCAGATGCCCAATCTTATTCACCCATCAAGGTGCTTGCTCTAACTTTCCAAGGTTATATTGGTCGCACATATCTTGCAACTGATGCTTTGCGTTGCTTCTACTTTGTTGCACTGCCATTAGCTTAGTTTACACATCGTGTATGTGAATACACCCTGCCTATCCATTTTCAGTACATATTCCATCTGTCATCATACCATATTTATCCATTCAAATGTTGTTCTTGTGTATCAGACGTTCAAAAGGAAGAGGGCGATTGCTGATCGTGGAGGAGCATGAGCAAAGTATTTGGAAAAGGTAGTGACACCTGATAAATCAAATAGCCCATTAGGTGTAGTTGCAATATCACCTGACCCACAAAACACCCCAACTCTAGCGGACTCTAGCCCTACTACACTGGTCATTTATGATGCCCAAACTCAGCAGACCCCAACTGCAGCAAACAGTATGATGAGACCACTTGACATAGCACCAGCTCTACGACACAAAACCCCCATTCCAGCAAAGAGTACACCAAATCCAGTTGCCAAATCCCTTTTCTAACTAGAGAGAGCCCTAGTTGCAGCAAATAGGACCCCTGTTCCATTTCTTCCTAGTTTAGAATACGAAGCTTATATTGTTGTCAAGAACTTTGTGCGCATCTTTCCTTCAAGGAAAGATTATACCGCAGACATAGAACAATTTACAGGCTTCCTCCGCGACTTACGCGTAAGTAATGTACTAATGTTATTCATGGTAATTACTGCATATGTTTCTGCTGACAGAAGACACAAGATTTCATTTTTTAAATAGGCGAGGACCAAACTGGATTGTCAAGACGAGCAAGGGTTGGTTGCGCTTTTCAAGCACTCGTTGATGAAGTATCGTTCCTACCTGAGGCAAGCGCACTTTGATGGCAAGCCTCTAGACGAAATTTCTGTAAAGTCTCCGGTGCTACGTTTATCAGACAATGATTGGAATAATCTTGTTACACATTGGTCTCGTCTGCAGCGTAAGGTACTGTCTATGATATCACATCACAATTTGAACTACATTTCTGCATTTGCCTTAACGTCTCACTTGTACGAAAACTGTTAGCAGAAGAACACTCATTCTCAAGGGACCATAGAATCTCGCAACTATAATGTACATCGCATTGCTCTTGTGAGTACCTCTTGCCCTGTATGACCATACTTACTTTCATAGCTTTTTGATTATGTAGCATCACTGCACATGTTAGCCTCGTTATTGTCCATTTGGTGGACATTATAAGATCCGTATGGACTCTTACATAAATTTAGAATCAACCCAATGCTTTTGAGGAGGTTTAGCTCTGTAGTCCTCTTGTAAGGACTAAACTTCGTCTATCATTGTACTTACATTAACAGCTACTCCCTCCGTCCCATAATATAAGAACGCTTTGTACAGTACACCAGTGTTCTAAACACTCTTGTATCATGGGAAAAGGGATTGGTTCATTGTATAGCATTCTGCATCTTATCTCCCTCGCCCACCATTTACTAACAAATGTCAGATCTATATTTAATCTTACCAAAAAGTTGAATACACAAACAATGCTAGTGCAGAAGTGTAGCTCATTGCTCTTGTCAGTACATTTTGTCCTGTAACGCTTGTACTTCGAGGGATTGGTAGTTGATTATGTAGCATCAATCTGCATCTTATATTTATTATCCTCTATCCCTTCCAATATTATCATATCTATAATTACTCTCTACAAAATGTAGAGTACAGGCAATGCTTATGAAGAAGATTATGTGCTGAAATTCTTGAGTTATCCTTACCTTGACATGGAGAAGGGCATTATAAAGCTAGTGTTAACTGTTAATGTAAGTCAGTCGTTCTAAAGCCTTTATCCTCAACTGCTGTTTAATTTGCTCATACTCCCTATCGTTTACTGCTGTTTAGTTTGCTGTTTCTATCAAAATGCATGTTCGCAAGAACCGTAAGTTCCAAGTTTTACTTGTAAAACCAAATTCCTTATTCTTACCATGCACATTACTCAATACTCCCTATATGTATGCTTGTTTTTGTGGATCTATAAGCCTGGATCTATAAGCCAGTGTGTGGTGAAGCAGCCCACATTTGCACCTTGTCATCTCCTGTTTTATCTTACTGATGTGGCTCATGATATGAACAACATGCCATGCGCATTAACCAAAATAGATACAATGATTGTCTTTGCCCTTCATCTATGCTTGTTATGTTGACATGGTAATCCAGTAGTGTGGTGAAGCTCCCCGCATTATGAACAATGCCAAATTATGTTATTGATATTTTGAACTTACTCTTTATTTTCTAATTTGAAATTGGATGGAATTGACAGCACAATTACCATCTTTGTTTATACACATGCAAAAGCTGTCATCTCTCTGCTTGTTTCAGGGTGATATGCCTGATGGCATGCACAAGTCTGCTGAAGGCTGTGAGACAAACCCAACATATACTGCAGCAAAGAAGGCAAAACATCTTGAAGATAGCGAGACAACCCCAAAGTCTTGTCTTGATGCAGTGTTCAATTTATTTGAGACTAGTAGTCAGGTAAGCTCACATAATTCGATGTCTGAATTAGTTCAACTTCTTGAGTCCCAAGTTCTAGCAGAAAGGCACTCTGCAACTCAACTTCGACTTGAAGTCCTATCTCTAAAAAAGATTGCAGAGAACACCAATGAGAACCTCATTTCTAAACAGCTACACCTGGAAGCTATGACCGACATGTTAGGCTGGTCTCACAGCCTTGCTCGGTAGCTTGCGCAACAGTTCCCGCACAAGGCTAACCTCTCTTGAACTGTCTTTGAAGTGGTCTTGATTTAGTATTATTTTGTTACGCTGCAATGGTGCCCAGTTTTTGTAATCTGCTTCTTTGTTGCGCTTTATGATCACTGGTGCTGTACTTTGATGCCTAGTGAATGTAATATACCATAAATCCTTTATTGTATATTGTAGGTTTATTATAAGTTACTATGCCGTAATTTCTTTATTGTATAGAGTAGGTTTGTTCTTAAGTCCTACTAGTTACTGCCATCACTCGCTATCTGAACAAACATCCGATGTAGTCGACCGGGCCAAAACATTCACCTCTAACGGGCCTGATCTTTAGCGGGCGACAATTGGGCCGGCCTACATCTTTCTTGGGCCCGAATGGCCATTGGGGCCTTCACACTTTGCGCCAGGCCCACAACTTACTCCGACCTATATTCGGCCCAAATTTTAGTTGGGCCTTTTGTGGACCCAACGCTTAGTTTGGCCCATGTAGCGTTGGGCCATTAACAGGCTGAATATTCTGTGGCCTGTTACGGCCTCGAAGAAACCATGGGCCTTTAGCGGGCCGAAATGCATGTTGGGACTCAATTTTCACTAGTCGTCGACGGGCCTTCAGCAGGCTGAAATGTAGACCGGGCCTTTTTTGGCCCAGTTATATGACGGGCCGTTACCAGGACGAAACATATCTCGGGCCTTAGTTGGCCCACTGATATCATGGGCCATTAACAGGCCCAAAGCTTAGTACAGGCATCAACAGGCCGAATTATACGACAGACCTTTAACAGGCCCAAAGTCACGTTGGGCTGAACTATTGCCAGCTTTATCATGGGCCGTTAGTGGGCCGGATGTTGCGTCGGACCATATATGGCCCATGGGCAGCATGGGCCATTCCCAGGCTGAAAGACACAACGGGCTGAAATGGGCCCATGTCTACATCGGGCCTCTAACAGGCCGAAAGTCACTAGGCCGTAATTGGGCCCAAATATTCGGCGAACAATTAACGAGCCAGATCTGGCTTCGGGCCGTAAATGGGCCTTTATTAAACAAGCCGTTATTGGGCTCGCGCACTAGTACCTGAGTAAGTACTACGGGCCTTTGACTGGGCTGGCCTTTTTAACCTATATGGAACTCTATTGGGCCCTGGCACCTGTCGATGTTTCATAGGCGCGTCCTGTCCAATCAATGGATGACATCTGTCCCAACGGTGAGCCAACACGTGTTTCCTCCGGCCAATGAGAATTTTACACATGGAAAATCCTCATTGGTCCGGGCTGTTAGCGGGTTATCGGATCCAAGACCAGACCCGATAGCTTAACGGTGACCCGTTACGGTGGATGCCATGTGTCGGTCACCCTTGACGAAAGCACTTCCATGCCACGGGATTTATCGTCATGTAAGTGGACACTTCCATGATGATAATCTTGGTAATGTCATGGAACACTTCTATGACAGCACAGGTATGACTATCTTGATTCTGTCATAAAATCGTCATGGATGTACATGCATGACAAAAAACGTGGCCTACTGTGACAAACACGTCTCATCATAGAAGTGTATTTTTTTTGTAGTGTGGAGAGCACCCACCTCAGGACGAGATCACCCACCTCGGGCGTCCTGGAGCGGACGCTGCGGCAGTGGTACCGCCGTAGCGCCTGCTGGTACCTTGCTGCCCGGAGCGAGGCTTGACGGTGGTGTTCCTCCCCCAGCACGAGGTCCATCCCCCGCGTGGTGTCCTGACATGCCTCATCAAACGCCAAGACCCGCGTGGAGCGATGCTTGACGTCATGTGGGAGAACCACTTCGGCTCTCTAGACGAGGAAGAATGGAGTTTCTCGGGTTGGCTTGGTCGCGGTGGTGCGGATGGACCACAGCACGGACTGGAGCTCGTCCAGCCAGCCACTGTTGCAGGCCTCGAGCTTCTTCTTGAAAGTTCTTGCCTTGAGGCCCCTCAGGACCTCCGCGTTTGTGCGCTTGGCTTGGCCGTTGCTCCTAGGGTGTGCCACTGAGGCGTAGCATATCTGTGTTCCAAGGTTAGAACAGTATGTTTTGAAGAGGCTACTAGTGAACTACGAGCCGTTGTCGGTGATGATATGATTTGGGGCCCCAAACCGGCTCACAAGGCCCTTGATGAACTTGACTGTCGAGCTGGCTGGGATAGTGCGGACGGCCTCCAGCTCTGCCCACTTGGTGAACTTGTCAATGGCGACGTAGATGTAGCTGTAGCCCCCCGGGCGCTCTGGGGAATGGGCCCAGGATGTCCAGCCCCCAGACCGCGAACGACCACGAGAGCGGGATGGTCTAGAGACCCTGAGCAGGCTGGTGGATTTTCTTGGCGTGGTACTGGCAGGCTATGCAGGATCTCACCAGCTCGGCGGCCTCGTTGAGCATCGTGGGCCAATAGAATCTACTGCGGAATGCCTTGCCCACGAGGGTGCGCGATGATGAGTGATGGCCGCAGTCCCACCGTGTATGTCGGTCAGTAGCTGACACCCCTGCTCCCTGGAGATGCATCACAAAGAAACATCGTTTGGCCGTTTCCGGTAGAGCTCACCGTCATGAATGCAGTAGGCAGTGGCCTGCTGAGCCACGCGCTCCGCGTCTTCTTCCTTCTCCGGTAGGGTTCCCTGAAGCAGGTATGCCTTGAACTCTTCGGTCCAGCATCCTTCCTGAGGCTCAAGCGCAAGGAGTAGACGTGCTCCTGAGGTGGGGCCACAGGCGGTAGCTCCTAAGGTTGGTGCTGGGGCTGGGGGGCTCCTCCTAAGGCAGTGTTACTTCCGCGGCAGGCGGGGCTGCTGAAGGCTTGAAGAGCCGCTCCTCGAAGACGTCGGGCTCCTGAGGCAGGCGCCTGGATGCTCTCTTGGCGATATCATTGGCTTCCTTGTTCGTGCCGCGAGGCACATGCGATAGTTCCAGGCCCAAAAATTGTTTCTCAATTTTGTGTACCTCCGCAAGATATGCCTCCATCTGCTCGTCCTTCGGCTCGTATACTTTGTTGGAGAAGTTGACGAGGAGCTGGCAGTTGCCCTTGATGGTGAAGCGCTTCACTCCCAAGGCTGCCGCAGCCTTGAGACTAGCGATCAAGCCCTCGTGCTCCGCAATGTTGTTGGAGACATTCTCGCCCTCCTGGCAACAGAGATGCACGACGTAGTAGAGCTTGTCCTGGGTGGGCGAGATGAGCACGGCTCCAGCCCCCGCGCACTGGAGTGCGAAGGCACCGTAGAAGTACATGACCCAGCCGTCAGGTGCCTCGCTTCCTGGTGAGAGGGATCAGTCCTCGCCTACTTTGGGGCTGGGAACGTCGGTCCACTCCGCCATGAACTCGGCGAGCGCGGCTCCCTTGATGACTCTGGTAGTGTTGAACTCCAACTGGAATGCATGCAACTCGAGTTCCATTCCGCGACTCTCCCCGCGGCATTGGGGCTCCGGAGCACTCTCTCCACTGGGTAAGATGAGACGACTTTGATCGGGTGGCCTTGGAAGTAGTGGCGCAACTTGCGCGAGGCGACGCGAAGTGCGAGCAAGAGCTTTTGCGGCATTGGGTAGCGCACCCGCGCGTCGCGCGGTACCGTGCTGACGAAGTACACCGGGTGTTCGACGAGAGCGGAAGTGTTGGTGAGGTCTTGTACCTCCTGAGGTTGGGGGACCTCGAGAGCTTGGCCGCTTGCAGGGGTAGCCAGGGCCTCAGGAGCGTCGTCCTGAGGGGCCTGGTCCTCTATTGGTGCCGTCGGGGCCTCAAGAGCACCGTCCTGAAGCTGTGTTGTCTTGTCCTAATGTACGGCGACATGTGTCAGGTCCTTAGCTTGGTGCTCCTCTTGGACGGCCACCACCGCCGCGCTGGCAGAGTGCAGTGTGGCGGCCAGGTAAAGCGCCAGGGGCTCAAGAGGCCGGGGCGCCACCATCACTGGTGGGCTCGTGAGGTATCTCTTGAGGTCTTGAAACGGCGCGCCAGCCTCCAAAGTCCACTCGAATGGCCCCTTCTTATTCATCAGCTTGAAGAACGGGAGGGCGCACTCCCCTAACTTCTAGATGAAGTGCCCCAGCGAGGTCACATAGCCTGCCAGCTTTTGCATTTCCTTAAGAGTCTGTGGCAAGCTCATCCTTTCTATTGCCTTGACCTTCTCTGGGTTTGCCTCGATCCCCCTGTGCGACTCTAGAAAGCCCAACAGCTTGCCAGAGGGGATGCCTAAGGGAGTCCTGGATTAGGGGGTCCCTAGGCGTCCGGGCTATGTGGCATGGGCTGGACTGATGGGCCGTGAAGATACAAGATAGAAGGCCTTCCCCCGTGTCCGGACTCTCCTTTGCGTGGATGGAAAGCTTGGCATCCGGATGTGTAGTTTCCTTTCTTTGTAAACCGACTCTGTACAACCCTAGGTCCCTTCGGTGTCTTTATAAACCGGAGGGTTTAGTCTGAGAGGCTAAGACAAATTATAACGGCTAGACATCTACGGTTTAGCCATTACGATCTCAAGGTAGATCAACTCTTGTAACCCCTATACTCATCAAAGTCAATCAAGCAGGAAGTAGGGTATTACCTCCATTAAGAGGGCCCGAACTTGGGTAAACATCATGTCCCCTGCCTCCTGTTACCTTTGATCCTCAAACGCACAGTTCGGGACCCCCTACGCGAGATCGGCCGGTTTTGACACCGACAATGCCAAACACACATTTCTCTGGGTTAAGCCGCAGGTCCACCTTGCGTAGACTGGCGAACGTTTCCTCCAGGTCCTTGATGAGGGTTCTCGACTGCCGAGACTTCACCATTATGTCATCGACGTATGCCTCGGCGTTCCTCCCAAGCTGTTGGCCCAGAGCGATGTGCATCAGCCGCTGGAAGGTTTCCCTAGCATTACCCTCCGGCGCCCCCGTCGTCAGTTTCCATGGGGGTTCTGCCCCCCATGTTTTCGGCAGTTGAGGCTTTACCCTCTGGCGTCGTTCCCGCGGCCTTTCACATCTCTCCCTGGCCCGGAGAGGTCCTTTGGGACAACACCTCAGTGTCATCCGTGGCCTGTGGCGGAGAGGCTCACGGAGGCGTTTCGCTCTCCATCATATCCGGCGCCAAAGAGTTCCCCGAAGATGATGATTGTTCGGGGAGATCACGGGCCGGACTGAAATACATAAATGATATGTTATCCTGCAATTTGTAAAAGGCTAGATATATGTATAGTATCTTTGAATACTTACAATTTGGCCAGGGGCTTCGGCCTGGGGCGCCACTCGGGGATGGCTTCGGCATCCGATTCTGAACCGTCCGAAAGGGAGATCTTCCCCTTCTTGGATGCCTCCGCCTCTAGGTCCACGGAAGACCCCCTTTTCTTCTTCCCCCCTTAAGGGGAGAATTGCTCTCCTCCTCTTCCTCTTCCTCTTCATCCCCCTCGTGGGAGGAGGGAGCTTTGGTACCTCCGGACGCAGCGTCCGAAGTACCTTTTCAGCGAAGCCCACTTCTGGCCTCCTTGCCCTTCTTCTTGGCCTTCTTTTCCGGCGCCTGGTATGGCGTCGGGGCCAGCATATTTGTTAGAAGAGGAATGGTTGGATCTTCGGGCAGTGGAGTCGGACATCGGATCCGCTCCACCTTCTTTGTCCATCCCTGAAGGAAGAATAGAAGGCTCGGCATACCCCTTGGGTCTACAAAATGAAGTTATGTTCAGAAATCATAAAATTTACTGGAGTGGCCGGATGAGCACAGTCGAGGCCGATGTCTTCGGTCGTCTCTGGCCACGACTTCTGGGCCTTGAAAAGCAGCTTCCAGATTTCTTCGTGCGTCGTGCCAAAGAATAGTTGTAGGGTCCGAGGGCCTGCAGGATTGAACCCCCACATGTGGAGAGAACGACACTAGCAGGGGAGAATCCGGCGAAACAGCATCACATGGATCACATCAGCAAGGCTGGTGTTCTTCTCCATCATATTTTTGACGCGCTTCTGCAGCATCATCACTTCATCGGATGATGCCTAATCCAGACCCTTGTTAATCCACGATGCAAGCCGCATCGGGGGTCCAGATCTAAACTCAGGAGCAGCCGCCCAGTTGGCCCCACGGGGTTTGGTGATGTAGAACCACTCCTGCTGCCATATCTTGACAGTCTCCACGAAGGTCCCTTTTGGCCAGTGACGTTCGGAAGCTTGCTCACCATGGCGCCTCCGTAGTCTGTGTGCTGCCCTCAACCACCTTCGGCTTCACGTTGAAGACCTTAAGCCATAGGCCAAAGTGGGGGGGGGATGTGGAGGAGCGCCTCGCACACGATGATGAACACCGAAATGTGGAGAAAGGACTTTGGGGCTAGATCATGGAAATCTAGCCCATAATAGAACATGAGGCTGTGGATGAATGGGTGGAGAGGAAACCCAAGTCCACGGAGAAAGTGGGGGATGAACACTACACTCTCGTTAGGCTTTGGAGTGGGGATGATCTTCTTTTTGGCAGGGAGCCGGTGGGCGATATCCGTGGCCAAGTTCCCCGCTTCCCAGAGTTCCTTGACGTTCCTCTCCGTGACGGAGGAAGCCATCCACTTGCCTTGTGAGCCGGATTTGGACATGGCTGGAGTGTTTGGTGGCGATGGAAAAGATCGAAACTTGGGCGCTGGAGCTTGAGGATGGAAGGGCTGAGGAAGAAGAAGGTGTGAGGTAAAAAGATGGATCCTTATCCTCTTATAAAGGCAGTGAATATCAAGCGCCCCCTCACAAGCCTTAAAACTCGAATATTCCCAAGGGGTCGTGCAAATGGCCCGACTGGATTACCCAAACCCGTATTGATGAGAATTCCGCAATAAGGGGACACGATCTCTTCTTTGACAAGACATGTCAATGAAGACCACGCCTCAAAACGTGAAGCGAGAGGCTAAAAAACGGTTTGAAATAATAATAAGGCCAGGCATAACGTCTCGCCGGAAAAGTTGCCAGTGGACTTGACTTATTTTGCCCTTGTGGTTTAGGGTTGTAATTGTTATACAAAGCCGGATATAGTTCTCTTGTTCAACAACTTTGGATTAGTCGGAGGAGGAACCCGCCTTGCAATGCCGAAGACAATCTGCACGCCGGACACATCGTCATTGAAGCCTGGTTCAGGGGTGTCACGCCCAAGATGTGACCCTATCCTAAAGGAACTCGAAGGTCCCACCAAGGATAGAACCGCATCTTGAAGGCGCTTTTGCAAGGTGGATATCATTACATTACCATGACATAATAGATGGGGATACATACAAGGCATACAAATGCCGCAAGAATACATCAATATCATACATGAGATCAACATCCGACTACGGATGAAACATAAACAGAAAATCAAACAATATCCACCCTGCTAGCCCAGGCTGCCGACCAGGAACCTAACCCAAGATCGTCGAAGAAGAAGAAGAACTCCAACACAAATAAACATCGCTCTCGCGTCATGATCATCGCATAACCTTTACCTGCAACTGTTGATGTAGTAATCTGTGAGCCACGAGGACTCAGCAATCCCATTACCATGGGTATCAAGACTAGCAAAGCATAATGGGTAAGGAAGGGGTAAAGTGGTGAGGTTGCAACAGCGACTAAGCATGTATGGTGGCTAACTTACGAAACAAGAGCGAGAAGAGGAGCTTAGCAAGCAGTCGCCAACTAGAAATGATCAAGAAGTGATCCTGAACTCCTACTTACGTCAAACATAACCCAAAAACCGTGTTCTCTTCTCGAACAACCCTGAAAAGAGACAATCACGGTGTATTTTAAAAGAGTTAACTTCAAGTTTACTACAACCAGATTATTAACAAATTCCCATCTGCCACATAACCGCGGGCACGGCTTTCAAAAGTTCAAACCCTGCAGGGGTGTCCCAACTTAGCCCATGATAAGCTCTCACGATCAACGAAGGATATTCCTTCTCCCGGGAAGACCCGTTCAGTCTCGGAATCTCGGTTATAAGAAATTTCGACAATGGTAAAACAAGACCAGCAAAGCCGCCCGAATGTGCCGACAAATCCCGATAGGAGCTGCACATATCTCATTCTCAGGGCACACCGGATGAGCAATATGTAGGGTTGGCATAGACCCTGGTTGCCCAGGGGGTGCCGGACGTCGCTCGGTTTGGGCTAGCACTAAGAGGAACACTGGCCCGGGGGGTTAAAATAAAGATGACCCTCGGGAGCGCGACTCCCTAGGGAAAAAGGCTTAGGTGAGACAAATGTAAAACCAAGGTTGGGCCTGCTGGAAGAGTTTTATTCAAAGCAAACTGTCAAGGGGGTCCCATAAATCACCCAACCGCGTTAGGGACGCAAAATCCGGGAACATAATACTAATATGACGGAAACTAGGGTGACAAGAGTGGAACAAAACACCAGGCATAAGGCCGAGCCTTCCACCCTTTACCAAATATATAGATGCATTAATAATATAAGAGATATTGTGATATCCTAACATAAAACATAATCCAACATGGAGCAATCTTCATCTTCACCTGCAACTAGCAACGCTATAAGAGGGGCTGAGAAAAAGCGGTAACATAGTCAAACAACGGTTTGCTAGGAAGGGTGACAAAGGTTAGAGGTTCATGGCAATTTGGGAGGCTTGATAAGCAAGTGATAGGTAACGCGACATAGCGATAGAATGAAGAAATTAGCATAGCAATGATAGTAGTGAGATCCAAGGTGACGGTCATCTTGCCTGAAATCCCGCTAGGAAGAAGAACGAGTCCATGAAGAAGATGAAGCCACGTAGGCGAACCAAGCGTAGACGAACGAGTCCTCACGAACGCAACGAAACGGGAACTAACGAGAAGAAGCACACAACAAGGTAAACACACCACCCATGAACAAGGCATGATGCACAACCAATTATGATGCATGACAAGGCTACATGAGGCTACTCATGGCAAGAGATGAGGCTTACAAGAACAACACATCAAACCAAGTTTAAATGAGGCCGGAAACAACATAGGACAAATCTGGTAAGTCCTCGTATGCAAATTTCGAAATTGGTCCAGATCTGAATAAACCTTATGTTCAAGTTGTTAAACAACAAGTTAAGATGCACCACACTGATCTACACGAAATTCTAGTCAAGTTACATATAAAGTTCATTAGATTCGTAGCTACGGCCTAGAAGATATGAACAAAACAAGTTAAACATGGCATTGATGCAAAATGCATTCAAACATCAAGCAAACACACTCAAAACATAGATGCAACAAGGTAACATGAAACTACATGCAAACTAAGCAAGTTTCATGTAGAGCACACTCAAAACGGAGCAACGGTTCAACACATACGCATGAAACAAGTTTAAAGGACAAGCTGTCCAAAACAGCAACTAGGCATCTATCAAGCATCAAAACATCATGCTACAGTACCACAACATGAAAACAAATGGCATGGACATGATTTAAAAATGAATCTTAACAAAACATGAACAATGAGCTATCTCCAGAAACTACAAGAACATGCTCAAAAGGACATGACAAGATTGCAAATAATAATAGTTTCAGCAAGTGTAAAACAGCAACATTATGATAGCATGTTTGCAAGCATGGAACAGAGGCATATGATATCCAAAATTCACAAATATGACATGCGAACATATTACTCATAGCATACTTCAAATCATGTAATTGGAGCAACTCCAAAAGAGGCATAGATTAATCAATATCGAGCTCATAACATGGCATCATGATTTTAACAGAAAAATTGGAACATCATTTAGGCATGTTAACGGCAATGAAAACATATTATAAAGACATATATGAGGAAAAAAAGGCATGGAATGAAAACGAATAACATGGGAAACAAAACATGTCAACTAAGCCTCTCCAGATTATGCATGGATTAATTGGTAGCATCAAGAAAAGATAGCAACATGATATAACAGTTTCAGCATTGACAGAACATTACAACAAGTAACCCACTTCCCGAGCTTGACGCACTCACTACAGGGTATAAAAAAATACATAGTTGATACCACTATAAATATGGCATGGAGATGCTCCACAAACCTATATACATTATGCTCATAGTATGCACACAAAAAATGCAACAAAAATGACAAATCACGAAGTTATAACAAGCTTCAGCAGTTAACATCATATAGCAGTCTTGCAACGATGATTGGGGCGTCAAGATGAACTTCAACCAACATGGCACAATGCAATGGAACGAAGAGCAACTCATGATGACCATTTTGACATATCACACGCACAAAACGGAGCAGCACGCAAAAAGTTATGGCATGATAAATTGTGCACCAGAATGTAAGATTTTAGGGACTTGGCAGATTTTATGAAAAAAAACGGAGCAAGCGCAAGATTACTAAACGACGCCTAGGCGAGGCTTAGGCGGGGAGGCTCACCAGCGGGCCGCTGGGCCGGAGGAGAAGGGGAGGCTGGGCCGTGGCCCACGTGGCCGGCGAGGGAGGAGGCCCAGCAGGGGCGAGCGAGCGGGAGAGGCGCGGATCGGGGCTCCTCCCGATCCCGCACGGCAGCGGCGAAGCACGCCGGAGCTCCGGTGACGGCGGGGGGGCCGGGATGGCAACGAAGGGTGGCCCCGGACCGGATCTGGCCGGATCCGGCCGGCGGCGAGCGAGGAAGGCGGAGGGCGGCGCGGCTGCGGTGGTGGCGGGAGGCGTGAGCAGAGGCGGCGGCGGGCGGTGGAGATCCGGCAAGCGGCGGGCCGGCGAGGTGCGGCGGCGCCAGAGTGGGGCGTGGGCGGCGCGGGGCTCGGGCGCCCGCGGGCGGCGGCGGTGGCGTCCCGGGCCGGGAGGGCCCCGCGCGGGCCTGACGGGCCGGCGGCGATGGAGGCTCCGGGGTGCCACATGGCGGCCTCCAATTGGTGCGGGCGCGGCGGCGATTTTCGTCCGGTGAGATCCGGACGTGTCCGGCGGCGGAGAGGGGCTAGGCTAGGATTTCATCTGCGCAAAAAATCCGGGAGGGGCACATATTTATAGCTAGGAGGAGGTAGGAGTGTCCAAATGGAGTGTGGTTTTCGCCCACATGATCGTGATCCGACGACGGAGGACATGGAAGTGGTTTAGGTGGGTTTTTGGGATGCTTTGGAGGGGTGTCGGGCTGCAACACAAAGAGGGCTTTACGGTTACCCGGTTAACTGTTGGAGTATCAAACAGACTCCAAATGGCACGAAACTTGACAGGTGGTCTACCGGTGGTGTACCAAGGCCACTTGGCAAATCTCGGTGCATTCCGAGAACGTTTAACACCCGCTCACGAAAAGAGACAAAAGGGGGTGCCGGAGGACATGGGAGTGTCGGGTTGCAAAACGGACAACGGGGAAAATGCTCGGATGCAAGTTTTGAAAATATGAGGATGCAATGCATATGATGACATGGAAAAATGCAACATGCAAGCAAATGACATGGCAACGACGGCGAATAACTGGCAGACACCTGGCGCATCGGGTCCGGGGCGTTACAACTCTCCTCCACTAACAAGAGATCTCTTCTCGAGATCTTAGGAATGAGACGGAAGGGAAAAGGGATGAGGTGAAATAAGAACAAAAGAGTGAGGATGATCAAAATTGAGAGCACCGGGTAGAAAAGAAAATGACAAAGATGACGAGAATCAACAGCTCAATGAATAAGATAGAATCTGAAACCACTCCGGTTAGAACAAGATAGAAACCGAATAAGAACGAAAGAATTTAGGCAGCACTCCGGCTGAACAAGGAAAGAATAGAACATGAACTTGAGAAGATGGAATGATACTTGGCGAGAGGAACAACACAATGCCTCCGGAAGACTTGACAGATTGGAATGAGAAGAACGGGGAAGAAGATGACAACTTACCACGAATGAAATAGAAAGCATCCATAGAATGAAGGATTGAATGGAGTTGTTGGAAATTCAACAACAAAAGAATTGCTTGTTATGGACTTATAGGTAACATCTCGAAATTATGAGGTGATCGCCGACGACAAGCGGAAAAGATTAAACAGCTGAGAAGAATGAGGAAATGCAGAACTCCATTTCAAAAGAATAAGGAGAATTACTTGCGCCTCGAAAAGCAAGAAGAAGAAGATACTTGAGCTCCTCCAACCCGAATCTTGATGAACACTTGAAGAATGGATTAAATCATGCCGAGCCACCGTGAAGAACTCTGGCAACAAATGGATGATGCGATAGAACTAAAGGATGAAAGGGATCAGATTAAAGCCTTGCGATGGTTTAGATGGAGCTTCGCGATGAAACCAGCGAAAAGCTTGGAACTCCGTAAGGGAAAAAACGGACAACTTAGAACTGAGAAATCACTCATTACAAACAATCTCTGAAGAAAAGAACTAATCAACTTGACCATGATGAAATGAGAATAAGAATTATGTTATGCTTATCCTTCATCAATTAAATTGATGAGAAGCAATGGATTGCATACCACTTATTCACATTGGGCAAAGATTAAGGGGAGATATAGCGCAAGATTTGGGAAGGTCTTCATGAACCACCGGTAGGATTTGGAAAGAACAAATTAATTGCTATGACGACAAGGAATAGGAATGTTGAACGAACCACCGTTAGAAATGAAAATGAATGAGGAAAAGGGAAAGAACCGCCGGTAAGAATTAAAGCAAGCACGAAGATACTTGAGGGAATTTAGAGAAAACAGAGCGAAGAGATCGCGAACTGATTGAAGAATACTTGAGTGAAGCACCGGAAGAATATGGAGACGAACGAAAAGGCATGAATATAGAATAATTGGAGAACGAATCTGAAAACTTAGAATGAAGAAATCTTTTGAAAAGATGGCCTCCGGATGATCGAGAGAGAAAACAACTCCCGAAATGCATCGAATGATTGAAAAGAATTTGCACGACTAAGAAAAAAACACTTTGATATGATAACATCGAGCTAGCACCACGAATCTCCGATAGAATGAACAAGATTTAGAGGAAAACTCTTCTTCTGTCTTCAAATGACAACGAGAAACAACACCTTGAAGAATTGTTGAACCACTCCGGAAGAATGAAAAGAGGGAAGATTGACTCGAAAATGAAAGAATTTGAAAGCGATCTTGGAGAGGGCATCTGACTGATGGAATCCATACTTATGTCATACCTCGAAAAGAATTTGAGAATAACTCCGAGAAAATTAAAAGAGTCAGGTAAGATCCTGGGAAAGACCTGTGGGTTAGGGCCCACTGAAAAGAAACATCGTTGAGAGGAATTGAAGAAGAGACGATGCACCGGTTCGATTGAAAGATTTGAATGAGGTGACAACCTCGAAATAATTGAATGCAAACACGAATCTTTTGAGATGTCTTCAGCACTCCGGAAGGATTACATGGCAAGAGGCGAACAATCAGAGGGAAATATTTGAGCTGAGGGAAAGAATACGGTCGACAACGAAAAACTTGAATTTGGATCCACCGGAAAGAAAATGCGACGAACAATGATGAACTAGACGAGACTTCACCGGTTGAGGCAATTGAGGAAAGACTGAAGATACTCCGCACGAATGAAATTGATGCTCGAATAGAGGCTCAGACTCCAGGAATAAAAAGGGTGGGACGGCGGGAAAAAACAGAAGCAACTTGAACAAGGAATTGACGAATATCTTGAAGAGAAAAGCACCGGTTCAAATAATTGAGGAGAGAATGCAAAGACTTCGCGCGAGTAGAATCGATACTCGATTACAGACTCCAGTTCCGAGATGAAGAAGGGAGGGCGGGTGGGTAAAAAAGGACAACCTCGGATGGGGAAAACAACGTCAATTTAGAAAGCACCAAGGACTGATCTTGCAAAAGATCACGAGGATCGAAACCACTCGAAGAGAAAGGCGCCGGATTGAAAAGAGGATGGACAACGAACGAAAACTAACCGCGAGATCCTAAAGAAAAATTTGAAGGGGAAGAGGGGTAATTCAAAACACCTACGTCAAGATTCCTTACCAGAGCGACGAAGGGGCAGAGGAATAAAAAGAAATTCTACTCTCTGATATAACTAGACTCTGAAAAAAAATCTTCTAGACTCGACATCGGCCAAACTACACGATCAATCAAGGGGGCTCCTATAGTCGGTCGAGGCTCTGATACCAACTTGTCATGCCCAAGATGCGACCCTATCCTAAAGGAACTCGAAGGTCCCACCAAGGGTAGAAGTGCATCTTGAAGGCGCTTTTGCAAGGTGGATATCATTACATCAACATTACATAATAGATGGGGATACATACAAGGCATACAAATGCCGCCAGAATACATCAGTATCATGCATGAGATCAACATCCGACTATGGATGAAACATAAACAGAAACTCAAACAATATCCACCCTGCTAGCCCAGGCTGCCGACCAGGAACCTAACCCAAGATCAACGAAGAAGAAGGAGAACTCCAACACAAATAAACATCGCTCTCGCGTCATGATCATCGCATAACCTGTACCTGCAACTCTTGGTGTAGTAATCTGTGAGCCACGAGGACTCAGCAATCCCATTACCATGGGTATAAAGACTAGCAAAGCTTAATGGGTAAGGAAGGGGTAAAGTGGTGAGGTTGCAGCAGCGACTAAGCATGTGTGGTGGCTAACTTACAAAACAAGAGCGAGAAGAGGATCTTAGGAAGCGGTCGCCAACTAGAAATGATCAAGAAGTGATCCTGAACTCCTACTTACGTCAAACATAACCCAAAAACCGTGTTCTCCTCTCGAACAACCCTGAAAAGAGACAATCACGGTTACGCACATGGTTGGTGTATTTTAGAAGAGTTTACTTCAAATTTACTACAACCAGATATTAACAAATTCCCATCTGCCACATAACCGCGGGCACGGCTTTCGAAAGTTCAAGCCTATAGGGGTGTCCCAACTTAGCCCATGATAAGCTCTCACAATCAACGAAGGATATTCCTTCTCCCGGGAAGACACGTTCAGTCTCGGAATCCCGGTTACAAGACATTTCGACAATGGTAAGACAAGACCAGCAAAGCCGCCCGAATGTGCCGACAAATCCCGATAGGAGCTGCACACATCTCGTTCTCTGGGCACACCGGATGAGCAAGACGTCGGGTTGGCATAGACCCTGGTTGCCCAGGGGCGCCGGACATCGCTTGGTTTGGGCCAGCGCTCAGAGGAACACTAGCCTGGGGGGTTAAAATAAAGATGACCCTCAGGAGCGCGACTCCCTAGGGAAAAAGGCTTAGGTGAGGCAAATGTAAAACCAAGGTTGGGCCTTGCTGGAAGAGTTCTATTCAAAGCAAACTGTCAAGGGGGTCCCATAAATCACCCAACGGCGTTAGGGACGCAAAATCCAGGAACATAATACCGATATGACGGAAACTAGGTCGGCAAGAGTGGAACAAAACACCAGGCATAAGGCCGAGCCTTCCATCCTTTACCAAATATATAGATGCATTAATAATATAAGAGATATTGTGATATCCCAACATAAAACATAATCCAACACGGAGCAATCTTCATCTTCACCTGCAACTAGCAACGTGTGATGCCCTCGATTCAATCGTACACTAATCATACACGCAAATGTGTACGATCAAGATCAAGGACTCACGGGAAGATATCACAACACAACTCTAGACACAAATTAAAATAATACAAGCTTTATATTACAAGCCAGGGGCCTCGAGGGCTCGAATACATAAGCTCGAATACACAAGAGTCAGTGGAAGCAACAATATCTGAGCACAGACATGAGTTAGACAAGGGTGCCTTAAGAGGGCTAGCACAAAAGCAACATCGATCGAAAAGGCAAGGCCTCCTGTCTGGGAGCCTCCTAACTACTCCTGGTCATCAGCGGTCTCCACGTAGTAGCAGGCATCGGCGGTGGCATCTAGCTTCTGGGCTCTGACATCTGGTTGCATCAACCGGAAAGAAGAAGAAGAAGAAGAAAGGGGAAAAAGGGGAAGCAAAGCAACCGTGAGTACTCATCCAAAGTACTCGCAAGCAAGGATCTACACTACATATGCAACATTATCAAAGGAAGGTTGTATATGTGGACTGGACTGCAGAAAAGCCAGAATAGAGAGAAGGCCTAGTCCTATCGAAGACTAGCATCTTCTGGAAACCACCGTCTTGCAGCAAACAGGAGGGAGTAGAGCAGCATAAAGTAAAGTAGTAGTAGTGTTATCAACCTCGGCCAGAGATCCTTTCTCGACTCCCTGCGAGAAAGTAATCCCAGAGCCATACTATCCAGTTATCATCACAACCCAGTTATCATCACATCCAGTTCTAGTTGTATCGATCAGGATACAACTCCAAGTGTCCGTTACCGTAGGACAGGCTATCGATAGTTGTTTTCTTCCCTGCAGGGGTGCACCAACTTACCCACCACGCTCGATTAACTCCGGCCGGACACACTTTCCTGGGTCATGCCCGGCCTTGGCCAAACAATACGCCGCAACCCGACCTAGGCCTAATAGAGAGGCCAGCACGCCGGACTAAACCTATGCCCCCAGGGGTCATGGGCCATCTCCCTGGGAACTCCTGCACGTTGCGTACGCGGTCGGTGAGCAGACCTAGCTACCTTCCTAAAAAGGAAGGAGCCTACCAGTCCAACCCGGCGCGCGCCACTCGGTCGCTGACGTCTATTAAGCTTTGGCTGATGTATACGACGTAGAACGCCCATACTATGCCCACGTGATGGTTAGTGCTATCAGGCCAGAGGCCCCTCGGATCAAATATCCAAATCGTAGTGGATTAGGAATGCGCGGTAATAAGCAGAGACTCACGAAATATGTGACCCCGTTGCCCCGTCTCGAGGACTTGCGGCAAGGGCTAGGAATGCCCGGCCACGCCTCGTAATTATCTCGCGGGCACCTTCCAGGTCCGCCCGACTCCACATCACTCGCAATTAAGCTCGCACGGGTACCCCTCAGGGTCGACCCGTCTTTCCAAGTAACAGTGGTAAAGTCCAAGTATTCGTGTGTCCAAACATCAAGAGGAAAACCCGAGGAATCACCCCCGATGAATTCCACTAGATGTAATCATCAAGGTGAACGTAAGAGGAATCACCCTCGAGGTTCACACTTGAGGGGTTGCACGACAGAGTCGTATCGGAAGTGGTTAAGGAGGAAATCACCCTCGATGACCACGACCGAAAGACTACACTACAGGGTTAACATCAGAAGTGCTGAAGAGGTTCACCCTCGGTACTCGATAGTAGCCCAGTAGTGTCGAGCAACTAAGGGGAAGTGATGTGCGGTGTCGGGGCCTGGTCTTCGATCACGTAGATCGAGTCGTCGATGATGAAGCAGGGGCAACAAGGACAAGGTGGGGGTCACTAATGGATCACTAACCAACCTATACTAAGCCGTTTAGGATAAGCAGGTAAGGTACAACAGCAGATACAAAAGCAGGCTATGCATCAGAATAGGAGCAAACAATAACAATAGCAAAATCTAATGCAAGCATGAGAGAATGGAATAGGCGATATCAGGATGATCAAAGGGGGGGCTTGCCTGGTTGCTCTGGCAAGGAGGGGTCGTCGTCGACGTAGTCGATCACAGGGGCAACATCAGTCTCGCGGTCTACCGGAGAGAAGAGGGGGAAGAACAGTAAATATAAAGCAAACATAGCATCACAAAGCATAATGTGGCAATATGTTGTGCCGGATGTGACCTAACGTAAGTTGTGCCGGATGTGACCTAACGTAAGGCTACACGATACAGGAGAGGGGGAAAATCATCCGGGAAAGTATTCCCGGTTCCGGGCCTGTGTCAGACAGATGACCGGAGGGGGAATGTTCCATGTTCAGATAGTTAGAGGCATCTGACAGGTAAACGAACCACGTATTCGGATTCGCCTCGTCGTTCTGAGCAACTTTCATGTATAAACTTTTACGATCCGAGCTACGGTTTAAAAGTTACGGATTTTCAAAGTTTAAACCAATTTCTGAATTATTTTAAAAGCAGAAAAGGTTTATTGCGTCAGCACTGCATCAGCATTGCGTCAGCTCTGCTGACCAGTCAAACTGACAGGTGGGACCCACCTGTCAGCCTCTCGGTCTAACAGAGGCTTAACTAAACTAACAGGGTTAGTAAGGGGGCGTGGGACCCAGCAGTCAGTGACTAGTTAGTACTAACTAACTAACTAATTTAACTAACATTTTAATTAATCGTTTTTATTTTAAAAAAACGTTTATTTAACGAAATACACGATGGGGCCCGCGTGTCAGAGACACTGTGTGCCCAGTCAGCACAGTTGATCACGGTCAACGTGGTCAACCGGGGCCAGGAGGCCCACGGGCAGTGACCCAGAGGCGGGCCCCAGGTGTGCCATGTCGGCAGCGTCGGGGTTTCGCCGTCGGTGACCAAGACAGCGGCGGGGCTCGCCGGACTTCGCCGGGAATCACGCACAGGGGGTCATTTGGCCCGGGACTTGGCGCGTTCGAACGAGCGGAGCAGCGCGCGTCGAACTGCGCTGATGGCCCGGCCGAAAACGCGCTAAAACGACGGCGGCGCACACTGCGGTGGTCGCCGGAGTTCGGACAAACGCGCGGTCAGCGCTAGAGGCTACGGGAAAGGGACCTAGCGGCACGGGCGGACGCGGCGAGGTGGCGTGAGCACTCTCGAGTGCTCGGGCGAGCATGATGATAGCCATGGCGACGGCGGCGAGCTATGCGGCGGAGCTGAGCTTGGCCATCGCGGACGCGGTGGCTACGTGAGCCTGAGTGGCCAGGGGAGCGAGGGGAGGGGAAGAGGGGCTCACTTTGTGGCACGCACGATGGCCCTCGGAGATTTAGTAGCAGCAGAGACGGCGCCGGAGACGAAGAAGATCGACGATAGCCGGAGATGGGGACGAGGACGAACGGCGGCTGCGGTGCTTCCCAGCTCCAGCTGAGGCCACCAGTCGATGTAGTCGACCCCGGCGGAGCTCACCGACAGGGCCAGCGGGCGCGGGGCCGCCGGTGGCCGTGACTACGACGGAGGGCGGCGGCGACTGCGCTCGGGCCGCGGATCTGGAGGAGAGGAGGGGCGAAGCAAGCGCATGGGCGAGGGAGAGAGAGGGGGGCAAGTGGGCGAGTGGGAGGCGAGGGGGCCGAGGCGTCGGGGCGGCCTTATCCCCTCGCCGACGACGCCGGTGAGCTGGTCCGGTGGCGACCGCGCCCTGTAGCGGCATGCACCAGGGGAACAGGAGGGAGGGGAGAGCGACCGAGGAGGGGAGCTGGGCCTGGCCGGCTGGAGTGGGCTAGGTGGGCCGGCCCAGGTGGGTTCGGTCCAGGGAGGAGGTTGCTCTCTCACCCCCTTTTCTATTTTTTAAAAGCTTTTGCCCTTTTCTTTTTAACAAGTTGCTGATATAGCTATTTTAGGCCATTTAGACATTTGCAAAAAATATTGGTTCACCACCAATATTACCAGAAGAATATTTTCCACATGATGAACATTTTAGTTTTCATGTTTGAGCACTTTTGAATTTCAGACAGAATTTGAATTTGAATTCAACTAGAATTTGAAAGAACATGAGGCAATAATGATCAGGCACATGTTTAGCAAAAAGATTAACATAATCCCAGGGGTTACTGTAGCATCATTACACCGGGGTGTTACAACTCTCCTCCTCTAAAAGAAATTCTCGTCCCGAGAATTAAGAGGTAGAAGGGAACAGGTCGGGGTATTCAGCACGGAGGTTATCTTCGCGCTCCCAAGTGGCTTCCTCTTTAGTATGATTCGACCATTGCACCTTGAGGAACTTGGTAACTTTCTGGCGGGTTCGGCGTTCAGCTTCTTCAAGAATGCGGATAGGATGCTCCTTGTATGTGAGATCATCTTGAACTTCAATCAATTCCGGATCCACTTCACGTTCCGGATCCTTGAAGCATCGACGAAGTTGCGACACGTGAAAGACATCATGAACATGAGAGAACTGAGGTGGCAACTCCAATTGATAAGCCACCAGTCCACGACGGGCCAGAATGCGGAAAGGACCGATGTAGCGCGGAGCTAGCTTGCCCTTGACTCCGAACCGATGAGTGCCTCTCAAAGGAGTGACACGCAGATAAGCTTGTTCACCAGGTTGATAAGTTGAACCCCAGTGTTTCCGGTCATAGTTGCTCTTCTGACGGGACTGGGCCGCCTTGAGATTATCCCGGACAATGCGAACCTGCTCTTCAGCTTGTTGAATAATGTCTGGACCAATGAGCGTCCATTCCCCAGTTTCTGAACAATTCAGAGGGGTTCGGCACTTACGTCCATAAAGCACTTCGAAGGGTGCCATTTTCAAGCTGGCTTGATAGCTGTTGTTATAAGAGAACTCTGCATAAGGGAGAGATTATTCCCACTTCTTGCCGAAAGAAATAACACAAGCCCGAAGCATGTCTTCAAGAATTTGATTGACTCGCTCGACTTGGCCTTGGGATTGGGGATGATAAGCAGTGCTCCAGGTAATATGAGTTCCCATTGCCTCTTGGAAACTATCCCAGAACTTTGAAGTGAATATACTTCCGCGGTCTGAACTGATCTCCTTCGGAATGCCGTGGAGTGACACAATTCTGGAGATATACAAGTTTGCTAATTGACTAGCAGTGATAGTCTCCTTGACTGGCAGAAAGTGAGCAACCTTCGAGAATCGGTCGATGACGACAAAGATAGCATCGTTACCTTTCTGAGATTTGGGAAGGCCAGTGACGAAGTCCATTTGGATCTTATCCCACTTCCATTCAGGAATCGGAAGCGGTTGCAGAAGTCCAGCTGGTTTCTGATGTTCTGCTTTGACACGACGACAAACGTCACATTCTTCAATATATCGGGCAATGTCTTGCTTCATATTAGACCACCAGTACTTCTGACGGATGTCTAGATACATCTTGGTACTTCCCGGATGAATAGAGAGAGGGGTGTCATGCGCTTCTTTCATCACCTTCTCTGTCATAAGCTCGAACCTGGGTACTACAATGCGATCTCTGAAGTATAAGGTTCCATCTTCACCAAGTGAGAAATCTCTGGATTTCTCTAAGGCCAGATCCTTTTTCATCAGATCAACATGAGCATCTTTGGCTTGAGCAGACTTGATTGCTTTCAGAAGAGTTGGTTCCAAGACAAGGTTATTCAGAGAACCCTGTGGAACTAGTTGAAGGTTCAGTTTGCATAGCTCTTCATAAAGGCGGGGTTGAGCTTTGTAGACCTGGTGATTATTGCAATAAGACTTACGGCTCAGGGCATCGACCATTACATTAGCCTTGCCAGGGGTATAGGATATACCGCAGTTGTAGTCAGCAATAGCTTCTATCCATCGCTGCTGACGGAGGTTCAGATCTGGCTGAGTAAATAGGTACTTCAGACTCTGATGATCAGTGAAGATCTCACAACGATTACCGAGAAGATACTATCGCCATAGCTTCAGTGCAAAGATAACCGCAGCAAGCTCAAGGTCATGAACTGGGTAGTTCTCTTCATGAGGACGTACTTGATGGGAGGCATAAGCAATCACTCTGCGCTCTTGCATTAGGACACAGCCTAATCCTTGTCGTGAAGCGTCGCAATAGATGACAAAGTCCTTGCGGGAGTCAGGGGGAGCAAGCACTGGGGCAGACGTCAGCTTGTCCTTGAGTGCTTGGAAACTTTCCTGACATTTGTCTGTCCAATCGAACTTAATGCCTTTGTGAAGCAGATTAGTCAGTGGCTTGGCGATCTTGGAGAAGTTCTCGACAAAGCGGCGAGAATAGCTGGCTAGTCCGAGAAAGCTTCTGACTTGCTTGACAGTCTTCGGAGGGGTCCAGTCAAGAATAGCCTGAACGCGCTCTGGGTTGACGGCAATACCATCCTTGGAGATGACATGACCAAGGTAGGTGACTTCATGAAGCCAGAATTCGCACTTGGAATACTTGGCATAAAGTTGATGCTCTCGAAGCTTTTCCAGAACAAGACGAAGATGTTCAGCATGTTCTTCTTTATTCTTCGAATATACCAGGATATCATCCAGATAGACGACGACGAACTTGTCGAGGTAATCCATGAATATGTAGTTCATCAGACGGGAGAATGTTGCTGGAGCATTGGTCAAGCCGAAAGACATGATGGTGTACTCGTAAGAACCATAACGAGTGACGAAGGCGGTCTTTGGAATATCCTCCTCACGAACACGGATCTGGTGGTAACCCAACCTCAAGTCGAGTTTAGAGAATATCGATGAACCAGCCAGTTGATCATACAAATCATTGATCCGAGGTAGGGGATATTTGTTTTGAATTGTAGCTTGGTTGATAGGACGATAGTCTTGGACCAAACGATTCATACCGTCCTTCTTCTTGACGAAGAGAGAAGGTGCTCCCCAAGCAGAGGAACTTGGACGAATGAAACCCTTGTGAAGAGATTTGTCGATTTCCTCCTTAAGCTCAAGGAGTTCATGAGGTGGCATCTTGTAGGGTCGTTTGGCAATAGGAATGGTGCCTGGTTTCAAGTCGATGACGAACTCGACAGCCCGGGCAGGGGGTATTCCTGGAAGTTCTTCTGGAAATACGTCTTGGTAGTCACGAATGACTGGAATCTTTTCAATTCCCTCAAGAGGTGCTGCGTTCAACGCATTCAAAGCATAAAGTCGTGCTTCAGCGTTTTGAACAAGCTGAGCATGGTAGGTTACAATCTCATCTGAAGGATGTAGGAGGTGAACGACCTTGGTAGCGCAAACAATAGAGGCAGTATGCGCTTTCAACCATTCCATTCCCAGAATGAGGTCAATATTGGAAGACTCCAGAATAATGGGAGAAACATGAAATTCCAACCCTTCAATTTCAACGGGGACGTCGCGACCAATCATGGTAGTTTGACACTGACCCGCAGGGGTGCGTACCACTATCGGAGTGTTCATGGGCTCGCATCGAATGTCATGTGCGTAAGCAAAATTTTCTGACATGAATGAATGTGATGCCCCTGAATCGAATAAAACAGAAGCCGGTACTAAATTAATGAGAAGAGTACCCATCACAGTGGCAGGCTGGTCTTGAGCTTCATTCAGATCAACATGATTAGCCTGACCACGACCATAAGGTCTGGCATTGTTGTTATGGGGCTGATGGTTACGACCAGTTGAAGGCAGAGCCAGCTGATTCTTTTTCTGATTGCACTCTTTGGCGAGGTGACCGGGGCGGCCACATCTGAAGCACAGACCATCATTGGGGTTAGGAGCAGAATCTTGGGGTGGTACCTCTTGAAGAGGCTGCCTCTGCGGCGGAGGAGGCAGACGAGGTGCAGCATAGGACTGTCTTGGTGCAGGTGCAGTTGTACGATACATGCTGTGGGGAATCCATATCCGACGCTTCTGCGCTGACGGGCCCGAAGATGAGCCAGCGTCACAGCTGTGCCTGGGGGATCCCTGGTGTTCCTAAAGACCAGTCTCAACCTGAATAGCCTTGTTCACCAAGGTGGCGAAGTCGGCAAAATCATGAACGAGCAGTGCTAGCTTGATATCAGGTTGAAGTCCATCACGAAACTTTTCCTGCTTACGAGCATTAGTGGCAATATCTTCTTCAGCATAGCATGACAAGTCCAAGAATTCCCGCTGATAAGCATCTACAGACTTGTTGCCTTGGGTGAGGTTGCGGAACTCTCGCTTCTTCTTGTCCATGATTCCCTGAGGAATGAAGCGGGCACGGAAGGCGGCTTGGAAATCCGGCCAAGTGATGACCGTTCCAGCAGGTAGGGTACGCCTGTGGCTGTCCCACCATTGAGCAGCGGAACCCTTGAGGAAGAAGGATGCGAAGGTAACATAGCTGGCAGGGGCCACACTAGCAGACTCCATTTCATACGTGATGTCACGGAGCCAATCATCAGCATCAAGGGGTTGAGTTGAGCTGCGGTAGATAGTTGGGTTGAGGCGCATGAAGTCCTGCAGAGTTACTGGGGTTGGCTGTTGATTCATGTTCGGACGAGGAAACCGAGCCATCATTCCTTCCATGAACTGGCGATTCAACTCAAACTGTTGCATCATTCCAGCAAAGAATTCAGGCGGTGGTGGATCGTTGGCACCACGGCCACGTCCAGCGGGTCTAACCATCCTGCTAACATGTAACAGGGGTAGTTCAGCATTGAGCATTTGCAAAAACAAGGATCATTCATGATGAAACAATCATAATGAAAGAGGTATGATGGATACCACTTAGTAGTCAACACGACAGGGTGTGCACTACTCAAAATGCTATTCTAAGGAATAACTACGGCTTTATCCAACTTCGGGGTGAATGTGGTCACGGGATCCTAATGTTAGTAAAAGTTTTTCAGTGACTAGACTCAACTTCGGCCAAGGAGTTGGAAAGGGGGCTACCTACAGGCAGTCGGCTCTGATACCAACTTGTGACGCCCTCGATTCAATCGTACACTAATCATGCATGCAAATGTGTACGATCAAGATCAAGGACTCACGGGAAGATATCACAACACAACTCTAGACACAAATTAAAATAATACAAGCTTTATATTACAAGCCAGGGGCCTCGAGGGCTCGAATACATAAGCTCGAATACACAAGAGTCAGCGGAAGCAACAATATCTGAGCACAGACATGAGTTAGACAAGGGTGCCTTAAGAGGGCTAGCACAAAAGCAACATCGATCGAAAAGGCAAGGCCTCCTGCCTAGGAGCCTCCTAACTACTCCTGGTCGTCAGCGGTCTCCACGTAGTAGCAGGCATCGGCGGTGGCATCTAGCTCCTGGGCTCTGACATCTGGTTGCATCAACCGGAAAGAAGAAGAAGAAGAAAGGGGAAAAAGGGGAAGCAAAGCAACCGTGAGTACTCATCCAAAGTACTCGCAAGCAAGGATCTACACTACATATGCAACATTATCAAAGGAAGGTTGTATATGTGGACTGGACTGCAGAAAAGCCAGAATAGAGAGAAGGCCTAGTCCTATCGAAGACTAGCATCTTCTGGAAACCACCATCTTGCAGCAAACAGGAGGGAGTAGAGTAGCATAAAGTAAAGTAGTAGTAGTGTTATCAACCTCGGCCAGAGATCCTTTCTCGACTCCCTGCGAGAAAGTAATCCCAGAGCCATACTATACAGTTATCATCACAACCCAGTTATCATCACATCCAGTTCTAGTTGTATCGATCGCGATACAACTCCAAGTGTCCGTTACCATAGGACAGGCTATCGATAGTTGTTTTCTTCCCTGCAGGGGTGCACCAACTTACCCACCACGCTCGATTAACTCCGGCCGGACACACTTTCCTGGGTCATGCCCGGCCTCGGCCAAACAATACGCCGCAACCCGACCTAGGCTTAATAGAGAGGCCAGCACGCCGGACTAAACCTATGCCCCCAGGGGTCATGGGCCGTCTCCCCGGGAACTCCTGCACGTTGTGTACGCGGCCGGTGAGCAGACCTAGCTACCTTCCTAAAAAGGAAGGAGCCTACCAGTCCAACCCGGCGCGCGCCACTCGGTCGCTTACGTCTATTAAGCTTCGGCTGATGTATACGACGTAGAACGCCCATACTATGCTCACGTGATGGTTAGTGCTATCAGGCCAGAGGCCCCTCGGATCAAATATCCAAATCATAGTGGATTAGGAATGCGCGGTAACAAGCAGAGACTCACGAAAGATGTGACCCCGTTGCCCCATCTCGAGGACTTGCGGCAAGGGCTAGGAATGCCCGGCCACGCCTCGTAATTATCTCGCGGGCACCTTCCAGGTCCGCCCGACTCCACATCACTCGCAATTAAGCTCGCGCGGGTACCCCTCAGGGTCGACCCATCTTTCCAAGTAACAGTGGTAAGGTCCAAGTATCCGTGTGTCCAAACATCAAGAGGAAAACCCGAGGAATCACCCCCGATGAATTCCACTAGATGTAATCATCAAGGTGAACGTAACAGGAATCACCCTCGAGGTTCACACTTGAGGGGTTGCACGACAGAGTCGTATCGGAAGTGGTTAAGGAGGAAATCACCCTCGATGACCATGACCGAAAGACTACACTACAGGGTTAACATCAGAAGTGCTGAAGAGGTTCACCCTCGGTACTCGATAGTAGCCCAGTAGTGTCGAGCAACTAAGGGGAAGTGATGTGCGGTGTCGGGGCCTGGTCTTCGATCACGTAGATCGAGTCGTCGATGATGAAGCAGGGGCAACAAGGACAAGGTGGGGGTCACTGATGGATCACTAACCAACCTATACTAAGCAGTTTAGGATAAGCAGGTAAGGTACAACAGCAGATACAAAAGCAGGCTATGCATCAGAATAGGAGCAAACAATAACAATAGCAAAATCTAATGCAAGCATGAGAGAATGGAATAGGCGATATCGGGATGATCAAAGGGGGGGCTTGCCTGGTTGCTCTGGCAAGGAGGGGTCGTCGTCGACGTAGTCGATCACAGGGGCAACATCAGTCTCGCGGTCTACCGGAGAGAAGAGGGGGAAGAACAGTAAATATAAAGCAAACATAGCATCACAAAGCATAACGTGGCAATATGTTATGCCGGATGTGACCTAACGTAAGGCTACACGATACAGGAGAGGGGGAAATCATCCGGGAAAGTATTCCCGGTTCCGGACCTGTGTAAGACAGATGACCGGAGGGGGAATGTTCCATGTTCAGATAGTTAGAGGCATCTTACAGGTAAACGAACCACGTATTCGGATTCGCCTCGTCGTTCTGAGCAACTTTCATGTATAAACTTTTACGATCCGAGCTACGGTTTAAAAGTTACGGATTTTCAAAGTTTAAACCAATTTCTGAATTATTTTAAAAGCAGAAAAGGTTTATTGCGTCAGCACTGCGTCAGCTCTGCTGACCAGTCGAACTGACAGGTGGGACCCACCTGTCAGCCTCTCTGTCTAACAGAGGCTTAACTAAACTAACAGGGTTAGTAAGGGGGCGTGGGCCCCAGCAGTCAGTGACTAGTTAGTACTAACTAACTAACTAATTTAACTAACGTTTTAATTAATCGTTTTTATTAAAAAACGTTTATTTAACGAAATACACGATGGGGCCCGCGTGTCATAGACACTGTGTGCCCAGTCAGCACAGTTGACCACGGTCAACGTGGTCAACTGGGGCCAGGGGGCCCACGGGCAGTGACCCAGAGGCGGGCCCCAGGTGTGCCACGTCGGCAGCGTCGAGGTTTCGCCGCCGGCGACCAAGACAGCGGCGGGGCTCGCCGGACTTCGCCGGGAATCACGCACAGGGGGTCATTTGGCCCGGGACTTGGCGCGTTCGAACGAGCGGAGCAGCGCGCGTCGAACTGCGCCAATGGCCCGGCCGGAAATGCGCTAAAACGACACTGCACGCACTGCGGTGGTCGCCGGAGTTCGGACAAACGCGCGGTCGGCGCTAGAGGCTACGGGAAAGGGACCTAGCGGCACGGGCGGACGCGGCGAGGTGGCGTGAGCACTCTCGATGCTCGGGCGAGCATGATGATAGCCATGGCGACGGCGGCGAGCTATGCGGCGGAGCTGAGCTCGGCCATCGCGGACGCGGTGGCTAAGTGAGCCTGAGAGGCCAGGGGAGCGAGGGGAGGGGAAGAGGGGCTCACTTTGTGGCACGCACGATGGCCCTCGGAGATTTAGTAGCAGCAGAGATGCGCCGGAGACGAAGAAGATCGCCGGCAGCCGGAGATGGGGACGAGGACGAACAGCGGCTGCGGTGCTTCCCAGCTCCAGCTGAGGCCACCAGTCGACGTAGTCGACCCCGGCGGAGCTCACCAACAGGGTCAGCGGGCGCGGGGCCGCCGGTGGCCGTGACTACGACGGAGGGCGGCGGCGACTGCGCTCGGGCCGCGGATCTGGAGGAGAGGAGGGGCGAAGCAAGCGCATGGGCGAGGGAGAGAGAGGGGGGGGCAAGTGGGCGAGTGGGAGGCAAGGGGGCCGAGGCGTCGGGGCGGCCTTATCCCCTCGCCGACGACGCCGGTGAGTGAGCCGGTCCGGTGGCGACCGCGCCCTGTAGCGGCATGCACCAGGGGAACAGGAGGGAGGGGAGAGCGACCGGGGAGGGGAGCTGGGCCTGGCCGGCTGGAGTGGGCTAGGTGGGCCGGCCCAGGTGGGTTCGGTCCAGGGAGGAGGTTGCTCTCTCACCCCCTTTTCTATTTTTTTATAAACTTTTGCCCTTTTCTTTTTAACAACTTGCTGATATAGCTATTTTAGGCCATTTAGACATTTGCAAAAAATATTGGTTCACCACCAATATTACCAGAAGAATATTTTCCACATGATGAACATTTTAGTTTTCATGTTTGAGCACTTTTGAATTTCAGACAGAATTTGAATTTGAATTCAACTGGAATTTGAAAGAACATGAGGCAATAATGATCAGGCACATGTTTAGAAAAAAGATTAACATAATCCCAGGGGTTACTGTAGCATCATTACACCGGGGTGTTACACAACGCTATAAGAGGGGCTGAGAAAAAGCGGTAACATAGCCAAACAACGGTTTGCTAGGAAGGGTGACAAAGGTTAGAGGTTCATGGCAATTTGGGAGGCTTGATAAGCAAGTGATAGGTAACGCGGCATAGCGATAGAATGAAGCAACTAGGAGAGCAATGATAGTAGTGAGATTCAAGGTGACGGTCATCTTGCCTGAAATCCCGCTAGGAGGAAGAACGAGTCCATGGAGAAGATGAAGCCACGTAGACGAACCAAGCGTAGACGAACGAGTCCTCATGAACACAACAAAACGGGAACTAACGAGAAGAAGCACACAACAAGGTAAACACACCACACATGAACAAGGCATGATGCACAACCAAGTATGATGCATGACAAGGCTACATGAGGCTACTCATGGCAAAAGATGAGGCATACAAGAACAACACATCAAAGCAAGTTTAAATGAGGCCGGAAACAACATAGGACAAATCCGGTAAGTCCTCGTATGCAAATTTCGAAATTGGTTCAGATCTCTATAAACCTTATGTTCAAGTTGTTAAACAGCAAGTTAAGATGCACCATGCTGATCTACACGAAATTCTAGTCAAGTTACATATAAAGTTCATTAGATTCGGAGCTACAGCCTAGAAGATATGAGCAAAACAAGTTAAACATGACATTGATGCAAAATGCATTCAAACATCAAGCAAACACACTCAAAACATAGATGCAACAAGGTAACATGAAACTACATGCAAAACTAAGCAAGTTTCATGTAAAGCACACTCAAAACGGAGCAACGGTTCAACACATACGCATGAAACAAGTTTAAAGGACAAGCTATCCAAAACAGCAACTAGGCATCTAGCAAGCATCAAAACAGCATGCTATAGTACGACAACATGAAAAAAAAATTGCATAGACATGACGTACAAATGAATCTTAACGAAACATGAACACTGAGCTATCTCCAGAAACTACAAGAACATGCTCAAAAGGACATGGCAAGATTGCAAATAATAACTGTTTCAGCAAGTGTAAAACAGCAACATTATGATAGCATATTTCAAGCATGGAACAGAGGCATGTGATATCCAAAATTAATAAAGATGGCATGTGAACAGAGTACTCATAGCATACTTCAAATCTTGTAATCGGAGGAACTCCAA
The DNA here is from genome assembly GCA_032464435.1 of Aegilops umbellulata. Taxonomy (NCBI): domain Eukaryota; kingdom Viridiplantae; phylum Streptophyta; class Magnoliopsida; order Poales; family Poaceae; genus Aegilops; species Aegilops umbellulata. The sequence goes on from CP136060.1 coordinate 187,447,912, forward strand.
AAGAGGCATAGATTTTTCAATATCAAGCTCATAACATGGCATCATGAAGTTAACAGAAAAACTCTAACATCATTTAGGCATGTTAATGGCAATGAAAACATATGCTAAAGGACATATATGAGACACTAAAAGGCATAGAATGAAAAAGCGTAACATTTTCAACAAAACATGTCAACTAAGCCTCTCCAGATTATGCATGGATTAATTGGTAGCATCAAGAAAAGATAGCAACATGATATAACAGTTTCAGCATTGACCGAACATTACAACAAGTAGCCCACTTCACGAGCTTGATGCACTCACTACAGGGCATAAAAAATACATGGTTGGAACCACTGTAAATATGGCATGGATATGCTCTACAAACCTATATACATGATGCTCATAGGATACACACACACAAAATGCAACAAAAATGACAAATCACCAAGTTATAACAAGCTTCAGCAGTTAACATCATATAGCAGTCTTGCAACGCTGATTAGGGCGTCAAGATGAACTCAAACCAACATGGCACAATAGAATGAAATGAAGAGAAATTCATGGTGAACATTTTTACATATCACACGCAAAAAACGAAGCAGCGCACACAAAGTTATTACATGATGAATAGTGCACTAGAATGTAAGATTTTAGGGACTGCAGATTTTATGAAAAAAATAGAGCAAGCGCAAGATTACTAAACGACGCCTAGGCGAGGCTTAGGCGGGGAGGCTCACCAGCGGGCTGCTGGGCCAGAGGAGAAGGGGAGGCTGGGCTGTGGCCCACGTGGCCGGCGAGGGAGGAGGCCCACCAAGGGCAAGCAAGAGGGAGAGGCGCGGATCGGGGCTCCTCCCGATCCCGCACTACAGCGGCGAAGCACGCCAGAGCTTCGGTGACGGTGGGGGGGGGTGGCAACGACGGGGTGGCCTCGGACTGGATCTGGCCGGATCTGGCCGGATTCGGCCGGCGGCGAGCGCGGGCGATGGAGGGCGGCGCGGCTGCGGTGGTGGCCGGCGGCGTGAGCAGAGGTGGCGGAGCGGGACGAGGCGGCCGCGGGCGGTGGAGATCCGGCAGGCGGCAACGCCAGAGTGGGGCGCGGGCGGCGCGGGGCTCGGGTGCCCGCGGGCGGCGGCGGCGTCCCGTGCCGGGAGGGCCCCCCGCGCGCCTGACGGGCCGGCGGCGGTGGAGGCTCCGGGGTGCCACGTGGCGGCCTCCAATTGGTGCGCGCGCGGCGGCGATTTTTGTCTGGTGAGATCCGGACGTGTCCAGCGGCGGAGAGGGGCTAGGCTAGGGTTTCATCTGCGCGAAAAATCCGGGAGGGGCACATATTTATAGCTAGGAGGAGGTAGGAGTGTCCAAATGGAGTGTGGTTTTCGCCCACACGATCGTGATCCAACGACGGAGGATATGGAAGTGGTTTAGGTGGGTTTTTGGGCTGCTTTGGAGGTGTGTTGGGCTGCAACACAAAGAGGGCTTTACGGTTACCCGGTTAACCGTTGGAGTATCAAACGGACTCCAAATGGCACGAAACTTGACAGGCGGTCTACCGCTGGTGTACCAAGGCCACTTGGCAAATCTCGGTCCATTCCGAGAACGTTTAACACCCGCTCACGAAAAGAGACAAAAGGGAGCGTTGGAGGACATAGGAGTGTCAGATTGCAAAACGGACAACGGGGAAAATGCTCGGATGCAAGTTTTGAAAATACGAGGATGCAATGCATATGATGACATGGAAAAATGCAACATGCAAGCAAATGACATGGCAACGACGGTGAATAACTGGCAGACACCTGGCGCATCGGATCCGGGGCGTTACAAGGGGCTACTGAGGGAGTCCTGGATTAGGGGGTCCCTGGGCGTCTGGGCTATGTGGCATGGGCTGGACTGATGGACCATGAAGATACAAGATACAAGGCCTTCCCCCGTGTCCGGATGGGACTCTCCTTTGCATGGATGGAAAGCTTGGCGTCTGGATGTGTGGTTTCCTTTCTTTGTAAACCGACTCTGTACAACCCTAGGTCCCTCTGGTGTCTTTATAAACCGGAGGGTTTAGTCCGAGAGGCTAAGACAAATTATACAGGCTAGACATCTAGGGTTTAGCCATTACGATCTCGAGGTAGATCAACTCTTGTAACCCCTATACTCATCAAAGTCAATCAAGCAGGAAGTAGGGTATTACCTCCATTAAGAGGGCCCAAACCTAGGTAAACATCGTGTCCCCTGCCTCCTGTTACCTTCGATCCTCAGACGCACAGTGCGGGACCCCCTACCCGAGATCAGCCGATTTTGACATCGACATTGGTGCTTTCATTGAGAGTTCCTCTGTGCCATTGACAGAAGGTTCGCTCATCCACAACGATGCCGTTTTCGGGGAAGCTTTCCTCCCCGACCAGGTTTTTGTATTCGGTGGCTTCGTTCTACATGCCAACTAGATTGGCCACCTTGAACAGATCAACAGCTAAGCCCCTGGTCATCAGATCAGTTTTGGAAATCAAAACTATGTCGCTGATATCCGAGGAGACTCGATCTTCAAAGGGTTCGCGACCCCAACCACCGCTCTGGCCATAGATCCTGAGCAGACTACCAGGTCCGAAGATGGGAGTTTAGAGCCCGTCGGACTCTCTGCAATTATGCAGCTCTCTCCTGAAGATCCGGAGGGACTGCGTCATCGGCAAGCCCGGAGTCAAACCAGGCTCCTCTTGTCATTGAAAGGCCGGACTCGCCCCCGGACACCCGCTCCAAACTCTCGAGGTCCACGTCAAGTGAGCATGGCCAGGAGGCTCCAGCCCTACCTACGTTCAACCCGGACTAGGGGCTGAAAGCGGGGAATTTTACGTCCCACTCACCACCCACTTCGTAGCCAGTGTCGAAGACTTAACTGACGTGCTCGACTACGCCTCCGAAGACATCGACGGTACGGACGACGATGCCGGAGACAAACAAGGCCATGACCCGCCGTTTACCGGACGTTGGACGACCACCTCCCCATATGACGTGTATATGGTGGACACCCAAAGAGGATGACGGCAACGGAGGAAGGATCCGGTTGAGGACAAGCCTGCCGATGCACCACCAAAGCGTCGACGTCAGCGGTGTCGCTCAAAATTGTGTCGTGATAAAGACAGTAATACCGGCACCGGAGACAATAACACTCCGGAGAATGCCGAAGACCCCGAAGCCCCCGTCGAGCCAACATCCGAACATGATGATTGGGAGGAGGGGCAAGTTAACCCTAATGATCCAATCGGGAACGAGGATTTAGAGGATAGTAATTATCTACCACTCTCCGAGGATGATGTGAGCCTCGGTTGACGAAGATTTCATCATGCCAGAGGAACCCCTCGAGAAAGAGCGCTTCAAGCGCCAGCTAATCGCGACAGCGAGAAGCCTAAAAAAGAAGCAGCAGCGACTTCAAGCCGAACAGCATACACTCAATGACAGATGGACTAAAGTCCTGGCAGCCGAAGAATACGGCCTCGAACGCCCAATAAAGAGCTACCCAAAACACAAGCTACTACCACAATTTGACGACGAGGCTCTTGAGACAATACCACCAAAGTATAAAGCTGCTCACGAACCTGACCGACCACCACGTGGGCGGGACAGAGCGGCTATTTACACCGAACATCGGCCCGCACCTCCCCACTGTACAGGCAAGGAGGTAGCAGCTACGGGCTACACCTACGACCAACGTAAGGACCTAGACAATAGAGCCGTTCAGACCAGATCAATCTATGGATCAAGGGGGCGTGCTCCAACGCGAGAAGACGGTCATCAGGCCTGGCATGACAAGCACAACCTCACCCGGGACGAAAACCTCATACGGACTTCATCCGAACTGCGTCGTGACATCACCCGATACAGAGGCGCTGCACACCCCTTATGCTTCACCGATGAGGTAATGGAGCACCAGTTCCTAGAAGGGTTTAAACCCGTGAACATTGAATCATACGATGGAACGACAGATCATGTAGTATGGATTGAAAATTTTCTTCTCCATATCCACATGGCTCATGGTGATGATCTCCATGCCATCAAGTACCTCCCGGTAAAATTAAAGGGACCAGCTCGCACTGGCTAAACAGCCTCCTAGAAAACTCCATTGGTAGTTGGGAAGATTTGGAAGATGCCTTAAAAGACAACTTGCAAGGTACCTATGTTCGGCCCCCAGATGCCGATGACCTCAGTCACATAGTCCGGCAACCCGGAGAGTCAGCCCAGAAACTCTGGACCAGGTTCTTAATTAAAAAGAACCAAATTGTCGATTGTCCGGACGTCGAAGCCCTTGCGGCCTTTAAACACAACATCCGTGATGAGTGGCTCGCCCGACACCTCAGCCAAGAAAAACTGAAGTCCATGGCAGCTCTACCGCACTCATGACCCGCTTTTGCGTGGGAGAAGATAGCTGGTTAGCTCGTAGAAGCAACAGCACCAGTGACCCTGGTACCTCCGAAGCCAGAGATGGCAACGGCAAGCCACGACGCAGCAAACACAAGCGTCGAAGCAACAATGAAGACACCGGAGACATGGCAGTTAACGCTGGATTCAGTGGCTCTAAACCCGTTCTACGGAAGAAGCCATTCAAAGGAAATAAAGATGGTCCATCTAATTTGGATAGAATACTCGATCGGCCTTGCCTGATTCATGGCACCCCTGACAAGCCTGCCAATCATTCCAACAGAAATTGTTGGGTCTTTAAACAGGCCTGTAAGCTAAACACCTAACATAAGGGGAAAGGACCGCCCAGCGAGGACGACGACAAAGAGCCTCGCCCACCGAACACTAGGGGACAGAAGAAATTTCCCCCCGAGGTAAAAACGGTGAATATGATCTACGTTACTCATATCCCCAAGCAGGAGCGCAAGCGCGCACTAAGGGACGTTTACGCCATAGAGCCAGTCGCCCCAAAATTTAACCCATGGTCAGCCTGTCCGACCACTTTCGATCGTAGAGACCATCCGAACAATATCCTTCATGGAGGTTCGTCAGCCGTGGTCCTCGATCCAATTATCGACGGATTCCATCTCACGCGCGTCCTTATGGACAGCGGTAGCAGTCTTAACCTGCTTTATCAGCACACTATCTGCAAAATGGTCATCGGTCCGTCAAGAATCAAGCCCACTAAAACCACCTTCAAAGGAGTAATACCTGGTGTAGAAACTCGCTGCACAGGCTCAATAGCATTGGAAGTGGTCTTAGGTTCGTCGGACAACTTCCAAAGCAAAGACTTGATCTTCGACGTCATCCCTTTCCGCAGTGGTTATCACGCACTGCTCGGGAGAACCGCCTTCGCCTGCTTCAATGCGGTCCCGCATTATGCTTACTTAAAGCTCAAAATGCCTGGACTCCGTGGCGTTATTACAGTTAATGGAAACATGGAGCGCTCCCTCCATACTGAGGAGCATACCACGGCCCTCACAGCCGAACTACAGGGTGGCCTTATTGAGCCGAATACTAAATCGACAGTCAAGCCCCCGGACACTGTCAAACGAGTCTGGTCTACCCTGTAGAATGGCAGTCCAGCTCGCCCAGAGCTAGATTAGCAATTCGGCCTCCGTCAAAGCCCCAATCTGATAGCGGCATACGTACCGCGCGTACATAACTACGCACTAAAGATACCATGGGCAAGGACGGAGGCATACTAAAAACAAAAGTCCACGATACGGCTCGACCCTATCCGGACCTTCATATTCTTCCCCTTTTTTCTTATTTTTCAGGTTCTTTACAACCCACATCACTTTCCGATAGTACTAAGGGCCCTTTTGAAGGGTCAAGAAGAGGTGTCTAGAGGGGGGTGATTAGACACTAAGTGCCAAAAGTTGCAGTTTTTAATATTCTTAAGTTTAAGTGGAGTTTAAGCACAAGTTTAACAAACAAAATACATATCAAGCAAGCATGCCATGAGTATATGAGCAGCGGAAAGTAAAGCATGCAACTTGCAAGAATGTAAAGGGAAGGGTTTGGAGTATTCAAATGCAATTGGAGACACGGATGTTTTTGTCGTGGTTCCGATAGGTGGTGCTATCGTACATCCACGTTGATGGAGACTTCAAGCCACGGAGGGTAACGGTTGCGCGTGTCCACGGAGGGCTCCACCCACGAAGGGTCCACGAAGAAGCAACCTTGTCTATTCCATCACGGCCGTCGCCCATGAAGGACTTGCCTCACTAGCGGTAGATCTTCACGAAGTAGGCGATCTCCTTGCCCTTACAAACTCCTTGGTTCAACTCCAGAATCTTGTTGGAGGCTCCCAAGTGACACCTAGCCAATCTAGGAGACACCACTCTTCAAGAAGTAACAAATGGTGTGTTGATGATGAACTCCTTGCTCTTGTGCTTCAAATGATAGTCTCCCCAACACTCAACTCTCTCTCACAGGATTTGGATTTGGTGGAAAGAAGATTTGAGTGGAAAGCAACTTGGGAAAGGCTAGAGATCAAGATTCATATGGTAGGAACGGAATATCTTGACCTCAACACATGAGTAGGTGGTTCTCTCTCAGAAAATGTGTATTGGAAGTGTAGATATGTTCTGATGGCCCTCTCCACGAATGAAGATTGGGTGGAGGGGTATATATAGCCTCCACACAAAATCTAACCATTACACATAGTTTGCCAAACTCGGTGGGACCGAATGGTTAATCTCGGTCGGACCGATTCAGCAAACCTAGTGACCGTTAGGATTTTCGGTGGGACTGAGATGCAACTCGGTAGGACCGATATGGTTAGGGTTAGGGCATAACGTAATCTCGGTGTGACCGATTACACAAACTCGGTGGTACCGATTTTGGTAATAAGCTAACCAGAGAGTTGGTCAGGCAAACTCGGTGAGACCGATTACACAAACTCGGTGGGACCGATTTTGGTAATAAGCTAACCAGAGGGTTTGCATTGTAATCTCGATAGTACCGATTGCTCAAACTCGGTGAGACCGATTTTGGTAATGGACATACACAGAGAGATTATAATCCCATCTCGGTAAGACCGAGATCCCTATCGGTGAAACCGATTTGCTAGGGTTTGTGGCAGTGGCTATGACATCTGAAACTCGGTGGTGCCGGATAGAAAGAATCGGTGGGGCCGAGTTTGACTTTTGGTTTAGGTCATATGTGGATGTGGGAAAGTAGTTGAGGGTTTTGGAGCATATCACTAAGCACTTTGAGCAAGCAAGCCATTAAGCAACACCTCATCCCCTCTTGATAGTATTGGCTTTTCCTATAGACTCAATGTGATCTTGGATCACTAAAATAGAAAATGTAGAGTCTTGATCTTGAAGCTTGAGCCAATCCTTTGTCCTTAGCATCTTGAAGGGGTTCCACATACTCTAGTCCATGCCACTCCATTGTTGAACTTATCTGAAACAAACTAGGTAAAAGTGTTAGTCCAACAAGAGATATGTTGACATTAATTACCAAAACCACCCAGGGAGCACTTGTGCTTTCACCTTTTCCAGGCCCCCTATGTATACTCGATCGTTGATCCTATCAAAGGATCATACACCAAGGTGAAAGGCGGCGCAGACGTGTGGCAGAGTGTCCAAAGGATCTTCAAGATCATATTTTCCTTTTAGGACATGTATACAACTTTCCCTTGTTCTTGTCATGTAAATTAGCCTTGATTCTTATGGCACCTTCTGTAAAAATACGTTTTGACGTACCAATCAGACAATAATGGAAATAGTTTCGCCCAACCTTGTTTGGTATTGGCTTATTTCTTAATTTTTCTTCCCCCTTTACGTCAGATTGGCATATACACCTCGGTACGACTTAAATCGCCAGGGGCTCTATTCAGCCATACATATTTTCGAAAACAGAAAGTCCAAACACTCTCAGCGTAGACTTCGGCATCCCGAATACTGCATTATATGCATCAGCTCTGAATCATGTCTTTAGTCAATAGTTGGGTTACCCGACTCCTGTGTTTGCTACCTTACGTTCTGCTAGTTCGGCTAAGATAGTAAAGGGAGAACTACTGCGATTGTGTTTCTGGTTCGCCCAGTCAAGCACCTCAGTAGAGAAAGCCGAGAACTGACTGTCATGATGCGGCGACAGCTGGTCAGCAATTTGGTGACTTAATAAATCTCTAGCGATTTTTTCCGTATTACACGAAGGACTGGCTATCTTCCAGTCATGCGCACAAGAATCCAAGTTCGGATAGCCGCATATGCACCAGGGGCTATCTTACAGTCCCATTATCAAACTCCTATGGCTAAGTGAGAGTGATAAAGCCGCATAGTCCTATTGCCTGGTTCGTCGCACTGACACCTCCTTTACGGACCAAGACGTTGGGTCAAGTGTGGTCATGTGCTATTCCGAACACCCCCGTAGTATCTACGTGGGGGCTGAAGCCAAAGACTGGCATACTCTCAGTGATAAAAACGGCCGCACAGGAGGAAAAAACACTTTAAGATAAAAGGCATAAATATATTACAAAGCCTTGGTTTATAATACAATGTTTGGGCAATTCGGATACATTCACTCGAATATAATGTCCTTCGAGCATTGACCCTCTATCAAACGGGCACCCTCTAGGACGTCTTCAAAATAGCGCTCCGGCTTGCGGTGGTCCTTGCTTCCGGGCGGACCTTCAACCGCCATGACGGCGGCCTTCATCTTTGCCCAGTGCATCTTGACACGGGCAAAGGCCATCCGTGAACCTTCTATGCACGCTGAACACTTCACAACCACAATTTGGGGCAAGGCGTCGCTGAGCCCTTGACCAGGCCGATGTAGCTGCTAGGAATGGGTTCGGTTGGCCATAGCCAAACTATGATGTCCTTCATGGCCAAACCAGACATCCTATGTAGCTCCGCCAGCTGCATCATCTGATTGTTTAGTAGCGCTAGCCGCTCAGGCGCCAGGTACTGCGACCAGAAGAGCTTTTTCGCCGTGCTCCTTTCTTAGGCCCGAAAATGTTGTGCGACATCGGCAACACTCCATGAGAGATCCGCAAAGGCGTCTGGAGCACTCCATAGTAGATTTAGCAAAATATCTCCGACCCCCAAATATACTCTGTAAAAGAAAAGGATTACAAGCCACTATTTGTTCAGCTTGCTGATCTCCTCGCGAGCTGCCCGGGACTCGGTCCGCCCCTCTTGGAGAGCCTTGGCGAGTTTGGTTGCCTGGGCCTTATTCTTCTCCTCCAAGGACTTGCACTTGTCGGCGGTGTCCTTGAGCTCTCGCTCCACCTCGGTCACCCTCTCCTCATACTGGCGGCGGGTAATCTGTTCAGCCTTTAAATCCGCAGCCACTTTGTCTGCAGCCGCTTTGCTCACCTTCGCCTCCTCCTTGGCTTCGGCAAGGGCACTCTTGAGGGCCTCGACCTCGGTCGCGCTGCCTACAGTCATACACATAGCAGCACATGAGCTTACACTCTAAGTTTGCATTACAATTCAGGCTTGTAAGGGGTCTTTTAAAAGCATACCTTGGGCCTCATCGAACCGCTTGTTAATACGGTCGATCTCATCATCAACCAGCAACAGTTTCCACTAGAGTTTGGAAACTTCCGCGTCCTTGGCTGAAGCTGCTAGCAGTGAAGCCTGTTTGTCAAAATAGACAAGTATGTTATCTCCGAAATATTTGATCCTCTGTCCGGCCCCTTTTTCAAAAAGTCGAACAGAGTATCAGGGGCTACTACCTATACACAGGAATATTTTTTACACAGGAAAAAGCGGCTAAGAATATTACATCGCATACCTCAAAGCCTATTAGCAGGCTGGTGAAAGCTTTGTTTAGCCTGCTTTTTGCGGACTAAACCTTCTCAACTACCGTACCCATTAGGGTACTGTGCTCCTCCATGACGGAAGCACATCGAAGTGCTTCCCTCAAAGTATCCGGCGCCTCCGGATTGATGGAGGTCATCGGTGGAGTCCTCAGCCACTACAAGCTGCAGGCCCTTCATCTCCATCCCAACTCCGTCCTTCTCCTGTCAATCTTCGCCTTCTACTGTGAGGCGTGCGTTGGGGTGATGCCGTTTGTGGCGTTACTGCACCATTTCTTCTACCTCCAAATCAAGGATGGCCACTTCTCTGGGTGCGCCAACTTCGTAGCAGCCAATAAGACCAACGCAATCTTGAAGACTGGGAAGAAGGCTGAAGGCTTCAGGAGAAAGTGGGTCATCATGGACGCCAAGTGCGTCCACCCACGGCTGGTGCTGTCGACGGGGATGCCCAGGTCTGACGAAGGGTGGCTTAGTGCGCCACTCACCGACGCCCGAGCGGGGCCAGTGCTGAAGAAGATGACCACTGATCTGAAGCCTGGTAATGCGAAGGCGGCGGAGTTGTCAGGGGCCATGATCCTCAGGGAATTCCTGACGTAGCGGGTGGACCCTCTCCAGGCGCGTCTGCGCGCCCTGTGGATGCTTGGGGTGAAGAAGACAAGCTTCGCCTGAGCCCGGACGCCTTGCCTGATAAGGAGTTGGCCGTGGTTCTCCGCCTCTTGGTTGGTGACGATCTGGGGTACCCGTCGGATTCCTTGGTTCCCTTGTATCGCCGCCAGGATGGGGTGCAGGTTGCAGCCACCATGCCCACCTTCGACGGGCGCGGGCTAGTGCCGCCAGCGACCTCCGGGGCCCCGGTGGTAATGGTGCCAGTGGACGTATCTTCCGGTGAGTCCCGTGAGGAGGGAGAGGAGGAGGAGGATGAGGAGGGCGACTCGGAGGTGACCCGCATGGAGACAGGAGAGACCTCTCCCCCACGCAAGTCCGACATCCTCTGCTCCGTGCCTGACGATGACGATGATGCTGATGCTCACCTGGAGAGGAAAGAATCGCCCGCAGCTAGGGTCACCACGAGCTCCAGTGCCAGCCCCCAGAAGGGGTCACCGACCGCGGTTCCGACGAGGGGCAGGTCGGCGCTAATCTCCTGAGACGACGCTCCAGCCTTGACACCGCCTGGAGCTCCTTCCGTCTCATCTGCCGCTCGTTCCTTTGCCCCTGGAGCTCGCGCGCCCGTGCCTCCGACTGCGAGGCTGTCAGGCTTCAAGCTTAAGAATCAGAGGGACTACGCCGCGGTGGATCAGTAAGTGTTCTTGTCCTGGCTGGTTCTTGCTTCTGCAACTGATTCTTGACACTTCATCGTTGCGCAATTAGGTTGGCACCCGCGACGAAGAAGAGGAAGGAGGAAGCAGTGGTACTGCTCGGGACCAATTTGCCTACTACGGCTACATCTCCCTTCGTGGGGAAGGATAGTGATGGTTCTCGCGCTTCTCCGGATCGATCACCTCGCGAGGCTTGGGGGAACGTCCTCGGGAGGAAGCAGCCCAGTGGCCCCGTTGGCTCCGGAAGTGCCAGCGTCCGGCTCGGTCGCTGTGGTCCCCAATGCCCAGGAGCTCCCTATCTCCCAGGCCATGGTGACAACGTTGCCTCCTCCTTCTTCCGCCGCACCACTGGCCCTGGATCCTTCCGCCTTCCCTGCCATCTTGGAGCATGCTCTCTCTGCGCTGGTGAGGGAGTCCTGGATTAGGGGGTATCCGGACAGCCGGACTATATCCTTTGGCCGGACTGTTGGACTACGAAGATACAAGATTGAAGACTTCGTCCCGTGTCCGGATGGGACTCTCCTTGGCGTGGAAGGCAAGCTTGGCAATACGGATATGTATATCTCCTCCCTTGTAACCGACTCTGTGTAACCCTAGCCCCCTCCGGTGTCTATAAAAACCGGAGGGTTTAGTCCGTAGGACAACAACAACAATCATACCATAGGCTAGCTTCTAGGGTTTAGCCTCTATGATCTCGTGGTAGATCAACTCTTGTAATACTCATATCATCAAGATCAATCAAGCAGGAAGTAGGGTATTACCTCCATCGAGAGGGCCCGAACCTGGGTAAGCATCGTGTCCCCCGCCTCCTGCTACCATCCGCCTTAGATGCATAGTTCGGGACCCCCTACCCGAGATCCGCCGGTTTTGACACCGACATTGGTGCTATCATTGAGAGTTCCACTGTGTCGTCACCGTAAGGCTTGATGGATCCTTCGGTCATCGGTAACGATGCGGTCCAGGGTGAGGTGTTCCTCCCCGGACAGACCTTTGTATTCGGCAGTTTCGCACTACGGGCCAACTCGCTTGGCCATCTCGAGCAGATCGAGACCTACGCCCCTGGCCACCAAGTCAGGTTCGGAAGCTTGAAATACACCGCCGATATCCGCGGAGACTTGATCTTCGACGAATTCCAGCCCTTGCCAGGTGCGCCGCATAATCACGACGAGCATGATATAGCTCTGTCGTCGGACAGTGTTCGGGAGATCACACCGGCAAGTACTCCGGCCCTCGATCCGGAGCAAATTGCGCCATCCAAGGACGGGTGGATAGACCCCGCCTTGGAGGCCGCACTCTCAATGGCGATAGAGCCAAATACTGACTTTACCCCTCGCGAGAGCCGTGCTGCCAAACAATTGGATTCGTCCCCGGCCAAGGGCTCCGAACCGCCTGCGTCTGTGCCTATCAAATCCAACAGGGCACCGATCATGGAGTTTACCTCCGCGGATATCTTTCAGCACTCGCCTTTCGGCGACATGCTAAATTCATTAAAGTCTCTCTCCTTGTCAGGAGAAACTTGGCTGAACTATGTCCGGCTAGGATGGGATGTGCACAACGAAGAAATTCGTTCCCCACCCACCACCCACTTAATAGCCACTGTCGAAGATTCAACCGACATGCTCGACTTCAACTCTGAAGACATCAACGGCATGGACGACGATGCAGGAGACGAATTGAACACCGCCCACAGGGCACTGGACCGCCACTCCATCACACGACATATACATGGTGGATACACCCAAAGAAAACGATGATGAGGAACGGGAGGATGCAGCGAGGGATAGCTCCCTCGAGAAGCAACCAAAGCATCGGCGTAGGCGCCGCGCCAAAGCCCGCCTCAGCACAAACGGCGATAATAGCAGCGAACCAGCAAACGGCGAACATAGTACGGATCCGCTGTCCGGACATGGTGACGCCGAGGATATAGCTCATAAACCTCCTTCTGAAGAGGAAAACAGTCTGGACGAAGAGGCACACACCATCCCGGAAAGGCACTTGGAACAAGAGAACCTCCGCAGAAGGCTTATTGCCACCGCGAGCAGCCTAAAAAAGCAAAAACAAAGGCTTAAAGCCGCGCAGAATACGCTCAATAGTAGATGGAACAAAGTGCTCAACAACGAAGAAAAGTATGGTAGCAGTTACCACACGAAGAGCTATCCAAAGCGCAAGTTGTTGCCTGAATTTGATGACGAGGACTTAGAGCCCACACATGTTGGGGAACGTAGTAATTTCAAAATTTTCCTACGTACACGCAAGATCATGGTGATGCATAGCAACGAGATGAGAGTATTGTCTACGTACCCTCGTAGACCAGCAACGGAAGCGTTGACGCAACGTAGAGGAAGTAGTCGTACTTCTTCACGATCCAACCGATCCAAGTACCGAACGTACGGCACCTCCGAGTTCTGCACACGTTCAGCTCGATGACGTCCCTCGAACTCCGATCCAGCCGAGTGTTGAGGGAGAGTTTCGTCAGCACGACGGCGTGGTGACGATGATGATGTTCCACCGACGCAGGGCTTCGCCTAAGCTTCGCAACGGTATAATCGAGGTGTAATTTGGTGGAAGGGGGCACCGCACACGGCTAAGGAAAGATCTCAAGGATCAACTTGTGTGTCATGGGGTGCCCCCTGCCCCTGTATATAAAGGAGGGAAGGGGAGGGGCTGGCCGGCCACCAAGGGGCGCGCCAGGGGGTCCTACTCCTACTAGGAGTAGGATTCCTCCCCCCCAATCCTAGTCCAACTAGGGTTTGACCAAGGGGGAAGGGAGAGAGAGGGGGGCGCCCCCTTCTCCTAATCCTAATAGGACTAGGGAAGGGGGGAAGGTGCGGCTAGCACTTGGGCCCCTTTCTCTCCTTTCCACTAAGGCCCATCAAGGCCCATTGACCCCTCGGGGGGTTCCGGTAACCCCCCGGTACTCCGGTAAAATTCCCAATTTCACCCGGAGTGATTCCGGAGTCCAAACATAGGCTTCCAATATATCAATCTTTATGTCTCGACCATTTCGAGACTCCTCGTCACGTCCGTGATCTCATCCGGGACTCCGAACAACCTTCGGTACATCAACATCATAAAACTCATAGTAACTGTCATCGAAACGTTAAGCGTGCGGACCCTACGGGTTCGAGAACTATGTAGACATGACCAAGACACCTCTCCGGTCAATAACCAATAGCGGGACCTGGATGCCCATATTGGCTCCTACATATTCTCCGAAGATCTTTATCGGTCAGACCGCATAACAACATACGTTGTTCCCTTTGTCATCGGTATGTTACTTGCCCGAGATTCGATCGTCGGTATCCAATACCTAGTTCAATCTCGTTACCGGCAAGTCTCTTTACTCGTTCCGTAATACATCATCTCACAACTAACACATTAGTTGCAGTGCTTGCAAGGCTTATGTGATGTGCATTACCGAGAGGGCCCAGAGATACCTCTCCGACAATCGGAGTGACAAATCCTAATCTCGAAATACGCCAACCCAACATGTACCTTCGGAGACACCTGTAATGTACCTTTATAATCACCCAGTTACGTTGTGACGTTTGGTAGCACACAAAGTGTTCCTACGGTAAACGGGAGTTGCATAATCTCATAGTTAAAGGAACATGTATAAGTCATGGATAAAAGCAATAGCAACATACTAAACGATCGGGTGCTATGCTAATGGAATGGGTCATGTCAATCAGATCATTCAACTAATGATGTGATCTCGTTAATCAAATAACAACTCTTTGTTCATGGTTAGGAAACATAACCTTCTTTGATTAATGAGCTAGTCAAGTAGAGGCATACTAGTGACACTCTGTTTGTCTATGTATTCACACATGTATTATGTTTCCAGTTAATACAATTCTAGCATGAATAATAAACATTTATCATGATATAAGGAAATAAATAATAACTTTATTATTGCCTCTAGGGCATATTTCCTTCAGTCTCCCACTTGCACTAGAGTCAATAATCTAGATCACATCACCATGTGATTAACATCAATAGTTCACATCATCATGTGATTAACACCCATAGTTCACATCGATATGTGACCAACACCCAAAGGGTTTACTAGATTCAGTAATCTAGTTCACATCGCTATGTGATTAACACCCAAAGAGTACTACGGTGTGATCATGTTTTGCTTGTGAGAGAAATTTAGTCAACGGGTCTGCCACATTCAGATCCGTTATGTATTTTGCAATTTTCTATGTCTACAATGCTCTGCACGGAGCTACTTTAGCTAATTGCTCCCACTTTCAATATGTATCTAGATTGAGACTTAGAGTCATCCAGATTAGTGTCAAAACTTGCATCGACGTAACCTTTTACGACGAACCTTTTTGTCACCTCCATAATCGAGAAACATATCCTTATTCCACTAAGGATAATTTTTGACCGCCGTCCAGTGATCTACTCCTAGATCACTATTGTACTCCCGTGCCAATCTCAGGGTAGGGTATACAATAGGTCTGGTACACAGCATGGCATACTTTATAGAACCTATGGCCAAAGCATAGGGAATGACTTTCATTCTCTTTCTATCTTCTGCCGTGGTCGGGCTTTGAGTCTTACTCAATTTCACACCTTGTAATATAGGCAAGAACTCTTTCTTTGACTGTTCCATTTTGAACTACTTCAAAATCTTTTCAAGGTATGTACTTATTGAAAAACTTATCAAGCGTCTTGATCTATCTCTAAAGATCTTGATGCTCAATATGTAAGCAGCTTCACCGAGGTCCTTCTTCGAAAAACTCCTTTCAAATACTCCTTTATGCTTCACAGAATAATTCTACATTATTTCCGATCTATAATATGTCATTTACATATACTTATCAGAAATGTTGTAGTGCTCCCACTCACTTTCTTGTAAATACAGGCTTCACCGCAAGTCTGTATAAAACTATATGCTTTGATCAACTTATCAAAGCGTATATTCCAACTCTGAGATGCTTGCACCAGTCCATAGATGGATCGCTGGAGCTTGCATATTTTGTTAACACCTTTCAGGATCGACAAAACCTTCTAGTTGCATCGTATACAACTCTTTTTTAATAAATCCATTAAGGAATGTAGTTTTGTTTATCCATTTGCCGGATTTCATAAAATGCGGCAATTGCTAACATGATTCGGACAGACTTAAGCATAGATACGAGTGAGAAACTCTCATCGTAGTCAACACCTTGAACTTGTCGAAAACCTTTTGCGACAATTCTAACTTTGTAGATAGTAACACTACTATCAGTGTCCGTCTTCCTCTTCAAGATCCATTTATTTTCTTTGGCTTGCCGATCATCAGGCAAATCCATCAAAGTCCATACTTTGTTCTCATACATGGATCACATCTCAGATTTCATGGCCTCTAACCATTTCGCGGAATCTGGGCTCATCATCGCTTCCTCATAGTTCGCAAGTTCGTCATGGTCTAGTAACATGACTTCCAGAACAAGATTACCGTACCACTCTGGTGTGGATCTCACTCTGGTTTACCTACGAAATTCGGTAGTTACTTGATCTGAAGTTACATGATCATCATCATTAGCTTCCTCACTAATTGATGTAGTAGTCACAGGAACAGATTTCTGTGATGAACTACTTTCCAATAAGGGAGAAGGTACAATTACCTTGTCAAGTTCTACTTTCCTCCCACTCACTTCTTTCGAAAGAAACTCTTTCTCTAGAAAGTTTCCGAACTTAGCAACAAAAAGTCTTGCCTTCGGATCTGTGATAGAAGGTGTATCCAACAGTTTCCTTTGGATATCCTATGAAGACACATTTCTCCGATTTGGGTTCGAGCTTATTAGGTTGAAGCTTTTTCACATAAGCATCGCAGCCCCAAACTTTAAGAAACGACAGCTTAGGTTTATTGCTAAACCATAGTTCATACGGTGTCGTCTCAACGGATTTAGATGGTGCCCTTTTAAACGTGAATGCAGCCGTCTCTAATGCATGATCCCAAAACGATATTGGTAAATCGGTAAGAAACATCATAGATTGTACTATATCCAATAAAGTACGGTTATGATGTTCGGACACACCATTATGCTGTGGTGTTCCAGGTGGCATGAGTTTGTGAAACTATTCCACATTGTTTTAATTGAAGACCAAACTCGTAACTCAAATATTCTCCTCTACGATCATATCGTAGAAACTTTTATTTTTCTTGTTACGATTATTCTCCACTTCACTCTGAAATTCTTTGAACTTTTCAAATGTTTCAGACTTATGTTTCATCAAGTAGATATACCTATATCTGCTCAAATCATCTGTGAAGGTCAGAAAATAATGATACTTGTCGCGAGCCTTAATATTCATCGGACCACATACATTAGTATGTATGATTTCCAACAAATCTGTTGCTTGCTCCATTGTTCCGGAGAACGGCGTTTTAGTCATCTTGCCCAAGAGGCATGGTTCACAAGCATCAAGTGATTCATAATCAAGTGATTCCAAAATCCCATCAGCATGGAGTTTCTTCATGCGCTTTACACCAATATGACCTAAACGGCAGTGCCACAAATAAGTTGCACTTTCATTATCAACTCTGCATCTTTTGGTTTCAATATTATGAATATGTGTATCACTACGATCGAGATCCAATGTACTATTTTCATTGGTGTGTATGACCATAGAAGGTTTTATTCATGTAAACAGAACAACAATTGTTCTCTAACTTAAATGAATAACTGTATTGCAATTAACATGATCAAATCATATTCATGCTCAACGCAAACACCAAATAACACTTATTTAGTTTCAACACTAATCCCGAAAGTATAGGGAGTGTGTGATGATGATCATATCAATCTTGGAACCACTTCCAACACACATCGTCACCTTGCCCTTTAACTAGTCTTTGTTCATTCTGCAACTCCCGTTTCGAGTTACTAATCTTAGCAACTTGAACTAGTACCAAATACTGAGGGGGTTGCTATGAACACTAGTAAAGTACACATCAATAACATGTATATCAAATATACTTATGTTCACTTTGCCATCCTTCTGATCCGCCAATCACTTGGGGTAGTTCCGCTTCCAGTGACCAGTCCTTTTGCAGTAGAAGCACTTAGTCTCAGGCTTAGGACCAGACTTGGGATTTTTCACTTGAGCAGCAACTTGCTTGCCGTTCTTCTTGAAGTTCCCCTTCTTTACTTTTGCCCTTTTCTTGAAACTAGTGATCTTGTCAACCATCAACACTTGATGTTTTTCTTTTGATTTCTACCTTCGCCGATTTAGCATCGCGAAGAGCTTGGGAATATTTTCCGTTATCCCTTGCATATTATAGTTCATCACGAAGTTCTACTAACTTGGTGATGGTGACTAGAGAATTCTGTCAATCACTATCTTATCTGGAAGATTAACTCCCACTTGATTCAAGCGATTGTAGTACCCAGACAATCTGAGCACATGCTCACTAGTTGAGCGATTCTCCTCCATCTTTTAGCTATAGAACTTGTTGGAGACTTCATATCTCTCAACTCGGGTATTTGCTTGAAATATTAACTTCAACTCCTAGAACATCTCATATGCTCCATGACGTTTCAAAACGTCTTTGAAGTCCCGATTCTAAGCCGTTAAGCATGGTGCACTAAACTATTAAGTAGTCATCATATTGAGCTAGCAAAACGTTCATATCGTCTGCATCTGCTCCTGCAAAAGGTCCGTCACCTAGCGGTGCATCAAGGACATAATTCTTCTGTGTAGCAATGAGGATAAACCTCAGATCACGGATCCAATCCGCATCATTGCTACTAACATTTTTCAACACAATTTTCTCTAGGAACATATCAAAATAAACACAGGGAAGCAACAACGCGAGCTATTGATCTACAACATAGATATGCTAATACTACCAGGACTAAGTTCATGATAAATTTAAGTTCAATTAATCATATTACTTAAGAACTCCCACTTAGATAGATATCCCTCTAATCCTCTAAGTGATCACGTGATCCAAATCAACTAAACCATGTCCGATCATCACGAGAGATGGAGTAGTTTCAATGGTGAACATCACTATGTTGATCATATCTACTATATGATTCACGCTCGACCTTTCGGTCTCCGTGTTCCGAGGCCATATCTGTTATATGCTAGGCTCGTCAAGTATAACCTGAGTATTCCGCGTGTGCAACTGTTTTGCACCCGTTGTATTTGAACGTAGAGCCTATCACACCCGATCATCACGTGGTGTCTCAGCACGAAGAACTTTCGCAACGGTGCATACTCAGGGAGAACACTTCTTGATAATTTAGTGAGAGATCATCTTATAATGCTACCGTCAATCAAAGCAAGATAAGATGCATAAAAGGATAAACATCACATGCAATCAATATAAGTGATATGATATGGCCATCATCATCTCGTGCTTGTGATCTCCATCTTCGAAGCACCGTCATGATCACCATCGTCACCGGCGCGACACCTTGATCTTCATCGCAGCATCGTTGTCGTCTCGCCAATCTTATGCATCCACGACTATCACTACCGCTTAGTAATAAAGTAAAGCATTACATCGCGATTGCATTGCATACAATAAAGCGACAACCATATGGCTCCTGCCAGTTGCCGATAACTCGGTTACAAAACATGATCATCTCATACAATAAAATTTAGCATCATGTCTTGACCATATCACATCACAACATGCCCTGCAAAAACAAGTTAGACGTCCTCTACTTTGTTGTTGCAAGTTTTACGTGGCTGCTACGGGCTTAAGCAAGAACTCATCTCACCTACGCATCAAAACCACAACGATAGTTTGTCAAATAGACTCCGTTTTAACCTTCTCAAGGACCGGGCGTCGCCACACTCGGTTCAACTAAAGTTGGTGAGATGTCTCCCGCAAGCCATCTATGTGCAAAGCACTTCGAGGGAACCGGTCTCGCGTAAGCGTACGCGTAAGGTTGGTCCGGGTCATCTCATCCAACAATACCGCCGAACCAAAGTATGACATGCTGGTAGGAAGTATGACTTGTATCGCCCACAACTCACTTGTGTTCTACTCGTGCATATAACATCAAAACCATAAAACCTAGGCTCTGATACCACTGTTGGGGAACGTAGTAATTTCAAAATTTTCCTACGTACACGCAAGATCATGGTGATGCATAGCAACGAGATGAGAGTATTGTCTACGTACCCTCGTAGACCAGCAACGGAAGCGTTGACGCAACGTAGAGGAAGTAGTCGTACTTCTTCACGATCCAACCGATCCAAGTACCGAACGTACGGCACCTCCGAGTTCTGCACACGTTCAGCTCGATGACGTCCCTCGAACTCCGATCCAGCCGAGTGTTGAGGGAGAGTTTCGTCAGCACGACGGCGTGGTGACGATGATGATGTTCCACCGACGCAGGGCTTCGCCTAAGCTTCGCAACGGTATAATCGAGGTGTAATTTGGTGGAAGGGGGCACCGCACACGGCTAAGGAAAGATCTCAAGGATCAACTTGTGTGTCATGGGGTGCCCCCTGCCCCTGTATATAAAGGAGGGAAGGGGAGGGGCTGGCCGGCCACCAAGGGGCGCGCCAGGGGGTCCTACTCCTACTAGGAGTAGGATTCCTCCCCCCCAATCCTAGTCCAACTAGGGTTTGACCAAGGGGGAAGGGAGAGAGAGGGGGGCGCCCCCTTCTCCTAATCCTAATAGGACTAGGGAAGGGGGGAAGGTGCGGCTAGCACTTGGGCCCCTTTCTCTCCTTTCCACTAAGGCCCATCAAGGCCCATTGACCCCTCGGGGGGTTCCGGTAACCCCCCGGTACTCCGGTAAAATTCCCAATTTCACCCGGAGTGATTCCGGAGTCCAAACATAGGCTTCCAATATATCAATCTTTATGTCTCGACCATTTCGAGACTCCTCGTCACGTCCGTGATCTCATCCGGGACTCCGAACAACCTTCGGTACATCAACATCATAAAACTCATAGTAACTGTCATCGAAACGTTAAGCGTGCGGACCCTACGGGTTCGAGAACTATGTAGACATGACCAAGACACCTCTCCGGTCAATAACCAATAGCGGGACCTGGATGCCCATATTGGCTCCTACATATTCTCCGAAGATCTTTATCGGTCAGACCGCATAACAACATACGTTGTTCCCTTTGTCATCGGTATGTTACTTGCCCGAGATTCGATCGTCGGTATCCAATACCTAGTTCAATCTCGTTACCGGCAAGTCTCTTTACTCGTTCCGTAATACATCATCTCACAACTAACACATTAGTTGCAGTGCTTGCAAGGCTTATGTGATGTGCATTACCGAGAGGGCCCAGAGATACCTCTCCGACAATCGGAGTGACAAATCCTAATCTCGAAATACGCCAACCCAACATGTACCTTCGGAGACACCTGTAATGTACCTTTATAATCACCCAGTTACGTTGTGACGTTTGGTAGCACACAAAGTGTTCCTACGGTAAACGGGAGTTGCATAATCTCATAGTTAAAGGAACATGTATAAGTCATGGATAAAAGCAATAGCAACATACTAAACGATCGGGTGCTATGCTAATGGAATGGGTCATGTCAATCAGATCATTCAACTAATGATGTGATCTCGTTAATCAAATAACAACTCTTTGTTCATGGTTAGGAAACATAACCATCTTTGATTAATGAGCTAGTCAAGTAGAGGCATACTAGTGACACTCTGTTTGTCTATGTATTCACACATGTATTATGTTTCCAGTTAATACAATTCTAGCATGAATAATAAACATTTATCATGATATAAGGAAATAAATAATAACTTTATTATTGCCTCTAGGGCATATTTCCTTCAACACAGCCAAAGAATAAAATAGCTGACCGGTCGGATCAACCACCTTGTGGCGGCGATAGAGCGGCCAACAAGGCCGCACATAAGTCCGCACACGCCTCACATGAAGACTCGCATCAAGAGACCGGCGTAAACAGATCCATCTACGAATCAAGGAAACGCGCTCCAGCGCACGACCAAAACCGAATACTACAACCGTCAGAACGCCTCAACACAACAAAATACAGGGGCGCCGCACACCCCCTATGCTTCACCGATGAGGTGCTGGACCATAAATTTCCAGAAGGATTCAAACCAGTGAACATAGAGGCGTATGACGGAACCACACACCCTGGAGTCTGGATCGAGGACTTTATCCTCTGAATTCACATGGCTCGCGAAGACGATCTCCACGCCATCAAGTACCTGCCCCTCAAGCTGAAAGGACCAGCTTGGCACTGGCTGAAAAGCCTCCCCGAAAACTCAATTGGAAGTTGGGAGGAGCTTGAGGAGGCTTTTCGGGCTAATTTTCAAGGGACTTATGTCCGACCTCCGGATGCAGATGATTTAAGTCATATAGTTCAATAGCCCGGAGAGTCAGCCCGAAAGCTTTGGAATAGATTTCTCACTAAGAAGAATCAAATCGTCGACTGCCCGGACGTCGAAGCCTTAGCAGCTTTCAAACACAGCGTCCGAGACGAATGGCTCGCCAGACACCTCGACCAGGAAAAACCGAGAACAATGGCAGCCCTGACAAGCCTCATGACCCGCTTTTGCGCGGGCGAGGATAGCTGGTTAGCCCGTAGTAGCACCAGCGACCCAAGCACATCTGAAGTCAGGGATGGCAATGGAAAACCATGACGCAGTAAAAACAAGCGCCGGAATAAAGAAGACAACCTAGATAACACGGCGGTAAACGCCGGATTCAGGGGCTCTTGACCAGGTCAGCGGAAAAAGCCTTTCAAAGTCAACAGAGATGGACCGTCCAGCCTAAACAGGATTCTTGACAAACTATGTCAGATTCATGGCACCACCTATAAACCTGCAAATCATACCCACAGAGAATGTTGGGTCTTCAAGTAGGCCGGTAAGCTAAACGCCGAACACAAGGGGAGGGAGACACCAAGTGAAGACGAGGATGAGCCTCGCCAACAAAGCACTGGGGGATAGAAAAAATTCCCACCAGAGGTCAAAACAGTAAACATGATCCATGTGAAGAAGAGGAGAAGCAAACATGCACTCTGAAACACATGAGTTGTAGTGCCCGTCACCTGTAAGCCCAACCCCTGGTTGGCCCACCCGATCATTTTTGAGTGCAGGGATCTCCTGACAAACATCCGGCACGAAGGATTGGCTGCCTTGATGTTAGACCCAATAATAAACGGATACCATCTGACACGAGTCCTTATGGACGGCGGCAGTAGTCTAAACTTGATATATCAGGACACAGTCCGCAAAATGGGGATAGACCCGACAAAGATCAGCCACAGTAATACTACCTTCAAGGGAGTAATACCAGGCCCAGAGGCCCGCTCCACGGGCTCTCTAATACTAGAAGTCATATTTGGTTCACCCGACAACTACCGAAGTGAAAAGTTACACTTCGACATCGCTCCATTCCGAAGCGGCTGTCAAGCACTACTCGGACGAACAGCTCTCACTCGTTTCAATGCAATACCGCATTACGCTTCTCTTAAGCTTAAAATGCCTGGCCCGCGTGGCACAATCACAGTTAATGGAAATATTGAGCGTTCCTTACGCGCAGAAGAACGTGCGGCTTCTTTAACAGCCAAACACTAGACGGCCTCACCAACCAGAACAAATGACCGGTCGTTAAAGACCACGGACACGGTTAGACGAGTCCGGCGCATCATTAGATATACTTGAGATTGGTTTGATGGTTATACCTTTATAGATGGTACCAGGGGCTTCCCACGTGTAAACAGTGCTAGTTCGGCTCAACTTTACTTATCTTGAATTTTAAATGGTTTATTTAGAATAGCCAATTTTTTGCACGACAACTTTCAACTAAGTTCCTCTCTTTTACAGATGATAATCATGCTACACCCGTCCATGATATGGCACAACGGAGACACAGGCGCAGACGTGCAGTAGGGACCCGCTCAAAGGTTTCTTTTTAGATTAAGACCCTGCGTAAACCTTTTTTACTGTCTCTTGTTGTTCACATCCTCGGGATGCTCAGTACAACTGAGAGGGATGCTGACGTTATTGGCATTTGGCCACGTCAGAATACTGCACGTACCTGGACACTCAGGGTCATTATCAAGAGCATTATTCAGCCCGACATATATTATAAGGACCGAATACCTTAGGGAGTGTTCGGTGTCGCGAGTTTGGCCTTATATGCATCAGCTCCGAATCATGTCTTTGGTCAAATGTTGGGTTTGCCCGGCTCCTGTGTTTTGCTACCTTACGTTCCACTCTATCGGCTAAGGTGGCACCAGGAGAACTACTGCGATTTTGCACTGGTTCATCCAGACGAGCACCTCAGTAGAGAAAGCCGAAAATTGACTGTCATGATAAAGCGCAAGACTGGTCAACCACTTGATGACTTAGCGGAATCTTCGGGATTCCTCCGCATCAACGAAGGGTCGTTTCCCGGCCAGGCATGTACGTGCCCTGTATTCGGACAAGCGCGGAGCCGCCAGGGGCTATGTACTAGCCCCACCGTCAAACTCCTATGGCTAAGTGAAAGTGTTAAAGCAATATAGTCCGATTGCCTAGTTCGCTGCGCTATCACCTCCTTAATGGACCAAGACGTTGGATCAAGTGTGAACATGCATCTTCTGCGAACACCCCTGCATTATATGCGTGGGGGCTGAAGCCGACGACTGCAAACTTTCAGGTTATATACATATATACATAAACGACCGCACAGGAGGCATCGTAATACTTTTAGGCAAAAGTATAAACACAGCCTTTATAATTCAATAAAACATTGTTTTTACAATGGGAATACATGTCACTAGAACATAATATTCTTCGAGCACTGAGCTTCTATTGAACGAGCGCCTTCAAGGACTTCTTCAAAGTAGTGCTCGGCAGCTACTCGTCCCACGGCTGAACCCTGGGTTGCAATAGCAATGGCCTCCTTGTCTGCCCAGTATGTCTTCACACGGGCAAGTGCCATCCGCGCACCCTCTATGCACGCCGACTTCTTCATAGCGTCGATGCGCGACACAGCACCAAGGAAGTGTTGCACCAAATTAAAATAACTGTTCGGCCTTGGCCCTTCCGGCCACAGATGATCCACAACATATCTCATGGCAATCCCAGACAACCTGTGGAGCTCGGCCCATTCGGTCATCCGCTCATTCAACGAAAGCGGACGCGCTGGAACATTAAATTGTGACCAGAACAGCTTTTCCACTTCACGATCTTTTTGATCTTTGAAGTATTCGGCCGCATCAGCAGCACTTGCTGTTAAATCCAGATATGCGTCCGTAGAACTCCACAGCCGATCAAGAGGAGCATACTTAGGATCTCCGAACTTCATCCGCAACATAAAGGGTATCACAGCCGTGATATCCCCAGCTTGACGCAGCTCCTCCTTCATTGCTCTAATTGTAAAGCGGGCGTCCTTGGCCGCCGCCGTGGTCTTCTCCAGGTCTGTCATCTTCGCTCGGTTTTCCTTTTCAAGAAGCTGGTAACGGTCGGCAGCATCTTTCAAATCAACGGCCATCTTGGCCATTTTTTCCTTGCTTTGGCAATGGGCAGCCTGTTCGGCCCTCGGCTCTTCGGCCGCATTTAGAGCGACCGCATCACTATTCCTGGCTTGTTCTTTGGCTCGGGCAAGTTCTGCCCGAAGGGTCTCCACGGCCGCAGCTCCATCTGCATTCACAACATATTAAAGATACTGGCATTATGCTCCTCCTACTATGTGTTGATCATCGAAGAAATCACATACCCTGTGCCTCGTCAAGCCGCTTGTTGACAAGCACGATGTCGGCATCTGCCGCATCAAGTTGCCGCTTCAGCTCGGCAAACTCACCAGTCCGGCTAGCCACCGGACCTTCCGCCACCTGTATATGAAGGCGGCCTAATTATTACGTGGGACCATGATCCTCTGTTTGCCGCCATTCTCGACGGCAACTAGAGTCTCAGGGGCTACTATCTGCACAGGGCACACCTAACGTGTGAGGTACCGTCAAAAACATACACAATTTCACGTACCTCAAAGCCTTTCAGCAGACTCATAAAAGCTTCATGCAACCCGCTTTCGGCGGATGAAATACTCTCAATCACCGTACCCATTAGCGTATGATGCGCTTCTGAGATAGCCGCTTGCTCTAGCAGATCCTTTAGTGCGTCCGATCGCACACCGGACGGTACCGGACTCTTTTGGTCGCTCTCTTCAGGAGCCGAATACAGAGGACTTTGGGTCGCCGAAGGATTACCCTCTGTCCTTGCTGGATCAGGAGAAACCCTCCACGACGACACTTCAGGGTCACCCGCCTCATGAGGCGGGATGGCATGGGGAGGTGTTTCGCTCTCCATCATCTCTGGAAGAAGATCCCCCGAAGACAAACTCTGTCGAGAAGGGCTACGATCCGAACTACAAGATAAACGCTTCGGTTATTTTCCTCAGAAGTAAAGCAGGATATTTTTACTATTACGTCCCCTTTTACTTACAGCTCGGTGGAGGGATGATCCCCTTGCGGGCACTGTGCGGCAAGGGTACCCCCCGGGGCAAGACCCTCTGGCGAAGATTTCTTCCCCCATTTGGAAACCGTTGTTTCCGGGTCTTCAGAGGCGGTCCTCTTCCTTCCTTGGGGAGAGGGAATTTCAGATTCTTCTCCCCGGTTATCCTCCTTCGCGGAGGTGCTAACTCCCCCGGTTTGGATGGACAGTGAGCGGCGTCCGCTTTCGGCCTCTTTATTCCCCCCTCTATCTTCCCCTGAGGGCGCTTGATGAGGCGCAACCTCCAGCATCCTGGCTAGTACAGGATCCGGTGAGACCTCAGGGAGGGGGGCCGGACACCTGATCATCTTCGCCTTTGTTACCCAGTCCTGGTCAAAGAGCGGCTTGTCAGAATGATGTTGTGATAAATAAAAAGACAACATGTTTGGCTACGGGACTACTTACTTGGGCATCTGGATGATTGCAGCTCAGACCCGCATCCTCGGTGGTATCCGGACACCTTATTTGTGGTCCGAAGAACAACTTGTGCATCTCCTCGAGCATCATGCCGAGGAAGTGCTGAATAGCTCGCGGTCCTTCCGGGTTGAACTCCCACATATGGAGGGGTCGACGTTTGCAGGGAAGGGCTCGACGAACTAACATGACTTGCATTGCCGTGGCCAGACTGACATCTCTCTCGAGGAGATCTCGGATGCGGCTCTGTAATGTCGGTATATCCTTTACCGGCCCCCAGTCCAGCCCCTTATTGATCCATGACGTTAGTCGTGGCGGGGGGGCGAGCGAAAGGCAGGGGCGGCCACCCACTTGGTACCCCGGGGAGCTGTGATATAAAACCACTTCTGTTCCCATAAGCTGGACACGTCCTGGAAGGAACCCTCGGGCCATGGGGCATTGGCACTCTTGCTTATTACGGCACCCCTGCACTCTGCGTGTCGCCCCTCGATCATCTTCGGCTCCACATTGAAAGTCTTGAGCCACAGGCCGAAGTGAGGGGTAATGCGGAGGAAGGCCTCACATACAACGATAAACGACGAAATATGAAGGACTGAATCCGGGGCCCGATCATGGAAATCCAGCCCATAATAGTACATGAGCCCCCTGACAAAAGGATCTAAAGCGAGGCCTAACCCTCGAAGGAAGTGAGAGACAAATACAACGCTCTCGCCGGGTTCAGGAGGGGGATGGCCTGCCCTCGAGCGGGCAGCCTGTGCGAGATTTCGTCGGTCAAATACCTGGCCTGTCTTAGCTTCTTGATATCTTCCTCTGTGATAGAGGAAGGCATCCACCAACCTTGAAGGTTGGATCCGGACATTGTTGAAGGTCTGAAGAGCCTGGCTTGAGCCTTGGGTGTTGGAACTCGAGGTGGGGAAAGGGTTCGATTGAGTGCGAGAAGAAAAAAGGACAGGCCTTGGCCTCTTTATAAAGGGGATGAATATCAAGCATCCTCCGCGTGGCCGTTTGGGACTTGCCTAAAATTGAGGAGTCATACCAACGGACACGATTGGGTTACCCATGTCCGTATTGATGAGAATCCCGTAATAAAGGGGACACGATCTCTGCTTCGACAAGACGTGCCAAATAAACAGCCTCGCAATATGCGCCAAGGTTGGTTGAGAAAAACGGTTCGTCATCACCAGACCGTGGCAATACGTCACATTATGAGAAACGGTCAGTAGATTAGATGTGTGGAAATATTATTCTCTCTACGGTGGTATGTGGAATTTGTTTTGCAAAGCCGGACACTATCCTTGTGTTCAAAATCTTCTATGGAGTATTCGGAGGAGGAACCCGCCTTGCAATGCCGAAGACAAATCCGCGGCCGGACTCATCATCATTGAAGCCTGGTTCAGGGGCTACTGAGGGAGTCCTGGATTTGGGGGTATCCGACAGCCGGACTATATCCTTTGGCCGGACTGTTGGACTATGAAGATACAAGATTGAAGACTTCGTCCCGTGTCCAGATGGAACTCTCCTTGGCGTGGAAGGCAAGCTTGGCAATACGGATATATAGATATCCTCCCTTGTAACCAACTCTGTGTAACCCTAGCCCCCTCCTGTGTCTATATAAACCGGAGGGTTTAGTCCATAGGACAACAACAACAATCATACCATAGGCTAGCTTCTAGGGTTTAGCCTCTACGATCTCGTGGTAGATCAACACTTGTAATACTCATATCATCAAGATCAATCAAGCAGGAAGTAGGGTATTACCTCCATTGAGAGGGCCCGAACCTGGGTAAACATCGTGTCCCCTGCCTCATGTTACCATCCGCCTTAGATGCACAGTTCGGGACCCCCTACCCAAGATCCGCCGGTTTTGACACCGACAGCTGGCGTTGCTACGGAAGGATCTTCAAGGCGCCGACAGTCGCCTGGTGGCCGGGCGGCTGGAGCTGGTCTCTGGCTGGCTTCACTCTGATGTGTCCGTCCGGGCGACGCTGAGCCAGGCTGTTGTGGACTCTGAGAAGGACAAGGAGGCCGTCGCCCAAGCTGCAGCATCCCGCAAGGTGGCGCTGAAGGATGCCGGAGCCGCCCAGGACGGCTGCTGGTCGCTGGAGGCCGAGCTGGAGACCATGCGGAGGGAGCGTGCGGATGAAGCCCGAGGCCGCAAGGTGGAGGAGGAGAAGATGAAGGCCCGAGAGGACGCCGTCAGGGATCGCGACGCAGAGCTAGAGCAGTTGGCGAAGGCGCAGGCCACAGAGCGCAGCCGGCTGGAGGAGCTGGAGCAGAAGCTGAAGGCGGAAAAGGTCGAGCTTGAAGCCAAGGTGAAGGTCCTGGCTGAGAACCGCGTGGCCTTCAAGCTCCTTGAGGAGAGGTCTCGCACGGTGTTGCGGCACTCTATGAGAAGGGCTTGGAGGAGCCGCTGGCCGCCGGTGATGAAGGCCCCACCGAGCTGCTTCCCTATCTGGTTGAGGCGCTTGAGGAAGTCATGGGCGGCATCGGCCCCATGGCAGAGGAAGAAGCCCACATTCTTTCCTCAGCCGCGTTGATGCGCGTCTTCAGCCACCTCCATCTTCGTGATCCCGCCGCCAACCTCGATGAGCTGCTGGAGCCTATGGATGACGAGCGCTACGCAGCTGCTGCCAAAGCCGTGAAGGGCCAAGTGGAGGCCCTGCTGAAGAAGTTACGTGCCTTCGATCCCGTGCCTTCCACTGGTGGTGCTGCCAAACCTGCAACTCCGACGGGCGGTGCAGGTGAGGGTAACGCCATTGTGGAAGAAGCATCCCTTGTAGGTGACGGTGGCGCCCGAGGATGACGAGGTGACTTGTTGGCGGCTCCTTTCCTGTTAAGCTCCTGCAACATGCACCATGCCTCGTGGAGGCATTTAAACTTGCGTTTGGTACTGGGAGAACAATATGTCTTGTATTATTTGTTTGAGATTTTTGTGATTTCCTTTCCATTTGCTTTATGTTCTACGTCGGCAGGGCTCGACCCCGCGCATACCTCAGACGTCGTTGGGTCATCCAGATCACCAGGACGAGACCAAGGAGTGAGGGGCTACGTGACCAGTTAGGCTCCTGAGTCGCGATGCTCAGGAGTCCCCCTTGACGCGCAAACATCTTACAGAAAGGAGATGCAGGAATACGCCTTAGTGTTCTACGTCGGCAGGGCCCGACCCTGCGCATACCTCAGCCGCCATTGGGCCGTCCAGATCGCTAGGACGGGACCAAGGAGTGAGGGCTATGTGGCCAGTTAGGATCTTGAGTCGCGATGCTCACGAGTGCCCCTTGACGTCCAAACGACCTTCATACCTTGGCTCCGCTCGGGAGGGCGCACGACGACCAGGTCCAAGAGACCTGGTAGGGCGGAGTACGCTTGGGCGTGACCCGAGCGTAGCCCCCATGCCCAGCCCCCTCGCGCGACTCTCCTAAGGGGAGGTGTTGTGATGAGGCCAGACACTGATTTCAAGGGCTCCCTGAGTTTCATACGGCCATGGGGCCGCCCTCAGTTGTTTATCACCAGCGCGGAGCATAGCTCTTCCGCACTTGCACGGGCATAGCCGCTCCTCGGTAGTGTCGACTGCCAGCGCGGAGCATGGTGCTTCCACTGGCACGTGGGAGGGGACTCCCTACTGCGGAGAGCCCCCGGGGCGTGTACATCCCTGCCCTGACATGTGGCTTGCACGGCAGGGCTAGACGAGGTGTGTCTGGGCACCCATGAGCCAGCGCGGGACTCACGAGGCCCTACCTCAAGGCAGGTTGCGCCTGGTCTTGGTTCTTGATGGTTGTGGTGTTCCTGCGAGATGGTTAGGTAACTTGCGCTGAACGAATTTCCTTAGGCTATCGCATGAGAAGGCCAAGCACCAACGACCCCAGGAGGTGATGTGAACGGGGTCGGCCCGCCGGACAGAGCTCAGCCGTTGGATTTATCGACGCTGCAGGGACGGACCCGAGCACAGATGTCGTGCCTAGCCTCCTTATGCGAAGGATCCTGAAGAAAGACGATCGGCGTGCGGCCACCGTGGTGGCTGATAATCAAGCAGGTCATAACCAAAGGTAGATTATGCATGGAAAGCGAACTAGCTTGGGTAAATGCAAGAATAATACATGCCACTGGGTCGGACCCGAGCGGCCTAGGGATGATGCAGCCCGACGAGCGCTCCCAGCAAAGTAAGCTAAAGACATAAAAGATACATGCCGCAGGGACAGGCCCATGCGACCTGGGAATAATGCAGCCTGAGGGGCGCTCCCAGCTAAATAAGCTTGGAAAATGTCATCTGGTTCCGTTGTTGGAGGGATGTTGGGGCAGCTGAAGATGCGTGGCGGAGGGGTTGCTCCTCACGAGCCACCGGGGCCCTGAGCCTCAGGAGGCTCTGGGGGTCCAGGCGGTTCCTCGAGGACCGTCTCCATCTCCGCCGGGACTGCGTGATGCCTGGCCTCCCGAGCCACTAGGACGCTCCGCAGGTTGCACTAGAAGGCGGCTTACATGCTGGGCAGGCCGAATGGCATGTGAACATAGCTGTGAGGTGGGCCCTCGCAACATCCCACGCGCGAAGGCCAGAAGAGCTCCTGAGATGTGGCCCAGTTGAGCCCTGGGATGTCGATGCAGACACGCAGCCCACCATCCTCGCCTGGATGGGGAGAGGCGCCCGGTGGGCGGCGGTCGCCGTGCATGGCTCTTGCTTCTTGAAGCTCTTGGGTAGTCTTGGTGATGAACTCCTGAGCACCAGGCGCTCCTCGCCTGGTGTCCTCCTGAGGGAAACGTCCCGCAAAGCACGCCTCCATGTGGTGCCCGAGCGCCTCCCTCGTGATGTTGGCTAGGTTTGAGGCCCTCCAGAAGAGAGCCCCTGAGCCCTGCCCGAGGAGGGCACCGGGCGCGCCTTCCTATGCACGTGAGGGAGGTGCCCCATTTGAGGCGCAGGTCATGAGGTGGTGCTGCTGGTGACGCCGCTCTCCGTAGGCCCTGTACGGAGCAGCTGCTTCTTTATATTGGGGATGGCCTCAGGAGGGTATAGGATTCCTTCGTTGTCGGGGTCTTCGATTGCTGCGGCCTGGAAGGCGCACTCAAGGGAGCACACCGCATCCTTCTCCTCATAGGCGACTACGATGATACCACTGGTTCCTGGCATCTTGAGGACGTTGTAGCCGTGGTGGGTCACTGCCATGAACTTTGCCAATGCTGGGTACCCGAGGATGGCATTGTATGGCAGACGAATGTGGGCGACGTCGAAGTCGATGAGCTCGGTGTGGTAGTTGTCGCGCCCACCGAAGGTGACAGGGAGGCGGACCTGCCCGATCGGGGTGGTGAAACCATCGGTCACTCCTGAGAAGGGCTTGGTCGGTTGTAGCTGATTATAGGGTACTTGAAGGTGATCGAATGTGTCGATGGACAGGATGTTAAGCCCCGCACTGCCATCTATGAGGGTCTTGGTGACTTGGACGTTGCTGATGACAGGCGAGCAGAGCATTGGGAGAGCACCGGCGGTCACGACGCACTTGAGCTGGTTCGTCGAGTTGAAAGTGATGGCGTACTTGGAGCACCTGAGCGGGCGTGTTGCCTCGAGCCTGGGAAGGGCCGCGTTCACCTTGCGAGCAAACTGCTTGAAGATATGCTGAGATGCTGGGGCCTGAGCTCCGCCCAAGATGCAGGCGATGGCACGCGGTTCCTGGAAGCCCCTAGCTCTTTCGTCCTGATGGTGGTCGTCGTTCCTTCTTGGTGGTGGCGGCAGTGGAGGAAGGCCAGCGTTGCCCTGAGGGTGGTCCTCACGAGGCTGATCCTGCCAGCGGTCCTTGCGAGGCCAGTCGCACCACTCCTGGCAAGGGTCACGATCGTCCCAGCGTCCTCCGCCGCGTCCTCCTCCTAGGTTGTAGCCCCGGTCGTTGCGCTCGGGGCGTCGACCGAAGCGTCCATCTCGAATGGCCCTGAGCTCCTAACAGTCATTGGTGTCGTGGCTGTGTACGTTGTGGAAGGCACGGAATGGACGGCTGCTCTTGGACGACTCGGGATGGTCCCGGCCGCGCTTCGTGTCAGGCTCCGCCGCGAGCACAACCACTCCTTTGCGCTTCACGTCCTTGGCCTTGGCTTTCTTCTCCTCTGGGTTGGTAGCAGGGAGCTCGAGGAGGGAAAGGTGCCCCTCCTCAGCTCTCGCACGCTTGGTCGCCAGGTTGAACAGTTCCAGAGCCGTGCATAGCTCCTCGTGGATGGCGAGCTCCTCCTTCATCTTGAAGTCGCAGACGCCATTAGAAAACACGGAGATGATGGCCTCATCTGTCACCTAGGGGATCTTGATACGAACGTTGTTGAAGCGCTGGATTTACTTCTGCAGGGTCTCTCCTGGTTGCTGCTTGATGCGGCGCAGGTCACCCGCGGCCGATGGGCGGTTGCGCGTGCCCTGGAAGTTGGCGACGAAGCGGTCGCGCATCTCATCCCAGGAGGAGATCGAGCCCGGGGGCAGGTTTAGGAGTCACGAGCGAGCGCCGTCCTTGAGAGCCATGGGGAACCAGTTCACCATGACCTTTTCGTCGCTGTTGGCCACCTTGATGCTCGGCTCATAGAGCTGCAAGAACTCCACGGGGTCGGGGGTGCCATCGTAGCGAGGAGGCAGATCCGGCTTGAACTTGCCCGGCCAGACGACGCCACGCAGCTCAGGAGTGAAGGCGCGGCAGCCTGCTGTGGCCATCGGGGCCCTTTGCAGAGGTGGGGCCTGCCCTTGGTGTCCAGGCACCACCGCTGCAGGCGGCGCACGGTCTTGTCGTGGTGGTGCTGGGAGCGCGGGAGCATTCACTTGCGGTCGGGGAACTTCTTGGCAGCTTCCTTCTTCTCACGCGGGTGCCCGGTGCGGCGGGTCGTGCCGGAGGGCGCGTGTCTTGGCGCCAGGGCGCCGTCTTGGTGCAGAGGTGGTAGAGGTGCTCCGTGAGCTACGTCGCCCGCAGCTGGCGGAGGGCGAGGCAGTGAAAGGGATGGCGCGGGGGAGCCCCCAGCGGCGCTGACGAGCTCGGCGATGTGGTCCAACCAGTCCTTGTAGAGGTCATCGACCGGGCGGTAGCACAGGAGCTCGCGTTCCATGAGCAGCACCGCCTACGCGTCCGTGGGCGCGTGACGAGCGTGAGACGATGAGCCGGCTGGGGTCAGCGACAGAGTGGTGGTGCGGCCATGCCGCCGCACGGAGGGGTGCAGCGAGGACGCTTGCTGCTCGTTTCTCGCCGGACCGGTGGCGGCGTTGGTGGCGGGTGACGGGGAACAATGGGGAGGCCCGCCGACAGGAGCTGTTTGAGCGACACGGGTGGCGAGGGCGGCCCGGAGCTCGGCGCGGGCTCGAGCGCGTCTGACATGGTTGCGGTGGAGCGGTGGAACACGGATTGGCGGAAGGAAAGCTTCAGTGCACCCCTACCTGGCGTGCCACATGTCGTATTTCGGGTTCCGGCAAAACCCTTGAGGTTCGAACACTGGGGTGCGCATGAAGATCTCTCCTCCCCCTAGCTCACGCCCACACCGCGATCTCAAAGCTCAACGCGCCGAACTCACAGAACAAGAGACACAAGGTTTATACTGGTTCGGGCCACCGATGTGGTGTAATACCCTACTCTAGTGTGGTGTGGTGGATTGCCTCTTGGGTTGAGGATGAACAGTACAAAGGAAGAACAACCTACTAAGGAGAGGTGTTCTTGTGCTTAGTGAGTTCGGGTGGTCAAGGGTGATCTGAATGATCCGTCCCCCTGCTAAGGTGGTGGCTAGTCCTATTTGTAGAGGCCCTGGTCCTCTTCCCAAATATTGAGCGGCAAGGAATGCCACAACGGCCAAATTCAAAGGGAGATAGCTAGTACAAGTTATCCTGATTAAAGGTGATCTTCGCCTGCCAAAGGCTCTGGTGGTGACGTCGTCTTGGGCTCCACGGTGACCTCCGTCCTGCTGGTCTTGGTCTCGTTGCACCGATATGGAAACCTTTTCCTGATGCCTCGGGACTCCTCACCTGCGCTTGCCTCTTTAGCACCAAAGAGGAAACGAGGACACTGCGTGTGCTGGCGCCCGCCTGGCCCTGGTCGTCATGGCTTACATCATAGGAACCTCGCGAGGTGCCCCTTTCCTTGATCTGTACGCCCCTCGCGAACCAGCCTGGTGAGGCCGGCCCCGAGGAGGTCTTGCGTTGTCCTCCTCGCGAGGGTCTTGAGTGTTTGCTGGTGAAGATGGGCCGTACAGGGCCGCGGGTGGAGCCACGCCATGGGCCGCAGGCAGGCAAGTGTGGGGACCCCCGTTCCCAGGACGCCGACAGCTACAGTGGAAGGTGAAGAGGGCAAAAGGAGTGTCTAGGCAGAAGCCCAGCCTGACCCCGCCAGGGCCTGCGGGACGCAGCCTGACAAGATCGGGAGGGTGAGGACGAAGCTGGAAGGGCGGAAGGAGAGGCCAGGCGATGCCCTTGTCACCACCGCCAGGACCAGCGGAACACGACAGGAGGGACACCGGCAGGGAAGACAAAGCCGGAGTCTAACAGGAAGCCAGTCGGATTCCAGCTGGAGGAGGCGGAGGCATCCACACCCAACCTCTCGGCAAATTTTTCTACCGGGGAGAAGACCATGTTCAAATGGTGGTGTTGTCGGCGCCTGGCTGACGGTGATGGAGCGTCCTCCGCTCAGCTGGAGTCCGAGCGGACGTCCTCCCACTCGACGTCGTCGTCTTCGCCGTTGTCGGGGGATATCAGCCTCCACGAGCACCTATGGGGACGGAGCCCCTTGTCGGTTCGGCGGGGGGTGGAGGTTGCACAAAGAGCAGATCGAGGCGACACACACACACAACGATTATACCCAGCTTCGGGCCGCATGGATGCGTAAAACCCTACTGCTGCATGTCTGGTTGATTCGAGTTCTTGCTCTGGAGCGCAAGAAGCTACAGTAAGTTGGAGTTGGACGTAGACGAGGGTCTACTGGGTGTCCTCCCCTTCTCTCCTTTTTCGTTCCCCCCTCCTCCTTTTCTCCCCCCCCCACTACGTGCGCATGGGCCTCCTTTTATATGCTAAGGGGTTTTCCACAGGTAGCGACGCAGGTGAGGGTAAAAATGGCAAGGAACTGCGCGAACAGTGGCCGCAAAGTGCTATCGCACCTAACTCTGACGGCGGGGGACAAAGGCATTAAATGCCCGTCTGGATCGCCTGGACAGTGCCGAGGCGGACCGTTAGGGGCGCCTCCGCTTGCCACGGGGGCGACTCTGCCAACGTCGCATGCCATGCGTGCGCCCCAGGTTGCGCGACGCCCCAGGTTGCGCGGCGCCCCGCCACGTGTCTCCGGGGAAGCTCCAGAGTGACGCGTGGGCAGGTGAGCTGGAGCGCATGCCTGAGGTGGTGGTTTGCCGCGGCAAGTGGCTTGCCGCGGTGGTTGTCTTGCCGCACCTGAGAGCTTGCCGCTCGTCAGGCCTTGCCGAGGCGCGCGGAGCGCCGCGGCGGGCTTCTCTTGGTGTGCCTTGGCTCGGCCGTCCCGGCGAGCTCCCCCCGCCGGGGCCTTGGTGCTTCGGCTTAGTCGTCCCGGCAAGCTCCTCTTGCCGGGGCCTTGGTGCTTCGGCTTAGTCGTCCCGGCAAGCTCCTCTTGCCGGGGCCTTGTCGCCTTGGCCCGGCAAGCTCCTCTTGCCGGACCTCGCCTTCTCGCCCCGGCAAGCTCCTCTTGCCGAGGCCTGGTCTTCTAGGCTCGATCACTTGGCCTTCGTCCGGCCCAGAAAGGGCCGTGGAGACTCTTGTCGCTCCCCTGGCAGGCCTTGCCGCGGGACGCTACTACTGCCCGTGCACAAGTTCGGGGTACTAAGGTACCCCTACTTTAGTACACCGACAGGAGCCCCCGGGTCTGGGCCATACACGGTGCCGAGCGTTGTTGGGCCAGGCCCTAACAGTGCACGGGCACGCGTGGCCTGGGTTGCGTTGCTCCTTAACTCCGTGCCCGTCGCGCCCTCCCCAAGTGGCGCGCGCTTATCGAGGCGTCGTGGGGGGCGAGGCGTGTGAGACGTGCGTGACGTGGGTGGCGTGCGCGGGGCTTGAGGCCCGCAGGCATGCGTCACGTCGGGCTCGATCCCTTTATTTGGAAAGGCGGAACGTCCGCCCCCGCTCCTTCCCCCTTTATAAGCGGAGGGGAACAGGGGCAGCTCGCCATTCCACCGGTTGCTGTTCCTCGAAAATCTCCGCCACTCCCTCCTTACTAGAGAAAGCAGCGATTCGCCCTCGCAGCCCCCGGTGCCGCCAACGCCGACAACTCCCCCTCCCCGTTTCTGCCATGGCCCCGAAGAGCGACAAGGCGAAGGGGAAGGCCGTGAAGTCGGCTGAGGCGCTGCGTCTGGAAGCGCTTCGGAAGGAGACGGCGACGTTCCCCCCTCAGCTCGATGCGCTGAGGCTGAAGAATGGGTACCGCCTCTTCTGGTCGACGGCGACGCGAGCTCATACGCGCACGCGAGTTCTTCCCGCCATCACCCAGAAGCTGTACCCGACCGGGTACCCTTTCTTCACCGTGT
This sequence comes from Aegilops umbellulata, assembly GCA_032464435.1. NCBI lineage: Eukaryota > Viridiplantae > Streptophyta > Magnoliopsida > Poales > Poaceae > Aegilops > Aegilops umbellulata. Next base: position 187,485,267 of record CP136060.1, read on the forward strand.
TCTTCTATTGCGGGCTCTGCCCGCCTTTTTCCGAGTTCTTCTGCGACATCATGCACACCTACAACCTCCACCTCCTTGACTTCACCCCCAACGCCGTTCTGACAATGGCGGTTTTCGCACACCTTTGCGAGAACTTTGTCGGAGTCCGCCCCAACGTAGCCCTCTTCCGGCACTTCTTTACTCCCCGGGTGGAGAAAGGAGAGCCGCTGTCCGGCGGAGTCGCCTGGATCTCCAGGACCGGCAAGAAAGAGGTCTACTTGGAGGGGGAACTCCATGGCAGATGGGAGGAGTGGAGGGCCGAGTGGTGCCTGATCGTGGAGGAGAATCCACCGCCGTTCACCGCCGTGCACCGAACTCCAGTGGTGCGCGGCCGCGACTGGAGCGACCTGGCCCCGGACGACGCCAAGCTGAAGATTGCCGCCACCCGAATCCTGCGCCTCAGGTTTGCCGGGCTCACCGTCGGCGCCGTCGGCGCGGATTTCCTTCGCCGGTGTATCACCCCCCTACAGGAGAGGGGGAAGCCGGCTTGGGAATTCCAAAACGCGGCGGACATCATGAGGCTGCGCCCGGGCCTTAACTACAACTTCACCATTCTGGAGCTCGTCGCAGTGCTGGAGGAGCTGTTCAGGCACGACTCCGAGCACCCAGAATGGTTCAGGTTGCCGCCGGGCGTCGTCCCCCTGTGCAAAAACTCGGCGCTCAGCCGCATCCTCGCGATGATGCCGCGTGCGACTCGCACGGGATCGACGCGACCTGGCAGGAGCCGGCAGACGACGTCGTGCAGGCCTTCTTCGACAACTTGGAGGAGGTGCCGGTCGACCCCGACGAGAAGAGGGGCCTCACGCGGGACACCACCCCCGAGGAGCTGGCCTACATCGCCTCCAGGATGGAGGAGGCGGCGGCTGCCGCGGCCGCGGGCGAGTCTGGCTTCACCCAGGCCGAAGCAGACGCGGCGGAGGCGGAGAGCCTCGCCGACCAAATGGAGCTCGCCGGCGCGGAGGAACCAGTCGGGCACGGTGGCGCGGGCGAGCCCGCTCAGGACGCGAGCGGCTTGCCGGAGGCTGACGCGCCCTCCTCGCAGCTCCCGGGCAGCTCGTCGCAGGCGGAGCCCCCTGCCCAGTCGAGGAGGCGTCTCCGCAGGGCCGGAGAGGTGGTGCGGCAGGCCGACCAGCAACCGCAGCCCCGCGTGACACGCGCCTCCGAAGCAGCGGGAGCGGGGTCCTTACGGGCCACGGCTTCTGCTCCTGCCGCTCCCCGTACCGCGGCGGCAACGGGGGCGGGGTCGTCCACCGCCCCCGCCAAGCGGTCCCGGGAACCCACTCCCCTGTCTCCTCGCGCCTGGAGCAAGCCGGTTTTTGACTATTCCGCGCTTAGCTCCGACGACGAAGAGGAGGATAAAGAGTAAGTTCCTGGTAGAGCTTGTATCTTCTTGATTTCTGTTGCTTCGTCTTGTTTCGCAGCCCACTCATCCTCCCCCGAAACCGTTCCCTTTCAGGAGCCTGGCCCAGAGGAGGGCAAAGAGGGCCAAGGTCCCGCTGGTCGTCCTTGAGGGCGAATCTCCCCCGGCAACTGGGGAGGTGCTGGAGGCGACCTTGCCGGACTCGACAGCGGGTCTGCAGGGCAGCCCACAGCGCATCCTCCAGGGTGAGTGCACGGCTAGCTCTTGCCGTTTGGCGCGCGCGTGAGCTTCCCTTCTCTCTGTTGACATGTGGCTGTTGTTTTTGTTGTTGGGTAGGAGCAGAGCAGCTCCAGCAGGCGACCCCGGGGGGCACTCCTGCCGCGCCGTCTGCGTCGACCACCCCGCCTAGGGAGAAATCTCCGGCAAGGGAGGAGCCCCCGGCAGGGGAGACCTCCCCGGCAAGGGAGGAGCCCCCGGCAAGGAAGACCTCTCCGGCAAGGGAGGGATCTCCGGCGAGGGACGCGGCCAGCGATCCCCCGGCAGCGGAGGCCACGGCCACGGACCCTGCCACCGGTAAGCCCCCCTGCACGGAAATCTGTCCCTGGTTATCTTTCCTTATGAGCTTTTTTGTCGCCTGCTCGGTTGACTCTTCTCCCCTCTTCCGGCCATCAGACCCGCCCACCGCGGACCCGATGGAGACCGAGGTCGTCGTCGGGGAGGGCGCGCGTGGCGACGCCGACGACGTCGTCGTCATCGAGGAGGCGGAAGGCACCGACGACCCCGCAGGCGGCGGGGAGGCCGAAGCCGCCAAGGCCGCCGCGGCAGCAGGCGGCGAGGGGACCGGCGACCGCGCCGACGGCCCCGGGGAGGCCGGGGCGTCAAGCACTCCTCCGTCCGGCGATCCCGCCGCTGCTACCACGTCGGGCCCCGAGGAGCCCCCGGCAGGCGCCTACCTGCAGGCCGGCGATGGCGTCTTCATCAGGCTCCCCTGGGAGCCTAGCTCCAGGGCGCCGGTCGAGGGGGAGGCCTTGGACGGAGAAGTGCTCGCCTCCGTCGGGCTGACAGTGGTCGACGCGCCGAGCACCAGCAGCGGCGAGCTCGAGGAGGAGCGGCTACTCCGGAAGCTTGTGTCGCTCTACCGTGCCCGGCAGGCTAAGGTGGAGCGCCAGGAGGCGCTCGTCGCGAGGGCCGGCGCGGACATGGAGAAGCGCGCCGGGGAGCTCCGGGAGCTCAACCAGGAGGCTCTCCGGTCCTTGGCGGAGGAGCGGAGGCTGCTCGACGAGGCGCGGACGGCCTTTCTCCTCGAGAAGGCAGAGGCCGAAGAGCAGCAGAGGAGGTTGCCGCGCGCGAGCAGGCGCTTGGCGGGGCCCTGCGGGAAGCGCAGGACGCTGCCGCGACCGCCGAGGTCGCCAAGGGGGAGCTGGAGACGAGGGTAGCGCAGCTCGTCAGCGACCTCAAGGCGAGCGGCGAGGAGCTTGCCGCGCTCAAACAGGAGCGCGAGAAGGGCGCTCACACCCTTGGCGAGCTGCAGGGCCGCTTGGCCGAGAAGATCCAGGAGCTCGACGCCGCCAAGGATTCCAAGGTTGACCTCGAGCTGAAGCTGGACACCCTGTCCAAGGCGCTGGAGAGCGCCAAGGGGCAGGAAGCGACCTTGCGGAAGGAGGTTGCTGGCAACGAGGAGCTATTGGGGCGCGCCGCCGTTACCCAGAACGCTTTCCAGGAGACGGTGGAGCGGTGGACCGAAGGCCTCGTCGACATCGCCACCACCATTGACAAGGAGCTGAAGCTGCTGGGGATGGAGGGCCATGAGTACCCCTCCGGCGAGAACGTCCCGGCGAGCGTCAAGCTCACTTCCTTCTTCAAGGGCTTGGTGGGGGTGCTCCAGCATCTCCGGGAAACGATCCCAGAGCAGCTGGCCGAGGAGACGCGGGAAGCCGTCTCCGGGGCCCTCGAGAGGGTGCTGGTGAAGATCGTCTTCCGCAACCCCACCATCAGGCTTACCAACGTCCTCAGGCACCTGCCGGAAGACGCCGACCTGACGGAGATCAGGGCCCTCGTCACCCCCATTGTGGAAAGGGTGGCCGGGATCAGGAGGGTCGAGGGTGACCGCGCGGATTAGGCTGCCCACCTTTTTCTTTTCTTCCCTTGTCGCTGCTGAGCATGTCATAGAAACAGCTGATTAGAGCAGCGGCAAGTCATTTTGAAATATAACTTTTATCTTAGGCAGTTCATTGCGCTGTTATCTCCCTCGTTCGACTTTCTGCTTCGTACGTTCGCGCCCTACGCTCCCGGGAACTTGTCGGCGTAAGCCTCCGCCTTGCCACGGGTGCCGAGTGCGGGACATCAGCAACCCGCTGGCGGTGCCTCCACCGGCAAGAAACCTTGCCGCGGCTGGCGCAACTCACTTAAAATGTTGAGCAGGCTCAGGGTGAGGTAAGCGTGGCGACTGCAGTCGTGGCACACTCAAGCTGCCGAACAAGCTCGAAACAAAGTAAGGACGCCACTCGGGATGTAGCACACTTAAGTCGTTGAGCGGACTCGAAACGAAATAAGGGCGCAACCAGCCACGAGCCGGCCCCTCCGCGCACAGGTTTCCCATACGAAGCTCGGCCGTTCGAGGAAGATAACTTAAAGATAAAAAGGAGCTTAATTGCTCAAACTTTGGCAACTTAGCTTTTCTGTTGTTTGCTGTCCGGCAAGGCGCAGCTTCCTCTGGCGATGCCCAGCCTATCCTGCCATCCCCCCTTCTCGAGGTAAGGGAATAACGAGGGCTCGGGGCTTCACGGCCTGCCATCGCTTGCCGGAGTCGATTGCTGCACAATCGTGTCAAATAATGCATGCGCCAAGCGAAGAGGCGCGAAATCGACAAGATGTGCGGGGCACATAAGCTATGCTTGGGATCTGCGCCCGTCTCTGTACCAAGGATTACATGCAACTGCGGCAAGACTTTGACAGAGAGGGTGGCCGACGGAACGGGTCCCGACGGCCGCGCTGGCAAGGTTCCTACCACGGTCGGCGTCGACTCGTTTGGATCTTGGCGGCCTGGGCTCGCCGAAGAACGAGGTCGCCTTTCCCGCAACTTCCGGCGCTAACTTCTGCGGCTACGGGAGCGGCGCAGAGTTTGCTGGGGGCGAGAAACTCGCTCAGCGGCCGGAAGGCGGTCCTCCTCAAGGAGCAGCTGCTCTTGCCCGGACTCTGCGTGAGTGGGTACTCGAGGAGGGCCGTGCACGAGTCCGTAGGGAGGAGTGCCTCCGCTCCGCGGGTTGGAGCGGAAAGGTACCTGGCCATACCTGAGCTCACCTGTGGTCGCCAAATCTGGTTCGGACAACCTCGACGCACCCCCTACCTGGCGCGCCAAAGATGTCGGGGGATATCAGCCTCCACGAGCACCTATGGGGACGGAGCCCCTTGTCGGTTCGGCGGGGGGCGGAGGTTGCACAAAGAGCAGATCGAGGCGACACACACACACAACAATTTTACCCAGCTTCGGGCCGCATGGATGCGTAAAACCCTACTGCTGCATGTCTGGTTGATTCGAGTTCTTGCTCTGGAGCGCAAGAAGCTACAGTAAGTTGGAGCTGGACGTAGACGAGGGTCTACTGGGTGTCCTCCCCTTCTCTCCTTTTTCGTTCCCCCCTCCTCCTTTTCTCCCCCCCCCCCACTACGTGCGCATGGGCCTCCTTTTATATGCTAAGGGGATTTCCACAGGTAGCGACGCAGGTGAGGGTAAAAATGGCAAGGAACTGCGCGAACAGTGGCCGCACAGTGCTATCACACCTAACTCTGACGGCGGGGGACAAAGGCATTAAATGCCCGTCTGGATCACCTGAACAGTGCCGAGGCGGACCGTTAGGGGCGCCTCCGCTTGCCACGGGGGCGACTCTGCCAACGTCGCATGCCATGCGCGCGCCCCAGGTTGCGCGGCGCCCCGCCACGTGTCTCCGGGGAAGCTCCAGAGTGACGCGTGGGCAGGTGAGCTGGAGCGCATGCCTGAGTTGGTGGTTTGCCGCGGCAAGTGGCTTGCCGCACCTGAGAGCTTGCCGCTCGTCAGGCCTTGCCGAGGCGCGTGGAGTGCCGCGGCGGGCTTCTCTTGGTGTGCCTTGGCTCGGCCGTCCCGACGAGCTCCCCCCGCCGGGGCCTTGGTGCTTCGGCTTAGTCGTCCCGGCAAGCTCCTCTTGCCGGGGCCTTGGTGCTTCGGCTTAGTCGTCCCGGCAAGCTCCTCTTGCCGGGGCCTTGTCGCCTTGGCCCGGCAAGCTCCTCTTGCCGGACCTCGCCTTCTCGCCCCGGCAAGCTCCTCTTGCCGGGGCCTGGTCTTCTAGGCTCGATCACTTGGCCTTCGTCCGGCCAAGAAAGGGCCGTGGAGACTCTTGTCGCTCCCCTGGCAGGCCTTGCCGCGGGATGCTACTACTGCCCGTGCACAAGTTCGGGGTACTAAGGTACCCCTACTTTAGTACACCGACAGTCGTCAGTGTCGTCTTCGTTGTTGTCGCTTTCCGTGCAGCACCCTAAGCGAGCACCCGAATGCCCGAAGACCTTGATGGAGAGCAGTTCTGCATCAATTAAATTAAAATGGAGAATGTGCCCCTCCGCCAAGCTATGGGCACGTGCAGAAGTTTCCCAACCGCGACGGAGAAGCATCATGTGAGGTGCGTGGATCAACATCCGCCCGCATGTTACCCTTAGAGCAACCCCTCATGTGCAGCTTCAGCCCGCGCGGCTGTTCAACCTCCATTACCCTTGCAAAAGGGGTAGGAAGCCGAAGACGGTAGCGCGGGGGCCTGAATAGCCTAACGATGAACTCCAGTGGTGTGTCCCTGACATGGCCCTCCATCGGAGCCAGGGCAGCTGGGGGTGGAGCGCCCAGAGCACCACCCTGTCCTCCCCGGCCCCGAGAGCTTCGCCGACCGCGTCCATGTCCTGCAGCACCACCCTATGCGCTGGATTCCGCCCCCGCATCCCTGGCTGGTTTAACTCATGAACCCTCCACTCTGAAGCGGCATAACAAGGTGCCACACAGTCCAACTCCTTAGCACCTCATTACGCTGCTTCCGAGTGGAGGGTTCATGAGTTAACCCGGCCACCAGATCTCCAGAGCCGCTATTCCGAGTTTGGCGCCTCGACTCATGCTGAGATTTCTTAAAAATAAAGTATGGGTCTAGGTGAGCATCTGGATGAGAAAAGCTTACTTTCCGAATGACCCGTCTTATCTTCTTTGGAGGCAAGGAGTTTGATCCGGAAGAGATGGAAATTGCCTCAGCATCCTCAGCCCAGCTTTTTGCTACCTCATCCCAAGAGTAAGAGGTGTCAGCTAATTCGATAAAGAGACGGCCAAGAGAATCAAGTTCTAGATCTGATTGATCATCAGCTGACTCGCCCATGGCGGCCGGCTCAGTCACATCGGTTGGTTTATTCTTCTTCCGAGCCAGGCCAGTCTTTTTGACCACTTGAGTTTTCTTTTTTCTATTCCAGAAGATAGAGCCAGGCTGCAAAACTAGGAAGGGTTAGAAGACAAAGTACAAAGGAAGATAAAGGTTTATAAGCCTGATATAAAGGAATACTTACAGGTGGGGCCGGGTTAAGCTTGTAGAACGGTAATAGACCCACCTTGTTACAGCTTTCCTGAGTCTCGTCGAGCAGACTCTTGATAGTTTTGTTGACCTCCTCACTGGTAAAATTACCAGAGCTGTACCGTTGAGGATCATTTGACCCACCCAAATACTCATACATTAAGCCGGGTTGGCGGCTTAAGGGGAGGATTCTCCATGCAACCCAGCACCGGGTTAGATCAACCACTGTTAAGCATTGACGAGTAAAGATCTTAATTATGGATAAACGGGGATGGCTTCAGCATGCTCTTCTGGAATAATTCTGCTTGGCAGTTCCAAGTCCATAGGAAGGCGATTAGCTCTATAACCTGGCAGAGGATTCTCATCGGCCGGGGCAGTGCTTTTGCAGTAAAACCAAGTCCTAATCCATCCCTTAGGATGACTTGGTAGAGTACCAAAAGGGAAACAACCATCTTGACGTCTTTGGATTGAAATCCCACTGAGTTCTTGGCTCGGGCCAGCTGCACACTCGGTTTGGCGATTCACGTAGAAGAACTCCTTGAAAAGGGAGACTGTGGGCTCCATTTCCAAATATACTTCACACAGAATTTGAAAGTTGCAAATGTTGGATATGGAGTTTGGGCCTAAGTCTTGAGGATGAAGGTTAAAGTAGTTCAAGACATCCCGAAAGAATTTTGACCCGGGCGGGGTGAAGATTCTAAGGATATGCTCAGTAAAGACCACACCTTCTGCTTCGCCAGTGCTACTTCTTGAGCTTGCATTGGTTTTTCCCTTGAAGAGGAAAGGGTGATGCAGCCTAGTAGAGATAAGTATTTCCGGTATTTAAGAACCAAGGTATCAATCCAGTAGGAGAAACGCGCAAGTCCCCGATAGATGCAACTAGACAAACAATCAAACACTTGCACCCAACGCGATAAAGTGGTTGTCAATCCCTTCACGGTCACTTGCAAAGGTGAGGTCTGATAGAGATAGATAAAACTAAATAAAAGATAAAATATTTTTGTGTTTTTTGGTTTATAGATTTAAAAAAAAAGATTGCAAAATAGTGATCGGAAACAAATATGATGGAAATAGACCTAGGGGCCATAGGTTTCACTAGAGGCTTCTCTCTTGAAGGCAAATAATACGATGGGTGAACAAATTACTGTCGAGCAATTGATAGAAAAGCGCAAAGTTATGACGATATCCAAGGGAATGATTATGCATATAGGCATCACGTCCGTGTCAAGTAGACCGACTCCTGCCTGCATCTACTACTATTACTCCACACATCAACCCGCTATCCAGCATGCATCTAGAGTATTAAGTTCATAAAGAACGGAGTAACGCCTTAAGAAAGATGACATGATGTAGAGGAATAAAATCAAGCAATATGATGAAAACCCCATCTTTTTATCCTCGATGGCAACAATCAATGCGTGTCTCGCTACCCCTACTTTGTCACTGGGTGAAATCATGCAAGATTGAACCCAAAGCTAAGCACCTCTCCCATTGCAAGAAAAACCAATCTAGTTGGCCAAACCAAACCGATAATTCAAATAGAAATACAAAGATATCAAATCATGCATATAAGAATTCAGAGAAGATTCGAATAATATTCATAGATAAGCTGATCATAAATCCACAATTCATCGGATTGCCATGTGAGTGAGTAGGGATTGCCATGCAACGGATGCACTAGAGTTATAAGTTTATGAAAGCTCAAAAAGAAACTAAGTGGGTGTGCATACAACTCGCTTGCTCACAAAGACCTAGGGCAATTTGAGGAAGCCCATCATTGGAATATACATCTATAATGAAAAGTTCCCACTAGTATATGAAAGTGACAACATAGGAGACTCTCTATCAAGAAGATCATGATGCTACTTTGAAGCACAAGTGTGGAAAAAGGATAGTAACATTGCCCCTTCTCTCTTTTCTCTCATTTTTTCTTTTTATCTTTTTTTATGGTGCGCTTCTTTGGCCTCTTTTTTATTGTAAATTCTGGAGACTCATCCCAACTTGTGAGGGAATCATAGCTTCCATCATCCTTTCCTCACATGGGACAATGCTCTAATAATGATGATCATCACACTTTTATTTACTTACAACTCAAGAATTACAACTCGATACTTGGAACAAAATATGACTCTATATGAATGCCTCCGGCGGTGTACCGGAATGTGCAATGATCTAGCATAGCAAATGACTTCAAAAAAACGGACAAGCCATGTAAAGATCATGCTAGCTATCTTACGATCATGCAAAGCAATATGACAATGATGGAGTGTGTCATAATAAAGCGGAACGGTGGAAGTTGCATGGCAATATATCTCGGAATGGCTATGGAAATGCCATATTAGGTATGTATGGTGGCTATTTTGATGAAGGTATAAGGTGGGTGTAAGGCACCGGCGAAAGTTGCGCGGTACTAGAGAGGCTAGCAATGGTTGAAGGGTGAGAGTGCGTATAATCCATGGACTCAACATTAGTCATAAAGAACTCACATACTTATTGCAAAAATCTATTAATCATTGAAACAAAGTACTATGTGCATGCTCCTAGGGGATATATTGGTAGGAAAAGACCATCGCTCGTCCCCGACCGCCACTCATAAGGAAGACAATCAATAAATAAATCATGCTCCGACTTCATCACATAACGGTTCACCATACGTGCATGCTACGGGAATCACAAACTTTAACAGAAGTATTTATTCCAATCCACAATTACTCACTAGCATGACTCTAATATCACCATCTTTATATCTCAAAACAATCATAAGGAATCAAACTTCACATAGTATTCAACGCACTTTATATGAAAGTTTTTATTATATTCCTCTTGGATGCCCATCATATTAGGACTAAATTCATAACCAAAGCAAATTAACATGCTATTTAGAGAGACTCTCCGAATAATATAAGTGAAGCATGAGAGCTCAACAATTTCTATAAAATAAAGCCAACGCCATGCTCTAAAAAGATATAAGTTAAGCATTAGAGAAAAATTGCCTAGCTCAACAGATATAAGTGAAGCACATAGAGTATTCTAATAAATCACGATTCATGCAAGTCCCTCTCAAAAGGTGTGTACAGCAAGGATGATTGTGGCAACATAAAAAGCAAAGACTCATATCATACAAGATGCTCCAAGCAAAACACATATCATGTGGTGAATAAAAATATAGCCTCAAGTAAATTTACCAATAGACGAAGACGAAAGAGGGGATGCCATCCGGGGCATCCCCAAGCTTAGGCTCTTGGTTGTCCTTGAATATTACCTTGGGGTGCCTTGGGCATCCCCAAGCTTAGGCTCTTGCCACTCCTTATTACATAGTCTATCAAATCTTTACCCAAAACGTGAAAACTTCACGACACAAAACTCAACATAAAACTCATGAGATCTGTTAGTATACGAAAATAAATCACCACTTTTGATATTGTTGTGAACTCATTGTTTATTTATATTGGTGTAATATCTATTGTATTCTAACTTCTCCATGGTTCATACCCCCCGATACTACCCATAGATTCATCAAAATAAGCAAACAACACATAGAAAACAGAATCTATCAGAAACAGAATCTGTCAGAAACAGAACAGTCCGTAGCAATCTGTAAACTTCGAATACTTACTCCAAAAATTCTGAAAAATTAGGACAATAGAGTCAATTTGTATATAAATCTTGTGCAAAAAGAATCAGTATTTTATCTTGCTTCTGTTCAAAAAGAGAATTATTTTACTGGGCCAAAAAGTTTCTCTTTCTCAGCAAGATCAAATCAACTATCACCGTAAGCCATCCCAAAGGTCTTACTTGGCACAAACACTAATTAAAACACCAAAACACAATTACTACAGAGGTAATAATGTGCATTTTATTCAAGAACAGTAGCAAAACAAAAAACACAAAAATTAAATTGGGTTGCCTCCCAACAAGCGCTATCGTTTAACGCCCTTAGCTAGACATAAAAGCATAGATCTAGGTATTGTCATCTTTGGTATGCAATTCCTCAATTATACCTTTGGACCTTATAGGAGGTTCTTTAATCTTATTTATAATCATTCTCCTTGGTAAGAAATCAAGAAATTCATTCATAACAAAAGGTTCCTTTGTGATATTGACAAAACGAGGGTGAACACTTATCAACTTAAGATCTTCATTTTCCCCACTAGAAGATTCACCTCTATTTTTAGGAACATAAATAAAATTAGTAGCTTCGGTGGAAGGAAAATTTGGGGTAGTTTTAATGGAAGCAAAAGCGGAACCCAAGTTAGTAATAATATTCCCCAACTTATCAATCATAGTGGAACCTTGATCCAACTTCTCATTAACTATGGGTTCTTTTTCCTTACGATTCTTCAAAGCAACTCTTACCTTTGATCCATATTGAGTAATATGATTATAAATCATTTTATCCAAGATTTCAATAAGATCTATGGTAGCAATTTTATTTTCAATAATATCAAGCCTTTGCATCACATGTTCTAAGGTTAAAGCAGTTTCATTAACCATAAGAGGTGGTGGACCTACCAAATCTATCAAAGCATTATAAGCATCAAAAGTGTGTCTCCCCAAGAAAATTCCACCGGTAATGGTATCCACAACATATCTATTCCAAGGGGTAACACCCACATAAAAATTTCGAAGGAGAACAGTAGTAGATCTATTTTGAGCATTGCAAATTCTATACCAAGCATCTTCTAAATTTTCTCCTTCCCTTTGCTTAAAATTAAGAACTTCACTCTTGGGAGTGCTAGCAATGGTGGGAAGACCCTGAGGGCCAATCAAATGATCTAGCACACGAGCAAACAAAAGGCAAACGAAAATACGAACAAAACAAAGGCGAATAAAAAGGCAAATCTTTTTGTATTTTTCTGAAAACGTTTTAGAAGTGGGGGAGAGGAAAATGAGAGGCAAATGGAAATAATGTAATGCAAGAGATGAGAGTTTTATGATGGTACTTGTTAGGCTTGACGTAGATCTCCCCAGCAACGGCGCCAGAAATTCTTCCTGCTACTTCTTCAGCTTGTGTTGGTTTTTCCCTTGAAGAGGAAAGGGTGATGCTGCACGGTAGAGATAAGTATTTCCATCAGTTAAGAACCAAGGTATCAATATAGTAGGAGAAACGTGCAAGTCCCCAATAGATGCACCTACACAAACAATCAAACACTTGCACCCAACGCGATAAAGGGGTTGTCAATCCCTTCACGATCACTTGCAAAGATGAGATCTGATAGAGATAGATAAAATATTTTTGGGTTTTTTGGTTCATAGATCTGAAAATAAAAGATTGCAAAATAGTATATCAGAAACAAAAAATGATCGAAAATAGACCCGTGGGCCATAGGTTTCACTAGAGGCTTCTCTCTTGAAGGCAAATAATACGGTGAGTGAATAAATTATTGCCGAGCAACTAATAGAAAAGTGCAAAGTTATGAAGATATCCAAGGCAATGATTATGCATATAGGCATCACGTCCGTGTCAAGTAGACCGACTCCTGCCTGTATCTACTACTATTACTCCACACATCGACCGCTCTCCAGCATGCATCTAGAGTATTAAGTTCATAAAGAATGGAGTAACGCCTTAAGTAAGATGACATGATGTAGAGGAATAAACTCAAGCAATATGATGAAAACCCCATCTTTTTATCCTCGATGGCAACAATCCATACATGTCTTGCTACCACTACTTTGTCACTGGGCAAAATCACGCAAGATTGAACCCAAAGCTAAGCACCTCTCCCATTGCAAGAAAAACCAATCTAGTTGGCCAAACCAAACCGATAATTCGAAGAGAAATACAAAGATATCAAATCATGCATGTAAGAATTCAGATAAAATTGAAATAATATTCATAGATAAGCTGATCATAAATCCACAATTCATCGGATCTCAACAAACACACCGCAAAAGAAGATTACATTGGATAGATCTCCAAGAACATCGAGAAGAACATGGTATTGAGAATCAAAGAGAGAGAAGAAGCCATCTAGATACTAGCTATGGACCTGTAGGTCTGAGGTAAACAACTCACGCTTCATCAGAAGGGCAATAGGGTTGATGTAGATGCCCTCCACGATCGAATCCCCCTCCGGCAGGATGTCGGAAAAGGCCGCAAGATGGGATCTCATGGGAACAGAAGGTTGCGGCAGTGGAAAAGTATTTTCGTGGACTCCTCTAAGGGTTTTGGAATATATGTGAATATATAGGACGAAGATGTGCGTCAGGGGATCCCCGAGGGGGGCACAAGGTAGGGGGCTCCCCCCTAGGGCGCGCCCTCCACCCTTGACACCGCCTTGTGGCTCTTCTGGCTTGGACTCCAAGTCCTCTGGGTGTCTTCTGGTCCAAGAAAAATCATCGTGAAGTTTTATTCCGTTTGGTATTTCTTTTCTGCGAAACTCAAAAACAAGGAAAAAAATATAAACTGGCACTCGGCTCTAGGTTAATAAGTTAGTCCCAAAAATAATATTAAATAGCATAATAATGCATATAAAACATCCAAAATAGATAATATAATAGCATGGAACAGTCAAAAATTATAGATACGTTGGAGACATATCACGCAGTAACTTTTGGAACAAAAAGACGCCTCGATTTTGGGGATGAGTGGATTTACACAAGATTCGTTATGACATCATGAGAGAGTCCCCAAGTTTACCGAGGTGACATCATCATTTCGTATGGCAGGTTATGAAGTTTTTTAAAGCTAAGATTCTGAGACTCGGAGGGAAGGCTCACCACACTAATAGATGGAAGATTGACATGAACAAGTTAAAATCAATCTAGGGCCTAATGTTGGGGATATAACCCCATGGTATAATCCGCCCTGAAAGGGCTGGGTCAATTCATTGGGGACTCTTGGAGTTAGGCCTCGGATGGGCCAGGACGATCAAAACGCAAGACCAGAAGGGCGGCTCACAAGATGGGCTGGCTTAGGGCCCGAAGCCAAAAGGCAGCAGGCGGCTCGGAGGTGTAAGCCGCCATACGGTGTCTTGTCATAAAAGGCAAGGAGACTTAGAGTTAGGCTCGGTTATGGATCATGACCCAACCCAGACTCTTGTAAGCCGGAGGCTTCGACCTGTATATAAAGGCGAGTCCCTGGCACAGAATAGGGCAAGTTACAATCAATTGATAGCTAGGTCAAGCGAATCCGCTCCCTTGTAATCGATACTCAAGCAATAAGCAGAAAAGCAGGAGTAGGATTTTACCTCCACCGTGAGGGGCCAAACCTAGGTAAACTCGTGTCCTTTGACCCGCTCAACCCCGACAAGCTAATAACCGTTTGCGATGGCCTCACGTCTAAGTCCTCACACTAGGACATCTGTTGTGACAAAACCATGACAAAAATGTAATAAAGAAAAAGAATGGTGAGGTATAATTCAAATATATGATGCCTGGCTAAATAGGATGGCATTGCATATTTCACAAATATTATGGCTGGCTAAAAAGATGAGATTGCATAGTTCACATATATGATAAAACAAGTGGCATTACAAAACATGTCTAAACTAAGCAGATGACATATATGATGTCGAAAGTAAGCACTGCAAGGCAACATATGCATGATATGACCAACATCATCATGCCAAGTTAGAGCAAACACCTCGGGGGGTAAATAGGAGTGGTCAGCTCCGTCCGAGTCCGCCTCTGAACAGATATCTTGCTCTGGATTACCATCTGGAGGAGGGGGGGAGGGTTTGCCATTGCACCCACCATGGAGCGATGTCTGCATGACATTGTATTGCCGTGCAAAACTCTTCTCTTTTTATCTACATGTTCAGCATGACTGTATACAATATTTGACATGCATACGAAAAAAATATAGTGAGATTATGTAAGGAGAGCATGCAGAAATCTAGAGTGATGGTAACAACTAGTGGATAGATCCAAAAATAATGATAGCAGGCTGATGATAGCTTTAATTTAATAAAAAGACAGATGATGATCGCTTTACTGTTTCTTTCCCACCCAAGAAGAACATATTGTTTGTTTCCCACCCAAGATGAACAACATAGACATACCCTAGGTGAACCAGATAATAGACATAGATAGTATTCATTGTGTCTCGATATGTGCCCCACGAGCATTTTAAAACTCAAGATTGAACATTAATGTGTACCGGACTTGGAGTCTAATAGGTGAACATTACGATAAAGTAGCAGGTAATATTAAGCAATGAATAACATAAGTAGAAACAAAAGAGTGTGACCACTCTTGCGGACCCGCGTACTCCTCAGTTTCATCTGTTGAGTCGATGATGGTGATGCAGTTGCGGTGGGTGCCGGCAGTAGGGAAGGAGGTCTGAGGCAGCGAAAGATGGTCAGGAGTCGTGATGTCTGGTAGGGTGGATGCTTCTGTCGATGGAGCAGCTCGGGTGAGGTGGACGACGTCGCGATAGGAGCAGGACAAACCACACAAAGTTTTTTTGACACCTATTTGTAGCTGAAGTAATTCTGTAAGGGATCCTTTGACTTGCAGGATTCTAAAAATGCAGGGATAAGGGAAACGCCAGAATTGGGTAGGGATGCACGTGAGAAACAGAGCATTTGTAAAACATGATTTCAGTCAACTCGGGTGTTTGGTTCACAGGAATTGGAAGAACAGAGGAATGCAAAGAAACATGGCCAAATTAAAGTGAAACAATATGAAAATGTGTACAGTTACAATGTTATTCTGCCACTAATGCACTTACACTACTGCAGGATGCTGCTAACGCGACACTACGATCATAGACACTAGGATCACAAACGGTGATGTAAAAAAACGTCAAAAATATGCAAAACGCTTGCGATGGTGGAGCCATCAAACACGGTTCCAATTTTGGTTGCGTGTGCGATGCAGGGCACACGGTTGATCCATACGAACTGTTTGCGATGAGATAGAACAACAGAAACGAGCAGCCATATCAATGTGTGTGTGATATATGGCATACAGTTCACTCTGATGAACTTTTTGCTATTAGGGAAAGCAACAGAAACGGTCAGCTAGATCAAGGTGTGTGTGATATACGGCATACGGTTCACTCGGATGAATTGTTTTTGATTAGGTAACACAACAGAAACGGTTGAACTTACCAAGATGTGTGTGATATGCGGCATATAGTTCACATAGATGAATTGTTCGCGATGAGCCGAAAGAACACAAACGAGTCGTGTAAACAAGATGTGTGTGATATGCGGCATACAGTTCACATAGATGAACTGTTTGCGATGAGCCAAAAGAACACAAACGAGTCATGTAAACAAGATGTGTGTGATACGCGGCAAACAGCTGACTCGGATGAACTGTTTGCGATGAGAAATTACAACACAGACGGTTACTACAATTAATTCACATGCGATTCTGTGTGTACAAAAAACTTTGAAAATTGCAAACTAGTTGCTTGCGGTGGCTAGGAGTACCGCACAAGATGTGTCTGCGAGTACTCATGTGCGATGATTTGTAAGTTGCACATACATTTCCTTATGTGAACACGTGTGTGAATTTGCAATATGGACAGTTAATATGCAAATGCCTTCTGGACATCGGGCACACGCTTAAACTCAATGAACTATGTACGATACTAATACTTCCCATGAAAATTTAAGAACTTGGCTAACAGCATAACATATATATAGTGGTTACACTATTTGACAAAAGGGGGATCTTCATAACACGGTTTTGACAACCATATGGTCCATATCTACATACTTAACATAGTAACAACTATCACATTTTAAGAGGCTAAGGGCCAACAACCATATGGTTCATATCTACATACTTAACATAGTAACAGCTAGCACATTTTAAGAGGTTGAGGGCCAACAACCACAACTATCCACTAGAAGCAACTTGATCATGGCGACTTGGCATCTCGTCAATGAAAAGGATGAGCCCTCCCGTGCCTTGGTAGAGCATGAGTAGAACAGTGTCTCCAATTTCCCAATATGGATTCATTGCCACAACAAGAAAGAACTTGTTAATTTGAATGGTTCCATTTCTGCGGGAAATGTAGTACCTTGCAATCACTTTGGCGCTATTAGCAGGCACAAGTGTAATTCGACCACGCTGGGAAATCCATCTAGGAATTGCTACATCGGGTAATTTCTATTGAAATGTAGAATAAAAACCAATTGTAACATATTGTTGAAGATATATATAGTTTATGAGCATCAACATAAAAATAAGACTTTGTACCAGCATTTTGCACACACAATTGGTCTTGTTCAATGTGTGCACCATAGGTATAATTAATCCCATCCAAAATCCAGCATTCATACATTGTGCTATCTCTCTTAGATTATCAACAAAGTTTATGACATGCTTCAAGTCCTTCCAGTGAAATTTGGTACGCTTAGTAACATATAGATCATTCACTATGCATCCAACATATCCTGCTTAAAAGGTGGAAAGGTATTATTTATTCAGAACATGGCAGAAGAATATACAGTGCGCATAAATTGGTAAATGGAATATGTTACTGCCTAGGAGCGGAGTCAGAAAATGAAATCACAATTGGTTGCTTAAATAGTGATCAATTAGTTAGAACAAATACCCCGATTTTGCTAAGTAATATGCCAACATGGAGAAAGTTGAAAGGACACTAACCTCGATCAGACTTTGATCGGCTGATGACGTTGGGGAAGTAAACATCCATGTTAATTAGACCAGGTTGTGGTGCATGCACTAGAATTTTTATTGCCAGCTTTCAATTCATAACACTTACACATTTTTCTCCACAGGTCCGCATCAAAATAGGAGTGATCATCTTTATCATGTTTTATGCTAACCGTCATTGTAAATCCATGTTGCGTTGTCAATATGACATCCATGGAGTCGTCAACAAAGTAAAGCCCAAGATTTCCTTCTACTCCTGTTCTTGCAAAGCAAGGGATGTACTGCTTGAAATGAAATTAAGATCGTAAATTAGATATATTGAAATAACAAAGCAAGATGCAAATATGGGAGTAACTGATAGAACAGATCAATATATATATATATATATATATATATATATATATATATATATATATATATATATATATATATATATATATATATATATATATGAAAGCAAAGTGCAAAAATAGATAATTAAAAATAGATAATGTAACAAAGATTTTATGCAAATATGAGAGTAACTGAATGGACAATAAATCATATATTTGCCTAATATAGTGGGGGGAATCGGCTTCGACATCTAGGCTGCACGTGGCACCGTACCTTTTATATAAATGTAGCAACAGACAGTATATGTTCACAAATTTAGGCCATGCCGACCGTGGTAGGTTGAGATTGAACATATCGAGCACTCCCTGAAGTCATCTGGAATGGTGAGATAGAACTTCATTTCTGACTGGCCGCGACCACACTTGCCCGATTTGTGCTCGCACCGTGGACACATGAATGAAAACCCTCGAATCAGCTAGAAGAAAAATGAATCCACGGCGATTTACGCCGGTTGATTAACAGCGACGAACGGACTGCGATAAGAGATGAGTGGATATTTTGCTAAATTGATTACCTTCTCCATGAGAAAAAATCCCCGGCCCAATCCCATAGAAAACCCCAGTCGACTAGAGTCTAGATTGTCAGTGTAGATAGGCAGCGGAAAGCGGTAGGGGCGAAATCCCGTGCCTTCTGGAGCATGACCTCCACCCGCCGACAACAGCCGTCGAGCTTAGGGTGGCCGCCGCGATAGAAGTTGATGAGGTGCAGAGTTGCGGAGCAGTCCGCGGCGAGTGGGTGGGGACGAAGTGGGCGAGGGTTTTCTTTTTTCCTTTTGCATGCGTGGGTGAACACACATGGTTCTCAGAGGTGACGGAGATGAATCGTGTGCGATAGTAAATCACCGAGATTGAAGGGGAACCCAAATTTCCTTTGTCCTATGTCCATGAGTTTTTTTCTACGATGAACATATACCCTGCAAATCACCATGTTCAAATTTGGCACTTTTTCGGGTTCATTTACAATATTTAGGGGATTAAGTGCATTTTCTAGGCATTAATGCACGTAATTCAAATTCAAACAATCGGTGCATGAAAAGGTGCACGAGAACGGTTTGGAAAACCATGATCGTGCTATTTAGTAAATTCGCATGCCTTTTACAAGGAATGGGCAGATATTTCACTGAAATGTGTGGCAATAGTCAACCACAAACATGTTGTTTATTGGTTTTTCAACTGTAGAAAAATGAAATACATGCAACATGACGGCTGTCATGGTGCCATGGTATGGCCTCACCATGCCCTGGTACAAATTGGAGAATGTTTGGCTTATGTCGTCGTCCATGCCATTCATAAATCAAACCATTTCCGAGGAATTTTCATTGTTTCAAAAGGGGGAAATCAGCAAGATTGAAGGGTCGGGAATCCAAATTTCCTTCCTAGCTTGTCATTCATTTTTCTACAATCAACATACCCCCTTGAATGCAACGTGTTCAAATTTGGCATTTTTTCGGGCTCATTTACCATATTAGGGGATTAGGTTCATTTTCTAGGCATTAATCCACATAATTCAAATTCGAATAATTGGTGCATGAAAAGGTGCACAAGAACGGTCTGGAAAAACCATACTCATGGTATTTAGTAAATTCTCAAGCCTTTTACAAGGAATGGGCAGAGATTTCAAGGGAATGCGTAGCAATAGTCAACCACAAATGCGTCATTTACTGGGTTATGAACTATAGAAAAATGAAATACGTTCTTGAAAAACATGACGTCTTGCATGGTGCCATGGTATGGCCTCACCGTGCCCTGGTAAAAAGCTGAGAAGATCTGATATATGTCGTCCTGCACGCCCTTCATAAATCGAACCATCACCGAGGAAGTTCCATGCTTTCGAGAGGGAAATCACCAAGATTGAAGGGGAATCCAAATTTCCGTCCTAGTTTGTCATTTAGTTTTTTTCCAACGATCAACAAACCGCCTCCAATGCAACGTGTTCAAATTTGACATTTTATGGGCTCATTTACCATATTTAGGAGATTATGTGCATTTTCTAGGCATTAATGCACATAATTCAAATTCGAACAATCGGTGCATGAAAAGGTGCACAAGAACGGGCTGGAAAACCATGCTCGTGCTATTTAGTAAATTCTCATGTCTTTTACAAGAAATGGGCAGATATTTCAAGGAAATGTGTCGCAATAGTCAACCACAAACGCGTCGTTTACTCGGTTAACAATTATACAAAAATGAAATACATGCTTGGAAAACATGACGTCGGGCATGGTGCCATGGCATTGCCTCACTGTGCCCTGGTAAAATTTGAGAATGTTTGCCTTATGTCGTCATGCATGCCTTTCATAAATCGAACCATCACCGAGGAAGTTTCATGGTTTCGAGGGGGAAATCAGCAAAATTCAAGGGGTATCCAAAATTCATGTGTCCTTTGTCCATGAGTTTTTTTCTACGATTAATATACACCCTGCAAATCACCGTGTTCAAATTTGGCACTTTTCTAGGTTCATTTACCATATTTAGGGGATTATGTGCATTTTCTAGGCATTAATGCACACAATTCAAGTTCAAACAATCGGCGCATGAAAGGGTGCACAAGAACGGCCTGGAAAATCATGCTCGTGCCATTTAGTAAATTTTCATGCCTTTTACAAGGAATGGGAAGATATTTCGATGAAATGTGTGGCAATATTCAACCACAAACATTTGTTTATTGGGTTTTCAACTATTGAAAAAAATGAAATAAATGCTTGAAAAACATGATGCCTGGCATGGTGCCATGGTATGGCCTCACCATGCCCTGGTAAAAATTTGAGAAGGTTTGGCTTATGTCATCATGCACGCCCATCATAAATCGAACCATCACCGAGGAAGTTCCATGCTTTCGAGAGGGAAATCACCAAGATTAAAGGGGAATCCAAATTTTCTTCGTTCTTTGCCCTGGAGTTTTTTTTTCTATGATGAACATACACCCTGCAAATCACCGTGTTCAAATTTGGCATTTTTTTCGGGCTCATTTATCATATTTAGGGGATTATATGCATTTTCTAGGCATTTAGCGCATATAAATCCAATCCAGCTACAGCTGCACGGGTTTGATGTGAGGGATGTGGATTATCGTTCGATCGCGGTGCATTCTACGGTGCACACACGATCCGCGTGGCTGGGGTTCCGGCCAATCATAAAGCAACACACAATAGGCTCAGCGCACACTGTTTCCGGAGGCGACGAAGATGAACCGTGTGCGATAATGAACGAGCAAAATTGTAAGGGAAGCCAAATTTCCTTCATCGTTTGTCGTTGAGCTCTTTAAAAACACCGCACTGTACGGGTGTCTGGCCCCTCCATCCCAGAGCTCTCTCCAAGCATCATTCCGCGATGCACAGTAACTGGTAAGGAAGCGATGGCATCCTGTTGCGCCGCGTTCCTCGCCGCCCGCGACCACACACATGGTAAGGAAGCGATGGCATCTCGCCGCGCCAAGTTCATCATCGCCGGCGGCCACACAGTTACGTGGGCGGACATTGAGGCTGCCATGGCCGAATGGGTGGTGGATCTAGAGGCGGCCAAAGCCGCACAGAAGGAGCGGAAAAGGCAAAGAGCAGTCAAGAAAAGAGAATCCCTCTGCCGCAAGAAAGTAGAGGTCGCACGCCATGCTGGGGAGAGCTTGGCGGAGATCAAAGCACGGTGGGCTGCCGCATACAAGGCCAGGAAGGAGAACGTCGGCGTCTGGCCAGCATGCCCCGATGGCAGCATGTGAGAAGTAGTCACTGCGTGTGTCGCCCATAAGTTTGTATAATTAATTACGAGCATCTACAAGTACTACATACGTACTAGTGTTAGAGAAAATTACCGGTAGTACTTTAAGTTGGTACTATCTATTATTAACATAAAATGTCGGTAAGCGCATCCTTTGAGGGCTTTGAGCATTGATTAGCATGTGCTCACTGAAGTTTTTTAGCCACACCCCGGACCCAAATACTACTGAAACATCCGCCCGCAGCCACCGGAGGAGACTAGAGATGGTCGCAGCTGGGTTTTTGTCCCAACTCTGAGTTGGCCGCACATCGGCTTAAATTGTCGCGTCGGCAGATGGCAGCAAGTTTCTCTCTTGTTGCATAGGATCAAATCTGGCTACGCGAGCGAGGCAGGTTGACACTTGATTGCATTTAATAAACCCATGATTGCTCACCGGTGTCACTTTACCTTGTTCATGTACATTGAATAATCCTGATACAATGAAAGAGATTTTTGAAATTAGGTGCGGTTGGAGATGCTGATAGATATAAGAATTATTAGAAGATCACAAAACACACGATTTCTATGGCGTACCCATGTGCGTTTTTTTGGAGACGGGATCTACCAATTTTCTCTTTTCTTGCACAGGAGTATTTTACGCGCTTCGTCTGCGTTGTGTGTTTCCCCCACCCAAGTTTCAAGTTTCGCAGCAAAATTTTCATTAGGCGCGCAATTTCAGAATTTATTCCTCCAACCACATCCCCACCCATCAAATTTCCTCAGTATCTCCCCCTCCCCCTATCGGCATCTCAAACCACCGTCGCCGCAACCACAGCTTCAACCACATCTACGTTCTGCTCGGATCCAGTCAGGTAACCCACCGATCTCTATCACTGCCCCAACCTGATTGCTTAAATGGCATCTGCGAAACATCCTTATGCCTCCAATCCCCACCGCCCCTACCTCCAGAGCATCGCCGCGCAAGCCCAACCACATATCACGTGGAGGTCGAGGAGCTGATGGCGGTCCATGGCGCGATGGCCGTTGTGTGTGTTGACCCAGAGGAACACCTCGCCTCCGCCGCCGCCGAATGGTGCAGGCTCTAGCCTAGATGAAGTGCCCCAGCGACTAACCCCCAAGACTTAACATGTATGATCTAACCAGCTCAATCTTACCTATACCACTTGCAATGGCTATGTTTTGTATGGTTAATGTATTAAGCATGTTTGTTCCTTCTTTATTTTAGTAATCCACACTGTGTGATGTTCAAGTATTAACTATCCAGCTCAATTTCACCAATACCAGCAAAAAACTTACAATACATGACTCAAGATATCACTAGAGATGCTGCCCATTTGCTATTTTTGGTGGATGCTAACCCTGTTGTACTTAACATGCATGTCCATGTACTTACGCAGGGTCATACGGCTGATGTTGTTGTTTGCCATTGAGGTTAGCTGCATCCCATGTCTTAGAGTATTTCACATCATTTGTGCAATTACAGTCTAACTTCTAACATTTACTGGTTCCTGTAGGTACACATGTCAGTGGCACTGATCCACGCTTCGACCCGGAGGAACAGCTCGCCTCCGTCGCTGCTGACTTTGGGCAGGCTCTAGTCAAGATGAAGTGCCCTAGCAACTACCTCTCAGGACTTACCAAGTATGTACTCATCAGTTCAATCTTACCAATACCAGTTGCAATTAATGGCTATGTTTTGCACGGTCGATGTATTAAACATGTTGTAGTAAACATGCCTAACATGTTTTATCTACTTTCCCTACCTTTTTATAGACAATTGGGTCATTCTCTGATCTGGAAGCACCTGCCTTGTGATGTTTAACTCTACCAATTGCATTTTTATCAGTACCGGTTTCAATGGCTATTAAGCATATTGCAATTAACAGTTGTTTCCATTTTTAAATAGTTGTATTTCAATGGCTACAAACTTACAAAACATGACTTAGGATGTTGTTAAGTCTGTTGCAATTAACAGTTGTATCCATTTTCTAATATGTCCCTTTGCTACCGTGCTACTCTCCGCAATGAAGATATACGAGAGATGCTGCCCATTTGCTATTTCTGGTGAATGCTAACCCTTTTGTACTTACCATGCCTTTCCACGTAGGCCATAACGGGCGATGTTGTTGTTTGCCGTCAAGGTTAGCTACATCCCATGTCTTGCAGTATTTTACATCTTTTGTGCAATTGCAGTTTGGCTTCTAACATTTACTTGCTTCTTGTAGGTACACATGTCGGTGGCACTTATCCACGCTTCAATCCGTAGGAAGAGCTCGCCTTCGTCGCCGTTGACTTTGGGCGGGCTCTAGCCAAGATGAAGTGCCCCAGCAACTACCTCTCAGGACTTACCAAGTATGAACTCACCAGTTCATACCAATACCAGTTGCAATTAATGGCTATGTTTTGTACATTCGATGTATTAAGCATGTTGTATTAAACATGCCTAACACGTTTTAGCTATTTTCCCTACCTTTTTATAGGCAACTGGGCCATTCTCTGCTCTAGCAGCACCTGCCTTGTGATGTTTAACTCTGCCAATTGCATTTTTATCAGTACCGGTTTCAATGGCTATTAAGCCTATTGCAATTAATAGCTATATCCATTTTTAAACAGTTGTATTTCAATGGCTACAAAATTACAAAACATGACTTAGGATGTTGTTAAGTCTGTTGCAGTTAACAGTTGTATCCTTTTTTAATCCGTCCCTTTGCTACCGTACTACTCTTTCGCAATGAAGATATCACTACAAATGCTGTCGTTTTATTACCATTTGTTATTTTTGGTGAATGTTAACCCTGTTATAGTTAACATTGGCTTTCCGTGTACTTAAATAGGGCTACAATGGGCGATGTTGTTGTTTGTCATCGAGGTTAGCTGCATCCCATGTCTTATACACCATATGTTCCTAAATATAAGTATTTTTAGAGATTCCAATATAGACTACGTAAGGAGAAAAATGAGTGAATCTAGATTGTAATCTAAACTATATCTATAATTCTATATACATCCGTATGTAGTTCATATTGAAATCTCTAAAAATACTTGTACTTAGGAACGTAGGTAGTTGTATTTTACATAATTTTGAAATCTCAGTTTAGCTTCTAACATTTACTGGTTGCTTGCAGGTACATATATGAGCGGTACTGATCCACACTTCGAACCCTTTTGCGTATGGGGCAATGAGATATTCATGAACAAGCATAAAGTGAGGAAACTAAGAAAGATTGTTAGGTGAAAGAAATAAGTGATGGGAATTAAGCTCTTTATTTACACTTTGTCCAAGACAACAGTGAAGTTTAGAATGGTAAGTAATGTGTTGCCTTTTCCCCCTACCCACAACAAGTTACTCTATTAGAGCTCAGTATCTGATATTTTTCTCTTTCTAGTGGTTTCTGAAGCTATTTACTGATGATTACCTTCCAAACTACATGAATGGAGTGGCGGAAACTAAGGTTAAAGTATATAATTCATGCTACCATGATAATGCTCTAGAAGTCTTCTTGAAGGCGGTGAAGGATGGGCGAACGATCATCACAAGGGGTTGGACAAAAGTTGTTCGTGCCTATGTCATGTAGGAAGGCACATTATGGGCATTCCGCTTCTTCAACACCATCGGCAGTCAAAATGATTAACACCTGTCTCTTCACCTTTACCGCCTCTGAATATTATGGTTCATCATAGTTAATTGTTGTCTAATCCTATAATTACTGAACATATTGTACTGACAATTTTATTTATGGATTCGTTGTTGAACCATTGTGCTGAGAATTTGAATTCCACATTTCATATTCAAAATTTCCAATTCGAATAATAAATTACAGGGGAAAATAAAATTATACATGAGCGAATAAAATAATGTGCACACGGTCAGAAAGAAAACGGTGTGTGCGATGAAAAATAGAGAACAGACGGGTCTTTGACGTGAAATGTTTGCGATACCCGTCGGACGCACACAGGTTTCGTCTCATATGCGTGTGCGATTCATGGTAATACGGAAAACGTTTCAAACCAGTGTGCGTGTGTGATAGGAATACCAATCGCACACAGTTATGAAAATGGACACGTTGGCGTTAGTAGAGGCACCGCACACATTTCACATTATTGAACCGTGCGTGATAACATACCTATCACAAACATATCAGTAGAATAAATGTTGATGTCCACCTTTTTCACACGACTATAGCAGCGTAATCATTTGGGATGTCTGTTTGTTCAAAAACGTAACTTCTAGATGTAATGTGTGGGACTGGGGCTCGCCTATCCCCAACGGTTTCTGGGTCATGTGGGAAGGACCCCCCTCCTATCGCAGTCACTCACTAGGCGACGGTTACAAATGCCATCGCGGAAAGGGGTTAAAAACCGTTTGCATAGCACGATACGGTACCAGTGTTAGTCTTGTCTCATTCATAGGATTTTGAAAAGTAGGTCCAGGTGGATGTTTTGCTCCATTCCTTTCAACCAAATGCATAAATAATTGAATGGTATAGTACCATAGGAAAATTTCCTATTGATATGTTTTCCCTTCACTTTTTCCTTTGAACCAAAATAGCCTTAATGGATCGACATGAATGTAGAGTAATAAGTGATGCGACAAGTGTACAACCTCTTTGCCGTAGCCGTGTTGACCTCGGCATCATTGGGTTGGTCGTTGAAGAAGTTGTGACAGAGGTGGCTATTGGGGGTGTGGAGGAAGATCTGAGGCGTCTGTAGATGGCGTCCAGGGTACTGCTCTGATGTGATGGATGGTTCCGTCATTGCAGCAGCTCCAGCGAGTTGTAAGACGTCAAGGTTGAAGCGGTACAAGACATACATTGTTAATCTCAAGTGCGATTCTAATAGCATATCCAATAGATGTTTAAAATACATACCAAAAAGTGATAGATGTTAAATTTACATCACCAATAAACACCTGACTCTAACAGATGAGGTAAAAATTGTTGACTCTGAGCTTAACTGTCGAAACTGAAATTTATTGCGGAATCTGAATGTTATCGTTGAAACTGAACGCACTGGTAGCAGAGAAGCACTTCACATGTAGTTTAGGTTGCTCGAGCACTAGTAGTAAAGAAATAGTAATCTAAATCAGTGGACGATCGACAGGGAAGACACTAGCAGATAGCAGCCGAAGCAGCAGCGTGAACTAGAGCCAGAGCAACAACTCGTGTAGCTCCAGCAGCCAGTGTACTCGCTTGGTTGTCCTTGAATATTACATTGGGGTCCCTTGGGTATCCCCAAGCTTAGGCTCTTGCCACTCCTTATTCCATAGTCCATCGAAACTTCACCCAAAACTTGAAAACTTCACAACACAAAACTCAACAGAAAACTCATGAGATCCATTAATGAAACAAAGTAAATAAACACTTTTAGGTCCTGTTGTAAACTCATTCAAATTTTATACTTGTATTATATCTACTGTATTCTAACTTCTCCGTGGTCATACCCCCCCCCCCCCCGATACAATCCATAGATTCACCAAAATAAGCAAACAACATAATGAAACAGAATCAATCAAAAACAGAACAGTCTGTAGTAATCTGAACTTTATCCAAACTATTGTAACTCCAACAATTCTGAAAAATTAGGACAACATGGGCAATTTGTATATAAACAAAGTGTAAAAAAATTAGAATTTTTTGTCGCTCCAGTGATTTTTAACAATTCTGCTACTGGACGTAAAAGTTTCTATTTTTGCATAGAATCAAATCAACAATCTTCCAAACCATCCCAAAGGTCTTACTTGGCACAAACACTAATTAAAACACTAAAACACAATCATAACATAAGTATAATTGCATATTTCTTGAAAAACAGAAGCAATAAAAAGGGTTGCCTCCAACAAGCGCTATTGTTTTACGCCCCTAGCTAGGCATATTGCATAGATCTAGGTATTGTCATTCAATTCCTTCCTAATCAAATCTTACAAAACTTTTCTTAGTAGATTTCTCTTCTCACGTTCCTCCCTCCTAATGGGAGAGCTCAATTTATGGAAAGGACTTCGATTAGTAATTTTGACATTCATAATTTCATAATCAAGATCATCACCATCGACATCTTCATATGAAACCTCTATCTAATTTTTTAATAGTCTCCCTAGCCACCTCTTTAATCCACTTTTTATTAAATCCTTCGTCAATTCCCTTAGTGACCCAATTAAATCTAGCATAAGCATCAATATATAAAGCTTGGATAACTTTGACATAGGGGACTCTTTTCCTTAAATTGTTACTAAAAGCAAAGTGATCCTTAGATTCCTAACCACCCATAGATTCTTTATCATAAAGAATTTATTCTATTGGGGGATGCTCAAAGTCTATTTTATAGTGAGAAAAAATTTCTCTAGCCTCTCAAACTATGTAGTCAAATTCACGCATAAGGATAATAGTAACAATTTTTTTAGCTTTAGGATCATGAATGTTGGGGAGTTCATTAAACATCTTTTGTAAAGCCGGATGGATTTGTAAAAATTATCTTTCTAATTTAAACACAAGCATAGAAATAGCGTCCGCATAGCAATTTGTGTTATCAAGGATGGTTCCCCTATTTATAGGCATAACTCTCGTGCAATCAAAAAATTCTTGAATAATGTTCTTCCCAATAATATTACCATCACCTATATGATAGATCTTTCTTTTAAGATTGGTGAAAGTATCAGTTTCAAAAGGATCATGATTAAGAACACAAGATTCAAATTTTTCCTCAAGATTTTCACTAGTATTTTCAACTACAACATCCCTAGATTCAAACATGATGGCAAGGCAAGCAAAGGAGCAAACGAGGAAAAAGGCGATAAAAAGGCAAATATTTTTGTTTTACTAAAAACGCTTTAGAAGTGGAGGAGAGGAAAACGAGAGGCAAATGGCAAATAATGTAAATGCAAGAGATGAGAGTTTATGATGGGTACTTGGTAGGCTTGATGTAGATCCTCCCTGGCAACGACTCCAGAAATTCTTCCTGTTACTTCTTGAGCTTGCGTTGGTTTTTCCCTTGAAGAGGAAAGGGTGATGCAGCAAAGTAGAGATAAGTATTTCCCTCAATTAAGAACCAAGGTATCAATCCAGTAGGAGGAACACAAAAGTCACCAATGGTTGCACCTACACAAACAAACAAATACTTGCACCCAACGCGATAAAGGGGTTGTCAATATCTTCACGGTTACTTACAAGGATGAATCTGATAGAGATAGGTATAAAAGATAAGTGAAAGTGCAAAATAAAGTAATAGTAAATAAATTGCAGCAAGGTATTTTTGGGTTTTTGGTTTTATATATCTGAAAATAATATGATAAAAATAGACCCGGGGGCCATAGTTTTCACTAGAGGCTTCTCTCTTGAAAGAACGCATACGGTGGGTAAACAAATTACTGTTGAGCAATTGATAGAAAAGCATATAATTATGACGATATCTAACGCAATGATCATGAATATAGGCATCACGTCCATGACAAATAGACCGACTCCTGCCTACATCTACTAGTATTACTCCACACATCGACCGCTATCCAACATGCATATAGCGTATTAAGTTAACAAGAACGGAGTAACGCCTTAAGCAAGATGACATGATGTGGAGAGATAGATCCAATCAATATGAACAAAACCCATCCTTTTATCCTTAATGGCAACAATACAAATATGTGTCACATCCCTTTCTACCAGTGGGAGTAAGCACCGCAAGACTGAACCCGTTACAAAGCACCTCTCCCGTTGCAAGAAAAATCAATCTAGCTGGACAAACCAAATCAATAGATCGAAGAGAAAATACAAAGCTATCTTAATCATGCATAAAAGAGTTCAAAGAATACTCAAATAATATTCATAGATAATCTGATCATAAACCCACAATTCATCGGATCTCAACAAACGCACCGCAAAGAAGATTACATTGAATAGATCTCCAAGAACATTAAGGAGAACATTGTATTGAAGATCAAAGAGAGAGAAGAATCCATCTAGCTACTAGCTATGGACCCGTAGGTCCGTGGTAAACTACTCACACATCATCGGAAGGGCGGGAAGGTTGATGTAGAATCCCTCCATGGTCAGATCCCCCTTCGGCAAAGTACCGGAAAAGGCCTCCAGATGGGATCTCACGAGGATAGAAACTTGCGGCGACGGAAAAGTACTTTTGGTGTGCCCTCTGGTCTACGGGGAATATTTGGGTATTTATATAACAATAATTATGGTTGAAAGAGCCACAGGGGCCCACAAGCTTGGGGGTGCCCTATGAGCTTGTCGTGGCCTTGTGGCCCCTCTGGCCTCCCCCCAAAGCTTCCAGGGTGTCTTGTGGTCCAAGAAAAATCGTCAAAAAGTTTATTCCGTTTACTATTGATTTTCTGTAAAGGCAAAAACAACAACTGGCACTTGGCACTAGGTTAATAGATTAGTCACAAAAAATGATAGAAAATAGCATAATAATGCATATAAAACATACAAGATGGATAATATAATAGCATGGAACAATAAAAATTATAGATACGTTGGAGACGTATCAATGTTATTAATGACATGACAAGTACACAGACATTATGTCTGTGACAAGTAGTCCGTTAAACTTACTGACGCCTACTACCATTACTCCACTTCGAGAGAGCTTATATGCTTGCCTCTCTAAGTATTAAGTTCATGACAAACAGAGTAATGTTTTAAGCACGATGGCATAATGTAGACACAATAATACCAAGCAATATGATCTAACCCCGTCGTTTTACCCTTCATAGTAACAATATAAATATGTGTCTCGCTACCCCTTCTATCATGAGATGAGGACACCACAAGATTGAACCTACAACAAAGCACCTCTCCTACTAAAGATAAATAAATCTAGTTGGCCAAACTAAATGGATAGATCGGAGAGAAATACAAAACCATAATAATCACTGTCTGTGTTCTGGGAACGGGGGTCCCCAGACTTGCCTGCTTGCGGCCCACGGTGTTGCTCCTCCAGCGGCCTGGTACAGCCCATCTTCACTAGCAAACACTCAAGATCCTTGCACAATTTCCATGAGTAGCAAGTAAACCTAATTTTTTTGGTATTTCGTGTTCCATATCCATAACTAAAGATAGAGAACAACTTAGAACAGCAAATAAAAATTACTTAGTGATAAAGCAAACAAGCACACACGAGAATATTCACCCCACGCTATAACTCCGCGGCAACGGCGCCAGAAAAAGGTCTTGGGGATCAATTGTAGCCTCTTCCGATAAGTAAGAGTGTCGAACCCAACGAGGAGATAAAGGTAGAACAAATATTCCCTCAAGTTCTATCGACCACCAATACAACTCTACGCACGCTTAACATTCGCTTTACCTAGAACAAGTATGAAACCAGAAGTGTTTTTGGATAGGTTTGCAAGGTAATAAAGAGCACGTAAATAAAAGCTAGGGGCTGTTTAGATAAATACACAAGTAAGTTAGTTTTAGTAGAGAGCTTTTTGTCACGAGAAAGTTATTTGTCCCTAGGCAATCGATAACTAGACCGGTAATCACTATTGCAATTTTATTTGAGGGAGAGGCATAAGCTAACATACTTTCTCTTCTTGAATCATATGCACTTATGATTGGAACTCTAGCAAGCATCCGCAACTACTAAGGATCATTAAGGTAAAACCCAACCATAGCATTAAAGTATCACGTCCTCTTTATTCCCATACGCCATGACCCACTTATCCCTGTTTGTGTTTCAGTCACTCACGCAACCCAGACAATAAGCAAACGATGAACATATTGCAAACCCTACAGCGGGGATCCCTCACGCTTGCGCGACACAGAGAGCACCATAGGACAACACCAATAATAAAACATGCAACTCAAACCAATCACGATCATCAATTAAACCAAAGAACAAAGCAGATCTACTCAAACATCATAGGATAGCCATACATCATTGAGAAATAATATATAGCGTTAAGCACCATGTTTAACTAGAGATTACAGCGGGTAAAAGAGGGGTTACACCACTACATAGAGGGGGGAAGGGTTGGTGATGACGGTGGTGAAGTTGTTGGTGTAGATTGCGGTGATGATGATGGCCCCGGCGGCACTCCGGTGCCACCAGAAGCGAGGGGGAGAGAGCCCCCCTCCTTCTTATTCTTCCTTGACCTTCTCCCTAGATGGGAGAAGGGTTTCCCCTCTGGTCCATGGTCTCCATGGCATGGGAGGGGCGAGAGCCCCTCCGATATTAGATCTGTCTCTCTGTCTCACTCTGTTTCTGCGCTCCCAGATCTGGCCTTTCACCGTTTCTTATATTCCTGGAGACCTGTAACTCCGATTGGATTGAAATTTGAACAAGATTTTTATCCGGATATTAGCTTTCTTGCGGCGAAAGAAGGGCTCCAAACACCTTACGAGGTGTCCATGAGGTTCAGGGGCGCGCCCCCCTGTCTCGTGGCCCCCTCGGGCATCGTATCGCATTGATTCTTCTTCCCAAAAATCACATATATCCCAAAAAAATCTCCGTCAGTTTTTATCCCGTTTGGACTCCGTTTTATATGGATTTTCTGCGAAACAAAAAAAACATGCAACAAACAGGAACTGGCACTGGGCACTGGATCAATATGTTAGTCCCAAAAATAGTGTAGAAAGTTGCCAAAAGTATATGAAAGTTGTAGAATATTGGCATGGAACAATTAAAAAATTATAGATACGATGGAGACATATCAGCACCCCCAAGCTTAATTCTTGGTCGTCCTTGAGCAGGTGAATGATAAAAAAAGATAATTTTTGATGTGGAATGCTACCTAGCATAATCTTGATCATATAATCTAATCATGGCATGAATATTAAGGCACGAGTGATTCAAAGCAATAGTCTATCATTTGACATTAAGACAATAATACTTCAAGCATACTAATAAAGCAATCATGTCTTTTCAAAATAACATGGCCAAAGAAAGTTATCCCTAAAAAATCATATGGTCTGGCTATGCTCCATCTTCACCACACAAAGTATTCAAATCATGCACAACCCCGGTTTCAGCCAAGCAATTGTTTCATACTTTAGTTTTCTCAAACTTTTTCAACTTTCATGCAATACATGAGCGTGAGCCATGGATATAGCACTATAGGTGGAACAGAATATGATGGTGGAGGTTTTGTGGAGAAGACAAAAAGGAGAAAGTCTCACATTGACGCGACTAATCAACGGGCTATGGAGATGCCCATCAATTGATGTCAATGCAAGGAGTAGGGATTGCCATGCAACCGATACACTGGAGCTATAAGTATATGAAAGCTCAAACTAAAAACTAAGTGCGGGCGAATCCAACTTGCTTGTTCATGAAGACCTCGGGCATTTGAGGAAGCCCATCATTGGAATATACAAGCCAATTTCTATAATGAAAATTCCCACTAGTATATGAAAGTGATAACTCAAGAGACTCTCTGTATGAAGAACATGGTGCTACTCAGAAGCACAAGTGTGGTAAAAGGATAGTAACATTGTCCCTTCTCTCATTTTTTTATTTTTTTCTTCTTTTCTTTTCCTCTTTTTTTAGGCTTCTTTGGCCTCTCTATTTTTTAGGGGGCTTCTTTGGCCACTTTTATTTTGATAACCTCACATGGGACAATGTTCTAATAATGATGATCATCACACTTTTATTTACTTGCAACTCGATATTACAACTCGATACTAGAACAAAGATATGACTCTATATGAATGCCTTTGGCGGTGTACCGGGATGTGCAATGATCTAGCATAGCAATGACATCAAAAAATGGACAAGCCATGAAAACAGCATGCTAGTTATCTTACAATCATGCAAAGCAATATGACAATGAATGCTCAAGTCATGTATAGATGATGGAAGTTGCATGGCAATATATCTCAAAATGGCTATGGAAATGCCATGATAGGTAGGTATGGTGGCTGTTTTGAGGAATATATAGGGAGGCTTATGTGTGATAGAGTGTATCGTATCACGGGGTTTGGATGCACCGGCAAAGTTTGCACCAACTCTCGAGGTGAGAAAGGGCAATCACTACAAAAAAAGACACATCTGTGACATTTTGGGCCGAACGAAAAAAAATTCTGTCATACATATGACACTTCTATGACGATAATTGTGACAAAACCCGGTATCATCATAAATGTGGTGGGATCCTACTTGTATGACAAAAAATCATGACAGCAAATGGGCTTTTCGTCCTGGGCGGGCCAGAGACGCAGCTGCATGACATTCTTTGGGCCGTCCATGACGGAAAAAACCATGGTAGAAGCGAGGGGGAGGAAAATTTCGGGTAATTCCCGGTTACGGTGGGAGGTCGGGGGCCGAGCGATGCGCGTTTCTCTCGTACACATATGCGCGTGTGTGCGAGGCGTTGGCTCTAACTGAACCCGAGTGAGGCGTTGGGCTCTAGCTGAACCTGAGCGATTGCACTACAGGCTACGCGTTACTGAACCCGAGCGATCGATCGATGGCTGTTAACTGAACCCGATCGAGCGATTCCTTCACTACTGCTGCTAACTGAAGCCGATCGATGGGATGAACAGTGAGCGTTGCGGGGGGGTTTGGATGAACAGTGAGCGGTGGCGTTGCCTCTGGATGAACAGGACCCCGTGGTGTGGTGGAGGGTTGGATGAACAGTAGACGGTGGAGGGGTGCCCGTGGAGGGGTGGATGAACAGGACCCCGTGGTGTGGAGGGCAGGATGAATAGTAGACGATGGAGGGGTGCCCGTGGAGGGGTGGTTGAATAGGACCTCGTCATGTGGAAAAATGGATGAACAATAGACACTGGAGGGGTGGTTGAACAGTAGACGGTGGAGTAGCGCGCGGTGGAGGCTGGATGAACAGGAGCCCGTGGAGGCTGGAGGAGGTCGACGGTGGATGAACAGTAGCTCGTGGAGGCTGGAGGGGGTTGACGATGGAGATGAACAGTATCTCGTGGAGTCCCGTTTTGCGGTACGCCACACCCCTCCCGATGAACAGGACCCCCATTTCGACCGTACTCTCCAACACAAGTCTGTTTCCTCCATTTTGCGGTACGCCACACCCCTCCCGATCTACAGGACCCCCGTTCCGACCGTAGGAGGTCCGTTTCCTCCGTTTTGCGGTACGCCACACCCCTCCCGATCAACAGGATCCCCGTTTCGACCGTAGGAGGTCCGTTTCCTCCGTTTTGCGGTACGCCAGACCCCTCCCGATCAACAGGACCCCGTTCCGAATGTAGGAGGTCTGTTTCCTCCGTTCTGTGGTACGCCAGGCCTCGTTTCCACCGCCTGTTCCGTCCAAGCCCTCCCGATGAACACGACCACGCGTTCCGTTGCCTCCCCATGAGCACGACGACGACACTGCTTCTCCGTTCCGACCCAGCCATGTCAATGAGCCCTCGACGTACGTATGCGTGAGTAGGCGTTCAAGACCCCGCCCGTATGTACACATATGTGGCCGTATTTTCTTTCTTGCACCCTGGCCGCCTCTACTACGACACGTGCGCGCCTCTACATCCACCAGTATATATGTATGTACACGTTCGCGACCAGAATGACAACGCTACGTACACTTCGACCAAGTGGGTCCCGACTGTCAGGCACTTCCTTGCCTGCGAAGATGTAGCTGGTCGGTCCCAGCAGTCAGGGGGCGAATCTTTTTTTTACCCGGACGCACTTCCTTGCGTGCGAAGATGTAGCTGGTGGGTCCCAGCAGTCAGGGGGTAACGTTTTTTCATGAAATATAGTGGCTCGTCCGGTGGGTCCCAGCTGTCAGGTGGAGGAAACACTATTTTCCGTGTAATAAGGAGGCACTTCCTTGCTGCGGTCGTGGACCCAACTGTCAGCCTCTCCACGTACATTACTCTTCCGATGGAAGTCGGCCGTTTACCACATTGACCACGCCGAGCCGAGAGCACCACGGCGGTGGACGACGGCGAGGCATAGGAAGGGGACGATGCGGAGCCGGGGAAGATGCGGCTGTGGATGCGCACGCGGAGAGGAGTATGAGCGTTCACCGGTTCGGCTGCGGTGTGAGGCTGTCGTCGCCGCAGAATAACAGGGGGTGTGGGTGAGTACAGGGATGCCCTGGCCAGCGGTGGGAGTAGTAGGGGGCGCTGAGGCCTGCGTGGAAGCACAACCGCCCATGGGAGGCGGGAGTAGGCGGTCCCGCCGGCGCTGCTTTGGCGGCTGGAGCAAGAAGATCAGAGATTGAAGAAACACGACGGCCGTTGGATTGACATCTAACGGTTACGTCTGCTAGAATCGTTTGTTGACGTATATAATAACTAAAAAAAGTTTTGCATACGCATTGACTAAACAGGCCCACAAGTCAGACCACTCCCTCTTTTTTTAATAATTTATATATAGCTCATGGCAACTTCTTATGCAATTTATTGCAGTCGTTATTTTTTTGGTTGGCCAAGGCCAATTTCGCATATTTCTGTGGGTTCCAAACTATTTATAATACCGAAATGTCCAGCCAGATTAAAAGTACTTTGAAGATATATTTAAATTAGGTTAATGCCCAGTGAAATAGGAATCTAAAAATGTGATAAAATCAGAAATTATAAAGTAATTGCCAATTTGTCATTTGTTTTTATATTTACAACCCATTTCATATTACTTTCAAGATTTGCAGGCATCTTGAAAGAGTTGCAGCCCATCAGGGCGTAGAAAAATAAGTAGGCCTGGATTGGGTATTCTTCAGAAAAAAACTAGGCTCATTTTCACAAGAAAAAATAGCTAGGCTGGTCACATGGTGAACATAAAATATAAGCCTGGGCTAGACGGGCCACAGCCCAGTTCAAACCCTGCTCCGTCTCAACAATACCAAACAAAAAAATACTGCTCGAGTAGCTACGTCCCAGGTGTCAGTCGATCTTGTGTTGTTCTCTTGTCTATTGACTATATATGCTCACAATGTCGTGGGTCCCAGATGTCAGGAAAACACTAGGAGGAAGCATTTTATTTTTCCATACGCTGACATGGTGGGCCCCTACTGTCATCCTCTCCACGTACTTCTGCTGATTCCTATTGTTTGTTGACCATGTTGACAATGCGAGAGGGCGGCGCCGCGGCCAGTGCACCAAAGCGTGCGGAGGACGTGGCGTTAATGATTTAGGGGACGGTGGGGCGGCGATGTGTGCGCTGAGGCGCAGCCAGCCGTGGGAGGCGGAAGCAGGCGGCCCCACCGGCGCTGGTTTGGTTTTGGCGGCTGGAGGAAGACAGGACTGAAGAAACACGACAGACTGTAAAAGCAGCAGGAGTACTTAACAACCTTAACTGAAACCAGCAGGGGCACTTAAAAACCAAAGCTGAAAGCAGTATGAGTACTTATACAGGTTCAACCGTACAAAGCACGCCTCGAACAGTGCTACTTTTCCTACAGTTAACCAAGGGTGAGGCCGCCAAGCCCCAGCACAAGGCCCAGGCGCCACCCCGCGCATCCACAACCTTCTGAAAGCGGCTTCATCTCGCAACGTGGTCAATAAACAGGATATTCGCTTTAGAGCCATGGAAAAGCATGAACATAATCTTCTGTCCTATTCTCCAAGATGGATGGGCCTTCATTATTTGAGACCACCCATGAATAAGTATTTTTTCACCTCCAAGGGGAATTGAGTAGGTCGACATAAACATCATGTTGTGACCAAGCGCAAGTTTGACCCGACCATGGTCATGCATCTGTATAGGAACAACAGAACTCGGCAGTTCCTGTTTCAAGAAGATCACAGCTGTAAAATTGTGTATAAGCAATAGTTTATGAACAACATATATAACAAAAAATAGCTCATACCATAAGTTTCTCGACACAGTTGGACCTGTTCAACGAGTGCAGCAGTGGCACACATATCCCACGTGGCCTTCCATCATTGAAACGCCCCACAAGGACCTCAAGACGATCAATAAAGTGTAGGAACTTGTGGATGTCGATCCATTCAACTTCAGTGCCATTAGTAACAGCCGAGTTATTACAGAGTAACAAACGAGCAGACTGCTTAACTCTGAAAAAACCTACACGTGCCACCAATTATAAGAAAATATTAGTTAAAAGTAGCATCTTCGTGAGAGATTCGTTGCTACTTCTAAAGTTAAATTGTGATTAGTTAGACAGAATATGTGGATTAAGAAGTAATCGAGGCAACAAGCAAGAACCAGATACAAAACTAACATGGATGAACAACTAGAACGACGTCGGGGTGGAAGATCGCAGTGAAGATGAGACCAGGTTCTGCTATTTCCATCAACATTCGTGTGCCAACTTTCAGTCTGTAACACTTGAGAAAGTTTATCCAAGTTCGGCCATAAAAAAAGCAGCGATCTTCTTGGTTCATGAACCCAACTCAGAACTTATATCCATGGCTTGTCTTCACTGTGACCATAAAACTAGTGTATTCAGTTATGGCAAGGCCGAGCATCTTGAGTACATGTGTTCTAGCAGAGCAAATAATACACTGCAGGAAAAATAATATGAGAACACAGCATGTACAAAAAAAACCACCCTCTCGGATAGAAAAGAGGATTCTAGGAACATACTGTGCGCGTTTGAAAATGTTGTGTTAGGATGAGAATGAACAAGTGTGGCGTCTCGCCAAGGGCGCAGAAACCTGTAGTGTACTCGCACTTTGGGCACTGCAAATGAAACACGCTAGATTCAGTAGGAAGAAAAATGCATCAACGGCGGCGGCTGCCATCCTAGGATTACCTGCGACCAAGGGACTTGGGTTTATCGAGGATGGATGAAGAATTCGTACCTGGTTCTCCATGAGAAAACCCTATGCAATCGCCGAGAGGGGGTTTTCTCTGAACAAGCAGACGAGGGGGAAGGGGATTCAGGCCCAGTGAAATATTGCCGCTTCGTCCGTCTAGCTTACTGCTAAAGCTGGAAAGGGGGGTTGTGATTTGACGGCTCATTGGGCCTTACTGCGGCCCTACGACCGGCGTGTGTCTACCGTGAAGTTGTGCACTCTAATTTGTGCATATGGCACGTGGAGCCCGTTGCCGGTTGCCCCACATATCAGCGAAAGGAAGTAGAAAGACAGGAGTAACTAGTTACACATAAATATATATTTTGACAGAGAGATACTCCCTCTGTAAAGAAATATACAAATCTTTTATATCACAGGCTCACCTTGCCGAGAAATATACTCCCTCTGCAACGCACGGGCATTATGGGGGTTCAGCTTTTTTTATGGGGGTTCAGCTGAGAATATAATACTCAGATAGGCTCATGGTTCTGCACTTTGGGTTGCAGGCCGACCCTGCATGTTTGGGGGCCCATGTGTTCTACCTCAGCGCTTTTCATATTGCAAGCAATCGGTACGCCGTTGGTTTTAGATGCTGTCGCAAGGCGAATACACAAAATTGAATAAAGCACGGCAGTTGTTGGAATGAAATCGAACGACAGCTCCTAACCAGCAATCAGAGTTGCAATTCTATCAACGATATACCATGTGATAAATAATACTGCCGTACTACTTATACACACAGGACACTTGTTTCACCATGCCAGATTATTACATCAAAATCTCTTGGAGGATAGATTAGTTCGGCAGTTGCGTGCTGCTACTGAAGAATTTCAAAGTTGATTTGGACCAGCTCTCCTTGCCGAGAAAGTTCGATTTTGACATCATCCCCTACCGCAAGATATGATTTAGATGTGAACTTTGACCATCCTTTAGCATCAATCATCATGCGACCATCCTTTGTACTTACGGTATATTGAGCAGGTTCATTCACACCAAGGCTGCGCATGGTAAGAGAAACTTGGCCGCGGTCGCCCGGATTGTTGAACGACTCCCTCGTTTCTCTAGAAATTCTCTGTTTGCAAACAAAAAGACATACCCAAACAGTTAGATCAACAGAGTGAATCATGTGAAACAACATGGACAGAAAAAAGAACGAAGCACTTGGGCGGCCAATGCTTACCAAGAAGGTGGACATGTCGGTTTTTATAAGGACTTTGGTATATGAAGTGCAAACTGCAGCCCAATCTGTTGCCGGTGCAACTGTCAGGCCGGAGCAGATGCAAGTGCAAGTGTTGGTGCAGGTGCCGAAGCCGCTGCTGCTGCCGGAGATGGTGCTCCTTGTAGAGCTGGTGCCGGTGTTGGAGCAGGTGCCGGTGTCGATGCCCGATCCTTCGGTAGATCAGACTGATCCGCTGACGCGGTCAGTGCCCAATCCTCGGCTGGATCAGACTGAGCTGCTGCCGCTGTCAGTGCTAGAGCAACTACCGGTGCTCGATCTGTGTGAGACAGCGGCGATCGTGTCTGGTCTGCTATGATCAGCTTTCTAACTTTACTAGGATCCGTGACCGTGATCCAGTCTTTTTCTTCATTTCTTTTAAACGCGAGAAGGACTAATTGTGGCGTTTTTGTTAAACCAAACGGCAGTTCATCATAGGGATTCAGCTTGTACTCAGACAACAGACTGATCCAATTTTTTCCAGTAATATAAGTGATGGACGGTGCCTTCGTTACTGACACGACATAAGAAGTGAAACCTGCAAAAATAGCCATCGTAG
The DNA here is from genome assembly GCA_032464435.1 of Aegilops umbellulata. NCBI lineage: Eukaryota > Viridiplantae > Streptophyta > Magnoliopsida > Poales > Poaceae > Aegilops > Aegilops umbellulata. The sequence goes on from CP136060.1 coordinate 187,525,365, forward strand.
AGCAAACCAAACGGTTTATTCTGTGATGAATGTCAGATGGCAAAACCTGCGTCATAAAATTGCAGGAAAAGAAAGAAAACATGACATTAAATCAATAAGATTTAGACAGTAAATCAATAAGACTTACTTGATGTGACACGAGTGAATCCTTACCAGGAAATCACTATGTTGAAGTACTAAACAGAAGATTGATCGTCCAAGTAAGCGTGGCATGCAGGGGGCCCGCCTACTCCCACAAGCAGGACAGTCCAAAGGTCGTGACAAATCGTATGGACCGAACATCCATGGGACTGGAAATCCTGGTGGGTGCGATAAACCCTGCAATGCATACAGATATTGGAGTGTAACCATAATTGATAGACCGTCCTCACAAAAAATATGATATGGATACTTCGAAATATACAGACTGAATTGAGTGGACAGACATTAACATAGACCGTTCTCAGGACTGACCACACACCAAAAGCGGCAGTACTAATAAACAATACAGGGTTCACAAACACAAATCAAGTACTGAACAATAGTACTTACTACAGACAAGCAAAGTTGCACTAACTAAACTCTACAGACTATTTCTTTCCACCGACCTATGGGATGAACCCCGCATAACTGACTAAGCCATGGACTTCGTGTGAGATGTCTACATGCACCATCACCATCTTGTCAACCTTGGAGAACCTAACAGAGTGGTCTTTCCACTCATAAACATGATGATGAAGACAGGCCGCATTGGATTTGTTGGGAAGCTTTACAAGAACCACACCCTTCGTAATCGAAGGCACAACCAGGAAATTGTTGTGGTCAAGTACAGCCTCGAGAACACGCCTGACAACAATGCAACAGGAAAACACTAGTTCAGGACACAGCAGCTGGATAGTTCAGTAGTAGAACTCATCATCAGGTCTTCCAGTTCACACGGCATGACTTTGAGAACTTCATCTCCACCGCGGACCTGGTTCTAATTCAAACAGAAACCATATTTTATTACTACCTCCGCTCAGAAATATAAGATGATTTTCGATATTATACTCCATATATGACTACATATACGCATAGAAATGAGTGAACAAAGACACTAGAACATGTCTTCAAAGGCATGAGAGCAGAGGGATTACATGCAATATCCATAACACAAGTTACTGAGGCAAATATACCCTCTTAAAAGGTAGCATTGATGTTCATAAAGTACTCCCTCCGTCCCAAAATTCTTGTCTTAGATTTGTCTAGATACGGATGTATCAAGCCACATTTTAGTATTAGATACATCCGTATCTAGACAAATCTAAGACAAGAAATTTGGGACAAAGGGAGTAGTTGAAAGTAATCTATAAGAAATCAGTGTCAACCTCTCGCATGTTTTGGTCAAAACAGGAATTTAGAACCGTCATTTGGCACACAAAAATCACATGCAAGATCACCCAGAAAGTTGTACTACTAGTACTAGTACTGCGTGTTAGATGAAAAAACACGATCAAGATCGAGAAAAAGATCGTCAAGAAGAGATATTATCTGGACTTGCTTAATGAGGGATCCCAGAGAGGGGGGCTTGGACAGGGTGATGGCTTTGAGCTTGTCTGCGGTAGTCTCGGCAGGGTTCTTGCGCTTCTTCGTACCATGAGCCTCGACGGTTTTGGCCGGAGCCATAGACATCACTTCGGCCGGTGCTCCAGCGTCCATCAAGAAACTGTCAAATAGAAATAAAAGAAGAAAAGAGAGGGAGTTATAGGATCAGTCTCGGGGCTGCAAGACCGGGCCTTGGCCAGAATCAACACCATTGATGCGCTCACCTTTCCTTCTTTGGGAGAGAAGAACAATGTGCTCACCAAGGGTTTTCTTGAAGAAATGAGGAACAAGATGAGGCAGAAGCGAGGGTTGGGTAGAGAGGAAGCTGAGAGAGAAGAGTGAAATGATGGTTGCTTCATCCGTCCAACTTACAGATAACCCACAAGTATAGGGGATCGCAACAGTTTTCGAGGGTAGAGTATTTAACCCAAATTTATTGATTCGACAGAAGGGGAGCCAAAGAATATTCTCAAGTGTTACCAGCTGAGTTGTCAATTCAACCACACCTGGAAACTTAGTATCTGCAGCAAAGTGTTTAGTAGCAAAGTAATATGATAGTGGTGGTAACAGCAACAAAAGTAAAGACATCAAAAGTAATGTTTTTGGTATTTTGTAGTGATTCTAACAGTAGCAGCGGGAAAGTAAATAAGCGTAAACCAGTATATGTAAAACTCGTAGGCACCGGATCAGTGATGGATAATTATGCCGGATGTGGTTCATCATGTATCAGTCATAACATAGGGTGACACAGAACTAGCTCCAATTCATCAATGTAATGTAGGCATGTATTCCGTATATAGTCATACGTGCTTATGGAAAAGAACTTGCATGACATCTTTTGTCCTACCCTCCTGTAGCAGCGGGGTCCTATTGAAAACTAAGGGATATTAAGGCCTCCTTTTAATAGAGACCCGGGACAAAGCATTAGCACATAGTGAATACATGAACTCCTCAAACTATGGTCATCACCGGGAGTGGTCCCTATTATTGTCACTTCGGGGTTGCCGGATCATAACACATAGTAGGTGACTATAGACTTGCAAGATAGGATCAAGAACTCACATATATTCATGAAAACATAATAGGTTCAGATCTGAAATCATGGCACTCGGGCCCTAGTGACAAGCATTAAGCATAGCAAAGTCATAGCAACATCAATCTCAGAACATAATGGATACTAGGGATCAAACCCTAACAAAACTAACTCGATTACATGATAAATCTCATCTAACCCATCACCGTCCAGCAAGCCTACGATGCAATTACTCACGCACGGCGGTGAGCATCATGAAATTGGTGATGGAGGATGGTTGATGATGACGACGGCGACGAATCCCCTTCTCCGGAGCCCCAAACGGACTCCAGATCAGCCCTCCCGAGAGGTTTTAGGGTTTGGCGGCGGCTCCGTATCGTAAAACGCGATGATTTCTTTTCTCTGATTTTTTTCTCCCCGAAAGCCAATATATAGAGTTGGAGTTGGCGTCGGAGGGCATCCAGGGGGCCCATGAGGTAGGGGGGCACGCCCTAGAGGGGGGCGCGCCCCCCACCCTCGTGGATAGGGTGTGGGCCCCCTGGTCTTCATCTTTGGCAAGGATTTTTTATTGTTTTTTCTAAGGTGTTCCGTGGAGTTTCAGGACTTTCCGAGAATATTTGCCTGGTGCACATAAAACAACATCATGGCAATTCTGCTGAAAACATCATCAGTCCGGGTTAGTTCCATTCAAATCATACAAGTTAGAGTCCAAAACAAGGGCAAAAGTGTTTGGAAAATTAGACACGACGGAGACGTATCAACTCCCCCAAGCTTAAACCCTTGCTTGTCCTCAAGCAATTCAGTTGACAAACTGAAAGAAAGAAAGAAAAACTTTTACAAACTCTGTTTGCTCTTGTTGTTGTAACTATGTCAAGCTAGCATTCAAGTTTTCAGCATATATCATAACTAACCACATTTGCAATAATTCTCAGGTCTCACAATTACTCATATCAATAGCATAATCAACTAGCAAGCCATAATAATAAATCTCGGATGACAACACTTTCTCAAAACAATCATAATATGATATAACAAGATGGTATCTCGCTAGCCCTTTCTGAGATCGCAAAACATAAATGCAGAGCACCTTCAAAGATCAAGGACTGACTAGACATTGTAATTCATGGTAAAAGAGATCCAATCATAGTCACACCCAACATAGATTAATAGTGATGAATGCAAATGACAGTTGTGCTCTCCAGCTAGTGCCTTTTAATAAGAGGGTGATGACTCAACATAAAAGTAAATGGATATGCCCTTCGTAGAGGGAAGCAGGGACTTGTAGAGGTGCCAGAGCTCGGTTTTGAAATAGAGATAAATTGCATTTTGAGCGGTATACTTTCAATGTCAACGTAACAACTAAGAGATGGCAATATCTTCCATGCTAAACAAATTATAGGCGGTTCCCAAACAAAATGGTAAAGTTTATACTCCCCCTCCACCAACAAGCATCAATCCATGACTTGCTCGAAACAACGAGTGTCTCCAACATACATCAGGTCCCAGGGGGAGTTTTGTTTGCAATTAATTTTGATTTAGTTTGCATAAAGCATGGGACTGGGCATCCCGGTGACCAGCCACGTTCTCGTGAGTGAGGAGCGGAGTCCACTCCTCTTGAGAATAACCCGCCTAACACGGAAGATAAGGACAACCTTGGTTGATACATGAGCTATTCGAGCATACAAAACAGAATATTTATTTGAAGGTTTAGAGTTTGGCACATACAAATTTACTTAGAACGGCAGGTAGATACCGCATATAGGAAGGTATAGTGGACTCATATGGAATAACTTTGGGGTTTAAGGGATTGGATGCACAAGCAGTATTCCCGCTTAGTACAAGTGAAGGCTAGCAAAGACTGGGGCGACCAACTAGAGAGCGACAACAGCCATGTACATGCATTAAAATTAATAAACATTGGATGCAAGCATGAGTAGGATATAATCCACCATGAACATAAATATCGTGAAGGCTATGTTGATTTGTTTCAACTACATGCGTGAACATGTGCCAAGTCAAGTCACTTAAATCATTCAAAGGAGGATACCACTCCATCATACCACATCATAATCATCTCAATAGCATGTTGGCACGCAAGGTAAATCATTATAACTCATAGCTAAATCAAGCATGGCACAAGCAACTATGATCTCTAATTGTCATTGCAAACATGTTTATTCATAATAAGCTGAATCAAGAACGAGGGGCTCATCATATTTACAAAAACAAAAGAGGTCGAGTTCATACCAGCTTTTCTCATCTCAGTCGGTCCATCACATATCATCATAATTGCTTTTCACTTGCACGACCGAATGGTGTGAATAATAATAAGAGTGCACGTGCATTGGACTAAGCTGGAATCTGCGAGCATTCAAGAAATAGGAGAAGACAAGGCAATATGGGCTCTGGGTTAAATCAACATTAAAGCATATAAGAGCCACTACAACAATTTAATTATGGTCTTCTCCTACTGACCCCCAAAGAAAAGAAAATAAAATAAAACTATTTACACGGGAAAGCTCCCAACAAGCAAAAGAAGAGAGGGAAATATTTTTTGGTTTTCTTTTTAGTTACTACTACAATAGGGAAGTAACTTACTACTAATCTTTTTTGGTTTTCTTAAGGTTTATCAAGCATACAAGAAGAAAGCAGGAAAAAGAAAATAAACTAGCATGGATATTAAATGAAAGAGTATGAGCACCGACATCTAGCAATGAGTGTGTGTGAGCATAAATGCAATGTCGGTGAGAAATACGTACTCCCCCAAGCTTAGGCTTTTGGCCTAAGTTGGTCTATTGCCAGGGATAGCCTGGCGGATACCCATAGGTGTAGCTGGGGTCGTACTGCGACGAGGAATAGTTGGGATCATACTGTGATGACGAAGAGGGCTCTGACTGCCACTGTCTGACAGTCGTCTCTGGATCCCAAGAATAAACAGATTGTCGTGGGGGCTCATCTTGTGCTTCCGGTTCCGTGGCTGGTGCAGGATTTTTTTAGGCTTGGACAACAGCCCACGTAATGAGATAGGGACCTGCAAAATTAAATAGAGAAGGAGCAGGCAACGTAATAGTTTCAGGATAGTGTTTATCAAAGTATAACTTGTATTTGAGCTCTCTATTCCTTTCCTTAACAAGAAAATCATGGGCTATCATGCTCTTAAAATCTAAGTAAGCATTAGGCAGCAATTTTTCTTGTTTCTCATAATGCCTAATATCTATGTTAAAGTGTGCAGCAAGGCGAGAAGCATAAATGCCTCCAAAGATGGGGCCTTTAGTACGGTTCAGACTCAACCGCCTGCAATAATTCCGCCCATACTAACAGTGTTGTCGTGGTACAAACCATGGAACAAAATGATAATATCAGGAACGCTAAAGTTCCCACAGTTCCCACGACCTATCAAGCATCGACTAGCAAATAAAGCAAATTAACGTAACACAGGAAAATGTATGCTAGTGATCCTTGCATCAGAAACCTTCCTGGTTTCTCCCACAGAGATAAGTTTAATGAATGGTTCCAATTCCTTACTGGGTGGTTCCTCTAAAGTGCCCTCAGGGGGTATGTTGCAGACTGCGCAAAATTCAGACAATGGCATTTTCTTCACAACGTCATATAAGTGAAACTCTACTGATGGAGGTGATTCCTTAGGGTAAAAGTAGAAGTTTTGCACAAAAGTATTTGTGAGTAAGAGATACTGTGGACGTTGTTCGCGGACGAAGTCGGTGAGGCCAGCATTTTCAATCAGTGAATGGAAATCCTCATAAATCCCGGCTTCTCTCAAGAAATTATTAGAAGGCCATTCACACAGCCGGATTTCCGCGATACGAGGCAAATTATATTTGGGCCTCTAAGCTTCTTCATCTTGTTTATCCTTTGAGCTTCGGCTCGATGAGCCCCTCAAAATTCTCTTCATCATTTTTCTGAAATAATCTGAAATTTTTAGAACTTCAAACAAAAGTGAACCAACTTCAATAAAACTGATAGCAACTACTCCTACAAGTGCCTAGAGCCTATATCAAGCATTAGAACTACTTGGAACCATATAAATTTGACATGCAAGCTCAAGAACATGGTCACCTATGCAACACAAATTTGCAAAGAATAAATCACTAGAACAAAAACTAATTGGACCAATGGAGGGGTCACATACCAAGGAACAATCTCCCTAAGCAGTTTTGCGAGAGGTGCTTTGAGCAAGGAGATCAAAAATCACAGCAAAAGTGGTTGGAATTTGTGCTTGAGTTGGTTTTTTGGGTTTGTGTGAGGCAGAGGAAGAAGATGGGTGCTGGGATAAGTGGAGGAGGGCCACCTTGGGCCCACGAGGCAGGGGCGCGCCCTAGAGGGGGGGCGCTCCCACCACCCTCATGGCCAGGTGGCAGCTCCTCCCATGGTAATTTTTGCACAGTAAATCCTCAAATATTCCCGAAAAAATCATATTAAATTGGCATGTCATTCTGAGGACTTTTATTTTGGGACATTTTTATATTGCACTGATAAGCCAGAAAACAGACAGAGAAATACTATTTTTACTTTATTTCTACTAATTAACAGAAAATTTAAAGAGGGTACAGAAGTTTGTGCTTCTAGTTTCATCCATCTCATGCTCATCAAAAAGAATCCACTAACAAGGTTGATCAAGTCTTGTTAACAAACTCATTCCGATAATCATGAAACCGGAGAAATTTCGAATAACACTAGGTTACCTCAACGGGGATATGCACATCCCCTATAATAAGTATATCATATTTCTTTTTGATAGTAGGAACGGGAAATTCAAAACCTCCAAATATAATCGATGGAATTTTTCCAATGGAGTTGATACTATGAACTTGAGGTTGTTTCCTCGGAAAGTGTACCGTATGCTCATTGCCATTAACATGAAAAGTGACGTTGCCTTTGTTGCAATCAATAACAGCCCCTGCAGTATTAAGAAAAGGTCTTCCAAGAATAATAGACATACTATCATCCTCGGGAATACCAAGAATAACAAAGTCCGTTAAAATAGTAACGTTTGCAACCACAACAGGCACGTCCTCACAAATACCGACAGGTATAGCAGTTGATTTGTCAGCCATTTGCAAAGATATTTCAGTAGGTGTCAAATTATTCAAGTCAAGTCTACGATATAAAGAGAGAGGCATAACACTAACACCGGCTCCAAGATCACATAAAGCAGTTTTAATATAATTTCTTTTAATGGAGCAAGGTATAGTAGGTACTCCGGGGTCTCCAAGTTTCTTTGGTATTCCACCCTTAAAAGTATAATTAGCAAGCATGGTGGAAATTTCGGCTTCCGATATCTTTCTTTTATTAGTAATGATATCTTTCATATATTTAGCATAAGGATTTGTTTTGAGCACATCAGTCAATCGCATACGCAGAAAGATAGGTCTAATCATTTCAGCAAAGCGCTCAAAATCCTCATCATCCTTTTTCTTGGATGGTTTCGGAGGAAAAGGCATGGGTTTCTGAACCCAAGGTTCTCTTTCTTTACCATGTTTCCTAGCAACAAAGTCTCTTTTATCATAATGTTGATTCTTTGATTGTGGGTTATCAAGATCAATAGCAGGTTCAATTTCTACATCATTATCATTACTAGGTTGAGCATCATCATGAACATCATCATTAACATTTTCACTAGGTTCATGCTCATTACCAGATTGTGTTTCAGCATCAGACATAGAGATATCGTTTGGATTATCAGGTGGTTCAGCAATAGGTTCAGTAGAAGTTTGCACAGTTCTATCATTTTTCTTTTTCTTCTTAGAAGAACTAGGAACATCAATATTATTTCTCTAAGAATCTTGCTCGATTCTTTTAGGGTGGCCTTTAGGATACAAAGGTTCCTGAGTCATTCTACCAGTTCTAGTAGCCACTCTAACCGCATAATCATTTTTCTTATTATTCATTTCATGGAGCAATTCTTTTTGAGCCTTAAGTACTTGTTCTACTTGAGTGGTAACCATATAAGCATGTTTGCTAACAAGTTTAAGTTCACCTCTAATATTAGCCATCTAATCACCCAAGTATTTAATCATATCGGAATCATATTTCAATTGTCTACCAAAATAAGCATTGAAATTTTCTTGTTTGACAATAAAATTATCAAACTCATCAAAGCATTGCCTAGCAGACTTATAGTGAGGGATGTCACCTTCATCAAATCTATAGAGAGAATTTACCTTTACTACCTGTGTCGGGATATCGGGATCAGGAGGTTCTTCAGTAAATAGGTGATTGAGATCATATGTTTCTTCGACAGGCGGTAGATTAAGACCATGTATTTCTTCGATAGGAGGTAAATTCTTAACATCTTCAGCTTTAATACCTTTTTCTTTCATAGATTTCTTTGCCTCTTGCATATCTTTGGGACCGAGAAATAGAACACCTCTCTTCTTTGGAGTTGGTTTAGGAATAGGCTCAGTAATTGGAGCGGGAGCTAGCTCAGGGGCTGGCTCAGGAGGTGCCCAATTATTTTCATTTGTCAACATATTATTCAATAGAATTTCAGCTTCATCCGGTGTTCTTTCCCTGAAAAGAGAACCAGCACAACTATCAAGGTAATCTCTGGAAGCATCGGTTAGTCCATTATAAAAGATATCAAGTATTTTAGGTTTCTTAAGAGGATGATCAGGCAAAGCATTAAGTAACTTGAGAAGCCTCCCCCAAGCTTGTGGGAGACTCTCTTCTTTAATTTGCACAAAGTTGTATATTTCCCTTAAAGCGGCTTGTTTGTTATGAGCAGGGAAATATTTAGCAGAGAAGTAATAAATCATATCCTGGGGAGTACGCACACAACTAGGATCAAGAGAATTAAACCATATCTTAGCATCACCCTTTGACGAGAACGGAAATATTTTGAGGATATAGAAGTAACACGATCTCTCATCATTAGTGAACAGGGCAGCTATATCATTTAACTTAGTAAGATGTGCCACAACAGTTTCAGATTCATAGCCATAAAAAGGATCAGATTCAACCAAATTAATTATATCTGGATCAACAGAGAATTCATAATCCTTATCAGGAACACAGATAGATGAAGTTGCAAAAGCAGGATCAGGTTTCATTTTATCTCTAAGTGATTCTTTATTCCATTTAATCAATAACCTCTTGAGCTCATATCTATCTTTACAGGCTAAAATAGCTAAAGAAGAATCTTTATCAAAAAGATATCCCTAAGGAATAACGGGCATATTTTCATCATCACTTTCATCGTCGTATTCAGATTCATCAATTTCTCTTTCTCTAGCCCTAGCAATTTGTTCTTCAAGAAATTCACTAAGGGGCACAGTAGTATCAGGCATGGAAGCAGTTTCATCATAAGTATCATGCATAGCAGAAGTGGCATCATCAATAACATGCGACATATCGGGACGAATAGCAGAAGCAGGTTTAGGTGTCGCTAGCTTACTCATAACAGAAGGTGAATCAAGTGCAGAGCTAGATGGCAGTTCCTTACCTCCCCTCGTAGTTGAGGGATAAATTGTTGTCTTAGCGTCTTTCAAGTTCTTCATAGTGTCTAGCAGATATAAATCCCAAGTGACTCAAAGAATAGAGCTATGCTCCCCGGCAACGGCGCCCGAAATTAGTCTTGATAACCCACAAGTATAGGGGATCGCAACAATTTTCAGGGTAGAGTATTTAACCCAAATTTATTGATTCGACACAAGGGAGCCAAAGAATATTCTCAAGTGTTAGCAGCTGAGTTGTCAATTCAACCACACATGGAAACTTAGTATCTGCAGCAAAGTGTTTAGTAGCAAAGTAATATGATAGTGGTGGTAACAGCAACAAAAGTAAAGACAGCAAAAGTAATGTTTTTGGTATTTTGTAGTGATTGTAACAGTAGCAGCGGGAAAGTAAATAAGCATAAACCAGTATATGGAAAACTCGTAGGCACCGGATCAGTGATGGATAATTATGTCGGATGCGGTTCATCATGTATCAGTCATAACATAGAGTGACACAGAACTAGCTCCAATTCATCAGTGTAATGTAGGCATGTATTCCGTATATAGTCATACGTGCTTATGGAAAAGAACTTGCATGACATCTTTTGTCCTACCCTCCCATGGCAGCGGGGTCCTATTGGAAACTAAGGGATATTACGGCCTCCTTTTAATAGAGACCCGAAACAAAGCATTAGCACATAGTGAATACATGAACTCCTCAAACTATGGTCATCACCGGGAGTGGTCCCGATTATTGTCACATCGGGGTTGCCGGATCATAACACATAGTAGGTGACTATAGACTTGCAAGATAGGATCAAGAACTCACATATATTCATGAAAACATAATAGGTTCAGATCTGAAATCATGGCACTCAGGCCCTAGTGACAAGCATTAAGCATAGCAAAGTCATAGCAACATCAATCTCAGAACATAATGGATACTAGGGATCAAACCCTAACAAAACTAACTCGATTACATGATAAATCTCATCCAACCCATCACCGTCCAGCAAGCCTACGATGCAATTACTCACGCATGGCGGTGAGCATCATGAAATTGGTGATGGAGGATGGTTGATGATGACGACTGCGACGAATCCCCCTCTCCGGAGCCCCGAACAAACTCCAGATCAGCCCTCCCGAGAGGTTTTAGGGCTTGGCGGCGGCTCCGTATCGTAAAACGCGATGATTTCTTCTCTCTGATTTTTTTTCTCCCTGAAAGCCAATATATAGAGTTGGAGTTGGCGTCGGAGGGCATCCAGGGGGCCCACGAGGTAGGGGCTCGCCCTAGGGGGCGCACCCCCACCCTCGTGGACAGGGTGTGGGCCCCCTGGTCTTCATATTTGGCAAGGATTTTTTATTGTTTTTTCTAAGGTGTTCCGTGGAGTTTCAGGACTTTCCGAGAATATTTGCTTTGTGCACATAAAACAACATCATGGCAATTCTGCTGAAAACAGCGTCAGTCCAGGTTAGTTCCATTCAAATCATACAAGTTAGAGTCCAAAACAAGGGCAAAAGTGTTTGGAAAAGTAGATACGATGGAGACGTATCACTTACTGTTGGAAAGGAGGGGGTTTTGTGATTTGACTGCTCACTGGGTATTACTGCGGCGCTTCGATCGGGGTAGTCTACCGTCACTCTACTACGGAGTAATTTAGTGCATGGCTGGTGGACCCCGATGCTGGGTGTCCCACACGCCGGCGAAAGTGAGTGATTTAGTGCATGGCTGGAGGAGGATCCGCACGGTAGAGCATGTCCATTGTTTTCAGAAGAAAAAAAATGATTACAGCAAGCGTTTCCACTCTTACGACGGAGGAGTGCGAAACACGGCAGCCACTTGAACATACACAGTGCTCCTACTACTAGGCATGTGTAGTGGTTCATAAGTCAGTACTACACAATCTTGTTGCTAGTGTAGTAAGATATGACGATAACAAATGATGTTGTGCGCATGTCAACTACTCCTATATGTAACATAGTACCGCTTTCTCGACTGTCCAGTCGAGAATGAACGGTGAGATCAATGTTAACAGAACTAGGTCCACAGCGCACGGAGAGTACGGTGCTACACTACTCCACGAAACATGAACCATATGAAGCATGAATAGTGTTAGGCAGGGTGTATGAAGGGTGCACGGGATGGGAGCAAATGTTCCCTTCTCGACCCACTTTTGGGTGTTTGGCAGAGTGCATGAAGGGTGCATGAGTCCACACTAGTAGGTTGACAAAAATACACGAAGAGGAAACAACTATATTGAGATGAGAATGCAACCAAACACACCCACACGCTTTGTGCTACAGTGACTGATCTGCACCGTCTGAGTTTGATCCAACGGTCATGCTGCGCCGAGACATGGACATGCCCATGCAGAGGGTGCCTAAACACCACCGAAGTCCCCCTGCTTCTCGAGGCGCACGACGTTGGTGATGCAGAGTGCAACCGCCCGCAGAGCCCTCTCCCGGTCGGCGGGAGCCAGCTCGTCAAAGACGATATCCAATGGCACGAATGGATTCTGCTGACGGAGCCCTGAAAGGATTCGCCCGGCAACGGCGACGGTAGCCCGCAACCCCTCCTTGTCCAGCTCATCCCCCACCATCGCGCGGAGACGGCTTAGCTGCTTGGAGATATAGGTGAAGAAGGAGACCAGGTCAGGAAGCCGCAGCTCGTTGAAGTCGACCGGGTGGTCGAACGGGTTTAGCCCGACGACCGGCATCGTCGCGCTGGCACGACGGTAGGCATCGCGCAGCCGCAACACATGCGTGGAAACTTGGTTCACCAAGTGCATGAGGAGATCCTGGACCTCGTCGCGATCGGCCCGCTCGCGCTCCAGCCGGCTCCCCTGACGGCCTATCATATCTCCCGCTTTTTGCAGCAACGCCGCCGACGCCTCGAGCATCTTTGTGGTGGACGCCTACCGCTTTTGAAGCTCCATGAACTCCCGCACATAACGGAGGAGCATGGCACTCCTCTCCTCCTTGAGCTCACGGAGCTCCACATCCTTGGCCCTGAGCTCCGCATCCTTGGCATGGAGCTCCTGTGTCAGGCGCCTCACCTCGGACTCCGTGATCTGCTGCGCCGCCATGGCACCAGGTAGAAGCAATGGGGAGAGGAAGCAAAGGGGCGAAACAGCTGAAAGGCAATGCAATCTACGGGAAGGCAGAGGGAGCGGGGAATCTTTTGGTTTTCACCACGGTAAAACACCAGTCGACGACTTCTCACATCTGGGAGCAGTGGGTTTTTACAGGCGGAGTCATCGTGACTAATTGCTGCCGCGCCTGCTCCCGTCAATCAAAAAATTAAAAATCCTGCCGCGCCTGCTCCCGTCAATCAAAAAATTAAAAACCCTGCCGCACCCAAACACCAGAGCAACGCCGCGGTGGATATTTAAATTTACCTGCCGGCAAGTAGATAAAAAATGGGGTGAAAAAACAAATGTGGTGGCGGCCTAGCTAATCGGTCGAACTAGCCCAACTAGCTAGCCACCGTGCTTCACTGATGTACTCGGCGGGAAAGGTGGTATTTCATGATTTGACGACTCATTTACTTGCTTTGGCACTATGACCGAGGAGGACCTAGAAAACGCGCGGTAGGGCGTCCCACGTCAGGAAGAATATATGCGTGCACCACCCGGGAGGACCCCAAAACCACGCGGTAGGGTGTGCCACGTCTCGGCACGGAGGAAAAATGTGCGTGTAAAAATATACTGTATCAGACGTAGTACCTATGGTTCGACCTCGGGACCCAGCCAGTCAGTCGAAAACACCCCACTAGCCACACAGCTTCATCATGCAAACGTGGCACGGAGGATAGATGTGGTTAGCTCCGTCTCGACCAGCCACAACGTCTCTTGTTCTAGGCGATTCTTCTATTTTCCAAGCTTTTCTTTAGTTATAATAACACCACGGCAAGCTAGCGCCGCTCTTTGTGTGTGCCCGTGCAAAGGTTAGATGATGGAGAGAAGAGAGATTGAGATCCCAGACCAGGGACCCACCAGTAAGTGAGACAACGGTCATGCACGTGTTGACGAGGCACTCCCTCTACTCTACTCCACGCAAGTACTGTATAAATAAAATCAAGTTATGGGACAAAGCCAACAACCGTTTGTTTTTTCAGGCTATCGACTTACGCTTTGTAGTCCAGGTTGCCAGTTCGAATCTCGTCTTTCAGATTTGTTAGTTTTAGGTCCAAATTTGATTGATGACAAGTGGGACCCCCGTGTGTTCTTCCGATATTTTAGTGTAGGATGGTTTTTTTGAACAAACACTTTGCGCAGTTAGACAAGTAACGGCACGAGTTACATGTATTTTGCAAGTTTACGAACAAAAACGACAGCGGCATAGAATATCACATCCACCCCACAGCTTAGATACTATGGTGATACGAGTTTTTAAACCGTTGGAAGTGAGATCCAATGGCTTGGGAGTAGTCTTTGTAATTATGCACAATTTCCAAACTCTCCAAAGGTTTTTTTTGCAAATAAAACATTCAGGCCTCGTGTGTGCCGCTGCACCTTTGATCCAACGGCTCCCCGGTGCTCATATTAGGTGCTCCCCGTAGCTTAATTACCATCTACGGTGATATGAGCATCTAGGTCGTATGATCAGTGATCAGATGGCACATGCGTAGTACTTGTACTTTCTGCGCATTTCCCAAACTCTATCAGCCATATATTGCAAAACCATTCAAACCTCCTATTGTGGGCCGTTAGATCTCAGTGAACTCGTATCACCATAGAATCTACGGTGCGGGAGCACCTCATTCTCTCTCGTGCGAGAAAACATAAGGTGCTATCGCAGCTTGGATGCCCTATACTTATTGGATTGTTGTTGTGTTCGTGCGTGTGTGTGTGTCTGTGTGTGTGTGTGGTCATATGCTTGATACATACAAACTTTTCTCACCTCCATATTGTTCATCTTTTAAATTTGAATTCTCATTGGAAAACTTACTAGGGATACCATGAAATGTGAAATCCACGTTGAGATCACTATATCACAAACTCACTCTAATTCAACAACTCGTCATAAATCAATTACCACGTTGAGATTAGTATTTGCAAGGAAAATACGGGTATTGTAATACACATAGATTCATTCGGCAATTTAAAAGGTTCCTTTCGTATTCTCGAATGGTAGGACCCAACGGCGTAGCAGCCAGACCTTGGCTCATGTTGATCCTAAAAAAACCGGGCTCGAGTCCTTCGTTGGCGTGCGTGGTACGCACATTAGGCAACCCCAACCAGTCGAGCCTCCGCGTTTCAAGTCGAAATATCTGGCGGCCAGAATTCCATCCCTAGGAAATTCCCCTCATGTCCCCGGTCCATAATGACTACCGATGAACAACGGAGGGATGCTTTAGTAACTAGACAATGTTATGTACCGTGCCAAGCACGGCTCAATTCCCTCGGTCGTCGCTCGTCAAGTTCACCTGTCAACTTACTACTACACCAGGATTATCCTTTTACTCTGCATATATAACTTGTCTGAAGTCTAACTAAGCAAAATGTTTGACCAAATCCTTTCTTAAGAAATACAACAGGACAGATGTACGGCTTGAAAATTTATTGCATGATGCAGGTTATGATATTGTTTCGAATCATGTATCTTAAATTTCAGAAAATCCAAAAGTGAGCATAAATTCTTGAAACTAAGCATGGTCACGTGATATGGCACAAATATTACTTTGTAAGTTTTTTCTTCAATTTGAGACAAGCTGCTTATGACAAGTTGCACAAATGAAGAGCCAAGGTATTTTGGAACAAAGACCTGTCACGTAAAGGCGAACACTTTCACTATTGAAACCATGGGCGTTTACGTGCCGCCACGAGTCCCCGCTTCTCATCGGCAGGTGCCGTCCGAGCAAGCATGTGAGTCGACGGGAGGCGTGCGAGCAGACCGCTGCGCCAGCTGTCAGGGAGGCGTGCCAGCAGACCGCTGTGCAGGCTCACCGGGAGGGGAGCCCTTTGACCAGGCTCCGCCGCCCACCGTCGTCCCAACTGCTCCCACTTTTAATGTCGCCGGTGCCACAGTTTAAAATCAACCCCGCACTACCCGATATCGCTACAATCCTCTCTCTTCCTCTCCGATTCTCCTGTCGTCTACCTCCAACTAGCCTAACCTAAACGTAATGCCGCATCACGATGGTCTGCCCTTAGTGTTCCAGTTTCCTGAGGAAGACACCCAGCTGGAGTCTAAAGAACATAAGGCGCTTTGGGACGAGCTTGAACTGGCCTTGCGGGAAGACGCCGCATCTGTCCCCGCTCCCGTTCCGTCTCCCGTCGCCCCGACTGTGCCAGCGCCCATCGCCATGGCATTCATGGGCTGGGAGCCGCACATTGTCGCCGAGCTTGATCCCATGGGGTTCCACGAGGTCCCCGCCGACTTTCACGTACCCGTGCACCTGCCAGTGCATGCACCTGCGCGTGCACTGACGTGCGCGCCCGTGCCGGTGCCCGTGCACACGAATGTCTCCGCCGCGCCGTTGACAGCTCCTGTCCCCGCGCGGGTGCCAGTGCCCCCCTCAGCGGCATGGATGGCTGCCGTCGACCGCTTCCTTGCACGAACGCCAGTCGCCTCCTCCCGCCAGTCGACTCGCTCCGAAGTCCAGAACATTTTGGCCTTCCTTGAAGCTAGGCCAACGACCAGGAGTACGCCAACAACGGCGCAAGACGCCGCCGTCGCCGTCGGTCAGTGACCCGACGACACACAGAGCACGGCAGAGGAGCCGCTTCCCACCGCGAGACGCCCCCGCCGCCGCCGCGTAATCTAAATTTGCCATCAAAAACGTTCGGATTGCCATGCTTAAAATCCGAACGTTTATCATTTCCGTTTATTTTATATCGATCGTCGTATAATTTAGAGTCGGAGTCGGACTGAACGAAATGTATGGTTTGATCAACTGAATGTTCTGCTAGAGCCGTATCAAATTAAATATAAAACGTCATCAAGCCACATGTATTCCTTGTCATCCAACGACCTAGACTGCTTCAATGTCGAGCGATCAACACGTTTAACGTGCATTTAATTTCATGCCAAAAATAGTGCTAATCACATGACAACACACAAATAATATCCTAGTAGTTAATATCCGCATGCACTTAATATACTTCCAAATTAACGTGCATTGCACATACACAATGACTAGTGCTGCTAGTACGTGAAACTGGTGCCGTGACTTGTGAATGCGTCCAGATATGGTCAACGGCAACATTGCCCGCGAGTTCTTCCTGTTTGCCCGTGCGCCTAAACGCAGAAGGGGAGGAGAGAGAGAGAGAGCACACATGGAACCCACCAGTAAGTGAAGGCGAATAGTACTAAAAATAATATTACATGTTATCCATTAATTAGGTTGTGGTAATATAAAAAAAATTATGTGAACAAAGGGGGTACAACAAACATTGCTATTCTACGTATGTTGCCTACTCTTGACGTGCGGCTTGAAGGCCCGGTCGCATGTTCGATCCTCGTCCTTTATTTTTTAACTTGTATATGGGTCCAAATTTGTTTCATGACATGTGGTCCCTCGGTGTGTAGTTTGTACCACTTTAATTTGTGGGTCAAAATTTATTCCATTCCAAGTGGACTATCGGTGTGTAGTTTTGTAGCTTATTTATAATAATTAAAGAGAACAACATAGTTTTTTCAATAATACCATGGTGCGACGTTGAAGGTGAGAAAGGATGTGCGAGAGAGCGATGACCGAGCCAGAGGGAAATCAACTAGGGCAGTTGCGTGGGTTGCAACGGTGTTTGGAGTAGTTGTGGGCCGAATGCTACGAAAATATAATCTAAACCGACCGGAATAAATGCCTACACCAATTAATCCAAGGTTGGAGTGCCCCTCACAATGTAAATAGCTCCGGCTTTGCGAGGGATGGAGAGGTAGTAGCTTCAACGCGTGGAAGATACGGTATGAAAAAGCAAGGTCAATCGAGAGACATATAGATAGAGAGACAAAGTGAGTGTGGTCCGACATTCATTGAACAAATATATATGCTCTGGAGAGATATTGTCCGATTGAGCTTTTTTGGCAAGGGTGAGGGCTGTAAGATAGAGCTTGAGAGATGATCCAGTCACAGACGTGTAGATATATTTTGTGCGTGGGAGGAAGCATGGTCAACCGATCACATAGGGTCGTCGTGCGATCGAAAGAGTGAACGGGTTGGAGAGAGTGACCTAGATAGACGATGTGCGTGAGAGAGTATACAATGTGAATAGGTCGAATTGGGCTCAAACATGGTGATATATCGTTTTTGTCTGAGAAAGAGCGAGGTCAATCAAGACATACGGAGAGAGAGAGAGAGAGAGAGAGAGAGAGAGATTGGGTGAGCATGGCCCACCATGAGGTCGAAAGAGTGGTGGCGGCTTGGATGGACTGACCTAGATAGACAATCTGCGTGAGAGAGTATAGAGTGTGTCAATCGAGGCCCGAACAGGGAGATATATCATTTGTGTGTGAAAGAAAACGAGGTTAAACGAGACTCAGATAAAGAGAGCGAGATTGAGCGAGTGTGGCCCGCCGTGTGGAAGAAAGAGCGAGACAGTCTCGAGGGAGTGACCTCGATATACAACGTGCGTGCGTGCGCATGCATGAGAGGTTGGGGGGCTAGATATCCAATGCATGTATTTAGTGCGAGAGGGTGGGAGGGAGAGGGGGGAGAGAGAGAGCTCGGCATGGGGTGCAATGGCGGGTGTGTGAGGTAAATACATTTGGTAACAGAGTGGAAAAAGGGGTTGTGTAGTTGAGAGACTTAGAGATCGAAACATGGAGAGAAATAATGAACGTGTGTTGGAAACCGATAGCTTCCTAAGGTGGTTAGGAGAGGAAGATTGACCGATACAGGAAGTATGTAGCGTTTGTGCGGGGGGGGGGGTGCTAAAAACAACATTTGAATGTACATAGTACGATACTTAATATCAATGTTTCAATTCAGTGTACGTTGTAAGATTTGAATCGAGGACCAGGCATACGGGTAATTATTTCGAATTCGTGCCATACTAAGTTTTGAAAAATTGACATTGACTCAGTTTGTTGTGCTATTTTGTAGGTCATATGTTTGAATCCAACCAAAAGTTTTCTCACTACCATGATGTTCATCATATACATATGAATTTGTAAAAAAAAGTAGCGTGGATACAGTGAAATGTGAAATCCATGTTAGAATTGGAGATTGCTACGTGACACACACTGTCGGGGTGGTCGCGTGTGTCGGACGGACGCGTAGCACCCAGCCACCCACCCCCCCCCCCAAAAAAAGGACGACAACAATATAATTTCGCGCTTCCACGTTTCAGATTGAAATATCTGGCGGCCCCAATTCTAGCCCTACAAAATCTCTCTTCTCCACCATCCCCTTCCGCGCCCAGATTGCTCAAATCCCTAATTCGCCGCCAACCCTCGAATCGCCCCTCGTCTCGTCTCTTTCCCCACCGTTCCCCACCTCTGTTCCGAATAAAGACGACGGTCGTGCTTCACCACCGCACCGGAGCTACCTCATCTACGCCCTCGTCCACCGCACCGGGTGGTCCACCGACAACGTCGGCCGCCACAACCGACGTGCCTCACAGACACCGAGTTCCACCGCATCAGGTGCGCTTCACCGACATCGTCTCCCAGCTCACCGGGGCTACTTCACCGAGCACATCGTCGCACCTCCGCCCCCCCCCCCCCCCGAGGCTGTTGGGGCTTCACCAACGGTCTCGTCCACCGCATCGTAGCGCTCTGCTACCACTCAAGATTTGCATCTGTGCGCGGCCAGCCAACGCCAGCGCATCACCCTCAACGGCTCTGAAGTGACCCGCACTCTAGCTAGGCGAGCATGCCCAAACGCCGGCCCGAACTAGGTATCCACACATCACTCCCTTGTGCACTGTACCAACGATGTTTGGATATCCTTTCACTGCTCTCTTAGCTTACACGCCTATGCAACTCTGACCTTAACTCTTATTTCTTCTGGAGATATCATCTGAAACAAGCAAATCCATATTTTAGCGAAGCATGACGGCGCTACGGGATCTGGTACACATCCTGCACACCCGTATAACCTTGTAAGTATATGTCCTCCGGTACAACATCAAGGTCGATTCCTCTTATTTGATCAACCATTCACCGTGTCAAAAATGCAGAGGGGGATGCAAGGAGCACAAGGCGTGCACATCCAAGCAAGTGGTAACATGGACTTGTACATGGAACATCCCAAGCGCAAGCAGAGCTGCAGTGAGCCTGTACAACGAGCTAGCGTAAGTCCCTGCATTTCATTTAATTCGTACTGGCATTCGTGTATGATTTGTGTGCAGTGGCTGATCCACGAATTCAAGTTACCAGGGGCGAACATTTAACTTAAAAAATACGAAGGCACTTGCACTCCGGAAATCAACATAACTTGAGAAATGTGAAGCTACATGCACTTTGAAAACCAGCTAATGATCCAAAGTAGTTCAGATTATAAACACTAAATGATGCAAGCACCAAAAAACACAAAATGCAACATGGTGTACAAGGACTACAAACATGGTCTGTACCTGCTTGAATTATTCATTCTCTGGCTGAAAATATCGAAGTCTAATTGCACGTATAACCAATGCGCAAACTGCATATCAATATATCTATCCTGCACAAGTATGCCAATAGTTTCAAACAACAGATTAGAAAAGTATTTACGCTATGTTGTCATGATACGGGGACTTTCTGGTAGATGGCATCGACGTTTTCTCAAGCTATGAAAATGCACTACAATTTGCTTATCATTAATGCCTGCAAATCTCTGTCTCTCTCAGCATAGTAGATCATCATTAGACACTAAATCCTTCAATGAGCTTGCAAAATGCTTGCATTAGATCCCTCATTAGACACTATATGTTCATCACCAGGAGCATGTAAAATGTTTGTATCAAATCCTTCATTAGCAGTCTGTTCATTAGACACTTCAGGCTCAAGAACAACATGAGCTTGTATGTTTGCACCGGAAACTTGATTAGATACATCAGATTCAGTCAGTTCAGTATTGATTGGGGGAGTTATAAAATAAATAGAAATTGGTTTCATTTTCTCATAGATTCCCTACATACAAGCAGTTTTACAACACCGTCAGGTTTAACTATTGGCCAGAAATTGAAGAGTTGAATTAGATATAATCAGGGATGTGATGTACCTGCTCATTGCGCATGCTACTCTTGCAAGCTGCGACTGTCCGTTTGCACAAGCTCGATGCCATGTCTGTGCTGCCGCCGCTGCCTCCCACGCAGGCTACACCCAGGGTTGGATCTTCATCTTCTTGTCCTTCCGTTCGCTTGAAGACCGGCGACCGCCCTCCAATGAGGGTGCGAGGAAGTGTTGTGTCGGTCTGTCCAGCGGCGTCTAGGTTAGGAGTGAACCAGACTGGAGGCTGGAGCGAATGAATTGGGATTTTTCCTATTGTCGATCGATATGGGAGGCGCTCATTTGGGCCGCGGGCCTGCTATAGGGCCTGCCTTGCACTTATATTATTGGCCCATCCAAATTGAAACATTTTTCTTCATTTTTTACATTGCCTGCTCGTGCGTTGGGACGAACAAAACTAGCGTGGGCCAACCTGGACGACTCAAACTAGGTGCACACTTTCCATACACCTGAGGCGGCCGCCCATACCAGCCCCTATGGTGGCGTCGCCCCTTTTTGCGTGTATGATTGGATAGTGAAAAATATTCCAGTGGCGCTTTTGATTTACCCACAGAATGGTTGAATTGCTTGTTTCTATGAACTGAGTTCGCCAATAATGTGAAGGATGCCAGTCTTTTCATCCTATTGTAGATTGCTTAGATTTCGATATGCCAAAAGTAATCGCATGAAATATACAGTAAAAGCCAGTGTGATGTGTTTGGCTACAACTAGTCTGACTACACGTCCTCATATAACATATCAAGGATGCACCATCTTACCAGATTAACCATTCGACTTACCCATGCAGTGTGGGAAGAAAGAAGTATTGGGACTGCGTATCCAAGCAATTGATGCCATGGACTCCTTCGTACAACCTTGTAAGCGAAAAAGAAGTTGCAGTGTGCCTGTACAAAGAACTAGCGTAAGTTCAGTTACCTGCTTCTCGGAATTTTAGTTAGCCACTTATTGCAAAATTGTTCAATTACGTTGCTTGGCTTAATTTAGTTTGCTACTAATTACATAATTGCACAGCCTGTTAATCATATTGTAGACTGCGCCTATCTATGTGTTTGATACTTACTGTTAAGCATTACTTGTTTGCCTTAACTTAAATATCTACTTGTTTGTTTAACTGCTTTGTTGCTGCAACAGCGGGTTACAATGATGTTAATAACTACTTTTCAGCGTCCAATTGAAACTCTTTAATTCCTTGTTTGTTTAACTGGTTTGCTGTTATAACTCCTAGTTGAGATGTTTTGCTAACTTCAACTTTTCTGAATCCAATCGGAACTTTAATGGCAAAACAGGTTAGCCCAAGATCAAAGAGCGAGGTCCCCATGGACATTGCATCATCCCACAGCAGTGGCACCGGCCCAATCGTGCATTATGAATTGCCAACTGTTGATGCTCTAGAGGCTAAACTAATGGTAGAAAGAGATTCTGCTTCTGCTCTTAGAGATGAAGTTGACATGTTCAGGAAGCAAACAACACAATCACAAGCAGTACTCAAGACAACCATTAAATATTTGGTGGATTTCAAAACGAAGCATGCTGAGACTGACCAGATTGTTAAGGTCCTGAAGGAAAAAAGGAAATTAAATTCCTACTTGGTAAATCATAGGTGAAATGTTCTTTCCATAGTTGAATAACCTTTGTGTTGTCTGTTCATGTAATCAATCAAACCATTTTTTTTAGAGATCATGTAATAATTGTTTTTTTGTTTGTAATTTTATTTGAGCACAAGTCTGTGTTAATTGATAAGGCTCGGAGATATTTCATTTGGATTGTTGTGCCAGACCTACAAATATGCCAATCGGGCTGAATGTGCATTCAGCAATAGTAGTATAGATGGACCATAAGTGGCACGCATCGGAAAGGGCCAAGATGCTGGCTAAAAAAGGATGCTGTTGTAGCCAAAAAAAGTACAGCTGCGTGGCTTATGTATGTTAGTTGATATTATTGATCCATATACTCTATAAGTGTTTATATGCCTGTTAGTTCCGTACATTCTTGGTTGATTGACTCGGTATTTGAATCTTGATACATCGCTTGTGTACATATCTAAATGGGAGTACACATTATGCTGCGTGTGACATTTGAGTTGGACATGAAGCATTTGAGTATCGGCATTTGTAAACCATATTCATATATGACAGTGGAATACATCTTTGACGTCCTTTTAAAGATATATAAAAACACATAGAATGATTTATAAAGATTCATATAGGAATACAAAATGGATTCGGATTTAGTTGCCAGGGTAAACGTGGATGCTTATTGTCCCAAAATTCGAAAGAAACAGCAAAATGTCCACTCCCACGTCGGCTGCCCGAAGCCAAGTGTTTGGGAGATGGAAATTACTGTCTACCCATTACACGGACAATCCATCGGCCCGATTTTCACTGCTCTAAATAGGGGTAGGTTAGTAACTTCCATTATACGTGACACGAGTGCCTCTGAGCCCATTCCGACACGGTGGGCGTCAAACATGGGCGGCAAAACTCATTTGATTCAAGCTTGGCCGAAAGACCTCTGTTTCTCCCTCCATTCCCCATTCATACACCGTGGGCGCCAACCGTGGGCGGCAAAACAAACTCTCCTCGTCCGAAATAGATGTAGGCTAATATTTTAAATAGGGGCAGATGTGTAACTTCCATCAGACGTGACACAACCGCCCTACCTATCAGCCCCGTTCATACACCGTGGGCGCCAACCGTGGGCGGCAAAACACCCTCTCCTCGCCCGAAATAGTTACAGGCAAATATTTGGGAGATGCAAGATTACCGTCCTATCCCCAACCGACGAGACGTCCAAATTTGAAACGGGGGATAAGTTCGTAACTTTCCCATATTTCAGACAGGCGCGTCCCAAAAACATGGTTCCCCGTACTTCTCCCTCCATTTTCCCATTCATACACCGTCCGCGCTAGAACACCCCATTCCCACACCAGCCTCCGTCCGCCACCCCATCCATCGCCGCCGTCCTCCACCGCATCCATCGCCACCGTCCTCCACCATGCCGGAGCGCCCACCAAGACCGCGTCGTCCACTGCTAGAGATGGACGTTTCTCATCCACGGTGACAGACCAATAGCCTTGCATTGCTTCCTCTCGCTTCATCGGCACTGTCGTCCTCTTTGTCGGGGCCGCTCACATGACCTTCTCTTCCACCGCAACGGGACTTATCCCCCGATGCACCCGTCTACCGTCACAGATCTGCTTCAACGCCACCGACAGCCATCGCACCCCCGATGCCTACACGGCGCCGCAAGAGAGGTGGTACTTCATATCTCCTCAACTTTTTGATCTCAACAAGAAAATAGATCTTAACTTGGTTACTCTACTTTCTTTTCAGCTCTTAGAATTTAGTTCTTAGTTCGAAGCAAACAATGGATGCTAAATATCATTTCTCCGGTTTGCAGCTTCAAATCTGCCATGGCACAACCATAATACTGTTTAATTGATCATGCTTAGGGTTTAATTGATCATGTTGGTTCCGTGGTGGTTTCTTTAATAGAAATCAGAGGGGAAACCCTCTTTGTCGGTGTACTAAAGTAGGGGTACCTTAGTACCCCAGACTTGTGCACGGGCAGTCGTAGCACCCTGCGGCAAGGCCCGCCCCGGAAGCGCCAAGAGAAGACCAAGCATTCAAGACAAGGCCCCCGGCAAGAGGAGCTTGCCGGGCCAAGAAGACAAGGCCCCCGGCAAGAGGAGCTTGCCGGGCCAAGAAGACAAGACCCCGGCAAGAGGAGCTTGCCGGGACGACTGAGCCCATGTAAGGCCATCCAAGAACAAAGTATAACGAGACAGAAGATCGAGCCCCCGACAAGAGGAGCTTGTCGGGAAGGCCGAACCCAGGCACCACAAGAGAAGCCCGCCGTGGCGCGCTAAGCGCCCCGGCAAGGCCTGATAGCTGGCACGCTATCAGGCACAGGAAGACGACCCCCGCGGCAAGCCACTTGCCGCGGCAAGATCGCCACCTCAAGACTGCGCTCCAGCTCGCCCGCCCACGCGTCGCTCCGGGGCTTCCCCCGAGGGCACGTGGCGAGGCACCGCGCAGCCTGGGGCATGCGGCGGCATGCAGCCGCCATCGTGGCGAACGGTGGCGCACCTAACGGTCCGCCTCGGTGCTGTCCGGGCGACCGTGACGGGCATTTAATGCCCTTGTCCCCTACCGTCAGAAGTAGGTATGATAACACTGTGCCGCACTGTAGCGCCACCGTTCCCGCACTATTACAGCTACCACCCCTTTTACACTTTTACCCCTTTCTCTTACGTTGACACCTGTCGGTGACCCCTTTGCGCTATAAAAGGAGGCCCGTGTGCAACGTAGAGGGTGTGCCCGGGGGTTCGGAGATTCGGCATCCAGACAGCCATACGCTCGGTGCAGCTAGCTCTCGAAGCTCCCGAGCTCCCCAGTTCAATACAACTAAGCAGGAGTAGGGTTTTACACGTCCATCGCGGCCCGAACCTGGGTAAACCGCCCGTGTGCCTGCCTCGATCTGCTCTCCGCGCTCCCTCCGCCCCCCTCGCCGGACAACGAAAGGGGCTCCGGCCCCATAGGTGCTCGCGGGGGGACGCCCGTCCGCCCCGACATCTTTGGCGCGCCAGGTAGGGGGAGCGTCGAGGTTGTGCGGATCAGATCCGGCGTTCGCGCGAGCGCGCTCTTCGTCAGCTTCTCCGAATTCGCTAGCTTCATCGACAACCAGAACGCCGGGGGACAACCACGCTCCTGCGGATCCCAGGATCCGTCCAGTCGAAGCAGGTGTCCCCGATGAGCCTTGCTCCGGCAAGCAGATCAGCAGTCTGAACGCTGAGGAACGGCCCGCTCCTGCGGATCCGAGGATCTGTCCAGTTGAAGCGGGGGTTCCCGACAAGCAGACTGCTGAGGAACAGTCCGCTCCTGCGGGTCCGAGGACCTGTCCAGTTGAAGCGGGGGTTCCCGACAAGCTTTGGCATCCTTTCCCACGAGCTCGTGTGCGGCCCTCCTCGAGTATCCACTCGCGCAGGGACTGGGCAAGAAGCAGCTGCTCCTTGAGGAGGACCGCCTTCTGGCCGCTGGGCGAACGATTCGCCTCCAGCGAACTCTGCGCCGCTCTCGCGGCCGCAGAAGTTAGTGCCAGAAGTCACGAGAAAGGCGACCTCGTTCCCCCGGCGCGCCTCGCCCGCCGGGGTGCCGAACGAGTTGACGCCGACCGTGGGAAGAGTCTTTCCAGCGCGGTAGCCGGAACCTGTTTCCGCCAACCATCCCCTCTGCCCAAGTCTTGCCGCAGTTGCATGTGATCCTTGGCGCAGAGAGGGGCGCGGATCCCCAAGCATAGCTACGCCTAGCTCCGGAGGGTCGTGAGGCCCTGCCCCCTCACCTACCCCCAGGATGGGCTGGATGCTGCCCAAGGAGGTTTTACCCCACCGGGCGGCAAGCGATAAGAAAAGATAAGTTGCCGGAGCTCGAGCAATTGCCCCATCAATTTTTAAGAGTTATCTCCCTCGAACGACCGAGCCTTGGTTGAGAGGCCTGAGCGCGGAGGGACCGGCACGAGACTGGTTGCGCCCTCATTTCGTTTCGAGTCCGCTCAACGACTTGAGTGTGCTACACCCCGAGTAGCGTCCTCACTTTGTTTCGAGCTCGCCCGGCACCCTAAGCGTGCTGCGACCGCAGTCGCACCGCTTACTTTGCCTTGAGCCTGCTCAACAATCTGAGTGAGCGGCAACCAGCCGCGGCCAGGTTTCTTGCCGGTGGCAGCCCCGCCAGCGGGTCGCTGACGTCCCGCACTCGGCACCCGTGGCAAGGCGGAGGCCTACGCCGGCAAGTCCCCGACAACGTAGGGCGGAAACAAACAAGGCGCCGGTCAAGTAGAGGAGATAACAGTGCGATGCATTGCCTAAGATAAAAAGTTATATTACAAAATGCCTTACTGCTGCTCTAACCAGCCGTTTCCATGGCATATTTAACAGCGGCAGGGAAAGGAGATAAAATAAAGGGGATGTTTCGCCTCTCCAAATCAAAAGATCGTGCGCGACGTGACGCGCGCCTGCGCGGTTCAGCCCCGCGCACGCCACCCACGTCACGCTCACCCCGCACGCCCCGCCCCCACGACGCCGCGGTAAGCGCGCGCCGCCTAGGGAAGGCGCGGCGGATGCGGAGTTAAGGAGCAGCGCGACCAAGGCCATGCGTGCCCGTGCACCGTTAGGGCCTGGCCCAACGACGCTCGGCACCGTGTGTGGCCCAGGCCCGGGGGCTCCTGTCGGTGTACTAAAGTAGGGGTACCTTAGTACCCCAGACTTGTGCACGGGCAGTCGTAGCACCCTGCGGCAAGGCCCGCCCCGGAAGCGCCAAGAGAAGACCAAGCATTCAAGACAAGGCCCCCGGCAAGAGGAGCTTGCCGGGCCAAGAAGACAAGGCCCCCGGCAAGAGGAGCTTGCCGGGCCAAGAAGACAAGACCCCGGCAAGAGGAGCTTGCCGGGACGACTGAGCCCATGTAAGGCCATCCAAGAACAAAGTATAACGAGACAGAAGATCGAGCCCCCGACAAGAGGAGCTTGTCGGGAAGGCCGAACCCAGGCACCACAAGAGAAGCCCGCCGTGGCGCGCTAAGCGCCCCGGCAAGGCCTGATAGCTGGCACGCTATCAGGCACAGGAAGACGACCCCCGCGGCAAGCCACTTGCCGCGGCAAGATCGCCACCTCAAGACTGCGCTCCAGCTCGCCCGCCCACGCGTCGCTCCGGGGCTTCCCCCGAGGGCA
This sequence comes from Aegilops umbellulata, assembly GCA_032464435.1. Taxonomy (NCBI): domain Eukaryota; kingdom Viridiplantae; phylum Streptophyta; class Magnoliopsida; order Poales; family Poaceae; genus Aegilops; species Aegilops umbellulata. The sequence goes on from CP136060.1 coordinate 187,553,290, forward strand.
CGTGGCGAGGCACCGCGCAGCCTGGGGCATGCGGCGGCATGCAGCCGCCATCGTGGCGAACGGTGGCGCACCTAACGGTCCGCCTCGGTGCTGTCCGGGCGACCGTGACGGGCATTTAATGCCCTTGTCCCCTACCGTCAGAAGTAGGTATGATAACACTGTGCCGCACTGTAGCGCCACCGTTCCCGCACTATTACAGCTACCACCCCTTTTACACTTTTACCCCTTTCTCTTACGTTGACACCTGTCGGTGACCCCTTTGCGCTATAAAAGGAGGCCCGTGTGCAACGTAGAGGGTGTGCCCGGGGGTTCGGAGATTCGGCATCCAGACAGCCATACGCTCGGTGCAGCTAGCTCTCGAAGCTCCCGAGCTCCCCAGTTCAATACAACTAAGCAGGAGTAGGGTTTTACGCGTCCATCGCGGCCCGAACCTGGGTAAACCGCCCGTGTGCCCGCCTCGATCTGCTCTCCGCGCTCCCTCCGCCCCCCTCGCCGGACAACGAAAGGGGCTCCGGCCCCATAGGTGCTCGCGGGGGGACGCCCGTCCGCCCCGACACTCTTTTGCTAAAAAAATATATGCTTAGAGTTTCCCCCTTTTATGATCACTATATGATCAGAATACGTGCTTCGTGTCATAATAACACTGCTCCACCCATCAAGCTAAACAAGCTTAGTTGTTCAAATACGAATCTGATATTATTAAAACAGAGTTGTTTAATTGGTCAGCTAAATGTTCCTAAATGAGTTTCGAAAATGCATGTTCGCCGCTCGGGTGTGTATCTCTGTGAGTGGTCTAGTCAGCACGGTTGGGGAGGTGAACTTTGCATATGCAGGGGTTTATAGGGAGACACTCTCCCAGTTGAAACCGCAATGCATTTCATAGATAATCTGACTACTTTTTATGTTTTCATGAATCTCAGATTCTGAACAGCATCATAATGATTATGAGCTTGCGCGCATGAAAAGAATAAAGCAGAACAATGCCATGGCTATCAAACTTGGCATTAAGGGACTGAAATCAAGTCTGGATGCAATGCAAACACTCTCCACCTACAGATTCATGCTCCGAATATGATCCTAACAATGATTCTGAGCTAGAGGGAGACCTAAGTCAATGTAGCTCCCTAGTGGAGGAGTCAGAGGAAGATGCCCTATCTTATTCACCCATCAAGGTACTTGCTCTAACTTTCCAAGGTTACATTGCTCGCACATATCTTGCAACTGATGCTTTGCATTGCTTCTACTTTGTTGAACTGCCATTATCTTAGTTTACACATCATGTATGTGAATACGCCCTGCCTATCCATTTTCAGTACATATTCCATCTGTCATAATACCATATTTATCCATTCAAATGTTGTTCTTGTGTATCAGACGTTCAAAAGGAAGAGGGCGATTGCTGATCGTGGAGGAGCACAAGCAAAGTATTTGGAAAAGGTAGTGGCACATGATAAATCAAATAGCCCATTAGGTGTAGTTGCAATATCACCTGACCCACAAAATACCCCAACTCTAGCAGACTCTAGCCCTACTACACTGGTCATTTCTGATGCCCAACTCAGCAGACCTCAACTGCAGTAAACAATATGATTATGCCAGTTGACATAGCACCAGCTGTACGACGCAAAACCCCCATTCCAGCAAAGAGTACACCAAATCCAGTTGCCAAATCCCTTTTTGAACCAGAGAGAGCCCCAATTGCAGCAAATAGGACCCCTATTCCATTTCTTCCCAGTTTAGAAGACGAAGCTTATGTTGTTGTCAGGAACTTTGTGCGCATCTTTCCTTCATGGAAAGATTATACCACAGACATAGAACAATTTCCAGTCTTCCTCCGCAACTTACGCGTAAGTAATGTACTAATGTTATTCATGGTCATTACTGCATATGTTTCTGCTGACAGAAGACACAAGATTTCATTCTTTTAAATAGGCGAGGCGCAAACTGGATTGTGATGACGAGCAAGGGTTGGTTGCGCTTTTCAAGCACTCATTGATGAAGTATCGTTCCTACCTGAGGCAAGCGCACTTCGATGGCAAGCCTCTGAACGAAATTTCTGTAAAGTCTCCGGTGCTACATTTATCCGACGGTGACTGGAATAATCTTGTTACACGTTGGTCTCGGCTGCAGCATAAGGTACTGACTATGATATCACATCACAATTTGAATTACATTTCTGCATTTGCCTTAATGTCTCACTTGTATGAAAACTGTTAGCAGAAGAACATTCGTTCTCAAGGGACCACAGAATCTCGCAACTATACTGCACACCGCATTGCTCTTGTGAGTACATCTTGCCCTGTATGACCATACTTACTTTCATAGTTGTTTGATTATGTAGCATCACTGCACATGTTAGCCTCGTAATCGTCCATTTGGTGGACATTATAAGATCCGTATGGACTCTTACATAAATTTAGAATCAACCCAATGCTTTTGAAGAGGTTTAGCTCTGCAGTCCTCTTGTAAGGACTGAACGTGGTCTATCACTGTACTTACATTAACAGCTACTCCCTCCGCCCATAATATAAGAACGTTTTGTACAGTACACCAGTGTTCAAAACACTCTTGTATTATGGGAAGAGGGATTGGTTCATTTTGTAGCATTCTGCATCTTATCTCCCTCGCCCACCATTTACTAAAAAAGATCAGATCTATATTTAATCTTACCAACAAGTAGAATACATAGACAATGCCAGTGCCGAAGTGTAGCCCATTGCTCTTGTCGGTACATTTTGTCCTGTAACGCTTGTACTTCCAGGGATTGGTAGTTGATTATGTAGCATCAATCTGCATCTTATCTTCATTATCCTCTATCCCTTCCAGTATTATCATATCTATAATTACTCTCTACAAAATGTAGAGTACAGGCAATGCTTATGAAGAAGATTCTGTGCTGAAATTCTTGAGTTATCCTTCCCTTGCCATGGAGAAGGGCATTATAAAGCAGTTGTTAACTGTTAATGTAAGTCAGTCCTTCTAAAGCCTTTATCCTCAACTGCTGTTTAATTTGCTCATACTCCCTATCGTTTACTGCTGTTTAGTTTGTTGTTTCTACCAAAATGCATGTTCGTAAGAACCGTAAGTTCTAAGTTTTACTTGTAAAACCAAATTCCTTATTCATACCATGCACATTACTTAATACTCCCTATATGTATGCTTGTTTTTGTGGATCTATAATCCAGTGTGTGGTGAAGCAGCCCACGTTTGCACCTTGTCATCTCCTGTTTTATCTTACTGATGTGGCTGATGATATGAACAACATGCCATGCACATTATCCAAAATAGATACAATGATTTTCTTTGCCCTTCATCTATGCTTGTTATGTTGACATGGTAATCCAGTAGTGTGGTGAAGCTCCCCGCATTATGAATAATGCCAAATTATGCTAATGATATTTTGAACATACTCTTTATTTTCTAATTTGAAATTGGATAGAATTGACAAAACAGTTATCATGTTTGTTTATACACGTGCAAAACCTGTCATCTCTCTGCTTTGTTTCAGGGTGATATGCCTGATGGCATGCACAACTCTGCTGAAGGCTGTGAGACAAACCCAACATATATTGCAGCAAAGAAGGCAAAACATCTTGAAGATAGTGAGACCACCCCAAAGTCTTGTCTTGATGCAGTGTTCAAGTTACTTGAGACTAACAGTCAGACAAGCTCACAGAATTCGTTGTCTGAATCAGTTCGACTTCTTCAGTCCCAAGTTCTAGCAGAAAGGCATTCTACAACTCAACTTCGACTTGAAGTCCTATCTCTAAGAAAGATTGCAGAGAACACCAATGAGAACCTCATCGCTAAACAGCTACACCTGGAAGCTATGACCGACATGCTAGGACGGTCTCACAGCCTTGCTCAGCAGCTTGCGCAGCAGTTCCCCCGCAAGGCTAACCTTTCTTGAACTGTCTTGGAAGTGGTCTCGGTTCAGTATTATTTTGTTACGCTGCAATGGTGCCTAGTTTTTGTAATCTGCTTCTTCGTTGCTCTTTATGATCACTGGTGGCGAACTTCGATGCCCAGTGGATGTAATATACCTTAAATCCTTTATTGTGTAGTGTAGGTTTATTCTTAGTTACTATGCCATAATTTCTTTATTGTATAGAGTAGGTTTGTTCTTAATTCCTACTAGTTACGCAGCAGCCCGAAATGAACCCCGGCCCATGATTGTGCGAATCAAATCACGGGCTTTTAACAGGCCAAAATTGTCTGGGACCTTGTTTGGCCCAATCAGATATCGGCTGCGAGCAGGCCTTATGCAAACCGGGCCGTAGTTAGGCCCAACTATTTGACGGGCTTTTAACAGGCCAAAATTAATATAGGGCCGAAATGTTAAACGGGCCCTTAATAGGCCAAAACTAATATCAGGCTGGATTACTAAGTGGGCCTTTAGCAAGTGGGCCCAAAAGCATAGTGTCTAGTTGATGGGCCGAATCTGATATGGGCCATAATTGAGCCCAAAGCCTCTTAAAGGGCTGGACCTGATCTGGGCCGTAATTTGGCCCAGAATGTGGTAGGCTTTTAGCGGGCCGGATCTCATATGGGCCACTATTAGGCCCGGAGCATGGCAGGCCATTAGTGGACCGGATCAAATATGGGCCGGCATTTGGCCCAAAACATGGCAGCCAGTTAATGGGCCGGCCTACTAGGGTCCTCAAAATCTTGTGGGCCTACAGCTGGGCCGGCCCATTAATGTCGGCGAATTCTGGTGGGCCTTTAGCTGGGCCGGCCCATTATGACCCGCAAGAATCTTGTGGGCCTTTACCTGGGTCGGCCCATTATGGCACACAAAAATCTTGTGGCCCTTTACCTGGGTCGGCCCATTATGGCCTGCAAAATCTTTTGGGCCTTTAGCTGGGCCAGCCCATTATGGTCCGCAAAATCTCATGGGCCTTTAGCTGGGCCGGCCCATTATGGTCCGCAAAATCTTGTGGGCCTTTAGTTGGGCCGGCCCATTTAAACTTTTTGGGCCGTGCCACGTGTCGAGGTATCATAGGCCTTCTGTCCAGTGAGTGGATGACATCTGTCCCGACGATGAGTCGACACGTGTTTCCTCTAGCCAATGATGATTTTACACGTGGAAAATCTCCATTGGTCGGGGCTGTTAACGGGTTATCGGATCCAAAACCCGACCCGATAGCTTAACGGCGTTCCGCTACGATGGATGCCACGTGTCGGTCACCCTTGACGAAAGCACTTCTGTGACGCGTGATTTATCATCATGGAAGTGGACACTTCCGTGATGATAATTTTGGTAATGTCATGGAACACTTCTATGACAGCACAGGTATGACTATCTTGATTTTGTCATAAATTTGTCATGGATGCACATGCATGACAAAAAAAGCGACCTACTGTGACAAGCACGTATCATCACGGAAGTGTATTTTTTGTAGTGAATGCACGGTACCGAAGAGGCTAGCAATGATGGAAGGGTGAGAGTGCGTATAATCCATGGACTCAACATTAGTCATAAAGAACTCACATACTTACTACAAAAAATTAGAAGCTATCGAAACCAAGTATTAGACACATGCTCCTAGGGGAAGGGTTGGTAGGAGTTAACCATCGCGCGATCCTGACCTCCACACAAAGGATGACAATCAAAAAGTAAATCATGCTCCGACTTCATTACATAATGGTTCACCATACGTGCATGCTTTGGGAATCACAACCCTCAACACAAGTATTTCTAAAATCCACAACTACCCACTAGCATGACTCTAATATCACCACCTTTATATCGCAAAACTATTGCAAGGAATCAAACATATCATATTCAGTGATCTACAAGTTTTATGTAGGATATTATGACTAACCATGTGAATGACCAATTCCTGTCAACTCTCTAAATAGATATAAGTGAAGCAAGAGAGTTTAATTCTTTCTACAAAAGATATTCCCATGCTCTAACAAATATAAGTGAAGCAAAAGAGCATTCTACAAATGGCGGTTTTCTATGTGAAGAGAAACAAGCAATCCAAACTTCAAATGATATATGTGACGCACATGAAGCATTCTATAAAGCCATACTCAAAAGATTTAAGTGAAGTGAAATGAGCATTCTATAAATCATCCATGGACTATCTCATACCAGCATGGTGCATAAAATAAAAGTGAAAACTAAATGCAAAATACGCTCCAAGATTTGCACATATCACATGAACGAAACAAATCCGAAAACGTATCGACACTTGTTGAAGAAAGATGGGATGCCTTCGGGGCATCCCCAAGCTTAGATGCCTGAGTATCCTTTAATATTTACTTGGGGTGCCTTGGGCATCCCCAAGCTTGAGCTCTTGCCTCTCCTCCTTCTCCTCACATCGAGACCTCCTCGATCTTCGAACACTTCATCCACACAAAACTCAACAGAAAACTCGGTAAGATCCGTTAGTATAATAAAGCAAATCACTACTCTAAGTACTGTTGCAAACCAATTCATATTTTTTTCATTGTAGCTAATGTAATATAACTTTTCCATGGCTTAATCCACTGATAGAAATTGATAGTTTCATCAAAACAAGCAAACTATGCATCAAAAACAGAATATGTCTTAAACAGGACAGTCTGTAGTAATCTGAACATTCACCATACTTCTGGTACTCCAAACATTCTGCCAAAATTAGGAAAAATAAACAATTTGTATAGAAAGACAGTGCAAAAAGTTTCAAAACAGTTTGACGTTCCAGTAAAAATGTAAAATCGCGCACTACAGCCAAAGTTTCTGTTCTGCACCGCACAAACCAACAAGCATTGTAAACATCCTAAAGGCAAACCTTGGCACATTATTTTTATAATACAATGGAATTGTACAAGGGGATAATTATTTTTGTTGAAAAGTTTATGTAATCAAGATTCACAAAGTTTCCGTGAGCATGAACAAAGTTCAAGGCTAGCTCCCACTTTAACAATGCACGTCTTTCTCACTTTCGCTTTTCTTTTTGAAAAAGTTTTAGGTTCCCCTCTTTATTTTTTTGTTTTTAAACTTTATAAAAGCACTCAACAGAAATAAATGACTCCATAAAACTTCTTGGTTGTCTCCCAGGCAGCGCCTTCCTTAAATCCATTAAGCTAGGCATATAGTGCTCAAGTAATGGATCCACCCGGATCCCAAGGTATATAAAAGCCAATTAGAATCAACAATGATTTAGAATTTAGTAGTGAGCACAAAGCAACATATATCAAGCAATGATGAAGGATAACTCTCTTCCTATGCATTGGCATGTCATAAAGAACAATTCATGCACACAAAGTAAAGGCCAATACATAGCATAAGCAGTTTCTTGCAATTTTATCGTGTGTGAAACATAGAGAGGTGGAGATGTAGTTCCTCTCTCATAATAATTGCAAGTAGGAGCAGCAAGCCCATGCATATTATATCTATCAAAATCATCATGTGTAGTAGTAAAACGCAACCCATCAATATAATCCTTAATAAGGGCAAACTTCTCCGATATAGTGCAGTCGGGAGAATTCAAAAACATAATAGGACTATCATGCGTGGGTGCAATAGCAACAATTTCATGTTTAACATAAGGAACTATAGCAAGTTCATCTTTATAAGCATAATTCATATTGGCATCTTGGCCACAAGCATGGAAAGCGTCATCAAAAAAGGATATTTCAAAAGAATCAACGGGATCATAATAGTCATCATAGCAATCATCCTTCGGTAAGCATGAAGGGAAATAGAACAATTTATGAGTTGAAGAGTTACTCTCATTAGAAGGTGGGCACGGGTAGCTAATCCGTTGTTCCTCCTTTTGTTCTTCTCTCTCCTCATCATCTTTTTCATCCAATGAGCTCACAATGTCATTAATTTCTTCTTCCATAGACTCCTTCAAAATATTAGTCTCTTCTTGGACAGCGGAGACTCTCTCAATAAAATCATCAATATCGGAATTGAATTCATAATTATCATAGCAATATTTAAGTATAGCAAAATTTCCAGGTCTGTAAACAGCATCATCAAGATTTTCACACTCTTTAAACAAAGATTCAATTTCATAAGCACCCATAAAAGCAACGAATTCTTCTATTTGTTCCACATCATAGTAATCATATATACCATTAGCATAAGAAGCCAAGGTTTTATCATCATTAAATTCGCATGAAAAGGGAAGGTGTGGAGCCTTCATCCTAGAGCAACAAGTATAATCATATCTCTAACATAGTTCCCGAGCATACCAATGCAACTTATGAATTTGATCCCATAATAGTTTCCCTTTTGAGTCAAGCGATAATCCCTAAAGTATTCACATTGATCCAATGTGTCTCCCATTACAAAGTTGAATGGGGTTTTCTCAGGATTATAAAAGTAGTACTCCCTCCGTCCCATAATGTAAGACATTTTTTGACACTACTGTAGTGTCAAAAAACGTCTGACATTATGGGACGGAGGGAGTACATAATATCTTTCACATAATGAGCATCGAGAGTTTTAGGAGGTTCCCCATCTCCATGAGTGGCAAGTAAACCTAATTTTTTTGGTATATAGTGTTCCATATCCATAACTAAAGATAGAGAACAACTTAGAACAGCAAATAAAAATTACTTAGTGACAAAGCAAACAAGCACACATGAGAATATTCACCCCACGCTATAACTCCCCGGCAACGGCGCCATAAGAAGGTCTTGATAACCCACAAGTATAGGGGATCAATTGTAGCCTCTTTCGATAAGTAAGAGTGTCGAACCCGACGAGGAGCTAAAGGTAGAACAAATATTCCCTCAAGTTCTATCGACCACCAATACAACTCTACGCACGCTTAACGTTCGCTTTACCTAGAACAAGTATGAAACTAGAAGTGTTGTTGGATAGGTTTGCAAGGTAATAAATAGCACGTAAATAAAATCTAGGGGCTGTTTAGATAAAGACACAACTAAGTTATTTTAGTAGAGAGATTTTTGTCACGAGAGAGTTATTTGTCCCTAGGCAATCGATAACTAGACCGGTAATCACTATTGCAATTTTATTTGAGGGAGAGGCATAAGCTAACATACTTTCTCTTCTTGGAACATATGCACTTATGATTGGAACTCTAGCAAGCATCCGTAACTACTAAAGATCATTAAGGTAAAACCCAACCATAGCATTAAAATATCAAGTCCTCTTTATTCCCATACGCCATGACCCACTTATCCATGTTTGTGTTTCAGTCACTCACGCAACATAGACAATAAGCAAACCATGAACATATTGAAAACCCTACCGCGGGGATCCAACATGCTTGTGCGACACGGAAAGCACCATAGGACAGCACCAATAATAAAACATGCAACTCAAACCAATCATGATCATCAATTAACCCATAGGACAAAACGGATCTACTCAAACATCATAGGATAGCTATACATCATTGAGAAATAATATATAGCGTTGAGCACCATGTTTAAGTAGAGATTGCAGCGGGTAAAAGAGGGGTCACTGAAAGTGCAACTATCCCTAGGTGGTTTTGGTAATTCATAACAACATATAGCTCATTGAGCTAATGCTATTCCAAGACATTTATTTCAGGAAAGCTCAATGATTGGCATGGCATGGATTGTGAAAGTGGAACCCTCAAAATGCTAAGGACAAAGGATTGGATCAAGCTCAAAAGCTCAAGACTCTTCATTTTACATTTTGGTGATCCAAGATCACATTGAGTCCATAGGAAAAGCCAATACTATCAAGGAGGGATGAGGTGTTGCTTAATGAGCCTTTTGCTTCATGTGCTTAATGATATGCTCCAAAATCCTCAGCTACTTTCCCACTTCCACATATGACCTAAACCCAAAGCCAAACTCGGTCCTACCGATTCTTTCTATCCGGCGCCACCGAATTTCACATGTCATAAGCCACTGCCAAACCCTAGCAAATCGGTTCTACCGATAGGGATCTCGGTCTCACCGAGATGGGATTGCAATCTCTTTGTTTCCTTTTCGTAACTTTTCGGTCTCACCGAAAGAGCGGATCGGTCCCACCGAGATTGCAATGTAAACTCTCTGTTTCCCTTTTGTAACTTTTCGGTTTCACCGAAAGAGCAAATCGGTCCCACCGAGTTTGCCTGACCAACTCTCTGGTTAGCCTATTACCAAATCGGTCTCACCGAGTTTGTGTAATCGGTCTCACCGAGATTACGTTATGCCCTAACCCTAACCATATCGGTCCTACCGAGTTGCATGTCAATCCCACCGAAAATCTCTAACGGTCACTAGCTTTGCTATTTCGGTCCGACCGAGTTTGTTGATTCGGTCCCACCGAGATTGGTAAATTGTGTGTAACGGTTGGATTTTGTGTGGAGGCTATATATACCCCTCCACCTCCTCTTCATTCGTGGAGAGAGCCATCAGAACACATCTACACTTCCAACTCATATGTTCTGAGAGAGAACTACCTACCCTTGTGTTGAGGCCAAGATATTCCATTCCTACCATATGAATCTTGATCTCTAGCCTTCCACAAGTTGCTTTCCACTCAAATCTTCTTTCCACCAAATCCAAATCCTGTGAGAGAGAGTTGAGTGTTGGGGAGACTATCATTTGAAGCACAAGAGCAAGGAGTTCATCATCAACACACCATTTGTTACTTCTTGGAGAGTGGTGTCTCCTAGATTGGCTAGGTGTCACTTGGGAGCCTCCGACAAGATTGTGGAGTTGAACCAAGGAGTTTGTAAGGGCAAGGAGATCGCCTACTTCGTGAAGATCTACCGCTAGTGAGGCAAGTCCTTCGTGGGCGATGGCCATGGTAGGATAGACAAGGTTGCTTCTTCGTGGACCCTTCGTGGGTGGAGCCCTCCATGGACTCGCGCAACCGTTACCCTTCGTGGGTTGAAGTCTCCATCAACGTGGATGTAGGATAGCACCACCTATCCAAACCACGGGAAAATCATCTGTGTCTCCAATTGCGTTTGAATTCTCCAAACCCTTCCCTTTACATTCTTGCAAGTTGCATGCTTTACTTTCCACTGCCTATATACTCTTTGCATGCTTGTTTGAATTGTGTGATGATTGCTTGACTTGTCCTAAAGTTGCTAAAATCTGCCAAGAACTAAAATTGGGAAAAGGTTAAGTTTTTATTTGGTCAAGTAGTCTAATCACCCCCCCCCCCTCTAGACATACTTTTGATCCTACAAGTGGTATCAGAGCTTTGGTCTCCATTTGCTTTGATTTCCATAGCTTTTGGTGGTCATAGCCTTGGTTTCACAACCTAGGAGAGTATGGCGTCTAGCGAGGGAAATTATCACCGTAGAGGTCTTTAATTTGATGGTACTAATTTTGCTAGTTGGAAGCATAATATGAAAATGCATATTCTTGGACATAACCCCGCCGTTTGGGCTATTGTGTGTGTTGGTTTGCAAGGTGACTTCTTCGACGGGAAAGAACCAAACCGTGAAGCTACCGCGGATGAGTTGAAGATGCTACAATACAACGCTCAAGCTTTTGATATTCTCTTCAACGGATTGTGCCCCGAAGAATTCAACAAAATCAGCCGTCTTGAGAATGCAAAGGAAATTTGGGATACTTTGATTGATATGCACGAAGGTACCGACTCCGTCAAGGAATCCAAATTGGATGTGCTTCAAAGTCAACTTGACAAGTTCAAAATGAAGGATGGTGAAGGTGTCGCTGAAATGTAATCTAGGCTTGCTCTCATCACGAACGAGATTGTCGACTTAGGGAGTGAAGAGATGACCGATAGATTCATCATCAAGAAGATCCTAAGAGCCTTGGATGGAAAATATGATACCGTGTGCACATTGATCCAAATGGTGCCCAATTACAAAGATCTCAAGCCAACGGAAGTCATTGGAAGAATTGTTGCTCATGAGATGTCGTTCAAGGATAAAGAGGAACTTCACAACAAATCAAGTGGTGCCTACAAAGCCTCATGTGAAGCCCCCACATCATCAAGTGAGAACCAAAACTTCAATGAAGAATTGAGCTTAATGGTGAAGAACTTCAACAAGTTCTACAAGAGTAGAAGCAAAGATAGAAGCTCCAAGTCAAGGTCCTACAATGACAAAAGATCTTCTAGTCGAGAGCGAAACTGCTACAATTGTGGAAGACCCGGACACTATTCCAATGAGTGTACGGCTCCCTACAAAAGAAGAGAAGATTCTCCAAAAAGAAGAAGCAAAAGAGAAGAATCACCATCAAGAGAGAGAAGGAGTAGAGATGACGTTATGAACGAAGATACTCACGGACAAGCAAGGATTCGGAAAGAAAGGATAAATCATCAAGGAGATACACAAAACAAAGACATCAAGCTCATGTTGGTGAAAGGGTATCCGGCTCCGACTCCGACAACCACTCCGAGAGAAGTTATCACTCCGATTCCGAATATACTCAAGATGAAGGTGTTGCCGGTCTAGCACTTGTGTCAACCAACTCCTATGACATATTTGACTCACCAAATGAAGGAATTGGAAGATGCTTCATGGCCAAAGGTCCTAAGGTAACTCACCCTGAGTATGTTGATTTTAATAGTGATGAAGATGACTTGTTAGGTGATGATGATTTACTTGTTGACAACTCTAGTGATGAATACTATGATGAAACGTCAATTAATCATGCTAATCAAGATAAAACAAATGACAATGATAAGGAGAAAATTGAGGCTCTAACTAAAGAACTAAACACTCTTAAGTTAGCTCATGAAACTATCTTCGAAGATCATCAAGAACTTTTAAGAGCTCATGAGAAGTTACGCTTTGAAAAGCTCAATCGTGAGCAAGAGCATAAGTTTTTAAAGGCAATCAATGATGATCTCCGCAAGAAAAGTTCTTCTTACATTGCCAAGCGTTTACTCTTATCCACTTACATGCCTCAAGTCAAGTCTAGTAACAAGAACAAGGAAGATTCGTCCTCTAGTAGTAACAATGATCATGTTAAATCCAATATTGTTGCTTCTAGTAGTTCTCTTGATTCCACTAATGATTCTCTTAGCCAAGTTACACTTGAGCAAGAAAATAGCTTATTGAAGGGAATCATAGAGAAAGGAGTGTACAAAAGCCTTGCCGGAAGTAAGCAATTCGAGGAAATTGTACGCAAGCAAGGAAGGCACCGGAAGAATCAAGGTGTTGGTTTTGAACGAAAGTTCAATGCCAATGGAGTTGAGTGGGAAGAAGATCAATACCCCAAGACAAAGTTTGTTCCACAACAAGAGAAGTATGATCCTACTTCTTTCAAGGGGACACAAACTCAAGATGATCTTCCACCACAAGACTACAAGCAAAAAGGCAAGGACAAGCTTCAAGAGGAAATTGATGCATTTGAAGAAGCTCCAAAGACCTTAGTCAAGTGGATTCCCAAGACTACTTCAAGTTCCACTTCATCAAGTACTACTACAACTCCAAGGATTCCCATCAAGATGGTGTGGATCCAAAAGAAGAAGAACTAGAGAGTTCTTGAGGGTGACTCCGCCAACATACTTCACTCTTATCATTTTGGCAAGAACAAGTGCAATCAACTTCCACATCTTGCACTAGTTCAAGGAGTCACAAACCCTCTTGTTGGTAAGTCAAGGGACAAGGTAACCTAAAAGCTTTCATAGACATCATCTTGTGTGTGCATAACTCTATGTCTATGGATATTCTTGTTTGTTCCTTGTGGGACTAACCCATGTAGGTATTGAAAGTGCAATTCACTCATAAGGATAGCTCCAAGTGATCTACATCAACATTGAGCATCCACATATTCAACATCTACATGAAGTCATCATCGACAAAACCCAAGGTTAGTTCATCCCTGTGACGCCCGGATAATTAAGCTACAGTAATTCTCTGCTAATGATGCCACGTCACTCCGATTACTATCGCTAATCTCGTGTTAGTTCGAAACCGATTCAAATTCAAATTTTAATTAAAGGCAAACAATAAAAGTTTTCAAATATTAAAACTAAAATGTTCAGAGTGAGCCAAATAATGCATAGGTAATTATGGTGGAGGAACTACACTTTTATATAAAGTTCAAATACTCTAAAAATAATTTAAACAGTAGAAAAATCAATTATATAAATGCCTTTGGTATTTTATGAATTGCTAAACTATTTTAATTCGAGGTAAAAACTTGTCATGATAGTGGGTTATTCTCGAACATTACTTTAGGGGCTATTGTCATATTTTACTATACTAAAATTAATGTGTAACTAAAAGAAAACGGTAACAAAAGGAAATGAAAAAGAAAAAAAGAAAAAAAACAAGATAAATAAAAGGCAAACCCCCCTCCCACTAGGCTCTGGCCCAGCAGGCCACAGGCCCAACCGGCCACCCCACTCCCCCATAGCACCACCCCTGGTCAACGAAACCCTACGCACGCCCCCCCCCCCACACTCGCCCCTGCTGGATCTGGATCGAGCCACGATCCCCCCTCCCACTCCTCGCTCTCTCCCCCCCTCGTTCTGGATCGAGACTGGGGGGCTCGCCCTTCGCTCGGTGCGCCGGCGCCGCCCGAAGACCACCTCCTCCGCCACCTCGCCGCCCCGTGTCGGCCTCGGCAACCCTGGCCCGAGCCACCACCCGCGGCCCCGTCACCGGATCCCCGTTGCCGGCGCTCCCTCGCCGAACTGCCTCCTCAACCTCGCCACTGCCTCCTCTCCGTCCCCGTCGTCCTCGTCCTCCTCCCCAAGTCGCTCCCCGCGCCCCACTGCCCTTGCCCTACATATCCCGGTGAGGACCCCCGCCGCTGCTCCCGTTTGCCCTGCCTACGCGCCGTCTACGCACGCGCCCACGCTCACCGCCCCGGTCTCCAGACGCGCCCCTCGCCCGTGCGCTCCGGCCCCGCGCTCACCGCGGCCGGCCGCGCCCTGGCCACGTGCTACACCGACCGGCCGTGCCGTGCCCCGCGCCAGCCGTGCCCGCACCCCGCGCGTGGCCACCCGTGGCCGCGCCCCTCGTGCTGCTTTCCGCCTTCTCCTGCACCGTCCCGACCGCGCCTCCCCTCCGCCGCCTGCTCGCGCCATCGCTGCTTGCCTCGCCCTGCTGCTTCTGCGCGCCCCCTAGCGCCGCGTGCTCAGCCCCGACGTGTGGCCCCGCTGCCCGGATCCGGCGCCTGACGGAGCCTCTCTCCCGTCATTGACGCTGCCTCGGCTCGCCGCTGCCGGGCGCCGCTCCGACCGGCCTCGCCGCGACCGCACCCGGGTCTGCGTCGCTCGTTGGCCGTGCCCTCAGCCGGCCTGAGTCACTGACGAACAGGACCCACACCCCTGTAAAAACGGAAATTATAAATGAAAATAAAAGTTTTTAAAAATATATATAACTATTAATTAATTAAGTTAATAATTAATTAAGTTGGCTTAATTAACTTAACATCAATTAACCTGCTAACTAGCTAATTAAAGTTGTTAATTAGTAAATCAGAGAATGACAGGGGGCCCCAACCCCCTGTTGACCAGTCAAACATTGACTGGTCAACTGGGACCCCCTGGACCCACTGTCAGCCCCTTAGTGTATCTTTTTGTATGCACTATGCTGGGTGCACTTAGCTTTTTATCCACTTATTTGCGAATTAAATAAAATCCAGGAAAATGTAGAAATGGATTTAAATCTTTAAAAAATTAATATTAAATAATCCGTATCTCGGATGACAAAACTTTGTACATGAAAGTTGCTCAGAACGACGAGGCGAACCCGGATACGCAGCCCGTTCGTCCGCCACGCATCCCTAACATATCCAACTCGCAACTTTCCCCCTCCGTTCCTCTGCCCGAAAACGCAAAACACCGGGGATACTTTCCCGGATGTTATCCCTCTTCGTCTATATCACCGAGCACTGAGTTAGGGCACACCTAGCACCGCGCTTTGTCTTTTCATGCACCGTCATGCTTTGTTTGCTCTGTATTCATTGTTTCTTCCCCCTCTTCTCTCCGCTAGACACCGAGACCGACACTGCTGCTGCCCCGTTCGACTACGGAGTTGACGATCCCTCTCTCTTGCCAGAGCAACCAGGCAAGCCCCCCCCCTTGATCACCAGATATCGCCTACTCTCCTCTATACTGCTTGCATTAGAGTAGTGTAGCATGTTACTGCTTTCGTTATTCCTATCCTGATGCATAGCCTGTCTTTGATACTGCTGTTGATACCTTTACCTGCAATCCTACTTCTTAGTATAGGATGCTAGTGTTCCATCAGTGGCCCTACACTCTTGTCCGTCTGCCATGCTATATTACTGGGCTGTGATCACTTCGGGAAGTGATCGCGGGCATATACTATATACTTTACACTGTTACCTGTGATAATGTTTGGAGATGGGGGCTGAAGGGGCAGGTGGCTCCATCCCGGTAGAGGTGGGCCTGGGTTCCCGACGGCCCCCGACTATTACTTTGTGGCGGAGCGGCAGGGCAGTTCGGGGCTACCTGGGTGAGAGGTGAGCCTGGCCCTGTTGGCGTTCGCGGATACTTAACACGCTTAACAAGATCTGGGTATTTGATCTGAGTCTGGCCATTTGGTCTATACGCACTAACCAACTACGCTTGAAAGATATGGGCACTCGGCGTCGTGGTATCAGCCGAAGCACTTCGTGACGTCAGCGACTGAGTGGCGCGCGCCGCATTGGATCGTAAGCTCGCTCTTGTATTAAGGGGGCTAGATCTGCTTCCGGCCGCGTACGCAACATGCAGGTGTGCTCAGGGCGATGGGCCCAGACCCCTGCGCGCATAGGTTTAGACTGGCGTGCTGACCGCTCTGTTGTGCCTAGGTGGGGCTGCGACATGTTGATCTTCTGAGGCCGGGCATGACCCAGGAAAGTGTGTCCGGCCAAATGGGATCAAGCGTGTTGGGCTATGTGGTGCACCCCTGCAGGGAAGTTTATCTATTCGAATAGCCGAGTCCCTCGGTAAAAGGACGACCCGGAGTTGTACCTCGACCTTATGACAACTAGAACCGGATACCTAATAAAACACACCCTTCCAAGTGCAGATACAACCCGGTGATCGCTCTCTGACAGGGCATCGAGGAGGGGATCGCCGGGTAGGATTATGTTATACGATGCTACTTGGAGGACTTCAGTCTACTCTCTTCTACCTGCTGCAAGACGGAGGCGACCAGAAGCGTAGTCTTCGATAAGACTAGCTATCCCCCTCTTATTCTGGCATTCTGTAGTTCAGTCCACTGATATGGCCCTTTACACATATATCCATGCATATGTAGTGTAGCTCCTTGCTTGCGGGTACTTTGGATGAGTACTCACGGTTGCTTTTCTCCCCCCTTTCCCCCCTTTCCCTTCTACCCGGTTGCCGCAACCAGATGTTGGAGCCCAGGATCCAGACGCCACCGTCGACGACGACTCCTACGCTGGAGGTGCCTACTACTACGTGCTGCCCGCTGGCGACGACCAGGAGTAGTTAGGAGGATCCCAGGCAGGAGGCCTGCGCCTCGTTCGATCTGTATCCCAGTTTGTGCTAGCCTTCTTAAGGCAAACTTGTTTAACTTATGTCTGTACTCAGATATTGTTGCTTCCGCTGACTCGCCTATGATTGAGCACTTGTATTCGAGCCCTCGAGGCCCCTGGCTTGTATTATGATGCTTGTATGACTTATTTTTATTTGTAGAGTTGTGTTGTGATATCTTCTCGTGAGTCCCTGATCTTGATCGTACACATTTGCGTGCATGATTAGTGTACGATTGACCCGGGGGCGTCACAAGTTGGTATCAGAGCCAACTGCCTGTAGGAATCCCCCTTCCAACTCCTTGGCCGAAGTCGAGTCTAGACATTGCAAAACTTTTACTGACATGGTTGTGTGTCTTACGGGCACACGTCGCCATCGGGTGGTATTAGGATCTTTTACTCCTCGATCTTTACTCTGGGATTCTGAACTCTCTCCTATTCGGGTAAAATGAATTTTGCTAAATCTAAGATTAGGATCTCGTTGTCACTTTCACCCGGAGAGCACCTTATTACCGATGATCGTCTGCTGCACCAGAAGACCTTGAAGATACTCTCTGCTGTTAACCCGAGAACTTGTGTTCGTCGCGTTTGCAATTCCCCTTCCACCGTCATCCCTTATGGATAACTACTTGAAGTTGTTATTCTTACATTCATCCCCAGTTGGTCTTGTTATTACAAGATACCCCGAAATACGCGTCGTTGTTTTGATAATCCTTTGAGCTTACTGCCTTGCTGTTCTTTGTCACCTGAATACCCCTACGGATAATTCTCGCACTTATCGAGTATCCGCTCATCCCCCAGTTGTCCATGTGTTTCACAATGGTCTTCGAAATAATATTCGATCCTCCAAAAATCCTTAGTATCTTATTGCTCTGCAATACTTGTCTGTTTGCATGATGGATGCTTTCCATATGTCTGGCAATATTCGTTAGTATCCTTAGGCACCGTCATTTTGATCGTATTGATTCAACATGGGTGCGAATGCATGCAATCATCAATTGACCCTTCTAAATATCTTTTCGGCTCAAACATCATTTTGAACATGAGCTGGTTCTCGACCAAACTATTGTCGTCGATTGTGCCTCTGGTATATTCAACTTATTCATCCTTGATTAAGAGTGTCTGCTCCTGATCCCTTGATTTGAAAATCATAATTCCTTTGCTATTTAGATGTTGGATTATTCAGATGTTCTATAAATCGATGCATTTGCATTCTTTCTTCCTCTGATTGGGTATCGATACTCACATCAGCTCCATTTTGGATCGCCATATCCACTGTTGGATTATTATCCGACAGTGTCCTTCATAATTAATCACCTTCTGAGTCTTTCCTAGGATACATAATGCCTTTGCGAAATTCTATCCTCTACTTTCTCAACCATGCTCTGGTTTCGAGCTAGTGCTAATTACTCCCGAAGCTTGAGGTATATGTTTCTAAGATGCCCTGATGGGTTGAACCTATACCTTCTCTAAAACCGTGTGAACCCGAAAGTTTTCACGAGCCATACTCTTCTGGTGCTTCGCCAGATAAAATTTCAACACTGCAACTTCTTCGAAGACGAGAAGTGAATGAACGATTATGCATTAAAGAAGTGGGAGTCGACCTTGAACTTTGTGTTCATGCCCATGGAACTGATGTGGAACTTATCATGGAAGCTTCTTGTAGTAATAACTATTTCCTTGATATAATATCCTTTGGTAACAGTGAATTGATCCTTTGCAATCATGGTTTCGACCATATGTTCTTCTTAGGTCCCATTTCTCGGGCAAGTTTAAGCACTTGTCTTCTGTGGATTAATACCCCAGTCCAACCTTTACTTTGATCTTTCGTCGAGTATTACCCCGTGGTATCTCGAGGATATCATGCCATTGCACTACATATTATGGATTATCGATGAAGTACTACCTTTCCCTGTCTTTGTCACTTCATGGGTTCTGGGTTGTTTGTCAACCGAGAACACCGATAGGTGAATCAAGTCCGCACTCTGATTCAATAACTCTAAGTAATTTTCGTTGCTTACGAGTTTAATAATCCTTCCAGTCATTCCTAGCCTGGTCGGCTATATCATTATCGTGCTAAATTTTAACTGTGCTACCTGGTCCTTAATCCTGGAGCACAACTTTCAATGATGAGCTAAGCTTACGTAGATCTTCCTCGTCATATCAGTTCACCTTGAACAACAAGCTTGATTTCAAGTTTGTGTCCTACCCATGTTTCCAATGACCTTCCGCTTCATCATTTCTTTGACTTGATGTCGTTGCTGATTGTTTACATCTTGAAATCTCTCGACAAATGTGTCGTGAACATCATCAACCTTATGAGGTCTTCCAAGATATCTATCGAATTCTTGATGAGAAATAGCATCCTTTGCCCTCGATGATTTGGATTATCATCGACAACATTATTGCATTCCCTCCAACACAAAACTTGTTCCTGTTTTTGTGTTGTACCTTGAGTTCCTTGCTATCCAACTTATGTTATGTTCTACCGCGGAGTATTACCATCTTTGATGTCAAGAATGTCGTGAGGATTGCTCCACCTCTTAAGAATTCTTGGTATAGTGATACTTCCCACCATATTCTTTCTTGGTCCTCGTATTGATTCCAACCAGGGTACCAACAAGTGAGCGGTGTTGTTTGGATTCTGCCCTTCTAGCAACCCTATTGCTTTGAAGTTAATGGTCGGCCGTTCATTCTTAGACTATTGACTATTGAATCACCATTCCGACATTGGTCGTGCAACCCAACCATATTCCGGGTGCACCTTTTCAACCAATGTTTAATTATGTATGTTTTCCTTGAGCATAAATCATTATATCATTTGATCTGACAAATGATATCTCCTTGTTCACATAATTGTGGAAATCCACCTTTAGGGAAATCTTGGTGAATTGTCGCTGAGTCCATCAGCTACTTCCTCATCCTCTCCTTGGTTTAATGATGAACTCTTGTTTCAAAACTCGCTTCCACAGTTCAATTCCTGAGAATCTTACAATGTCATCTTGACAATTTGTGTTGCACCTTTTCTTCTCAGGCATCCTGAGTCTAAGGTATCGTAACACCGATCAGATCTGAATCTCGTCAGATGAGATGGTTGGAACATTTTTCCAAGAGTTATAACACTGGTCTTTTATGACCCGGTAAGGTGATGGCATGCCCAACACACCTGGCCGGATGACCTATTGTTATAGATTCCCTTTCAGCAAGGTTATCCATTCTTCCATGAGGAAATTGTAAGACTTATCCTATAAGTTGTTTCCGATGAATCCTTTGGGTTTCCAAAGTCTGACCTTTGCTTAAAGACCATGTCAACGCTATCTCGAAGCATGTATGTGGTACTCCGATTTTCAATAAGAACATTTGAAGCACAAGGCTAAAATTTCTTTATTAATTACCCCAAACACCGTTGATTGGGTAACGTCCTGAACTTCCTCTTCCATTACCTAAATGGATTTCTATGTTATATCATGTCATGGATATCTTGATCTGCTTGTCCTTGTGAAGGATATACCCCTGAATAATGTGTTTAAACACATTTCCCTTTCCATTGTACTATTTAATCGGATGATCACCTTTTTACTCTCCATTGTTTTTGTTTAACCTTTCTTGTGATCTATATGATCTAAGAAGTAATAACTCACTGCTTATGTAAACACCTCGATGTACACCTCTGTCAGTAAGACCCTGTTACTATTGTTGATGACATTTCGGTGACCACCGATGGACGAGAACTTTGCCTATTGGTCCGCCTCGTTCAACGAGCAGGAAAAGGGTTCTCTTTGTCCCTCGCCCTTGGTACCAACGTTATCACCGACATAACTGACATGGTACGCTCTGACATGCCTTGCTGTCATAACCGTGCAAGATATCACTGCTCCTATTAAAAAAAATGACATGGTGGGCCCATAACCCACAGTTCCACAGGATCGAAACCTGACTGTCCTGTACACCCCCTATTCCCAAAGTAATTCCTCGCGCGTGGCCTCATATGTAATTCACGGGCCACCGCCCTAGTGATCTATTCTGGTATCAGACGCAATACTTACTCTCGCCACTCTGAACCCCTTTCTCACTCCGGTTCAGACTTCGAGCAACTATCTATCCGCTTGGAACCTCTTATTGTACCTTCGTACCTTACTCTCGTTGTATTTCATATGTTCAACTCGAGAGATAATCTTATACTCAATCCTGGGTTAACCCCAGATTGTTTCCCTCAAAAGCATTATGTCGTAGCTGAGGTGCCCCATATCCTTTCATAAGTACGATGGAGTTCCCGGAGAAATGGTAACAAGTTTATCATGATGCATTGTAATAAAGATTTGAAGACATCAACGAAAGGGATTAACTTCTTCAAGAAGATCCGTTAGGATATCGTAACCAACACTTTCCCCCTTACTCCCCTCTTAAATCTCGGGACGAGATTTCTTGTAGTGGAGGAGAATTGTGACGCCCGGATAATTAAGCTACAGTAATTCTCTGCTAATGATGCCACGTCACTCCGATTACTATCGCTAATCTCGTGTTAGTTCGAAACCGATTCAAATTAAAATTTTAATTAAAGGCAAACAATAAAAGTTTTCAAATATTAAAACTAAAATGTTCAGAGTGAGCCAAATAATGCATAGGTAATTATGGTGGAGGAACTACACTTTTATATAAAGTTCAAATACTCTAAAAATAATTTAAACAATAGCAAAATCAATTATATAAATGCCTTTGGTATTTTATGAATTGCTAAACTATTTTAATTCAAGGTAAAAACTTGTCATGATAGTGGGTTATTCTGGAACATTACTTTAGGGGCTATTGTCATATTTTACTATACTAAAATTAATGTGTAACTAAAAGAAAACAGTAACAAAAGGAAATTAAAAAGAAAAAAAATAAAAAAACAAGATAAATAAAAGGCAAACCCCCCTCCCACTAGGCTCTGGCCCAGCAGGCCACATGCCCAACCGGCCACCCCACTCCCCCATAGCACCACCCCTGGTCAACGAAACCCTACGCACGCCCCCCCCCCCACACACTCGCCCCCGCTGGCTCTGGATCGAGCCACGATCCCCCCCCCCACTCCTCTCTCTCTCCCCCCCCCCTCGTTCTGGATCGAGACTGGGGGGGCTCGCCCTTCGCTCGGTGCGCCGGCGCCGCCCGAAGACCACCTCCTCCGCCACCTCGCCGCCCCGTGTCGGCCTCGGCAACCCTGGCCCGAGCCACCACCCGCGGCCCCGTCACCGGATCCCCGTCGCCGGATCCCCGTTGCCGGCGCTCTCTCGCCGGACTGCCTCCTCAACCTCGCCGCTGCCTCCTCTCTGTCCCCGTCGTCCTCGTCCTCCTCCCCAAGTCGCTCCCCGCGCCCCACAGCCCTTGCCCTACAAATCCCGGTGAGGACCCCCGCCGCTGCTCCCGTTTGCCCCGCCTACGCGCCGTCTACGCACGCGCCCACGCTCACCGCCCCGGTCTCCAGACGCGCCCCTCGCCCGTGCGCTCCGGCCCCGCGCTCACCGCGGCCGGCCGAGCCC
This sequence comes from Aegilops umbellulata, assembly GCA_032464435.1. Classification (NCBI taxonomy): domain Eukaryota; kingdom Viridiplantae; phylum Streptophyta; class Magnoliopsida; order Poales; family Poaceae; genus Aegilops; species Aegilops umbellulata. The sequence continues at coordinate 187,576,182 of CP136060.1, forward strand.
TGGCCACGTGCTACACCGACCGGCCGTGCTATGCCCCGCGCCAGCCGCGCCCGCACCCCGCGCGTGGCCACCCGTGGCCGCACCCCTCGTGCTGCTTTCCGCCTTCTCCTGCACCGCCCCGACCGCGCCTCCCCTCCGCCGCCTGCTCGCGCCATCGCTGCTTGCCTCACCCTGCTGCTTCTGCGCGCCCCCCCCCCCCCTAGCGCCGCGTGCTCAGCCCCGACGTGTGGCCCCGCTGCCCGGATCCGGCGCCTGACGGAGCCTCTCTCCCGTCACTGCCGCTGCCTCGGCTCGCCGCTGTCGGGCGCCGCTCCGACCGGCCTCGCCGCGACCGCACCCGGGTCTGCGTCGCTCGTTGGCCGTGCCCTCAGCCGGCCTGAGTCACTGACGAACAGGACCCACACCCCTGTAAAAACGGAAATTATAAATGAAAATAAAAGTTTTTAAAAATATATATAACTATTAATTAATTAAGTTAATAATTAATTAAGTTGGCTTAATTAACTTAACATCAATTAACCTGCTAACTAGCTAATTAAAGTTGTTTATTAGTAAATCAGAGAATGACAGGGGGCCCCAACCCCCTGTTGACCAGTCAAACATTGACTGGTCAACTAGGACCCCCTGGACCCACTGTCAGCCCCTTAGTGTATCTTTTTGTATGCACTATGCTGGGTGCACTTAGCTTTTTATCCACTTATTTGCGAATTAAATAAAATCCAGGAAAATGTAGAAATGGATTTAAATCTTTAGAAAATTAATATTAAATAATCCGTATCTCGGATGACAAAACTTTGTACATGAAAGTTGCTCAGAACGACGAGACGAACCCGGATACGCAGCCCGTTCGTCCGCCACGCATCCCTAACATATCCAACTCGCAACTTTCCCCCTCCGGTTCCTCTACCCGAAAACGCAAAACACCGGGGATACTTTCCCGGAAGTTATCCCTCTTCGTCTATATCACCGAGCACTGCGTTAGGGCACACCTAGCACCGCGCTTTGTCTTTTCATGCATCATCATGCTTTGTTTGCTCTGTATTCATTGTTTCTTCCCCCTCTTCTCTCCGCTAGACACCGAGACCGACACTGCTGCTGCCCCGTTCGACTACGGAGTTGACGATCCCTCTCTCTTGCCAGAGCAACCAGGCAAGCCCCCCCTGATCACCAGATATCGCCTACTCTCCTCTATACTGCTTGCATTAGAGTAGTGTAGCATGTTACTGCTTTCGTTATTCCTATCCTGATGCATAGCCTGTCTTTGATACTGCTGTTGATACCTTTACCTGCAATCCTACTGCTTAGTATAGGATGCTAGTGTTCCATCAGTGGCCCTACACTCTTGTCCGTCTGCCATGCTATATTACTGGGCCGTGATCACTTCGGGAAGTGATCGCGGGCATATACTATATACTTTACACTATTACCTGTGATACTGTTCGGAGATGGGGGCTGAAGGGGCAGGTGGCTCCATCCCGGTAGAGGTGGGCCTGGGTTCCCGACGGCCCCCGACTGTTACTTTGTGGCGGAGCGGCAGGGCAGTTCGGGGCTACCTGGGTGAGAGGTGAGCCTGGCCCTGTTGGCGTTCGCGGATACTTAACACGCTTAACGAGATCTAGGTATTTGATCTGAGTCTGGCCATTTGGTCTATACGCACTAACCAACTACGCGGGAAAGATATGGGCACTCGGCGTCGTGGTATCAGCTGAAGCACTTCGTGATGTCAGCGACTGAGTGGCGCGCGCCGCATTGGATCGTAAGCTTGCTCTTGTATTAAGGGGGCTAGATCTGCTTCCGGCCGCGTACGCAACGTGCATGTGTGCTCAGGGCGATGGGCCCAGACCCCTGCGCGCATAGGTTTAGACCGGCGTGCTGACCGCTCTGTTGTGCCTAGGTGGGGCTGCGACGTGTTGATCTTCCGAGGCCGGGCATGACCCAGGAAAGTGTGTCCGGCCAAATGGGATCAAGCGTGTTGGGCTATGTGGTGCACCCCTGCAGGGAAGTTTATCTATTCGAATAGCCGAGTCCCTCGGTAAAAGGACGACCCGGAGTTGTACCTCGACCTTATGACAACTAGAACCGGATACTTAATAAAACACACCCTTCCAAGTGCCAGATACAACCCGGTGATCGCTCTCTGACAGGGCATCGAGGAGGGGATCGCCGGGTAGGATTATGCTATATGATGCTACTTGGAGGACTTCAGTCTACTCTCTTCTACCTGCTGCAAGACGGAGGCGACCAGAAGCGTAGTCTTCGATAAGACTAGCTATCCCCCTCTTATTCTGGCATTCTGCAGTTCAGTCCACTGATATGGCCCTTTACACATATATCCATGCATATGTAGTGTAGCTCCTTGCTTGCGAGTACTTTGGATGAGTAATCACGGTTGCTTTTCTCCCCCTTTCCCCCCTTTCCCTTCTACCCGGTTGCCCCAACCAGATGTTGGAGCCCAGGATCCAGACGCCACCGTCGACGATGACTCCTACGCTGGAGGTGCCTACTACTACGTGCTGCCCGCTGGCGACGACCAGGAGTAGTTAGGAGGATCCCAGGCAGGAGGCCTGCGCCTCGTTCGATCTGTATCCCAGTTTGTGCTAGCCTTCTTAAGGCAAACTTGTTTAACTTATGTCTGTACTCAGATATTGTTGCTTCCGCTGACTCGCCTATGATCGAGAACCTGTGTTCGAGCCCTCGAGGCCCCTGGCTTGTATTATGATGCTTGTATGACTTATTTTTATTTGTAAAGTTGTGTTGTGATATCTTCCCGTGAGTCCCTGATCTTGATCGTACACATTTGCGTGCATGATTAGTGTACGATTGACCCGGGGGCGTCACAATCCCTCTTAGGGGGGATATCACATCTAGGGGGAGCTTTACTCTAAGACTTGAGTTAAAGCAACTCTAATGATGTGAACACAACAATGCTTTATGTAAAAGTGGTAACCCCACTTGAGCTTAAACGATGAGTATGACCTATGATCAAGTGTTCTCATTTGACTCCTAAGTCAATATACTCATATATAGATGACCTAGTCATCGCCAATTGCTTGATAGATGCTAGAATTGGTTGTGCATGCTTTGTCACATATTTCAATTGCCATTTTATTGTGTGAGCATGTTGGTTGCATATTTTATTCATTCGAGGACATCCACTTGTTGCTTTGATTGTTTGGCTTTATTGTTCTTTTGCCAAGTGGATGGACAAGAATGCCTAAGAACCTTCTCTAGCTATCTATGCTTTTCTCGTCTCAAACACTATTCATGCTACATCACAAAATTGATCAAGTCAGATTCGAACCACTCTGTGTGAGGAGCACTCGGAGTCCCCGATTTGTCATAGACTTAAACTTCCAAAACCTATTTGTCATTCTCGGTCTGACCGATACCCCACTTTCGGTCTTACCGAGATCATTAATTTGATCTATGTTTTCGATCTCGGTGCAACCGATTTGAACCATTCGGTCACACTGAGTTGCAATAACTGTATACAGTTTTGCATCTCGGTGCCACCGAGTTGTTCCACTCGGTCACACCGACAGGGTCGGGCTATATATAGACATGTGCAAAAATTTGGAAATTTCTCCGAACCCTTTCGCCCGCGCGATAGCTCGCTCTACCTACGTGGTCTCCGAATCGTCTCCTCGCCGTCAGCCGCCTCCAATCACCGGTCTCCGTCGCCGTCAACGGGATTCAACCCCGCCGTTGCCGCCGTAGCGAGTCTTTGCCGAACTAGGGTATGGACTCGATCTTTGTGCTATTCCCCAATCCAATTCCTAGCACATTGTGATCATATTGATTCTAGCCACGTTTGTAAACTCCTATCCAGTAAATGAATTCGTAGAATAGGTTTGATTCGCAAATTTTAGGGTTAGGTTTCCGCCGAAACCATCTCGGACCCGCCGAGTTGAAAAACTCGGTCCCACCGATTTGGCTCATGCCATTGCACAAGTGAGACTCGGTCTGACCGAGTATTGCTAATGGTGTGACCGATTTTGGAACTTTGTGAAACCCTAGCAGTCTTGGTGCCACCGAACTATGACTCGGTCTGACCGAGTTCACCAGTTTAGGTTGCAAAAACTGCTTCGGTATCACCAAGTTTAAAAATCGGTAGATCCGAAATGATTTCTGTGGGAAACTAAAACTAAGATTTTGAATCATTCTTTTGCAAAAATCTCTGCATTTTGTGATGCTCATCCACTCTACCTCATCTATAAACTATTCACAGGGTCAGCAGTCAGCTTGTTCATCATGTCAGACCAGAGTGATAGCCAGAACATGTCAGAACAGCCAGTGCAGATGAGTGAGGGCACTAGTCCCTCCAGTTCTTCAGATGAAGGCAGCAGGAGCACCCCTAGCAACCTGCCAAAAGCTGCCACAAGACAAAGGAAGAAGAGAACCTCAGAATCAGAAGATGAGGACTATGTGGCAGAAGAGGAAGCAACTTCCAAGAGAGTTGTGCTCAAGAAGGAGTATGGCTCAGCTGCAGCCATCAAGCTAGGAATGCACAAAAAGGCACCTGCCAGGAGAGTTCCTACCTCCAAGCCTAGGAAGGTTGTTCCTGAGGAAACTATAAAATTCACTATGGAATCTGAAGAGGAAGAAATTGGCCAGGACAAGAAAAAGAAGAGAGCTAGAACTACCACTGCCAGAGTTGTTGGCAAGCCCTCTATGAGGAAAGATTCTGATGAGGAATAAGAAGAAGAGGTTGCTGCACCAGCACCTAAAGCACCCAAGCTGATGGGTGATGCTATAAAATCAGGGGCTACTGTAAGCCCAAGGAAGCACCCAAGGCTGCATCAAAGGACAAGACAGCTCCAAAGAGAAATACAAGGAGCATCCCAGCAGCTGAGAAGAACAAGGCCCCAGTGCCTGACACTGCAGAAGAAGAGGAAGGCCAAGTTCTCAGAAAGTTGAAGCCCAAGATCCCAGACCACAATGCTGCTCATCCTGTGGCTGAGGATATGAAGATCAGAAGTGACTCAGGACTGATAAAGTGGAGAGCAGAGGATCCATATGCTACCAAGAGGAGGACTGCTGTTGACTACAGGTTCCACACTAAGGAACAGCAGGACTTCTATGAGACAGTCTTATTGGATATGAAGCCCATTGTTTGTGATATGAGATGGGTCGACTGGGAATACATCAAGGACAATGAAGAGCACTTTCCTGGAGTGCAAGACAACTTCAAGGCTTGTGGAGTAGCTGACTTTGTTGGGCAGAAGCTCACAAAGTGGAATGAAGAGCTGATCATGCAGTTCTACTCCACAGCACATTTTTATCCAGATGGCAGAATTGTATGGATGTCTGAAGGTACGAGGTACCAATCAACATTTGCTGAGTGGGCACAGCTCATCAATGCCCCAGAGGAAAATGAGGATGACTTGGACATTTATGCCAAGAAGAAGATGGACCACAACTCCATGTCCAATATGTACAAAGAGATCCCAAACAAGGCACTTGACACTTTCAAGTTTGGATCAGTACACTATCTTCTGTCAGGATTGCCAACTATCAATTGGATATTGAGGCACACCTTGTTGCCCAAGTCAGGTGATCACAAGATGATCAGAGGCCATGCAATCAACTTGCTTCATATCTTTGATGTGGCACAAAAATTCAAAGTCATGAGCCTCATGGTAGAAACAATCAAGAGGACTGCAGCAGACCAGAAGAGGAGCTGTGGATATGCCCCTCAGATCCAGGAGCTGATTAACTCCAAGATGGGCACAGGCATATACCTCTTGGATAAGGAACATTTGCCTATTCATCCAGATTTTGAAGATAATGAAGTTGTGATGAACAAGGATGAACCATCTTCAGCCCATGCACAAGCACAGAAGGAGAAGGCAAGGAAGGAGAAAGTTGCAAAGATGCCAACTCAAGAGGAGGCATCTGAATATTTCTTGAAAACCAAGCAAGAGCAGCTCAGTTACTTGATTGCATCCACCCTGAGGATAGAGAAAGGACTGGTGTCGGTGTCAAAACCGGCGGATCTCGGGTAGGGGGTCCCGAACTGTGCGTCAAGGTCGGATGGTAACAGGAGACAAGGGACACTTTATTTTACCCAGGTTCAGGCCCTCTCGATGGAGGTAAAACCCTACTCCTGCTAGATTAATATTGATGATATGGGTAGTACAAGAGTGGATCTACCACGAGATCAAGGAGGCTAAACCCTAGAAGCTAGCCTATGGTATGATTATGTATGATGATGGTTGTCCTACGGACTACAACCCTCCGGTTTATATAGACACCGGATAGGGTTAGGGTTTACACAGAGTCGGTTACAATGGTAGGAGATCTCGAATATCCGCACACCTAGCTTGCCTTCTACGCCAAGAAAAGATCCTTCCGGACACGGGACGAAGTCTTCAACTTTATATCTTCATAGTCCTGGAGTCCGGCTGAAGGTATAGTCCGGCTATCCGAACACCCCCTAATCTAGGACTCCCTCAGTAGCCCCCGAACCAGGCTTCAATGACGATGAGTCCGGCGCGCAAGTCGTCTTCGGCATTGCAAGGCGGGTTCCTCCTCCGAATCTTGTGTACCTGTACGAATAATGTCCGTTTTTTGTAATGTAGCACTCCTCGGCTTCAGTGCCCAATAATGGCCGCCTTCCACGTGTTGAACGAATGTGAAGAGCTTGGGGTGTTTTTACATCCACACCCTTAGTCATATAAACGAGCCGCCTATTTAACGAGACGGGGATCTAGATCCAAACCACATCTTCTCCTCTCTGCGAGTTATCATCAGAGCGTCTCCAGCAAAGGTCCATTCCGACATGGCCAGCCGCCGCAGCTCCTCCCCTCGCCCCTCCAGTCCTAAACCCGGAGATTTGGGAGAGATGCACCATCCCACACAGCGAGTTGGTGTCGCTTCAAGCCAAGGGATTCCTCCCTCAAGCCTACATGGTCTCGGTCCGAGCCGGACTCGCCACTTATCAAGGCGGAAAACAAGCGGAGAACTCACCTAGTCCCTCTAAAGGGGAACGGGTGTGTCTGGTCCCTTATCTAATAAGGGGCCTGGGATTCCCAATTCATCCCTTTCTCCGCGGGCTTTTGGAGTTCTATGTCCTCCAGCTGCACCACCTTACGCCCGGTTTCGTGTTACACATTGTGGGCTTCGTAGCTCTTTGCGAGCTATTTTTAGGCGTCGAGGCTCATTTTGCGTTGTGGAAGAAGATATTCTGTCTGGTGCCCCGTTCGCAAAAGGGGAATATATATCAAGTGGGCGGAGCCGAAGTATGGCGTATCGCCGGGACCGGATACCCGTCCGGAACCCCGAAGAAGGCGTCCGAGGACTGGCCTTCAGAATGGTTCTACATAGACGACGTCCCCCTGTTGGACCCTGTTCGGGCCGGTCTCCCTGAGTTCGACAACGCTCCCCTGAAGAAACGCCTGAGTTGGCGCCCTCGGAACCCTCAGAGAGAGAATGACAGGGACGTCCTTTACTTGATGGGCCGGATTAAGCTACTGGCTCATTCCGGACTGACCATGATTAAAGTCATGGCCATATGCATTATGCGAGGGGTGCAGCCGCTCCAATACAGAAGCCACCCCATGTGGGATTTCAACGGGGAGGATGACGCCACCCGTTACGGCCGCAAGGGGCCGGACTCGCCTGCCGCTCTAATGAAGATCTTATCCTCTTTGTACAAGGGGGAAGAAGAGGAATTCCTCCGCGTCGATTCGCAGGGCGGATTTTCCATGTACAATCCCCCGAATTGGGTAAGCGGACAGTCGTACTTCTCTGTTCATTTTACATTCCCATGATTAAATAGGCAGTCTAACGACTTTAATGCAAGACCTGCGTCAGGAGGTAAAAGGCATAAACAGCCGTCCTCCATAGCCAGAGGACCCAGACCGGCTCCTTGATCCGGACTCCGAAGAGGATCCGGACTTAGCAGTGGACTTCATTGACGGAGTGTTTCATCAGCTAAGCAAGGATGATACCTTGGTAGCTATTATAGCTGATTACCCAGGGTTGATCCCGGCCTCCCAGGTGACAAATACCGAAGCTTTACTCCCTTAAGAGGGGTTCCGTTTTCACGGGCTTGGTTGTTCTGACAACAACCGTGCTTTGTAGGGGAGATTCCCGAGGGGGGAAGCCGACCCTGCTGCAGCTAGCCGACGGGGGGCCGCAGGGCCCCGTGGGGCAAAAAGGAACGTAGTCCGGTCTGAGGTGCCAGAACAAAGGTACGGCATACCCTCTCTTTTTCCCTGGTGTTTTACTCCTCTAGGGTATATTAACATTCGTGCTATCTTCAGGACGAAGAGACCTCGCCGGACTATACCCGGAGAGGTTGCCAATCGGGCCTCCACCAGCCAGACTCCAACGCCCGGCCCGGAGGCGGAGGTCAGCACAAGGCACGCACCGGATGCTCCTCTATCACAGGATGCGGATAGGCTGTCTGCCACCAATTCCGAGGTGGAGAGTGCCATGAACCATAGGCATCGCCGGACGGTTCTTCGCGACGCTTGTTTCTCCCAGGAGGCTTTAAATGCCTTTAATTCAGGAGACGCGTACCTCCGTGCCGCTCAAAATGGTTTAGCCAGAGCCACGGAGCAGTATGTAAAGGACATACGGGTAAGAAATTTTTGGTAAATATAGATATGCCAGTAGCCCCCGAGACTTGAAGCAGTGGAAATAACTGATTCGAGAATCATATAACATGCAGTTTCTTACCGAGAAGAATACCGCGTTGTCCCAGGAGCTGGAAAGGTGCAGGGCCCAACTAGAGGCCGCACGATCGGCAGCAGGAGGGTCTAAAGAGACCCCTGCAGGTAAACAATACTCTAGAATAATTAGGATTGTACGGATTTAAATGCCAATCTGACAAATTGTATTGTAGATGGCGCCGGACTCGATCCGGACAGGCAACAACTTCTACACCGGTTAGAGTCTGGTGAAAGCGTGCTAACAAAGGTGAGGCGGGAGAAGAATGATCTCCAGGATGCCAACACCAAGCTGGATGTTGAACTAAAAGATGTTCGTGGCCAGCTGTCGGACTCCAATAAGGAGAACCAGCGACTTCGACGCGGCATTTTTAGTAAGTGCTTAAGCGAACTCGTGAAAAAGGAGTTCGGCGAGGAAGACGACTAACAGAGTTATGTCTGTAGGTATGCTTACAGGTCGTCCTGCAGAGGAGATGCCCAGTTCAACGGGCGATCTTCTTCCCGAACTCTTGCAACTGCACGAACGCGTTCGGCAGGCGATGCGAGGTATTGCCCAAGCCTTGTGGCCTGCCCACTCCATACCCGAGGGCCTTGGAGAACTTGCGGAGAAGTTGAAGGGAGCTCGGCGGCGCTTCCGGTTGTGGAAGATATCGGCCTGCCGGCAGGGCGCTAGGGAGGCTTGGGCTATGGTGAACACCCGCTTTACGAAGTCGGACCCCAATGATATGGCCGAGGTTGGACCGGTGGGGCCGGACGGGAAGGAGATCCCTGTGAGCTTAGTATATGGCCAGGTAGAATTGGCCGCAAAGTATTCCCAGCAGGACTGTAAATTAGATAGCCTGTTAGATGGTATAGAAGAGGAATACAATCAGTCTTGATGACTATGTAATTTATAATTGACATGTGTAATGCCTTCTAGCTGGATTGTAGATCGTTTGTCGTTGCCGACCTTTTCGCTTCGACCTCGGGACCTGACGGTCCGGAGTGTGTCCGAATACCATAACGGTTATATAAGAACCGAGGTATGCGTGGAGACCAGGCGTAGGGGTCATTAGTGCTTTATCAGACAAGTGCCCAACTAGTTATGTTATATTACATGGTTAGTAAGAAACATCTTCCAGAGAGAATAGTTCCGTTAAGGGTTCCTTTCGCTGGGGTGGCGTGCCCTGAAGTGCACGTCCGGACTGCAAGTGCAGGAAAACATCTGGGGGCACGTATAAGTAAAAAAGGTTCATCTTTAGTTCACCGACCGAATATTCCCTTAAGAACGCTAGCTTTCGGCTTCACCCAGTCTGAGGTACACATCCGGCTTATCCGGCAGTAGCAATCACAGAGGTGCTCCCTTTACCGCCTAGCTGAACAATCGGGAACGTAGGGCTAAGCACAGGAGCCAGGCAACCCAGCTTGGCCAAAACTTAAGTCATATCGATGCATATAATGGTGAAGAAAAGGTGCATGCGGAAGTCTGACGCATGTGTTGGGTGTGAAACCCATATAAGCAACCTTCTGTTAAAGAAGCCCCCAGGTATAAGGAGCGCTGGCAGCGCGTCATATGATGAGCCTTTAAGGGCTATAAACGAAAGAGTAGGAGGAGACGAAAATAAAAAACAGAAAGATATATATAAAAATCGACAGAGGAAGGAGACAAACTCGGAGTTCGGCGCTAGGCATAGAATCTCCGGAGACGTGTTGCGTTCCATGGGTTCGGCTCGAGTCGGTTGTCCGACGCGTCTCGCAGGCGGTACGCTCCACCCATGAGGACTTGGTCAATTATGAAGGGACCTTCCCATTTGGCTTGAGTTTGTCCTTTTTCTTATCCGGCAGGCGTAGAACTAGTCCGCCAACATTGTAATTTTTGGCCCGTACTTCTCTGCTTTGACATCTTCGAGCCTGCTGCTGATAAAATGCGGAACGGGCTTTAGCCACGTCGCGCTCCTCCTCTAGGGCGTCCAGGTTGTCCTACCGATCAAGCTCAGCTTCTCTTTCTTCGTACATGCGCACTCGAGGTGAGTCATGAATTATGTCGCAGGGCAGAACTGCCTCCGCGCCATACACCATAAAAATGGTGTGAATCCGGTGGTACGATTTGGCGTGGTTCGCAGCCCCCAGAGTACGGAGTCGAGCTCCTCTACCCAGTGCATATTAGATTCCTTTAGGGACCGCACTAGTCTGGGTTTGATACCGCTCATGATGAGACCATTTGCATGTTCGACCTGACCGTTAGTTTGTGGGTGATAGACAGAAGCATAGTCGAGCTTAATGCCCATGTTTTTGCACCACAGCTTTACTTCGTCAGAGGTGAAGTTTGTGCCGTTATCGGTGATAATGCTGTGGGGGACACCGTAACGGTGTACAACCCCGGATATGAAGTCTATCACGGGTCCGGATTCGGCCGTCTTAATAGGCTTGGCTTCTATCCATTTGGTGAATTTATCCACCATGACCAATAAGTATTTTTTCTTGTGGGTTCCACCCTTAAGGGGTCCCACCATATCAAGCCCCCAGACCGTGAAAGGCCAAGTGATGGGGATGGTTCGGAGGGCGTTGGGTGGCATATGGCTTTGATTTGCAAAGAGCTGGCAACCGACGCATCGTTTGACCAAGTCATGAGCGTCTGCTCGGGCCGTCGGCCAATAAAAGCCCGTACGGAAGGCCTTGCTGACAAGAGACCGAGCTGCAGCGTGGTGGCCACTGAGTCCGGCATGAATTTCGGCCAACAGACTCCGCCCTTCCTCTTCAGAGATACATCTTTGAAGGACTCCTGTAGTGCTTTTCTTATATAGCTCTCCCTCGTGGACTTTATAGGATTTAGATCGCCGCACTATGCTGCGTGCCTCGTTTTGGTCCTCTGGGAGTTCTTGCCTAGTAAGGTAGGCTAGGAATGGTTCTGTCCACGGGACGATGACCGCCATTATTACGTGGGCTGAGGGTGTGATTTCGGTGGCGGGGCCTCCGATTATGTCGGGTTGTTCGGCGTCGGGTTGTGCGGTTATGTCCGGACCATTATCCGGGGGTTCCCCCTCCCATGCTACAGATGGCTTGAATAATCTTTCTAAGAAGATGTTGGGGGGGCGCATCTCGTTTTGCTCCGATGCGTGCCAGGATGTCTGCTGCCTGATTGTTTTCTCGGGCTATATGGTGGAACTCCAGTCCCTCGAACCGAATTGACATTTTTAGGACGGCATTGCGATAAGCTGCCATTTTTGGGTCTTTGGCGTCAAAGTCGCCATTTATTTGGGATATCGCGAGGTTTGAGTCCCCATGTACTTCCAGGCGTTGAATGCCCATGGATACTGCCATCCGGAGACCATGTAGAAGGGCCTCGTATTCGGCTGCATTGTTGGAGTCCGTGTACATAATTTGGAGTACATACTGGACTGTGTCCCCTGTGGGGGACGTCAAAACGACGCCAGCCCCTAGTCCGGCCAACATTTTGGAGCCGTCGAAATGCATGATCCAGTTTGAATATGATCCGTACTCTTTAGGGAGTTCGGCCTCTGTCCATTCGGCGACGAAGTCGGCTAGGACTTGCGATTTAATGGCTCGCCGTGGTTTGTAGGTTATGTCAAATGGGAGGAGCTCTATGGCCCATTTTGCTATCCGGCCCGTTGCATCGCGGTTGTTGATAATATCGTTGAGTGGTACTTCCGAGGCTACTATTATAGGACACTCTTGAAAGTAGTGCCGTAGCTTCCGGGATGCCATAAACACCGCGTATGCGATCTTCTGGTAATGCGGGTACCGTGATTTGCATGGTGTAAGGACAGTGGACACGTAGTAAACCGGCCTTTGAAGGGGGAGTTTGTGTCCGTCTATTGCCCCGCTCGATGACGAGTACTGCGCTAACAACTTGATGGGTTGCGGCGATGTACAATAACATGGGTTCGCCAGTGTCCGGCGTGGCCAGGACTGGGTTTGTTGCCAAGATGGCCTTTATTTCCTCGAGTCCGGCTGTGGCAGCATCTGTGCACTCGAAGTGTTCGATGCGCCTGAGAAGGCGGTAAAGGGGAAATGCCTTTTCTCCCAGACGGGAGATGAAGCGGCTTAAAGCCGCCACGCATCCGGTGAGTTTCTGTATTTGTTTGAGGTCTTTCGGGATATCCAATTGTGACAGAGCTCGGATTTTAGCTGGATTTGCTTCAATTCCTCTACCGGATACAATGAAGCCCAAGAGCTTTCCGGCTGGAACGCCGAAAACGCATTTTTCCGGGTTGAGCTTAATGTCGTATTTTCGGAGGTTGTCGAATGTGAGCCTCAAGTCGTCTACTAGAGATTCGACATGTCTTGATTTAACGACCACACCATCTACATATGCCTCCACTGTTTTACCGATCTGGTTTGCCAGACATGTTTGAATCATGCACTGATATGTTGCGCCGGCGTTTTTCAGCCCAAAGGGCAATGTGTTGAAGCAGAATGGGCCGTATGGTGTGATGAATGCTGCCGCGGCTTGGTCTGATTCTGCCATCTTGATTTGATGGTAACCGGAGTATGCGTTGAGGAAGCACAACAAATCGTGTCCTGCAGTGGCGTCGATGATTTGATCTATTCAAGGGAGGGGGAAGGGATCCTTTGGGCAAGCCTTATTAAGGTCTTTGAAATCGACACACAGGCGCCAGGATTTGTCCTTCTTTGGTACCATCACCAGGTTTGCTAGCCAGTCCGGATGTTTTATGTCTCTAATGAATCCGGCTTCCAATAACTTGGCTAGCTCCTCTCCCATGGCCTGTCTCTTTGGTTCGGAGAAACACCGAAGAGCCTGTTTGACAGGTTTGAATCCTTTCTGGATGTTTAGGCTGTGTTCGGCCAAACTGCGTGGGATTCCTGGCATGTCTGAGGGGTGCCAAGCGAAAATGTCCCAGTTCTCACGTAGGAACTCTCTCAGTGCGGCGTCTACATCAGGGTTCAGTCGTGCCCCGATGGAGGCCGTTTTATTAGGGTCCGTTGGGTGGACCTGGAATTTGACTATTTCGTCTGCTGGTTTGAAGGATGTGGATTTGGATCTCTTATCGAGTATCACATCATCCCTATTGACCGTGGATCGCAGCGTAGTCAGTTCCTCGGCCGCTAAGGTTTCGGATAGTGCCTCGAGGGCCAATGCGGCTGTCTTGTTCTCGGCGCGGAGTGCTATGTCCGGATCACTAGCAAGGGTGATAATTCCTTTTGGTCTAGGCATTTTAAGCTTCATGTACCCGTAATGGGGTATGGCTTGAAAAATTGTGAAAGTCTCCCGTCCTAGTATAGCGTGATATCCGCTTTTGAACGGGGCCACCTGGAACGTGATCTGTTTGGACCTGTAATTATCCGGCGTGCCGGATACCACATCTAGCGTGATCTTTCCGGTGCAGAGCGCTTCCTGACTGGGGATTATTCCTCTAAAGGTTGTGCTGCTTCGCTCAATGCGGTTCCAGTCTATTTCCATCTTTTGGAGGGTTTCCTCGTAAATGAGGTTCAATCCACTGCCTCTGTCCATGAGTACCTTTGCGAGGCGACAGCCGTCCATTATGGGTCTGAGGACCAATGCGGCTGGTGCTCTGGCTGCTCGAATTTTAGGCTCATCACTCGCGTCAAAGGTGATGGCAGTATTACTCCATGGGTTTATGGTCGCTACTTGATAGACTTCCGTGAGGCTGCGGAGTGTTCTTTTTCGCATGTTATTTGATGCGAAAGTCTCAAAGACTGTGAGAACTGAACTGAAATTCTCGGGCTGGTTTCCTTTGACCTCTGGAAATAGGAGGTCCTCGCCAACTTTGGCCACCTGCCGGAGTATCCAACATGCCCTGAGGCTGTGAGTTGGGGTAGCGTCGTCTGCACTGTGAATCTTGCAGGGTCCATCTAGCCACTTTTCCAGTACGGTTCCATGCCCCCTAGAGGGTTTTGATTTTTTAGCGTTTAGTCCGGGCGCCTTACTGCGGTGCGCCCTCTTGGTTCGTACGGGATTGCTATTCAGGGCCGGATTATCCCAAAATTCAATTTCGGTTTTCCGAGCAGTTTCCATGGCACAGTATTTTTGTACTATGGACGCTAGGTCAGCAAAGCATGTAATATTACGACGGCTGGTGGCGTTGAGTTTTCCCTTGTCCGTGCAATTACTGCAAAAGATTGAGATTGCATCTCCCTCGCGGCAGTCCTTTATCCTGTTCATAACCAGGAGGAATCTAGCCTAGTAATGATGTACTGATTCTTCGGGCATTTGCCTGATTTGGGAAAGATCGCTTAAGATCGGGTGGGTGGGTGTCGTTAAATCTGAGACCTCGCCCAATTTGTTGTTCGGAGGCCGAAGAACTTCCGGATTCTGAGATCCTGAGTCTTGGATGTTATCCAATTTGCCTGATTTTAAGCTCAGGTCTTGGATTGTATCCTTCCCTCCGCGGATATCCGGTATGGAGGGTTCGAGGATTTGGACATAGCTAGTCCTCAAGATAGATGAAGGGTCGCCGCATTGTGTCTCCTCCACTGCAACGTGGTGGGTGACCTGGGGAGAGTTAATTTCTCTTAGGTCGGGTTTAACCCCCACCTGGTCGTAATTTGTGGCGACGCCCAATGCGGCGATACGATCCAGGAGCTCGTTAACCAAAGAGAGCTCCATCGGATCCAATTGCTCGGGGAGTTCTGAGCCGACATGGAGGTTGCTTTTGATGACCCGGGAGGTCACCGTCGGCGCAACAGCCGAACAGGCGGTTGCGCGAAAACCACCTAGCCGGAGAGTTTGGCCGACAGCCAAAGCTCCTTTCGTAATGGCGCCGTCTTTAAAGACGGGAAGAGGCATCCTTCCTGATCGCGACGGCACAGAGGAACTCTCAATGAAAGCACCAATGTCGGTGTCAAAACCGGCGGATCTCGGGTAGGGGGTCCCGAACTGTGCGTCAAGGTCGGATGGTAACAGGAGACAAGGGACACTTTATTTTACCCAGGTTCAGGCCCTCTTGATGGAGGTAAAACCCTACTCCTGCTAGATTAATATTGATGATATGGGTAGTACAAGAGTGGATCTACCACGAGATCAAGGAGGCTAAACCCTAGAAGCTAGCCTATGGTATGATTATGTATGATGATGGTTGTCCTACGACTACAACCCTCCGGTTTATATAGACACCGGATAGGGTTAGGGTTTACACAGAGTCGGTTACAATGGTAGGAGATCTCGAATATCCGCACACCTAGCTTGCCTTCTATGCCAAGAAAAGATCCTTCCGGACACGGGACAAAGTCTTCAACTTTATATCTTCATAGTCCTGGAGTCCGGCTGAAGGTATAGTCCGGCTATCCGAACACCCCCTAATCCAGGACTCCCTCAACTGGCCACCCTCAATCAGAATCAGGAGAGCTTAGAGAGGATTGTAGAACAGAAGTTCTATGACTTGGATGTCAAAGTGACAGAAATTCAGTCTGCAGTGGAGCAACTTCAAGATGATATGCAGGAGAGGAAAGGGAAGACTACCACTGATGCATTTGCCAGAGTGCCACGAGCTCAGAGATCCAGTGCAATGCCAGTTCCTGACACAAGAGCCACCGCCTCAGCTCCAGCCACAGCACCAGCCCAACCAGCTCCAGCATCTACTTCAGCTCCAGCTCCAACCACGTCTACAGAAGCCTTCGTCCTTGGAGTGATCCAGACTCCACCACCACCAGAAGATCAAGCCTGAGTGTCGATTTAGCACTATGCATTTTCTAGGAACTTTTTGGTAACTTGTTGCCAAAGGGGGAGAAAAATGTATAGATCATAGGCTTCGAGAGAGAGAGAGTGTGTTGTTTTTCTCTCTTGCTTTATTTGGTGTTTTTTTCAAACATTGTTTGCTTTTGGTCGAGATACTTTGATATGCTTGTGAGACATTGATGATCATGTGTTTGATCATAAGCTACACGTATGCATGCTTGATATATCTTATGTATCTTATGTGATCATTCACTTTTCCTTGGTGATGAGTGCATGTATTTCATTATTATCATTTTGAGCGCTCCACCAAGATGTATGTGACATGGAAGAGTAACCCATAATTCTAACTCTTTGTGCATTTGCAGTCCAAAGCAAATTTTAAATATGCACAAATTTAGGGGGAGCTCTTACTTATCACATACTTCTCAAAGCGACGATATAATTCATTCTTATTATCACTTGTCGAAGCTTTTATCTATATGTTGTCATCAATTACCAAAAAGGGGGAGATTGAAAGTGCAACTATCCCTAGGTGGTTTTGGTAATTCATAACAACATATAGCTCATTGAGCTAATGCTATTCCAAGACATTTATTTCAGGAAAGCTCAATGATTGGCATGGCATGGATTGTGAAAGTGGAACCCTCAAAATGCTAAGGACAAAGGATTGGCTCAAGATCAAAAGCTCAAGACTCTTCATTTTACATTTTGGTGATCCAAGATCACATTGAGTCCATAGGAAAAGCCAATACTATCAAGGAGGGATGAGGTGTTGCTTAATGAGCCTTTTGCTTCATGTGCTTAATGATATGCTCCAAAATCCTCAGCTACTTTCCCACTTCCACATATGACCTAAACCCAAAGCCAAACTCGGTCCTACCGATTCTTTCTATCCGGCGCCACCGAATTTCACATGTCATAAGCCACTGCCAAACCCTAGCAAATCGGTTCTACCGATAGGGATCTCGGTCTCACCGAGATGGGATTGCAATCTCTCTGTTTCCTTTTCGTAACTTTTCGGTCTCACCGAAAGAGCGGATCGGTCCCACTGAGATTGCAATGTAAACTCTATGTTTCCCTTTTGTAACATTTCGGTTTCACCGAAAGAGCAAATCGGTCCCACCGAGTTTGCCTGACCAACTCTCTGGTTAGCCTATTACCAAATCAGTCTCACCGAGTTTGTGTAATCGGTCTCACCGAGATTACGTTATGCCCTAACCCTAACCATATCGGTCCTACCGAGTTGCATGTCAATCCCACCGAAAATCTCTAACGGTCACTAGGTTTACAATTTCGGTCCGACCGAGTTTGTTGATTCGGTCCCACCGAGATTGGTAAATTGTGTGTAACGGTTGGATTTTGTGTGGAGGCTATATATACCCCTCCACCTCCTCTTCATTCGTGGAGAGAGCCATCAGAACACATCTACACTTCCAACTCATATGTTCTGAGAGAGAACTACCTACCCTTGTGTTGAGGCCAAGATATTCCATTCCTACCATATGAATCTTGATCTCTAGCCTTCCACAAGTTGCTTTCCACTCAAATCTTCTTTCCACCAAATCCAAATCCTGTGAGAGAGAGTTTAGTGTTGGGGAGACTATCATTTGAAGCACAAGAGCAAGGAGTTCATCATCAACACACCATTTGTTACTTCTTGGAGAGTGGTGTCTCCTAGATTGGCTAGGTGTCACTTGGGAGCCTCCGACAAGATTGTGGAGTTGAACCAAGGAGTTTGTAAGGGCAAGGGGATCGCCTACTTCGTGAAGATCTACCGCTAGTGAGGCAAGTCCTTCGTGGGCGATGGCCATGGTGGGATAGACAAGGTTGCTTCTTCGTGGACCCTTCATGGGTGGAGCCCTCCGTGGACTCGCACAACCGTTACCCTTCGTGGGTTGAAGTCTCCATCAACGTGGATGTAGGATAGCACCACCTATCCGAACCACGGGAAAAACATCTGTGTTTCCAATTGCGTTTGAATTCTCCAAACCCTTCCCTTTACATTCTTGCAAGTTGCATGCTTTACTTTCCGCTGCCTCAGGTTGTAGCCGAGGCGCGTGTGAGGCCCCGGCGAACTTGCGCACCCCCTGGGGCAATGGAAGAGCCCGACAACGCCAAGGCGGGCACTCGTGCCGCCCATCCAACCGCTGCAACTTCACCACAGGAGGGAGCAAGCGCTAGCAGCACCCTGCAGGGGCGCGCTGGGGTGCAACCCGGCAGCCGCCAAGGCCGGGTGCCATGGCCGGAAGCTCCAGGCGCGGGGCACTCAGGTGGTGGCCCTGGTGGGGCAACCATCGATGCCTATGTGCCCCGCATGGCGAGCTCGGAGTACGTGTTCGGGGAGGGCCCCGGTGTGTTTTTCGGGCCAGGATGGCACGGCGGAATGCTTGAAGCAGGAGCTTTACACGAGTCACACGAAGGCTGAAAGGATCGAGAAGAGGTGTCTAGGGGGGTGATTAGACACTAAGTGCCAAAAGTTGGATTTTTTAATATTCTTAAGTTTAAGTGGAGTTTAAGCACAAATTTAACAATACATATCAAGCAAGCATGCAAAGAGTATATGAGCAGCGGAAAGTAAAGCATGCAACTTGCAAGAATGTAAAGGGAAGGGTTTGGAGTACTCAAACGCAATTGGAGACACGGATGTTTTTGGCGTGGTTCCGATAGGTAATGCTATCGTACATCCATGTTGATGGAGACTTCAACCCACGGAGGGTAACGGTTGCGCGAGTCCACGGAGGGCTCCACCCACGAAGGGTCCACGAAGAAGCAACCTTGTCTATTCCATCACGGCCATTGCCCACGAAGGACTTGCCTCACTAGCGGTAGATCTTCACGAAGTAGGCGATCTCCTTGCCCTTACAAACTCCTTGGTTCAACTCCACAATCTTGTCGGAGGCTCCCAAGTGACACCTAGCCAATCTAGGAGACACCACTCTCCCAGAAGTAACAAATGGTGTGTTGATGATGAACTCCTTGCTCTTGTGCTTCAAATGATAGTCTCCCCAACACTCAACTCTTTCTCACGGGATTTGGATTTTGTAGAAAGAAGATTTGAGTGGAAAGCAACTTGGGGAAGGCTAGAGATCAAGATTCATATGGTAGGAATGGAATATCTTGAGCTCAACACAAGTGTAGGTTGTTCTCTCTCAGAAAATATGTATTGGAAGTGTAGGTATGTTCTGATGGCTCTCTCCACGAATGAAGAGTGGGTGGAGGGGTATATATAGCCTCCACACGAAATCTAACCGTTACACACAATTTGCCAAACTCGGTGGGACCGAATGGTTAAACTCGGTCAGACCGATTCAGCAAACCTAGTGACAGTTAGGATTTTCGGTGGGACTGAGATGCAACTCGGTAGGACCGATATGGTTAGGGTTAGGGCATAACGTAATCTCGGTGTGACCGATTACACAAACTCGGTGGGACCGATTACACAAACTCGGTGGGACCGATTTTGGCAATAAGCTAACCAGAGAGTTGGTCAGGCAAACTCGGTGGAACCGATTACACAAACTCGGTGGAACCGATTTTGGTAATAAGCTAACCAGAGAATTTGCATTGTAATCTCGGTAGTACCGATTGCTCAAACTCGGTGAGACCGATTTTGGTAATGGACATACACAGAGAGATTACAATCCCATCTCAGTGAGACCGAGATCCCTATCGGTGAAACCGATTTGCTAGGGTTTGTGGCAGTGGCTATGACATCTGAAACTCGGTGGCGCCGGATAGAAAGAATCGGTGGGGCCGAGATTGACTTTTGGTTTAGGTCATATGTGGATGTGGGAAGGTAGTTGAGGGTTTTGGAGCATATCACTAAGCACATGAAGCAAGAGGCTCATTAAGCAACACCTCATCCCTCCTTGATAGTATTGGCTTTTCCTATGGACTCAATGTGATCTTGGATCACTAAAAATGTAAAATGTAGAGTCTTGATCTTGAAGCTTGAGCCAATCCTTTGTCCTTAGCATCTTGAAGGGGTTCCACATCCTCTAGTCCATGCCACTCCATTGTTGAACTTATCTGGAACATACTAGGTAAAAGTGTTAGTCCAATAAGAGATATGTTGACATTAATTACAAAACCACCCAGGGAGCACTTGTGCTTTCATCTCCCCCTTTTTGGTAATTGATGACAACATACATCAAAGCTTTAGATAAAGATATAGAGAATAGCAAGTAAAGCTTTGGAAAGACATGTAACATGCGTAGGCTCCCCCTACATGTATGCAATCATTTGAATATTGAATATAGGAGCATGTGAATGCATAAGCATGACAGAGTAAGCAATGTGTTACATGTATCTTTGCTATATGCATCAGAGCAAATGATGTGAATGTGAGAAATGTATCTTCATGCTCATGAGTCCTTCTTGCAAACAGTATGTACATCAGCAAGAACTTCTCATTCACATGACTGAGATGCATATACTTACCTTGTGGTTTTGAGTTGGCTTAGGATGGGATGAACCTGCACAAACAAGGTTAGATAACACAGATACACCTACTGACCAGAGCAAGCAAGAGAAACCACAAGAGAACCAAGACTGGGATGACATGTAGAATGAGTACTAAGTACCACATTAGATATAGACATGTCCCCAAAGGTAAAGATATGCAATAAAATCGGAGATTTCCTTCCCTTAGATGTCTTGCTCCCCCTGAATCTGCATGGGATATTGGGAGAAGATAGGAAACAGAAAATCAGAGCAACAGAAAAGAAACAACAGAGCTTGAGCTAAAGCAAGCAAGCAAACATGTCTTTCCCCTCTTAAAGACATGTGACATCTCTCCTCTTGAACACCAAGCATCTGGGGTCTTTGATGATATTACTTTCTCCCCCTGAGTATTCTCTCTTTCTCCCCCTATAGGAAAGATTAAGCTTTGATGTGATCTCTCTCCCCACCTTTGACATCAATTTCCAAGAAGGGCTCTTCTGGACATATGATACAAATGGGTTGGTCCTTGAGTCACATAGTAAAGCAGCATGTCTAATATGATGCTGGTAGAGGACAAGAATCATTGAGTGGAGCTAGAGCAAACAGAAATCGGGAATAAGTGGCAAGTTGGTTTTCTTGTGATGGAATCGGTGACTCTGAGTTGTGTGCTTCGGTTGCACCGAAATATTTCGGTTAGACTGAAGAAAACAAACCGGTGTGACCGAGTTCATCAGAGTGAAACCACTCATCACCTCAGCTCACTAGACAAGTAAGATCTCACAAGGATTTGCAAGGAATTAACTGAAAGATTTGCAATGAATTGGATGCAGAAAATGGAGAACAAAAAGGAAAGAGAAGAAAAGATCTAGATGAAGTTTTTTTTGAAAGGGGAAACAAATATGCAAATGACAAATGCAATGACACAGAAAATAACTCAAGAGAACTTCATCTAGAGTTGGGCGGCGACAAAGTCACCTATGTTAGAGTATATTGACTTAGGAGTCAAGTGAGAGCACTTGATCATAGGTCATACTCATCGTTTAAGCTCAAAATGGGTTTACCATTTTTCGTTTAAGCATCTTGATGTATTCACATCTTGTCGAGTTGCTTTGACTCATGACTTGGAGTAAAGCTTCTCTAAGGTGGAATAACATACCTTGGGTGGTGGTGTGGATCTTGCTCATGTAGTTGAACTTGTGTGGGTTGCTCAAGGTTGATGTAGTTCATCAAGTGTTGGGAGCACCACTTGGAGTTTGAGTTCATCTACCTACATGGGTTAGTCTTGCAAGGAAGAGCACTTGTGTATCCCAAAATGACAATCATGAGACTCAACATAGAATTTGTCAAAGGATATGTTTGAATGGTTTCGTGCTTCCTTGTCTTCAACCACCATTGTGTAGAGACTTGGTGATGTAGAAATTGCTCAAGATGTGAGTGATTTGAAATCTCATAGATTTAGATTCATCCAAGTACCTACACGGGTTAGATAACATGCAAGGTACAAATATATCCAAGACATATGAATAGCATCATAATAGAAATATCGAGGATTAGTCATAGGCTCATGCCCCGCATGTATCAAATGGAGTTCCTACTCCAAGTTTGAAGCATCAATGATGTTCAATTCACCTCTCAACCTGCAAAACACTTCCTCATCAAGTGGTTTAGTGAATATATCCGCCAATTGCTTATCGGTGCGAACATGCTTAATGTTAATGTCCCCTTTGGCAACATGATCTCGAATGAAATGATGACGAACTTCAATATGCTTAGTTTGAGAATGTTGCACGGGATTGTGAGCAATCTTAATATCACTTTCATTGTCACATAGCAATGGAACATGTTTCACAAATATCCCATAATCTTTAAGAGTTTGGGTCATCCAAAGTAATTGAGCACAACATGAACCAGCGGCAATGTATTCCGCTTCGGCGGTGGATAAGGATACCGAGTTTTGTTTCTTGGAAGACCAAGATACAAGAGATCTACCAAGGAATTGACAAGTACCCGAAGTGGACTTTCTATCAACCTTGTCTCCGGCATAGTCCGAATCGGAGTAGCCGACAAGATCAAAAGAGGATCTCTTAGGATACCAAATGCCAAAATTTGGTGTATGGATTAGGTATCTCACTATCCTTTTCACAGCCTTAAGATGACATTCTTTAGGAGCAGCTTGATATCGTGCACACATGCACACACTTAGCATAATATCGGGACGTGAGGCACATAGATATAACAATGAACCAATCATAGAGCGATAAACTTTTTGATCAACCAGTTCACCATCTTTGGTCAAATCAAGATGTCCACTAGTAGGCATGGGTGTAGTCATACCTTTGCATTCTTGCATATCGAACTTCTTGAATAAGTCCTTAGTGTACTTCGTTTGAGAGACAAAGGTACCTTCCTTAGTTTGCTTGATTTGCAAACCGAGAAAGAATTTTGAGTTCACTCATCATAGACATCTCAAACTTCTCCGACATTAGCTTTCCAAACTTCTCACTAAAATGAGGGTTAGTTGAACCAAATATGATATCATCAACATAAATTTGGCACACAAATAGTTCTCCATTAACCCTTTTAGTAAAAAGAGTAGAATCAATTTTACCAATTTCAAAGCCTTTTTCAATAAGGAACTTGTTCAAGCATTTATACCATGCTCTAGGAGCTTGTTTAAGACCATAAAGGGCCTTGTGAAGTTTGTAAACATGATTAGGTTTCTTAGGATTGACGAAGCCGGGAGGTTGCTTAACATAAACTTCCTCCTCAATTTTGCCATTTAGAAAAGCACTTTTAATGTCCATTTGGTACAAGGTGATATCATGGTGATTAGCATAGGCAAGTAAGATGAGAATGGACTCAAGTCTAGCAATGGGAGCATATGTCTCACCATAGTCCATACCTTCAACTTGTGTGTAGCCTTGGGTGACGAGACGTGCTTTGTTGCGAACCACTTGTCCATCTTCATCTTGCTTGTTGCGAAACACCCATTTGGTACCAATGATGTTGTGGTTGTTGTCGGGCTTCTCGACCAATGTCCACACTTGATTTCTCTCAAAGTTGTGTAGCTCTTCATGCATAGCGTTTATCCAATCCGGATCCTTCAATGCTTCTTCAACCTTCATAGGTTCAATGCTAGAGATGAATGAGTAATGTTCACAAAAGTTAGCTAAACGAGTTTTAGAGCGAGTGATTCTCCCGGTTTGGATATCATTATAGATTTGATCGACGGGATGATCTTTGGCAATTCTTGCTCGAACTCGTGAAAGCTTTTGCTTGGGTCGGGGTGGAACATCCTCTTCATCTTGTTCTTCTTCTTGGCCTTCTTCATTGTTGACGTTGTCGTTCTCTTGTGGTGGTGGAGAAGGAGGTTGTTGATGTTCATCTTGGTGTACTTCCTCGTTTTCTTCATCTTGGCGTATCTCACTTGTGGATGCTTTCGTATCAACTCTTGGTTCACCTTGTCGTGAGGTAGAAGCTTCCACTTGGACGGACGAGGTACTCTCTTTCATTTCCGTTGGACGAATCTTGCCAGTGGACAAGTCTTGAATTGCTTCCGAAGGGTCTTTGTCTCCTACATCAATTGGCAATTGCTCTACTCGCGAGCCGTTAGATTCATCAAACTTCACATCTACCATCTCTTCAACCTTTCGGGTGAAGTTGTTGTAGACACGGTAAGTGTGAGAGTTTGAGCCATAACCAAGTAGGAAACCTTCATGAGATTTAGGAGCAAATTTAGAACGACGATGCTTATCAAGAATGTAGCACTTTGAGTCGAATACTCGAAAGTATCCAACTTGGGGTTTGTTACCGGTGAGGAGCTCGTATGCTGTCTTGCCGAGTAGCTTGTGAAGATACAAGCGATTTGTTGCATGACAAACTGTCTCAACCGCTTCCGCTCAAAAGTGCTTTGGCGTTTTGTACTCATCAAGCATCGTTCTTGCCATCTCGATAAGAGTCCAGTTCTTCCTCTCAACAACTCCATTTTGTTGAGGTGTGTACGTAGCCTAGAACTCATGTGAAATCCCTTCTTCGTCAAGAAAGGTGTCCACATTTGCGTTCTTGAACTCCGTTCCGTTGTCGCTCCGAACCTTCTTGATCTTCACGTCAAACTGATTTTGGGCCTTCCTAGCGAAGTTTTTGAAGATCTTTTGGACCTGCGATTTGTCATCAAGAAAGAACACCCACGTAAATCTTGAAAAATCATCAACTATGACTAGACCAAATGAGTTACCACGGAGACTCTTGTAGGCATTTGGACCAAAGAGATCCATGTGAAGTAGCTCGAGTGGTCTTCTTGTGGTCATGATGTTCTTTGCGCGGTGACTTCCTCCAACTTGTTTTCCTGCTTGACAAGCACTACAAAGTCTATCCTTGTCAAATATGACATCTTTTATTCCAAGGATATGATCACCTTTAATAAGCTTATCAAGATTTCGCATTCCAACATGACCTAGTCTTCTATGCCACAACCAGCCTTTAGAAGATTTAGCAATTAAGCAAGATTTAGGTTGAGCCTTTTTAGTGAAATCAACAATGTAAAGATCTCGTCTACGTATACCGGTAAAGACCATTTTATAATCGTCTCCATGAAACACTTGGCAATCTACTTCAGTGAATAAGACATTGAAACCGAAATCCGCAAGTCTAGAAACTGGAAGTAAATTGTATCCAAGGGATTCAACGAGCATGACATTTTGTATGGAGCTATCATGTGAGATGGCCACCTTACCCTTTGAATTATCACCAAAAGTGACATATTTTCGAGGGCCGTCATTTTCAGCAAGCTCACGGGACATCTCTTCATCTCCGGTCATATGATCAGTACATCCACTATCAAGGACCCATTCCTTTCCTCCAGCCATGTAGCCGCGAGGATTTGCCATAAGACCAAAATGCCTCATTGCATCATCAATATCATAGTCACTATCATCATCTTCCTCATAGTATCCATGTTCAACATCATCTTGTGATTGATCAATTCCTAGAGAGGGTAATTCATTAGATAAATGCTCATCACAATTGTTACCTTTATGAATTCTAATAGCTTTGGATATGATATCGCTAATGATTCCAACATTTCCTTTAGCACGCATGAGATTGTTTAGCTCAAATAGACAATCACCAAAATTAGGATCACTAGAATTCATCTTACTCAAGGCAATAGACTTATGGAGAATTTCGTCTAAGTTTTTCAAGGAATAGCTTGGAAATTGTTCCTCAAGAAATTTCCATATAGTATAGGCACAATCAAGAGTAGGCAAACTAGCAATCAAATTTTTGGGCAATCCTCTTATGATAAGATTGATGGTTCTAAGATTGCGAATCATGTCAATATCTTCATCTAGGGTAGGGTGCAAAGGATCAATATGAGGTGGACAAGGACTAGCAATGTACTTGTTCAAATGATATTCATTGAAAATCTCAAGCATTTCATTTTTCCACTCATGAAAATATTCTCCATCAAGAATAGGCACTCTATGTCTAAGACTTCCCAAAGTAGACACATCCATCTTCCTCCAATGGTGTTTAAACCAAGGCAATGGAGACCAAAGCTCTGATACCAATTGAAAGGATCGAGAAGAGGTGTCTAGAGGGGGGTGATTAGACACTAAGTGCCAAAAGTTGGATTTTTTAATATTCTTAAGTTTAAGTGGAGTTTAAGCACAAATTTAACAATACATATCAAGCAATCATGCAAAGAGTATATGAGCAGCGGAAAGTAAAGCATGCAACTTGCAAGAATGTAAAGGGAAGGGTTTGGAGTATTCAAACGCAATTGGAGACACGGATGTTTTTGGCGTGGTTCCGATAGGTGGTGCTATCGTACATCCACGTTGATGGAGACTTCAACCCACGGAGGGTAACGGTTGCGCGAGTCCACGGAGGGCTCCACCCACGAAGGGTCCACGAAGAAGCAACCTTGTCTATTCCATCACGGCCATCGCCCATGAAGGACTTGCCTCACTAGCGGTAGATCTTCACGAAGTAGGCGATCTCCTTGCCCTTACAAACTCCTTGGTTCAACTCCACAATCTTGTCGGAGGCTCCCAAGTGACACCTAGCCAATCTAGGAGACACCACTCTCCAAGAAGTAACAAATGGTGTGTTGATGATGAACTCCTCACTCTTGTGCTTCAAATGATAGTCTCCCCAACACTCAACTCTCTCTCACAGGATTTGGATTTGGTAGAAAGAAGATTTGAGTGGAAAGCAACTTGGGGAAGGCTAGAGATCAAGATTCATATGGTAGGAATGGAATATCTTGAGCTCAACACAAGTGTAGGTGGTTCTCTCTCAGAAAATATGTATTGGAAGTGTAGGTATGTTCTGATGGCTCTCTCCAAGAATGAAGAGTGGGTGGAGGGGTATATATAGCCTCCACACAAAATCTAACCGTTACACACAATTTGCCAAACTCGGTGGGACCGAATGGTTAAACTCGGTCGGACCGATTCAGCAAACCTAGTGACAGTTAGGATTTTCGGTGGGACTGAGATGCAACTCGGTAGGACCGATATGGTTAGGGTTAGGGCATAAGGTAATCTCGGTGTGACCGATTACACAAACTCGGTGGGACCGATTACACAAACTCGGTGGGACCGATTTTGGTAATAAGCTAACCAGAGAGTTGGTCAGGCAAACTCGATGGAACCGATTACACAAACTCGGTGGAACCGATTTTGGTAATAAGCTAACCAGAGAATTTGCATTGTAATCTCGGTAGTACCGATTGCTCATACTCGGTGAGACCGATTTTGGTAATGGACATACACAGAGAGATTACAATCCCATCTTGGTGAGACCGAGATCCCTGTCGGTGAAACCGATTTGCTAGGGTTTGTGGCAGTGGCTATGACATCTGAAACTCGGTGGCGCCGGATAGAAAGAATCGGTGGGGCCGAGATTGACTTTTGGTTTAGGTCATATGTGGATGTGGGAAGTAGTTGAGGGTTTTGGAGCATATCACTAAGCACATGAAGCAAGAGGCTCATTAAGCAACACCTCATCCCTCCTTGATAGTATTGGCTTTTCCTATGGACTCAATGTGATCTTGGATCACTAAAAATGTAAAATGTAGAGTCTTGATCTTGAAGCTTGAGCCAATCCTTTGTCCTTAGCATCTTGAAAGGGTTCCACATCCTCTAGTCCATGCCACTCCATTGTTGAACTTATCTGAAACATACTAGGTAAAAGTGTTAGTCCAACAAGAGATATGTTGACATTAATTACCAAAACCACCCAGGGAGCACTTGTGCTTTCAAAGGCTCCGCAGACCCCTTCAGCAACGACGACGGGGTACAACAGGTATCGCGGGAGCAGGCATACACTAACAATGGGTTGCAGGTGGACCAGACCGCGACGGTAGCTGGAGACCCGGGGGTGGTGGTTCCGCCCTTGGCCGGAGCGGAGCGCCGGGGGCTGCGCATGGGGGGCTCCTAGCCACAACCTCCCCCACGACGCGTGGGGAAAGGCGCCGTGCGGAGGTAGGTCCTCTGCCGGGGGAAGAGCTGGAGAGCCCTTTTCCCCCGGCAGAGGGCCCGTGGTCACCGGGGGCTCCGCTAGTGCCCCCCTTGCCCCTTGGCCTCGTCCTGGTTTCCGGATGACCCAATGGTGGTCGGGGGTGGCGCACGGCGGGGCCCCCGTCTAGCGATATGAAGTAAGGCTCACGCCTATGAAGGTCTCTGCTCGTGACACTCTCACGTAATAATGAGTGGAGCTGTACACGCCCCAGAGTCTCCGGAGTGCCGCCGTCGGGCCTCGGGGGCTCCCGCCCACGTCCTAGTGGAAGCACCATGCTCCGCGCTGGCCGTCGACACTGTCCCCCAATGACTATGCTCACAACCAATGATAGCACTTAGCTTCGCGTTGGTGGAAGACAAGAAGACTAGCTAGGTGCTGGACATGACTATTTGCTTTGACCTTTTCTCTATAGCCCCAAATTCGCAGCCTTTGATTTTGGATTTTAAGTTGAATTTTCATTAGCAATCGCGGGGGGTGCCTTTTCTCGTTCGTGTTGATTTCGTGAGTTTCTGGATTCGTGCTTTGTTTTGGGATTTGCATCTGCTACCTCACCCCTTCCGAGCACCTCGCGAGCGGGGGCTGGGCGCGGCATGCACGCACTATGCGCGCACCTCGCCATGACTGGTGCTCGCTTCTCACGAGGCCCACTCGGGCGAACCAGCAGACTCCTCGAGAGATCAAAACCTCACGAGCCTGCAAAGGACTCCCCTCGGGAGAAACGCACACCTGTAGCTGCCAAATCGGTTTGAAGCCCGTTTGGACCAAGGTAAGTTACGGCAGTGAGTCCCTAGGGGGCTCGTGAGCTCGTAGAAGCACGTTTCAAGCCTAATCTAAGAAGTAAAATGATAGTTTGTTTACATGAGGGGCTCCCCCTCCCCGAAATGCTCTTACATCATGAGGGCCTGTCCCTAAGCTTTTACATGCAGGTTCAGGATAAAGGAGCGCGGGCTCAGTCGGACATCTCGCTCGCCGCGTCTTCTGAATCACTCCTAGACATGCTGCTTGCACTGTCACTGGCGCTATCTTCGGCATCATCGACCGCGCCGCCCTCATCTGCCACGACCACTACCGTGTCATCATCGGAAGAAAAGGCCCTAACCAGGGCATCCACCTTGTCGTCCACCCAGTGCGCTAGGTTGTCCCGGATGACCTCGGGCACCGGGGCGATGGCGGCGTCAAAATCGAAGTCAGGATTGATGTTCTGGAGATGGCTGAAAACGCGGGAAAACGCGCGCCCAAGGAGACCCCGACTCTTCTCCTCGACAAGCTCGCGAGCCCTCTCCGCCCGGTTCTCCGGGTGCGTCACGACGTCGGTGAAGAAGCGGAGGTGGTTGGCATAATCTTCCGCGTGGGGATGAGGGGCGTGCTCTTCACAAATAGCGCCCAGCGCCCGGTTGGCACTCGTCCCGAGGTCCCGGAGCATGGGGGCGTGCTCGCGCTGCAACGTCTATCGGCGGATCGCCTCCTCCCTACTCTGCTACGCGATGGACTCAGCAGCAGTAACCCGCTGCTGAAGTGGGAACAGTTCAGCTCGGGCGGAGGCCAACTCGGCCTATGCAGATATCAAGGCAGCCGTGGCGGCCTTCTCGCGCTGCTCCGCCCCGGCCAGCCTCGACCTGAGGGCGGCAGTCCTGCCCTCAGCTTCGGCTTCCGCGAACCTCAGCTTCAGGTTGTACACATTGGCAAGATCGGCGCGGGCCTCGGTTACCCTACGATCAACTTCCTCCTTGGTCCTAGCCTCGCGCGCAGTGGCAGCATCTTCCGCTTGGGAAACTTGGCGCTCCTCGTGTCCAACCGCTCAAGCTCGAGGCTGCGCTCCGTGGCCTCCAGCATCAGCGCTTCCTCGAGCCTCAAGATCTACTCCTCGTCGGACGGCTCCTCCTTCATCGACGCCAAGGCAGCCCTACGCGCCTCCACTTGCTGCTCCAGGGAGGCATTCAGGGCATGGAGCTCCTTCCGGCGCTTCTCGGCAACCTCGCAGCGGTGGTCTGCCTCCCTGGCCTCCTCCAAGGCTCGGGTGCTATCCTCACGCGAGGTTGCGAGGGACGCTTCGGCCTCCGCGTTGGCGTGCTCGCGCTGGAGGCACCCGAGGTTGACGGCCACCTTCAGTTGACGCCACTCGTCCGCCAGCCGAAGGCCCTCGGTCTCAAGTCGGGCGTCAACATCCACAAGCTCCTCCCCAAGCCGACTCAGCGCACCCATCGCCTCTCGGAAAAGCTCATGACGGACAACGCCCCTCTTGCGCGCCCGCTCGAACGAATGACCAGGCTCGTCCTCCGCGCCGAAAGCCGCTGGAGAAATCCTTAGAGGCACGCTTCCCCCCGGCAGGGGGCTGGAGGCCGGCACCTTTCTAGTTGTCCTTCGGGTCTCAGCAGGGGCCCAGAGGGGCGGAGGGTCGTTGCATGAAGAAGACGCCAGGGCCGAGGTCACCCAGCTGCGGTCAATAACCAGAGGAGGAGACCTTGGGACACCTTCAGCACCCCAGGCAAGACCGCAAGGGAGGAACGGCAAGAGCGCAGGGTCAAGATACTAGGCCGGCACGTGCGCCTCTCCGGCCTACCTTGCGCCGAGTCCGGCAGGCCGGCTAGAGGTGTTCAGGACCAGCGGAGGACTCGAGGCAGGAGGAGGTTGCTTCTCAGGAGATTTCACCGCCTTAGCAGAAGGAACCCTGAGGAATCATGGTCAGGAAGGGAAGTAGCACTCAAAAAATGACAAAAAAAGGTACTCACTCGTCCACGGCGATCTATTTCCTCTGTTTCAATGGCCGGAAGGCATCACCACTGTAGCTTGGAGACCCTTTCCTCTTCCGGAGTGCATCGAAGTTCAGCTGGAGCCGGCCGAAGCCCGGGGTACGGTCACCAGCTCCGGGCTCAGCTGGGGAAGATCCCGACTGCGTGGAGACCTTGGCCTCCGCCCCATGGCGACCTGTCGGGGCCTCGGGGGTTGTGGCCTCAGGAGCATCGGGTTGCGACGCCCCTCTGGCAGCTTCATCAGGACGACTCTCCTAGGAGACGTGGGTCGGCCCTCCGGGAGTCCCGAGCAGCGCCGATCCATCGGCAGCCTCGTATCCAACGCTCGATGGCGCTCGCCCCCTGCGCCCACTTCTGGGGTGAGCCTCGCGCTGGTGGCAGGAAAGGGAGCCACAAAGACGGGGTTCTCGCGAGGCCCCTCAAGAGCGGCCGGACGTAGTCCCCGTTCATCGAAAGGGGGCATCTACCTCGCGAAATCCACCTTGTTTGAGCAGCAGTACAAGAGACAACCCTCCTCCGGCATATTGGCTGGCGACGGGTCGCCCGTCACGATCTCGAGCACAGTTCGTTGCGCCTCAAGAGGAAGCCCGGACTCATGAAGCCTCATGCGGTCCTTGTTGTCGGACAAGGCCCACATTGGTCGAGAGTGGCGCTGGAGCGGGGCAACACGACGCTGGATGAACTCCTTCACTACCATGGGCACAGTCATGCCAAGATCCTTCAGCCTCTTCAACCGAAGCCAGACGTAGGCAAGACGCGGGTCGGTGAGCCTCTCGTGGCCCCAGCTAGAGCTGGGAACGGCGGGTGCCGACGGGAGCGAGAGCAGGGGGCTGGGCACGCTGACATCCACGAATACCCACCGCTGCCGGAACCCGCTCGCAGGCGGCGGAAGCTCGAAGTCAATCCCCGAGCCGGCCGTCGCAGCCACAGCCTGGAAGCTCAGGCACCCCGAGCACTGTCGAGGGTCAGCTAGGTGCAGCGAGAAGAAATGACGAAGTAGGGCCACAGAAGGAGCAATGCCCACCATGGCCTCGCAGACGAAGGCAAAGACAGCAAGAAGGACGATGGATTGGGGATCTAAGTGCAGCATATGGATCTGGTAATGGGAAAGCACGACGTTTAAGAAGGAGGAGAAAGGGGGAATCAAGCCGACCCATAGGGTGTCAAGGAGGATGGGGACCTCAGTGACTGTCCTATCAATGGAGGCGCGGGATGCGGGCCAGGCCACCATCTTCCCCCATTCGTTGAAGTCGGCAGCGAGTGCTGGGCGGACCTTGCCCATGGCTTCCTGGTTGAGCACCACCGACCGCCCGACAGCTGGCTCGAAGGCCGGAGGTGGTTCGGCTGAGGACTGGAGCTTCTTCTTCCCCTTCTTTGTTCGGCTCGGCGCCATGGTGACGGAGAGAACAGAGCTCAGGTCAGATTGGAAGAAGGGGCTGTTGTTTCGAGGAGACGGAAGAGTTGGGGAAGCGCGTCGCCAGCAATGAAGGAATAATTGTGTTGGTCGCGGTGGCCGCTTAGCCAGACGGATATCAAGGCTGCGTGGGGAAGCGGCGGCGCCCACATCCCGTCAGTCGCCACGCGTCAATCAAGGCCGCAGGCGGTTGGGGCCCGCGGCGCTCCACACTTGCCCTTCGGCTTCGCCTCGAAGCCAAGTCCGAGCGCGCCTTGGGCCCGGGGGCTACTGTCAGTGTTCTGGGAACGGGGGTCCCTAGACTTGCCTGCTTGCGGCCCACGGCGTGGCTCCTCCAGCGGCCTGGTACGGCCCATCTTCACCAGCAAACACTCAAGATCCTCGCGAGGAGCCGAGCCTCGCGTGGCGGACGACACAAGACCTCTTCAGGGGCGGCCTCACTAGGCCGGCTCACGAGGAGCGGAGAGATCAAGGCGGGGGCACCTCAGGAGGTTCCCATGACGTGAGCCATGACGACCAAGGCCAGGTGGGCGCCAGCGGGCGCGAAGTACCCGTTGCCTCTTTGGTGCTAAAGGGGCAAGCACATGCGAGGAGTCCCGAGGCATCAGGCAAAGGTTTCCACATCGGTGCAATGAGACCAAGACCAGCAGGACGGCAGGACGGAGGTCATCGCGGAGCCCACGACGGCGTCACCACCAGAGCCTTTGGCAGGCGAAGACCACCTTTTGTCAGGATAGCTTGTACTAGTTGTCCCCCTTCAAACTGACCGTTGTGGGATCCCTTCCCGCCTAATATTTGGGGAGAGGACCGGGACCTCTATAAATAGGACTAGCCAACACCTTAGAAGGGGACGGATCATTGAGATCACCCTTGACCGCACAAGCTCACCGAGCTCAAGAACACCTCTCGTCAGGAGGCTGTTCATCCCTTGTACTTGTTCATCCTCAGCCTACTAGGCAATCCACCACACCACACTGGAGTAGGGTATTACACCACATCGGTGGCCCGAACCAGTATAAACTCTTGTGTCCCTTGTTCTTCGGGATCGGCGAGCTGAGCTTTGAGATCGTGGTGAGGGCGAGAGAGCTAGGGGGAGAGAGATCTTCGTGCGCACCCCTGAGTTTGAACCTTAAGGGTTTTGCCGGAACCCGTGATTCGACAATCACACATAATAAAGTTCAGAAATAACTCAATTATTTTCAATGAACAATCTGATCATAAACCCACAATTTATCGAACCCCAACAAACGCATCGCAAAAGATTACATCAAATTGTTCTCCGAAGATAACATTGTATTGAATATAAGAGAGAGAGAGAGAGAGAGAGAGAGAGAGAGAGAGTCGTCTAGCTATTGCTATGGACCCCTATGTCTTGTAAGGAACTATTCGTGCATCATCAGAGAGGCAGCAAGGTTGATGTAAAGGCGCTCCATGATCAATGCCTCCCCCCCCCTCCGACAGAGTACCAGAAAAGGCATTCAGATGGGATCGCGGAAGAACTCTTCCATGCATAGGACACAATTTTTCATTTAATGGTTTAACAACTAAACTCTTCCATGCTTAGGACAATTTTTTTATTGAAGTGTTTTGCATTGGTCCGCGCACTTGGCATTGGTTCTTCGTAAGGTCACAAGCTCCTATCTCTCTTTTTAAATACCTTGCCACATCATATTTTTTTACCTATGTGGCATGCTTAGCACCGATACATCATGAAGCACTCGGAAGGATGTAAACCTGGACGGAGGCAGTACTTTGCACTATATACATAGACCAATATATTGTATATGCATATCACTAGTATATAAGTGGTGGTAACATAGACTAGTGTTATATCCATAATTTTTTTAACATGGTTATATGCATAACTAATCTAACTTAACAATAATCTAAAAGTTTCTCTCTAGTGGTCTTATCCGTGTCTTTGTGCACCTCAGCATCTCCTCCACCAATAGCAAACCCCCCGGCCCTATGGCTCCATATTTTGTCCCGCCTTATCCACATCCCGAAACCACCACCAGCTCCTCCGCTTCCATCGGTCTTCCACCAACGCCTAGCTTCAGCGGAACCGTACCCCCATCCCCTCCCCACCGCATGGCCGCGGCGCTCGCCTCCTCCCGCTGCTGCCGCCGCCCTTCGCTTCTTACCACTGATCGCCGCCGAAGCTCCGTCGCCCGGTGTGCGCTCTCCGGCGGGGTTAGGATCTTACAACTCATTACGGTCGTACTAGTAGTAGTCGCTGGAAGATAGCTCCTGGTAGAAATTCGGCTTCTGGATGATGCATGCCAATGTGGCTCAGTATTGCTGCATTTCTAAATCCAGTTATGCCCGGGTATTTATTGATGCGATGGGAATGTTTTTAATTATGTGGTGAATGTAAATCTTGGGTGGGTGGATATTTACAAACTATGCAATTTGGCCTGAAAGTGAAAGATGGTACTGAATGTTGGTGCACAAACACGACCAATGTTACTGTTTTCTGGATGACACAAAGTTGAATATTACTTCAAAATCTATATCTATATCTATATCTATACCTATATATATATATATATATATATATATATATATATATTATATACTAATAAAAGAAATATATATTTTTAGTCCGTCATGCTATTTTGTAGAAAAACCCCTGGCGTTTCTGACATTAAACCCGCAGTACATATCAAATGTTTTTTAAATACTCATATCTTTTAAACCGTAACTCCAAATTTAACATGTTATATATGGAATTTGATCAGAAAAATATGTAGAATCTGAATATGATGTTATTTTACCTGTTAACAATTTTAAAAAACTATCTAGGCTGCAATGTTGATCAACAATGCATTATTCGTCTTTTTTTTCATACTGGTAGTGATTCAGATTGGGGATGAACACCTCAGCAAAATCAGGATTGGTCATAAAATTCAATATAAATTTGCTAGAGACACCCAATAAATAAGGACATGCATGACAAGAAATAAAAGAAGGACCCAATAAAAAAGGAATGTCCGCTATAAAATAAATAAAAGAGAAAATGCGGAGGAGATCCGATATAGATCAGATGTTGTGCTATTCTCCTATATATAAGAAATAAAAAGAGAGGATATGCATGACAAAATAAAATAAAAGACAAGTTTGATAAGATATAAACAGTAATAAAACAGGGACCAATACCTATGACATGTATGGCAAGAAATAGTGATAAAATAGGGGCGCAAGTACTTGCGTCAATAGGAGACCATAAAAAGATGTTCTTTTCCAGACAAAAAAACATCTCTTCTTATGATTAAAAAATCCTGTATCTTTTTAACAACTTTTGTAACAACTTTTCATGTATTTAAGAAATAGTTACAAATTCTCAGATTATAGAACATTTTTTATAAATTAAGAGCGTGTGGTATCTTTTTCTCCAGTTGCAACGCACGGGCTTTTTTGCTAGTGAATGCTAGAAGAAATCATGTGTAAATTTAGTTCATGTTGCTGTTGAATTAGGGATGTATGTATATGCACTAAATATAGTTTGAGAAAGTGGGGATTTTCGCAAAACATGAGTCTGGGGGCACGAGGGGTAGCAATTTATCTTTTTCTGGACATCAATATCTTGGTCTTGCTTGACATTAATTTGAAGTTCAGGTGAAAATGGAATAAGTGTAACCAAATGATAATTTTGTGTAATTCATGAAAATGGTTCGAGCATTGAGTTCTTCGTTAGGATTGGAACGTGTAGAATTGTTTTTTTTCCAAAGTATCTCCTTTGGTTATTAGATTTCTCCGTTTCTGCCGTTGGATATTTGCGCAGATGATTAGATATTATAGCACATATGGAACCATCCAGTAATGCTGTAGTAATACAGTTTACATATAAAAGGGCAGCCCGGTGCACGCAGCTCCCGCTTGCGCAGGGTCCGGAGAAGGGTCCGACCACTTGCAGTTTACATATATGGCCCTTAATTTTCTTTTCCTGGATATATTTTGAATAATGCATGCTTTGGAAGGCACAACTTATGTTGAGAATATGCATTGTCTGTATCTATTAACTTATATACTTTGTTTCATGATTTTGCTGTTTTAATTGTCCTTTTTGAGATTAGTTATTGCAACTGACTATAGGTTTATACTATGAGCTGCTCTTCTCTAATTTTTATTTCTTTCAATCTCTGCAGAAAGGAAACTCATTTAGCTGGAAAGAATGTGCAATTTCTGTAGCATTGTCTGTTGGATTAATTACTGTCCCACCAACATTTGGATGGTCGGCCCATGCTTATCCTCTCGAACCTGTAATTCCTGATATTTCAGTTCTTATTTCTGGACCTCCCATTAAAGATCCAGGTGCTTTGTTGAGATATGCTTTGCCCATAGATAATAAAGCTATTCGTGAAGTTCAAAAACCGCTAGAGGATATTACCGATAGTCTCAAAGTTTCTGGTGTTAGAGCATTGGATTCAGTTGAAAGAGTAAGTCATTCTTTCAAGATACCTGGTAGCAAAGATCTATATTTTCTTTAAAGAAACAGAAAGCAGCTATATGCTGTCTCAGGTTTCTTCAATCTACTTTATGCATATGGATCCTAGGATTTTTTTAATTTTTCTTCAAATTGTAGAATGTGAGGCAGGCCTCAAGAGCGCTGACTAATGGGAGGAGTTTAATACTTTCGGGTCTTGCTGAATCAAAAAGAGCAAACGGAGAAAAAACATTGGATAAATTAGCTGTTGGACTTGAAGAGCTTCAACGAATTATCGAGGATAGAAACAGGAATGCGGTAGCTCCAAAGCAGAAAGAGCTTCTCAATTATGTTGGAACGTGAGTAAAATTATCGCCTTAAATTTTAAATTAGATCCATTTCCCTTATTTTAGTGAGTTTTAATAACCAACTTTCGGGGGTCAGATTTGGTACTCTAGTTTTCTTTTCGGAAAATTATGGTGTCCATCTATAATATCCGCATTTCCTTGAAAACAAGGTAACTGTGACATATGATACCTTTGTAGCATTAGAGAACTGAATTGTATCTACCAGTGAAAAATACTGAGAACTCTTATGAAAGAGCTCTTCTCATTTATACCCTGCCATTGACTCTGCAGCTGAGATCTTCCTGGGACATTGCATTTCTGCAGTGTAGAAGAAGATATGGTCGATGGCTTCCCCTATGAAGTACCAGAAGAATACAACAACATGCCTCTTCTTAAAGGAAGAGCTACTGTGGATATGACGGTTAAGATTAAAGATAATCCAAACGTAGAAGATTGTGTATTTCGGATAGTTCTGGATGGATATAATGCTCCTGTGACTTCTGGGAACTTCGTAGATCTGGTGGAACGGAAGTTCTATGATGGCATGGAAATCCAAAGAGGTAACCAATGTGTCTCAGGTGCATTCGGTAATTATAATATACTTAGTCTGCAGTTGCACTATCCACCATTTAGTATTTTTGTACAGTTTGTTATGCATAGTAATTGATGCTTTCAGAGCAATTAGCACAGTTTAAGATGTCTACTGTTTAGTGCTCAGAATCACTACTGAACATGCAAGTGTGTCTAAGCAGTTAAAAAGTTTACTGATACAGCGTGGGTGTCGATTCTCTTGCAGCTGATGGTTTTGTTGTTCAGACGGGAGATCCCGAGGGACCAGCCGAGGGTTTTATTGATCCCAGTACTGGCAAGAGTCGTACCATACCTCTTGAGATAATGGTTGATGGTGACAAGGCGCCTATATATGGCGAAACACTTGAGGTATGTAACCAGCACTTAACTTTTTAATTTATTTCATGGCTGCTGGGAATTCTGGCTGCTGCGGATTGAATGTTCTTAGAGTTTGTATGGCCATGCATTTCAGGAACTTGGTCTTTACAAGGCTCAAACAAAGCTTCCTTTTAATGCATTTG
The DNA here is from genome assembly GCA_032464435.1 of Aegilops umbellulata. Taxonomy (NCBI): domain Eukaryota; kingdom Viridiplantae; phylum Streptophyta; class Magnoliopsida; order Poales; family Poaceae; genus Aegilops; species Aegilops umbellulata. Next base: position 187,614,509 of record CP136060.1, read on the forward strand.
GAACGATGGCAATGGCTAGAGAAGTAAGGCTCACCTAGACTCTTCAATTTTGACATATCAAGGATATGCCAAAATAATTATTACCTCTGTCCAGAAATATAAAGTGCACATGCTTCCCCAAATTTATCGTTGATCACGAATTTGTTTAGCAATATGTGAAAGAAAATTGATACTCCCTCCATCTCATAATATAAGATGTTAATACTGCCTCCATGCCGTAATATAACATCTTATATTATGGGACGGAGGGAGTATAATTGAATTTTTATTATAGAGCACTTTTCAATGTTACAGACCTTGTATCTAACATCCATCTATAGTTGGATTATTGTTCAGAGTTAAAGCTTCCGTAACCTGTACGTCTTATATTTCTGGATGGAGTGAGTACCATTTTCTTAGTTGTACCCAAGTTTTTTCTTCTTCTTGATAACATTTTTTTGGACGGGCTAGAAGAACTTGTTTCTGGAAAATATCAGTATTTTACTTCCCGAAAAATTCAGACAAAATTTGAAATCGTTTTGTTTTGGGTCAAAATATAAGTTTGCGGCCCTGACCTATAGTTGCGCGTGTCCCAACAGTTAGTACAATTCATTTATTCCTCGAAATAAGTAACGGGTTCGAGTTCTCTCCGGCGCACAACCGTGAAAAGCTCACATATATAATGGAGTGGACGGAATTCGATCGCCCCACCAAACACACCTACTTGAACACCTGTTACCACTGCGCCAAGGTCTGCTCTACATTGTTATAAGCATGCACATCTTATTTGACCCTGTTTTTACATTCAAATTCAAATTTATCCGTATTTGTTTGAACGGTAGTACTGTTTCTTAGGAGGCAGTGGAAACACAGACTGAGAAAAAAAATCCCTGGTTCTAACACAAGGCTTCTGCATATCTTGACAGGAATTTGATGACAACTCCGCTTCTAGTCAAGTCTTCTGGCTCTTGAAAGAAAGTGAGCTGACGCCAAGCAATTCCAATATATTGGATGGACGGTATTCGGTGTTTGGATATGTAACCGAGAATGAGGATTTCTTGGCTGATCTCAAGGTTGGGGACGTTATTGAATCAATCCAGGTTGTCTCAGGCCTAGACAATCTTGTCAACCCGAGCTACAAGATTGTAGGGTAGCATGTTTCTGTATATAAGAGTTCTTTGACAGGCAATTGTCTTACGGTATTAAAACAGATGTCATGCGCTGCAATTTCTAACCTTGTACAATTGTTTTGTTTCCCTTTTTGTGCTTATGGTTTGGCATTCTGTGGAATTCAACAGATAATAGAAAGATCAAAGTTATTTACCACGTCTCCTGCTAGTAGGTCTGTTATTGCTGTGTAGAGCCTCAAGTTAAATTAGGTTTGCAAGAAATTCAGAAGACAAGACTGACATCTCTTCGATGCAGAGGCCGGGGGATGACCTCCTTTTCAAAAAAATAAAATAAAAAGACTGAAATTGTAATAAGTTTCACTATGCGGCATCCCATTTGTATGGCCACAACAGCATTTTGCCGAGATTTCTGCAATTTTCTTGGGGATTGTGTTAATGATGTGTTTTGTCTATGCCATGATGTACTACGTTTCGCAAACTGAGCATCGCTTAGATGACTAGGCTCTTTGTGGTGGAACATGTCCATATGGGTTCAAGTCCTACGCTTGGTCCAGATAGTCGCATTTTTTCTGAATTTAACCTAGTCTTTTTGGCAGTATTTTTTGAGTGGTAGGACGCTGGTGTCAACTACGAGACATTTATGGTGACTTCGTCATTCCTAAAATTTACCGGTTTAGTCTCTTGATGATACTTATAGAGGTTGGGTGTGCGTAGCCATACTCGTTTCGTATGTCGGCCTCGGGAGCTAGCAGCTCCCGTTTCCTTTCCACTTGTATGAAAAAAGAATTGCGAGCGTCTTGGTTTTGAATGAACCCAGGACCAACACCATCAAACTATAGAGTCCAATCAACTAGGCTAGCACACAATCACGTCACAAGGAGGGTTCAGCGGCTAATTAAATAGTACCACCTCGAATTTAAAAGAAGATACAAAACTAATTAAATAGTCCTTGATCAATTGTTTTTCACTTAGCAGCGGGTAATTGATGACCAACTATGCCAGTAATGTCCTTAATTTTAGAGAAGATGCAAAACCGAGTCAAGTTTTTCATTTATGCATTTGCTTTAGCCAAGATAACTGAATCCAGGCGACTTCTCAAACATGCAAATTATGTGACGGTTGGAGTTGCGACACACGGGCATTTAAGTACAAAGGGGGCAACTATTCGTTTACTAGGGATAGTGAGATGGGGAACGGGAAGAGAGACAGTGCTTGCAGTTCATCTCGCAACGACATTGTCTTTTTTTTCTGAGAACGGCAAGCCCTTGTGTTTGGGCTAAGCCCGAATAATGCAAAAAACAATTACAGAAAAAGATAATAAAAAACATTATTAAAAAATGTCTGTTAAAAAATGTTCCTTTTTAGAGAAATATTCCAATTTAGTAAATGTTAACTATTCTTTAAAAGGTATTCCAATTTTTATGTAAAAAATTTCCAGGTTTAACCTTATCATCAACATTTATTAAAATTAGATATAAAAAGATGCACAATGGCACATGAAACACGTATTTTTTAGGCTAACCACACACTTTATTTATTGCTCAATTATGTTTTGAGGAATACACGTTTTTCATTTGTAGCATATGAAGCAGGCTGTACTATTTTTTTGCCGGGTGCAACACACGGGCATTTGTACTAGTGTTTCAAGGTGCTAACGGCAAGGCCAGTAGGTCCTTGCTCGTTGCTCCAATTATCACACGAGGGTTTATTAGCAACAACACAGATGACACATCTGGCTGATGTGGTTTCAGCGGAGGCGGAGGCGATGTAAAAGGGATCTTATATATTCGAGGACTCGAAAGTGACAAAATCATGATTCAGTCGGATAGTATTATTGTCATAGACTCTCTAAAGTTGAAATGAAGGGTACACACTGGTGGCTTCACCAATTTTAGCTGATTGTCGCAGTCTACTGCAATATTTTGGGAAGGTCATTATCAAACATTGTTTTAGAGAGATAAATATGGTTGCTCATGAGTTAGCTAGCTATGGGAGGGGTAATCCACCGACAGTGTGGTCGGATGCACTTCCCACTTTTATTCTCAATGCATTAGCAAACGATGTAAGTTTGATTTGAGTTAACAAAGCAGCAATGAAGGCCTTTCCGTAATAAAAACCAAGACTGTCAATTTGTAAATCACAATTTTTGGTTCAATGACCAGTTTTGCAACACAATTAAGGACTTCATTTGTGTCTCCAATAATTCCGGCGAGGTTGTCAATCTCACTAACTTTGCTACTTCTTATCACTAAATAGTTCCGGCGAGTAGTTCCAACAATTCCGGCGAGTAGTTCCAACAATTTATGAGCGTGTATGAACTACTACAACAATAAATAGCATTGACCTCTTATCACTAACCACTTGGTGGTCACGTGTTAGTGCTGAGGCTTAGCACTCACTCGCCACTTCTTTGGCCTCCAAGTTGCCGAAAAAGCAACGAGTTGTGGACGACGGGGCACGAGCCTTCTACGACATCCTCGAGGCCCAAAAAAAAGAAGACAGACTGGGCGGGGCGCCAGTTCGAGCCTCCGCCGCGCTGGAGAAGGGCGGCGGCCTGGATGCCGCCTTGCTCCGCGGATCTCGTGAGGAAGGGCCTCCCCCTCGCCAGATCTTGCGTGGGGTGCCTCACCTCATGCGTGAGGACATTGTCAAGTTGTCGCCGCAGCGATCATGATGAGCACGGCCGCACGTGGTGTCCGTCGTTGGCACCAAGGTGAAGAGAGCTTAAACTAGGCGAGGGTGGAGGGTTTGAGTGGCAGGTATGCCACCGTGGGCGGGTGGGGGAGAAGAGCGGTCAGGGGAGAGATTTAGATGTAAAGTGGTAGGTTTTTTTTAGAATTCTCGCCAGCTTTATTCATTCAAATCGAGGTCATAGGTACAAGGTTTGGGTCATGAGGATTTCCCAACCACACATGTCTACCCATGCCTAGGTTACAAGCAAACTTGACGAGATTATGAGCCTCAAAGTTGAAGTTCCTATGCTCATGAATAAAAGAACATGAAATAAAACTATTACAATGGTTTGTTATCTCATGTATGATTGCTGCATTTGGATCTCCAGTCCCCCTGTTTATGTCATCCACCACTCCTTGACAATCAGATGCGACATAGATGGCTATCACAACTAAGTCTTCTGCTAGCCCGAGTGCTTCCCGACATGCATATGTCTCCAGGATATGAGGGTCATTGGTTCCTTGAAAAAACACAGCTGAGGACCCTAGGTATAAGCCCGTTTGGTCTCGGCAAATAGCAGCCACTGCTCCGTCTACATTGATTTTCACGCTTCCTGCTAGAGGTGGAAGCCAACGTCGTGGCTGTGCCGATGCCGTATCAGTTGATCTTCCCGGTCTGGTTTCACCAAAGGCTGCCCCAAATCTGATAGAAAATTGTCAACAAAAGATATTGTCTGTTGTGGGCTTTGGCAGATGGATTTGTAGACTGCTTTTCGCCTGGCATACCATATGGACCATAGCGTGACGGACATCCTTGTGAAGCTCGTGTGATCCATAGTGTCGCTCAACTCGAACAGCCAGAACCTGGCATTGGGCTCCAAATTACCTGTCATCTGTGATACCAAATAATCATCCGATAGAGACCAAATACACCTGGACATAGTGCATGAAACAAGGGCATGTCGCCATGAGTCCTGACAACCACAGAGAGAGCACACATCTTGGATAGACATATTGCATCTCTTCAAAATATCATTGGTAGGGAGGGAATGGTGAGCAAGCCGCCACAGAAAGATTCTGATCTTCAATGGTACTTGCAGTTTCCAAAGAGAGCACCATGATTTCTCATCTCGCTGGGCATTGGATGATCCACCCGTACCTTGCAGCCATTCCCCGCGCTGAAACTTTGTCCGCTGCAAAAAACTTATAGGCCAATGACACTATAAACCTACCCTTCTTATCTGGGTACCATGCCCAGAAATCTGTTGTAGTGCTATTGCATGTAGGTATCTTCAGGATTGCATTTGCATCAATTGGCAGAAAAACGGTCCTCATCAGAGCCTCATTCCATGATCCTGTCGCCGGAGTAGAAGCTCAGCGACAAGCCTCGGTGGGTCAGCCACTAAAGATGTTATGGGCCTTGGTGTAGTCTCCGTCGGAATCATGTTGTCTTCCCAAATATCTGTTGTTTGGCCATTTCCTATTCGGCGGATAATTCCTTGCTTAAGCAAGTCCCGCCCTTCAATTATCGATCTCCAAATCTGGGATGGTCTACTTCCGACCTCCGCCTCAATGATGTTTCCCTTGGGAAAATATGAAGCCTTAAGAATTCTTGCACTCCAAGTGTTCGGTTGTTGCATTATTCTCCAGGCTTGTCTCGCAAGTAAAGCGAGGTTAAAAATCTCAAGATCTTTAAAACCGAGCCTACCCAGACTTTTGGGTTTTGTCATAGTGTCCCATGAGACCCAAGCTGGTTTACGCTCTCCTTGTTTGCATCCCCACCAAAACTTATGTATGATGGATTTGATATGATCACATAAACCCCTCGGAAGCTTGAAACACGACATAGAGTACACCGAAATCGCTTGAGCCACTGATTTAATGAGAACATCCTTTCCTCCAGCAGAAAGTGATGTGAACTAGGGACCCGATCTTTCGATGAGAGAGGATAACTACGATTTTTGTGGGACTTGACCCTCACGATCCGGCTACCAACTGTACAGGGAGAACCGTACACGACTGATATCCACAACAATCACTGAACCAACTCCACGGCGTTATCGACCGAGCCAACGACGCGATCGACCTATCCATGAAGGATTTTTCCTGCAAGCAAATCGAAGAACATGCAAGAAAATAATAGCCAAGCAATCTCAAATTACGAATATGCTAGATGGAATAATCTCACAAGATGGGGTTCCGATAGGATGTCTTGACGGTCGCACTAGCCACTACGAGCGAAGACAAATAAAAGTAGCAATAGCTAAACTTCTCTAAACAAAACCTGAGTCTAAACCCTAATCCAGACTAGCTATTTATTAAAGAGCAGCGACTGCCTTGTGTGTTGGTGCGCGGACGTAGGGCTCGTACAGAGGCCGGATACGATTGCTCGGAAAGACCTGACGTCTGATTTGGTTGACAAGACGTGGCCCAACTTGATGTACAGGCCCACTAATTGATCCTTGTATCGCTGGCTCCTTTGCACCGGCTCGTGTACACACATGTGTGATTGACGCAAACAAGGCTGCCTCCTCCTTCCTGATGCATGCACGTAGGGCCTTGGTTGACTGTGCACTTGTATGCATCATGTAGTCTCCAACACAATCTCTCATATTCATATTTATTTCGCAAATGCCTTCAATAATTCTACAAAAGAAATAAAAACATGTAGTATTTTTGCCTCTGATAATATAATAGAATTAACAACAGAAATTACCTGAAAAATGTCTCGTGTAATATTTGTAGAACTATCTATGGTGTCTATGCCCACATCATCCTCTCTTTCTTGAAAACAAAGCCGTCTTCGGCTTTCATTTACCTGAAACACATCATAGAGCAAAGCAAAAATAGATGCAACATATATAGGCCATTTCAAAGGCGTTAGCTCATGAGGGTGAATTAAATTTGTAACAGCGTGAGCATGCGGTATGTCTAGTTCAAAAGTTGAGACACTCAACGGAGTTTTTTTAGAATTGATCGCAAGCATACTATGCATAGAATGATCCGTTGATTTAGCTTTTCCATCATTTATTATTTCACCGGGGGTCATTGGAAGCAAGTTAATGATTTTTCCTTCAAACACGAGAGTATATGAATTTGTTCTACCATGATGGGTAACACTATTATCATATTGCCAAGGTCGACCTAACAATAAAGAACAAGCTTGCATAGGAACGACATCACAGTCAACAAAATCATGATACGGACCAAGTATAAAATGGACTCTCACACGACGTGTTACCTTCAATTTACCACAATCATTGAACCATTGGATGTAATATGGATGAGGATGTCTCGTTGTGGTGACGCAAAGCTTCTCTACCATCTTCATACTTGCCAAATTATTGCAGCTTCCACCATCAATGATCACAAGAACTGAATACCCTTTGACAACAAACTTAGTTTGAAAAAGATTATGGCGTTGAGGGATCTCATCATGCCCCACCTGGGCACTTAGTACTCGCATGGTTATAAGGTTTGGGTACTGATCTTCCATCTCAACATTAATATGTATCTCCTCCGTGTCATGCTCCTTAGTGTCACCTGCATTATTAGTGGCAAGCATAGCACGAGTATCTTCATCCAAATCACTAGCAGAGGAGTACTCACCATCTTCCCACACAATGAATGTTCGTTTATTTGGGCAGTCCTTCATTAAGTGCCCGCCACCTTTGCATATATGACACTTCATGTCCCTTGTGCGTCCAGACGAAGTGGTGGGTGCTACAGAAATTGTTTTTGAAGCCTCGGATGATTGTGGCACTACTAGGAAAAGGTCTAGATGAAATTGACACTAATGGCGCACCAGAGAAGTGGTGCGCCACTACTATATACTAATGGCGCATCATGTGGAGATGCGCCATTAGTGTGGAAGACACTAATGGCGACCAGGCAAAGGTGCGCCACTAGTAACAAAATGTTTTTTTTTTCATTTTTTCAAACATACTAATGGCGCATCCAGGCAAAGTGCGCCATTAGTAGTTAGAACTACTAATGGCACACCAGCCATAGAGTGCGCCACTACTGTATTTTTTTTACTTTTTTGCAAAACTACTAATGGCGCACCGTTGCATAGTGCGCCATTACTAGTTTAAACTAGTAATGGCGCACTGTGCCACGGTGCGCCATTAGTATAAAAATTATTTTTAATACTTTTTTGCAAAACTACTAATGGCGCATGTCTGTGTGGTGCGCCATTAGTATGTTGGGTTACTAATGGCGCATGGCTGTGTGGTGCGCCATTAGTAACCTGGGACCAGCTAGATATTTTTGGACAGCCACACCTACACACTCACTTTCCCCACTTCATTCCCCCACCTCCTTCTCTAAGCTTGTCGGCTGCCTCCTCCTCCTCACCTCATTTGCATCATAGATTCATCAAAATTAAGTGGTGAAATTACCTTTTTTTTATAGGTAAGTAAGGGGAAAGCTATCTTCATGTTGTAGATCTACTTTTTTCTCCCTAGCTCGCTCCAACAACGTGCACATGCACTTTTTGTGGCCTAGCTAGATCTATGTATGTTTGTGGTGTTGCATATGTTTGTGGTGTTGCATATATGTTTGTGTTTGCAGGTACCGGTATTTGAAATGCGATAGTTGCCAATATTTTGCCGGAATGTTGATTCATTTCCTTTTCGGCGAGAATTTTGGCACTATGCATTCTTTTTGGTCCTATTTTTAGGGAAAGTCATGCCAAATTTTTTCTTGGTTCTAAAATATTGTTTTGCTCTACCCCGCAGGCGACCATGGTCCGCACGATGACCGAAGGCATCGTGAATGGGTTTTTGAGCTCCGCGAAGGCCGAGATGCTTCAAAAGAACGAGACGGAGATAAGATGTCCGTGTCGAAAATGCAAACTGAAGATCCTTATTGCGGACCTGGATTCCGGGCAGGTGCGGGACCACCTGCTCTTGCGTAGTTTCATGGATGGCTATCGGTGGCAAGGTGATGAAGATGACTATGAAGACATCCATGGGGGCGGGCAAGAAATGAGGAAGGGCAGCAAGACAACCACCGTGGCTCGGGCGGGCGAGAAGACGAAGAATCTCCAGGACATGATCACGACGGTGATGCTGTACACAGTCATCATGTAGAAGATGCTGGAGATGATGATGAGGAAGATGCCGGAGCAGATGAAGGGCATGATCATGAAGATGAAGATGCCGGAGGAGCAGACGACAATGGACCATCGATGGGCTGGGTGCAGGACCCTCATATTCAAGAGCTGCTTCTTAAGCAGATGGATAACGCAAGAGCTGCCGCCTGAGAGAAAGCCAAGCTGGATCAACTGGAGATAGACGCGGTTACTCCATTGTATGAAGGATGCAGACCCGAGGATACCCTCCTGAAAGTAACGCTCATGGCTTTGGAGATGAAGGTAAAACACAAAATGACCGACGCATGCTTCGACGAGAACATGTCATTCTGGCACGAACGTCTTCCCAAGGGGAACAAGTGCCCGACCAGTTTCGAGGAGGCGAAGAAAGTCGTGTGTCCTCTGGATTTACCGCACGTGAAATACCATGTGTGCATGAACAATTGCATCATTTATCGGGGCGAGCACGCAGAGTCTACCATATGTCCGGTGTGCAGCGTCACTCGATACAAGAAGAGGAAGGAAGCTCCTCGAAAAGTGGTGTGGTACTTTCTGATCACTCCTCGTCTGCAGCGGTATTTCGCGGACCCTAAGGTAGCAAAGCTCCTGCATTGGCACGCGGATAGGGAGGAGAAGAAGCGAGAAGATGACGCAAATGATCCGGAGATAAATAAAAAAGACAAGATGCTGAGTCACCCTAAGGACGGGAGCCAGTGGCAAGCGTTGAACTTCGAACACCCAGAATTTGGGAAGGATCCAAGGAACATCGTGCTGGGCGTGAACACCGATGGAGTTAATCCGTTTGGCAGCCAGAGAAGCACACATAGCACCTGACCTGTGTTTGTGTGGATGTACAACCTTCCCCCCTGGTTGTGCATGAAGAGGAAGTACATTCACATGAGTATGCTAATTGAAGGGCCGAAACAACCAGGGAACGACATCAATCTGTATCTGGGGCTGCTGAAAGAGGAGCTAGACACGCTGTGGAAAACGCCAGCCAATACGTGGGACGCCGCAGAGAAAGAATATTTCCCTATGAGAGCCGCACTGCTCACGACGGTGCACGACTATCTCGGTTACGGATATCTCGTGGGGCAGGTGGTCCACGGATTTTCTGGATGCGTCAGGTGCATGGATGACACAACGTATCGCCAGCTAGATAGAGATCCCGGGTCTTTGAAAACCGTGTTCATGGGACATCAAAGGTGGCTTCGTGACGATGACCCGTGGAGGAAACGCAAGGATATGTTCGATGGTGAAACCAAACTCCGAAGACGCCCGTGTACGAGGAGCGGCGAGGAAATAGACGGGCTGTTGAAAAATTGGAAAGATTGCCCACTGCCGGGAAAGAAGCAAAAGGTGCCAGAGCCGGGAAAGAAGCGAAAGGCGCCAGAGCCGCTGCTGAAGGTATGGAAAACGAGGTCTGTTTTCTGGGACTTGCCGTACTGGAAGATCCACCGTGTGCCTCACAGCCTTGATGCCATGCATATCATGAAGAATGTGTGCGAGAGTCTGCTTGGTACCCTACTCAACATGCCAGAGAGGACCAAAGATGGGCCAAAAGCAAGGGCAGTCTTGAAATCAATGGGCATCAGGCAGGAGCTTCACGCTAATGATGATGATGATGAGGCGAAGCAGGACACAGAAAGTCGTCGCAAAGGCAAAAAGGCCAAGAAGACCAGAAATGACTACCCTCCCGCGTGCTTCACTCTAAGTCAGGAGGAGATCGAGCAGTTTTTCACCTGCCTCGTAGGAGTAAAACTTCCTTACGGTTACACGGGGAAGATAAGCAGATACCTAGAACCAACGAAGCAGAAGTTCAGCGGGATGAAGTCTCACGACTGTCACGTGCTGATGACGCAGATACTTCCAGTTGCAATCCGTGGGATCATGGATGCGCACGTCCGTGAAACGCTATTTGGCCTATGCAACTTTTTCGACGTCATCTCTTGGAAGTCGGTTGGCGTGAGACAACTCAGAAGGCTACATGAAGAGATCGTGGTGATACTATGCGAGCTTGAGATGTACTTCCCGCCCGCATTATTCGACGTTATGGTGCATCTGCTGGTCCATATCGTAGAGGATATCATCCAACTTGGGCTGACGTTCCTACACAGCATGATGCCGTTCGAAAGGATGAATGGTGTCATCAAAGGATACGTTTGCAACATGTCACGTCCAGAGGGAAGTATAGCAAGGGGCTTTCTGACCGAAGAGTGCATCTCCTACTGCACGAATTATCTAGGCATCGAGAACCCCGTTGGTCTGCCCGTCAACAGGCACCTCTGCAGGCTCGTTGGATGGGGTCACCGTGAGGGTCGCCGCGAAATGCATGTCGACTTCAAGGGTCGACTCGCCGACTTTGAAAGAGCAAACCTAGTCGCGCTACAACACATAGACGTGGTCGATCCTTGGGTGGTAGAGCACAAAACCTTTATTGAGAAGACGTACAATGACTGAGGCCAACAGAGGACGGACGGAGATATAATCAAAGAGCACAACTCATGTTTCACGCGTTGGTTCAAGCAGAAGCTTCTGTCATACCCTTTACATGAGGATTCTTCCGCGGAAGAACAACTCATATTCGCCTTGTCACAGGGCGCCGAGCACAACCTGATGACCTATGAGGCGTACGATATCAACGGCTACACATTCTACACCGAGGACAAGGACATGAAGAGCGATGGTTATCAGAACTCCGGGGTAACGATGGAATCCTACACCGGTAACAACAAGGACAGATACTATGGAAGGATCGAGGAGATCTGGGAGCTGAGCTACGCTGGAAAGAAGGTCCCGATGTTCCGTGTCAGATGGGCCAAGAGCGTCCTAAAAGAAGACCGGTATTTCACCACCATGGTTATACCCGAAGCCAAATCCAAGACCGCAGGCGCAAACGTCACCGCGAAAAATGAGCCATGGGTACTGGCTTCCCAAGTGTACCAATGCTTCTTCATTACCGACCCGTCAAAGCCCAGTCGTGTTGTTGTGAGGAGAGGCAAAAGGAAGATCATCGGAATGGATGGAGTAGCCAATGAGCAAGACTTCGACAAGTACGGCGACCCGAAGATCGAACATGACGACGACGATGAAGTAGCAGCATACACCACAAGAAGAAGTAGGACCACCCTACCTAAAGGACGTCCGTTCCACAGAAGAACTCCATTTGTGAAAAAGAAGGGCAAGAAGATTATGAACAGATAGCTAGCTAAGATCGACTATATTTAAATCGTAGTCTTCATTTCTCGGTTGTATTTCATGGGCACTTTTTGATATCATGAATATTTTTAAATTTCATGGGCACTTTTTGAACTCATGAATATTTTTTCAAATTTGATGATATTTTTTCATATTCAATATGATAAAATATTGAATATTCATGAGGACACTCGATCTCGATCCCCCTCCATCTCGATCTCGATTCCACCTCCATCTCAATCTCGATGCCCCTTCATCTCGATCGCTATCCCCCTCCATCTCGATCTCGATCCCACCCGCACCCTCCCCCGCTAGCTCCACCGCCGCCGACGACCCACCGCACCCTTCCCCGCTCCACCGCAGCCGACGAGCACCCCCCGCACCCTCCCCCGCTCCACCACCGCCGACGAGCACCCCCTGCACCCTCCCCCGCTCCACCACCACCGACGAGCACCCCCCGCACCCTCCCCCGCTCCACCGCCGCCGACGAGCACCCCCCGTTTCATATTCATATTCATTTAAAAAATAATAATAATAAGTGTAGACTACAATTGTTGTTAAACAACAATTATTACCGTTTTTATAAAAAAATATTACTGTTTCATATTCATATTCATTTTCTAAAAAATTATTACATGCAACAAAAAATAAAAATAAATTACTTATGGCACACCTATGGCTGGTGCGCCATTGCTATTTATAAAAAAAAGATTACTAATGGCGCACCTTTGCCTGGTGCGCCATTGCTATGTAAAAAAAAGATTACTAATGGCGCACCGACCGCGGGTGCGCCATTAGTAAGATCCCCCCTAGCTAATTCCCTCCCTCTCACCAGATCCCCTTCGTCCCTCTCCCTCGCCAGATCTACTTCCCCCCGCTGCCCCGACCCACGCCGCCGCCGCCCCCGCGCCTCCGCCGCCCCCGCGCCCCCACCACTGCAGCTCTTGCCCTGCCCTCCGTCACCGTCGCCGACAGCCCCTGCCCTCCGTCTCCATCGCCGCCCCCAGTCAGCCCCTGCCCTGCCCCCCATCGCCGTCTTCGAGGAAGGGCTCGGGGAAGCAAGAAGGCGCCACGGCCTCCTCGACGTGCCGCCTCCTCCTCGATGCGCCGCCTCCTCCTCGACGCGCTGCCTCCTCAATGTGCCGCCTCCTCGACGCGACACCTCCTCCTCAACGCACTGCCGCCCGCCGCCTCCTCGACGCCGGCGCCCTCCTACGGCAGCATGCCGTTATCCCGCATGTGATTCCTCACCTTTCCCCCTTCCCCTCCTTCCCCCTAGGCTACCTCCCGCGAGTACCACAACCTTCTGATGTGTTCTAGGGTTTGATCCGCCACTGCCTAGTGGCCTTCGTTATAGAATCCACAAAGGACTTCGGCAAATTAGGGACTTGATGCAAGGATTAATGACAACAAAAGCAGTGTGTATAAATCTACATATTACATTATGTGCCTGGCCGTGTGGATTACTGGCCCAGTCAAACGGGTTCAATTTTGATATTCCTAACACCCTCGAATTCGTCCCAATGAATTGAGGGACTAAATGTGGTTGCAACTTATGATTTCAAAGTTCAGACAAATACAACAGTGAGCAACTCAGTTTCTTGTGTGTTTTCCTCTGTTTCTTTTGTTTCGATAGAAAAAAAAGATTGCTCTGTTTCTGCTTGCTGCATTTGACAAGATCCTGTTCTTTCAGATCAAAAGTTCATAGTATCATTAGTTGAATCTGCAGATTTATTTTCCATCAGACTGTGTCTACATATTGCTGTCATTTAGTGAGATAATGGTCATTTTGGAGATGCAATATGAAGATTTTAGGGTCATTTTGGAATAATGGTCATTTAGTAATGCAAAACATTGACTATTACTATGGCAAGTACTGTGTCAAGTACTCCATGTGTTTTTTTTGGCAGTTTATCATGAAATTGTGTTTGTGGTCATTTAGTAATTCAGTCAAATATTGTCTCAAATCTGTGGAGTAGTACTGGAACTGGGACTAGTAGTATTGTGTCATTCTCCTCTCTTCTCTGAAACTGTAGCATTTCAGTTAAAAGTGGATCTTTGTGGAACTGTGTAGCATTTCAGTTTAACAGTGGATCTCAAAATTGGATGCTCCCGACGTGCCAGCAGCGGAGTGGCTCCCGACCTAGGTGTTAGAGGTGCAGCATATGTGCAATTTTGGCCACTGACTATAACAAATTGTTTGAAATATAGACCACTATGTGGAGGAATAACTCTAGTGAGTGATTCTTGCTATGGGGAGGGATAGTGATAACATATTAAATATGTTCTTATATTTTAGTGATAACATATTAACATTCTTGCTATGGGGAGGGACAGTGATAACATTTTAGCTAGATAGAATATATGCACATTTGGTCTGCTTCTGCTAGTTTTGATGTTTCCCGTCTTCCGTCTACGACAAGAGATTTTGTCTGTAGAAAAGCATATCGGAAGCTGTTCATGTATTGTTTGGACTAAAGAATCCTTAAGTCCTCCGAATATATGTTTGGATGCTAGATGGTTCATGCATATTTCTGTCTACTTCCTCTAGAATTAGATGGATGTATATGTCTGTCTACTTCTTCTAGAACTAGTGTATTACCAAGATTCCAACACTATTTATGCAGTATCCAGATTGAAAATACCAAGTAGCATTTTGCATTCTCTTTCAGATTCAATGTGACTAGAATTCACTTGTTCTTATATGGGTGAAACTTCACTTGTTTTTAGGCTAGTGTAGGGTGTTTGCTTTATTCTGTCATCATTTGTAACTATGTCACAAATAAATTGTTCCTTCTTCTGTATTTGACAAGTAATGACTATTGATAAGCTGAGGCATGGATTAAGCTGTTTCTTTGCTCTGAATTACTTGTGATGCCTCTGAATTACTTGTGATCACATTGAGAAAGACTTGTAAAGATGATGATCATCTTTTACAGAAAACAATTTGTGATGATTTTGCTGGGTTTTTTCTCCGACCATTGTGTCGTGATGAATTTGCAGGTACCCCGAGAGGCCCTTGAGTTTGCCGGAATGTCGATTACCTTCCGTTCCGGCAAATTTGGGTACTCCATATGTCCTATTTTCAGCAAAGGTCATGCTGAAATTTTCCGTGAATTTTAGTATGACTTTGCTAAAAATAGGACATATGGGGTACTTGCGACTAATGCATGGGCCAGGGTATCTTAGTACTTAGTTAAGTAGGATCAACTGCCCCGCCATTCTTGCTGCATTAAACCATAGGTGGCAATAGAGCCAAGTGATTAAGCCATTCTGGGAGCTGTCCCAGGAGTTGGAGGAAGAACCTCACCGCAATGAGGACGCCGCCGAAGACACCGATCCTGACTACACAACCACTAGTGGCGTCGGGGATGACACCACTTATGGCGCCGCCAAGGATGCCACCACTGATGATGGCGGTGCACGCACAGATGGCAGCCAACCGAAGAGGCAACGGCGCCCGAGCGTGCTCGCCACCATCAGGGAGAATTTACTGAAGTGAACTCCGACGGGCAACCGACGACGCCCAAACAAGTAGTCAAGGGGTACTCGGTTCAGCTCAGGTGCATTCTCCGGAGCACCGTCTCGATCAACACCGAGAACCTAAGGCATAAGGACCGAGGGAATTTGCGCAGCCTCCTCTTCACGAAGCTGCACGAACGATACAAGTTCCCCGCTGAGTTTGGAAACACACGCCTCTTAGGGAATAAAGTGAACAATGCCGCCCTCACGAAGATGAGCACGGCCCTGTCTACTTGGAGAAGCACGGTGAAGGCAATGATTGATAAAGGCGATAGTTATGACAAGATCAAGGCAAAATATCCTTTGATGAGCGAAGATGACTAAAAGGAGTTCAAGATCAAGTGCGAGAGCCCCGCAACCTCCGAATCAAGTCAGTGGGGGAAAGAAATGCGGCAGTTGAACTTAGGGGTCCACCAACACGGTCCCGGCGGTTACAGAGTGGCGGAGCCTGTATGGGACAAGGAGGATGCGGAGCGTGCCGAGCAAGGCCTACCGCCCCGCTTCGAGAAATACAGTGACAAGCAGACCAGGAACTTTCTCAGGGCCCGGTACAAGGAGGACCCGGTAACAAAGGAGCTTACCACGGATCCGAAGACCAAGGAGCTTGAGCTTGTTCTGGTAAGGAATACACCCCCGCGTAATTAGCTCCATATGGTTGCATTCTAATTAATCCCCAATATTTCTAAATGGTTCACGTTCCTTCCGCAGGACAAAGAAAGCAGTAGCGCGGGGTCATCTCAGAGCTCCCCTTTCGACACCCCTTTGAATAGGGCGTTGAACATAATGAAAAATAGGGATAAGCTCAATAAGCCGACGTCAGCTGGTCGTGTGGCCGGCAAAGGCTTGTCCACAAAATGGTCGTCATACTATACCGTTGGTGGGCGAAAGGAGAAAAAGACCAGCTCGGAAAGCCAGTCGCGCGAGGTTGAAGCACTCAATGCACAAGTGGCGCGGATTCCGGAGCTTGTCCAAGATCAAGTGCAACAACAACTTGGAACGACGCTCAACGCCATGGTGCCTACGTTGATTCATGGGCTGACGACGTGTATTGCGGGCGGCCAACAGGGGCCTCCCCCGGTTCCCAGCTTCACGGCCAGCAACTCGCACAGCGCGCAGGCGGCGCCATTGGTGTCTCCGGCGGAGGCGGTATTCGTGTCTCCGGCGCCGGCATGGGCATTGGAGCTTAATGCACCCGGGTACGCCGGCAGGCACCTCGCCAACAAGCGGCCCCACTGTCAGTTGCACGCCCGCCGTTGGCGGTGCCTCGACATTAGCCGAGCTCGACGGCATCACGGTAACTAAGCCTCTCGGCCGATGACTTCATCTCCTTGCCTTTGACTGGGCATCCCTGATGCCCTACATGTTTTTGCAGGGCGCCGCCGACGTTCCTTGCACTCTCCTGCACTTCGTGGGCGGCGAGTTGGCCGATGTTGCCAAGGGCAGAATCGTTCAACCGGGCAACCTCGTGTTCCACGGTAATCCGATGCCACCCACAATGTATAGGGTTGAAGTGGTTCGGGTGCTGCCAGGCTGCGACGAGCTGTTATGTCCGATTCGACCCGCTGGGGCCGACGAAGAAGATGAGATGACCCTCAGCGCCTGCGTAAGCTGGCCCCTGCTTTGGCCGAAGAGCCAGATTTGTTTGGGGGCGGGGGACACCACCCCACAGACAAGACCGCCACTCGTGCCGGTGCCAAGCCATGGCAAGAACGCCGCAACACTACCGGACATGCCGGACATCCCTATGGCACAGGATCCGGACATGCATATGGCACATGATACGGACGACGATGACAACAGTACATTTACCAGCGTCGATAAGTACTTTGACGAACATGGGTACGATGACGAGTTCTGCGGGCCTCCTTCTCAAGAACCCAACCAAGATGACCGCGATGTAGCTGGTATGTCGGAGAAACCCAGTTGCAACAGGCGTCGTCTGGCGTTCAGTTCTCAGGAGACGCCTCCAGCTGCCGCCTTCACCGAGCCTCAGATAGCTGAGGTGTGAAATATTATCAGCCCCAACACGCTCAAGAAGGCGGTCTATGAGCAGAACTCGATCCCATTACAACAAATCAAGAAGAAGAGCCGGAAACAGAAGACTAAAAAGGGCGCCGGTGCGAGCCAGCCGGCACCGAGTACGATCCGTGCTCAGGACAGGCCACCTTCACCTAAGGATATCTCGAGGAGGGTGCATGTGGCGGGTAGGGTGATGCTACCAACAAATATGCTCAATGCTGCAAACGGTGCTATGCGGAGTCTGCACGACAGTGTTCTTTCTTTGGAGAAGCAACGTCTAAGAGAGAATGATGTGGCATACCCGGTTTTCGTGGCCAAGGTGCTAGAGGGCAAGGGCTTTGTGGATGGCGACATCGGGGGTACGATCGTCCTGCGGTTTGATGACATCTTTTCTATGTTTAACCTTCATCCGCTGCACTACACCTTTGTTCGGCTGTTTTCGCTGAGTATGGAGATGCAGATCATTAGAGACAAGACCCCGGACATCGTGATAGTCGACCCCTTCTACATGCATGCCAAGCTCTTGAGCAGCGCCGGGGACCGCCAAGTCGCGAGTTCACACCTCGAAGGCGTCATTCTGGCAAACCCAGATAAGGATAACTTCCTTGTGGCTTACTTTCCCGAGTAAGTCATCCCTTAACCGCCCCGTAACATATGATTTCTTAGATTTCGATCGTTCTTTTTTTTCTAACATTCCGTGTTCTGTGCAGTGACACACATTGCACACTCATCCTCTTAAGCCCGAAATATTCCATGGCCACGTATTTCGACCCGAACCGTGACTCCAAGATAGACTACACAAATATCAAGAAAGTTCTTGATGATGGTCTCCCCGGCTACGCCAAATCTGGAGGCACCTTCACCAGGGCAGTTCGTAAGTATGACAAGCACGTGTTCGCCCACAATACGATGTTCTGCTGCGTCAAGCAGCCGCCTGGCGGTCAGAAGGATGCCAACTATGCCCTCCTTCACATGCGGGCGATCGTAAGGGAGCATCATCACCTTCTGCTACCAGATAATGTCAAAGATTGGGCCACGAGCTTGTCGGCAATCCAGGACGCGGACATCAGACAAGAATTCATCCAGTCGGAGTTTGCGGACATCATCCATCAAGATGTCCTTCATACCTCGGGGCAGTTCTTCCTCAGATATCAACCGTCCAACATTGAGATAGACGGAATGCTACAAATGCAGGCTGACAACGCCCGCGATTTCATGACCATCACGACAGACGGCGGCTTCATCCACGCTCCTGTCCATGAGTCGAGTCGAAAGTAGTGATGTATAGTTCTGAAACATTGATTGGCTCATGTTGTAATTAAACTTTAATGAATTGTATGTCTCTTTGGTTTGGACAGTCGTTCAACTTAGATGTAATCGATGATATTTATTAGTAGGACCATGAATCGTGCTATTAATGTCTTGCTTTTCTCTTCCGATCCTTTTGTTGCATACTTATATATTGCTTATGTATGTATTGTCCGTTGTTTGGCTTGTGCATAGAGATGCCGTCGTATGTCGTGTACAAGGGTAAGGTTCCCGGAGTCTACGACGACTAGGAGGAGTGTCGGAGACAGGTTCACCGTTTCAGCGGTAACAGTTACAAAGGGTACACCACTAGGGCGGAGGCAGAATCTAGATACGCCCGCTATCTAGCGGGAGAGAGGAGGGAGCGTTGGAGGAACCGGATGAAGACCAGTTTCATCGCGATGATGCTCATCGTGATGACCGCAGCTCTCTTCTATGTGATGGTAGTTTAGATGATCGATATCGACTTGTAATGTGAAGACAAACTCGATACTCGCGGTCTCGAGACTTGTAATGTTTTATCTTTGTTCGGTCTTTTGAATTCGGAGACTAATATGATGAATTGTATTCGGAGACTAATTTTATATTGTATTCGATGAATCTGCTGTTGCTGTGTGCTACTGTCTATATTCTGTCCAATAATATATTTTGTAACCCGTGCAAAAATCAGAAAAGTAAAAAAAATAAAACCTAATATTCATACTAATGGCGCATCACCTCAAGGTGCGCCATTAGTATGCAAAAGGATACTAATGGCGCATCACTACAGAGTGCGCCATTAGTGTGACAAGTATACTAATGGCGCATCCATCCGCAGTGCGCCATTAGTATGCCAAAGCACATGGTTAAATATGGCCCCCTGGGAGGCATACTAATGGCACATGGTGTTCTATACTAATGGCGCACTGGGTGGTGCACCATTAGTATACCAGATACTAATGGCGCACCAATGGTGCGCCATTAGTAATAAATACTAGTGGCGTGATACTAATGGCGCACAAGTGATGCGCCATTAGTAGGCAAAACTGGTGCGCCATTAGTAGGCCTTTTCCTAGTAGTGTGGAGCTGATTTTGAACTTGATGGGTGTGCACTATTGTTCAAGATAGATGGTGTTGACTCAGTAGTGGACGGAACAATAGGCGAGGGTGTCCATGATGAGCGGCGACCTGCAGAAAAATTACTTCGTCCCTTGTTGTGTCGTCCCTGTACTTCCCTTTCAGTTTTACAAGCAAAATGAAACAAAAGAGTAATAGAATTGTACTCCTTATAGTCCAATATATCCTGAATATCACGATTCAAACCACCTAAAAATCTAGCCATCATAGCATCTTCGGTTTCAACTAAGCCACATCGCACTAAGCCAGTTTGCAATTCTTGATAATAATCCTCTACAGAATTGCTACCTTGTTTTAAACGTTGCAATTAATTTAGTTTATCACGAGCATAATATGAAGGAACATAACGCTGTCGCATAGCTCGTTTTAAAGCATCCCAAGTAGTAGGTATATTATTTGCATTAATACGACAATATTCACTCCACCACATGGAAGCAAAGTTTGTAAATTCACTAGTGTCTGCCCTAACTCTTTGGTTCTCAGGAATATCATGATATGCAATTTTTTGTTCAACAGAAAATTCCCAGTCAAGATAAACATCTTGATTATATTTACCATTGAAAGCAGGCATAGTAAATTTGATTTTGTCACTAGAGTGTTCATAATCTCTAACATCATACCTGGGTTGACCTCGTGCCATACCGTGACGGTTGAAACATAGTTGTCGATGAGCACGGTCATTGTGGTGGTTGACCATTTGGCCATCTTCGGTGTCACCAGAATAGTCCTCGTAGTTGTCCCCATGTTGCTCGACGCGGGGAGGAACTTGTTGGTGCTGGTTTATGATGGCAGCATCAGTGACAGTAGCTGGGTGTTGTGGATGACCCATGGGCACATGTCGAGCTCGCGAAGTAGTGGCAACACCCATGGAATTGTGAGGAACAACGTTCTTGTCGACGGGGGGTGCAGTCCGCAACTCGTCCAGACGTGACAAGATGTCTTGTAGCTGTGTGTTCGCAACACCCTGTGCATCCTCTATGGCCTTGAGCCTCTCTTCGACCACAATCTGAGCACCCTCAAGTTGGGCGAGACGCTCGCTGGTGACTTTCACATCCGCGGTGAGGCCCTCAAGTGTGGGTTGATCCTGTGCCATTGTTAGCGAAAGAGAAAACACACAGTGTATAAACCCTATCAACTAGTAGGACGTGGTGGAGAAAAAAAATCGCTCACACTCAAGCTTAGTATCAAATTCTTACGTGTTCTTACCAATGCAACAGGTGGTGATCGGCGCGTTGGTGTTGGCTTCAAACGACCGATGAAGATTGGTTGGAGCGATAACCAGGAATCAGTAGAGCCGGGACCTGTACTTATTGGTAGGAAAAAGTGTAGCTTGGAAAAGGCTTCTCAACTCACAATATTAGTGGCACAATTTAGCAAAAAGCAATGCAAGTTGAATAATTGCTCAAACTCCTAACTAGTGCTGGCCGTCGACTAGTAAGAGAGAAAACAATCTAAGCCCAGATACTGAATCAAATGAGTGGAAGCCGGTGAAAATATGTGGCAGCTCTAAGTAGCTAGATATAAGTGAAGTACAAATGAGTGTATGACAAAGCTCGAAAAGATATAATAGATTGAGTGCTAATCACATCAAAAATAATGTCCAGAGTAGCTAATATAATAAAGCAGTCCAAAAAAAATATGCTAGCCGGTCTGATCTTTTTTTCTCAACTTATTTTGTTTTTGCTTTTTTGCTTTCTTTCTTCTTTTTCTTTTTTTTCTTTCTTTTTTTTTGCTTTTTTCTACTTCTCTGTTTTTTTGTCAAGCCAGTAACAAGCAAGAACTCACGTATACCAAAGATGACAACGTGAAGAAAATAAATAACGTGAGGATAGTTCTTGGAATTGTTTGTGCTATGGTAGCTGTAAAAGCAAAGTGGAAGGCACAACGCAAGTTGATGGGGCGTGTACTACCAGCGGTGGCACTAACAACCAAATAATGATAGATGGATGTGCTGATGGACTTGGGACGCTTGCTCGCTAGCGGCGGAAGGCGTGGAGGTGCGTGCGACAACACACGAAGGCGGGTACATGTGGAAAAGACGTGCGGATGCGACGATGCCTCGTGTGGCAAAGATGCCAGAAGCAAAAATCACGCCCAGAAAATAGCGGATATTGCGAAGAAGCGATGAACACAGAACCGGCGAAAATCAAATTTTTTTTCCCGGATGAACAACCAAATCGGCAGGAAATCTCGGTAGACAAAAACAAGTGCGATCTAGTAGATAATTTTCTTCCAAACCAATCTAAACCAGCACTAGTATCAGATGAATGCAACCAAAAATCCAACTACACAAATACTAGATGCAAATTGCTAAAGGCTAAAAAGATAGGTGCAGCGGATGAACTAATCTATTTTTTTTGGCTTTTTTTGGGTTATAGGACTAAAAACAATCTAATCTAAGAAAACTGTAAATCTCTCACCGATGAACCTGAAAACTGATACCACTTGATGTGAACTGGGGACCCGATCTTTCGATGAGAGAGGATAACTACGATTTTTGTGGGACTTGACCCTCACGATCCGGCTACCAACCGTACAGGGAGAACCGTACATGACTGATATCCACGGAAATCGCTGAACCAACTCCACGGCGTTATCGACCGAGCCAACGGCGCGATTGACCTATCCACGAAGGATATTTCCTGCAAGCAAATAGAAGAACATGCAAGATAATAATAGCCAAGCAATCTCAAATCACGAATATGCTAGATGGAATAATCTCACAAGATGGGGTTCCGATAGGATGTCTTGACGGTCGCACTAGCCGCTACGAGCGAAGACAAATAAAAGTAGCAATAGCTAAACTTCTCTAAACAAAACCTGAGTCTAAACCCTAATCCAGACTAGCTATTAATACTATTTATTAAAGAGCGACGACTGCCTTGTGTGTTGGTGCGCGGACGTAGGGCTCGTACAGAGGCCGGATACGATTGATCAGAAAGACCTGTCGTCTGATTTGGTTGACTAGACGTGGCCCAACTTGATGTACATGCCCACTAATTGATCCTTGTATCGCTGGCTCCTTTGCACCGGCTTGTGTACACACATGTGTTATTGACGCAAACAAGGCTGCCTCCTCCTTATGCATGCACATAGGTCCTTGGTTGACTTTGCACTTGTATGCATCATGTAGTCTCCAACACAATCTCTCATCTTCATATTTATTTCGCAAATGCCTTCAATAATTCTACAAAAGAAATAAAAACATGTAGTATTTTTGCCTCTGATAATATAATATAATAGTATAGAATTAACAACAGAAATTACCTGAAAAATGCCTCGTGTAATATTTGTAGAGGTATCTATGGTGTGTATGCCCACATCAGAAAGACATTTACTCATCCATCCTTTCACGTTGTCCCAAACTCTGTCACTTAGGTATTTGAACGTTCCCTTCTTCGATTGCCCCACATCTGTCAGCATTCCCAAGTACCTGTCACTCAAATATTCATTGGGAACATTAAGGAACCCTTTGACAATATTATGAACTATCTCAGGGCAACCCCTACTGAAAAATATGAAGGACTTCTCTCTGTTAACTCTTTGGCCCGAGGCCATGCAATAAGCTTCCAATAGGTTTGATACCTCTTCAACTCCATTAGTACTTGCCCTGAAAAACAGCAGGCTATCATCCGCGAATAAAAGATGGTTCACCGCCGGGGCCGTCGGTGTCACTATCACCAAGCTGAAGGAAATATTCCCTAGAGGCAATAATAAAGTTATTATTTATTTCCTTATATCATGATAAATGTTTATTATTCATGCTAGAATTGTATTAACCGGAAACATAATACATGTGTGAATACATAGATAAACAGAGTGTCACTAGTATGCCTCTACTTGACTAGCTCGTTGATCAAAGATGGTTAAGTTTCCTAGCCATAGACATGAGTTGTCATTTGATTAACGGGATCACATCATTAGGAGAATGATTTGATTGACATGACCCATTCCGTTAGCTTAGCACACGATCATTTAGTATGATGCTATTGCTTTCTTCATGACGTATACATGTTCCTATGACTATGAGATTATGCAACTCCCGTTTACCGGAGGAACACTTTGTGTGCTACCAAACGTCGCAACGTAACTGGGTGATTATAAAGGTGCTCTACAGGTGTCTCTGAAGGTACTTGTTGGGTTGGCGTATTTCGAGATTAGGATTTGTCAATCCTATTGTCGGAGAGGTATCTCTGGGCCCTCTCGATAATGCACATCACTTAAAGCCTTGCAAGCATTGCAACTAATGAGTTAGTTGTGGGACGATGTATTACAGAACGAGTAAAGAGACTTGCCGGTAACGAGATTGAACTAGGTATTGAGATACCGACGATCGAATCTCGAGCAAGTAACATACCGATGACAAAGGGAACAACGTATGTTGTTATGCGGTTTGACCGATAAAGATCTTCGTAGAATATGTAGGAGCCAATATGAGCATCCAGGTTCCGCTATTGGTTATTGACTGGAGATGTGTCTTGGTCATGTCTACATAGTTCTCGAACCCGTAGGGTCAGCACGCTTAACGTTATGATGACAGTTTTATTATGAGTTTATCTGTTTTGATGTACCGAAGGTTGTTCGGAGTCCCGGATGTGATCACGGACATGACGAGGAGTCTCGAAATGGTCGAGACATGAGGATTGATATATTGGACGACTATATTCAGACACTGGAAGCGTTCTGGAGAAGTTTTTGATTAAACCGGAGTGCCGGAGGGTTATCGGTAACCCCGGGGGAACTAATGGGCCGCAATGGGCCTTAGTGGAGAGAGAGAGGGGCGGCTAGGGCTGGCCGCGCGCCCCCTCCCCCTCTGGTCCGAATTGGACTAGGATAGTGGGGGCAGGGGGCACCCCAAAGACACAACAATTGATCTGTTTGATCTTTTAGCCGTGTGCGGTGCCCTCCTCCACCATAGTCCACCTCGATAATACTGTAGCGGTGCTTAGGCGAAGCCCTGCGTCGGTAGAACATCAACATCGTCACCACGCCGTCGTGCTGACGAAACTCTCCCTCAACACTCGGCTGGATCAGAGTTCGAGGGACGTCATCGGGCTGAACGTGTGCTGAACTCGGTGGCTTGTGGCTGCACACGGAAGTTTCTAGTATGAATAATCTCATGATCCCTTTGAGCCTGGGTGGCGGTCCATAAAGAAAAACAGGCAATCCTGGAATACCCAGGTACCTCAATCCACCCAGATGTGTGTTTAAGTTGCCACCTTAAATAAACCATTAATTAACAATCTCACATCTGTCAATGGATATCACTCAGCCAATCCACGTCTACTAGCATAGCATGGCATAATAAGCAAACGTAGAAGTAACTCCCAAGGGTTTGATAATAAAACAGGTAATAGGTACTACCTCAACTACTTCCCATCCCACAATTTAATTAGATCCTAATCATGCAATGTTTGAGGATTGATCTAATGCAATAAAACTGGGTAGTAAAGAGGTATGATCAAAGTGTTACTTGCCTTGCTGATGATCCGCGAAACCTAGAGATTCGAAGTAACAGGCGGCGCACTCCGGATACTCTATCGTAAGCAAGCAAACAAACAAACATACAATAAGTACTCATCTAATGCACAGGTAAAACTCAAATAAGAGATCTAACCAGAAAGTTCAACTTAAGAACTCCGGTTTACAAAAAGATTCAAATCAAACGAAACAACGAAAGTCAAACGGCGAAAGAAACCAACTTCGTTTTACTAATCTGGACCTAAGTCAAATTTTACAGAAGCAAAAACTTGTTTGAGTTGGTTAAACGGAAAGAGGGTTTTGAGACGAAACTCCAGGCGCTTGAATCGCCTGATTCCGATAAACGAGCGAAAAGTTATACTAAAACAAAAATCGGATCAGAAATCGTGATCAGAAATAATCGCAGAAAATCCGAGAAAAAGAAAAACGTCGAACAGATTAACGAACGAACATTCGTTATCTGGATCTAAACAATGAACGTGTTCGTTAAAATGAACGAACGAGCGAACGCTCGCTAATTAACCTAACCGGAAAAAAACCGATCTAATAAAGAAAGGATCTAAAAAAAATAAACCGCGGTTAATAAAAAAACCGGGCGGTTTTCTGAGGAAAACCGCCGGCGACGGTGGCTACCTCGGGCGGCGGGACGGCGGGGCGGCGGCGAGCTCCGGCGCGGGGCGACGGCGGGGGGATCCGGCAGCGGGGCGGCGCTAGGGTTCGGGCGCGGGGCTTGAGGCGAGCGGCGGCTGGGGTTTCGGCTGGGCCTCCCCCGGCTTATAAAGCCGGCCGGGCCAGGTGTCCGGGTCGGACACGGCCCGTTAGGTCGGTTCGCGTTTTTTTTTAAAAAAAAATAACACACAGGAAAACAAATAAAAGAAATACTAAACGGACTCCAAAAATCCCGAAATAAAGTTTCCTCGACTTCTAAAATCAAGCCGGACAAAGTGAACATTTATTTGGGGCCTAAATGCAATTTTGAAAAACGCACATTTTTCCTATATTCAAATAAAACAGCGAAAAACTCCGAAATAAAATCTTATTTGATTTTATTATTAAACCCTCAATATTTCTTTATTTTGGGAAAGTCATTTTATTCCCTCTCTCATATTTTTGTAATAGAAATAATTGAAGATAAATAATTAAAATCAAATGATCCTATTCTCAAAATTTGAGAAAACTCAAATATGAAAATAACGAAATCCCCAACTCTCTTCATGGGTCCTTGAGTTGCGTAGAATTTCTAGGATCAAAACCAAAAGCAAATAAAATATGATATGCAATGATGATCTAATATATAACATTCCAAATTGAAAATTTGGGATGTTACACCGAGTTATCGGCAACTGGCAGGAGCCATATGGTTGTCGCTTTATTGTATGCAATGCAATCGCCCTGTAATGCTTTACTTTATCACTAAGCGGTAGTGATAGTCGTAGAAGCATAAGATTGGTGAGATGACAACGATGCTACGAAGGAGATCAAGGTGTCGCACCGGTGACGATGGTGATCATGACGGTGCTTCGGAGATGGAGATCACAAGCACAAGATGATGATGGCCATATCATATCACTTATATTGATTGCATGTGATGTTTATCTTTTATGCATCTTATCTTGCTTTGACTGACGGTAGCATTATAAGATGATCCCTCACTAATTTATCAAAGTATAAGTGTTCTCCCTGAGTATGCACCGTTGTGAAAGTTCTTCGTGCTAAGACACCACGTGATGATCGGGTGTGATAGGCTCTACGTTCAAATAAAACGGGTGCAAAACAGTTGCACACGCAGAATACTCAGGTTAAACTTGACGAGCCTAGCATATAAAAAATATGGCCTTGGAACACGGAGACCGAAAGGTCGAGCGTGAATCATATAGTAGATATGATCAACATAGTGATGTTCACCATTGAAACTACTCCATCTCACATGATGATCGAACATGGTTTAGTTGATCTGGATCACGTGATCACTTAGAGGATTAGAGGGATGTCTATCTAAGTGGGCGTTCTTAAGTAATATGATTAATTGAACTTAAATTTATCATGAACTTAGTACCTGATAGTATCTTGCTTGTCTATGTTGATTGTAGATAGATGGCCCGTGCTGTTGTTCCGTTGAATTTTATTGTGTTCCTTCAGAAAGCAAAGTTGAAAGATGATGGTAGCAATTACACGGACTGGGCCCGTAACTTGAGGATTATCCTCATTGCTGCGCAGAAGAATTACGTCCTGGAAGCACCGCTGGGTGCCAGGCCTGCTGCTGGAGCAACACCAGATGTTATGAACGCCTGGCAGAGCAAAGCTGGTGACTACTCAATAGTTTAGTGTGCCATGCTTTACGGCTTAGAACCGGGACTTCAACGACGTTTTGAACGTCATGGAGCATATGAGATGTTCCAGGATTTGAAGTTAATATTTCAAGCAAATGCTCGGATTGAGAGATATGAAGTCTCCAATAAGTTCTATAGCTGCAAGATGGAGGAGAATAGTTCTGTCAGTGAGCATATACTCAAAATGTCTGGGGTATAATAATCACTTGATTCAACTCGGAGTTAATCTTCCGGATGATAGCGTCATTGAAAAAATTCTCCAGTCACTCCTACCAAACTACAAGAGCTTTGTGATGAACTATAACATGCAAGGGATGGATAAGACGATTCCTGAGCTCTTCGGAATGCTAAAAGCTGTGGAGATAGAAATCAAGAAGGAGCATCAAGTGTTGATGGTCAATAAGACCACCAGTTTCAAGAAAAAGGGCAAGGGAAGAAGAAGGGGAACTTCAAGAAGAACAGCTAGCAAGTTGCTGCTCAGGAGAAGAAACCCAAGTCTGGACCTAAGCCTAAGACTGAGTGCTTCTACTGCAAGCAGACTGGTCACTGGAAGCGAAACTGCCCCAAGTATTTGGCGGGTAAGAAGGATGGCAAGGTGAACAAAGGTATATGTGATATACATGTTATTGATGTGTACCTTACTAATGCTCGCAGTAGCACCTGGGTATTTGATACTGGTTCTGCTGCTAATATTTGCAACTCGAAGCAGGGGCTACGGATTAAGCGAAGATTGGCTAAGGACGAGGTGACGATGCGCGTGGGAAATGGTTCCAAAGTCGATGTGATCGCGGTTGGCACGCTACCTCTACATCTACCTTCGAGATTAGTATTAGACCTGAATAATTGTTATTTGGTGCCAGCGTTGAGCATGCACATTATATCTGGATCTTGTTTGATGCGAGACGGTTATTCATTTAAATCAAAGAATAATGGTTGTTCTATTTATATGAGTAATATATTTTATGGTCATGCACCCTTGAAGAGTGGTCTATTTTTGATGAATCTCGATAGTAGTGATACACATATTCATAATATTGAAGCCAAAAGATGCAGAGTTAATAATGAAAGTACAACTTATTTGTTGCACTGCCGTTTAGGTCATATCAGTGTAAAGCGCATGAAGAAACTCCATACTGATGGACTTTTGGAGCCACTTGATTATGAATCACTTGGTACTTGTGAACCGTGCCTCATGGGCAAGATGACTAAAACTTCGTTCTCCGGTACTATGCAGAGAGCAACAGATTTGTTGGAAATCATACATACAGATGTATGTGGTCCGATGAATGTTGAGGCTCGTGGCGGATATCGTTGTTTTCTCACCTTCCCAGATGATTTAAGGAGATATGGGTATATCTACTTGATGAAGCATAAGTCTGAAACATTTGAAAAGTTCAAAGAATTTTAGAGTGAAGTTGAAAATCATCGTAACAAGAAAATAAAGTTTCTACGATCTGATCGTGGAGGAGAATATTTGAGTTACGAGTTTGGTCTACATTTGAACCAATGCGGAATAATTTCACAACTCACGCCACCTGGAACACCACAGCGTAACGGTGTGTCCGAACGTCGTAATCGTACTTTACTAGATATGGTGCGATCTATGATGTCTCTTACTGATTTATCGCTATCGTTTTGGGGTTATGCTTTAGAAACGACTGCATTCACGTTAAATAGGGCACCATCGAAATCCGTTGAGACGACGCCTTATGAACTGTGGTTTGGCAAGAAACCAAAGTTGTCGTTTCTGAAAGTTTGGGGCTGCGATGCTTATGTGAAAAACTTCAACCTGATAAGCTCGAACCCAAATCGGAGAAATGTGTCTTCATAGGATACCCAAAGGAAACTGTTGGGTACACCTTCTATCACAGATCCGAAGGCAAGACTTTTGTTGCTAAATTTGGAATCTTTCTGGAGAAGGAGTTTCTCTCAAAAGAAGTGAGTGGGAGGAAAGTAGAACTTGATGAGGTAACTGTACCTGCTCCCTTATTGGAAAGTAGTTCATCACAGAAATCGGTTTCTGCGACACCTACACCAATTAGTGAGAAAGTTAATGATGATGATCATGAAACTTCAGATCAAGTTATTGCTGAACCTCGTAGATCAACCAGAGTAAGATCCGCACCAGAGTGGTACGGTAATCCTATTCTGGAAGTCATGCTACTAGATCATGATGAACCTACGAACTATGAAGAAGCAATGGTGAACCCAAATTCCGCAAAATGGCTTGAAGCCATGAAATCTGAGATGGGATCCATGTATGAGAACAAAGTGTGGACTTTGGTTGACTTGCCCGATGATCGGCAAGCAATTGAGAATAAATGGATCTTCAAGAAGAAGACTGACGCTGACGATAATGTTACCGTCTACAAAGCTCAACTTGTTGCGAAAGGTTTTCGACAAGTTCAAGGGATTGACTACGATGAGACCTTCTCACCCGTAGCGATGCTTAAGTCTGTTCGAATCATGTTAGCGATTGCCGCATTTTATGATTATGAAATATGGCAAATGGAGTAAAAATTGCATTCCTAAATGGATTTCTGGAAGAAGAGTTGTATATGATGCAACCGGAAGGTTTTGTCGATCGAAAGGGAGCTAACAAAGTGTGCATGCTCCAGCGATCCATTTATGGACTGGTGCAAGCCTCTCGGAGTTGGAATAAACGCTTTGATAGTGTGATCAAAGCATTTGGTTTTGTACAGACTTTTTTAGAAGCCTGTATTTACAAGAAAGTGAGTGGGAGCTCTGTAGCATTTCTGATATTATATGTGGATGACATATTACTGATTGGAAATAATATAGAATTTCTGGATAGCATAAAGGGATACTTGAATAAGAGTTTTTCAGTGAAAGACCTCGGTGAAGCTTCTTACATATTGGGCATCAAGATCTATAGAGATAGATCAAGACGCTTAATTGGACTTTCACAAAGCACATACCTTGACAAAGTTTTGAAGAAGTTCAAAATGGATCAAGCAAAGAAAGGGTTCTTGCCTGTGTTACAAGGTGTGAAGTTGAGTAAGACTCAATGCCCGACCACTACAGAAGATAGAGAGAAAATGAAAGATGTTCCCTATGCTTCAGCCATAGGCTCTATCATGTATGCAATGCTTTGTACCAGACCTGATGTGTGCCTTGCTATAAGTTTGGCAGGGAGGTACCAAAGTAATCCAGGAGTGGATCACTGGACAACGGTCAAGAACATCCTGAAGTACCTGCAAAGGACGAAGGATATGTTTCTCGTTTATGGAGGTGACAAAGAGCTCATCGTAAATGGTTACGTTGATGCAAGCTTTGACATTGATCCGGACGATTCTAAATCACAAACCGGATACGTGTTTACATTGAACGGTGGAGATGTCAGTTGGTGCAGTTCTAAACAAAGCGTCATGGCGGGATCTACTTGTGAAGCGGAGTACATAGCTGCTTCGGAAGCCGCAAATGAAGGAGTTTGGATGAAGGAGTTCATATCCGATCTAGGTGTCATACCTAGTGCATCGGGTCCAATGAAAATCTTTTGTGACAATACTGGAGCAATTGTCTTAGCGAAGGAATCCAGATTTCACAAGAGAACCAAGCACATCAAGATACGCTTCAATTCCATCCGGGATCTAGTCCAGGTGGGAGACATAGAAATTTGCAAGATACATATGGATCTGAATGTTGCAGACCCGTTGACTAAGCCTCTTCCACGAGCAAAACATGATCAGCACCAAGACTCCATGGGTGTTAGAATCATTACAGTGTAATTTAGATTATTGAGTCTAGTGCAAGTGGGAGACTGAAGGAAATATGCCCTAGAGGAAATAATAAAGTTATTATTTATTTCCTTATATCATGATAAATGTTTATTATTCATGCTAGAATTGTATTAACCGGAAACATAATACATGTGTGAATACATAGACAAACAGAGTGTCACTAGCATGCCTCTACTTGACTAGCTCGTTGATCAAAGATGGTTAAGTTTCCTAGCTATAGACATGAGTTGTCATTTGATTAACGGGATCACATCATTAGGAGAATGATGTGATTGACATGACCCATTCTGTTAGCTTAGCACACGATCATTTAGTATGATGCTATTGCTTTCTTCATGACTTATACATGTTCCTATGACTATGAGATTATGCAACTCCCGTTTACCGGAGGAACACTTTGTGTGCTACCAAACGTCACAACGTAACTGGGTGATTATAAAGGTGCTCTACAGGTGTCTCCGAAGGTACTTGTTGGGTTGGCGTATTTCGAGATTAGGATTTGTCAATCCGATTGTCGGAGAGGTATCTCTGGGCCCTCTCGGTAATGCACATCACTTAAAGCCTTGCAAGCATTGCAACTAATGAGTTAGTTGCGGGATGATGTATTACGGAACGAGTAAAGAGACTTGCCGGTAACGAGATTGAACTAGGTATTGAGATACCGACGATCGAATCTCGGGCAAGTAACATACTGATGACGAAGGGAACAACGTATGTTGTTATGCAGTTTGACCGACAAAGATCTTCGTAGAATATGTAGGATCCAATATGAGCATCCAGGTTCCGCTATTGGTTATTGACCGGAGATGTGTCTTGGTCATGTCTACATAGTTCTCGAACCCGTAGGGTCAGCACGCTTAACGTTACGATGACAGTTTTATTATGAGTTTATCTGTTTTGATGTACCGAAGGTTGTTCGGAGTCCCGGATGTGATCACGGACATGACGAGGAGTCTCGAAATGGTCGAGACATGAGGATTGATATATTGGACGACTATATTCAGACACTGGAAGTGTTCTGGAGAAGTTTCAGATTAAACCAGAGTGCCGGAGGGTTATCGGTAACCCCGGGGGAACTAATGGGACACAATGGGCCTTAGTGGAGAGAGAGGGGTGGCCAGGGCTGGCTATGCGCCCCCTCCCCCTCTGGTCCGAATTGGACTAGGAGAGGGGGGGGCACCGCCCTTTCCTTCTCCCTCTCCATCTCCTTCCTTCCGCCTCTCTCCCTTTAGGTGGAAACCTACTAGGAGTTGGAGTCCTAGTAGGATTCCCCTCTTGGGGGCGCGCCATAGAGGGCCGGCCGGCCTCCCCCTTGCTCCTTTATATACGGGGGCAGGGGGCACCCCAAAGACACAACAATTGATGTGTTTGATCTTTTAGCCGTGTGCGGTGCCCCCCTCCACCATGGTCCACCTCGATAATACTGTAGCGGTGCTTAGGCGAAGCCCTGCGTCAGTAGAACACCAACATCGTCACCACGCCGTCGTGCTGACGAAACTCTCCCTCAACACTCGGCTGGATCGGAGTTCGAGGGACGTCATCGGGCTGAACGTGTGCTGAACTCAGAGGTGTCATGTGTTCAGTACTTGATCGGTCGGATCGTGAAGACGTACGACTGCATCAACCGCGTTGTGCTAACGCTTCCGCTTTCGGTCTACGAGGGTACGTAGACAACACTCTCCCCTCTCGTTGCTATGCATCACCATGATCTTGAGTGTGCGTAGGATTTTTTTTGAAATTACTACGTTCCCCAACACAAGCTACTAGATCTTAGTGATGAACTATAACATGCAAGGGATGGAGATGATCCCGGAGCTATTCGCGGTGCTTAAAGGCCGTGATGGTAGAAATCAAGAAGGAGCATCAAGTGTTGATGGTTAACAAGACCACTGGTTTCAAGAAGGGCAAGGGCGAGAAGGGAAACTTCATGAATGGCGAGCCAGTTGCCGCTCGAGTGAAGAAACCCGAGGTTGAACCCAAACCCGAGACTAAGTGCTTCTATTGTAAGGGGAATGGTCACGGGTAGCGGAACTGCCCCAAATACTTGGTAGATAAGAAGGCTGACAACTTCAACAAAAGTATATTTGATATACGTGTTATTGATGTGTACCTTACTAGTACTCCTAGTAGCACATGGGTATTAGATACCGGTTCAGTTGCTAATATTGGTGACTCGAAACAAAAGCTGCATAATAAACGGAGACTAGCTAAGGGTGAGGTGACGATGTGTGTCGAAAGTGTTTCCAAGGTTGATGTGATCACCATCACACGCTCCCTCTACCTTCGAGATTAGTGTTAAACCTAGATAATGTTAATTGGTGTCTGCGTTGAGCATGAACATGATTAGATCGTGTTTATTGCAATACGGTTATTCATTGAAGTCAAAGAATAATGGTTATTCTATTTACATGAGTAATACCTTCTATGGTCGGATACGTCTCCAACGTATCTACTTTTCCTAACGCTTTTCCTCTTGTTTTGGACTCTAATTTGCATGATTTGAAAGAAACTAACCCCGGACTGACGCTGTTTTCAGCAGAACTATCATCATGTTGTTTTTGTGCAGAAATAAAAGTTCTCGGAATGGAACGAAACTTTGCGAGGAATTTTTACCCAATAAAAGAGAATTTTTGGAGCCAATAACCACCAGAGGGGGCACCTAGGTGGGCACAACCCAACAGGGCGCGCGCCCCCTCCAGGAGCGCCCAGGTGGGTTTTCCCCACCTGGTGGCCCCGCAGACCCTGAAACCGACGCTATAAAATCACATTTTTCCAGAAAAAAATCAGGGTCAAAGAATTATCATGTTCCATGAGATGGAGCCGCCATCACCCCCTGTTCTTCATCGGGAGGCCAGATCTGGACTCCGTTTGGGGCTCCGGAAGGGGGATCTTCGATATTCATCATCACCAACCCTTCTCCATTGCCAATTCCATCATGCTCCCCACCGGGAGTGAGTAATTCCTTCGTAGGCTTGCTGGTCGGTGAGGAGTTGGATGAGATTCATCATGTAATCTAGTTAGTTTTTTAGGGCATGATCCCTAGTATCCACTATGTTCTGAGATTGATGTTGCTATGACTTTGCCATGCTTAATGATTGTCACTTTGGGCCCGGGTGCCATGATTGCAGATCTGAACCGTTTATGTTATCACAATTATATCCATGTTCTAGATCCTATCTTGCAAGTTATAGTCACCTACTACGTGTTATGATCCGGCAACCCTGGAGTGAGAATAGTCGGGACCACTCCCAGTGATTCCCGTAGTTTGAGGAGTTCATGTATTCACCGTGTGTTAATGCTTTGTTCCGGTTCTGTATTAAAAGGAGGCCTTAATATCCCTTAGTTTCCAATTGGACCCCGCTGCCACGGGAGGGTAGGACAAAAGATGTCATGCAAGTTCTTTCCATAAGCACGTATGACTATTTACGGAATACATGCCTACATTATATTTATGAACTGGAGCTAGTGCCGTATCGCCCTAGGTTATGACTGTCACATGATGAATATCATCCAACAGATTACCGATCCAATGTGTACGAATTTATCTTATATTGTTCTTGCTAAGTTACTACTGCTATCGTTACTGTTGCACTTGCTACAAAACTACTTCTATCATTGTTACCCTTACCATTGCTGCTGTCACTATTATCAAAACTATCATATTACTTTGGTACTAATCACTTCGCTGCAGATAATTAATCTCTAGGTGTGGTTGAATTGACAACTCAGCTCCTAATACTTGCAAATATTCTTTGGCTCCCCTTGTGTCGAATCTATAAATTTGGGTTGAATACTCTACCCTCGAAAACCATTGCGATCCCCTATACTTGTGGGTTATCAAGACCTTTTTCTGGCGCCGTTGCCGGGGAGCATAGCTATATTTGTTGAGTCACTTGGGATTATTATCAATTTATCACTATGAAGAATCTGAAGGATGCTAAGACTAAGATTTATCCCTCTAAGACAAGGGTAGGTAAGGAACTACCATCTAGCTCTGCTTTAGATTCACCTTCTGTTATAAGTAAACTTGCAACACCACCACATGCTATTAATCCTGATATGTCGCAAGCTATTGATGATGCTACTTCTTCTATGAATGATACTTATGATGATGCTAGTACCTTGCTTGATGATGATGATGTGCCACTAGGTGACTTTTTTGATGAACAAATTGCTAGAGTAAGACATCATGATATTGTTGAAACTGATGATGAGCTTGAAACTAAAAAATCTTGAAACACCGACTAGAACTAGCCCTCCTAGATATGAATTTCCAAAGGTACCGGAAGGTTATGTTATGAATGAGGAGATAACTAGAGATATTCTTGTTTGTAAGGATAGATATGATCTAGAGAAATTATTATGCAAGTATAAAGAAAAATCCTTGAATGCTAGAATGCAATATGATCCTTAGTTTGCTACCTCACCTATCTTTATTGATGATAAGGATTATGAATTCTCTGTCGACCCAGAGTTAATTACTTTGGTTGAATTTGATCCTTTCCATGGTTATGAAACTGAAACTGTTGTGGTACATCTTACTAAGTTGAATGACATAGCCACCCTTTTTACTCATGATGAGAAAACTCGTTATTACTATATTCTCAAATTATTTCTGTTCTCATTAAAGGGTGATGCGAAAGCTTAGTACAATACTCTTGCTCCTGTTTGTGTGCGTAGTCCCCAGGGTATGATTATGATTTATTACTTCTCTGAAAAATATTTCCCTGCTCATAAGAAACAAGCTACTTTATAGGAAATATTTAACTTTGTGCAAATTCAAGAAGAGAATCTCCCACAAGCTTGGGGGAGGCTTTGCCAATTGCTTAATGCTTTGCCTGATCATCCTCTTAGAAAAATGAAATACTTGATATCTTCTATAACGGACTAACCGATGCTTCTAGGGATTTCCTAGATAGTTGTGCTGGTTGTGTTTTCAGGGAACGAACTATTGAGCAAGCTGAAGAATTATTGAATAACATATTGAAAAATTATGACGATTGGACTCTTCCTGAACCACCGCCTAAACCCATTCCGAAGAAGAGGGGTATATTATATCTCAGTCCTGAAGATATGCAAGAGGCAAAGAAATCTATGAAGGAAAAAGTTATTAAAGGCGAGGATGTTAAAAATTTACCTCGTATAGAAGAAATACATGGGCTTGATACACCTCCACCACCTAAGGTGGTAGAGGTAAATTCTCTAATGAAATTCAATGATAATGGCAATCCTCACAATATGCACCCTAGACAATGCCTTTATGAGTTTGAAAATTACATTAGAAAACATGATCACTTCAATGCAAATGTTATGAAACAATTGAAATACAATTCTGATATGATTGCTCGCTTGAGTGACTTGTTATTTAGAATCATGAATGATGTTAGAGGTGTGGGAAAGCATGCTTCTATGGTTCAAACTTAGTTAGAACAAGTTGTTAAATCTCAAAGAGAGATGCTTGATGAAATGAATAATAACATAAGTGACTTTGCTGTTAGAGTAGCAACTAGAGGAGGTAAAATGACTCAGGAACCACTTTATCCCGAGGGACACCCAAAAATAATTGAACAAGACTCTCAAAGAGTTAACACTGATGCATGTAGTCCTTCTAAAAAGAAAAAGAAGAAGAAAAATGATAGGACTTTGCATGCCTCTTGTGAACCTGAAGTAGAAAAACCTCTTGATAATGATAATGAAATTTCTATCTTTGATGCTGAAATTCAGTCTAGTAATGAACACTCACCTTTTGATAATGAAAATGATAATGATGAGGTTCGTGAAAATACTCAAACAAATAGTAAAGAACAAGACAATGGTGTTGAGATAGAACCTGCAGTTGATCTGGATAACCCACAACCCAAGAATACATGATATGATAAAAGAGACTTTATTGCTAGAAAACACGGTAAAGAAAGAGAACCATGGGTTCAAAAACCTATGCCCTTTCCACCTAAGTCAACTAAAAAGAAAGATGATGAGGAATTTGAACACTTTGCTGAAATGCTAAGGCCAATCTTTTTGCGTACTCGCTTGACTGATATCCTTAAAGTGCCTCCTTATGCAAAATGCATGAAAGACATCATCACCAATAAGAGAAAAATACCAGAAGCTGAAATCTCCACTATGCTTGCTAATTATACTTTTAAAGATGGAGTACCTAAAAAACTTGGAGATCCGGGAATACCAACTATACCTTGCTCCATCGAAAGAAACTAAGTGAAAACTACTTTATGTGATTTAGGAGCTAGTGTTAGCGTTATGCCTTTCTAT
Organism: Aegilops umbellulata; assembly: GCA_032464435.1. Classification (NCBI taxonomy): domain Eukaryota; kingdom Viridiplantae; phylum Streptophyta; class Magnoliopsida; order Poales; family Poaceae; genus Aegilops; species Aegilops umbellulata. Next base: position 187,652,390 of record CP136060.1, read on the forward strand.
TTATATAAAAGACTTGATTTGAATAAACTCACACCTGCTAAAATATCTTTGCAAATGGATGACAAATCAACTACCATACCTATCGGTATTTGTGAGGATGTGTCCGTTGTTGTTGCTAATGTTACTATTTTGACTGACTTTGTTATACTTGAGATGCCCGAGGACGAACATGTCGGTTATCCTTGGTAGACCCTTCTTGAATACTGCAGGGGCTGTTATTGATTGCAATAAAAGCAAGGTCACTTTTCATATCAATGGTAATGAGCATACAATGCACTTTCCGAAGGAACAATTCCAAGTGAACGGTATTAATGTTATTGAAAAATCTTCGACAGTCACTATTGGAAGTTTTCAACTACCTCTACCTACTGTTAAAAAGAAATATGATATGCTTATTGTTGGGGACAGTCATATCCCCGTTGAGGTAACTTAGTGATTTACGGAAGTCCTTCGGTTTCATGCTAATCGAAAGTGGTTGTTAATAAGACCTGATCAACCTTATTAATGGATCATTTTTGAGAGGTATGAAGTTGATGAATTTAGTAAGCACTACCTTCTATCCCTACCTTTTGTTTTCTGTTTTTATTAGTCAAATAAAATAAAATGCCATGTTTTATCTGTTTTCTGAATTTTCCGTGTAATAGAAAAATGACCCAAAACTAAAAGTTCTTAGAATGCTCTGAAATTTTAATACAATTTTTTTCTGAATATTTAAGAATTTTGGGTGCAAATAACATGAGAGGGAGGTGCACCAGGTGGGCACAACCCACCTGGGCACGCCAGGACCCCCAGGCACGCCCTAGTGGGTTGTGGTCCTCACGTGGGCCCCCTCACTTATCTCTTCATACCACTTCATCACCTACCTGCAGAAAAAATTCACCATTGCTCTCTCTCTCTCTCTCTCTCTCTCTCGTATTCTTACTCTCAAACTCATGGATTTCGATCTCTTTGCTCGAAGTTCCGTTTCCAAAACTGTTTCGGGGGGTTGTTGCTTGGTATGTGACTCCACCGTTTATCCAATTAGTTTTTGCTTTAGTGGTTTACATTTTGAATAATTAGCTACTCTTGGTGCTGCTGTAGATGAGCTTGCATGTTGAATTATTAGAGTTCTAAGTAGTTTGAATGCTTGCTATGGCCTCTATGTATCCCTATGAGTAGTTGCTATCAATCTTGTAAAGTTTTGTTGAGAAAATTTTGTGGACTGAAAAATTTCAGCATTTTGTTCATAGGAAAAAGGTGAATATCTTTAGGAAGTTTGCTTCCAAGAAGAACTCCAAGGGAGTTATTGGGGAGTCATCTGACAGTGATCTCCAAACCCGTAGATTGGCGGAAGTATGGCCGTGCGAATGGCCGCATACCCCGTTCATGGAAGGGGCTGGAATCCTTCAAGAGTTTGCACAATATGCTGCTAATGCCAGCCTCACCGACTTCATCACAGCTGAATGCGAATAGTATCATCTCCTCAGAAACTCCTTCGCGCAAAGTTTTACTTTTCTTCCTAGGAATAATCCTCTTGAGGTGCAGTTTAATTTATACGCTGAACCCCATCAGATACCGCTTACTGAGTTTTGTGAAATATGCTTGCTTCCTTCTGATGGTGGTTTGGTAGAGCCTAGGCCCGAAGAGTTTGATGGTTTTTACCATACTCTGAATGTGGGGGATGAGAGAGGGGTGTCGAGTATCGCCACCACTGGCTTGCATTTTCCTGCTGTTCATTATTTTACTATTTTCATTACAAAATGCTTGCTGGCTAGAGAGAAGGTGGGTGCACTCAGTGCCCCAGACCTTGCTGTTTTACTCATGCACTTGAAGGAGACAACACTTATAGCTTGAGAGCTATTGTGGCACATCGCCTTCACATTAATAAATCCAAGGGTAAAATACATGGAGGTATTTACGCCACTCGTTTGGCAGCTCGCTTTAACGTTGAGATACGCTTGCATGATTATCATTTGCCCAAGGTTTACCTAGATCACGCGGCTATGGAACACCACCAGTTTATTGCTACTGATTACCCTAACATCCCTATTCCATATAACCTGGTTTTCAGTGTGAGAACTTTTAATATTATTCCATTGCCTGCACCTGCTTTGTTTGATCCTATTGCCAGGGGTGGATACAGGATAATGCCTGCGGATATCATCGCCTACTGGAACAACCAGGCTACAGCAGAGGATGAGCCTCAGCAGTGGGATCCACAGGTGCCCGCTCTCAGCAGTTTGACAAGGGACCCAATGGTTTCTTCGACTACTAACTGATTACTAAGTTAGGCCAAAAGCCTAAGCTTGGGGGAGTACGTATTCCCACCGAAATTACATTCATATTCACACATTTCATTCCAGTTGTCAGTGTCCATACTTTTTCATTGTATTATCCATGTTAAATTTATTTTCTCGCTTTCCTCTTGTGTCTTTGAAAAACCTTGAGAAAATCCAAAAATATTTCCTTCTTCTTTTTTATTTTTTCTAGATTAGCTAGCTGTAGCACTAAAAAGAAAGCCCAAAAAGAGATTTCCTTGTTCTTCTTTTGCTTGTTGGGAGCTCTCCCATGTAAATAGTTTTTTCTCGTTTTTTGTTTTTCCTTTTATTTGCTTGTTAAACAAAACCAAAAACTCCAAAATTATTTCAGTGTGTTTCTCTGAATTTCTTTTCTTTTTTACTCGATTCGTACCAAGGAGAAGAAAACAACAACAACAACAACAAACAACAACAACAACAACAAAGCCTTTAGTCCCAAACAAGTTGGGTAGGCTAGAGGTGAAACCCCTAAGATCTCGCAACCAACTCATGGCTCTGGCACATGGATAGCAAGCTTCCACGCACCCCTGTCCATAGCTAGCTCTTTGGTGATACTCCAATCCTTCAGGTCTCTCTTAACGGGCTCCTCCCATGTCAAATTCGGTCTACCCCGCCCTCTCTTGACATTCTCCGCACGCTTTAGCCGTCCGCTATGCACTGGAGCTTCTGGAGGCCTGCGCTAAATATGCCCAAACCATCTCAGACGATGTTGGACAAGCTTCTCCTCAATTGGTGCTACCACAACTCTATCTCGTATATCATCATTCCGGACTCGATCCTTCCTCGTGTGGCCACACATCCATCTCAACATACGCATATCCACCACACCTAACTGTTGAACATGTCGCCTTTTAGTCGGCCAACACTCCGCGCCATACAACATTGTGGGTCGAACCGCCGTCCTGTAGAACTTGCCTTTTAGCTTTTGTGGCACTCTCTTGTCATAGAGAATGCCAGAAGCTTGGCGCCACTTCATCCATCCGGCTTTGATTCGATGGTTCACATCTTCATCAATACCCCCATCCTCCTGCAACATTGACCCCAAATACCGAAAGCTGTCCTTCCGAGGTACCACCTAGCCATCAAGGCTAACCTCCTCCTCCTCACACCTAGTAGTACTGAAACCGCACATCATGTACTCGGTTTTAGTTCTACTAAGCCTAAACCCTTTCGATTCCAAGGTTTGTCTCCATTACTCTAACTTCCTATTTACCCCCGTCCGACTATCGTCAACTAGCACCACATCATCCGCAAAGAGCATACACCATGGGATATCTCCTTGTATATCCCTTGTGACCTCATCCATCACCAATGCAAAAAGATAAGGGCTCAAAGCTGACCCCTGATGCAGTCCTATCTTAATCGGGAAGTCATCGGTGTCGACATCACTTGTTCGAACACTTGTCACAACATTATCATACATGTCCTTGATGAGGGTAATGTACTTTGCTGGGACTTTGTGTTTCTCCACGCCCACCACATGACATTTCGCGGTATATCATCATAGGCCTTCTCCAAGTCAATGAACACCATATGCAAGTCCTTCTTTTGCTCCCGATATCTCTCCATAAGTTGTCGTACCAAGAAAATGGCTTCCACGGTCGACCTCCCAGGCATGAAAGCAAACTGATTTTTGGTCACGCTTGTCATTCTTCTTAAGCGGTGCTCAATGACTCTCTCCCACAACTTCATTGTATGGCTCATCAGCTTAATTCCACGATAATTAGTACAACTTTGAACATCCCCCTTGTTCTTGAAGATTGGTACTAATATACTCCGTCTCCATTCTTCTGGCATCTTGTTTGCCCGAAAAATGAGGGTGAAAAGCTTGGTTAGCCATAATATCGCTATGTCCCCGAGACCTTTCCACACCTCAATGGGGATACAATCAGGGCCCATCGCCTTGCCTCCTTTTATCCTTTTTAAAGCCTCCTTCACCTCAGACTCCTGGATTAGCAGCACAAAACGCATGTTGGTCTCATCAAAGGAGTCGTCTAGTTCAATGGTAGAACTCTCATTCTCCCCATTGAACAGCTTGTCAAAGTACTCCCGCCATCTATGCTTAATCTCCTCGTCCTTGACCAAGAGTTGGCCTGCTCCGTCCTTGATGCACTTGACTTGGCCAATATCCCTCGTCTTCCTCTCTCGGATCTTGGCCATCTTATAGATGTCCCTTTCACCTTCCTTCATGCCTAACCGTTGGCAGAGGTCCTCATATGCCCGACCCCTTGCTTCACCAACAGCTTGCTTTGCGGCCTTCTTCGCCATCTTGTACTCCTCTATGTTGTCTGCACTCCTATCCAGGTATAGGCGTTTGAAGCAATCTTTCTTCTCTTTAATTGCCTTCTGGACATCATCATTCCACCACCAGGTATCCTTATCTTCTCTTCTCCTTCCCCTGGACACTCCAAACTCCTCCAAGGCCACCTTACGAATGCAAGTCGCCATCTTCATCCACACATTGTCCGCATCCCCTCCTTCCTCCCAAGGGCCCTCCTTAATGACCCTCTCCTTGAACACCTGAGCTACCTCCCCCTTGAGCTTCCACCACTTCATTCTAGTGACTTTGGCACGCTTATCTCGCTGGACACGAATCCGAAAGCGGAAGTCAGCAACCACCAGCTTATGCTGGGGTACAACACTCTCTCCAGGTACCACCTTACAGTCTAGGCACGCACGCCTATCTTCTCTTCTCGAGAGGATGAAATCAATCTGGCTAGAGTGTTGGCCACTACTAAAAGTCACCAGATGTGATTCTCTCTTTCTAAAGAGGGTGTTAGCTACAATCATGTTGTAGGCTAGAGCAAAGCTTAAGACATCTTCTCCTTCTTGATTCCTGATGCCATAGCCAAAGCCCCCATGCGCCCCTTCAAAACCTGTGTTAGATGTACCCACGTGGCCATTGAGGTCTCCTCCTATGAAGAGTTTCTCACCAATCGGTACACTCCTAACCATGTCTTCCAGGCCTTCCCAGAACTCCCTCTTGGTGTTCTCATTGTGGCCTACTTGCGGGGCATACGCGCTGATAACATTGAGAACCAAGTCCTCAACTACCAACTTGACCAGGATAATCCGGTCCCCACGTCTCTTGACATCTACCACTCCATACTTGAGGCTCTTGTTGATCAAGATGCCTACGCCATTTCTATTTGCAGCCGTCCCCGTGTACCACAGCTTGAAGCCGGTATCCTCCACCTCCTTCGCCTTCTGTCCTCTCCATTTGGTTTCTTGGATGCAAAGGATATCAACACCTCTCCTCACTGCTGCATCAACTAGCTCCCAAAGCTTCCCTGTCAGAGGCCCTACGTTCCAGCTACCTAAGCGAATCCTCCTAGGCTTGGCTAGCTTCCTTACCCTTCGCACTCGTCGAGTCAAATGCGAAGACCCTTGCTCATTTTCCACTACATCCGGGCGCCGATGTAGCACGCCACTAAGGATGCGACGACCCGATCCTCGCTCACTTGCCACCGTATCCGGATCAAGATACGGCACGCCACTTGGAAGGTGACGGCCCGGCCCTTGCCCATTTTCCACCACACCAGGGTTCTGACGTGGCGCGCCGCTGAGAGGGTTACGCCCCAACGAAAATCTTTTGGGTTTCATCTCCATAAGAATGGTCAAATTCCAGGTCCATCCAACGGACCCCAATAAAACAGCTTCCATCGGGGCACAATTAAACCCTGATGTAGATGCCGCATTGCGAGAATTCCTACGTGAAAATTGGGACATCTTTGCCTGGCACCCTTCAGACATGCCAGGAATCCCACGCAGGCTGGCCGAACATAGCTTAAATATCCTAAAAGGATTCAAACCTGTCAAACAAGCCCTTCGGCGTTTCTCCGAACCCAAGAGACAGGCCATGGAGAGGAGCTAGCCAAGATATTGGAGGCCGGATTCATCAGAGATATAAAACATCCGGACTGGCTAGCAAACTTGGTGATGGTACCAAAGAAGGACAAATCCTGGCGCCTGTGCATTGATTTCAAAGACCTTAACAAGGCTTTCCCAAAGGATCCCTTCCCCCTCCCCCGCATCGATCAAATTATCGACGCCACTGCAGGACACAATTCGTTGTGTTTCCTCGACGCATACTCCGTCTACCATCAAATCAAGATGGCAGAGTCAGACCAAGCCGCAACGGCATTCATCACACCATACGACCCATTCTGCTTCAACACAATGCCCTTCGGGCTCAAAAACGCCGGCGCAACATATCAGCGCATGATTCAGACATGTCTGGCGAACCAAATCAGCAAAACAGTGGAGGCATACGTGGATGATGTGGTCATAAAAACAAGACATGTCGAATCTCTAGTAGACGACTTGAGGCTTACATTTGATAACCTCCGAACATACGACATCAAGCTCAACCCGGAAAAATGCGTTTTCGGCGTTCCAGCCGGAAAGCTCTTGGGCTTCATCGTATCCGGCAGAGGAATTGAAGCAAATCCAGCCAAAATCCGAGCCTTGTCGCAATTGGATATCCCAAAGGACCTCAAACAAATACAAAAATTGACCGGATGCGTGGCGGCTCTAAGCCGCTTCATCTCCCGCCTGGGGGAAAAGGCACTACCCCTCTATCGCCTCCTTCGGCGCACCGAACACTTCGAGTGGACGGATGCCGCCATGGCCGGACTGGACGAAATAAAAGCCATATTGGCAACAAACCCAGTCCTGGCCGCGCCAAATATCGGCGAACCAACGCTATTGTACATTGCAGCAACACACCAGGTTGTTAGCGCAGTGCTCGTCGTCGAACGAGAAACAGACGGACACAAATTCCCCCTCCAAAAGCCGGTCTACTATGTGTCCACTATCCTCACTCCATGCAAATCACGGTACCCGCATTATCAAAAGATTGCATACGCGGTATTCATGGCATCCCGGAAGCTGAGACACTACTTTCAAGAGTGTTCGATAACAGTAGCCTCCGAAGTACCACTCAATGATATTATAAACAACCGCGAAGCAACGGGCCGGATTGCAAAATGGGCCATCGAGCTCCTCCCATTCGATATAACTTATAAGCCACGGCGAGCTATTAAGTCGCAAGTTTTGGCCGACTTCGTCGCAGAATGGGCGGAGGCCGAACTCCCTAAAGAGTACGGCACATATTCAAACTGGATCATGCATTTCGATGGCTCTAAAATGTTGACCGGTCTGGGGGCCGGCGTCGTTTTGACGTCCCCCACGGGAGACACAGTTCAATACGTACTCCAGATTATGTACACAGACTCCAATAATGCAGCCGAATATGAGGGCCTTTTACACGGTCTCTGGATGGCAGTATTGTCGGGGGGAATCGGCTTCCTCGAACACCTATGGGGACGGAGCCCCTTCTCGGTTCGGCGGGGAGCGGAGGCTGCGCAAAGAGCGGATCGAGGCGACACACACACACACACAATGATTTTACCCAGCTTCGGGCCGCACTGGTGCGTAAAACCCTACTGCTGCTTGTCTGGTTGATTTGGGTTCTTGCTCGAAAGCGCGAGATGCTACAGTACGCTCGAGTTGCTCGAGAGGCTGGGCACGAAGATTGGTCTCCCCCCCTACGTGCGCATGGGGGCCTCCTTTTATATGCTCAAGGGGTTACCCACAGGTGGCAGCGTAGGTGAGGGCAAAAATGGTAGAATGCTGTAGTGGGTACAGCTGCCTGCACAGTGGCTGTACAGTGCTATCATACCTAACTCTGACGGCGGGGGACAAGGGCATTAAATGCCCGTCCGCGTCGCTCAGACGGAGCAGGGGAGTGGACCGTCAGGAGCGCCACCTTTTGCCACGATGGCTACTCTGTCAGCTTCGCTTCGCCACCGCATGCCCCTCGCTGCTCAGCCTCCCGCCACGTGCGCCTGGGATGCCCCCTAGAGCGACACGTTGGTGGGTGAGCTGGAGCGCAGGCACGAGGTGGTAACTTGCCGCGGCAAGCGCCTTGCCGCGGTGGATGTCTTGTCGCGCCCGGGAGCTTGTTGCTCACCGGGCCTTGCCGGGGCGCGGGGCGCGCCGTGGCAGGGTCCTTGTCGTGCCGTGGATGGCCTTCCCGGCAAGCTCCTCTTGCCGGGGTCTTGTGCTTCGAGCGACAGTCCCGGCAAACTCCTCTTGCCGGGGCATTGCTCTCTTCGGGTGGCCTTCCCGGCAAGCTCCTCTTGCCAGGGCCTTGGCTCAAATACTTTGTTCTTGAATGGCCCAAGAGGGAACCATTGAGGGTCTTGGCGATCGCCTGGCAGGCCTTGCCGCGGGGTGCTACGACCGCCCGTGCACAAGTTTGGGGTACTAAGGTACCCCCTACTTTAGCACACCGACAGGAGCCCCCGGGCCTGGGCCATACACGGTGCCGAGCGCTGTTGGGCCAGGCCCAAGACAGTGCACGGACGCCCGTGGCCCAGGTCAGGTTGCATCTTAACTCCGAGCCCCACGCACCTTCCCCAGATGGCATGCGTCGAACGCGGTTGTGAGGGAGAGGCGTGCGGGACGTGGGCAGCGTGCGTGGGGCTGAGCCCTGCAGGCATGCGTCACGTCGCAATAAATGGGGACGGTTCGTGCCATCTTCATAAGTAGAGGGAGGTGTGGAGGCGTGGCTCTTTCGCTGGATGGGGCCGAGGCACGGTTTCCGAGGCGCCCGTTCCCCACGATCACGGGGTGGGGGAGAGGCCGCCTCACCCGTCGCCTCGGCCCTGCACGTCAGCCACGCGGCCTCCATGCACGTGGTGTTGCGGACGGTGGAGGCGGGAAACCGGGCCGTCGCGGGTCGAGGCAGCAGGCCGGTCCCGGTCGCCTGGCCTCCCTGCGCCCTGATTGATCGAGCGGGGCGGTCGAGTCCCCACCCTGTTCCTTTATAAGGAGCAAGAGGGGGGGGGGCGACGGGAACCCACACTCCTCCATCTCTTCCTCCTCTGACCTCCCTCTCTCCATTAGCCATGGAGAAAGGGAATCCGGGTCCTTCATCGGTGGCGGTGAGGGTTGCCGCCAGGCAGCGCGCCCCTCCTCCCCTTGCACCCGCGATGGCGGAGCCAGCCGCAAGGGGAAGGGGGAGGGGGCGAGGTCGTGGACGAGGGCGTGGACGAGGCCGCGGTGCTCAGGGAAGAGGCGGGCGGGGCGACGCGCCGGCCTCGCCTCCGCCAGCGGCCCTTCTTCCCACGGCGGTCCATCTCGGGGACGATGCTTGCGAGTTCTTCGTCAGGCTGCGCTGGGCACCTCGTCGCCGCCTCCGCCTTCCGGCTCCTTTTGCGAGCGTGATGGAGATGGAGCAACCCGAAACGCTAAGGTTGCGCATGAAGGGCTGCGGGATCAGCGGCACGCGGGTCCACGTCGAGTTCCCAGCCCCCGGCGTGGTGTATCTTGGCCGAGGGTGGAAGACATTCGCCCGTATCCACACCTTGACGGAGGGGTTCACCCTCCATTTCAAGTTGATGGAGGGCGACCTTCTCTCCGTCAAGGCCTTCGGGGACCTCGGGACCCGGGCCAGGTGCTGCGTGGATAGCTCCTCCGACAGTGAAAGCTCCTCCTCGAGCGAGAGCGATGAGGAGGGGAGCGACAGCGATGATGAGGGCAGTGGTCGTCGGGATGACGGGTCCGACTAGGCGCCGGTCGCAGCTCCGTGTGGCACCGGCGACCCCATCATCCGGGTCGCCGGCTCCTTGAGCTTCTCGGGGCCGTCTTCCCGGGCGGCTGGAGTGGCGAGGCTACGGAAGAGGAGGAGGACTGGCGGTAAGGCCGTCAACTCGGAGTACGAGGGCTAGGTGCCCCCGACAGCGTGTTGACGTCCCGCTGCCTCATCTTCGAGCTCCATCTCCGGTGCCACTGCCACCATCCAGCCTCCGGAGCCCCCGGGGCGTTCTCTTGGTGTCTTCTGCCACCCGTAGCTCACCTAGGCGCCCCTTTTGCCCTTTTCGCCTCCTTGTCCTACCTCCTGAGGAGAGAGACAAGAAAGGGGTTACGGGCACCTTATCTCTTTTTAACTTGTAAGCCTTTGGGCCTTAGCTGCATTTAAATCTCGTAATCCCATCTTTTCATGTTTTTCATTCTCTCTGAACTGTACCTGGGCGGAATGTTTTTAATGAAAAGGGGATGTTTGCCGGATCATTTGTCTCGCGGGTACCACCCGCGGCAAGGAGCGAATCCTTTACATCGTTAAGATAGACACTTCCTCGCCCGGCAACAGGCCCTGCCGTCTTCCCGCGCCCCTCGATCTTCCTCGCGCTCTTGGCGGAGGCAGGGGGAAGGCGGGTTCAGGCCCATCGTTTCCTTCTTTTGCCGCCGCGGCTACTATAAAAAACGGGCCCCAGGAACGCGCTCTGGGGCTTGTCGTTTAAGAGAGCACGACAGCTCTTAGGAGGAAGCGAGGTTTTCGTATCCCACAGTCCATAAGAGAATGCATGATAAGGAATGCCGAAACTTATCTGAGGTTACAGCCCCCGGCACCTCAGGCCTGCGGCGGGTGGATCCTCGTACTTGCAGTCCCCGGCAACTTTGGCTTGCCGGGGGGTAGGCGTTGGTTCGTCCTTCTCCCCCTCTTCATCCTTGAGCGGCCCGGCTGGGACATGTAATCCCTGCGAACCAAAGGAAAGAACAGGAAAAAGGGACGCAGATTCGACCTCTAAGCTAGGGGTTAGCGACAGTTAGGCACTATCAACCCTAACCAAGGACGAGACTCGACTCAGCATGCATGCTAAAACTTAGGGCGCCAGCGCTTCATTATCTGCTGCCAGGGTCTGCGCCTGGCTTTGTACAAAGGATCACATGCAACTGCGGCAAGACTTGTACAAAGGGTTGGTTGCCGAACGGGGTCCGACAACCGCGCCTTACGGGTAAAACTTACGAAGATGCTCAATATTCCAGGAGTTGCTCACCGGAGTTCCATCTTCGGTCTCGAGGCGGACAGCGCCGGGCCTCGTGACTCGTTTCACCTGGTAAGGGCCTTCCCACTTCGGCGTCAACTTGTTGTGATTCTTGGCCGACTGAACGTGCCGAAGAACAAGGTCGCCTTCCTCGAAGCTCCTGGCTTTGACTCTGCGGCTATGGTAGCGACGCAAAGCTTGCTGGTAGCGAGCGGCTCGCACAGCATCCTAGGGACGATCTTCCTCGAGGAGCAGCGCGTCATCTTCACGCGACCGCTCTTGCTCAAGCTCGTCATAAGCGAGCACTCGAGGTGACCCGTATACGAGTTCCGTGGGGATAACTGCTTCTGCTCCATAGACTAGAGCAAATGGTGTCTGGCCAGTGGCTCGATTTGGCATCATTCTGATCGACCAAAGAACCGCTGGCAGCTCTTCGATCCAGTTCCGTCCGCGCTTGTGCAGCCTGTCAAAACTTCTGGTCTTGAGCCCGCGCAGCACCTCGGCGTTGGCCCTTTCCGCTTGACCGTTGCTCTTAGGATGAGCAACAGAAGTGAAGCAGACCTTGGCGCCAAGGTCTTGGATGTACTGCATGAAGGCGTGGCTCGTGAATTGCGTACCGTTGTCGGTGATGATCCTGTCAGGGATCCCAAAACGGCAAACAATCGACCTGAAGAATTTGATCGCGGACTGGGCCGTCACCTTCCTCACTGGTTCCACTTTCGGCCACTTTGTGAACTTGTCGAGGGCGACGTACAAGTACTCAAAGCCCCCGACAGCTCGGGGGAAGGGGCCGAGGATATCAAGCCCCCAGACCGAAAAGGGCCAGGATAAAGGGATTGTCTGGAGAGCTTGAGCTGGTTGGTGTATCTGCTTGGAGTGGAACTGGCACGCTTCACACTTTGTTACTTGTGCAGTTGCATCCTGGAGGGCTGTTGACCAGAAGAAACCCTGCCGGAACGCTTTGCCGGCAAGTGCTCTTGCGCCAATGTGGTGACCGCATATGCCCTCATGTATCTCCGCCAAAGCTTCTGTCCGTCTTCCCGGTGGATGCACTTCAATTTCACCCCATTGCGTCCTCTTCTGTACAGTGTGCTGTCAACAAACTGGTACATACTGGACTGCCGGGCTACTCTTTCCGCTTCCTCTTGCTCTTCGGGAAGTTCTCCTGTCTGAAGGAAACGGACGATCTGCTGCGCCCATGTCGGAGCTCGTGGCTCGACGACAAGGACCAAAGGCATGTCTGCGGCTGTGGGAACATTAGCTTCTACGGCGAGAGTCTGGGGCTCGGCCGGAGCTTGTCGTTCCCCGGCAAGCTTGCCGGAGCAGAGCTTGTCGGGAGCACCTGCTTCAACGGAACAAACCCTAGGGCTTGCCGGAGCGGGTTGCTCCTCAGCACTCTTGGCGTCGATCTTGGGGACTCTCTTGGCGGCTTCGGGAAGCTCTGCCGGGAGATAGTCGCCGGAGACCAACTTCCTCTTCTTGTTCTGTCCAGTTGACGGTGTCAGGGATGGCTGAGTCAGCTTGAGCACAAAGGTTCCTGGTTCCACAGGTAACTTTAGTGCGGCGCACTTTGACAAGCCGTCGGCAACGTCGTTCTTGGCTCTTGGAACGTGCCGGTCTCTTCGAGCTCGCTGTCGGGAACCTGGAGTCTTCGGAGAACAGCGGAGGAGATCAGGTTCAAGCCGGCCCCGCCGTCAACTAGCATCTTAGTGACCTTGAGGTTGCGGACCGTTGGGGAAACCAACATCGGCAAGCACCCGACCGCGATTGTGCGATCAGGGTGGTCCTCAATATCAAAGATGATAGGCGTGCTGGACCACTTCAGAGGCTTGCGCGACTCGACGGGCGGTTCCGCTGCATTGACTTCCCGCGCCCACTGTTTAAGCTGGCGGCGAGAAGTGTGCAGAGAGGCAGCGCCGTCCACACACAAGACCTCTGTGGCTTTCTGAAACTCCTGCTCGCTGGTCTCGGGGTCTTCCGTGTCTTCATCGTCGTATTCGTCCTTGTCGCGGCCTCTGGGAGGTCTGTCTGCTTGCCGCTGCTTGTCCTTGCCGCGACGTTCCCCCTGGCCGGGACGCTTCGTGCCGGATCCCCCGCCGCCTGCTTGGGCTCTCTCCTTGTCGCGCCGCTCGTACTCGGCCTTCTACAACTCGACGAGCCGCTCGACCTGCTTGCAATTCTGGAGGTCGTGGCCCTTGGTGCGGTGGATCTTGCAATACTTCTTGTCGGTGCCGTCCCGCTTGTCGGCGACCGCCACTGCCTGGCAGCTGGGGCACCCGGCAACCTCCTTGCCGGAGCCACCGGCCTGGGCTTTCTTGGCAGTGCCTTCACTGCCGGACTGCTCAACAACCATCACTTCTTGGCTCTTTTTCTTCTTGTTATTCCGCCGCCGGCCTTTCCTCGCCGGGGCGGTGTCGTCACTGTCAGACCCTCCTGCTCCGTTGCTTTCTCCGGGGAGTTTCCTCCCCTCCTCAGCGCGCGCACACTTGTCGACCAGGGCGTATAGCTCACTGACGTCCTTGATTTTGCACATCGCCATCTCCTCCCGCATTCTGCGGTTTCGCACGTTCTGATGGAATGCACTAATGACCGCAGCGGGGTGGACATCTGGGATGTTGTAGTGCACGCGGCTGAATCTTTGGATGAACTTGCGCAGAGACTCTCCTTCCTTCTGAACGAGCAAGTGAAGGTCACTCGCCTGGCCATGGGGTTTGTGGCCGCCCGTGAAGGTGCCGACAAACTGATGGCACAGGTCTGGCCAGGAGGATATGGAGTTGTCCGGCAAGTGCATGAGCCAGGATCTGACGTTGGGTTTGAGTACCAGCGGGAAGTAGTTGGCTAGGATCTTGTCGTCTCGTCCCCCGGCAGCTTGCACCGCGATGGTGTAGATGCTGAGGAACTCCGACGGATGCGACTTGCCGTCGTACTTCTCGGGTACGTCAGGTTTGAAGTTCTTTGTGCTGGGCCATTGGACTTGCCGCAGCTCGCGGGTGAACGCAGGGCAGCCTACCGAATACGGCAAGTCGCCTGGTTCCCCCGGTGCGTGCATGTCGCCAGCGAGCTCAGCGCGCTGGTCTGATTGACGCCGCGCTTCTCTTCTGCGCTCGATGCGAGTTCTAGCGTCTTCCTCCTTTCGCTCGTGGAGGACTTGGCGCTGGTCGCGACGAGTCCGCGGATTCGACGACGCGGTAGAGGCGTCGTCGTGGTGGGTCCGGCGGGTCGGCGTCCGTTGCCTCTGGTGTGGGGAGTGCACGGTGGTCGCACCCCCACCAGCCTTGGCGCCATCGGTTCTCGCCTGGGCGACCTGCCGCGGCTGCGACGCACCAGGCTGCCGCGGCGTGTCGCCATTGGCAAAACCGATGAGACTCTGGATGGTGGCCCTCCAATCATCGAGCTTGTCCGACGCTGGAGGGTAATCCAGGAGCAATTGGGCTCGTGCGAGAGCTTCCGCTGGAGTGGCGGGCAGTGGCGGCGAACGACGCGTGGAGCGGGATGTGCTCGAACTCCTAACCTCGTTAGAAGGAGCAGCACCCGGTCCAGGCAGCCGTGCCACGCTCGTGCCAGCACGCTGGTGCGCTTGCTGGCCCTGAGCGTCCTGGGGTTCGCCAGCTCGATCCGGGTCCAGCGAGCGTATGGCACCGTGGGTACCAAGACGCTGCTGATTCCGCGCCTCCTGGGAGGAGCGCGGAGCATGTTCGGACGCCGTGGCGCCGTGAGCTGGCTCGACGACGCCCGTTCCGCCGCCGGCGCCGTCCCCGCCACACGTTTGCTCCAAGGGCGGCGGATTCGACGCGGACGGACCGGCCACCTCCGGAGCCTTCTTCTTTGGTGGCATGTCGCTGAGGATGAAGGAGATCTAGCTGGTGCAGACGCCGGATCAGGTTCGCACAACCTCGACGCCCCCTACCTGGCGCGCCAAAGATGTCGGGGGGAATCGGCTTCCTCGAACACCTATGGGGACGGAGCCCCTTCTCGGTTCGGCGGGGAGCGGAGGCTGCGCAAAGAGCGGATCGAGGCGACACACACACACACAACGATTTTACCCAGCTTCGGGCCGCACTGGTGCGTAAAACCCTACTGTTGCTTGTCTGGTTGATTTGGGTTCTTGCTCGAAAGCGCGAGATGCTACAGTATGCTCGAGCTGCTCGAGAGGCTGGGCGCGAAGATTGGTCTCCCCCCTACGTGCGCATGGGGGCCTCCTTTTATATGCTCAAGGGGTTACCCATAGGTGGCAGCGTAGGTGAGGGCAAAAATGGTAGAATGCTGTAGTGAGTACAGCTGCCTGCACAGTGGCTGTACAGTGCTATCATACCTAACTCTGACGGCGGGGGACAAGGGCATTAAATGCCCGTCCGCGTCGCTCGGACGGAGCAGGGGAGTGGACCATTAGGAGCGCCACTGTTTGCCACGATGGCTACTCTGTCAGCTTCGCTTCGCCACCGCATGCCCCTCGCTGCTCAGCCTCCCGCCACGTGCGCCTGGGATGCCCCCTAGAGCGACACGTTGGTGGGTGAGCTGGAGCGCAGGCACGAGGTGGTAACTTGCCGCGGCAAGCGCCTTGCCGCGGTGGATGTCTTGTCGCGCCCGGGAGCTTGTTGCTCACCGGGCCTTGCCGGGGCGCGGGGCGCACCGTGGCAGGGTCCTTGTCGTGCCGTGGATGGCCTTCCCGGCAAGCTCCTCTTGCCGGGGTCTTGTGCTTCGAGCGACAGTCCCGGCAAACTCCTCTTGCCGGGGCATTGCTCTCTTCGGGTGGCCTTCCCGGCAAGCTCCTCTTGCCGGGGCCTTGGCTCAAATACTTTGTTCTTGAATGGCCCAAGAGGGAACCATCGAGGGTCTTGGCGATCGCCTGGCAGGCCTTGCCGCAGGGTGCTACGACCGCCCGTGCACAAGTTCGGGGTACTAAGGTACCCCCTACTTTAGTACACCGACAAGTATCGATGGGCATTCAACGCCTAGAAGTGCGAGGGGATTCGAACCTCGCAATATCCCAAATAAATGGAGACTTCGATGCCGAAGATCCAAAAATGGCAGCTTATCGCAACGCCATCCTAAAAATGTCAGCTCGGTTCGAAGGGCTCGAATTTCATCATATAGCCCGGGAAAACAATCAGGCGGCAGATGTCCTGGCACGCATCAGCGCAAAACGCGACGCAGTCCCCCCAACATCTTCTTGGAACGGCTGTTCAAGCCATCCGTAGTATGGGAAGGGGAATCCGGCAATAACATTCCGGACTCAACCGCACTACCCAATGACGAACAATCTGACACAATCGGAGGCTCCGCCAATGAAGTCACACCTTCAGCCCACGTCATAATGGCCGTCATCGCCCCGTGGACAGAACCATTCCTAGCTTACCTTACTTGGCAGGAACACCCAGAGGACCAAAACGAGGCACGCTGCATAGTGCGGAGATCTAAAGCCTATAAAGTCCATGAGGGAGAGCTTTATAAGAAAAGCACTACCAGAGTCCTTCAAAGGTGCATCTCCGAAGAGGAAGGGCGGAACTTGCTGGCTGAAATTCACGCCGGACTCGATGGTCATCACGCTGTAGCTTGGTTCCTTGTAAGCAAGGCTTTCCATACAGGCTTTTATTGGCCAACGACCCGGGCAGACGCTCAGGACTTAGTCCAACGATGCGTCGGTTGCCAGCTTTTTGCAAACCAAAGCCATATGCCACCCACCGCCCTCCAAACCATCCCCATAACATGGCCCTTTGCGGTCTGGGGACTTTACATGGTGGGACCCCTTAAAGGCAGAACCCACAAGAAAAAATACTTACTGGTCATGGTGGATAAGTTCACCAAATGGATAGAAGCCAAGCCCGTTAAGACGACCGAATCCGGACCAGTGATAGACTTCATATCCGGGGCCATACACCGTTACGGCTTCTCCCACAGCATCATTACTGATAACGGCACGAACTTTACGGCCGACGAGGTAAAACTCTGGTGCAAAAACATGGGCATCAAGCTCGATTATGCCTCCGTCTATCACCCACAAACTAACGGCCAGGTCGAACGTGCAAATGGTCTTATTATGAGCGGCATCAAACCCAGATTAGTGCGGTCCCTCAAGGAATCCAACACGCACTGGGTAGAGGAGCTCGACTCCGTACTCTGGGGGCTGCGGACCACGCCGAATTGCACCACCGGATACACACCATTCTTCATGGTGTACGGCGCAGAGGCCGTTTTGCCTTGCGACATAATTCATGACTCACCTCGAGTGCGCATGTACGAAGAAAGAGAAGCCGAACTCGATCGGCAGGACAGTTTGGACACCTTGGAGGAGGAGCGTGATGTGGCAAAAGCCCGTTCCGCATTCTATCAATAGCAGGCTCGAAGATATCAAAGCAGAGAAGTACGGGCCAAAAATTACAATATTGGCGAACTAGTTCTACGCCCGCCAGACAAGAAAAAGGACAAACTGAAGCCCAAGTGGGAAGGTCCCTTCATAATCGACTAGGTCCTAACTGGTGGAGCGTACCTCCTGCAAGATGCATCGGATAACCGACTCGAGCCGAACCCGTGGAACGCAGCCCGTCTCCGAAGATTCTATGCCTAGCGCCGGACTCTGTGTTCGTCTCCTTCCTCTGTCCATTTTTTACATTTTATGTCTTACATTTCTCTCCTTTCCCCCTTTTTTCTCTCTTATATAGCCCTTAAAGGCTCATCAAGTGACGTGCTACTCGCGCTCACTAAAACCTGGGGGCTTCTTTAAACAGAAGCTTATTTATACGGGCTTCATGCCCAACACATGTGTCAAACTTCCGCATGTACCTTTTATTCACCATTATATGCATCGATATGACTTAAGTTTTGGCCAAGATGGGTTGCCTGGCTCCTGTGCTTACCCCTACGTTCCCGATTGTTCGGCTAGGTGGTAAAGGGAGCACCTCTGCGATTGTTACTGCTGGGTCAGCCGGATGTGTACCTCAGACTGGGTGAAGCCAAAAGCTAGCGTTCTTAAGGGAATATTCGGTCGGTGAACTAAAGATGACCTTTGTACTTATGTAGTTATGTGCCCCCAGATGCTTTTTCTGCGTTCGCAGTCCGGACATGCACTTTAGGGATGCCTCCTAGAGAAAGGAACCCCTAACGGAACTATTCTCCCTGGAAGATGTTTCTTACTAACCATGTAATATAACATAACTAGTTGGGCACTTGTCTGATAAAGCACTAATGACCCCTACGCCTGGTCTCCATGCATACCCCGGTTTTTTATAACCGCAAGGGTATTCGGACACACTCCGGACCGTCAGGTCCCGAGGTCGAAGCGGAAAGGTCGGCAACGACAAACGATCTACAATCCGGCTAGAAGGCATTACACATGTCAATTAAAATTACATAGTCACTCTGACTGATTGTATTCCTCTTCAATACCATCTAACAGGCTGTCTAATCTACAGTCCTGCTGGGAATAGTTTGCGGCCAATTCTACTTGGCCGTATACTAAGCTTACAGGGATCTCCTTCCCATCGGGCCCTACAGGTCCGACCTCGGCCATGTGGTTTGGGTCAGCCTTTGTGTACCGCGTCTTCACCATGGCCCAGGCCTCCCTAGCGCCTTGACGGCAGGCCGATATCTTCCACAATCGGAAGCGCCGCCGTGCTCCCTTCAGCTTCTCTGCAAGCTCTCCAAGGCCCTCGAGCATGGGGAGGGATGGCCATAAGGCTTGGGCAACACCTTGCATCGCTTGCCGAACTCGCTCGTGCAGTTGCGAGAGCTCGAGAAGAAGGTCACCCGTAGAACCGGGCATCTCCTCTGCAGGACGACCTGTTAGCATACCTACAGACATCACTCTGTTAGTTGACTTCCTCGCCGAACCTTTTTTTTCAAAAGTTTGTTCAAGCACTTACTAAATATGCCGCGTCGAAGCCGCTGATTCTCCTTAACGGAGTCCGACAGCTGGGCACGAACATCTTTCAGTTCAACACCCAGCTTGGTGTTGGCATCCTGAAGATCAATGTTCTCCCGCCTCACCTTTGTTAGCACGCTCTCGCCAGCCTTTAGCCGGCGTAGGAGTTGTTGCTTGTCCGGATCTAGTCCGGCGCCACCTGCAATTTCATTTGTCAGGTTGGCACATATGCCGCACTTCACACTTATCTTTTTGAAGCATATATTACCAAAGGGGGCTCCTTGGGCTCCCCCGTCGCGGCTAGTGCGGCCTCAAGTTGGGCTTTGCACTCTTTTAGCTCCTGGGGCAGTTGGGTATTCTTCTCTGAAAGAACCTGCATATTACACGATCCTTAAATCATTTATTCTAACTGTGTCAAGTCTCGGGGGCTACGGATATATATATAACCATTAAATTTTCTCACCCGTATGTCTTTTACATATTGCTCCGTGGCTCTGGCTAGTCCATTTTGAGCGGCACGGAGATACGCATCTCCTGAATTGAAGGCATCAGACACCTCTTGGGAGAAACAAGCGTCGCGAAGAACAGTCCGGCGACGCCTGTGGTTCATGGCACTCTCCAGCTCGGAATGGGTGGCAGACAGCCTGTCCGCATCCTCTAACGGAGGAGCGTCCAGTACGTGCCTCGTGTTTGCCTCCGCCTCCGGGCCAGGCTGTGGAGCCTGGCTGGTGGAGGTGCGATTGGTAGCCTCTCCGGATATAGTCCAGCGAGGTCTCTTTGTCCTGAACAAAGCACGAGTGTTAATATGCCTTGAAGGAATAACACCGGGGAATAAAAAAGGCGCGCTATACCTCTGCGCCGGTACCTCGGTCCGGACTACACTTCTTTTTATCCCATGGAGCCCCGCAGCCCCTCGTGGGCTGGCCGCCGTAGGCTCGGCCTCCCGCCTCAAAGACCTCCTTTGCGAAACATGGTTGTTATACGGTCATCAAAAACACACGAGGATGGGTCCCCTTTCAAAGTACTGGGATTTCGGTCTCAGTTACCTGGGAGGTGGGGATTAGCCCTGGGTAATCGGCCGTAATGGCCACCAAGGTGTTGTCCTTGCTTAATTGATAGAATACCCCATCAATTAGCTCCACAGATATGTCCGGATCCTCTTGGGAGGCCGGGTCGAGGGACCGTCCCGGATCCTCGGGTTGTGGAGGGGGGCTGTTTATCTTTTTAACAGCCTGGTGCAGTTCCTGTGTCGAAGTCGTCAGACCATATATTTAATATATAGTAAGAATACAAAACAGATGGACTGGTGAAAGCGTTCGCTTACCCAGTTCGGAGGATTATACATGGTAAAACCACCCTGAGGGTTGACGCGGATAAATTCCTCCTCTTCTCCCTTGTACAAAGTGGACAAGATCTTTATCAGAGCGGCAGCCGAGTCCGGCCCCTTACGGCCGTGACGGGTGGCGTCGTCCTCCCCGTTGAAATCCCACACGGGGTGACTTCTATATTGAAGCGGCTGCACCCCCCGCATGATGCATATGGCCATGACTCCAATCATGGTTAGTACGGAATGAGCCAATAATCTTATCCGGCCCATCAGGTAAAGGACATCCTTGTCACTTTCTCTCTGAGGGCTCCGTGGGCGCCAGCTTAGGCGCTTCTTCGGGGGAGCACTGTTGAACTCAGGGAGGCCGATCCGAATAGGATCCGGTAGCGGGACATCCTCTATATAGAACCAATCTGAAGGCCAGTCCTCGGACGCCTTCTTTGGGGTTCCGGATAGATATTCGGTCCCGACGATGCGCCACACTTCGGCTCCGCCCACTTCATATATTAACCCCTCTTGAGAACGGGGCACCAGGCAGAACAGCCTCTTCCACAACGCGAAATGAGCCTCAACACCCAAGAACAACTCGAAAAGGGCAACGAAGCCTGCGATATGCAGTATAGAGGCAGGTGTGAGGTTGTGCAGCTGGAGGCCATAGAACTCCAAAAGCCCTCGGAGAAATGGATGAATTGGAAATCCGAGTCCCCTTATTAGATAAGGGACAAGGCATACCCACTCTCCTTCGGAGGGAGTGGGGGCGCTCTCCGCTTGCTCTCCGCCATTATAGGCGGCGAGTCCGGCTCGAACCGGGACCATGTAGGCCGGAGGGAGGAATCCCTTGGTCTGAAGCGATACTAGCTCGCTATGCGGGATGGAGCACCTCTGCCAGTCTCCGGGCTTAGGACTGGAAGGGCGAGAGGAGGAGTTGCAACGGCTGGCCATGGTGGAATGGACCTTTTCTGGATGCGCTCTGATGACTACTCGCGGAGGGGAGAAGGTGTGGTTTGGATCTAAATCCCCATTCCTTTAAATAGGCGGCTCATTTACGCGGCTAGGGGTGTGAATGTAAAAACACCCAGACTTTTCGTATTCGTTTGACACGTGGAAGACGACCATTATTGGGTGTAGAAGCCAAGGGGCGCTGCATTTATAAAGAACAGGACATTATTCAACAGGTACACGAAATCCGGAAGGGGAACCCGCCTTGCAATGCCGAAGACAATCTGCGCGCCGGACTCGTCGTCATTGAAGCCTGGTTCAGGGGCTACTGAGGGAGTCCTGGATTAGGGGGTGTCCGGATGGCCGGACTATACCTTCGGCCGGACTCCTGGACTATGAAGATACAAGATTGAAGACTTCGTCCCGTGTCCGGATGGGACTTTCCTTGGCGTGGAGGGCAAGCTTGGCAATGCGGATGTTTAGATCTCCTACCATTGTAACTGACTTTGTGTAACCCTAACCCTCTCCGGTGTCTATATAAACCGGAGGGTTTTAGTCCGTAGGGCAACCGAACACAAGATACAACAATCATACCATAGGCTAGCTTCTAGGGTTTAGCCTCCTTGATCTCGTGGTAGATCTACTCTTGTACTACCCATATCATCAATATTAATCAAGCAGGACGTAGGGTTTTACCTCCATCGAGAGGGCCCGAACCTGGGTAAAACTTCGTGTCCCTTGTCTCCTGTAACCATCTGCCTAGACGCACAGTTCGGGACCCCCTACCCGAGATCCGCCGGCTTTGACACCGACACTGAGTTTATACGTTGGCTCGCCAAGTCTATCACAACCCTCCTCCTTTACCCGGGCTTGGGACCGGCTATGTTGAGACAACATAGGCTAGAAGACCATGATGAAAATGTTGAGTGGCTCTCATATGCATTATTGTTGATCTAACAAAGAGCCCATATTACCTTGCCTTCTCTTGTTGAATAAAATGTTTGCAGAT
The DNA here is from genome assembly GCA_032464435.1 of Aegilops umbellulata. NCBI lineage: Eukaryota > Viridiplantae > Streptophyta > Magnoliopsida > Poales > Poaceae > Aegilops > Aegilops umbellulata. The sequence goes on from CP136060.1 coordinate 187,674,654, forward strand.
TCCAGCTTTGTCCACGTCACTCTTGCACTATTATTATTTTCACATTGTTCGTTCGTGCAAGTGAAAGGCAATAATGACGATATTTGATGAACTGGCTGTGGCAGAGAGAAACGGGTATGAACTCGACTTGTTCTGCTTTTGTAAATATGTTTAACCTAGTATCCATGATGCAGCCCATTATGATTAAACATGTTTGCAATGACAATTAGAGATTATAGTTTCTCATGCCATGCATAAGTAGCTAGGGGTGGATAATGATTTATCTTGGATATCAACATTGCGTTAAAATGATTGTGATGTAGTATGATGATATCGTATCCTCCTCTGAATGTTCGAGTGGCTTGACTTGGCACATGTTCATGCATGTAGTTGAATCGAAACCAACATAGCCTCTATGATATTTATGTTCATAGTGTTCATATCCTACTCATGCTAGTGTCCAATGTTACTTATGCATAATGCATGTTCATGACCGTTGTTGCTCTCTAGCTGGCCGCTTCTCAACTATTTGCTAGCCTTCGCCTGTACTAAGTGGGATCTCTGCTTGTTCATCAAAAACCTTGAACCCAAGTTATTCTAGATGAGTCCACCATATCTACCTATATGCGGTATTACCCTGCCGTCCTAAGTAAATTTGCATGTGCCACATCTAAAAACTTCAAATAAATATCCTTTTGTGTGCCTAGATGGTTCATGGAACAACAGGAGGTGGTCGGTATCTTCCATGCTAAGCGGGTTATTCTCAGGTTGAGTGTTTATTCACTCACCATCGCACGAGAAAAGGGCGGTAATAGGGATTCCCAGCCCTGAACTCAAATTGCAAATAATTAAACAAAACTCCCCCAGGACTGTTGTTGGTATGGACGGCACCCGTTGTTTTGAACAAGCCGTGGAGTGTGATTGTTGGTGGAGGGGGAATATACCTTTACTTTTATCGCTTCAGAACCGCCACTAGCGTGCTTAGCATGGAAGATATTGATAACTGATGGTCATGAAGTAAACAAGAAGGGTGCATTTGTCAAAATATCATTTACCTCTGTTTTTAAAAACTTGAGCTCTGGCACCGCTGCAAATCACTTCTTCCCTCTGCGAAGGGACTTCCTATTATTTATGTTATGTCATCACCTTCTAAAATAAGCGCCAGAACTTGAGAGCACTGTTGTCATGCTGATGCATTGTGTGTAGCTAATGTTGGGTGCATCATGGCTGGATCTTTTCTACCATGAATTACAATGTTTAGTTGTTGCTTGAACTTTGGAGGTGCTCTGCATTTATGTTTTGCGGTCTCAGAAAGGGCTAGTGAGATACCACTATTGTCAGATTATATCATGGTTGTTTTGGTAATGTGTTGCTGTTCGAGATATCTTATTATTGCTCGCTAGCTGATTATGTCATTGATATGACTTAATATAATTTTTAAGAGTTATTTTCGGTATGGTTAGTTATAATACTGGCTAAAAACCTGGGTGTTGTTTAAGCTTATTTATGCAAACAAGAGCAAAAGAGTTCGTAAAAGTTTTTCTTTTTTCACTTTCAATTTATCAACTGAATTGCTTGAGGACAAGCAAATGTTTAAGCTTGGGGGAGTTGATACGTCTCCAACGTATCTACTTTTCCTAACACTTTTCCTCTTGTTTTGGACTCTAATTTGCATGATTTGAATGAAACTAACCCCGGACTGGCGCTGTTTTCAGCAGAACTACCATGGTGTTGTTTTTGTGCCGAAATAAAAGTTCTCGGAATGGAACAAAACTTTGCAAGGAATTTTTACCCAATAAAAGAGAATTTCTGGAGCCAAGAACCACTGGAGGGGGGCACCTAGGTGGGCACAACCCACCAGGGCGCACCCCCTCCAGGCACGCCCAGGTGGGTTTTCCCCACCTGGTGGCCCCGCAGACCCTGAAACCGATGCTATAAAATCACATTTTTCAGAAAAAAATCTGGGAGAAAGAATTATCGTGTTCCACGAGAGGGAGTCGCCATCACCTCATGTTCTTCATCGGGAGGCCAGATCTAGAGTTCGTTTGGGGCTTTGGAGAGGGGGATCTTCGATCTTCGTCATCACCAACCCTTCTCCATCGCCAATTCCATGATGCTCCCCACCGGGAGTGAGTAATTCCTTCGTAGGCTCGCTGGTCAGTGAGGAGTTGGATGAGATTCATCATGTAATCTAGTTAGTTTTGTTAGGTCCTGATCCCTCGTATCCACTATGTTCTGAGATTGATATTTCTATGACTTTGCCATGCTTAATGCTTGTCACTTTGGGCCCAGGTGCCATGATTTTAGATCTGAACCGCTAATGTTATCACAATTATATCCATGTTCTAGATCCTATCTTGCAAGTTATAGTCACCTACTACGTGTTATGATCCGGCAACCCCGGAGTGACAATAGTCGGGACCACTCCCGGTGATGATCGTACTATGAGGAGCTCATGTATTCACCGTGTGTTAATGCTTTGTTCCGGTTCTCTATTAAAAGGAGGCCTTAATATCCCTTAGTTTCCAATTGGACCCCGCTGCCACAGGAGGGTAGGACAAAAGATGTCATGCAAGTTCTTTCCATAAGCGCGTATGACTATTTACGGAATACATGCCTACATTATATTTATGAACTGGAGCTAGTGCCGTATCGCCCTAGGTTATGACTGTCACATGATGAATATCATCCAACAAATTACCGATCCAATGCCTACGAATTTATCTTATATTGTTCTTGCTAAGTTACTACTGCTATTGTTACTATTGCACTTGCTACAAAACTACTGCTATCACTGTTACCCTTACCATTGCTGCTATCACTATTATCAAAACTATCATATTACTTTGCTTCTAATCACTTTGTTGCAGATAATTAATCTCTAGGTGTGGTTGAATTGACAACTCAGCTGCTAATACTTGCAAATATTCTTTGGCTCCCCTTGTGTCGAATCTATAAATTTGGGTTGAATACTCCACGCACAAAAATTGTTGCGACCCCCTATACTTGTGGTTATCATGGTCATGCATGCAATGTAAATGGTTTATTGAATCTCGATCGTGGCGATACACAAGTTCGTAACATTGATGCCAAAAAGATGTAGAGTTGATAATGATAGTACCAATTTCTTGTGGCACTGCCGCTTAGGCCATATTGGTGTAAAGCGCATGAAGAAACTCCATGCTGATGGACTTTTGGAGTCACTTGATTTTGAATCACTTGACACATGTGTGATACGTCTCCAACGTATCTATAATTTATGAAGTATTCAAGCCGTTATATTATCATTCTTGGATGTTTTACAATCATTTTATAGCAACTTTATATCATTTTTTGGGACTAACCTATTGACCCAGTGCCCAGTGCGAGTTGCTGTTTTTTGCTTGTTTTTTACATCATAGGAAATCAATATCAAACGAAGTCCAAACACCGCAAAACTTTTTGGAGATTTTTATGTACCAGAACATTCAGGATGGACCAGAGCAGCACCTGGGGGTGCCCCGAGGGGGGCACAACCCACCACGGCGCGCCTAGGGGCCTAGGCACGCCTAGGGGCCTAGGAACGCCCAGGTGGATTGTGCCTACCTCGGTGGCCTCCCGCACCCCCTCTTTACCCTATAAATTTACAAATATTTCGAAAACCCTCGGGGTGAACCTAGATCAGAAGTTCCACCGCCGCAAGGCTCTATAGCCACAGAAACCAATCTAGATCTCGTTCCGGCACCCTACTGGAGGGGGAATCATCACACGTGGCCATCTTCATCATCCCGGCGGCCACCGCGATGAGGAGGGAGTAGTCTACCCTCGGGGCTGAGGGTTTGTACCAGTAGCTATGTGTTTTATCTCTCTCTCTCTCTCTCATGTTCTTGAGATGTCATGATCTTGATTTATCGCAGGCTTTGTTAATATAGTCGGATCATATGGTGTTTTCCCCTCTCTATCTTGTTGTGATTAATTGAGTTTTCCCTTTGAGATTTCGTTGTTATCGGATTGAATACTTTTATGGATTTGAGAACACTTGATATATGTCTTTGATACGTCTCCAACGTATCTATAATTTTTGATTGCTCCATGCTATATTATCTACTGTTTTGGACAATATTGGGCTTTATTATCCACTTCTATATTATTTTTGGGACTAACCTATTAACCGGAGGCCCAGCCCAGAATTGCTGTTTTTTTGCCTATTTCAGTATTTTGAAGAAAAGGAATATCAAACGGAGTCGAAACGGAATGAAATCAACTAGAGAAGTTATTTTTGGAAGGAAAGCTACCGGAAAAACTTGGAGTGCACGCCAGGGGAGTCCCGGGCTGCCCACGAGGGTGGGGGGCATGCCCACCCCCCTAGGGCGCGCCCCCTCCCTCGTGGATAGACTGGAGGTCCACCGACGTACTTCTTTCACCCATATATATCCACGTACCCTAAAACTTTCGGAGGACAGAATAGATCAGGAGTTCCGCCGCTGCAAGCCTCTGTAGCCACGAAAAACCAATCGGGACCCTGTTCCGGCACCCTGCGAAGGGGGGAACCCTCACCGGTGGCCATCTTCATCATCCCGACGCTCTCCATGACGAGGAGGGAGTAGGTCACCCTCGGGGCTGAGGGTATGTACCAATAGCTATGTGTTTGATCTCTCTCTCTCTCTCTCTCTCTCTCTCGTGTTCTTGATTTGGCACAATCTTTATGTATCGCGAGCTTTGCTATTATAGTTGGACCTTATGTTGCTTCTCCCCCTCTACTCTCTTGTAATGAATTGAGTTTTCCCTTTGAAGTATTCTTATCGGATTGAGTCTTTAATGATTTGAGAACACTTGATGTATGTCTTGCCGTGTGTATCTGTGGTGACAATGGAATATCACGTGATTCACTTGATGTATGTTTTGGTGATCAACTTGCGGGTTCCGCCCATGAACCTATGCATAGGGGTTGGCACATGTTTTCCTCTTGATTCTCCGGTAGAAACTTTGGGGCACTCTTTGATGTTCTATGTGTTGGTTGAATAGATGAATCTGAGATTGTGTGATGCATATCGTATTATCATACCCACGGATACTTGAGGTGACATTGGAGTATCTAGGTGACATTAGGGTTTTGGTTGATTTGTGTCTTAAGGTGTTATTCTAGTACGAACTCTAGGGATGTTTGTGACACATATAGGAATAGCCCAACAGATTGATTGGAAAGAATAACTTTGAGGTGGTTCCATACCCTACCATAATCTCTTCGTTTGTTCTCCGCTATTAGTGACTTTGGAGTGACTCTTTGTTGCATGTTGAGGGATAGTTGTCGGTGGGACACCTATGGGATCACAAGAATCCCTACTCCGGTTAGCGGGGCGCGGGGGTCGTGAGAAGAGCGGGTCAAACAGATAGCACACGGTTTGTTTATCCAGGTTCGAGCCGCGAGGATGCGTAAAACCCTACTCCTGCTTTGGTGGATTGTATATCTGTGTTCTTGAGCTAGCTATGGGGCGTGAGGAGCTCCAAAAAGCCGAATCCTTCCCCTGGTTGCCTCGGGCCTCCTTTTATAGAAAAAGGGGTCGCCACAGTGGCACGCAGGAGGTGGAAAGGGTACAATGATGTGAGGTTATCCCTTGCATTACATGACAAGGCACATTTAATGCGTCTTGCTTAGGTGTCCTTGTTTTATCGGGGACGGGGGAGAAACCTTCCTCATCCGTCGCCGCTCCTTCTTGTGTCGACACGCGCCATGGCCAGCAATGCCTGTGGCGCCATGTAGGTAGGCAGGCAGCTGAGGTGGTGCAGTGGTGGGTCTTCACGAAGATCTACATGCCGCCCCGCAGGTGTCTGCCCAGCTGGTTGGGTTGGCAGCTGCATGCGCATGGTGGTGGAGGTTTAGTCGGCGTGGGCCTGGTGGTGGCCCTGCAGGTGTCCTCGGCAAGGGTCTTGCCGGGGCCCCGGCAAGGGTCTTGCCGAGGCGCCTGTTGTCATCCCCGGCAAGGCGCTTGCCGGGGACCTTGTGGTCTTCCTAGGCAGGGATCCCACCAAGGGTCGTCATCTTTTATAGCGAGTATCTGATCTTGAATGTCTTCACAAAGATCTGCATGCCACCACGTGGATGTCTCCCGAATCCTTGCCCCATAGGGGTAGTGGACTCAAGGGTGATTTGCTCCGTGGGCATGGGGCGAGTTGCCCCGACAAGGGTCTTGTCGGGGTTGCTAAAACTGTCCCCTGGCAAGGATCTTACCGAGGGAGTCCGCTCCGTCCCGTTTGCTCTACGTGGTCTTGGCCTCGGCGTCGCTCTAGTTCCCTTGAGCTTCGGTCTTACCACGGCTCACCTCCCTTGCCGTGTTTGGTATGGTGGTGCCCGTGGCTCAGACTGCCCGTGCATAGTTATAGGGGTACAAAAAGTGTACCCCTCTTTTTGTACACCGACAGGAGCCCCCGGGTCTGGGCCACACATAAGCGCAACGCGTTGTTGGGCCAGGCCCAGAAACGGTGCGCGGGCAGGCAGGGCGTTTTTTTACTGTGGTATGATTCTTCGCGCGCTGCGCTTCCCACGACTCCCGCGCGTGGCGCGGTGTGGGGAGGCGCGTGTGACGTGGGCGGCATGCGTGGGGTTGCTCTCTGCACACACGCGTCACGTCGTAGTAAAGGGGCGGCTCGCGCCTTCCCCCTAAGCGGAGGGAGGCGCGAAGGCGCGACCCATTTACTGAATGGGGACGGGGCGCGGTCCTTAAGGCGTCCACTCCCCACGATCACGGGGTGGGGAGAGGTCGCTTCACCCGTCCCCTCGATTCTGCGCGTCCGCCACGTGTCTCCCATGCGCTTGGGGTGGCAAACTGTGGAGGCGGGAAACCGGCCGCCGCGGGCTGGGGCAGCGGGTCGGTCCCAGTTCCCTGCGCCTTCTGCGTCTTGATTGGCCGAGCGGGGCGGCCGAGCCCCAACCCCGTTCCTTTATAAAGAGCGGGAGGGGGGAATGGCGTCCCACATTCTTTCATCTTCTTCTTCCTTCAGCTTCTGCTCCTCCCTTCCATACGTTATGGAGAGAGGGAATCCCGGTCCTTCAATGGTGGCGGCGAGGGTCGCCGCTCGGCAATGCGTCCCTCCTCCTCCTGCACCTGCGGTGGCAGAGCCAGCCGCGAGGGGAAGGGGGAGGGGGCGAGGCCGTGGGAGAGGCCGGGGCGCTCGGGGAAGAGGAGGACGGGGTGGCACGCCGGCCTCGCCTCCACCAGCAGCTCCTCCTCCAATGGAGGGCCATGTTGGGGATGACCCTTGTGAGTTCTTCGTCAGGCTGCGCCGGCCGCCGCGCGCCGCCTTCGTCTCCCGACTCCATTCGCGGGGGAGATGGAGCTGGATCCGCCGGAGTCATTGCAGCTGCACATGAGGGGCCGCGGGATCAGTGCCACGCGGGTCCACGTCGACTTCCCCGCTCCTCACGTGATGTATCTTCGTTGGGGATGGAAGACGTTCGCTCGTATCCACAGCTTGACGGAGGGGCTCACTCTCCATTTTAAGCTGATGGAGGGTGGCCTTCTCTCCGTCAAGGTCTTCGGGCTCTTTGGACCCGTTCAAGGTGCTGCGTGGAGAGCTCTTCTGATAGCAAAGACTCCTCCTCGGGCGGGAGTGACGAGGAGGACAGCGGCAGCGATGACGAGGGCGGTAGGCGGCAGGATGACGGGTCCGACTAGGTGTCGGGTGCTGCTCCGTGGGGCACCGGCGACCCCATCATCCGTGTCGCCGGCTCCTGGAACCTCTCGGGGTCGTCTCCTTGGGCGGCTGGCGTTGGGATGCTGCGGAAGAGGAAGAGGGCGGGCGGCAAGGCATTCAAGTCGGAGTACGCGGGCACCGGCGTCTTCGACGCGTGCTGACGTCCTGCCGCCTCGTCTTCGAGCTCTGCTTCCGGCGCCGCCATCACCATCCAGCCTTCGGACGACCACCGAGATGTTCTCTTGGTGTCTTCTGCCACCCGTAGCTCGCCTAGGCGCTCCTTTTGTCCTTTTCGCCTCCTTGACCTGCCTCCTGAGGAGAGGGACAAGAAAGGGATTACGGGCACCTTATCTCTTTTTAGTTTGTAAGCCTTCGGGCCTTTGTTGAATTTAAATCTTGTAATCCCATCATTCATGTTTTTCATCCCCTATGGACTGTACCTGAGTGGGATGTTTTTAATGAAAAAGGGATGTTTGTCGGGTCATTTGTTTGTGGGTGAAACCCACGACAAGGGATAAATCCTTGATATCTTTAAGATAAACATTTCCTTGCCCGGTAACAGGCCTCGCCATCTCCCCACTTCGCTCGACCTTCCTCACGCCTTTGGCGGAGGCAGGGAGGAGGTGGGTTCAGGCTCCTTGTTTTATCCTTTCGCTGCCGCGACTATGACCAAACTTGGTCCCAGGAACGAGCCCTAGGGCCTAGAGTTAGGGGAGCACAGTAGCTTAAGGAAAAACGAGGTTTCACATACCTTAGTCCATAATGGAATGTATGATAAGGGATGAAGAACTTATCTGAAGTTGCAGCCCCCGACAACCCTAGTTTGCCGCGGGTGAATCTTTGCTCTTGTAGCCCCCCAGGCAATACTGGCTTGCCGGGGTCTAGGTGCTGGTCTGTTCCTCTTTTCTTTTCTCCCCAGGTAGTTTGGCAAGGATATCCGTGTGTCCTCCGAACCAAAGAAGAGAAAAGGAAGACAAAGAGAGGCAAACTCGACCTCTAAGCTAGGGGTTAGCCGCCGCTAAGCACTATCAACCCTAACCAAGGACGAGACTCGACCTAGCATGCATGCTATAACTTAGGGCGCCAGCACTTCATTTATTTATGCTCAGGGTCTGCGCCTGGCTCTGTACAAAGGGTTACATGCATCATCGGCAAGGCTTGTACAAAAGGTGGCTTGCCGAGAGGCTCGACAAGCCGCGCCTTACGGGTAAAACTTGCGAAGATGCTCAATGTTCCAGGAGTTACTCACTGGAACGGCATCTTCGGTCTCCAGGCGGACTGCGCCAGGCCTGGTGACTCGTATTCTCGATAAGGGCCCTCCCACTTCGGCGTCAACTTGTTGGTATTCTTGGCCGATTGAACGCGCCGAAGAACAAGGTCGCCTTCCTCAAAGCTTCGGGCACGGACCTTGCGGCTATGGTAGCGGCGCAAGGCTTGCTTGTAGCATGGTGCTCTCACAGCCGCCCGAAGACGATCTTCCTCAAGGAGCATTGCGTCATCTTGCCGCAGTTGCTCTTGCTCAAGCTCATCATAAGCGAGCACTCGAGGTGACCCGTATATGAGTTCAGTGGGGAGAACTGCTTCTGCCCCGTATATCAGGGCAAAGGGTGTCTGGCCGGTGGCTCGATTTGGCGTTGTTTTGATCGACCAAAGAACCGTCAGCAACTCATCAATCCAGCGCCTTCCACTCTTGCGCAACCTGTCAAAGGTCCTGGTCCTTAAGCCTCGCAGTAATTCAGCGTTTGCTCTCTCAGTTTGACCATTGCTTCGTGGGTGAGCAACGGAAGAAAACAGACTTTGCTGCCGAGGTCTTGGGTATATTGCATGAAGGTGCGCCTTGTGAACTGTGTGCCGTTGTCGGTGATGACCCTGTTGGGTACACCGAAACGGCACACTAGTCCCTTGAAGAATTTGACGGCTGACTGAGCTGTGACCTTCCTCACTGCCTCCACCTCTGGCCACTTTGTGAACTTGTCGAACACGACGTACAAGTACTCAAAGCCCCCGACAGCGCGGGGGAATGGGCCCAGTATGTCGAGCCCCCAGACCGAGAAGGGCCAGGAGAGATGAATGGTTTGAAGGGCTTGAGCTGGCTGATGAAGCTTCTTTGAATGTAACTGACACGCTTCACACCTGGTGACTAGTGTCGTCGCATCCTGGAGGGCAGTGGGCCAGAAGAAGCCTTGCCGAAATGCCTTGCCGGCAAGGGCTCTTGACCCTATGTGGGATCCACATATGCCTCCATGTATCTCCGCCAACAGCTCCAGTCCTTCCTCTCGAGGGATACACTTCAATTTCACGCCGTTCGGTCTCTTTCTTTATAGGACGTCATCGACGAACTAGTACATAGCAGATCGACGGGCTACTTTTTCCGCTTCTTCCTGCTCCTCAGGAAGTTCCCCAGTTTGGAGGAATCAGATGGTATGCTGTGCCCACGCGGGAGCCTTGGGCTCGACGGCGAGGACTAAAGGCATTTCCTCCACTACAGGAGCGGCTGTCTCGATGGCAAGAGCTGGACGCTCCGTCGGGGCCAGCCGTCCCATGGCGGGCTCAGTGTCCTCGGCAACCTCTTTGCCGGCGGCTACGGGGAGCTCGGCGGGAATGTACTTGCCGGACCCTGATTTCCTCCTCTTGTTTTTCTCTGTTGATGGATCAATGGATGGCTGAGTTAGCCGAAGCACAAAGGTACCTGGTTCCACAGGTAGCTTGAGGGCAGCGCGTTTTGACAGGTAATCGGCGATGTCATTCTCCGCTCGGGCAACGTATTCTGCCTGTATACCGTCAAAACGCTCCTCCAGCTTTCTCACTTCATCGACGTAGGCCTTCATCAACGGGCTCTGGTAATCCTTGTTGACTTGCTTGACGACAAGTTGCGAGTCGCCTCTGACGACGAGTTTCTTGATCCCGAGGCCCGCCGCGATCCTAAGACCGGCAAGCAGCCCTTCGTACTCAACCGTATTGTTTGTTGACACCTCCCTGGGGAAGTGCATCTGGATCACGTACTTGAGGTGCTCTCCGGTGGGCGTGACAAGCAGTACGCCAGCCCCGGCGCCCTATAAGGAGAAAGCTCCATCAAAGTACATGATCCAGTCGCAACTGCCTCTTTGTCGGGGAGAGCGGTCTCTTGGGCTTCTTCGTCAGGCGTCGCAGTCCATTCTGTGATGAACTCCGCCAGGACTCGGCTTTGAATCGTCGAGGTACTCTCAAACTTGAGGCCAAAGTTGGACAGCTCTAGTGCCCACTCTACGATTCTTCCCGTTGCGTTTGGATTGTGCAATATCCGTTGCAGAGGGAGGAAAATGACGACAGTGATTTCGTGCGCCTGGAAGTAGTGACACAACTTCCTCGAGGCCATAAGAAGGCCGAAGAGCAGTTTCTGCACCCCGGAGTACCTTGATCTAGCCCCTGCAGGAGGGAACTAACAAAGTAGATCGGGCGTTGCATCATTTTCTTCTTCGGCAGCACTCCATCTAGCTGTGTCGTCTCCGCATTGGTGGCATCGGGCTCCGTCTTTGCTATTACCTCGTCATCAATTTCTCTCTGCGCTACTAGTGCGGCACTGACCACCTGGTTCGACGCCGCCAGGTACAACAGCAATGGTTCCTGTGGTCTAGGCGCAACCAGTATCGGCGCGAAGGAGAGGTACCTCTTCAAATCTTGCAATGCTGCTTCGGCTTCCGGCCTCCACTCCATCGGGCCCGCCTTTTTCAAAATCTTGAAAAAGGGAAGGGCATGCTCGGCGGACTTGGAAATGAACCTGCTCATGGCGGCAACGCAGCCGGCAAGCAAACGCACATCCTTGACTCGCTTGGGTGCTTCAATCTGTTCTATAGCTCTGATCTTGTCTGGATTGGCCTCTATCCCACGCTGTGACACAAAGAACCCGAGAAGCTTGTCGGACGGACGCCGAAGATGCACTTCTCAGGGTTCAGCTTGAGATTGATCTTGCGTAGGTTTGCAAATGTTTCTTGTAAATCTGATATGAGGGTTGCCCTGTTCTTGGTTTTGACCACTATATCATCCATGTAAGCTTCCATATTTCTATGGAACTGGGGTTCAAAACCAATCTGGACCGCCCTTGCAAACGTTGAACCAACACTCTTCAACCCGAAAGGCATTCGTATAAAACAATACGTACCACATGGGGTGATGAATGCTGTTTTATCTTCGTCTTCTCTTTTCATGAAGATCTGGTGGTAGCCGGAGTAGGCATCGAGGAATGTAAATAGATCACACCCAACTGTGGAGTCAACAATCTGGTCGATGCGCGGCAACGGGAAGGGGTCTTTGGGACAAGCCTTATTGATATTTGTGTAGTCAATACACAGCCTCCACTTCCCATTTGCCTTGCGCACTACCACCGGATTGGCCAACCACGTTGGATGGAGCACTCCCCTTACCAAACCCGCTGCTTCCAGTTTCCGGATCTCCTCGGTGATGAACTCTTATCGTTCCAAAGCTTGCTTTCTGACCTTCTGCTTGACGGGCCGCGCATGAGGACAGACAGCAAGGTGGTGCTCAATCACCTCCCTGGGAACGCCGGGGATGTCGGATGCTTGCCATGCAAACACATCGACGTTCGCCCGCAGGAAGGTGATGAGCGCGTCTTCCTATTTGTCGTCAAGGGTCGAGCTTCTGGTAAAAGCTCCTCCCGTGCCGTCCTCCTTGACAGAAACCTTCTTGGTTCCCAGCGGTGTGGCCCTGGACTTCTTGTTTCCGCCGGTGGAGCTCTCTGGCACGTCCTCTACGGGAGCGCTACACTCCGAAGAGGTGCGCTTGCCGGAGTGGGTGCCCGAGGTCTCGCCGGTCTTCTTCTCCTTCTTCTTCCCTCCCGGGGTTCTAGTGGCAGGAGCAAGTGCCCTAGTGGCGGCAGCTGCTGCAACTGCTTGTTGGTAGAGTTGGTCGGCGCAAATCAGCGCATCTTTCTTATCGGAGGGGATGGTGATGATCGTCACATGTCCTGGCATCTTCAGGATGTTGTAGGCGTAATGTGACGCCGCCATGAACTTGGCCAGCGCTGGGCGGCCAAGGATCCCTTTGTAAGGCAAGGGGATCTTGGCAACGTCAAACACAATCCTTTCTGTCCTGTAGTTCAGATCACTCCCAAAAGTCACGGGCAACGTGAAATTTCCCTTTGGTTGGCTTCTTCCTGGGTTGACCCCTTGAAATGTGCTCGTCTCTTCGAGGTCTTCATCAGGAATCTGCAATTTCTCAATCACGGCAGGCGAGATTAAGTTCAGACCGGCCCCGCCATCGACTAGCATCTTTGTCACCTTAAGGTTGTGTATTGTTGGTGAAACCAACAAGGGCAAGCACCCGACTGCAGTAGTGCGATCAGGGTGATCCTCAGTGTAAAAAATGATAGGTGTGCTGGACCACTTCAGCGGCCTTTGGGCACCAAACGACGGCTCTGCCGCTGTAATCTCACGCGCCCATTGTTTAAGCTGGCGGTGAGAGGTATGCAGCGAGGCGCCGCCATCGACGCACATGGCCTCTGTACTTTCTGAAATCCTTGGTCACCAGACTCATCGTACTCTTCGTGATCATCGTCTTTTGGCTTTTTGTCACGGCCCCGGGCGGGCCTCCCCTGCTATTTATCTTTGGCGCGACGGCCCGCCTAGCCGTCGCGCTTCTTGCCGGACCCCTCAGCACCGTCCTGGCCTTTCTCCTTGTCCCGCCTCTCATATTCAGCCCTCTGCTTCTCAGCAAGGAGCTCAACCTGTCGGCAGTTCTGGAGATCATGGCCTTTGGTGCAATGGATCTTGCAGTATTACTTGTCGGAGTTTCCTGGCTTCTCGGCAGCCGCCAAGGCCCGGCAGGCGACACATCGGCAATTTCCTTGTCGGGGTCATCTGCCTTGGTTTTCTTGGCGGAGCCGGTGTCGTCAGATCCCTCGACGACAAGCACGGCTTTACCTTTGCGCTTCCTGTTGCGGCGCCGGCCTTTCTTTGCCGGGGCGGCAGTATCCTCATCTGAGGAGTCGGTTTCCACGCCGGCATCTTCGCCCGGGTACTTCCTTCCCTCCTCAGCTCGGGCACATCTGTCAGCAAGAACATAGAGTTCTGCCACATCTTTCACCTTGTTCATCGCCAATTCTTCGCGCATCTTGCGGTTACGCACGTTCTGATGGAACGCGCTGATGATGGCGGCAGGATGAACATCAAAGATATTGTACTGTACCCGGCTGAACCTCTGTATATACTTGCGCAGACTCTCGCCTCCCTTCTGGGGAATGACATGCAGGTCGCTTGCTTGGCCATGGGCTTGGTGACCTCCAGTAAGGCGCCCACAAACTCATGGCACAAATCCGACCAGGAGGAAATAGAGTCTACCGGCAAGTGCATCAACCACGACATGGCGTTGGGTTTAAGAGCCAATGGAAAGTAATTCGCAAGCACCTTATCGTCGCGGGCTCCGGCAGCTTGCATCGCGATGGTGTAGATGCTGAGGAACTCAGACGGGTGATTCTTGCCGTTGTACTTCTCGCCAACGTCAGGTTTGAAGGTGCGGTGAGCGGGCCACTGGAACTGCCGCAGCTCACGGGTAAAAGCTAGACAGCCTACCTCGTAAGGTAGGCCTCCAGGGCTCTCCGGGGCCGGGCGGTTCGCGGCAGGCCCTGCTCGCCTGTCTGACTAGTGGCGCGCTCCGCGCCGGCGCTCGATAGTGGTCCGAGCGTCTTCATGGGCTCGTTCCCGAAGATCTTGGCGCTGGTCCCAGTGGGTCCGTGGGTCGGACGACGCTATGGAGATGTCAACGCCCGTGATGTTGCGACGAGCTGGCGTCCGCGGTACCGAGTGAGGAGGAGGCGAATGCACCGTGGTCGCGGCCACCGGTTTTTCCACCACTGGCGCGTGGGACTCCATCGGAGCATCGACCCGGGGGCTCCACCGGACTTGGTTCGTCTTTGTTGGCCACCGCAACAAGGCTTCGGATGGTGGCTCTCCATTCGTCGAGTTTCCCTGCAGTGGGAGGAAAGTCGAGGAGCAACTGCGCGCGCGCCAAGGCCTCTGCTGGCGTCGGTGGCAGCGAAACCCGCACGGATCGCGATGCGCTTCGACTTCTGACCATGTCAGAAGGAGCTCTATCACGACCCCACGGTCGCATGCCGTTTTCACCAGCGCCTCGGCGAGCGGGCAGGTCTTCTACATCCCGGGAGTGGCGCTCGGAACTCTTCCCGCGGCGACACCCGGGATCTTCGGCGTGATTACGCCGTCCGTCGCGCGCTGCCTGGGAGGAGCGCGCCATTGGCGCCGGCGTGGGAGTCTTAGAGGCCCTTGTGTCGCCTTCGGGCGGGGCGGGGATGACCTTGGAAGGCCCCGCTCTACCCGCGGAGGGCCCGACTCCGCCTTTGGATTTGGTGACATGTGGCCCGTTACCAGGCGCACAGACGTCGCCGCCTCCCAAACTCCGGCTGCTGGGATGGTGTTGGTGTTCGCGAGCAGCGCCCGGGTCCTTTCTGCGACTGGTCCGTTACTCGCCTACGTCCGGACGGGCTGTCCGGCTTCCGACTGGCCAACCGCCACCGTCGTCTTCTTCTTGGGTGCCATGACGATGAAGAAGTGTCAAACTAACTGCTAAAGCCGATTCTCACAACTGCGCCCCCTACCTGGCGCGCCAAAGATGTCGGTCACAAGAATCCCTACTACGATTAGCGGGGCGCGGGGGTCGTGAGAAGATAGGATCAAACAGATAGCACACGGTTCGTTTATCCAGGTTCAGGCCGCGAGGATGCATAAAACCCTACTCCTGCTTTGGTGGATTGTATATCTGTGTTCTTGAGCTAGCTATGGGGCGTGAGGAGCTCCAAAAAGCCGAATCCTTCCCCTGGTTGCCTCGGGCCTCCTTTTATAGAAAAAGGGGTCGCCACAGTGGCACGCAGGAGGTGGAAAGGGTACAGTGATGCGAGATTATCCCTCGCATCACATGGCAAGGCGCATTTAATGCGTCTTGCTTAGGTGTCCTTGTTTTATCGGGGACGGGGGAGAAACCTGCCTTGTCCGTCGCCACTCCTTCTTGTGTCGACACGCGCCCTGGCCAGCAATGCCTATGGCGCCATGTAGGTAGGCAGGCAGCTGAGGTGGCGCAGTGGTGGTTCTTCACGAAGATCTGCATGCCGCCACGCAGGTGCCTGCTACGCAGGTGTCTGCCTAGCTGGTTGGGTTGGCAGCTGCATGCGCACGGTGGTGGAGCTTTAGTCGGCGTGGGCCTGGTGGTGGCCCTGCGGGTGTCCTCGGCAAGGGTCTTGCCGGGGCCCCGGCAAGGGTCTTGCCGAGGCGCCTGTTGTCATCCCCGGCAAGGCGCTTGCCAGGGGCCTTGTGGTCTTCCTGGCCAGGGATCCCGCCTAGGGTCGTCATCTTTTATAGCGCGTATGTGATCTTGAATGTCTTTAAAAAGATCTGCATGCCACCACAAGGATGTCCCCAGAATCCTTGCCCCATAGGGGCAGTGGACTCAAGGGTGATTTGCTCCGTGGGAATGGGGCGAGTTGCCCCGGCAAGGGTCTTGCCGGGGTTGCTAAAACTGTCCCTTGGCAAGGATCTTGCCGGGGGAGTCCGCTCCGTCCCCTTTGCTCTTCATGGTCTTGGCCTTGGCGTCGCTCTAGTTCCCTTCAGCTTCGGTCTTACCACGGCTCACCTCCCTTGTCGTGTTTGGTATGGTGGTGCCCATGGCTCAGACTGCCCGTGCATAGTTATAGGGGTACAAAAAGTGTACCCCTCTTTTTGTACACCGACATAGTTATGTGTCCAATTATGTTATTATTGTTGACAGAACTTGCACTAGTGAAAGTATGAACCCTAGGCCTTGTTTCAACGCATTGTTATACCATTGTTTTCGCTCACTTTTATCATTAGTTACCTTGCTGTTTTTATATTTTCAGATCACAAAAACCTATATCTACCATCCATATTGCACTTGTATCACCATCTCTTCGCCGAACTAGTGCACCTATACAATTTACCATTGTATTGGGTGTGTTGGGGACACAAGAGACTCTTTGTTATTTGGTTGCAGGGTTGTTTGATAGAGACCATCTTCATCCTACGCATCCCACGGATTGATAAACCTTAGGTCATCCACTTGAGGGAAATTTGCTACTGTCCTACAAACCTCCGCACTTGGAGGCCCAACAACGTCTACAAGAAGAAGGTTGTGTAGTAGACATCAAGCTCTTTTCTGGCACCGTTGCCGGGGAGGTGAGTGCTTGAAGGTATATCTTTAGATCTTGCAATAAGATCTTTTTGTTTCTTGTTTTAGCACTAGTTTAGTTTATAAAATAAAACTACAAAAGAAAATGGAATTGAGTTTGTCTCATATGCTTCATCTTTTTAATATCTTTCATGAGTATGGTGGAAAGGAAAATTGTGCCAAAGTGTTAGAAGAGAATGCATTAAAATGTTTGGCACTAAATCTTTGAATGATGAGCATGATTGCAATGTTGTTAGTATGAACTCCACGAATATCCATAGTACTAATGATGATTGCAGTAGTTATGATGAAAATGTCTCCTATAAACATATCAATTTTTGTGGAGTACATTGGGTTTGCAAGTACACACCAAATAGGGAAGATAGATATTGCAAGAGGCATAAGTACTTAGAAACTAAATGGTTGCAAGAAAGGCTAGATGCGTGTGCTGAAAATTTAAACTTTATTAGCCATACTTGTGAACTTTGCAATGAACGTGATCATTTTAGTACCCAATGCAAAGTGTTTCATGATCTTATCGTGTCCAAAAATTGTGATGACTTGATTTCCCTTGCACATCATAATGAACTTAGTTTGCTCTTGGGTTATGAAGAAATTAAACGTATAACTAAGGACATTCCAAAATTTGCCCTTGATAGAGTTCTTCATTTTGATCTAGAAGAAATTTATACGTATTGTGCGGTGAATTGCATTGAAAATCCTTATATTGCCAATTACATAAAGAAAATAAAACAATATAGGATGAAGGGAATACTAACCAAAGGGAAGAGGCTTCCCAATATTCTCCTGTTATTTCTTATGATGAATCAGGTAACGAGGAGGAGCCTTTTATTCAAACAATCTCATCAATAAGGAGCTCAAAAAATAGGATTGAACCCACACATGATGTGGTGAAGAAGAAGAAAATAAAGAGGAAGAGATTTAAAAAGGTATCTCTCCCAAATAAGGTTGCTCCTATTAATGTTGTGCCTCATGAAAACGAATCAAAAATAATTGTGGAAGATGAAACACTTGATGATGATCTCGTTATGCCTATTGCTTGTTGTGATGATTATGATTGGGAAGATAATGATACTTATTATGATCTTGAAAATCTTTTAGGCACTTGCTTGGAAGAATGTGATAATTGCTATACTATTGGTGCCATCCATACTATTAATGATGAGAGTGATTATGCTTATGATATGAAAAGGCCCAAGCTTGGGGAAGCTATGTTTAATGAGGAAGACATATTTGAGAATATATTTGCTGCAATTAATGCTTGTCCCAAGCTTGGGGATGCTATGCATAATGAAGATGATATTTTTAGCCTCCCAAGTTTTGATATGCAAAGTTGTTATGATGATAGCATGCCTTCTACCTATGATGATTATATTGATGAAAGTGGGTTTGGAAGAGTGTCAACTTTAGGAAGTAATGATCCCACTATTTTGGAGGATGTTGAATCTTATAATATTTATGAAAGTGGATTTGGAGAGGTCATGACTTTATTTAGTGATGTATCCACTATCTTCGAAGAGGTTTCAATCGATTACGATGAGAACAAAGTTGCTACTTATGATGATTATTGTGATAAAACTTATGCTATAAAGAGTAGAGATGATTATATTTATAAAACTTGTCATGATTATGATTACCCTTTTTCTGAACATTACTCTTTTAATGTGGAGAAAATTTGTAATATTCAAGGCTCTTATGATACTCCCACTATTCCAAGTGAGAAGAATTTTGCTTATGTGGAGAGTAGTAAATTTTCTATGCTTGTAGATCATGAAAATAATGCTTTAGGTGCTGGTTATATTGTTGAATTCATTCATGATACTACTGAAAATTATTATGAGGGAGGAATATATGCTTGTAGGAATTGCAATAATATCAAGTTTCCTATCTATGTGCTTAAAATTTTGAAGTTATGCTTGTTTTGCCTTCCTATGCTAGTTGATTATTGTTCCCATAAGTTTTTTGCTCACAAAATCCCTATGCATAGGAAGTGGGTTAGACTTAAATGTGCTAGTCATATTCTTCATGATGCTATCTTTATGTTCTTATCTTTTATGCGAGCATCATTGAAATCATCATGCCTAGCTAGGGGCGTTAAACGATAGCGCTTGTTGGGAGGCAGCCCAATTTTATTTTAGTTTCTTGCTTTTTGGGTCGGTTTAGTAATAAATAATCCATCTAGCTTCTGTTTAGTTGTGGTTTTATGTTTTAATTAGTGTTTGTGCCAAGTAGAACCTTTGGGAAGACCTGGGTGAAGTCTTTATGGTCATGCTGTAAAAAACAGAAACTTTAGCGCTCACGAGATTAGCTAAAACTTTTTACTGGAGAGCGGTATTTAGTTGATTATTTTTTGCAGATAATTACTAGACAAATTCCTCAGGTCCACCAATTTATTTTAGAATTTTTTGAGTTCCAGAAGTTTGCGTTAGTTACAGATTACTACAGACTGTTCTGTTTTTGAAAGATTCTGTTTTCATTGTGTTGTTTGCTTATTTTGATGAATCTACGGCTAGTAAAATAGTTTATAAACCATAGAGAAGTTGGAATACAGTAGTTCTAACACCAATATAAATAGGAATGAGTTCATTACAGTACCTTGAAGTGGTGTTTTGTTTTCTTTCGCTAACGGAGCTCACGAGATTTTCTGTTAAGTTTTGTGTTGCGAAGTTTTCAAGTTTTGGGTAAAGATTCGATGGACTACGGAATAAGGAGTGACAAGAGCATAAGCTTGGGGATGTACAAGGCACCCCAAGGTAATATTCAAGGATAACCAAGCATCTTAGCTTGGGGATGCCCCAGAAGGCATCCCCTCTTTCGTCTTTGTTCATCGGTAACTTTACTTGGAGCTATATTTTTATTCACCACATGATATGTGTTTTGCTTGGAGCGTCATTTTATTTTCTTTCACTTTGCTTGCTGTTTGAATAAAGTATCAAGATCTGAAATCCTTAAATGTTAGAGAGTCTTCACATAGTTACATAATTATTCGAATACTCTATGTGCTTCACTTATATCTTTTGAGTTATATAGTTTTTGCTCTAGTGCTTCACTTATATCTTTTAGAGCATGATGGTAGATTTGTTTTATAGAAACTATTGATCTCTCATGCTTCACTTAGATTATTTTGATAGTCTTCAATAGCATGGTAATTTTCTTAATAATCCTAATATGCTTGGTATTCAAGATTTGTAAAACTTTCTTATGAGTGTGTTGAATACTAAGTAAAGTTTGATAATTGTTTTGAGATATGAAGATGGTGATATTAGAGTCATGCTAGTTGAGTAGTTGTGAATTTGAGAAATACTTGTGTTAAAGTTTGTGATTCCCGTAGCATGCACGTATGGTGAACCGTTATGTGATGAAGTCAGAGCATGATTTATTTATTGATTGTCTTCCTTATGAGTGGCGGTCGGGGATGAGCGATGGTCTTTTCCTACCAATCTATCCCCCTAGGAGCATGCGCGTAATACTTTTCTTTGATAACTTGTAGATTTTTGCAATAAGTATATGAGTTCTTCATGACTAATGTTGAGTCCATGGATTATACGCACTCTCACCCTTCCACCATTGCTAGCCTCTCTAATACCGCGCACCTTTCGTCGGTATCATACACCCACCATATACCTTCCTCAAAACAGCCACCATACATACCTATTATGGCATTTCCAAAGCCATTCCGAGATATATTGCCATGCAACTTACCACCGTTCCGATTATTATGACACGGTCCATCATTGTCATATTGCTTTGCATGATCATGTAGTTGACATCGTATTTGTGGGAAAGCCATCGTTCATAATTCTTTCATACATGTCATTCTTGATTCATTGCACATCCCGGTACACCGCCGGAGGCCTTCATATAGTCATATTTTGTTCTAAGTATCGAGTTGTAATTTTTCAGTTGTAAGTAAATAAAAGTGTGATGATCATCTTTATTAGAGCATTGTCCCAGTGAGGAAAGGATGATGGAGACTATGATTCCCCCACAAGTCGGGATAAGACTCCGAACGAAAAAAAGAGAGAAAAAGAGGCCATAAAAAAGAGAAAAGGCCCAAACAAAAAAATAAAAAAATAAAAAAAATGAGAGAAAAAGAGAGAAGGGGCAATGCTACTATCCTTTTACCACACTTGTGCTTCAAAGTAGCACCATGATCTTTATGATAGAGAGTCTCCTATGTTGTCACTTTCATATACTAGTGGGAATTTTACATTATAGAACTTGGCTTGTATATTCCAATGATGGGATTCCTCAAATTCCCTAGGTCTTCGTGAGCAAGCAAGTTGGATGCACACCCACTTAGTTTCTTTTGTTGAGCTTTCATACATTTATAGCTCTAGTGCATCCGTTGCATGGCAATCCCTACTCCTCGCATTAACATCAATCGATGGGCATCTCCATAGGCCATTGATTAGCCTCGTTGATGTGAGACTTTCTCCTTTTTTTGTCTTCTCCACATAACCCCCATCATCATATTCTATTCCATCCATAGTGCCTATATCCATGGCTCACGCTCATGTATTGCGTGAAGATTGAAAAAGTTTTGAGATCAAAGTATGAAACAATTGCTTGGCTTGTCATCGGGGTTGTGCATGATTTAAATACTTTGTGTGGTGAAGATAGAGCATAGCCAGACTATATGATTTTGTAGGGATAACTTTCTTTGGCCATGTTATTTTGAGAAGACATAATTGCTTTGTTAGTATGCTTGAAGTATTATTATTTTTATGTCAATATGAACTTTTGTCTTGAATCTTTCGGATCTGAACATTCATACCAAAATTAAGAATAATTACATTGAAATTATGCCAAGTAGCACTCCACATCAAAAATTATCTTTTTTATCATTTACCTACTCGAGGACGAGCAGGAATTAAGCTTGGGGATGCTCGATACGTCTCCAACGTATCTATAATTTTTGATCGCTCCATGCTATATTATCTACTGTTTTGGACAATATTGGGCTTTATTATCCACTTTTATATTATTTTTGGGACTAACCTATTGTGATGCCCGGATAATTAAGCTACAGTAATCCTCCGTTAATGGTGCCACGTCATCACATTACTGTTGCTAATCCTCACTTGATCCAAATCACTGTTCATTTTCAAACTCAAATTTAAAGTCAAAATCTGAATTTGCCAAACATGAAAACTAAAATGTTCAACGTGTGGCAAATAATCCCTGGGTATTTGTCATGTTGGAACCAATCTCTTTTGGATTCCGAAAGTGCCCCTGGAAATTATTTGGTGTTCCAACATCATATTAAATGACCTTTTCAATCTCTAAAAATCCTTGAACAATTCCTTGGGCCCTGAAACTTTTTAGGCAACACTACAATATTGTGCCTGAACTATTTGCTAAGTTTCACACTCGACAAAAATCTTTTGATGCCTTGTTTCTATCCAAAACAGTAGCTATCCTTTTGATAGAATTTTAAAAGAAATAAAATTACAGAAAAGGAACCACCCCTTTTTTTCCCCACCGGGCCTCAACCCCGCCGGCCCACTCGGCCACCCCCACAGGCCGGCCCACCCCGTTGCCTCCTTATCCCCTAGCCCACCTAGCACCCCCACCGATCGCTCCCTCCCTTCCTATTCCTATGCTCCGTGTCGCTACAGGGGCGAGGTCGACCCTGACCAACTCGCCGGCCTCGCCATGGGGATAAGACCAACCCAGCGCCCCTCTCTCTCCCCCATGGAACCCTAATGCCCTCTCCCTTCCATGCTTCCACTGCGCAGATCCACCTTCTCTCTCCCCTCAGCCTTCCTGCATGACTGAACTCCGTCGTTACCGGAATCCGTCCCCACCGCGGCGACTACCGCCCCTAGTCCTCATCAACGTGTCCGCCCGCCCTGTCGTGGTTTGCCTCGCCCTCTGGTGCAGCTCGACGGGATCGAGGAGCGCCACGGCGCCAGATCGACGCCGTAGTTTCCCTCAGGTCGCCGTCGCCTTCTTCGACTCCGACCGCCGCACCGCGCTACTAAATTGCCGCCGGCCATCGTGTGCCGCTCGGTGAGCTTCCCCTCCACCTCTCCCTTGCTCCTTACCGTAGCCGTAGCCGCCCCGCCACCGTTACCGACGCTCGTCGCCGCCCCTGTACGCTACTGCTACTTACTGCTTGTACTGCTGCTGGCTGCTCCCCGTGCTGCTTGCTGCTGCGCGTGCTGCACCATGCGCTGCTCTGTTGGCTGCAACCTCTCTTGCCGCTGCCCGTCGTTACCCCGTGCTGCTATGCACCCGCGACCCCGTCCGCGCTCGTCGGCGAGCATGGCCGCAATGGCCGAAATCTGCCCCCCACGAGCCCCTGCCTGCGCCACACCGCAGCCAGCTTCCCGCCTCCGCCAGCGTCGCTCGGCCGCGTGGCCTCCCCACACGCGCCGCCTGCCGCTGCCTCCCCACTGCCCTGCCCGGCGGGCTTCCCCGTCGCTGGTGGCCTCGCCCCGCGCCCAGGCGGGTTCATCCTCCACGGGCGCCGACGCCCACCTCTCCTCACTCGCCTGCTAAGGCCTTGTGGGCCACTAACCCAGGAGCCCCACACCACCTTTAAAAAAATTGAAAATAAAAATAATTAGTGATAAAATTAATTAGTTAATTAATTAATTACTTAATCAATTAGTTAAAAAGCTAATTAACTTAATTAACAAAATGTTTAAGCTGTAGTTAGAAAATGAGCCAATGACAGGGGCCCACCCCCTTGTTGACCAGTCAAACGTTGACTGGTCAACTGGAACCCCCTGGCCCACTTGTCAGCCACTGGGTACATTTTGGTGTACATTGTGCTGGGTACGACGAGACGAATCCGAATACGCGATCCGTTTGTCTGCCACATGCCCCTAACTACCTGAACATGCAACTTTTCCCCTCCGTTTCATTTGTCCGAAAATGCTAAACCTGGGGAAACATTCCCGGGTGTTATCCCCCTTCACCGGTAACGTGTAGCACCGCGTTAGAACACGTCTAGCTCTGCCTGTTGTCATGTTATGCTCTTGCTTGCTATGTATTTACTGTTTCTCCCCCTCTTCTCTCCGGTACACCCCGAGACTGCCGCTGATGCCGCTGTGTTCAACTACGTCGACGACGACCCCTTCTTCTTGTCTGAGCAACCAGGCAAGCCACCCCTTTGATCATCCCGATATCGCCCATTCTATTCTCTCATGCTTGCATTAGATTTTGCTATTGTTATTGTTTGCTCCTATTCTGATGCATAGCCTGCTTTTGTATCTGCTATTGTACCTTACCTGCTTATCCTAAACTGCTTAGTATAGGTTGGTTAGTGATCCACGAGTGACCCCCACCTTGTCCCTGTTGCCCTGCTTCATCATCGAAGACCAGGCCCTGACACCGCACATCACTTTCCCCTTAGTTGCTCGACACTACTGGGTTACTATCGAGTGCCGATGGTGAACCTCTTCAGCACTTCTGTTGTTAACCTGTAGAGTAGCTATTCGGTCGTGGTCATCGAGGGTGATTTCCGCCTTAACCACTTCCGATACGGCTCTGTCGTGCAACCCCTCAAGTGTGAACCTCGAGGGTGGATCCTCTTACGTTCACCTTGATGATTACATCGAGTGGAATTCACCGGGGGTGATTCCTTGTGTTTTTTCCCTTGATGTTTGGACACACAGATACTTGGACTTTACCTCTGTTACTTGGAAAGACGGGTCGACCCTGAGGGGTACCCGCGCGAGCTTAATTGCGAGTGATGTGGAGACGGGTTGACCTGGAGGGTGCCCGCGGGATAATTACGAGGCGTGGCCGGGCATTCCTAGCCCTTGTCGCAAGTCCTCGAGACGGGGCAATGGGGTCACATCTTTCGTGAGTCTCTGCTTGTTACCGCGCGTTCCTAATCCATTATGATTTGGATATTTGATCTGAGGGGCCTCTGGCCTGATAGCACTAACCATCACGTGGGCATAGTATGGGTGTTCTGCGTCGTATACATCAGCCGAAGCTTAATAGACGTCAGTGACTGAGCGGCGCGCGCCGGGTTGGACTGGTAAGCTCCTAACTTTTTAAGGAGGTAGCTAGGTCTGCTCACTGGCCGCCCACGCAACGTGCAGGAGTTCCCGGGGCGATGGCCCATGACCCCTGGGGTCATAGGTTTAGTCCGGCGTGCTGACCTCTCTATTAAGCCTAGGTCGGGTTGCGGCGTATTGTTTGGCCGAGGCTGGGCATGACCCAGGAAAGTGTGTCCGGCCGGAGTTAATCGAGTGTGGTGGGTAAGTGGGTGCACCCCTGCAGGGAAGAAAACATCTATCGATAGCCTGTCCTACGGTAACGGACACTTGGAGTTGTATCCCGATAGATACAACTAGAACTGGATACTTGTGATGAGAACTGGATGCTGATGAGAATTGGATTGTGATGATAGCTGGATAGTATGGCTCTGGGATTGCTTTCTCGCAGGGAGTCGAGAAAGGATCTCTGGCCGAGGTTGATAACACTACTGCTACTTTACTTTATGCTACTCTACTCCCTCCTGTTGCTGCAAGATGGTGGTTTCTAGAGGATGCTAGTCTTCGATAGGACTAGGCCTTCTCTCTATTCTGGCATTTCTGCAGCCCAGTCCACCTATACAGCCTTCCTTTGACAATGTTGCATATGTAGTGTAGATCCTTGCTTGCGAGTACTTTGGATGAGTACTCATGGTTGCTTTGCTTCCCTGTTTCCCCCTTTCTTATTCTTTCCGGTTGATGCAACCATATGTCAGAGCCCAGGAGCCAGATGCCACCGTCGATGCCTACTACTAAGTGGAGACCGCCGACGACCAGGAGTAGTTAGGAGGCTCCCAGGCAGGAGGCCTTGCCTTTTCGATCATTGCTACTTTTGTACTAGCCTTCTTAAGGCAAACTTGTCTAACCTATGTCTGTACTCAGATATTGTTGTTTCCGCTGACTCTTGTGTAATCGAGCTTATGTATTTGAGCCCTCGAGGCCCCTGGCTTGTAATATAAAGCTTGTATTATTTTAATTTGTGTCTAGAGTTGTGTTGTGATATCTTCCCGTGAGTCCTTGATCTTGATTGTACATATTTGCGTGTATGATTAGTGTACGATTGAATCGAGGGCGTCACAAGTTGGTATCAGAGCCCATCCCAGAATTGCTGTTTTTTTGCCTATTTCAGTGTTTTGAAGAAAAGGAATATCAAACGGAGTCGAAACAGAATGAAATCAATTGGAGAAGTTTTTTTTGGAAGGAAAGCTACCAGAAAAACTTGGAGTGCACGCCAGGAGAGCCCCGGGCTGCCCACGAGGGTGGGGGGCGCGCCCCCTGCCTCGTGGACAGCTCGGAGGTCCACCGACGTACTTCTTTCACTCATATATATCCACGTACCCTAAAACTTTTGGAGGACAGAATAGATCGGGAGTTCCGCCGCCGCAAGCCTCTGTAGCCACCAAAAACCAATCGGGACCCTGTTCCGGTACCCTGCCGGAGGGGGGAACCCTCACCGGTGGCCATCTTCATCATCCCGACGCTCTCCATGACGAGGAGGGAGTAGTTCACCCTCAGGGCTAAGGGTATGTACCAGTAGATATGTGGTTGATCTCTATCTCTCGTGTTCTTGATTTGGCACGATCTTGATGTATCGCGAGCTTTGCTATTATAGTTGGATCTTATGTTGCTTCTCCCCCTCTTCTCTCCTTTAATGGATTGAGTTTTCCCTTTGAAGTAATCTTATCGGATTGAGTCTAATGATTTGAGAACACTTGATGTATGTCTTGTCGTGCGTATCTGTGGTGACAATGGGATATCACGTGATTCACTTGATGTATGTTTTGGTGATCAACTTGCGGGTTCCGCCCATTAACCTATGCATAGGGGTTGGCACACGTTTTTGTCTTGATTCTCCGATAGAAACTTTGGGGCACTCTTTGAGGTTCTATGTGTTGGTTGAATAGATGAATCTGAGATTGTGTGATGCATATCGTATAAACATACCCACGGATACTTGAGGTGACATTGGAGTATCTAGGTCACATTAGGGCTTTGGTTGATTTGTGTCTGAAGGTGTTATTCTAGTACGAACTCTAGGGCTGTTTGTGTCACTTACAGGAATAGCCCAACGGATTGGTTGGAAAGAATAACTTTGAGGTGGTTCCGTACCCTACCATAATCTCTTCGTTTGTTCTCCGCTATTAGTGACTTTGGAGTGACTCTTTGTTGCATGTTGAGGGATAGTTATGTGATCCAATTATGTTATTATTGTTGAGAGAACTTGCACTAGTGAAAGTATGAACCCTAGGCCTTGTTTCAACGCATTGCAATATCGTTTTCGCTCACTTTTATCATTAGTAACCTTGCTGTTTTTATATTTTCAGACCACAAAAACCTATATCTACCATCCATATTGCACTTGTATCACCATCTCTTCGCCGAACTAGTGCGCCTGTATAGTTTACCATTGTATTGGGTGTGTTGGGGACACAAGAGAATCTTTGTTATTTGGTTGCAGGGTTGTTTGAGAGAGACCATCTTCATCCTACGCCTCCCACGGATTGATAAACCTTAGGTCATACACTTGAGGGAAATTTGCTACTATCCTACAAACCTCTGCACTTGGAGGGACAACAACGTCTACGAGAAGAAGGTTGTGTAGTAGACATCAGTCTTGCGATTGAATACTCGTGGTGACAATGAGGTATCGTATTGATTCACTTGATATATTTTTGGCACTCAACTCGCGGATTCTCGAGGTGACATTGGGGTAATCTATGCATAGGGGTTGATGCACGTTCTTGTCTTTGTTTCTTCGATAGAAATCTTGGGGCACTCTTAGAAGTTCTTTGTGTTGGATTGAGTATTATGAATATGAATTTGCTTTAGTGTTATTTTAGTACGAACTCTAGGATAGATCGAACGTAAAGAATAGCTTTGTGTTATTTTAGTACGAACTCTTGAATAGATCGAACGGAAAGAATAGCTTTGAGGTGGTTTCGTACCCTACAAACAATTTTTTCTTATGTTCTCCGCTAGATAAGATCTTTGGAGTGATTCTTTGTTGCACGCTGAGGGATGATTATGTGATCCAATTATATTAGCATTGTTGAGATTGCACTAGAGAAAGTACGGACCCTAAGCCTCATTTTCAAGCATTGCAATACCGTTTTGTGTCTGTTTACTATTTGTTACCTTGCTGTTTTTCTTTATTCAGATTATAAAAATATATTTCTGCCATCAATATTACACTTTTATCACCATCTCTTCGCCGAACTAGTGCACCTATACAATTTGCCATTGTATTGGGTGTGTTGGGGACACAAGAGATTTCTTGTATTTGTTTGCAGGGTTGTTTGAGAGAGACCATCTTCATCCTACACCTCCCACGGATTGATAAACCTTAGGTCATCCACTTGAGGGAAAATTGCTACTGTCCTACAAAACTCTACGTTTGGAGGCCCAACACGAGTCTACAAGAATAAAGTTGCGTAGTAGACATCAAGCTCTTTTCTGGCGCCGTTGCCGGGGAGGTGAGTACTTGAAGGTATATCTTTAGATCTTGCCATTGAATCTTTTAGTTTCTTGTTTTATCACTAGTCTGGTTTATAAAAAGAAAACTAAAAAAATGGAATTGAGGTTGCATCATATTATTCATCTTTATAATGTATTTCATGAAAATGATGGAAAGGAAAATTGTGCTCAGTTGATAGAAAAGAATTCAATAGAATGTTTGGTATCAATGATGAGCATGATTGCAATGTTGTTAGTATGAATTCTTTGAATATCCATGATGCTAATGATATGCAAATGATAATGATCGAACCTCGTCGGCGAGATCCGACCTGTTGGTGCGGCCCAATTTTTCACGACACTCCACATTCAGTAGCAGCAACCTCTCGCCCGCGCACGTGACGTACATGAAGTAGAGGGTTTCGAACCTTGCGGCTCAGCACGAGAGAAACAATCTGAACGACGACACCTCACGCACAAAACAATTTCCTCGCAGAAATCGCAACAAAGAGGTTTTCTAAAGCTACCTCAAAAACTTGATACAGATGTCCACCCTCGAAAACACATCTGTTTATCTCATATGAGAAATAACCCGATCTTTACAATGCGTGCGCCTTAGTTTTATAGCTGGCCTATCTAGTTGTTTGAGAAGAAACGCTTTCTAATATGGACTCTTTCTCACGTTTATAACAACATACGACCCTTTCCTTAAATAATGGATTGCATGCTTTGTATTTTATCAAACAACTGATCGATACAAAACTGATAGAAGTATTCCTAACTTGGACTCCTATTTTTCTGGTGCACATCTTTATTTGACCCCCTGCTGGTGGTGAAGGAAATATGCCCTAGAGGCAGTAATAAAGTTGTTATTTATATTTCCTTATATCATGATAAATATTTATTATTCATGCTAGAATTGTATTAACCGGAAACTTAGTACATGTGTGAATACATAGACAAACTAAGTGTCACTAGTATGCCTCTACTTGACTAGCTCGTTGAATCAAATATGGTTAAGTTTACTAGCCATAGACATGAGTTGTCATTTGATTAACGGGATCACATCACTAAATAATGATGTGATTGACTTGACTCATTCCGTTAGCTTAGCATTTGATCGTTTAGTATATTGCTATTGCTTTCTGCATGACTTACACATGTTCCTATGACTATGATATTATGCAACTCCCGAATACCGTAGGAACAGTTTGTGTGCTACTAAACGTCACAACGTAACTGGGTGATTATAAAGGTGCTCTACAGGTGTCTCCGATGGTACTTGTTGAGTTGGCATAGATCAAGATTAGGATTTGTCACTCCGATTGTCCGAGAGGTATCTTTGGGCCCTCTCGGTAATGCACATCACTATAAGCCTTGCAAGCAATGCAACTAATGAGTTAGTTGCAGAATGATGTATTACGGAACAAGTAAACAGACTTTCCAGTAACGAGATTGAACTAGGTATTGAGATACCGACGATCGAATCTCGGGCAAGTAACATACCGATGACAAAGGGAACAACGTATGTTGTTATGCGGTTTGACCGATAAAGATCTTCGTAGAATATGTAGGAGCCAGTATGAGCATCTAGGTTCTGCTATTGGTTATTGACCGGAGATGAGTCTCGGTCATGTCTACATAGTTCTTGAACCCGTAGGGTCTGCACGC
Source organism: Aegilops umbellulata (assembly GCA_032464435.1). NCBI lineage: Eukaryota > Viridiplantae > Streptophyta > Magnoliopsida > Poales > Poaceae > Aegilops > Aegilops umbellulata. The sequence continues at coordinate 187,704,632 of CP136060.1, forward strand.
TTAATTTTGGTGACGATCGGTATTATGAGTTTATGTGTTTTGATGTACCTAAGGTAGTTCGGAGTCCCGAATATGATCATAGACATAACGAGGAGTCTCGAAATGGTCGAGACATAAAGATCGATATACTAGAAGCCTATATTTGGAAATCAGAATAGTTCCGGGTGAAATCGGGATTTTACCGGAGTATCGGGAGGTTACCTTAACCTCCCGATAAGTGTATGGGCCTTATTGGGCCATAGTGGAGAGACAGAGAGGAGACTAGGGCAGGACGTGCGCCCCCTCTCCCTCTGGTCCGAATTTGACTAGGAGGGGGGCGGCGCCCCCTTCCCTTCCTCCCTCTCTCCCCCTTCCTTCTCTCCTAGTCCAACTAGGGAAGAGGGGGGGGGGGGAATCCTACTCCCGGTGGGAGTAGGACTCCTCCAGGGCGCGCCATAGAGGGCCGACCCTCCCCCCTCCTCCACTCCTTTATATACAAGGGAGGGGGGCACCCCATAGACACACAAATTGATCATTGATCTTTTAGCCGTGTGCGGTGCCCCCCTCCACCATAATCCACCTCGGTCATATCGTAGCGGTGCTTAGGCGAAGCCCTGCATCGGTAGCAACATCATCACCATCATCACATCGCCGTGCTGACGAAACTCTCCCTCGAAGCTTGATACGTCTCCAACATATCTATAATTTATGAAGTATTCATGCTATTATATTACCCGTTTTGGATATTTATGGGCTTTATTATACACTTTTATATTATTTTTGGGACAAACCTATTAACCGGAGGCCCAGCCCAAAATTTTGTTTTCTTGCCTATTTCAGTGTTTCGAAGAAAAGGAATATCAAACGGAGTCCAAACGGAATGAAACCTTCGGGAGAGTTATTTTTGGAACGGAAGCAATCCAGGAGACTTCGAGTAGACGTCAGGGAACCTTCGAGGAGGCCACGAGGCAGTGAGGCGCGCCCCCACCCTCGTGGATCCCTTGACCGACTTCTTTCGCCTATATATATATCCATATACCCTAAAAACATCGGAGAGCAGAATAGATCGGGAGTTCCGCCGCCTCAAGCCTCTGTAGCCACCAAAAACCAACCCGGACCCTGTTCCGGCGCCCTGCCGGAGGGGGGATCCCTCTCCGATGTCCATCTTCATCATCCCAGCGCTCTCCATGATGAGGAGGGAGTAGTTCACCCTCGGGGCTGAGGGTATGTACCAGTAGCTACGTGTTTGATCTCTATCTCTTGTGTTCTTGAGGTGGTACGATCTTGATGTATCGCGAGCTTTGCTATTATAGTTGGATCTTATGATGTTTCTCCCCCTCTACTCTCTTGTAATGGACTGAGTCTTCCCTTTGAAGTTATCTTATCGGATTGAGTCCTTAAGGATTTGTGAACACTTGATGCATGTCTTGCATGTGCTTATCTGTGGTGACAATGGGATATCACGTGATCTACTTGATGTATGTTTTGGTGATCAACTTGCTGGTTCCGTGAGCTCGTGAACTTATGCATAGGGGTTGGCACACGTTTTCGTCTTGACTCTCCGGTAGAAACTTTGGGGAACTCTTTGAAGTACTTTGTGTTGGTTTGAATAGATGAATCTGAGATTGTGTGATGCATATCGTATAATCATACACACGGATACTTGAGGTGACATTGGAGTATCTAGGTAACATTAGGGTTTTGGTTGATTTGTGTCTTAAGGTGTTATTCTAGTACGAACTCTATGATAGATCGAACGGAAATAATAGCTTCGTGTTATTTTACTACGGACTCTTGAATAGATCGATGAGAAAGAATAACTTTGAGGTGGTTTCGTACCCTACCATAATCTCTTCGTTTGTTCTCCACTATTAGTGACTTTGGAGTGACTCTTTGTTGCATGTTGAGGGATTGGATAGTTATATGATCTAATTATGTTATTATTATTGAGAGAACTTGCACTAGTGAAAGTATGAGCCTAGCCCCTGTTTCCTAGCATTGCAATACCGTTTACGCTCACTTTTACCACTTGTTACCTTGCTGTTTTTATATTTTCAGATTATAAAAACATAAATCTACCATCCATATTGCACTTGTATCACCATCTCTTCGCCGAACTAGTGCACCTATAAAATTTAACATTGTATTTGGTGTGTTGGGGACACAGGAGACTCTTTGTTATTTGGTTGCAGGGTTGTTTGAGAGAGACTATCTTCATCCTACGCCTCCCACAGATTGATAAACCTTAGGTCATCCACTTGAGGGAAATTTGCTACTGTCCTACAAACCTCTGCACTTGGAGGCCCAACAACGTCTACAAGAAGGAGGTTGTGTAGTAGACATCAAAGCTCTACTGGATCGTGAGTTCGCGGGATGTCACCGAGTTGAACATGTGCAGATCGCGGAGGTGCCGTACGTTCGGTACTAGGATCGGTCGATCGTGAAGACATACGACTACACCAACCGCATTATCATAACGCTTATGCTTACGGTCTACGAGGGTACGTGGATGACACTCTCCCCTCTCGTTGCTATGCATCACCATGATCTTGCGTGTGCGTAGGAAAATTTTGAAATTACTACGTTCCCTAACAGGTGTTCCCCATCCAAGTGAACACAAGGACATAATATCCCACAACAGATTCCTCGCCTTCCTTCTATTTTCTGGTGGACGTGGCAACATAAAAAAATATAATACACTTTAACTCTTCTACGAGCACTAGCACATGTACGATCTAGTTGAAAATCTTCTCTTCCCTCATGTACATGTATAGTACATTGGAGTGCATGGATTGCATGCATGCGTACTAGGTTCCATGAAAACAATTCCATCTTTAAATTATTTTGGACCATCGCATAGTCAGGGACTCCAACTTCTTCCGATCTCCATGATAAATAGCTAGAACTCAATTCTTGCAGATATGCAGACGTATAGGTCACAATAATAGGCTCATCCTCAACTTTGCACTGCTTCTCATTACTCTTCAGATTTGGCATAACTAAAACTTCATTAACGGCTGGATCAATAACTGGATTAAGATTGCTAATGACTGGTGTGCTCGTATCATCCTCTCCCCCTTGAAACGAAACCGTCCTCGATTTCGAGTTGAAGTCTCCAATAGTACTGTTATTTGTAGACTGAATGATGACCGTCAAATTTGTAGCACCTTCGACCTTCTTCCTTTCTTGTTCTTTCTACTCTTTCATCTTCTCAAGATGTTCTTTCCTCCAAGATTTAAAACACTCCCGACCGATGGGCACTAGGTCGTACTTCTTACCCTTCTTGACAGTATATGTGTGTGTTTGGCAATCATACGCGACATCATGCTCTTTGTACCACCATGGCTTGCCCAACAATAAGTGACATGAAACCATCGGTGCCGGAATCACGTCACACAAAACATTGTAGAAATAATTTCCCAACAAAAATGGTACCTTTGTTTGATGTGTCACACTGAGCTCTTCATGGCCCCAACGAAAAAAGTATGCTTGAGCTCATGGTGTCATTGGTAGATCTAGCTTCTCCACCATCTCGATGCTTGCAGCATTGATCAAACTCATCTGGTCAATTGTCATGGCACATGATCTCTCTTGTACCACAACACGAGTATGAAAAATCCCATCCCATTGGCCTTCTTCCTCCAACTGAAACCCATAGCTTAACTTACTGAATGATGATGTGCTCGTCATCTTCTCCATAGTGTCGTGAACAACCTGATGCTCTGAATACCACCTGATAATGACTGAACCTCATCGGCAAGATCCGACCTGTTGTTGCGGCCCGATTTTTCACGACACTCCACCTTCAGTAGCAGCAACCTCTCGCCCGCACACGCAATGTACACGAAGTAGAGAGTTTTGAACCTTGCGGCTTAGCATGAGAGAAACAATCTGGACGATGGCACCTCACGCAAAACAATTTCCTCGCAGAAATAGCAACAAAGATGTTTTCTAAATCTACCTAAAAAACTTGGTAAGGATGTCCACCCTAAAAAACACATCTGTTTATTTCATATCAAAAATAACCTGATCTTTACAATGCGTGCACCTTAGTTTTATAGCTGACCTATCTAGTTGGTTGAGAAGCAACGCTTTCTAATCTGGACTCTTTCTCACGTTTAAAACAACATATGACCATTTCCTTAACTAATGGATTGCATGCTTTGTATTTTATCAAACAACTGATCGATACAAAACTGATAGAAGTATTCCTAACTTGGACTCCTATTTTTCTGGTGCACATCTTTATTTGACCCCCTGCTGGTGGTCCCCATCCAAGTGAACACCAGGACATAATATCCCACGACAGATTCTTGGCCGTCCTTCTATTTTCTGGTGGACGTGGCAACATAAAAAATAATACACTTTAGCTCTTCTACGAGCACTAGCACATGTACGATCTAGTTAAAAATCTTCTCTTCTCTCATGTACACGCAAAGTACATTGGAGTGCATGGATTGCATGCATGTGTACTAGGTTCCATGAAAACAATTCCATCTTTAAATTATTTTGGACCATCGCATAGTCAGGGACTCCAACTTCTTCTGGTCTCCATGCTAAATAGCTAGCACTCAATTCTTGCAGATATGCAGACGTATAGGTCACAGTAATAGGCTCATCCTCAACTTTGCACTGCTTCTTATTAATCTTCAGATTCGGCATAACTAAAACATCATTAACGGCTAGATTAATAACTGGATTAATATTGCTAATGACTGGTGTGCTCGTATCAGCAAAACCATAAGCTTGGGGATGCTATGTTTGATGAATATGATATTTTTAGTCCCCCGAGATTTGATGTGCAAATTTGCTATAATGATTGCATGCCTCCTATTTATGATGATTATAATGATGAAAGTGGATTTGGAGAGGTCATGATTTTATTTAGTAATGAATCCACTATTTTGGAAGAGGTTTCAATTGATTATTATGAGAACAAAGTTGATATCTATGATGATTATAGTGATGACATGTATGCTATAAAGAATAATCATAACCATGAAACTTGTCATCATGATTTTAATTTCAATCACATGATAGTTATTTTGTTGAGTTTGCTCACACTACTATTGATGAGAATAAATTTGCTTGTGTGGAGAGTAATAAATTTTCTATGCTTGTGGATCATGAAAATAATGCTTTATGTGATAGTTATATTGTTGAATTCATTCATGATGCCACTGAAAATTATTATGAGGGAGGAACATATGCTTGTAGGAATTGCAATAATATCAAGTTTCCTCTCTTTATGTTGAAAGTCTTGAAGTTTTGCTTGTTTTGCTTTCCTATGCTAGTTTATTCTTGTTCTCATAAATTTTTTGCTCACAGAATTCCTATGCATAGGAAGTGGGTTAGACTTAAATGTGCTTGCCATGTGATTCATGATGCTCTTGTTATGTTTGAATTGTTATCTTTTATGCGAGCATCCTTGAACTCATCATGCCTAGCTAAAAGGCATTAAAGAAAAGCGCTTGTTGGGAGACAAACCAACACTTTTACCTACTGTTTTTGTGTGTTCACATGATTATGTTACTGTAGTAATCATGTTTTATTGCTTTCGTTTCAATAAAGTGCCAAGTAAAGGCTTTGGGACCATGTTGGGTGATAGTTGATTTGATCTTGCTGAAAAACAGAAACTTATGCGGTCACGAAAACAATTCTAATTTTTAATAGAGGAGTGCTTTTGAGCTTATTCTTTTTGCATAAGATTAATATCCTAATTTTTTTATAATTTTCGGAGTATCAGGAGTATGGTTTGAGTACAGATTACTACAGACTGTTCTGTTTTTGACTGATTCTGTTTTCAATGCATAGTTTTCTTGTTTTCTAGTTTCTATGGCTTATATTTCTCAATATAAATTATGGAAATGATATGCTACAGTAGGAATTGTGTGGAAACAATTATGAATCTTGTCTTTGACAGTACCAAAAGTTAGTGGTTTGCACTTTAACATACTAACCTATCTCACAAAGTTCCGTTAAGTTTTGTGTGATTGAAGTTTTCAAGTTTTGGGTGAGATATCGATATGAGGAGAATAAGGAGTGAAAATACCCTAATCTTGGGGATGCCCAAGGCACCTACAAGGTAATATTCAAGGAAGATCCAAGCAACTAAGCTATGGGATGCCCCGGAAGGCATCCCCTCTTTCGTCTCCAACATCATCGGTAACCTCACTTCGAGCTATGTTTTCATTCGTCACATGATATGTGTTTTGCTTGGAGCATCATTTGATTTTGTTAGGATTTGCTTGCTGTTATTTAGAATAATGTTTTGCATCTTTTATTTCAATAAAAATTTCAAGTACATCCATTGCCATGCTTATCTTGCAAGTATATGAGTTGCTGTTTCAAAACAGAAAGTTTATCAATGTTGCAATAATTCCCTAGAAAATTCATAATGTGATAAAATTTTGAAACTTAAAAAAAAACAATCTATGATAAAGTTTCTAAAGTGTGGTAATTTTTTCAGAATTTTTTGGTGTTAGGAAAGTATGATGAATACTGCATTCTTTACATATTGTACTGTTTTGGCAGATTGCTGTTATGTTTGGATTGTTTGCATATGTTTGTTTGTTTAATGATTCTATTTGTGAATAGGAGTATTAAATATGTAGAGGCATTTAGTATGAAATGTTAAATAATAATTTTAGTGATTTTCTACAGTAGAGAATGATAAGGTTTTTGCATTTGTTTATACTAACTTATCTCACGAGTTCTTGTTGAGTTTTGTGTGAATGAAGTTTTTAAGATTTAGGGAAACCGTGATATAAAAGGAATTAAGGAGACACAAAAGCTAAAGCTTGGAGATGACATGGCATTCCAAGATAATATTTCAATAAGTCTCAAGCATCTAAGCTTGGGGATGCCCCGGCAGGCATCCCACCTTTTCCTTCAACAATTATCGGTTAGTATCGGTAGATGTCGGGGCGGACGGGCTGTCCCCCGCGGGCACCTATGGGGCCGGAGCCCCTTTCGTTGTCCGGAGGGGGGCGGAGGGAGCGCGGAGAGCAGATCGAAGCGAGCACACGGGCGGTTTACCCAGGTTCGGGCCGCGATGGACGCGTAAAACCCTACTCCTGCTTAGTTGTATTGAACTGGGGAGCTCGGGAGCTTGGGGAGCTAGCTGCACCGAGCGTATGGCTGTCTGCGTGCCGATTCTCCGAACCCCGGAACCCCTTCTACGTCGCACACGGGCCTCCTTTTATAGCGCAAAGGGGTCACCGACAGGTGTCAACGTAGGAGAAAGGGGCAAAAGTGTAAAAGGGGTGGTAGCTGTAATAGTGCGGGAATGGTGGCGCTACGGTGCGGCACAGTGTTATCATACCTACTTCTGACGGTAGGGGACAAGGGCATTAAATGCCCGTCACGGTCGCCCGGACAGCACCGAGGCGGACCGTTAGGTGCGCCACCGCTCGCCACGATGGCGGCTGCATGCCGCCGCATGCCCCAGGCTGCGCGGTGCCTCGCCACGTGCCCTCGGGGGAAGCCCCGGAGCGACGCGTGGCGGGCGAGCTGGAGCGCAGCCTTGAGGTGGCGATCTTGCCGCGGCAAGTGGCTTGCCGCGGGGGTCGTCTTCCTGTGCCTGATAGCGTGCCAGCTATCAGGCCTTGCCGGGGCGTTTGGCGCGCCACGGCGGGCTTCTCTTGTGATGCCTGGGTTCGGCCTTCCCGACAAGCTCCTCTTGTCGGGGGCTCGATCTTCTGTCTCGTTCTACTTTGTTCTTGGATGGCCTTCCATGGGCGCAGTCGTCCCGGCAAGCTCCTCTTGCCGGGGTCTTGCCTTCCCGGCCCGGCAAGCTCCTCTTGCCGGGGGCCTTGTCTTCTTGACCCGGCAAGCTCCTCTTGCCGGGGGCCTTGTCTTGGATGCTTGGTCTTCTCTTGGCGCTTCCGGGGCGGGCCTCGCCGCAGGGTGCTACAACTGCCCGTGCACAAGTCTGGGGTACTAAGGTACCTCTACTTTAGTACACCAACAGGAGCCCCCGGGCCTGGGCCACACACGGTGCCGAGCGTCGTTGGGCCAGGCCCTAACAGTGCACGGGCACGCGTGGCCTTGGTCGCGCTGCTCCTTAACTCCGCATCCGCCGCGCCTTCCCCAGGCGGCGCGCGCTTACCGCGGCGTCGTGGGGGCGAAAACGCCCGTTCCCTCTTTAAGTGGAGGGAGGAGCGGAGGCGCGGCTCAATAAATGAACGGTGGTGGGGCGCGGCTTTCGAGGCGCCCGTTCCCCATAGTCACGGGATGGGGAGAGGTCGTCCCGCCCGTCGCCTCGGTTCTGTGCGCCAACCACGCGGTCCTCATGCATTCGGAGTCGCGGCGGCGGAGGCGGGGAGTCGGGCCGGCGCGGGCCGATGCAGTGGGTCGGCCCCAGTCGCCTGCCCTTCTTCCGCTTCTATTGGAGGAGCGGGGCGGCCGCGGTCCCACTCCGCCCCTTTATAAGGAGCGAGAGGGGGCGACGGAAATACGCACTCCATCTCCTTCCTTCTTCTGTTTCTGGTTTCCTTCCCCCATCTGCGATGGAGGGGGGGAACCCTGGTCCTTCTTCGATTGCCGCGAGGGTGTCTGCTCGGCAACGCGCCCCTCCTCCCCTTGCGCCCGCGGCGGCGGAGCCGATCGTCGGGGGAAGAGGGAGAGGGCGAGGTCGCGGACGAGGTCGTGGACGGGGCCGAGGCGCTCGGGGCGGACGGATCGGTGCGCCGCCCTCGCCTCCGCCAGCGGCTCCGTCCATTCCTGCGGTCCATCTCGGGGACGACCCCTGTGAGTTCATTATCAGGCTGCGCCGGGCGCCTCGTCGCCACCTCCGGCTCCCTGCTCCATTCGCGAACGTGTTGGAGGTGGAGCAGCCCGAGACGCTAAACCTGCGCATGAGGGGCTGCGGGATCAGCGGGACGCGAGTCCACGTCGAGTCCCGAGCCCCCGGCGTGTTGTGTCTGGGCCGCGGGTGGAAGACGTTCGCCCGGATACACAGCTTGACGGAGGGGTTCACCCTCCACTTCAAACTAGTGGGGGAGGACCTCCTCTCCGTCAAGGCCTTCTGGGGCTTCGGTATCCGGGCCCGGTGCTGCGAAGATAGCTCCTCCGACAGCGAAGGCTCCTCCTCGAGCGAGAGTAACGAGGAGGGGAGCGACAGCGACGACGAGGGGTGCAGCCGCCGGGATGACGGGTACGACTAGGCGTCGGCCGCGGCTCCGGGTGGCGCCAGCGGCCCCATCGACCGCGCCGGGCTCCGTGAACTCCCCGGGGTCGTCTCCTTGGGCGACTGGCGTAGGGGGGGGCTGCTGAGGAGGACAGAGGGCGGACGTCGAAGGCCGCGAAGTCGGAGTACGGGCCGACTTCGACAGTTGGCTGACGCTCCGGCGCCTCGTGTTCCAGATGCGCCCCAGACGCCGTCATCGCCCTTGCTCTCGGTGACGACCACCGGGGCCTTCTCTTTGGCCCGGCAAGCTCCTCTTGCCGGGGGGGGGGGCTTGATCTCCTCGGGCGGCCGGAGTGGCGAGGCTGCGGAAGAGGAAGAGGCTGGCGGCATGGCCGCTGCCTCATCTTCCAGCTCTGCCTCCGGCGCCTCCGTCTTCTTCAGCCTCCGGAGACCCCCGGGCGGAGCCCCCGGATCTTCTCTTGGTGCCTTCTGCCACCCGTAGCTCATCTAGGCGCCCCTTTCGCCCTCTTCGCCTACTTGCCCTACCTCCTGTGGAGAGAGACAAGAAAGGGATTACGGGCACCTTATCTCTTTTCAACTTGTAAGCCTTCGGGCCTTAGTTGCGTTTAAGCCTTGTAATCCCTCTTTTCATGTTTTTCATTCTCTCTGAACTGTACCTGAGTGGAATGTTTTTAATGAAAAGGGGATGTTTGCCGGATCATTTGTCTCGCGGGTGGAAACCGCGGTAAGGAACGAATCCTTTACATCGTTAAGATAGACAGTTCTCGCCCGGCAACAGGCCCAGCCGCTCCCCCGCGCTGCTCGACCTTTCTCACGCCCTTGGCGGAGGCGGGGAGCAGGCGGGTTCCGGCCCCTCGCTTCCCTCCCTCTTGCTGCCGCGGCTGCTATCTAAACGGGCCCCAGGAACGCGCTCTGGGGCTTGCCGCTAAGAGAGCACGGTAGCTTTCCAGGAGGAAAGGAGGCCTTCAAATCCCACAGTCCATGAGAGAATGCATGATGGGGGATGCAAAAACTTATCTGGGGTTGCAGCCCCCGGCGACTCTGGCTCGCCGGGGCGTAGGTGTTGGCTCGTCCTTCTCCTCTTCCTTGTCCTTGAGCGGCCCGGCAAGGACATTCAATTCCTGCGAGCCAAAGGGAAAGGACGGGAAAAAGACGCGGACTCGACCTCTAAGTTAGGGGTTAGCGACAGTTAGGAACTGACAACCCTAACCAAGGACGAGACTCTGACTCAGCATGCATGCTAAAATCTAGGGCGCCAGCGCTTCTCTCTTTTCGGCCAGGGGCTTCGCCTGGCTTTGTACGAGGGCTTAAATGCAACATCGGCAAGGCCTGCACAAACCGGTGGTTGCCGGAGCGGATCACGGCAACCGCGCCTTATGGGCGAGACTTGCGAAGATGCTCTATGCTCCCAGGAGTTGCTCACTGGTAGGCCCTCTTCGGTCTTGAGGCGGACAGCGCCGGGCCTCGCGACTCGTCTCACCCGATAAGGGCCTTCCTGCTTCGGCGTCGACTTGCTGTAATTCTTGGCCGACTGAACGTGCCAGAGAACAAGGTCGCCTAACAGGGCAACTTTATCTGGTGCCAGGGGCTTCGCCTGGCTTTGTACAAGGGGTTACATGCAGCAGCGGCAAGGCCTGTACAAACCGGTGGTTGCCGGAGCGGATCACGGCAACCGCGCCTAGTGGGCGGAACTTGCGAAGATGCTCTATGTTCCCAGGAGTTGCTCACTGGTAGGCCCTCTTCGGTCTTGAGGCGGACAGCGCCGGGCCTCGCGACTCGTTCCACCCAGCAAGGGCCTTCCTGCTTCGGCGTCAACTTGTTATAATTCTTGGCCGACTGAACGCGCCAGAGAACAAGGTCGCCTAACAGGGCGACTTGATCTGGTGCCAGGGGCTTCGCCTGGCTTTGTACAAGGGGTTACATGCAACAGCGGCAAGGCCTGTACAAACCGATGGGTGCCGGAACGGGTCACGGCAACCGCGCCTTATGGGTGAAACTTGCGAAGATGCTCTATGTTCCAGGAGTTGCTCACTGGTATGCCTTCGTCGGTCTCGAGGCGGACAGCGCCGGGCCTCGTGACTTGTCTCACCCGATAAGGTCCTTCCCACTTCGGCGTCAACTTGTTGGAATTCTTGGCCGACTGAGTTCGCCGAAGAACAAGGTCGCCCTCCTCGAGACTCCTGGCCTTGACCTTGCGGCTATGGTAGCGACGCAAGGCTTGCTGGTACCGAGCAGCTCGTACCGCAGCCTGGAGACGTCCTTCCTCAAGGAGCAGCGCGTCATCTTCGCGCAGCCGCTCTTGCTCGAGCTCGTCATAAGCGAGCACCCGAGGAGATCCGTATACGAGTTCCGTGGGGATAACCGCTTCCGCTCCATAGACCAGAGCAAAAGGTGTCTGTCCGGTGGCTCGGCTTGGTGTCGTCCTGATTGACCAAAGAGCCGCCGGCAGCTCCTCAATCCAATTTCTCCCGCACTTGTGCAGCCTGTCGAAGGTCCTGGTCTTGAGTCCGCGCAGCACTTCAGCGTTGGCCCGTTCCGCTTGACCGTTGCTCCTGGGGTGAGCAACTGAAGCGAAACAGACCTTGGCGCCGAGATCCTGGGCGTATTGCATGAAGGCGCGACTTGTAAATTGCGTCCCATTGTCGGTGATGACTCTGTTGGGGACTCCGAAACGGCAGACGATCGACCGGAAGAACTTGACTGCTGACTGCGCGGTCACCTTCCTTACCGGCTCCACTTCCGGCCACTTCGTGAACTTGTCGATTGCAACGTACAAGTACTCGAAGCCCCCGACAGCCCGGGGAAAAGGGCCGAGGATATCGAGCCCCCAGACCGAGAAGGGCCAGGACAAAGGGATTGTTTGGAGAGCTTGAGCTGGCTGGTGAATCTGTTTTGCATGGAACTGGCACGCTTCACACTTGGTTACTAGTGCAGTTGCATCTTGGAGGGCTTCTTGCCAGAAGAATCCTTGCCGGAAGGCTTTCCCGACAAGTGCTCTTGCGCCGATGTGATGGCCGCATATGCCTCCGTGTATCTCTGCCAACAGCTTCTGTCCGTCTTCCCTGGAGATGCACTTCAATCTGACACCGTTGAGTCTCCTTCTGTACAGCTCGTTGTCCACGAACTGGTACATACTTGACTGCCTGGTGATCTTCTCCACCTCTTCTGGGTCGTCGGGAAGTTCTCCAGTTTGCAGAAAACGGACGATCTGCCGTGCCCATGCCGGAGCCCGGGGCTCGACGGCAAGGGCTAAAGGCATGAAGGCCGCTGCGGGGACCCCGGCTTCTACGGCAAGAACCTCTGGTTCAGCCGGAGCCGGTGATCCCCCGGCAAGCTTGCCGGGGCAAAGCTTGTCGGGAACCTCTGCTTCCACTGGACGGACCCTCGGACCCGCAGGAGCGGACTGTTCCTCAGCGTTCGGATCGCTGATCCGCTCGCCGGAGCAAGGCTCATCGGGGACACCTGCTTCGACTGGACGGATCCTCGGATCCGCAGGAGCGGGCTGTCCCTCGGAGCTCAGGCTGCTGATCAGCACGCTGGAGCGAGGCTTACCGGGGACACCGGCTTCGACTGGACGGATCCTGGGATCCGCAGGAGCGGGCTGTCCCCCGGCGTTCTGGTTGTTGATCTTGGGGACCTTGGCGGCGGTCTCAGGGAGGTCCGCCTGCGAGTGGTCGCCGGAGACCAACTTCCTTTTCTTGGACTGCCCAACTGATGGTGTAACGGATGGTTGAGTCAGTTTGAGCAAGAAGGTCCCTGGTTCCACAGGTAACTTCAGCGAAGCACACTTCGAAAGGCCGTCCGCTATCTCATTCTGAGCTCTCGCGACGTGCTCCATTTGCAACCCTTCGAAGTGTTCTTCCAGCTTCCTCACTTCATCGACGTAAGCTTCCATCAGAGGGCTCTGGTAGCTCTTGTTGACTTGCCGGACCACCAGTTGAGAATCTCCCCGCACGATCAGCTTTCTGATCCCAAGTTCGGCCGCAATCCTGAGGCCGGCGAGCAAGCCCTCATACTCAGCAGTATTGTTGGTAGCTTGCTCTCTTGGGAAGTGCATCTGGATAACGTACTTGAGGTGCTCTCCGGTGGGCGCGATGAGTACCACGCCAGCACCGGCGCCTTGCAGCGAAAAGGCACCATCGAAGTACATTACCCACTCGCTTGTTGCTCCTTGTGCGGGCGCGCTTGTTTCTTGGCCTTCTCCATCTGGCGTCGGGGTCCACTCAGCTATGAATTCTGCCAGAGCTCGGCTCTGTATGGTTGAAGTGCTTTCAAACTTGAGCCCGAAGCTCGACAGCTCCAGTGCCCACTCGACGATCCTGCCCGTTGCCTCTGGGTTGTGCAATATCCTCTTCAGCGGAAAGCGAGTGACTACTGTTATCTCATGCGCTTGGAAGTAATGGCGCAGCTTTCTCGAGGCCATGAGGAGGCCGAAAAGCAATTTCTGCACCCCGGAGTATCTTGATCTAGCCCCCTGCAAGAGGGAACTTACAAAATACACCGGGCGCTGCACCATCTTCTTCCGCGCTCCATTCTGTTCCTGCTCAGGGTGGCTCTTGTTGGGGCTAGGGCTTGGTGGAGCAGCCCCCCGCTCGTCGCTGGACTCGCTTGTAGGTGGTATAGGCTCCTCGTCGGCCTCCCTCTCCGCCACTAACGCAGCACTAACCACCTGGTTGGTTGCCGCTAGGTATAGCAACAACTTCTCCTGTGGTCTAGGTGCGACAAGTATTGGAGTGGAGGATAGGTACCTTTTCAAATCTTGCAGCGCTGCCTCCGCTTCTGGAGTCCACTGCATGGGACCTGCCTTCTTCAAGATTTTAAAGAAAGGCAGGGCGCGTTCTGCAGACCTTGAAATGAACCGACTGAGGGCGGCCACACAACCTGCGAGCTTTCTGACGTCCTTGACGCGCTTTGGGGCTTCGACCTGCTCGATGGCTTTGATCTTGTCGGGATTAGCTTCAATCCCCCTCTGTGACACAAAGAACCCGAGAAGCTTGCCGGAGGGGACTCCGAAAACGCACTTCTCGGGGTTCAGCTTGAGCTGTATCTTGCGCAAGTTCTGAAATGTCTCTTCCAGATCTTGGACCAGGGTTTCCTTGCTCCTGCTCTTCACCACAATGTCATCCATATAGGCCTCCACGTTCCTATGGATCTGCGGCTCGAAGGCAGAGTGCACTACCCTTGCAAACGTTGATCCCGCATTCTTCAGTCCAAACGGCATGCGTATGAAGCAATAGGTGCCGCACGGAGTGATAAATGCGGTCTTCTCTTCATCTTCCTTGGCCATAAAGACTTGGTGATATCCTGAATATGCATCAAGAAAAGAGAGTAGCTCACACCCGGCAGTGGAGTCAACAATCTGGTCAATGCGCGGCAAGGGAAATGGATCTTTGGGACATGCTTTATTCACGTCGGTGAAATCTATGCACAGTCTCCACTTCCCATTGGCCTTGCGCACGACGACCGGATTGGCCAGCCATGTTGGATGGATCACACCTCTCACTAGGCCTGCTGCCTCTAGCTTCTTGATCTCTTCGCTGATGAATTCCTGGCGCTCCACGGCTTGCTTTCTTACTTTCTGCTTGACGGGTCACGCGTGAGGACAGACAGCGAGCTTGTGCTCAATCACCCTCCTGGGAACACCGGGGATGTCGGACGGTTGCCATGCAAACACGTCGTCATTCGCCCGCAGGAAGGCGACGAGCGCGCTTTCCTATTTGCTGTCAAGTGTGGCACTGATGGTGAAGGTACCGCCAGTGCCGTCCTCCTTGGCGGACACCTTCTTGGTTGCCGAGGGAGCGGTCATTCCCTTCCTGTACTTGCCGGCGGAGCTCGATGGAACGTCCTCGACGGCGGCGCAGCACTCCGAAGAGGTGCGGTCGCCGGAGTGGGCCCCAGAGCACTTACCGGGCTTGGTCTTTGTCTTCTTCCCCCCGGGGGCTTCAGCGGCAAGTGTGTCCTTCTCTGCCGCGGCTGCTACGTCCCGGTAGATCTTGTCGGCGCAGATAAGCGCGTCCTTTTTGTCGCCATGGACAGTGATGACGCTTATCGGCCCCGGCATCTTGAGTACGTTGTAGGCATGGTGGGAAGCCGCCATGAACTTGGCGAGAGCGGGACGGCCGAGGATCCCATTGTATGGTAACGGGATATCGGCGACATCGAACGTGATACGCTCAGTCCTGAAGTTAAGCTCGCCGCCAAAGGTCACCGGCAGAGTAATCTTCCCCTTGGGCTTGCTCCTCCCCGGGTTGATTCCTTGGAAGGATCCGGTCTCTTCGAGCTCGCCGTCTGGGATCTGGAGTTTCTTGATCACAGCGGAGGAGATCAAGTTCAGCCCGGCCCCGCCGTCCACCAACATTTTGGTGACCTTGAGGTTGCGGATGGTGGGTGAGACCAGCATCGGCAAGCACCCGACCGCGGTTGTGCGGTCGGGGTGATCCTCAAGATCGAAAATGATGGGCGTGCTGGACCATTTGAGGAGCCTGCGCGACTCCACGGGCGGCTCTGCTGCGTTCACCTCTCGCGCCCACCGCTTAAGCTGGCGGTGGGAGGTGTGCAGAGAGGCGCCGCCGTCAACGCATAGGACCTCCGTGGCCTTCTGGAACTCCTGCTCGCTGTTATCTTCGTCTTCCACGTCTTCGTCGTCGTCCTCTTCATCCTCGTCGCGGCCCCGGGGAGGCCGATCGCCTTGCCGCTGCTTGGCCTTGCCGCGGCGTCCTCCCCGGCCGACGGGCGGCCGCTTCTTGCTTGGTTCGCCTCCCCCACCCTGGGCCTTCCCCTTGTCGCGTCTCTCGTACTCGGCCTTCTGCTGCACGACGAGGTACTCGACGCTTTTGCAGTTGGAGAGATCGTGGCCCTTGGTGCGGTGGATCTTGCAGTATTGCTTGTCGGAGCCGTCCTGCTTGTCGGCTGCCGCCACGGGGGCAGGCTCCTTGCCGGAGCCGCCAGCCTGCGTTTGCTTGGCGGGAGCCTCCTTGCCGGACCCCTCGACGGCAAGCACCTCTTTCCTATTCCTCCTCCTATTACTCCGCCGCTGGCTCCTCTTCGCCGGGGCGGTGTCGTCGCTATCGCTTTCCCCTGCGCCAGCATCCTCTCCGGGGAGTTTCCTCCCCTCCTCCGCGCGCGCGCACTTGTCAGCCAAGGCATATAGCTCGCTGACGTCCCGGATCTTGGTCATGGCCATCTCTTCACGCATGCGGCGGTTACGCACGTTCTGGTGGAACGCGCTGATAACCGCGGCAGGGTGAACGTCGGGGATGTTGCGATGCACGCGGCTGAAACGCTGGATGTATTTGCGCAGGGGTTCCCCTTCCTTCTGGGCTAGGATGTGGAGGTCGCTATCCTGGCCATGAGGTTTGTGGCCGCCTGTGAAGGCGCCAACAAACTGATGGCAAAGATCCGCCCAGGAAGAAATGGAGCCTTCCGGCAAGTGCATAAGCCACGAACGAACGTTCGGCTTAAGCACGAGCGGGAAGTAGTTCGCCAGTATCCTCTCATCGCGCCCCCCGGCAGCTTGTACAGCGATTGTGTAGATGCTGAGAAACTCCGAGGGGTGCGTCCGGCCGTCGTACTTCTCCGGTACGTCGGGCTTGAAGTTCTTTGTACTGGGCCACCGGACGCGTCGCAGCTCGCGGGTGAACGCAGGGCAACCTGCCGCGTACGATAAGTCACCTGGTTCACCGGGCGCGTACGCGTCGACAGCGTCCCCAGCCCGCCGGTCTGATTGTCGCCGAGTTTCTCGGCGGCGCTCAATCCTTGTTCGAGCGTCTTCTTGCTGTCGCTCGTCGAGGACTTGGCGCTGGTCCCGGCGAGTCCGCGGGTCCGACGACGCTGTGGAGCCGTCGTCGGCGTTGTTCCAGCGGGGCGGCGTCTTCTGCTTCTGCGCCGGGGAGTGCATGGTGGTCGCACCTCCGGCGGTCTTGTCGCCGTCGGCCTTCGTCTTCTCGACCTGCCGGGGCCGCGAGGTCGCCGGCTGCTGCGGCGTGTCGTTGTTGGCGAAGGCGATCAGGCTCTGGATGGTGGCCCTCCAGCTTTCGGCCTTGCCAGCCGCTGGAGGGTAGTCGAGGAGCAGTTGCGCTCTCGCGAGCGCTTCTGCCGGAGTGGAGGGGAGCGGGGGCGAGTGGCGCGAGGAGCGGGATGCGCTCGGACTCCTAACAATGTTAGAAGGAGCGGGGTCCCTCCCCGGCGCCTTCGCCTTGCCCGTGTCCAGACGGGGGCCCGTGGCGTCCCGCGAACCTCCTGTTTGCCCTTGTTCCAGCAAGCGGATGCCACCTCCCGTGGCGTGGCGCTGCTGGGTCGTCGTTTGGAGGGACGGATGCGGCGCGTCCTCGGAGGCCGAGGCTCGGTCGTCCGCCCTGTTCTTGGATTTGGTGGCACCGCGGGTGTTCTCGCCGGTGGCCACCCCCCCGACGGCGTCTTCCCCGCCCACCGTTGGCTCCGGTAGCGGTGGGAGTGACGCGGACGGGCCCGCGGCCTCCGAAGCCTTCTTCTTCGGGGCCATGGTGTTGATGAAGCTAGCGAGCTCGGAGAAGCTGACGAAGAGCGCGCTCGCGCGAACGCAGGATCTGATCCGCACAACCTCGACGCAGGCCCCCTACCTGGCGCGCCAAAGATGTCGGGGCCGACGGGCTGTCCCCCGCGGGCACCTATGGGGCCGGAGCCCCTTTCGTTGTCCGGAGGGGGGCGGAGGGAGCGCGGAGAGCAGATCGAAGCGAGCACACGGGCGGTTTACCCAGGTTCGGGCCGCGATGGACGCGTAAAACCCTACTCCTGCTTAGTTGTATTGAACTGGGGAGCTCGGGAGCTTGGGGAGCTAGCTGCACCGAGCGTATGGCTGTCTGCGTGCCGATTCTCCGAACCCCGGAACCCCCTCTACGTCGCACACGGGCCTCCTTTTATAGCGCAAAGGGGTCACCGACAGGTGTCAACGTAGGAGAAAGGGGCAAAAGTGTAAAAGGGGTGGTAGCTGTAATAGTGCGGGAATGGTGGCGCTACGGTGCGGCACAGTGTTATCATACCTACTTCTGACGGTAGGGGACAAGGGCATTAAATGCCCGTCACGGTCGCCCGGACAGCACCGAGGCGGACCGTTAGGTGCGCCACCGCTCGCCACGATGGCGGCTGCATGCCGCCGCATGCCCCAGGCTGCGCGGTGCCTCGCCACGTGCCCTCGGGGGAAGCCCCGGAGCGACGCGTGGCGGGCGAGCTGGAGCGCAGCCTTGAGGTGGCGATCTTGCCGCGGCAAGTGGCTTGCCGCGGGGGTCGTCTTCCTGTGCCTGATAGCGTGCCAGCTATCAGGCCTTGCCGGGGCGTTTGGCGCGCCACGGCGGGCTTCTCTTGTGATGCCTGGGTTCGGCCTTCCCGACAAGCTCCTCTTGTCGGGGGCTCGATCTTCTGTCTCGTTCTACTTTGTTCTTGGATGGCCTTCCATGGGCGCAGTCGTCCCGGCAAGCTCCTCTTGCCGGGGTCTTGCCTTCCCGGCCCGGCAAGCTCCTCTTGCCGGGGGCCTTGTCTTCTTGACCCGGCAAGCTCCTCTTGCCGGGGGCCTTGTCTTGGATGCTTGGTCTTCTCTTGGCGCTTCCGGGGCGGGCCTCGCCGCAGGGTGCTACAACTGCCCGTGCACAAGTCTGGGGTACTAAGGTACCCCTACTTTAGTACACCGACAGTAGAGCCTAAGTTTTTGCTTCTTCACATGATGTGTGCTATCCTTGGAATGTCATTTTATTTTGTTTTGTTTGCTGTTTTAATAAAGTACTTAGATCTGAAAGTTTTTAAATAAAATATAGTCCTCAAATAGTTGCCAAGGAGGCTAGGTAAGCGGCACGCACATCCCGTCAACAAAGCTCTTTTCTATGGAATTGCTCATGATCTTCACTTATATCTTTTTGGAGTAGCTTGTAGTTTACTCTTGTGCTTCACTTATATCCTATGAGTAAATTGATTGAATAAATTGAATGTCATGAATTTGAAATCATATCATGCTTGGTGGTAGCTTCACATTGGGTTTAGAAAGTGAAATCTTTTGAGGCTTGACAATCACAATATTGGTCATACAAGCAATTCACTAATAATTAGTATAAGGAAGAGAACTTTCACATGCAAATACACTATATTGGAAATCTTTTGTGACTGTGAGCCCCCATCAAAATATTATATGTCAAAATTGTTGACGTTGGACGAGGAAGACAACGTAATGGCTTATGTTTGTTCATATTCACATAGAAGTTATATTGTGATAGATCCTTCGACATGTGGTGCTTGCCCCCCATCTTTGCTAGCCAAAAATTCCGCACCAAGTAGAGATACTACTTGTGCATCCAAAAACCCTTAAACCCAAATCTTATTTTCATGAGTCCACCATACCTACCTAGGTATTGAATAAGATCCTTCAAGTAAGTTGTCATCGGTGCAATAAGGCAATAAAAATTGCTTCTAAAAGTGTTAGATCATTTAGTGTAAGAGAAAATTGAGCGTTGTAGGAACTTGTGATGGCAAAGAATAAAAGCGACAGACTGCATAATAAAGGTTGCTATCATAAGGGGAAATATAACGTGACTTTCTTTTGCACTAAGGGGTTGAGCATAGAAACAAATAAGCGCATGGCAACCTCTACTTCCCTCTGTGAAGGGCCTATATTTTACTTTTCAGTATTTACTTTTATGCAAAGAGTCGAAGTTTTCTCTCTATTCCTTTTTATTTTTCTCTTTTGGCAAGCATCATGTGGTGAGGAAAGATCTAGGCACATATGTCCAGTTGAATATGGGTAGCATGAGTTATTATTGTTGACATCACCCTTGAGGTGAATACGTTGGGAGGCAAAACAATGAGCCCGTATCTTTCTATGTGTCCGGTTGAAATGTTTTGCTCATGTGTATGTGGTTAGTGTTATCAATCATAGAAGACTATATGATGGTTGAGTATGTGGAGCTCTTACTTAAACTTTGTTGAATATGTTGAATTACAATTCTTGGTGACTGAGAATATAGGTTGTTGAGTTTCAAGAGAGTTCATTGTTTGAACCTTAACATGTGAATTGGTTGCTACTTTAACATGAGAAAATTTATGAGAAAGAATAGTTGTTATGATGCTAGGAAAAGTGATTGAAATTGTCATTGATCAAACTTGTGCACTTTGTTAGCATTCACACTTCATAAATTATTTCGTTTATCATTTACCTACTCGAGGACGAGTAGGAATTAAGCTTGGGGATGCTGATACGTCTCCAACGTATCTATAATTTATGAAGTATTCATGCCGTTATATTATTATTCTTGGATGTTTTACAATCATTTTATAGCAACTTTATATCATTTTTGGGACTAACCTATTGACCCAGTGCCCAGTGCCAGTTGTTGTTTTTTGCTTGTTTTTTACATCACAGGAAATCAATATCAAACAGAGTCCAAAGACCACGAATTTTTTGGGAGATTTTTTATGGACCAGAACACTTAGGATGGGCCAGAGCAGCACCTGGGAAGTGCCCCGAGGGGGCACAACCCACCAGGCGCACCCTTGTGGTTTGTGCCCACCTCGGTGGTCTCCCGCACCCCCTCTTTACCCTATAAATTCACAAATATACCAAAAACCCTCGGGGTGAACCTAGATCAGAAGTTCCACCGCCTCAAGGCTCTGTAGCCACAGAAACCAATCTAGACCCCGTTCTGGCACCCTGTCAGGGGGGGGGGGATCATCACCGGTGGCCATCTTAATCATCCCGGCGGCCACCATGATGAGGAGGGAGTAATCCACCCTCGGGGCTGAGGGTTTGTACCAATAGCTATGCGTTTAATCTCTATCTCTCTCCTCACTCTCTCTCTCTATCTATCTATCTCTCTCGTGTACTTGAGATGTCATGATCTTGATGTATCACGGGCTTTGTTAATATTGTCGGATCATATGGTGTTTTCCCCTCTCTATCTTGTTGTGATGAATTGAGTTTTCCCTTTGAGATTTAATTCTTATCGGATTGAATACATTTATGGATTTGAGAACACTTGATATATGTATTGCAATTGAATACTCATGGTGACAATGGGGTATCGTATTGATTCACTTGATATATGTTTTGGCACTCAACTCACAGATTCCCGAGGTGACATTGGGGTAATCTATGCATAGGGGTTGATGCACGTTTTTGTCTTTGTTTCTTTAGTAGAAATCTTGGGGCACTCTTTGAAGTTCTTTGTGTTGGATTGAGTATTATGAATATGAATTTGCTGTGGTGTTATTTTAGTATGAACTCTAGGATAGATGGAACGGAAAGAATAGCTTTGTGTTATTTTAGCACGAACTCTTCAATAGATCGAACGGAAAGAATACCTTTGAGGTGGTTTTGTACCCTACAAACAATTTATTCGTATGTTCTCCGCTAGATAAGAACTTTGGAGTGATTCTTCATTGCACGCTGAGGGATGGCTATGTGATCCAATTATATTAGCATTGTTGAGAGATTGCACTAGCGAAAGTACGGACCCTAGGCCTCATTTTCAAGCATTGCAATACCGTTTTTGTGCCTGTTTACTATTTTTTACCTTGCTGTTTTTATTTATTTAGATTATAAAAATATATTTCTACCATCAATATTAGACTTTTATCACCATCACTTCGCCAAACTAGTGCACCTATACAATTTGCCATTGTATTGGGTGTGTTGGGGACACAAGAGATTTCTTGTATTTGGTTGCATGATTGTTTGAGAGAGACCATCTTCATCCTACACCTCCCACGGATTGATAAACCTTAGGTCATCCACTTGAGGAAAAACTGCTACTGTCCTACAAAACTCTGCGCTTGGAGGCCCAACACGAGTCTACAAGAATAAAGTTGCGTAGTAGGCATCAATGCGAGCCATGCCTCATGGGCAAGATGACTAAAACCCCGTTTTCTGGAACAATGGAACGGGCAGGTGACTTGCTGGAAATCATACATACTGATGTGTGCACTCCGATGAGTGTTAACGCGTGCTATATATATCGTTATTTCCTCACCTTCACCAATGATTTGAGTAGATATGGGTATATTTACTTAATAGTGCATAAGTCTAAAACGTTTGAAAAGTTCAAGCAATTTTAGAGTGAAGTTGAGAATCATCGTAACAAGAGGATTAAATTCCCACGATCCGTTCGAGGGGGAGAATATCTGAGTTATGCGTTTGGCAATCACTTAAGAAAATGTGGAATTGTTTCACAGTTATCGCCACCTGGAACACCACAGCGTAATGGTGTGTCCGAACGTCGTAATCGTACCTTATTGGATACGGTGCGTTCTATGATGTCTCTTGCCAATCTACCACTATCGTTTTGGGGTTATGCATTAGAGACAACTACATTCACTTTAAATAGGGCACCATCTAAGTCCGTGGAGACGACACCGTATGAACTGTGGTTTGCCAAGAAACCCAAGTTGTCGTTTCTTAAGGTTTGGGGCTGCGATGCTTATGTTAAAAGGCTTCAGCCGGAAAAGCACGAACCCAAAGCGTACAAATGCGTCGTCCTAGGAGACCCAAAAGATATGGTTGGGTATACCTTCTATCTCAGATCCGAGGGAAAAGTGTTTGTTGCTAAGAGCGGGTCCTTTCTTGAGAAAGAGTTTCTCTTGAAAGAATTGTGTGGGAGGAAGATAGAACTTGATGAGGCTGTTGAACCTTTACTTAAACGATAGAGTAGTGCAGCATAGAAAGATGTTTCTATGACACCTACTTCAGTTGAAGAGGAAGCCAATGACGATGATCATGAACCATCAGATCAAGTTACTGTCGAACCTCGTAGGTTGACAAGGGTACGTACAGCTTATGAGTGGTACGGTTACCCTGTCTTAGAGGTCATGTTGTTGGACAATGGTGAACCTACGAGCTATGGAGAAGTGATGGTGGTCCCGGATTCCGACAAATGGTTAGAGGCCATGAAATCCGAGATAGGATCCATGTATGAGAACAAAGTATGGCCTTTGGTGGACTTTCCCGATGATCGGCAAGCCATTGAGAAAAAATGGATCTTTAAGAAGAAGACAGATGCTGATGGTAATGTCACCATTTATGAAGCTCGACTTGTCGCCAAGAAGTTTCCGACAAGTTCTAGGAGTTGACTATGATGAGACGTTCGCACTCATAGTGATGCTAAAGTCTGTTGGAATTATGTTAGCAGTTGCTGCATTTTCAATTACGAAATCTGGCAGATGGATGTCAAAACAAAGTTTCCTTGACGGTTTCCGTGAGGAAGGGTTGTATGTGATATAACTAGAAGGTTTTGTCGATCCTAAGGATGCTAAAAGGTATGCAAGCCCCAATGATCCTTCTATGGACTGGTAAAGCATCTCTGAGTTGGAACTTTCGCTTTGATGAGGTGATCAAAGCATTTGGGTTTATACAAGTTTATGGAGAAGCTTGTATTTCCAAGAAAGTGAGTGGGAGTGCTACCTCTTGAGCTTGCGTTGCTTTTTCCCTTAAAGAGGATAGGGTGATGCAGCAAAGTAGAGTAAGTATTTCCCTCAGCTTTTGAGAACCAAGGTATCAATCCAGTTGGAGAAAACGCGCAAGCCACCGAATAACTGCACAAACAAACACCAACTTGCACCCAACGCAATAAAGGGGTTGTCAATCCCTTCACGGTTATTTGCAAAATGAGATCTGATATAGATGGATAAACGGTAAAGTAATATTTTTGGTATTTTTGGTTTATGGAACGGAAAGTAAAAGATTGCAGAGAGATTAAATAGGAAACTAAAACTGTAGATCGGAAACTTGTATGATGGAAAATAGACCCGGGGGCCATAGGTTCCACTAGAGGCTTCTCTCAAGATAGAAATTATTATGATGGGTGAACAAATTACTGCCGAGCAATTGATAGAAAGTCGCAAAGTTATGACGATATCTAAGACAATGATCATGAATATAGGCATCATGTCCATATCAAGTAGACCGACTCCTGCCTGCATCTACTACTATTACTCCACACATCGACCAACTCCTTCCTACATCTAGAGTATTAAGTTCATGAGAACAGAGTAACACATTAAGTAAGATGACATGATGTAGAGGGATAAACTCAAGCAATATGATGAAGACCCCATCTTGTTATCCTCGATGGCAACAATACAATACGTGTCGGTTCCCCTTTCGTCACTAGGATCGAGCACCGCAAGATTGAACCTAAAGCTAAGCACTTCTCCAATTGCAGGAAAAACCAATCTAGTTGGCAAAACCAAATTGATAGTTCAAAGAGACTTGCAAAGATATCAAATCATGCATAAAAGAATTTAGAGGATATTCAAAAAATATTCATAGATAAGCTGATCATAAATCCATAATTCATCGGATCTCGGCAAACACACTGCAAAAGGGTATTACATCGAATAGATCTCCAAGAACATCAAGGAGAACATGGTATTGAGAATCAAAGAGAGAGAGTAAGCCATCTAGCTACTAGCTATGGACCCGTAGGTCTATGGTAAACTACTCACGCTTTGGAGAGGCAATGTTGTTGATGTAGAAGCCCTCCGTGATCAAATCCCCCTCTGGCAGGACGTCGGAAAAGGCCCCTAGATGGGATCTCATGGGTACGGAAGGTTGCAACAGTGGAAAAGTGGTTTCGTGGCTCCCCCAGAAGTTTTTGGGATATTTGTGAATGTATAGGTGGAAGAAATAGGTTAGTGGAGTCACGAGGGGCCCACAAGGGTGGGGGCGTGCCCAACCCCCTGGGCGCGCCCTCCGACCTTGTGGCCACCTCGTGGCTTCCCTGACGTGCACTCCAAGCCCTCTGGATGTCTCCTGGTCCAAGAAAAATCATCGCAGAAGTTTCATTCTGTTTGGTCTTCCTTTTCTACAAAACTCTAAAACAAGGGGGAAAAAGAGGAACTGGCACTGGGCTCTAGGTTAATAGGTTAGTCCAAAAAATCATATAAAATAGCATATTAATGCATATAAAACATCCAAAATAGATAATATAATAGCATGGAACAATAAAAATTATAGATACATTGGAGACGTATTAGGGAGCACTACAACCTTTCTGATAAGTATATGTGGATGACATATTTGTTGATCGGGAATGATGTAGAATTTCTAGAAATCATAAGGGGTTATTTGAAAGGAGTTTTTCAAAGGAAGACCCGGGTAAAGCTGCTTAGATATTAGGCATTAAGATCTATAGAGATAGATCAAGACACATGATAAGACTTTCATAGAGCACATACCTTGACATGATTTTGAAGAAGTTCAAAATGGATCAGTCCAAGAAGGGGTTCTTGCCTGAGTTGTAAGGTGAGAAGTTAAGTAAGACTCAAAGCTCGACCACGGCAGAAGAAAGAGAAAGGACAAAGGTCATCCCCCTTGCCTTAGCCATAGGCTCTATACGATATGCCATGTTGTGTACCTCACCTGATGTGTGCCTTGCCACGTGTCTGGCAAGGGGGTACAAGAGTGATCCGGGAGTGGATCGCTAGACAGCGGTCAAAATTATCCTTAGAGGAATAAGGAAATGTTTCTCGGTTATGGAGGTGATAAAGAGTTCTGTGTAAAGGTTTACGTTGATGCAAGCTTGAACACCAATCCAGATGACTTTGAGTAGAGTTTCTCGGTTATGGAGGTGATAAAGAGTTCGGCGTAAAGGATTACGTTGATGCAAGCTTTGACACAAATCCGGATGACTCTGAGTAGCAAAGCGGATACGTTTAGTGGAGCAGCCATTTGGAATAACTCCAACTAGAGCATGGTAGGAGCATCTACAATATGACATAAAGATTTGCAAAGTACACATAGATCTGAATGTTGCAGACCCGTCGACTAAAACCTCTCTCACAAGCATAACATGATCAAACCCCAGAACTCATTGGGTGTTTATCACATGATGATGTGAACTAGATTATTGACTCTAGTGCAAGTGGGAGACTGTTGGAAATATGCCCCATAGGCAATAATAAATTAGTTATTATCATATTTCCATTTTCATGATAATCATTTATTATCCATGCTGGAATTGTATTGATCGGAAACTCAGATACATGTGTGGATACATAGACAACAACGTGTCCCTAGTGACCCTTTACTAGACTAGCTCGTTGATCAAAGATGACTATGGTTTTCTGGCCATAGACATGAGTTGTCATTTGATAATGGGATCACATCATTAGGAGAATGATGTGATGGACAGGACCCAGACTATGAATGTAGCGTATGATCGTTTTAAGTTTATTGCTATCGTTTTCTGCATGTCATGTATATGTTCCTATGACCATGAGATCATGCAACTCACTGACACCAGAGGAGTACCTTGTGGGTACCAAACGTCTCAACGTAATTGGGTGACTATAAAGGTGCTTGATACGTCTCCAACGTGTCTATAATTTTTATTGTTCCATGCTATTATATTTTCATTCTTGGATGTTTTACAATCCTTTTATATCATTTTTGGGACTAACCTATTGACATGCCAAGTGCCAGTTGCTATTTTCAGCTTGTTTTTTACATCGCAGAAAATCAATATCAAACGGAGTCCA
Source organism: Aegilops umbellulata (assembly GCA_032464435.1). Taxonomy (NCBI): domain Eukaryota; kingdom Viridiplantae; phylum Streptophyta; class Magnoliopsida; order Poales; family Poaceae; genus Aegilops; species Aegilops umbellulata. The sequence goes on from CP136060.1 coordinate 187,731,252, forward strand.
AATGCAGTGAAACTTTTTGTGGACTTTTTTGGACCAGAAGACACCAGATGGACCAGAGAAGCACCTGGGGGTGCCCCGAGGGGGCACAACCCACCAGGGCATGCCTGGGCCCCCAGGCGCGCCCAGATGGGTTGTGCCCACCTTGGTGGCCTCCCGTACCACCTCTTCGCTCTATAAATACCTCCTTGCTCTAGAAACCCTAGGGGAGTCGACAAAATATTATTCCAGCAGCTGCAAGTTCAAGAACGATGAGATCCAATCTAGAGCCCTATTATGGCACTCCGCTAGAGGGGAACATGATCACGGAGGGGTTTATCATCCTCATTGGTGCCTCTCCTATGATGCGTGAGTAGTTCAACTCAGACCTACGGGTCTGTAGGTAGTAGCTAGATGGCTTTTTCTCTCTTTGTATCTCAATACAACGGTCTCTTGGAGATCTATTTGATGTAATGACTCTTTGCGCTGTGTTTGTTGGGATCCGATGAATTGTGAGTTTATGATCAGATTTGCCTTGATTTAATATCCAATCTTGATTGTTATAACCTCGTATTTCTTCTCTGATATTTGGGTTTTGTTTGGCCAACTTGATCTATTTATCTTGCAATGTGAAGAGGTGCTTTGTAATGGGTTCAATCTCGCGGTGTCCTTTCCAGTGACAGAAGGGGCAACAAGGCACGCATGTATCGTTGCTACTAAGGATAAAAAGATGGGGTCTATTCCTACATGAATATATCTTGTCTACATCATGTCATCGTTCTTATTGCATTACTCCATTTTTCCATGAAGTTAATACACTAGATGCATGCTGGATAGCGGTCGATGTGTGGAGTAATAGTAGTAGATGCAGGCAGGAGTCGATCTACTAATCTTGGACGTGATTCCTATATACATGATCATTGTCTTGGATATAATCATAATTATTTGCTTTTGTATCAATTACCCAACAGTAATTTGCCTGCCCACCGTCGCTATTTTCTCGAGAGAAGCCACTAGTGAAATCTACGGCCCCCGGGTCTATTTCCTATCATATACTTTCAGATCCATATTGCCAATTGCCTTTTCTTTTATATGCCTCTTTTATTTTTAGATCTATATTATCAAAAACCCAAAAATACCTTGCTGCATTTTATTTACTTTTATTTGCATCTATCAATCTACTACAATTTTATCCTATCCTTACGTCACTTTTTGGCACCGCTACCTGAAAGGGATTACCAACCCCTTTAACGTGTCAGTTGCAAGTATTTGTTATTTGTGTGCAGGTACCATTTACCTAATGTTGCGTGGTTCTCCTACTGGTTTGATAACCTTGGTCTCATCACTGAGGGAAATACCTTACCGTTGTTGTGCTGCATCCTCCCTTATTCCTTAGAGAAACACCGACGCATCTCAAGCGACATCAAAGGTACTTTCTGGCGCCATTGCTGGGGAGACATGATCAACATCTACTAGGTTCCTAAGCACCAATCTCATCTCATTGAAATTTACATTATTTGCCATTTGCCTCTCGTTTTCATCTCCCGCACTTCACAAAAAATTGTCGTTTTATTCACCCTCTTTACCGTTAGCCTTTTTTTGGTCAGATCTCTTGTTTGCTATCTCTACTTGAGTTACCATGTGCCTTCTATTTGCTTGCATCTTTGCTTGCTAATAATCTATTTATATGGATCCTCATCCACTTGCTAATCTTTTCAAAAGATCCAATTATGATGAACCAATTGCTAGTGAATTGAGTTCACTAGATTATCTTTATGAAGTTTTGCTTGAGATCTATCAATCTGAAAATTTTATGAAGTGTTAAATGAAGAAATTTATAAAGTGATTCATGATAGCTCCTTGAATGAAAAGCATGATTGCAATAAGTTCTATCAATGTCAATTGTGTTACTAATATTCAAAACCCCAAGCTTGGGTATGCTAATATTGCTATGTCCACTACTTATTGCAATGATCATGATTGGGGTGATAATGACTCTTATGATCTTGGAAATTTATTTAAGCCTCGTAATGAATATGCTTGCCATAATATTAAAAGTGGGTTTGGAAGAGTATCAACTTTAGCTAAAAATAATCCCAAATAATCCCACATATTAGGAGAGTGTTCCATCTTATGAAATTTTTGATAAAAGTGGGCTTGGAGAGGTCATGACTTTATTTGATTATAATCCCACTATTTTGGAAAAGTGTCAACTTTGCATGCACGTGGATCATGAAGAGAATATTTTATGTGATACTTATATTATTGAATTTGATTATGATCCTACATGTAATTATTATGAGAGAGGAAAATATGGTTGTAGAAATTTTCATGTTACTAAACTACCTCCCATCATGTTGAGATCGTCAATGTTTTATTCCTCTTCTTTGCATATCTTACACGTTTCTTCTCTTGATAATTTGTTTGCTTATAAAATTCCTATGCATAGGAAGTATGTTAGACTTAAATGTGTTCGGCATTTGTTTCATGATGCTCTCTTTTTGTTTCAATTCTTATCTTTCTTGCGAGTATCGTTGAAATCTTATGCCTAGCTAGGGGCGTAAAACGATAGCGCTTGTTGGGAGGCAACCCAATGAATAAAATTTATTTTTGTCTTTTCCTTTCAGTTCTTGAGTGTTTGCACAATTATGCCTCTGTTTAGATGTGTTTTGTGGTTTAAATTAGTGTTTGTGCCAAGCAAAGCCTTTGGGATGATTTGGGTGATAGTTGCTTTGATCTTGCTAGAAAATAGAAACTTTTGTGTCCAGTAAAATAATTTTTAAAAATCACAGAAGCGATGAAAAATTCTGTTTTTTTTAAAGAAGAGTGATATACAAATTTCTCACATTGTCCTAATTTTTCAGAATGTTTGAAGTTACAGAAGTATTCAAAATATTCAGATTGCTACAGACTGTTCTATTTTTGATAGATTCTGTTTTCATTGTGTTATGTGCTTGTTTTGAGGATTCTATGGTTTCCTTTAAAGAGTTTTTTCCATGGAAAAGTTAAAATACAGTAGATATAATACAATAACAAAATATGAATGGGTTTTCACTAGTACTTAAAGTAGTGATTTGCTTTCTTATACTAACGGATCTCATTAAGTTATGTTCAGTTTTGTGTGATTGAAGTTTTCAAGTTTTGGGTGAGATCGCGATAGATTAAGGAATAAGGTTTAGCAAAAGGCTAAGCTTGGGGATGCCCCCAAGTGGCATCCCCTCTTTCTTCTAACAACCATCGGTATTTTACTTGAAACTATATTTTTATTCGTTACATATTATGAGTTTTGCTTGGAGTGTATTGTATGATATGAGTCTTTGTTTTTTTATTTTTATTTTTTAATAGGCATCCTTTCTGTACACACCTATTTTGGAGAGCCAAATTATGCTATGCTTGCTCCTATGCTTCACTTAAATTTATAAAGCCTTGGAATTGCTCTAGTGCTTAACTTATATCTTTTTGAGCACGGTGTGCTTTGTTATCTTTGAAGAAATTCTCTTGTGCTTCACTTAGATTAATTTGAGAAAAAGAAATATGATGCGCATGTTCTTCACTTATATTTGTTTGAGCTTATTAAAAGCAACATATGAAACTAGTTCCAAAGTGATAGATATCCAAGGAGGATATAATAAAAACTTTCATGATGATCATTGGACAAAATAAACTTGATTCTTTCTAATAGTTTTGAGATATGATGATAGTGATATGTGAGTCATGTTGATGAGTAATTATGCTTTAGTAAGAATATTGGTGTTAAGGTTTGTGGTTCCCTATGCAAGCACGAAAGTCAATAGTGTTGGGGAACCTAGCATGAAATTTCAAAAAAATTCCTACGATCACGCAAGATCTATCTAGGAGATGCATAGCAACGAGACCGGGAGAGTGTGTCCACGTACCCTCGTAGACCGAAAGCGTAAGCGTTATGTTAACGCGGTTGATGTAGTCAAACGTCTTCATGATCCAACCGATCCAAGTACCGAACGTACGGCACCTCCGTGTTCAGCACACGTTCAGCTCAATGACGTCCCTCGAACTCTTGATCCAGTAGAGGGTCGAGGGAGAGTTCCGTCAGCACGACGACGTGGTGATGGTGATGGTGATGTGATAGGCGAAGGGCTTCACCTAAGCACTACGACGCTATGACTAGAGGAGTAAAATGTGGAGGGGAGCACTGCACATAGCTAAGAGAATTCTTGGTGTGCCTTTGTGGTGCCCCTGCCCACGTATATAAAGGAGGGGGAGAGAGGCCGGCGGCCAAGAGGGGCGCACCATGGGGGAGTCCTACTTGGACTCCTAGTCCAAATAGGATTCGCCCCCCTTTTCCTTTTCTCCACCGGAGGGAATAGGAAGGAGAGAGAGAGGGAAAGGGAAAGGGGAGGGGGCGCCGCCCCCCTTCTCCTTGTCGTATTCAGACACCCTAGGAGGGGGGCGCGCGGCCACCCCCCGCGGTCTTCCCTCTCTCTCCCTTAGGCCCATGATGGCCCAACACTTCCCCGGGGGGGGTCCAGTAACCCCTCGGTACTCTGGTAAAATACCTGAATCACTCGGAACCATTCTGATGTCCAAATACAACCTTCCAATATATGAATCTTTACCTTTCGACCATTTCGAGACTCCTCGTCATGTCCATGATCTCATCCGGGACTCTGAACAAACTTCTTTCACTAAAACACATAACTCATAATACAAATCGTCATCGAACGTTAAGCGTGCGGACCCTACGGGTTCGAGAACTATGTAGACATGACCGAGACACATCTCTGGTCAATAACCAATAGTGGAACCTGGATGCTCATATTGGCTCCTACATATTCTACGAAGATCTTTATCGGTCAAACCGCATAACAATATACATCATTCCCTTTGTCATCAGTATGTTACTTGCCCGAGATTCGATCGTCGGTATCATCATACCTAGTTCAATCTCGTTACCGGCAAGTCTCTTTACTCGTTCCGTAATGTATCATCCCACGACTAACTCATTAGTCACATTGCTTGCAAGGCTTACAGTGATGTGCATTACCGAGAGGGCCCAAACATACCTCTCTGATACACGGAGTGACAAATCCTAATCTTGGTATATGCCAACCCAACAAACACCTTCGGGGACACCTGTAGAGCATCTTTATAATCACCCAGTTACGTTGTGACGTTTGATAGCACACAAGGTGTTCCTCCAGTATTCGGGAGTTGCATAATCTCATAGTCAGAGGAATATGTATAAGTCATGAAGAAAACAATAGCAATAAAACTAAACGATCATAATGCTAAGCTAATAGATGGGTCTTGTCCATCACATCATTCTCAAATGATGTGATCTCATTCATCAAAACACATGTCTATGGTCAGGAAACTTAACCATCTTTGATTAACGAGCTAGTCAAGTGGAGGCATAATAGGGACACTCTGTTTTGTCTATGTATTCACACATGTACTAAGTTTCCGGTTAATACAATTCTAGCATGAATAATAAACATTTATCATGATATAAGGAAATATAAAATAACAACTTTATTATTGCCTCTAGGGCATATTTCCTTCAGTCTCCCACTTGCACTAGAGTCAATAATCTAGTTCACATCATCATGTGATTTAACACCAATAGTTCACATCTTTATGTGATTTGTTCGCATCGCCATGTGATTAACACCCAAGGGGTTTACTAGAGTCAATAATCTAGTTCACATCGCTATGTGATTAACACCCAAAGAGTACTAAGGTGTGATCATGTTTTTCTTGTGAGAGAAATTTAGTCAACGGGTCTGCCACATTCAGAGCCGTATGTATTTTGCAAATTTTCTATGTCTACAATGCTCTGCGTGGAGATACTCTAGCTAATTGCTCCCACTTTCAATATGTATCCAGATTGAGACTCAGAGTCATCCGGATCGATGTAAAAGCTTTCATCGACGTAACTTTTTACGACGAACTCTTTATTACCTCCATAATCAAGAAATATTTCCTTAGTCCTCTTAGGTAACTAAGGATAACTTGGACCACTGTCAAGTGATCCACTCCTGGATCACTATCGTACCCCCTTGCCAAACTATTGGTAAGGTACACAATATGTCTGGTACACAACATGGCATACTTTATAGGACCTATGGCTGAGGCATAGGGAATGACTTTCATTCTCTTTCTATTTTCTGCCATGGTCGGGTTTTGAGTCTTACTCAAATTTACACCTTGCAATACAGGCAAGAACTCCTTCTTTGACTGTTCCATTTTGAACTACTTCAAAATCCTGTCAACGTATGTACTCATTGAAAAATCTTATGAAGCATCTTGATCTATCTCTATAGATCTTGATGCCCAATATGTAAGCAGCTTCGTCAAGGTCTTTCTTTGAGAAACTCCTTTATGCTTTCCAGAAAATTCTACATCATATCTGATCGACAATAAGCCATTCACATATACTTATCAGAAAGGCTGTAGTGCTCCCACTCACTTTCTTGTAAATACAGGCTTCACCGCAAGTCTGTATAAAACTATATGCTTTGATCAACTCATCAAAGCGTATATTCCAACTCCGAGATGCTTGCACCAGTCCATAGATGGATCGCTGGAGCTTGCACACTTTGTTAGCACCTTTAGGATTGACAAAACCTTCTGGTTGCATCATATACACCTCTTCTTTAATAAATCCATTAAGGAATCCATTTGTCTGATGTCATAAAATGCGGCAATTGCTAACATGATTCGGACAGACTTTAAGCATCGATACGAGTGAGAATATCTCATCGTAGTTAACACCTTGAACTTGTCGAAAACCTTTTGCGACAATTCTAGCTATGTAGATAGTAACACTACCCTCAGCGTTTGTCTTCCTCTTGAAGATCCATTTATTTTCTATTGCTTGCCGATCATCGGGCAAGTCAACCAAAGTCCACACTTTGTTCTCATACATGGATCCCATCTCAGATTTCATGGCCTCAAGCCATTTCGCAGAATCTGGGCTCATCATCGCTTCCTAATAGTTCGTAGGTTCGTCATGTTCTAGTAACATTACTTTCAAAACATGATTATCCGTACCACTCTGGTGCGGAACGTACTCTGGTTGACCTACGAGGTTCGGTAGTAACTTGATCTGAAGTTTCATGATCATCATCATTAACTTCCTCACTAATGGGTGTAGGCATCACTGGAACTGATTTCTGTGATGAACTACTTTCCAATTCGGGAGAAGGTACACTTACCTCATCAAGTTCTACTTTCCTCCCACTCACTTCTTTTGAGAGAAACTCCTTCTCTAGAAAGGATCCATTCTTAGCAACAAATATCTTGCCTTCGGATCTGTGATAGAAGGTGTACCCAACATCCTCCTTTGGGTATCCTATGAAGACACATTTCTCCGATTTGGGTTCGAGTTTATCAGGTTGAAGATTTTTCACATAAGCATCACAGCCCCAAACTTTAAGAAACGACGACTTAGGTTTCTTGCCAAACCACAGTTTATATGGTGTCGTCTCAACGGATTTAGATGGTGCCCTATTTAACATGAATGCAACTGTCTCTAGTGCATAAGCCCAAAACGATAGTGGTAAATCGGTAAGTGTCAGTGTCAAAACCGGCGGATCTCGGGTAGGGGATCCTGAACTGTGCGTCTAGGCCGGATGGTAACAGGAGACAAGGGACACGAAATTTACCCAGGTTCGGGCCCTCTCGATGGAGGTAAAACCCTACTCCTGCTTGATTAATATTGATGATATGGGTAGTACAAGAGTAGATCTACCACGAGATCAAGGAGGCTAAACCCTAGAAGCTAGCCTATGGTATGATTGTTGTATGATGAAGTTGTCCTATGGACTAGAACCCTTCGGTTTATATAGACACCGGATAGGGTTAGGGTTACACAAAGTTGGTTACAATGGTAGGAGATCTTGAATATCCGCATCGCCAAGCTTGCCTTCCACGCCAAGGAAAGTCCCATCCGGACACGGGACAAAGTCTTCAATCTTGTATCTTCATAGTCCTGGAGTCCGGCTGAAGGTATAGTCCGGCTATCCGAACACCCCCTAATCCAGGACTCCCTCAGTAGCCCCTGAACCAGGCTTCAATGACGACGAGTCCGGCGCGCAAATTGTCTTCGGCATTGCAAGGCGGGTTCCTCCTCCAAGTTCTTCAAGAAGATTTTAAACACCAAGGATAGTGTCCGGCTCTGCAAAATAAGTTTCCACATATTGCCATAGAGAGAATAATATTAACACAAATCTAATCTGCTGACGTATTCCGTGGCGTGACATCACACTACGGCCAAGTCCTTTACTCGAATCGTTTTTACTTTTCCACCTCAGCATGTTTTGCGAGGCGGTTTCCTTGGCACGTCTTGTCAAAGCAGAGATCGTGTGCCCCTTTTTACGGGATTCTCATCAATACGGACGTGGGTAACCCAACCGCGTCATTTATCATGACGCTTGGGAGGCAAGCGAGTTTTACTAGGCTGGTGGGGACGCACAGCCGCATCCGCCCATATAAGGGGATAAGGATCCACCTTTTTACCTACGCCTTCTTCCTTCTTTGCCTATCCATCTCCTGCGCACTCGAGCTCCATCGCCCAAGCCCGCACTTCCCACCTCAACCTTCTCCAGCAATGTCCGGAGCGGGAGGCAAGTGGATGGTCTCCTCTGTCACGGAGGGCCATGTCAAAAAACTAAGGAAGGCCGGATACTTGTCCAAAGACATCGCGTAACGAATTCCCTAGGAGGGGCAGCTTCTCCCCACCCCAAGGCCCCATGAGAGGGTAGTATTCCTTCCCCACTTCCTCCGCGGACTGGGTTTTCCACTCCACCCATTTGTCCGGGGGCTCATGTTCTACTACGGCCTGGATTTCCATGATCTGGCCCAGAACTTCGTCCTCAACATCTCGGCGTTTATCGTTGTGTGTGAGGCTTTGCTCCGCATCCGCCCCCATTTCGGCCTCTGGCTCAAGACCTTCAACGTCAAGCCCAAGGTGGTGCGCGGCAGCCAGGCGGAGTGCGGCAGCGCCATGGCGGGCAAGATGGCCAACGTCCTATGGCTCGAGGGCTCCTTTGTGGAGACCCTAAAGGGGTGGCAATCCGGGTGGTTTTACATCACCGAGCCACGCGATCCGAAATGGATCGCAGCCCCTGAGTTCCGATCCGGACCCCCCACGCGGCTTATCTCCTGGAAAGAGACGGGCCTGTCATGGGGTGACGGAAAAGAGGTGACCGGACTGCAAACATGCATCCAGTCCCTGGTGGACAAGTCGATCAAGCTTGTCAATGTAGTCCAGGTTATGCTCGTCCGCCGGATCCTCCCGTGTCAACAACGAGACTTTAATCTGTGGGAGTTTGACCCGGCGCAGCACCAAACCCTTAACAGGCTCTTCGACACGACGTATGAAGACGTCTGGAAGGTGCTAACCAAAGGCGCCGAGGCTCCCACATCCGCTTCCGAGGACCGCGGGTACAGCTCGCAGCATCACGCTAGCGAGGTAAGCTATTTTCACCTTTTACAGGATGTTAAGTTTTTTCATAGTTTGACTCCATGCAGGATCTAAACTCCCTCACCTTTGACAGGCTTGGCAGGCGATATCCAGACCGATTAACTGTCCGACTCCCTTGCCCGATGACCCAGCCCCTGCTCTCCTAGTGAAGCTGCTGGTTCCGGCGCCTTATGTGGTGCCGGAGAAGAAGGCCAAGAAGAAGAAGGCCACGGGGACTCGAAAGAGTGCCCGTAATGTGGTGGTGTCGGACTCGTCATCCGACGAGTCCGAGACGCTCTCCTCTCGTGAGAACGAGGAGGAGGAAGAAGAAAACCCTCCCCCTCCAGCGGGGGGAGGAAAGAAAAGGAAGGCTTCCCCAACGAGGGAGGCCGAAGGGTCCAGAAAGAGGAAGACCCCTCCGCCGGACTACTCCCCCAACGCCGAAGAGGACAAAGAGGAGTGGCCAGACAGGGCCAAGCTTCCGGCGAAATCGTAAGTATTCGGATATCAGAGTAACTCATGATGTTCCTTTGTTGCACAGCTTTCCCTAATGTCGAACATAATTGTGCAGCCCACCCCGGGCCGAACTCGACGAGTCGTCGAGCGGCTCCCTGGATTCGTCGGACGTGAACTCAGTTCCGCCCACTATCTCCCCCCGCACTGCGGACGACGCCGAAGTGGCGTCACAACGAGCTCCGGGACAGGAGGAGGTGGTCCTGGAGGACCCGCAAGGCGACCTCCCAGACTCCAGGAGTAAAGGGGACAAGAACCCCCAGGGCTCCAAGTCCGGCTTTGAGCCAGACACCGCGCCGGAATCTTCAACAGTTCTGGACCGTGGTAGGTGAACTCCTTCCAAGAGGAGCAAGCCTTCTGAGCCGGCGGCCTCCATCCAACCGGAGGTGCCGGACAGTCTGCTGGAGGTGCTTGACAGCGCCTCGATCGACGAGGAGCACCGTACTATTATGAGTACGGTGATCCGGAAGGTTCAGTCTGCCAAGAGCGGACTGAACGAAGCTTGCGCTAGCCTTCTAACAGGCTTCGAGGTAAGTAAAAAATATGTAAAAATATAACCGCATAGACAGTAGCCCTTGATGCTCTGTTGGGCGTTCGGAAAGAAAAGCCGAATAGAGGATCTATTAAATTTCGCAGGAGTCTAACAACAAAGAGTCAATATGCGTATGCAGGCTTCGCTGCTTGCCACCGCCGCACTGACTGCGGAGGTGGGTGCCCTAAAATAGGGCCTCGAGCGGAGCGAGCAAGAGTTCGGCCTTGCCAAGCGGCAGCTCGAGGAGAAAGAAGGTAAGAAATACCTTACAGAAAAATGCCTATAAAAAGACGTGATTGCAAAAAATAACAGGATTGTACTGCTTATTGTAGGGGCCACGACTGAGGTGGCGACCCTCAAGCAGGCGCTGTCCGAGGCCAAAAAGAAAGCAGCCACGGGGCGCACCGAGCGAGAGAAACCTGAGGACCAGGTCGGCGAGGTGCGGCAAGAGCTTCAGGCTCTTATGAAAAAACATGAGAGTTTGGAGCTTGAGTCAAAAACGCAAGCTCCGAGCTCGCGTCGGCCTCTGAGACTGCCAAGTCTGCCAAGGCCGAAGCCCAAAAGGCCCTCCAAGAGTTGGAGGAGATGAAAAAGATAGCAGCGGGTAAGGCATTCTTTATGCAAAGCAGAAATATAAAAGTAAACTACTTGTTACTTACCCGAATCCGGAGCTCTCCAGGGGCATTCCAGATCTTCCCCGCAGCGTATCCAACGCTGCCGCATTCTACCGAGCTGAAGAGGGCAGCTCGATGGAGAAGGTGTTCTGGTCTCAGTATGCTGAGGCCGGACACCATGTGCCCTTGAGCGACCAGCTGAAACAGCTGGTCGAGCTCCACAAGGCGGCCGAACATGCCATGAAGGGCTTCATAGTTCGGTTGTGGCCCGGAGAGGCCCTGCCTGGGAGCTACTTTGGGCTGGTGCGACGGCTGGTGGAGGCCTGTCCAAGGATCGATGTCATCAAGCGCTCCGTCTGCATCGAAGGTGTCCGTAGGGCCCTTGCCCGTGCAAAGGTGCACTGGGGTAAGCTAGACGGTGAGAAGCTTGTGAGGGACGGACCGCCGCCGGGGAAGGAGCATCGCAAGCCTGAGAACTATTACAAGGATGTTCTTGCGGGTGCCCGCCTTGTGGTGGATGAATGTACCAAGGATGTAATTTTTGAATGAACTCGCTCGTGTTTATCCTGTGCGCTGAAAACTTGTTCATATGCGCTAAGCAATGCTTGTTGAATTTAAAATATTATTTTCTGTGCGGCCGTTTATCGAAAAATTGAGAGATGGCGAGTCGTCGACTTCCGCCCCCATGCCACTAGTGCTGGGGTGTTCGGGATAAACCTGAGCGCTCTTTTTCCCATGTTTGGGTCCTTCGAGGGAGGTGCTCAGCACAACGAACTAGGCAATCGGACTATAATGCTTGAACACTCTCACTTAGCCATAGAACTTTATAATTTTAAATTTCGGCGAAGCCCCTAGTTCAGAAGACCGAGTTCGGGGCGCTATCCACGCCTTGGCCGGACAAAGCCGGCTCCTCACTCAAAGCGGCATAAGTCTTTAGGGACTCGAAAAGCCTCTCGAACAGCGACCGGTCTCTCGCCTCATCATGACAGTCAGTTTTAGCTTTCTCCACTGAGGTGCTTAACCCAGCTCAACTGGGGCACAATCGCAGTGGTTCTCCTAGTGCTACCTTAGCCGATATAGCGGAACATAAGGCACCAAAACATAGGAGCCGGGCAAACCCAACTATTGACCCAAATCATGATTCGGAGCCGATGCATATAGTGCTATAAGTTCGGGGTGCCGCACTTGTGAAAGTGTACGGGCTTCTCACACCATATTGAGGGGTACTGAAGCCCCTGGCGTGTTTGCCGTACCATGGTGTACAGGTGCAACATGTCATTTAATAAACATATATATGAAAAGAGGATAATGCAAAAAATAGACAAAAAGCTATGCATTGTTTATAGAAAGGCTGCTATCAAGGCAGAATGATACAAGTAATGCGATAAGCAAAATATATTGGACTATTTAACATGTCCTGGCTAGGGGCAGGCCGCAGAATTGCATTCAAAACAGGTATACTGCTCGTAACAGAGACCACCTGGGAGTTCCATAGTGCGGCATGGCTTGTCTGCTTCCCTGGATCTTGCATCGTTCGTGCGGCAGTTGAACTGCCGAACAGGTCGTCCGAAGTATGGAGTCCTGAAAGTAAGAAAAAAAGAATTCGGCAGCCCCTAGTACGTTTTAGGCCGTATTTTGGGCTTGCCATTATTGTACCCCTTCCCCTGTGCCCATGGTATTTCAAGAGCATAGTTATGTACACGAAGCACTGGTTTTGCTATGTCGCGAGGGCTGGGGTTGGGGCCGCATTGCTACGCCTGCTCAAAACGTGCCAGGCAGTCTTGTTGTAGGTTACTCCGGGCGGGCTTGGTAGTGTCTGGCTTTTTAACGGCCGGACTGGAGAATTGCCTAAAAAGGCTGCTTTGTACTTCTGCTGCGAGGGCCGCCGTGTGTTCCTCCGTTCGGAGGGAGCGCTCGGTGTTTCCATTGACCGTAATTACTCCTCGAGGGCCTGGCATCTTGAGCTTGAGATATGCGTAGTGCGGCACCGCATTGAACTTTGCAAATGCGGTTCGCCCGAGCAGGGCGTGATAGCCACTGCGAAACGGGACTATATCGAAGATTAACTCTTCGCTTCGGAAATTATTCGGAGATCCGAAGACCACTTCAAGTGTTACTGAGCCTGTGCAGCTGGCCTCTACACCTGGTATAACGCCTTTAAAGGTCGTTTTTGTGGGCTTGATCCTCGAGGGATCGATGCCCATTTTCTGCACTGTATCCTGGTAAAGCAGGTTTAGGTTGCTGCCGCCGTCCATGAGGACTCTTGTGAGATGAAATCCGTCGAAAATTGGGTCAAGAACCAATCCGGCAAACCCGCCATGACGGATGCTAGTGGGATGGTCCCTTCGATCAAAGGTGATCGGGCAAGAGGACCATGGGTTGAACTTTGGAGCGACTGGCTCCAGCGCGTATACGTCTCGTAGCGCACACTTCCGCTCCCTCTTGGGGATGTGGGTTGCGTATATCATGTTCACCGTCCGCACTTGTGGGGGGAAACCCTTTTGTCCACTGCTGTTCGGCGGCCTGGGATCCTCCTCGTCATCGCTGTGCAGCCCCTTGTCTCTGTTTTCGGCTCTTAACTTGCCTGCCTGCTTGAACACCCAACAATCCCCGTTGGTGTGATTGGCTGGCCTTTCGGGGGTGCCATGTATCTGGCACAAGCGGTCGAGTATTCGGTCCAAACTGGACGGGCCCTGAGTATTCTTTTTGAATGGCTTTTTCCACTGACCGGATTTGTAGCCTCTGAATCCGGCATTTACTGCAGTATCCTCGTTGCTGTCGCTGTTAACATGGCGCTTTTTCTTGTTCCGGCGTGTCCTGCCACTTTTGTCCTTGGTATCCGAATTACCAGGGTTCTTTACTAAGTTGTTACTACGAGCTAGCCAGCTGTCTTCTCCCATGCAAAAGCGGGTCATGAGTGTCGTGAGGGCTGCCATGGACTTCGGCTTTTCCTATCCCAGGTGCCGGGCAAGCCACTCGTCGCGGATATTATGTTTGAGGGCTGCTAGGGCCTCTGCATCCGGACAGTCGACTATCTAGTTTTTCTTTGTTAGGAACCGTGTCCAGAATTGCCTGGCCGATTCCTCTGGCTGCTGAATTATGTGGCTTAGGTCATCGGCATCCGGTGGTTGCACATAAGTGCCCTGGAAGTTGTCGAGGAATGCGGCTTCCAGGTCCTCCCAAGAATAGATTGAGTCTGCTGGCAAGTTGTTGAGCCAATGTCGGGCTGGTCCCTTGAGTTTGAGTGGGAGGTATTTGATGGCGTGTAGATCATCACCACGGGCCATGTGGATATGAAGGAGATAATCCTCGATCCAAACCGCGGGATCTGTTGTGCCATCGTATGATTCGATGTTTACGGGTTTGAAGCCCTCAGGGATTTTATGATCCATTACTTCATCTATGAAGCATAGTGGGTGTGCGGCGCCTCTATACTGGGCTATATCACGGCGCAGCTCAGAGGAACTTTGTCCATTCTGTTCGGCCCGGCCGGATTTATCGTATCCGGAGTGACGATCACCGTCACGTGCCGTGGGGCGCCCGCGCGATCCGTAGATCGATCTTGTTTGCCTTGCCTTGTCCTCCAGTATATCTCGCAGGTCTGGCACGTTTTCCCGTGCCTTAGCATGTTTTGAGCGGCGTCGGGGCATGGCTTGAGTGGAGGGCCTAGAGGCCTCTCTGTCGCGGCCACGAGGTGGCCGGTCGGCCATGTCATTCGCTGGTGATGTAGGTGCTTCCTCCTCTAATCGGGGTAGCAGCCCGCGCTTTGGGTAACGCTTGGAGGGGCCTTCGAGTTCATACTCTTCGGCCGCAAGGACTTCAGTCCATCTGTAAGCTAGCAAATCTTGATCAGCTCTAAGTTGTTGTTGCTTTTTCTTGAGGCTGCTTGCCGTGGCTAAAAGCCCCTGTTTGAAACTCTCTTGTTCGGCGGGGTCTGATGGTACGATGAATTCGTCGTCGTCGAGGCTTTTCTCGTCTTCGGAGGGAGGCATGTAGTTATCGTCCTCAACCTCTCGGTTTGCCGCCCTCTCATGAGGGCTAGCTTCTCCATCTTCCTGTGCCGAATCTTGTTGGAGGGGGTTTTCTTCAGCGCTATCTGGAGTAGTATTATCTCCGGTGCCGGAATCACCGTTTTTGCTTTGGCGGGATTTAGAGCGGCGCCGCTGACGTCGGCGTTTGGGATGTTTCTTAGAAGTATCATCTCCCGCTTTTCCATCGCCATCTCCATCTTTTGGAGCGTCCACCATATATATATATATCATATGACGAGGTGGCCTTCCAGTGCCCTACAGGTACAGGTTCCTATTCATCTCCTGCATCGTCGTCCATACCGTTGATGTCTTCGGAGTCGAAGTCGAGCATGTCGATTAAATCGTCGACAGCGGCTACAAAGTGGGTGGTGGGTGGGGTTTGAATTTCTTCATCGTCCGTATCCCATCCTTGCTGGCCATAGTCCGGCCAGGGCTCTCCTGATAAAGAGAGAGACATTAGTGAGTTCAGGATGTCGCCAAAGGGCGAGTGCTGAAAGATGTCCGCGGCGGTGAACTCCATGATCGGTGCCCAATCGGATTCAATTGGCAGGGGCGCGGGGGGTTCGGAGTCCGGAGGGGAATCCGGATCCTCAGAGTCACGGGTCATGCAGAGTGTGGGGCTGGTATCTGGCTCGATCGCTTTTGAGATCGCAGCCCCTGAGGTGGCGTCCAACCGCTCACCCTCGATCGGTGCCACAGGTTCCGAATTAAGGGTCGGAACCGACACGTGTGCGGGCTCCAGGGCACTGTTTGGCGGCAGAGCTAGATCATGCCCATCGAGACAGTGCGTCGCGCTTGGCTGTGGCTCGAATCCATCGAAGATCAAGTCCCCGCGGATGTCAGTCGTGTAGTTCAAACTTCCAAACCTGACCTGATGGCCAGGGGCGTAGCTTTCGATCTGCTCCAGGCGGCCAAACGAGTTGGCCCGCAGTGCGAAGCCGCCGAAGACGAAGATCTGTCCGGGGAGAAAAGTCTCACCCTGGACCGCATCGTCCTTGATGATCAAGGGAGTCATCGGGCCTAAAAGTGACGACACAAAGGAACTCTCAATGAAAGCACCAATGTCGGTGTCAAAACCGGCGGATCTCGGGTAGGGGGTCCCGAACTGTGCGTCTAGGCCGGATGGTAACAGGAGACAAGGGACACGAAGTTTACCCAGGTTCGGGTCCTCTCGATGGAGGTAAAACCCTACTCCTGCTTGATTAATATTGATGATATGGGTAGTACAAGAGTAGATCTACCACGATATCAAGGAGGCTAAACCCTAGAAGCTAGCCTATGGTATGATTGTTGTATGATGAAGTTGTCCTACGGACTAGAACCCTCCGGTTTATATAGACACCGGATAGGGTTAGGGTTACACAAAGTCGGTTACAATGGTAGGAGATCTTGAATATCCGCATCGCCAAGCTTGCCTTCCACGCCAAGGAAAGTCCCATCCGGACACGGGACGAAGTCTTCAATCTTGTATCTTCATAGTCCTGGAGTCCGGCTGAAGGTATAGTCCGGCTATCCGAACACCCACTAATCCAGGACTCCCTCAGTAAGAGACATCATAGATCGCACCATATCTAATAAAGTATGGTTATGACGTTCGGACACACCATTACGCTGTGGTGTTCCAGGTGGCGTGAGTTGCGAAACTATTCCACGTTGTTTTAAATGAAGGCCAAACTCGTAACTCAAATATTCACCTCCGCGATCAGATCATAGAAACTTTATTTTTCTTGTTACGAAGATTCTCCACTTCATTCTGTAATTCTTTGAACTTTTCAAATGTTACAGACTTGTGTCTCATCAAGTATATATACCCATATCCGCTCAAATCATCTGTGAAGATCAAAAAATAATGATACCACCCGCGAGCCTTAACACTCATCAGACTGCATACATCTATATGTATTATTTCCAATAAGTCAGTGGCTCGCTCCATTGTTCCGGAGAACGGAGTTCTAGTCATCTTTCCCATGGGGCATGGTTCGAAAGTATCAAATGATTCATAATCAAGTGATTTCAAAAATCCATTCGTATGGAGTTTCTTCATGCGCTTTACACCAATATGACCTAAACGGCAGTGCCACAAATATGTTGCGCTACCATTATCAACTTTGCATCTTTTGGCATCAATATTATGAATATGTGTATTACTACGATCGAGATTCAATAAACCATTTATTTTAAGTGTATGACTGCCGGGGTTTTCCTGGGCTCCCCGAGCACCTATGGGGACGGAGCCCCTTTCTCGGTTCGGCGGGGGGCGGAGGTCGCGCGAAGAGCGGATCGAGGCAAGGCACGCGGGGGAAGGTTTTTACCCAGCTTCGGAGCTCTCCGGAGAGATAACACTCCTACTGCTACTTTGTGGATTGTATTGAGTTCTTGCTCTGGAGCGCCGTGTGCTACAGTACACTCGAGCAGCTAACGAGACCGAGCGCTTCTCTGAGGATCGATCCCCCCCCTACGTTGTGCATGGGCCTCCTTTTATATGTCCAAGGGGTCTCCAACAGGTGGCAACGTAGGTAAGGGTAAAAGTGTAAATATGCTGCGGTAGGTACAACTACCTACACAGTGTATCATACCTAACCCTGACGGCAGGGGACAAAGGCATTAAATGCCCGTCTACGTCGCCCAGACGGTGCAGAAAAGGGACCGTCAGGGGCGCTATCGCTCGCCACGATGGGATCCTGTCAGCGCTGCATGCCATAGTGTGCCCCTGGCTGCACAGCCTCCCGCCACGTACGCTGGGAAGGGTCCCGGAGCGACACGTAGGTGGGTGAGCTAGAGCGCGGGTACAGAGTGGCTGCCTGCCGCGGCAAGTGCCTTGCCGCGGTCGTTGCCTTGTCGCGCCCGGGAACTTGTCGCTCGCCGGGTCCTGCCGGGACGCGTGGCGTGCCGCGGCAGGTTCTTTGAGATGCTCTTGTTGGGCTTCCCGGCAAGCTCCTCTTGCCGGGGTCTTGTACTTTGAATGGCCTTCCCGGCAAGCTCCTCTTGCCGAGGACTTGTCTTCTTGACTTAAATTTTTTGTTCTCGAATGGCTCCAAAGGAACCATAGAGAGCCTTGGTGATCACCTGGCGGGCCTTGTCGCGGGGTGCTGCGACTGCCCATGCACAAGTTCAGGATACTAGAGTACCCCTACTTTAGTACACCGACAGGAGCCCCCGGGCCTGGGCCACACACGGTGTCGAGCGCTGTTGGGCCAGGCCCAAAACAGGGCACGGGCACGCACGGCCTGGGTCGCGTTGTACCTTGATCCGCATCCACCACGCCCTCCCGAACGGCACGCGTCGATTGCGGCGTGTTGGGGGAGGTCGTGGGTGGTTCATTTACTCGGAAAAGCGGAACGTCCGCCCCCTGGCGGTTCGTATCTTCCTCATAAACGGAGGGAGGCGTGGAGGCGTGTTCTTCGAGGCGTCCACCCCCCCACGATCACGGGGTGGGGATAGGTCGCCTCATCCGTCGCCTCAACTCTGCTCTCCCGCCACGCGGCTTCCATGCGCTTGGAGTGGCGAACGGTGGAGGCGGGAAACCGGGTCGCCATGGGTCGAGGCAGCGGGTCGGGCCCAGTTCCCTGCGCCTTCTGCATCTCGATTGGCTGAGCGGGGCGGCCGAGCCCCCACCCCGCTCCTTTATAAGGAGCAGGACGGGGGGGACGGAAGCCCGCATTCTCTCATCTCCTTCTTTCTTCAGCTTCTGCTCCTCTTTCTTCCATCCGCCATGGAGAAAGGGAACCCTGGTCCTTCGACGGTAGCGACGAGGGTTGCCGCTAGGCAACGCGTTCATCCTCCCTCCGCACCTGTGGCGGCAGAGCCAGTCGCAAGGGGAAGAGGGAGGGGACGAGGCCGCGGGCGAGGTCGAGGGCGAGGCCGAGGCGGTCGGGGAAGAGGCGGACGAGGCAGCTCGCCGGCCTCGCCTTCGCCAACAGATGCTCTCCCCATGGCGGACCACATCGGGGACGACCCTTGCGAGTTCTTTGTCAGGCTGCGTCGGCCGCCTCGTCGCCGCCTTCGTCTCCCGACTCCATTTGCGAGTGTGATGGAGTTGGATCTGCCCGAGACACTGAGGTTGCACATGAGGGGCTGCGGAATCAGCGGTACGCGAGTCCGTGTCGACTTCCCGGCCCCTGACGTGATGTATCTTGGTCGAGGGTGGAAGACGTTCACCCGCATCCACAGCTTGACGGCGGGCCTCACCCTCCATTTTAAGCTGATGGAGGGCGGTCTCCTGTCCGTCAAGGTCTTCGGGTGCTTCGGGACTCGGGCACGGTGCTGCGTGGAGAGCTCCTCCGATAGCGAAGGCTCCTCCTTGAGCGGGAGTGAAAGTGCGTTATATCGACTAGAGGGGGGGGTGAATAGGCGATTTTTATGAAATTCTTCACTGAGGAATTTGCTCGTGAGGAAATTCCTTAGCGAAGAAATACTAGCAGCGGAATAAGTACTCAGAAGTAAACATAACAGATTACATGCATGGTCATCATGATGAAATGAAGACAAACACAGAGTACAGACAACGTAAGCACAGGATAACTCTAGATGAAGACAAACAGACTGAAGAAATTGAACTGAGGAATTCGTCAAAGTCTTCAGTCAAAGTCTTCAAACACAGATATGAACAAACAGACAACACAGTAATGAGGAAATGAAGGTGTTGAGGAAATGGAACCAGTAAGCTTGGTGAAGACAATGATTTGGTAGACCAGTTCCAACTGCTGTCTCAGTTGTACGTCTGGTTGGAGCGGCTGAGTATTTAAACTCGAGGACACACAGTCCCGGACACCCAGTCCTGAGCGCGCAGCTCGGGACACCAAGTCCTCACCGTATTCTCCTTGAACTAAGGACACACAGTCCTCGTCCAATCACTCGTGGTAAGTCTTCAGGTGACTTCCAAACCTTCACAGACTTGGTCACTCGACGATCCACAATTCCTCTTGGATGCTCTAGACCTTGACGCCTAACCGTTTGGAAGAAGCACAACCTTCAAAGGTAACAAGCGTCGGATCCACGCAGGATCAATTTCTTCAGTGATGCTCAATCACTTTGGGTTTGTAGGTGTTCTGGGTTTGGGTTTGGATTTTCCTCACTTGATGATTTTCGCTCAAAGTCCTCGGAGGATGGGTTGCTCTCAAATGACAAGTGTCAAGTTCACACGGAGCAGCCAACCAACTAGTGGTTGAAGGGGGCGGCGATTTATAGCCTAGGGAGCAGCCCGACATGATAAGACATAAATGCCCTTCAATGATATGACCGTTAGGTGGACAAGATATTTTAGGACAGCTGGCGCGTGGCACAGCAACGGTCAAAAATTTGGAGTACAAATTCCTCAGGGCTATCATGTTCCTCACCGTGTAGGCAATTCGCACTGGCGAATTCCTAACTCCTCAGTCAGAGCAAAGTCCTCAGTGACCAGAAGAACTGCGTCTCTGTCACTGAAGAAATTGACTGAACTGTATGAGATTTCCAATGGCTTCACTCGAAGGGATTGGTAGGTGTAGGATTTGAGTTGAGCATCACATGGAAATTTTCTCCTTAGTATTTCCTCGACCCCCTTTAATAGTACGGTGTTTCCTATGACTCAAGAAAGAGAAAAATGAAACTACGAAAACAAAAGTCTTCACGCTTCACGTTCCTCGAACGAATACCATGTCTTCAAGGTCACACCAATTTCTTCACTTTCAAAGTCTTCAGAAAGTCTTCAGAATATCAAAGTCTTCAGTCGAAGAACTTCATTTTAGGGGTCGACTTTTACTGTAAATATCAAACTCCTCGTAGACTTATAGACCTGTGTACACTCATAAACACATCAGATGCTTAACCTATAAGTCTTCAATACACCAAAATCACTAAGGGGCACTAGATGCACTTACAATCTGCCCCTTTTTGGTGATTGATGACAACATATGTTAAGTTTTCAACAGGGATAAATATATGAAGTGTAGAAACTGATATTGAGTAATTTGATTGCAAGATATAGAAGAACTCCCCCTGAAGTTGTGCATAGTGAGGAATTTGCTTTTGAAGCAATGCACACTTGAAGAGCTAAATCATGGAGATCTCCCCCTATATCTTGTAATTCATACACGCATTTGATATATGATTTGAAGAATTTGAAATGTGTTGGGGATATTACTACTGGGCCTAAACCGGCCGTCTGGGCCGGGTCAATTTCATCAGTAGCTCAAGAATGTTAAAGCCCAGGAGGCTATGTAAAGGCTCGAGGCCATAGTCGGTTTAACATCTGTAGCCGTAAACCGGCCTGTGTACAACTTGTATTGTTAGTTAGGAATAAGCAAGAGACCAACCCGGGTACGAGTATAAACCGGAGATTGGGACTCTATGAACCGACGGGCGTCACCCTTGTATATAAGGGGACGACCCGATATCGGTTCAGGGGGGGAACGAACAACTCGAGGCCTAGGAGAAGCGATTGCTCCCTAGTCGTCGAGACTTCATCAATTCCAACACCAACTAGACGTAGGCTTTTACCTTCATCGAAGGGGCCGAACTAGTATAATTCTCTGTGTCTGTGTGTCTGCTTTAAACCCTTCGAGTTAACCCATTGCGATGGCTCCACGACTAAGTCCTTTGGATAGGACATCTGCCGTGACAAACCCACGACAGTTGGCGCCCACCATGGGGCTATCGCACGATGGTTTCAAGTTCTTGGAGGGCTGCTTTGAAGGACTCAAGGGATATGCCGTGGGCCGGATGACCAAGAGTCGCCGCGGCAAGATCTACATCGACGATGCCGGCTGGGGCCCCGAGGCCGGCTCAATTGAGTACGGGTACCGGGTCCCCTTTGGCGGTATACACGTTTTCATCGGCAAGATTGGTGAACCGGGCCCTCAGCCGGACACCAGCACCGACCTCATCGAGACAGCTCAGCGTGCGCGACCTGCCCGGGTTAAGCCAGCCGTAAAGCGTGCCTTTGTGGGAGTCATCCACGGGCGAAACTATGAGGACATATCAGCATCTGGTGGCGAAACTGTTGGGGAACGCAGTAAATTCAAAAATTTTCCTACGCACACGCAAGATCATGGTGATGCATAGCAACGAGAGGGGAGAGTGTTTGTCTACGTACCCTCATAGACTGAAGCGGAAGCGTTGACACAACGTAGAGGAAGTAGTCGTACGTAGAGGAAGTAGTCGTACGTTCTCCTCGCGATCCATCCGATCTAAGCACCGAACGTACGGCACCTCCGAGTTCTGCACACGTTCAGCTCGATGACGATCCCCGGGCTCCGATCCAGCAAAGCGTTGGGGAAGAGTTCCGTCAGCACGACGGCGTGGTGACGATCTTGATGTGTTACGGGCGCAGGGCTTCGCCTAAGCACTGCAACAATATGATCGAGGTGGAATTTGGTGGAAGGGGGCACCGCACACGGCTAAGGAACGATCCGTAGATCAACTTGTGTATATTTGGGGTGCCCCCTGCCCCCGTATATAAAGGATCCAAGGGGAAGGGGCTGGCCGGCCAGGTTTGGTGCGCCAGGAGAGTCCTACTCCCTCTGGGAGTAGGATTCCCCCCCCCAATCCTAGTTGGACTAGGATTGCTCCAAGGGGGAGAGAAAGAGAGAGAGGGGGCGCCCACCTCTCCTAGTCCTAATAGGACTAGGGAAGGGGGGGGAGGCGCGCAGCCCCTAGGGCTGCCCTCTCACCTTTCCTCCAAGGCCCATGTTGGCCCATTATGCTTCCGGGGGGTTCCGGTAACCCTCCCGGTATTCCGGTAAAATCCTGATTTCACCCGGAATGCATCCGATGTCCAAACATAGGCTTCCAATATATAATTCTTTATGTCTCGACCATTTCGAGACTCCTCGTCACGTCCCCGATCTCATCCGGGACTCCGAACTCCTTCGGTACATCAAAACTCATAAACTCATAATATAACTGTCATCGAAACCTTAAGCGTGCGGACCCTACGGGTTCGAGAACAATGTAGACATGACCGAGACATGTCACCAGTCAATAACCAATAGCGGGACCTGGATGCCCATATTGGCTCCTACATATTCTACGAAGATCTTTATCGGTCAGACCGCATAACAACATACGTTTGTTCCCTTTGTCATCGGTATGTTACTTGCCCGAGATTCGATCGTCGGTATCCAATACCTAGTTCAATCTCGTTACCGGCAAGTCTCTTTTCTCGTTCCGTAATACATCATCTCGCAACTAACTCATTGGTTGCAATGCTTGCAAGGCTTATGTGATGTGTATTACCGAGAAGGCCCTGAGATACCTCTCCGACAATTGGAGTGACAAATCCTAATCTCGAAATACGCCAACCCAACATGTACCTTCGGAGACACCTGTAGAGCACCTTTATAATCACCCAGTTACGTTGTGACGTTTGGTAGCACACAAAGTGTTCCTTCGGTAAACGGGAGTTGCATAATCTCATAGTTAAAGGAACATGTATAAGTCATGGATAAAAGCAATAGCAACATACTAAACGATCGGGTGCTATGCTAATGGAATGGGTCATGTCAATCAGATCATTCAACTAATGATGTGATCTCGTTAATCAAATAACAACTCTTTGTTCATGGCTAGGAAACATAACCATCTTTGATTAATGAGCTAGTCAAGTAGAGGCATACTAGTGACACTCTGTTTGTCTATGTATTCACACATGTATTATGTTTCCATTTAATACAATTCTAGCATGAATAATAAACATTTATCATGATATAAGGAAATAAATAATAACTTTATTATTGCCTCTAGGGCATATTTCCTTCAGTCTCCCACTTGCACTAGAGTCAATAATCTAGTTCACATCGCCATGTGATTTATCAGCAATAGTTCACATCGATATGTGACCAACACCCAAAGGGTTTGCTAGATTCAGTAATCTAGTTCACATTGCTATGTGATTAACACCCAAAGAGTACTACAGTGTGACTTTTGCTTGTGAGAGAAGTTTAGTCAACGGGTCTGCCACATTCAGATCCGTTATGTATTTTGCAATTTTCTATGTCTACAATGCTCTGCACGGAGCTACTTTAGCTAATTGCTCCCACTTTCAATATGTATCTAGATTGAGACTTAGAGTCATCTAGATTAGTGTAAAAACTTGCATCGACGTAACCTTTTACGACGAACCTTTTTGTCACATCCATAATCGAGAAACATATCCTTATTCCACTAAGGATAATTTTGATCGCCGTCCAGTGATCTACTCCTAGATCACTATTGTACTCCCGTGCCAATCTCAGGGTAGGGTATACAATAGGTCTGGTACACAGCATGGCATACTTTATAGAACCTATGGCTGAGGCATAGGGAATGACTTTCATTCTCTTTCTATCTTCTGCCGTGGTCGGGCTTTGAGTCTTACTAAATTTCACACCTTGTAATACAGGCAAGAACTCTTTCTTTGACTGTTCCATTTTGAACTACTTCAAAAAACTTTTCAAAGTATGTATTTATTGAAAAACTTATCAAGCGTCTTGATCTATCTCTTATAGATCTTGATGCTCAATATGTAAGCGGCTTTACCGAGGTCCTTCTTCGAAAAACTCCTTTCAAATACTCCTTTATGCTTTACAGAATAATTCTACATTATTTCCGATCAATAATATGTCATTTACATATGCTTATCAGAAATGCTGTAGTGCTCCCACTCACTTTCTTGTAAATACAGGCTTCACCGCAAGTCTGTATAAAACTATATGCTTTGATCAACTTATCAAAGCGTATATTCCAACTCCGAGATGCTTGCACCAGTCCATAGATGGATCGCTGGAGCTTGCATATTTTGTTAACACCTTCAGGATCGACAAAACCTTCTAGTTGTATCATATACAACTCTCCATTAAGGAATGCAGTTTTGTTTATCCATTTGCCAGATTTCATAAAATGCGGCAATTGCTAACATGATTCAGACAGACTTAAGCATAGATACGAGTGAGAAACTCTCATCGTAGTCAATACCTTGAACTTTGTCGAAAAAACCTTTTTTTTTGACAATTCTAGCTTTGTAGATAGTAACACTACTATCAGTGTCCGTCTTCCTCTTGAAGATCCATTTATTCTTAATTGCTTGCCGATCATCGGGCAAGTCAACCAAAGTCCAAACTTTGTTCTCATACATGGATCATATCTCAGATTTCATGGCCTCAAACCATTTCGCGGAATCTGGGCTCATCATCGCTTTCTCATAGTTCGCAAGTTCATCATGGTCTAGTAACATGACTTCCAGAACAGGATTACCGTACCACTCTAGTGCGGATCTCACTCTGGTTTACTTACGAGATTCGGTAGTAACTTGATCTTGAAGTTACATGATCATCATCATTAGCTTCCTTACTAATTGGTGTAGTAGTCACAAGAACAGATTTCTGTGATGAACTACTTTCCAATAAGGGAGAAGGTACAATTACCTTATCAAGTTTTCTACTTTCCTTCCACTCACTTCTTTCGAAAGAAACTCTTTCTCTAGAAAGTTTCCGAACTTAGCAACAAAAGTCTTGCCTTCGGATCTGTGATAGAAGGTGTATCCAACAGCTTCCTTTGGATATCCTATGAAGACATATTTCTCCGATTTGGGTTCGAGCTTATCAGGTTGAAGCTTTTTCACATAAGCATCGCAGCCCCAAACTTTAATAAACGACAGCTTAGGTTTATTGCTAAACCATAGTTCATACGGTGTCGTCTCAATGGATTTAGATGGTGCCCCTTTTAACGTGAATGCAGCTGTCTCTAATGCATGATCCCAAAACGATATTGGTAAATCGGTAAGAAACATCATAGATTGTACTATATCCAATAAAGTACGGTTATGACGTTCGGACACACCATTATGCTGTGGTGTTCCAGGTGGCATGAATTTGTGAAACTATTCCACACGGTTTTTAACTGAAGGCCAAAACTCGTAACTCAAATATTTTACCTCTGCGATCATATCGTAGAAACTTTTTTATTTTCTTGTTACGATGATTATCCACTTCACTCTGAAATTCTTTGAATTTTTCAAACGTTTCAGACTTATGTTTCATTAAGTAGATATACCCATATCTGCTTAAATCATCTGTGAAGTTCTGAAAATAATGATACTTGTCGCGAGCCTTAATATTCATCGGACCACATACATCAGTATGTATGATTTCCAACAAATCTGCTGCTTGCTCCATTGTTCCGGAGAACGGCGTTTTAGTCATCTTGCCCAAGAGGCATGGTTCGCAAGCATCAAGTGATTCATAATCAAGTGATTCCAAAATCCCATCAGCATGGAGTTTCTTCATGCGCTTTACACCAATATGACCTAAACGGCAGTGCCACAAATAGGTTGCACTATCATTATTAACTTCGCATCTTTTTGGTTTCAATATTATGAATATGTGTATCACTACGATCGAGATCCAATGAACTATTTTCATTGGTGTGTATGACCATAGAAGGTTTTATTCATGTAAACAGAACAACAATTGTTCTCTAACTTAAATGAATAACTGTATTGCAATTAACATGATCAAATCATATTCATGCTCAACGCAAACACCAAATAACACTTATTTAGTTTCAACACTAATCCCGAAAGTATAGGGAGTGTGTAATGATGATCATATCAATCTTGGAACCACTTCCAACACACATCGTCACCTTGCCCTTTAACTAGTCTTTGTTCATTCTGCAACTCCCGTTTCGAGTTACTAATCTTAGCAACTTGAACCAGTACCAAATAATGAGGGGTTGCTATGAACACTAGTAAAGTACACATCATTAACATGTATATCAAATATACTTATGTTCACTTTGCCATCCTTCTTATCCGCCAATCACTTGGGGTAGTCCTGCTTCCAGTGACCAGTCCCTTTGCAGTAGAAGCACTTAGTCTCAGGCTTAGGACCAGACTTGGGTTTTTTCACTTGAGCAGCAACTTGCTTGCCGTTCTTCTTGAAGTTCCCCTTCTTTCCTTTTGCCCTTTTCTTGAAACTAGTGATCTTGTCAACCATCAACACTTGATGTTTTTCTTTGATTTCTACCTTCGCCGATTTTAGCATCGCGAAGAGCTTGGGAATATTTTCCGTTATCCCTTGCATATTATAGTTCATCACGAAGTTCTACTAACTTGGTGATGGTGACTAGAGAATTCTGTCAATCACTTATTTTATCTGGAAGATTAACTCCCACTTGATTCAAGCGATTGTAGTACCCAGACAATCTGAGCACATGCTCACTAGTTGAGCGATTCTCCTCCATCTTTTAGCTATAGAACTTGTTGGAGACTTCATATCTCTCAACTCGGGTATTTGCTTGAAATATTAACTTCAATTCCTGGAACATCTCATATGGTCCATGACGTTCAAAACGTCTTTGAAGTCCCGATTCTAAGCCGTTTAAGCATGGTGCACTAAACTATTAAGTAGTCATCATATTGAGCTAGCATAACGTTCATAACGTCTGCATCTGCTCCTGCAATAGGTCCGTCACCTAGCGGTGCATCAAGGACATAATTCTTCTGTGCAGCAATGAGGATAAACCTCAGATCACGGATCCAATCCGCATCATTGCTACTAACATTTTTCAACACAATTTTCTCTAGGAACATATCAAAATAAACACAGGGAAGCAACAATGCGAGCTATTGATCTACAACATAGATATGCTAATACTACCAGGACTAAGTTCATGATAAATTAAAGTTCAATTAATCATATTACTTAAGAACTCCCACTTAGATAGACATCCCTCTAATCCTCTAAGTGATCACGTGATCCAAATCAACTAAACCATGTCCGATCATCACGTGAGATGGAGTAGTTTCAATGGTGAACATCACTATGTTGATCATATCTACTATATGATTCACGCTCGACCTTTCGGTCTCCGTGTTCCGAGGCCATATCTGTATATGCTAGGCTCGTCAAGTTAAACCTGAGTATTCCGCGTGTGCAACTGTTTTGCACCCGTTGTATTTGAACGTAGAGCCTATCACACCCGATCATCACGTGGTGTCTCAGCACGAAGAACTTTCGCAACGGTGCATACTCAGGGAGAACACTTCTTGATAATTTAGTGAGAGATCATCTTATAATGCTACCGTCAATCAAAGCAAGATAAGATGCATAAAAAGGATAAACATCACATGCAATCAATATAAGTGATATGATATGGCCATCATCATCTTGTGCTTGTGATCTCCATCTTCGAAGCACCGTCATGATCACCATCGTCACCGGCGCGACACCTTGATCTTCATCGCAGCATCGTTGTCGTCTCGCTAATCTTATGCTTCTACGACTATCACTACCGTTTAGCAATAAAGTAAAGCATTACATCGCGATTGCATTGCATACAATAAAGCGACAACCATATGACTCCTGCCAGTTGCCGATAACTCGGTTACAAAACATGATCATCTCATACAATAAAATTTAGCATCACGTCTTGACCATATCACATCACAACATGCCCTGCAAAAATAAGTTAGACGTTCTCTACTTTGTTGTTGCAAGTTTTACGTGGCTGCTACGGGCTTTAAGCAAGAACTCATCTTACCTACGCATCAAAACCACAACGATAGTTTGTCAAATAGACTCCGTTTTAACCTTCTCAAGGACCGGGCGTAGCCACACTCGGTTCAACTAAAGTTGGAGAGACAGTCTTCCGCAAGCCATCTCTGTGCAAAGCACGTCGAGGGAACCGGTCTCGCGTAAGCGTACGCGTAAGGTTGGTCCGGATCGTCTCATCCAACAATACCGCTGAACCAAAGTATGACATGCTGGTAGGCAGTATGACTTGTATCGTCCACAACTCACTTGTGTTCTACTCGTGCAAATAACATCAACCATAAAACCTAGGCTCGGATGCCACTGTTGGGGAACGCAGTAAATTCAAAAAATTTCCTACGCACACGCAAGATCATGGTGATGCATAGCAACGAGAGGGGAGAGTGTTTGTCTACGTACCCTCGTAGACTGAAGAGGAAGCGTTGACACAACGTAGAGGAAGTAGTCGTACGTAGAGGAAGTAGTCGTACGTTCTCCTCGCGATCCATCCGATCTAAGCACCGAACGTACGGCACCTCCGAGTTCTGCACACGTTCAGCTCGATGACGATCCCCGGGCTCCGATCCAGCAAAGCGTCGGGGAAGAGTTCCGTCAGCACGACGGCGTGGTGACGATCTTGATGTGTTACCGGCGCAGGGCTTCGCCTAAGCACTGCAACAATATGATCGAGGTGGAATTTGGTGGAAGGGGGCACCGCACACGGCTAAGGAACGATCAACTTGTGTATATTTGGGGTGCCCCCTGCCCCCGTATATAAAGGATCCAAGGGGAAGGGGCTGGCCGGCCAGGTTTGGTGCGCCAGGAGAGTCCTACTCCCTCTGGGAGTAGGATTCCCCCCCCCCCAATCCTAGTTGGACTAGGATTGCTCCAAGGGGGAGAGAAAGAGAGAGAGGGGGCGCCCACCTCTCCTAGTCCTAATAGGACTAGGGAAGGGGGGGGGGAGGCGCGCAGCCCCTAGGGCTGCCCTCTCACCTTTCCTCCAAGGCCCATGTTGGCCCATTATGCTTCCGGGGGGTTCCGGTAACCCTCCCGGTATTCCGGTAAAATCCTGATTTCACCCGGAATGCATCCGATGTCCAAACATAGGCTTCCAATATATAATTCTTTATGTCTCGACCATTTCGAGACTCCTCGTCACGTCCCCGATCTCATCCGGGACTCCGAACTCCTTCGGTACATCAAAACTCATAAACTCATAATATAACTGTCATCGAAACCTTAAGCGTGCGGACCCTACGGGTTCGAGAACAATGTAGACATGACCGAGACATGTCACCAGTCAATAACCAATAGCGGGACCTGGATGCCCATATTGGCTCCTACATATTCTACGAAGATCTTTATCGGTCAGACCGCATAACAACATACGTTTGTTCCCTTTGTCATCGGTATGTTACTTGCCCGAGATTCGATCGTCGGTATCCAATACCTAGTTCAATCTCGTTACCGGCAAGTCTCTTTTCTCGTTCCGTAATACATCATCTCGCAACTAACTCATTGGTTGCAATGCTTGCAAGGCTTATGTGATGTGTATTACCGAGAAGGCCCTGAGATACCTCTCCGACAATTGGAGTGACAAATCCTAATCTCGAAATACGCCAACCCAACATGTACCTTCGGAGACACCTGTAGAGCACCTTTATAATCACCCAGTTACGTTGTGACGTTTGGTAGCACACAAAGTGTTCCTTCGGTAAACGGGAGTTGCATAATCTCATAGTTAAAGGAACATGTATAAGTCATGGATAAAAGCAATAGCAACATACTAAACGATCGGGTGCTATGCTAATGGAATGGGTCATGTCAATCAGATCATTCAACTAATGATGTGATCTCGTTAATCAAATAACAACTCTTTGTTCATGGCTAGGAAACATAACCATCTTTGATTAATGAGCTAGTCAAGTAGAGGCATACTAGTGACACTCTGTTTGTCTATGTATTCACACATGTATTATGTTTCCATTTAATACAATTCTAGCATGAATAATAAACATTTATCATGATATAAGGAAATAAATAATAACTTTATTATTGCCTCTAGGGCATATTTCCTTCAGAAACCGTCGTTTATTCCGGTGATGAGTCGTCAGCCGGGGAAACTGAGTCCTTGTATCGAGTGCATGATGGTCGGATTGGGGGCTGTTCCGATGGCAACAGTATTCCGGACCCCTCTGATCTGCTTAGCCGGGTCGGTATATTCATGGCCGGTACTCAAGCATCGCCTCAGTCATCGACGGCCGCAGCAATAATTTCCGGTTCAACGGCTGCCAGAGCAGGAGGTTTTGTGCGCCCACCGGTTCAAGTATTATCCGATCTGTTCGACGCACTGGCAGCACTTTTGACAGAGGCTAATCCGGCGGATCGGGATGCTCATAACGCAGAGATTGCAAAGGTGAGAGAACAGATTAGCCAGGCCAAGGCGGATTTGGCAGCCGAGGAGGTCAGGATGACTGCGGAACGGGCCGCTTTGGACGCACAAGCCTATAAGTTCATGCTGGATCAGAACGCTTCGCAGGAGGTCATGAGGAGGAAATATCGGTCCCGCCTGCCACCGGTTTTTGAAGGAAGGGATCTTTTCAATACTCCTGGAGCAGGGACCAGTAATCAACCAGTGGTAAACCGAGCAGAGGCGCCCGGGACAGGCGCGCCGGTTCAGCCCCGCATAATAGATCTGCCCCATTACAACCCAGAGCCGCGGATTGTGACCACACCCTCGGATCACTACTCCAACCCGCTGGATAATCTTGTTGCTGCGGCAGCGCGTCTAGAGGCTATTCCGGTCGAGGGAGATTCGTTACAGGCAATACAGACGCGCCGGGTCAAGGAGCTCCTCAGAACGGCGCTGGTCCAACAGGAGGCGTATTCATACAGCCGCGAGCGGATTCATTCTACTCCACGTCCAACCCGGAGTTATAACAGGCACATGGAAGAACAAGCTGAGTCCAGCAATGCACGGCGTGGAGTGCCCCGCGGCAACAATCCGGCTCCCGATGCTCAGGAGTTGGTAGACCGGGCCCGTGCACGCAGGGAAGCCGAATTGGCAACACATCAGACCCGCCAGCTTACGCCGGTTCGTCCCACCACTTCGGTCGAACCAGGGCTTGCTTCTAGCGCTTTGGGGGTGCCTTGCCTCATACCGGCTTTGCGCAATGTGCGCCTGCCTAAGGACTTCAAGGGGCCGCGCAAGGTACCGAATTATACAGCAGATCAACCCCCGGAGGCGTGGGTGGAGAGTTACGAGATGGCCATGGAGATGCTTGATGTAGATGAAGCTGCATGTGCGAAATATTTTACTATGATGCTTGAAGGAACGGCCCGCACTTGGTTAAAAAGCCTGCCGCCCAATACCATCGGTTCATGGGCTCAATTGCGAGCTCGGTTTATCAGTAATTTCAAAGATACATGCAGGCAGCCCATCTCGATAGTGGACTTGGCCGCCTGCGTCCAGGCGGAAGGAGAGTCAACCACTCATTGGGTGCGCCGCGTTTCGCAAATCTTGCATTCATCAGACCGCATCAATGCTGACACTGCAGTTGTGACTTTGGAAAGCAATTGCCGGTTTGGGCCCTTGAAATTGAAATTAGGACGAATGAAGCGCCATTGCACTGACATAGGGACTCTCATGGCTGCTTTGGTAAAGTATGCTGATTCCGATAGTACCAAGGATCCCGAGTCTGATGATGAAAAGGCAGGGAAGGGAAAGAAGAACGGCAACTCTAGAGGACAGCAGCACCACCCAGGGAGCAGCGTTGGAGGCAAGCGTAAAGCGGATGGTTCCATGGATTTTGTGGCTAACACCAATGTGCAGAACAGGGGCCGGCAGCGTAGGGGCAAAGGCCGCGGTGGACCCAGCCCCAATCCAGAGCGTTTAAATAGTTTGTTGAATCAGCCCTGCCCAAAGCATGGAACGACGGAGGAACCAGCAAACCATCTATGGAAGGATTGTTACATCATGCGAGAGTTCAAGAATTCCAACGCCTTCCGGTATAATCACAATCCTGGCGGCAGTTCAGGATCCGGGCCAAACCACGGTGGAGGAAACTCCGGTTCAGGGTTTAATGGTAATCCGAGCGGGGATAGCAATCCGGGCGGACATGGTAATCAACATAACCAAAATGATCAAGGGGGCTATAATCAGCAGCAGTCGGGGTACCAGAGCAATCCAAAGCAGCTAAACAGTGGCCAATATCATGTATTCACCACTAGCTTGGACAAGCGAGACCAGAAGGTCCGGAAGAGGGCAGTTAACTCGGTTGAACCGGCCGTGCCCCGATATCTACGATGGTCAGAGCAGCCGATCACCTGGAGTAGAGAGGATCACCCTCCTTGGGTGGATAATCCGGGTCAGCTGGCTTTA
Source organism: Aegilops umbellulata (assembly GCA_032464435.1). Classification (NCBI taxonomy): domain Eukaryota; kingdom Viridiplantae; phylum Streptophyta; class Magnoliopsida; order Poales; family Poaceae; genus Aegilops; species Aegilops umbellulata. The sequence goes on from CP136060.1 coordinate 187,764,231, forward strand.
GTGGTGGCGCCTTAGGTAGGAGGTTATAAGTTCACCAAGGTGCTCATGGATGGGGGTAGCAGTATTAACATCCTATACTATGAGACCTTTCGACGTATGGGGCTCAAGGATAAGGATCTACGGCCTTCAAACACGGTTTTTCATGGCGTGGTGCCAGGCAAGTCTGCGTATCCCGTGGGCAAGATAGCATTGGAGGTGGCTTTCGGAGATGATCACGATTCCCGATCAGAAACACTAACTTTTGAGGTGGTGAAGATCCAAAGCCCGTACCATGCCCTGTTTGGTCGGCCGGCTTATGCTAAATTCATGGCACGGCCCTGTTATGTATATCTGCAGCTCAAGATGCCAGGCTACAAGGGAACCATCACGGTTCACGGGAGTCGCAGGATCGCTTTGGAGTGTGAAGAAGGAGATGCCGCCTATGCAGAATCGGTTTGTGCTACTGAGGAGCTCAAATACTACAAAGATAATGTTGATCCGACGGATATGACTCCTTTAAAGAAGCCTACCACAGAGCATGATCCGACTTTAAAATTCACGTCAGCCGCGGAGACCAAGCTTGTTGATTTCGTAGCTGGTGATTCATCCAAGCAATTCAGCATCTGTACCAATCTGGATCCAAAATAGGAAAGCGCGCTCATCGAGTTCCTCCGTGAGAATCGGGACATCTTCGCATGGAAACCCTCTGACATGCCAGGTGTACCGAGGCGACTCGCTGAGCACACCCTTAATGTGGATCCTAAATACAAACCGGTGAAACAGTTCCTCCGTCGGTTCAACGAGGAGAGAAGAAAGGCTATTGGAGAAGAGGTGGCCAGGCTCTTAGCAGCTGGCTTCATTGTTGAAGTTTTTCACCCTGAATGGCTTGCTAATCCGGTGCTGGTCCTTAAGAAAAACGGCACTTGGCATATGTGTGTGGACTATACAGATCTTAATAAGGCCTGCCCTGCAGATCCTTTTGCCCTCCCCCGTATTGATCAAATCATTGATGCTACGGAGGGTTGCGAGCGTTTATGTTTTCTGGATGCATACTCCGGTTATCATCAGATTAAGATGGCGGTTAAGGACCAGGAGAAGACGACGTTCATTACTCCCTTTGGAGCCTTCTGCTATGTATCTACGCCTTTTGGGCTCAAAAGTGCCCAGGCAACTTATCAACGATGTGTGCAAAATTGTCTCCACAAGCAGATTGGCCGTAATGTGCACGCTTATGTGGATGACATTGTGGTCAAGTCAAGGAAGAAGGAAACGTTGGTCGATGATTTGAAGGAGACCTTTGATAACTTAAGGACATACAAGATGATGCTCAATCTGGCCAAATGTGTTTTTGGTGTACCAGCTGGCAAGCTATTGGGTTTCCTGGTGTCCAACAGGGGAATTGAGGCTAATCCGGAGAAAATTACGGCTATCACCTCTCTAGCTAAACCGAAATGCATTAATGACGTCCAACGTCTGGCAGGCAAAATTGCTGCGTTAAGCCGGTTTATCAGCCGCCTCAGAGAGAAAGCAATTCCTCTGTATCAAATGTTGAAAAAGACGGATCAGTTCGTCTAGAATTCTGCCGCTGATCAGGCGTTCAAGGATTTAACGCGACAGTTGGTCAATTCGCCCGTACTCGCTGCTCCCACTGATAAGGAACCATTGCTGTTGTATGTAGCTGCTAACGCTCGCGCGGTCAGTGTGGCTATTGTGGTAGAGCGGAAGGAGGCAGGCAAAGAATACCCGGTTCAGCGTCCGGTTTATTATATCAGCGAGGTGCTTATTGAATCCAAGCAACGATATCCGCATTGGCAAAAGCTAGTATATGGAGTTTTTATGGCAAGTCGGAAGCTAAAGCAGTATTTCCAAGGCCACCCTATCACGGTGGTCAGTTATGCTCCTTTGGGTGATATCATCCAGAACCGGGAAGCGACTGGTCGGATTGCCAAGTGGGCTATTGAGCTTGGACCACACGGTTTAAAGTATGTGCCTCGCACTGCGATAAAATCTCAGGCATTGGTGGATTTTATCAATGATTGGACGGAGTTGCAAGTCCCTGAAGAGAAGCCGGATCACACTTACTGGACCATTCATTTTGACGGATCACGTCAATTGGAAGGATCGGGGGCTGGAGTCATATTAACTTCCCCACGAGGTGATAAGTTTTGTTATGTTCTCCGTTTAATGTTCCCTTGTACTAACAATGCAGCAGAATATGAGGCCTTGCTCCATGGCCTCCGGATGGCTAAGGAGATGAATTTAAGCCGGGTTAAGTGCTTTGGCGACTCTGATTTGGTGGCCCAGCAGGTGTCTGGTACATGGGATTCTAAAGATGCATTCATGGCTGCTTATCATCGTGAGGTTGATGTGGTCGCAGGTCACTTCAAAGGTTATCAGGTGGACCATGTGGACCGACGAAAGAACGAGGCGGCGGATGCTTTATGTCGACTAGGTTCACAGTGTAAACCGGTACCACCTAATGTGTTCCTTGATGTGCTTTACAACCCGTCGGTTCAACTGCCTGGCGAAGCAGATTTGGCGGTTCCTGACCCAGAGGCTCAATTGGTGGCGGCATTACATGTCATCCCGGATTGGACGCTTCCTTACCTGGCGTACATGAACCGAGGGGAGTTGCCAGAGGATGAGATTCTGTCCAGGCAGATAGTACGGCGGTCCAAGTCCATGATAGTTGAAAACGGCGAACTACATCATCGCAGTGTGACAGGAGCGTTTCAACGGTGTGTATCTCCTGAGGAAGGTCGTGAAATTTTGCGTGAGATCCACGAAGGAGATTGTGGTCACCACGTCGGTTCAAAGTCTTTAGTGGCAAAAGCTTTTCGTCACGGTTTCTATTGGCTGACTGCTCATGCTGATGCGGAGGATCTGGTCAGGCGGTGTGATGGTTGTCAAAAATTCTCAAGACGCGCTCATGTCCCGGCTCAAGAATTGAGGATGATTCCAATTACTTGGCCGTTTGCAACCTGGGGGCTGGACATGGTTGGGCCTTTCAAAAGGTCCAAGGACAAGAAGACCCACCTTCTGGTGGTGGTGGACAAATTTACAAAGTGGGTAGAGGCAGAGCCCGTTAGCAAGTGTGATGCGGCCACCGCGGTTTGGTTCATCAAAAAAGTGATTTCCCGGTTTGGTTTTCCACACAGTATCATCACAGACAATGGTACCAATTTATCTAAAGGTGCCATAAAATAGTTTTGCGAATGAGAGCACATCCGCCTTGATGTGTCATCAGTGGCGCACCCACAGTCCAATGGTCAAGCAGAAAGAGCTAATCAGGAGATCTTGAGAGGCATTAAACCCAGGCTTATGGTTCCTTTGCAGCGGACGCCGGGTTGTTGGGTCGAAGAGTTACCCTCTGTGTTATGGAGCATCAACACCACGCCTAACAGGTCAACTGGGTATACGCCGTTCTTCATGGTTTATGGGGCAGAGGCAGTTCTTCCTAGTGACATCCGTCACGATTCACCTCGTGTGGCGGCTTACGTTGAAGCAGACAACGAAAGTTCTAGACAGGACGCTTTGGACCGGCTAGATGAAGAGCAAGACATAGCAGCTGCCCGCTCAGCGATCTACCAACAGGATCTTTGTCGCTATCACATTCGTCGGATCAGGACCAAAACCTTTCAAGAGGGAGATTTGGTGCTTCGACTTATTCAAGATCAAACTGAGATGCATAAATTGTCTCCACCTTGGGAAGGGCCTTTCGTGGTCAGCAAGAATCTACACAATGGTTCATACTACCTGATAGATGTTCGAGAGCACAAAGACTCACGCAAGTCAGGACAAGAGACCGACAGACCGTGGAATATAGCTCATCTTCGGCCTTACTATACTTGAGCCATGGGCTCTGCTTATGTACATATCATGACTATGTATATATTATAATAAACCGGATCCTTAGCTAAAGCGGGGTATCTGTTCTTTTATATCATGTGTGGTTACACGGGTTGTCTTTAAGCAACATCCGGTTTACCCCTTGCAAGTCTTAACAAGATCACTTGAGGCTTCCTGTTCAAACATAGGTTGTGTTCGAACCAAAGAGAACATAGCTATCCTTATGAGGTCATTTGGGGGCTCGGTCATGTTTGAACCGATGCAATACCTCTTGGCCGGCGAAAGCCACCAGAGTCATTTGGGGGCTCGGTCATGTTTGAACCGATGCAATACCTCTTGGCCGGCGAAAGCCACCAGAGTCATTTGGGTGCTCGGTCGTGTCCGAACCGATGCAATACCTCTTGGCCGGCGAAAGCCACCAGAATCATTTGGGGACACGGTCACGTCTGAACCGGTCACGCCTCTTGGTCAGCCTACGGGCCTTAGAGTCATTTGGGGGCTTGGTCGAACCCGAACCATAGCAATGCCACTTGGCCGGCATAATGCCACGCGTCATTTTGGGGTCCTGGCTGACTGGCACCATCGCTACACCTTCAGGGGGCTTGGTTGCGTCTGACCATGGTAATTCCGTCTGACCAAGCTCAATAGAGCTCTTCTTTTGCAAAAGGTTTTTGTCACCGTATTTTGCTCTCTTTCCTTTTTTAAGAGTTGATAGTTTATTGCTTTTCTCTTAAACTGACAATATTCTGCACCGGTTCAACATAGCCAATTTGGCGGAACACCACCCTCTTTTTCAAAAACCTGAGATTGTTGGCTCGGTTTGAGTTTTTCTGCTAAATATCCTTTTTCGAGCAACAAAAGGTTGCTATCATTAAAGGACGGTTTACATTGTAAACCGGTGTTATATACACAGGGGTTCGATTCTCCCATGACGGTTTAAGAGTTATCAACTCCCGCTTCAACATTGGCTACAAACGCCTATTTCATGCCCATTATATGGCAGGTATTTCGTATCACAAAAGTTTGATCATACTTGCCAGTTTCCTTGCGTATCTATATAAAGATTCACAAACTGGATGATGGTACAACCGCCCTGGTAGTTTAAAATTTTGTGATCATAGGAGATATAAGTTGGCAATAATGATTTTCCAAAGGAGGGTATCAGTACTGATGCGCGAAGGCATCTCATGAAGCAGAAAGTACGGTCTATCCTATTACAAGGCAACATGGTGCCCAAATAAGATGATTGTTTCTTGACAAAGTATCAAAAGGAAACCAGTTAAAACTGCCCTCGGTTCACGCCTGCGTGCCATTCCGGTTTGATGGTTCTGGATCATCCTGCGCCGCTTCAGCTTCCTCCTCCCTACCCAGCAGCTGGAAGTCAACAGTGGTCCAATCGATCCCCATTAATGCTTGAAAGACAGCTTCCTCATGTATTAGTGATGACGGTTCAATATCAGGGGCATAGGTGTGCTTACGGATTGGAGGAATTAAGTTTTCCGCTTCAAGAATTGGCACAGCTACCCGCTTGTTCTGATCATCATACTGGGCTTGATAATGAGACAAGTTTGCCTCTTCTACCAATTGGCAGGCCAGAGGGCACACTGCTCGGTTTATCTTTCTCAATTCTTCTTCATCGAATTCGGAGCCATCCTCCTTTAAGCTAGGATAGCCTTGAGCCGCTTCAACGGGATCAAAATCAGGCACCCATGCTTTGGCCCGGATTAAGGCATTAATGGCTCCGGTTCGAGCAGCAGATCTTTTTAACTCTTCAATCCGAGCAGGGAGCATCGACAACCTCTTCAGTGTGTCCTGGATCAATGTGGGCGCCGCATTGTTGTGTGAAGCAGTGGTGATAATCCGCTGTGCGCTCGTATACAGCTGCTCGACTAAAGTATAGACCGCTTTCAGCTTCATACGCACATCTGATCCCAAGTGATTGATGCGAGTGCCTGTAATACGATCAGCAGGTCATAAACCGAGCTGTTTTATAGAAGAATCAAGGTCATTGCACAAGTCACAGGAGGCTTACCAAAGATGGCTGCAGTCATTGCGTGCACCTATCGCTTCACGCTGGTCAATTCATCCGTTACCGGTTTAAGGGCAGCTTCTGCGTTTTCAATCTTCTTGGTTAAAGCGGCCTTTTCTGTGGCCTAGTCAGCCCGCTCCTTCTTAAAACCTTCCTTCAATTGTTCCATGCTGCCTAAAGCGCTGGTTAGTTCCTCCTTGGCTTTGGAAGTTTCTACTTGCTGGGACTTCACATTCTCTTGAAGATCAGCGATTTGGCTCTCTTTGACCTTTAGTTCAGCCTGCAGTCCGACAAGTTATACGGTTTAAAACAAAGGAAGTACCAAGCACATAACAAGTTAGGTACTTTGTACTTGGGGGCTAATGCTTATTTGATCTCAAGTTATCAGTTAATTATCAAAGTCCCAAGCTCAATACAAATATTCAACTTGGCACTTGGGGGCTAATGGCTATTTGCTCTAATGATATTTCGGATGCTACGGTATGATGATTACAAGTGTCGATTCAATTATGATAAAGTTAAACCGACCCTTGGGGGCTACGGTGGTAAGAAGCAGGAGTGAGGGCATGGAAGTTACCTCGAATTTGTCTTTCATCATCTTCACAAGATTGGCTTCATAGTCACGGCTAGTATATAGCCGGTTTAAATAGCCAGAATGAATGTCTTGAGCACCAAGAGCGGAGTACGTTGCCAGATCAACATCCCATTTACCTTTACTTAAAGCAGAAATTTCTTCTTTAGCAGTGTGCTTGGCCAAAGCGATGGGATTTCCCGGTTCAGTATGACCTATGCCAGTAATCATAACTTCGTCATCTTTGTGGTCGCCGGTCTGGACTGGTACGGTCGGTTTTTCGGCAGGATTTGAGGAACTAATGGTTCTCTCAGCACGAATCGGACTGGCTGGTTGATCCGTTGGGGCCGAGGGGTTAACAGAGCCTTCTTCAGGAACAACGACTTCATCTTGGACTAATGGGTCATCAATTACATCTTCAGGGATGGTCGCTTCAACGTTCGGGGCAGTGTCCGGTTCAGGAGGAGCGTTTTCTTCTCCTGTTTTATCTTGGCGAGCTTTTTTGCTTGGCCTTGGTTTAGCTCTGAAAGAAGCAGCAAAGTTAAAGACAGCATATGTTGAAGATTACAACAATGGACAACTTGATGAGAAACGCAAGCTTACCCAAGCACGGTTTTGAGCGGAGGCAGCTGAGTACCAGTTGACTCGCCAGAGGATGAGTGCGAGGTGACCTGATAATCGGAGTCAGACGGATTAAGCGGTTGACGAAAACAGCCCGCTTTAGGACAAATATTGACAAGCAAATTAGAGACCTCTGAACGACGTCTCCAAACCGGAATGTTCGGTAAACCGCCGGAGGTAACTACCTGACCGCTGTGTCGGGTTGTACGATGCACCTCGTGCTGACGGGTCTTCATAAGAAAGTTGGGATCCAAGTAAGCAAGAGGATGGGAAAATTTAACTTTGCGGTTCGCCTGACGGATTTTATGGGAAGGCAGAAGGCTTGAATCAGAAGAAATAGTAATTACCTCTGCATCGTCAGCATGGCTCGCTTCGGCATCATCCTGACAAATTGCATCGTCAGTAAACTGCACAAACAATAAACCGAGGGAGTCAAGTTTAGCTTCAAACCCCGGATTACCTACCTCATCATCAGCAGGATCAGAAGAGGCCATGGTTTTCCTCTTGTGAGCAGGCTTTTTGACGACTCTCGTCTTAGGCCGGGTCGATTTCTCCGGTTTATCCGCTTTTCCTTGAGGGAGTTTTTTGCTCCAAAACGGGTCATCACCCTGCGTCAACAGATATTAGAATCAATCATACGCACACAAGATAACATCAGACTTAATGAGAAGAAATTTTGATTTACCGCTGGTGGTTTATTGATGGCGCAGAAGGGAAGAAGGCCAGTTCGTGCACAGACGCGTTCCGGTTCATTTAGAATCTTCTTTACGGCTTCGGTGACCTCTTCATCCGTAAGCTGGATGTTTACATGACGTAACGGATCATCAACACTGCCTGTGTATTCGCACATCAAACCTGAGCGTTGACTGAGTGGCAGTATACTCCAAGATATCCAGCAACGAGCGAGGTCGACTCCTGTTAAACCGTTGGCCATGAAGGCTCTGAGTTTGGACAGTTGGGGAGCGTAGTTACTCCTCTCTTTAGCAGTCAACCTCTGAGGAAAGGGGTGAGTGTTGCTGAGCCGTTCTGGACGAAAACCGGGCAGGATATTCTCATTCTCTAGGGAGGTGTCTTTACAGTAAAACCAGGAGTTATTCCACTCTTGGGGGTGGCTATGTAGTTTCGCATGAGGGTAAGTGACCTCTTTCCTCTTCTGGATTGACACGCCACCCAGTTCCATGTTGGAGCCATCCGTAAATTCTGTGCGGCGGTTTAAGTGAAAGCAATCTCGGAACAACTCAACTGTAGGTTCCTCTTGAAAGAACACCTCACAGAGCACTTGAAAGTGGCATATGTTAGTGACAGAATTGGGGCCAATATCTTGTGGATGGAGTTGGAAATTAGCCAAAACGTCGCGGTAAAATTTTGAACCGGGCGGGTTGAAACCGCGGGCTAAGTGATCCGCGAACACAATGACTTCTCCGTCTCGGGGTGTAGGGGGGCACTCTTTGCCTGGCACCCTCCAATGAATCGCGTTTTTGCTGCTCAAAGCACCGGTCAGGACCAGATTATTCAGTTGAGTTTCCGTGACCCGGGAAGGAGCCCAGTTGCACTCATACACTTGCTTAGCCATGGGGAAGTCTACAAAATGAAAATGATTCCGGTTCAGGACTTATGCTCTGCACAGATTTTTTTCATATTGATGCTATCAATGCTAAACCGGAAGAAATCAATTACAATCTGACATTGGTAAAGCGGTGCGGTCTATCAAAGGATTACTGGCGGTTCAGCAAGGGGACTAATGGTATGTACCGATTTGGTAATCTTCGACAACAAGGTTAAACCGCTGGATCTAAGACCGTGGAACAGTTGGAAATGCAAAGGAGCAGGTGTGCGGAAACAGGTTTCACATTGTCTCAGTATGATATTGGATCTGAGGCGATCCCATAGAAGGGGTAAAAACTCATGAGCTTTTGAAGATTGTGCAAGAACAGCAAGGTCAAACTGTGGATCAGATCTACGATCTAAGTATATTACCCTAAAAACAGAGGCAGAAAACTGCTACTGAACGGAGCAAAAGTCGTGGGTCATCTGAAGGTATATCCCAGTTTAAATGCGAAGAACGTGAGGAACACGAAGAATGCGAAGAACACGAGGAACGGGAAGAACACAGTAAACCCTAGAGGCGGGTCTGAGTTGAGAAAGTGGGGATCTCACCGTAGCTCCGAGGGGTGCGGAAGAACGCCGCAGTTTCTCTGGTCCAGTCAGGTTGATGCAGCGGCCCGAGGTGATGCGGAGGTCAGCGACAGCGGCGGAGCTTCGAGGCTGGCGGCGCAGAGAAGACGAAGAGGAAAGGAATGAAGGGGAGAAAGAAATGACCTTTCACCCCTATTTATAAGGCAAGGCACGTGTGTCGGGCGCACGAATCCAGGAGCCACAGGTTTCGGAAGCAGAACTGTCGCCTTGATGATTGCGAGTTGGTTAAACAAAGAAGGCACCATAAAAGCTAGCTTCGTGATGATGTCATGCCGGTTTACGACCACTAGAGAAAATGACGACATATCGGTTTAGCAATGAAGGGAAGATGCCGAATATGAAGGTTTATGCTAAGGGTTGACATGAGATCATTCAAATCAACCTGGGGCCTAATGTTGGGGATATTACTACTGGGCCTAAACCGGCCGTCTGGGCCGGGTCAATTTCATCAGTAGCTCAAGAATGTTAAAGCCCAGGAGGCTATGTAAAGGCCCGAGGCCATAGTCGGTTTAACATCTGTAGCCGTAAACCGTCCTGTGTACAACTTGTATTGTTAGTTAGGAATAAGCAAGAGACCAACCCGGGTACGAGTATAAACCGGAGATTGGGACTCTATGAACCGACGGGCGTCACCCGTGTATATAAGGGGACGACCCGATATCGGTTCAGGGGGGAACGAACAACTCGAGGCCTAGGAGAAGCGATTGCTCCCTAGTCGTCGAGACTTCATCAATTCCAACACCAACTAGACGTAGGCTTTTACCTTCATCGAAGGGGCTGAACTAGTATAATTCTCTGTGTCTGTGTGTCTGCTTTAACCCCTTCGAGTTAACCCGTTGCGATGGCTCCACGACTAAGTCCTTTGGATAGGACATCTGCCGTGACAAACCCACGACAAAATGCATGATGAAATATGGTGCCTGATGCAATTCAGCATGCGTGCGATAACATTAATGAGGAATAAGCATGCAGAATAGTGCATCAAAAGTATCAGAGCTCAAGCATGTATCGAAGTATCAGAGCACTGAGCACCATAAGGTTTAAGATTACAACTCGATCCAATAAAAGTTTTGGAAGAACGAGAGTTGCAACTTAAAAATATGCCCTTATTGTAGACCCGCTTGAAGACTAACTCAGATTTCTCCCCCTTTGTCATCAAATGACCAAAAGGATCGAAACTGAGGACTAACGCCCCTGAAGATATTCAAGTTGATGGAGGAGCGCCAGTGTTGTTGTTGGGGTCGGTTGTTGAAGTAGGGCCTGCTGCAGTGTCGTCCAAGTCTTCATTTTCATCAGTGTCGCGCGATGAAGAATAGGAACTGGCCACCAGAGAAGGAACCTTGACCTTCTTGAATTTTTTCGGCGGAGGTGCCGACCAGGCAAATTCTTCTTTGAGGCCCATGTTCTCCAAATCTTCAGCACTATATACTTGAGACAGAACAGCCCAGGTGCGGTTGAGGGTTTCATGAAGGTAGTAATGGTTTTTCTTCACTGCATTATATGTGGCAGTCATGTTGTGAAGAATTGAACCAAACTGACGCTTGACCCATTTGTGATTGCGATCAACCTTTTGATGAAGACTGAGGAGTAACTCACGATCAGTCATCACCCTGGGTGCTGTGGCTTGAGGATTTGTCTTGGCAGTATTAGCAGCAGAGTCATGTGTGGCAGAGTCATCATTGGTGGAATAAGAAGCAGCCTTGCGGAATTGACCATCCAATGGACGAATGCCTTCATCTATCACAGCAGTGGCCTTGCCCTTTTCATCAGCTGAGGAAAATGTCCTTTTGAGGACTTCAATAGGAGGCAAGTAGCTGCAGTGATTGAGAGTTTCAGCCTTGTAGTTGAGTGAAGACCTTGTCCTGATGAATCTCATAATCCAAGGTGCATAAGGCTTCAGCTCAAATGGTGACATAGCAATGTTGACCAGAGTCCTCATGAAGAAATCATGGAAGTTTATGGGAACGCCATGTATGATATTGAAAAGCATATTCTTCATGATGCCAACAATTTCTTCATCTGAAGAATCGTGTCCTTTGATGGGACTTATTGTCTTCGTCAGAATGCGATAGACAGTCCTAGGCACATACAGCAATTCCTTGACGAGGAATTTGGTACGAGGTGATTGCCCTGGCTTCAGAGGCTTCATGAGCACTTGCATATAGTGGTTTGACAGTTCAGGTTCATCATACATGCAACGCGCATCTTCAGTGGGTGGACTAAGAGAAAGGCAGTGAAGCAATTCAGTTGCTGGGGCCTTGTAATGTGTATTTTCAGTCATCCAGTCCAGAACCCATGAATTGACATCTTCAGAGTTGCCAGTGATGTGCAGTGTAGCATAGAACTGAAGAATAAGTTCTTCATTCCAATCGCATATATCTGTGCAGAAGTTGAGTAGCCCAGCGTCGTGAAGAACACTGAGGACTGGCGTAAAGCACGGCATAGATTCCATATCCACGTGAGGAATATGTGCATGGTCGAAGACTTTGTCTTTGTTGTAAAGTACTGAGGAATAGAAGTTTGCTTGGCTGGCAGTCCAGAAACGCCTCTTCCTTATGCGAGCAGAGTCATAAGGATTGTATTCAGTGAAGAATACGTGCTCGCCATAGAAGTCTTCAGCCTTGAATTTCTGTTTGCGTGAGAATGGATCCTTTGGCCTTGGCAGAGGAGTGTCAGTGAGTTGCATCACGACCTCAGGAATCACAAGCTCAGGTTCTTCAGGCTGAGGAATTTGAAGATTTTCCTCAGGTGCAGTCACCTTGTCTGTTTCAGCAGCAGTTTCTTCAGCACTAGTGGCTGGAATTTCTTCATTCACAGAAGTAGTGGGATGAGTTGCATCAGAGCCCAATTTTACGGTTGGTGAAGGAGAGTGAGGAATTTGCTGCAGGGGAGTGAAGAGTGGGGAATTGGGATGCTGACTTCCCCAAAAGTCGTCATTCATTACTGGAGTTGTGTTTCCAATATCCACATCTTCATCATCAATTTCTTCAACACTAGCCTCTTCAGCATCAAACGGAGGCATTGGTGATGAGACTATCGGGGTTGAAGGGATTGTATCCACTTCAATTTCTTCATCAATCTGCTCTGAGGAAGCAGCAGACTGAGTTTCTTCATCTGATCCACTTGGTATCTCATAATCTTCACCAGAAGGAACAAGGTCCTTTGATGGCATGGAGGAGATAGGAACAGCATCAATTGGATTGGCAAATGAGCTGGTCATGGGCTTCATCTTCTTTGGGACTGAAGATTCTGAAGCACTTGATGCTTTCCTTTTCTTCACTACAGCTCGCTCTGCAGCCTTGGTTTTCTTCACATCTAAAGCAGAGGGAAGAACTGGAGTTGGAGTTGGTGCAGGTGGAGCTGAGGAATCTGGTTCGTTTTCTTCAGGCACAACTGATGCAGTTGCCCTGGTCTCTTCATTTTCTTCAGGCGCACCACTAGTGGATGCCCTGGCAATTTCATCAACGGCTGGAGCAGAGTCATCAGCCTTGGAACTAGCATTTTCTTCAGCAGCTTGAACTTCATCAACGGTGCTGGCATGTTCTTCAGTTTGCTGAACAGATGCTTCAGCTTGAGGAATTTGTTGCTTTGAGGCAGTACCCTTGGTGAAGGTATCAGTCAGTCTCACAAATCCGACCTTGGCTCCTTGCCAATCAGCATAGTACGAGTCAAAGTTGTCGCCGAGGGCTTTGATCTCAGCCTGCATTTTGACAAGTTCCTCAGGCTTCATTTTGAGAACATTTTTCTTCAGCAGCTTCTCTTTGTGGTACTGGGATTTCTTGATCTCTCTGGCCCTATCATATTTCCACTTCTCCTGTTGGATGAAGTGAGTCAGCATGTGACTTTGGCCAGGTGTCAGCTTGAAATTAGGCATAGGAGTGTTGGGATCCTTGTGCCATAGATCAATATAGTCTAGGATCGCCTTTGGATCCAAAAGCAGGGGCACAGGTGTGCCTTTGGCTTTAGCATCCCTTTCTTGGCGGTCTCTGATGATTTCAGCGAGTTCTTCTTCATCAGCTTCATCATCATCAGAGGGCATAGTGAAGACCACTTGCTTCTTTGGACTTGGGCGAGTTCCGCGTCCAGCGGTAGCCTTTTTCTTCAGTAACGAGGGTCCAGCTGAGGATTTTGGTGCAGCTGAGGAACTAGCTGAGACACCAGAGGCAATAGAGATGCCAGTTGTCCTTTGGCATGAGGCCAGATGCACAGGAGCTGAGGACTTTGTGGAAGCAGGAGCAGCATGAGGAATTTGCTTTGAAGATTTTGAAGATTCTGGCCGTGAGGGCGCAGCTGAGGAACTTGGCCGTGAGGGCATTCAAGGTGAAGCACTTGGCTTACGAGCAGGCTTCTTCATCATTGATTTCCTCGGCTTGGCAGAAGTCTTAGTGGCAGCAGCAGCAGCAGATTCTTCATTGAATTTCCTCACTGCTTCTTTTGCTTGCTTTTGCAGTTTACGCTGGCGCTTGGCCCATTCTTGAGGAAATTCCTCACCTCTTCTGATGCTAGAGGGATCAGCCACTTGGCCAGGTGCCAATGGAGGGCGTTGACATGGAGGGTTTATGGCGAATTTCGTCATGTACTTAGGAGTAACATATCTGTACTCCCTCCATTCTCTTGACCATCTCCTTTCAATCTTCTGTATGCGCACCTTGCGATGATTTCTATCTTCTTCAGGAGGTGTGCAGTACCCAGCATAAATGTCCTCAGGGATTTCAAATGCAGTCATGACCTCTGGTCTCTTTCCTCCTTTCTGCGGCCTTTTACCTTCAGCCATTTTCTTCAGATGAGGAATTTGAACAATGGAATTCTCTGAAGAAGTATGCAACTTTTCTTCGAGGAACGCTGCAAATGAGTTAAGTTGATGAGAACCTAAGGATTCAGCAGCGGACATGTGTACCTATGAATAGAGTATAGTTGCGAGGAATTTGAAGAGGTCATATGCATTCTCAGAGGGTTTTTCATAAAGAACAAGTTTTGAGGAGTTTGACCAGATTCGTCTTGAGGAATTTCACTAAGATCCATATATATCTTAGGTTCCAGAGTTGTATAGATTGAGAATCCACACAATTGAGGAATCTTGAAGAAATTTAGACTTAGGGAAATGAATCAAGAACAGAGAATAAGTGAGGTGTTTTGTGTGTGAGGATTTGAAGAATGAAAACACCTTTGAAGATTTTGTAGAAAAACTTCGAATCAAAGAGGGTAGTAAAAATAGCTTTTAATTACCCTGAATGAAGAACACGACGAACTGTGAGTTGGAACAGTGAAGTTCGTCAATGCAGATCTTCCACGCCCTAACTTGGCGGAGGAAGACGTCTACGGCGGCGGCGGAGGTGAAGATTTCCGCTGTCGGCGCGAGTACGTCGGCGATGAGGTCGAGGCAGTGAAGCTTTTCTTCACCGGCGATGATGGAGTAGCGACGGCGCTAGGGTTTGGAGAGCTCGAGCGAGGTAAAGGAAGTGAGGATGGCAACGGAGGGGTATTTATAGCCGCAGTGAAAAACTGCTCGTCCGAAGATTTAGGACTAACATGCCCCTGGCCGTTCTCCTTCACTTGACATGTGTCACCCACGTACTGTGTAGTGGAGATCGTGTAAGATTGTGGGTGAGTAAAATAATCCATCATGGGAAGTGGAACGGATTGCGCGGCAAAACCGAAGGTTTGGTTAAGATTAGTTTTAACGTTCCGTTCGCAATTTCTTCAGCTGACAAGGACACAGTGAAGAATTTGAACGAGTTTCAAATAGAACGCACATGAAGAATTTGTGAATAGACTGGAATGAGTATAGCATAGAGGGGAAGGGTCCGATCACATTCACTTAGCAGAGAAAAAGAATTCCAACTTGAAGAAATAGCTATAAGTGAATGCTGTAGAGGACATAAACTCATATATATATATATATAAATATATATATATATATATATATATATATATATATATATATATATATATATATATATATATAGCAAATGAAGAAAAACGACGGCACAAGTGAAGACTTTGTAAAGTTTGAAGAATTTGAAAAACTGAAGAATTTCAAAAGTTGAGAACAAACTCAAATTGAAGATTTTCAACTTTTGTGGTGGCGTGACCCACCGTATAAGAATGATGATTTCAGACACCGCGTACAATTGTCGTAGGGTTCTGAGAATCAAATTCTTCATTAATTTCTTCACACTTAGAGTGTTATTCTTCATTGATTGAAGAAAAACGTTTCTTCATGTGTTGCACATCTAAGTCGTCAATTATGCATAAGTGTTAGGATGAGTGCATTTTCAAAGTACATTCGAAGATTCTAAGATATTTAGCTCACACCGCAACTTGCTAAATCTCTTCTCATCCAAGGGCTTAGTGAAGATATCGGCTAGCTGTTCTTTAGTCTTCACATGCTCAATAGAAATGTCGCCCTTCAACACATGATCACGAAGAAAATGATGACGAATCTGAATGTGCTTTGTCTTCGAGTGCTGAACTGGGTTGTGAGCAATCTTGATGGCACTCTCATTGTCACAGAGGAGAGGCACATTCTTCATGTTGACTCCATAGTCCTTGAGTGTTTGCTTCATCCATAGTAGTTGAGCACAGCAAGAACCTGCAGCAATGTACTCAGCTTCAGCAGTAGACAGTGATACGCAGTTCTGTTTCTTCGAGGACCAACAGACCAAGGATCGTCCGAGGAAATGACAAGTACCAGATGTTGACTTGCGATCCACACGGTCACCAGCATAGTCAGAATCAGAATATCCAATGAGGTCAAAGTCTGAGCCCTTGGGGTACCATAATCCTAGTGTTGGTGTGTGAGCTAGATATCGAAGAATATGCTTCACAGCCGTATGGTGTGATTCCTTCGGTGCAGCTTGAAATCGTGCACACATGCAAACACTAAGCATTATATCTGGCCTAGATGCACATAAGTACAATAAGGAGCCAATCATGGAGCGGTATACCTTGTGATCGAGGTCAGTACCATTTTCATCAGTGCATAGATGACCATTTGTGGGCATAGGAATTTTGAGACCTTTGCAATCTTGCATGCCGAATTTCTTCAGGACATCCTTGAGGTATTTCTCCTGAGATATGAATATCCCATTGTGCTGTTGACGAATTTGTAGACCTAAGAAGAATTTCAATTCTCCCATCATAGACATTTGATATTCTTCACTCATCATATAGGCAAATTCATCACTATAACGTTGGTCAGTACAACCAAAGATGATATCATCAACATATATTTGGCACGCAAACAGTTCACCATTATATGATTTAGTAAAAAGAGTGGGATCGAGTGAACCGGGTGTGAAGCCTTTCTTCATGAAGAATTCCTTCAATGTGTCATACCACGCCCGTGGGGCCTGCTTGAGGCCATAGAGGGCCTTGTTAAGTCTGAAGACTTTGTCAGGATGTTTTGGATCTTCAAAACCTGGTGGTTGAGCAACATATACTTCTTCCTCAATCTTACCATTGAGGAATGCACTTTTCACATCCATTTGGTATAAGATGATATCATGATGGTTAGCATAAGCAAGTAATATGCGAATAGCTTCAAGTCTAGCAACAGGTGCAAAAGTTTCATCGAAATCAATTCCTTCAACCTGTGTGTAGCCTTGAGCTACTAGTCGTGCCTTATTCCTCACCACAACACCATTTTCATCTTGCTTGTTGCGGTAGATCCACTTTGTACCAATGATGTTATGCTTGCGAGGATCGGGACGATTGACCAGTTCCCATACGTTGTTGAGCTTGAACAGATGTAATTCTTCTTGCATGGCCTGAATCCACTCAGGCTCCAGAAATGCTTCATCTACCTTAGTGGGCTCTGTGATAGAGACAAAAGCAAAGTGCCCACAAAAGTTAGATAGATGTGAAGCTTTTGAGCGTGTGAGAGGACCTGGTGCTCTAATGTCATCGATGATCTTCTCCACTTGCACTTCTTTTGCAATGCGAGGGTGAGTTGGTTGCCGTTGAGGAATTTGGTCAGAATTTTCTTCAGCATCAATTTCCTCAGCATTTTCTTCAGGTGCATCAGTTTGATGTTCTTCACATTCTGGAACGAATTCTTCAGCAGATTCTTCAGTAGGAATGATATCTTCAGTAGCCTTGTGGTTGATCGATTCCTCAGGTGCTAGTTCATCTAGCACAGAAGGTAGGTGCTCTCTTTGCGAGCCATTAGTTTCATCGAACCGCACATCTACAGTTTCAACAATCTTGTGAAGAACATTGTTGAAGACTATTGGGTTTCTTGTCAGTGAGGAGTTCATAGGCAGTCTTCTTGAAGAATTTGTGAAGATATACTCTGTTGATGATATGGCACGCAGTATCAATTGCATCAACCCAGAAACGACGAGGGGTTTTGTACTCATCGAGCATAGTGCTAGCCATTTCAGCAAGAGTCCTGTTCTTGCGCTCCACGACGCCATTCTGTTGAGGAGTATAAGGAGCAGATAATTCATGAGTAATACCAAGTTCATCAAGATAGTCATCGAGACCCGAATTCTTGAACTCAGTGCCATTGTCACTTTTGATGTGCTTGATCTTCACACCAAAGTTAGTTGAAGCCCTCGAGGAAAATCGTTTGAAGACTTCCTGCACTTCAGTTTTGTAAGAGACAAGGTGCACCCATGTGTAACGAGAGTAATCATCAACAATAACAAAACCATATTGAGATGCTTCATAAGAGATAGAGGAATAATGGTTAGGACCGAAGAGATCCATGTGAAGCAATTCAAATGGACGAGTAGTGGTCATGATAGTCTTCGCTGGATGCTTGGCCTTGGTCATCTTTCCAGCTTCACAGGCACCGCATAAGTGATCCTTGAGGAATTTGACATTCTCAATGCCAATGACATGCTTCTTCTTCGCAAGCGTGTGCAGATTCCTCATGCCTGCATGACCAAGTCGTCGATGCCATAGCCATCCTTCTGAAGCTTTTGCAAGTAGGCACACAGCAGGTTGTGAATCTGCAGAGAAATCAACAATATACAAGTCTCCTCTCCTAAAGCCTTCGAAGACTTTGGATTTGTCAGATTCCATAATCACAACACAAGATACTTGCCGAAGACAACAACCATATCAAGATCACAAAGCATTGAGACAGACATAAGATTGTATCCTAAGGACTCAACAAGCATGACTTTGTCCATGTGTCGATCCTTTGTGGTAGCAACCTTACCTAGACCCAATACCTGACTTTTTCTTTTATCAGCGAAGATGATATGCTTCATGTGTGATGCTGATAAGGGAGCATCCATCAACAGATTCTTGTCACCGGTCATGTGATTTGTACATCCACTATCAAGTACCCATTCAGTGGCTTTGGGTTGATCATCCTGCAGATGAATTAGTGCAACTTACGAACCTCATATACTTCAGTAGTGAAGAATATGATATCACAATTCATGAGATCAATTTCATCAAGCAGTAGAACCGATAAAACAGAGGGAGGACATGTGAAATGAAAGTTCATTTCATCATGGTTAGCCTGCGTCCTTTCAGGCATTTTTGTCAGGTCCCCAGCAAATTCTTCAAACGTTACAGCACGTCTGGAGACCTGACCCTGCAGAAGGGATTAGTTCTTTTTCTTCACCACCCACATCTGAAGGGGTGGCAAAGAGTTCATCACTCTGCGAGCTCCATATGCGAATGGTGGCAAAGCAGCCAAACCATTTCGTTTCACATAAGAGGGGTTAGGGTAAGCATATGAATAAGCAGAGAAATTCTTCGAGGACTTATGAACATAATAATTTGAAGAATAATGCTCATATTCATAGCCCTTGGCTCTTCCCTGCGAAACAGAATTGTTAGCACGATGATGTTCATATGAGGTTTTTGATCCATTTGAGGAATTTGATCCTCTTGAGGAATTTGGTCTGTATGAAGACTTGGGTCCATATGAAGAATTTGGTCCATATGAAGAATTGGATCTGGGGTTCCTTTTCTTCACAGGTGGTGTCATGAGGACATTCACCTGAAGACTTTCAAGGCAGCTTTTGGGAACCCATATTTTCTTCATAGGGGAACCGTTCCTGCAGTTAGTGCCAACATATCTAGCAAATACTTCACCATTCTGATTTTTGAACAGTTTATAGTTGGAGTCAAATGACTCATCAGAAGAATGAGAAGATTCACATGTATAGCCAGATAAATCAGATGGATCAACTGGAGGTCCCTTTGCAGCAACCCATGAGGTTTTGGGGTACTGCTCAGGCTTCCAATAAGTACCATCCGCATTGAGTTTCCTCTCAAAGGCAATACCCTCTTTCCTAGGGTTCCTGTTGAGGATCTGCTTTTTAAGCACATCACAAAGAGCCTGATGCCCTTTGAGGCTTTTGTACATGCCTGTCATGTACAATTCCTTCAGCCCTGCATCGTCAGTGATACTAGCAATGTCCTCAGATGAGGAATTAGTGATAGCAGAGACAGGTGAAGAATTTGTAACATTTGAAGCATTTGAACATTCAGGTGAAGAATTAGCAGATTCTCGTTCAATGCATTTTAAACATGGAGGAATAAATTCTTCCTGAGCAGCGCTGATTTGTTGAGCAAGTAATGAATCGCGCTCCTTCTGAAGATCCTCATAACTTTCTCTTAGCTTCTCAAGATCTTGCTTCTTTTGAAGATATTCATAAGAAAGCTTCTCATGATCAGATAAGAGAGTGTTATGATGATTTTGAAGGTTGTCAAGCTTAGTCTGAAGTCTCTGAAGATTTTCAGTCAAGGCCTTAGTGCGATCCATTTCTTCACCCAACATATCATCACTTTTGTCTAGCATGTTTTGAACCTTTTCAAAAGCCTTTTGTTGTTGCACATCAATCTTAGCAAGTTTAGAGTAGCTAGGCTTAAGATTTTCATCAGATTCATCATCACTACATTCAGAGGAGGCGTATTTGAGTACCTTGGCACCCTTTGCCATGAAGCAATAGGTGGGAGCGTAGTCATCACTGCCTTCGTCAGCCTTGTTGGTGAGATCACTTTCTTCAGCGTTGAAGATGGATTTGCTGACGAATGTAGTAGCGAGGGCTAGGCTCGCCACACCAGACTCAGAGTCTTCAGATTGTTCCTCTTCCTCATTTTCTTCAGATTCAGCCTCAGAGTCCATTTCCTTGCCAATGAATGCCCGAGCTTTCTTGGAGCTGCTCTTCTTGTGGGACGAAGACTTCGAGGATTTTGATGATGAAGATTTTGAGGATTTCTTCTTTTTCTTCGCATCATCAGAACTGTAATCCTTGTATTTCTTCTTCTTTGATTCCTTTTCCCACTGAGGACAATCTTGAATGTAATGTCCTGGTTTCTTGCACTTGTGACAAAGCCTCTTCTTATAGTCACTGGTTGAGGAATCATTGCTCCTTGAGGATTTTCCAAAACGATCACGTCTTGAGAACTTCTGGAATTTCTTCACAAGTAGCGCCAGATCATGACTTAGTTCTTCAGGATCACCAAGGCTGCTATCAGAGTCTTCATCTTCGGACTCAGATACTACCTTGGCCTTCAGTGCACGTGATCTGCCATAGCTCGAACCATAGAGATCTCTCTTCTCAGCAAGCTGGAACTCATGAGTGTTTGGCCTCTCGTGGATATCAGCGGGGTCAAGTGACTTGTAATCAGCACGCTCTTGAATCATTAGTGCCAGAGTGTCAAATGAGGAATCAAGCGATCTCAGCAATTTTTTCACCACCTCATGGTTGGTGATGTCAGTGGCACCAAGTGCTTGAAGCTCATTTGAGATGTCAGTGAGGCGATCGAAGGTTTGCTGAACATTTTCATTGTCGAGTCTTTTGAAGCGGTTGAAGAGATTGCGAAGAACATCAACTCGAGAATCATGTTGAGTTGAAACTCCTTCATTGACTTTGGACAGCCTATCCCAAATAAGCTTAGCAGTTTCCAAAGCACTCACTCTACCATACTGTCCTTTGCTCAGATGGCCACATATGATATTCTTCGCTTGGGAATCAAGTTGCTTGAATCTCTTCACATCGGTAGCGTTCAGTGAGGGTGAGACGGAGGGAACACCATTTTCCACAACATACCAGAGATCGTTATCAATTGCCTCAAGATGCATGCGCATCTTGTTCTTCCAGTAGGGGTAGTCCGTCCCATCAAAGGTAGGACACCCAGCAGAGACCTTGATCATACCTGCGGTCGACATAACTAAAACTCCAGGCGGTTAAACCAAAATCACACAGAACAAGGGAGTACCTTGCTCTGATACCAATTGAAAGTGCGTTATATCGACTAGAGGGGGTGAATAGGCGATTTTTATGAAATTCTTCACTAAGGAATTTGCTCGTGAGGAAATTCCTTAGCGAAGAAATACTAGCAGCGGAATAAGTACTCAGAAGTAAACATAACAGATTACATGCATGGTCATCATGATGAAATGAAGACAAACACAGAGTACAGACAGCGTAGGCACATGATAACTCTAGATGAAGACAAACAGACTGAAGAAATTGAACTGAGGAATTTGTGAAAGTCTTCAGTCAAAGTCTTCAAACACAGATATGAACAAACAGACAACACAGTAATGAGGAAATGAAGGTGTTGAGGAAATGGAACCAGTAAGCTTGGTGAAGACAATGATTTGGTAGACCAGTTCCAACTGCTGTCTCAGTTGTACGTCTGGTTGGAGCGGCTGAGTATTTAAACTCGAGGACACACAGTCCCGGACACCCAGTCCTGAGCACGCAGCTCGGGACACCAAGTCCTCACCGTATTCTCCTTGAACTAAGGACACACAGTCCTCGTCCAATCACTCGTGGTAAGTCTTCAGGTGACTTCCAAACCTTCACAGACTTGGTCACTCGACGATCCACAATTCCTCTTGGATGCTCTAGACCTTGACGCCTAACCGTTTGGAAGAAGCACAACCTTCAAAGGTAACAAGCGTCGGATCCACGCAGGATCAATTTCTTCAGTGATGCTCAATCACTTTGGGTTTGTAGGTGTTCTAGGTTTGGGTTTGGATTTTCCTCACTTGATGATTTTCGCTCAAAGTCCTCGGAGGATGGGTTGCTCTCAAATGACAAGTGTCAAGTTCACGCGGAGCAGCCAACCAACTAGTGGTTGAAGGGGGCGGCGATTTATAGCCTAGGGAGCAGCCCGACATGATAAGACATAAATGCCCTTCAATGATATGACCGTTAGGTGGACAAGATATTTTAGGACAGCTGGCGCGTGGCACAGCAACGGTCAAAAATTTGGAGTACAAATTCCTCAGGGCTATCATGTTCCTCACCGTGTAGGCAATTCGCACTGGCGAATTCCTAACTCCTCAGTCAGAGCAAAGTCCTCAGTGACCAGAAGAACTGCGTCTCTGTCACTGAAGAAATTGACTGAACTGTATGAGATTTCCAATGGCTTCACTCGAAGGGATTGGTAGGTGTAGGATTTGAGTTGAGCATCACATGGAAATTTTCTCCTTAGTATTTCCTCGACCCCCTTTAACAGTACGGTGTTTCCTATGACTCAAGAAAGAGAAAAATGAAACTACGAAAACAAAATTCTTCACGCTTCACGTTCCTCGAACGAATACCATGTCTTCAAGGTCACACCAATTTCTTCACTTTCAAAGTCTTCAGAAAGTCTTCAGAAAGTCTTCAGAATATCAAAGTCTTCAGTCGAAGAACTTCATTTTAGGGGTCGACTTTTACTGTAAATATCAAACTCCTCATAGACTTATAGACCTGTGTACACTCATAAACACATCAGATGCTTAACCTATAAGTCTTCAATACACCAAAATCACTAAGGGGCACTAGATGCACTTACAGGGAGTGACGAGGAGGACAGCGACGAGGGTAACGGGCGGCGGGATGACGGGTCCGACTAGGTGTCGGGCGCCGCTCCGCGAGGGCACCGGCGACCCCATCATCCGCGTCGCTGGCTCCTGGAGCTTCTCGGGGAGGCTGCGGAAGAGGAAGAGGGCAGGCGGCAAGGCCGTCAACTCGGAGTACGAGGGCACGACGCCCTCGATAGCGTGCTGACATCCTGCCGCCTCGTCTTCAAGCTTTGCTTCCGACGCCGCCATCACCATGCTGCCACGACGTCCTGTTGGTGTCTTCTGGCACCCGTAGTTCATCTAGGCGCCCCTTTTGCCCTTTTCGCCTCCTTGACCTGTCTCCTGAAGATAGGGACAAGAGAGGGATTACGGGCACCTTATCTCTTTTTAGTTTGTAAGCCCTCGGGCCTTAGTTGCGTTTAAAACTTGTAATCCCATTATTCATGTTCTTCATCCTCTTATGAACTGTACCTGAGTGGAATGCTTTTTAATGAAAAGGGGATGCTTGCCGGGTCACTTGTCTCGCGGGTGGAACCCGCGTCAAGGAGCGAATCCTTTATATCTTTTAAGATAGACACTTTCTTTCCCGGCAGCAGGCCCTGCCTTCTTCCCACGTCGCTCGCCCTTTCTCACGCTCTTGGCGGAGGCAGGGAGGAGGCGGGATCAGGCTCCACGCTTCGTCCTTTAGCTGCCGCGACTACGACCTTACCTGGCCCTGGGGACGGGCCCTAGGGCCTAGAGTTAAGGGAGCATGGTGACTTTTAGGAAGAAACGAGGTTTCACATACCTCAATCCATAAGAGGATGCATGATAAGGGATAAAAAACTTATCCGAGATAGAAGCCCCCGGCACTCTGGTTCGCCGTGGGCTAATCCTTGCACTTGCAGCCCCCGGCGTTACTGGCTTGCCGGGATTTCGCAGCCCCCGGCAACACTGGCTTGCCGGGGTTCAGATGTTGGCCCGTCCTCCTCCTCCTTTTCGTCCTCAAGTGGTCCGGCAAGGATATGGTGAGTCCCGCGAACCAGGGAAACGAAATAACGGCAAAGGGACGCACGCTCGACCTCTAAGTTAGGGGTTAGCCACTACTAAGCACTATCAACCCTAACCAAGGACGAGACTCGACTCAGCATGCATGCTAAAACTCAGGGCGCCAGCACTTTATCTTCGCTCAGGGTCTGCGCCTGGCTTTGTACAAAGGATTACATGCAACAGCGGCAAGACTTGTACAAAATGGTGGTTGCCGAACAGGGTCCGACAACCGCGCCTTACGGGTAAAACTTACGAAGATGCTCGATGTTCCAGGAGTTGCTCACTGGAAAGCCATCCTCGGTCTCAAGGTGGACAGCGCCAGGCCTAGTGACTCGTTTCACCCGGTAAGGGCCTTCGCACTTCGGCGTCAACTTGTTGGAATCCTTGGCGGAATGAACGCGCCGAAGAACAAGGTCGCCTTCCTCGAGACTTCTGGCTTTAACTTTGCGGCTTTGGTAGCGGCGCAAAGCTTGCTGGTATCGAGCAGCTCGTACAGCAGCCTGAAGACGGTCCTCCTCAAGGAGCAGCGCGTCATCTTGCCGCAGCTGCTCTTGCTCAAGCTCATTATAAGCGAGCACTCGAGGTGACCCGTATACGAGTTCCGTGGGGATAACTTCCTCTGCTCCATAGACTAGAGCGAAAGGTGTCTGGCCAGTGGCTCGATTTGGCGTCGTCCTGATCGAACAAAAAGAACCACCGGCAGCTCCTCGATCCAGTTTCTTCCGCACTTGTGCAGCCTGTCGAAAGTTCGGGTCTTGAGTCCATGCAGCACTTCAGCATTTGCCCTCTCTGCTTGACCGTTGCTCCTGGGGTGAGCAACAGAAGCGAAGCAGACCTTGGAGCCAAGGTCGTGGACGTACTGCATGAAGTTGCGACTCGTGAATTGCGTACCATTGTCGGTAATGATCCTGTTAGGGATTCCAAAGCGGCAAACAATCGACCTGAAGAACTTGACTGCTGACTGTGCTGTCACCTTCCTCACTGGTTCCACTTCTGGCCACTTTGTGAACTTGTCGATTGCGACGTACAAGTACTCAAAGCCCCCGACTGCTCGGGGGAAAGGGCCGAGGATGTCGAGCCCCCAGACCGAAAATGGCTAGGATAAAGGGATTGTCTGGAGAGCTTGAGCTGGTTGGTGTATCTGCTTGGAACGGAACTGGCACGCTTCACACTTGGTTACTTGTGCAGTTGCATCCTAGAGGGTTGTCGGCCAAAAGAAACCTTGCCGGAACGCTTTGCCGGCAAGTGCTCTGGCGCCAATGTGATGACCACATATGCCTCCATGCACCTCTGCCAACAACTTCTGTCCATCTTCCCGGGGAATACACTTCAATTCCACTCTGTTGAGCCTTCTTCTGTACAGTGCGTTGTCAACGAACTGGTACATACTAGACTGCCGGGCTACTCTTTCCGCTTCTTCTGGCTCTTCGGGAAGTTCTCCTGACTGGAGGAAATGGACGATCTGCTGTGCCCATGCTGGAGCCTGCGGCTCGACAACAAGGACTAAAGGCATATCTGCTGCTGCGGGAACATCCGCTTCTACGGCGAGAACCTGCGGTTCAGCCGGAGCTTGATGATCCCCGGCAAGTTTGCCGGAGCGAAATTTGTCGGGAGCGTCTGCTTCAACGAAACAAACCTTGGGGCTTGTCGGAGCAGACTGCTCCTCAGCACTCTTGGTGTTGATCCTGGGGACCCTCTTGGCGGCGGCTTCGGGAAGCACAACCGGAAGATAGTCACCAGAAATCAACTTTCTCTTCCTGCTCTGTCCAGTTGGTGGCGTCACGGATGGCTGAGTCAGCTTGAGCACAAAGATCCCTGGTTCCACAGGTAACTTAAATGCCGCGCACTTTGATAGGCCATCAGCGATGTCGTTCTGAGCTCTAGGAACATGTTCCATCTGTAGGTCGACAAAGCGCTCTTCCAGCTTCCTCACTTCATCAACGTAAGCTTCCATCAACGGACTCTGATAATCCTTGTTTACTTGGCGGACGACAAGCTGCGAGTCACCCCTGACAATGAGCTGCTTGATCCCAAGGTCTGCCGCGATCCTGAGACCGGCGAGCAATCCTTCATACTCTGCAGTATTGTTTGTTGCTTGCTCCTTGGGAAAGTGCATCTGGACCACGTACTTGAGGTGCTCTCCGGTGGGTGCGACAAGCAGCACACCAGCACCGGCGCCTTGTAGCGAGAACGCGCCATCAAAGTACATCAGCCACTCTTTGTTTGCTTCCTTGACGGGGATGCTCGTCTCTGGGGTTTCTTCATCAGGTGTTGGCGTTCATTCTGCTATGAATTCTGCCAATGCTCTGCTTTGAATAGTTGAAGTGCTCTCAAACTTGAGGCCAAAGCTCGACAGTTCCAATGCCCACTCAACAATCATGCTTGTTGCCTCTGGATTCTGCAGTATCCTCTTCAGCGGAAAGCGAGTGACAACTGTGATCTCATGTGCTTGGAAGTAATGGCGCAGCTTTCTCGAGGCCGTAAGAAGGCCGAAAAGCAACTTCTGCACACCAGAGTACCTCGACCTAGCCCCCTGCAAAAGGGAACTTACAAAGTAGACTGGGCGCTGCAGCATTTTCTTCTGTATCCCTTCGCACATCTGTGCAGATCTATCTTCGTCGGGACCAGAGCTCGTCGGGGAAGCCCCTTGCTTGTCGCTGGATGTGCTTGCCGCGGTTGCTGGCTCATCATATGCCTCTCTCTCCACTACCAACGCAACACTAACCACTTGATTGGTTGCCGCCAAATATAGCAGCAACTTCTCTTGTGGTTTAGGTGCGACAAGTATCGGAGTGGAGGACAGGTATCTCTTCAAGTCCTGCAGCGCAGCCTCCGCTTCCGGAGTCCATTTCATTGGACCTGCCTTTTTCAAGATTTTGAAAAACGGCAGGGCGTGCTCAGCAGACTTAGAGATAAACCTGCTGAGAGCCGCCACGCAGCCGGCAAGTTTTCGTACATCCTTGACGCGCTTCGGTGCTTCGATCTGCTCAATGGCCTTGATCTTGTCGGGATTGGCTTCAATCCCCCGCTGGGACACAAAGAACCCGAGAAGCTTGTCGGAAGGGACTCCAAACACGCACTTCTCGGGGTTGAGATTGAGGCTGATCTTACGTAGATTTGCAAAAGTTTCTTCTAGATCTTGAATCAGAGTTGACTTGTCCCTGCTTTTGACCACTATATCATCCATATAGGCTTCCACATTTCTGTGTATTTGCGGCTCAAAAGCAGTATGGACGACCCTTGCAAATGTTGAACCAGCATTCTTTAAACCGAAAGGCATCCGTACAAAACAGTACGTGCCACATGGAGTGATGAACGCGTTTTTCTCCTCATCCTCTTCTGCCATGAAGATCTGATGGTATCCTGAGTATGCGTCAAGAAACGAAAGCAAGTCGCATCCGGCTGTGGAGTCGACAATCTGGTCAATGCGCGGCAAGGGAAATGGGTCCTTGGGACAAGCTTTGTTGACATCGGTGAAGTCGATGCAAAGTCTCCATTTCCCGTTCGCCTTGCGCACGACTCCAGGATTAGCCAACCACGTAGGATGGAGCACTCCTCTGACGAGGCCTGCTGCTTCCAACTTCTTGATCTCTTTGGCAATGAACTCTTGGCGCTCCACCGCTTGTTTCCTGATTCTCTGCTTGACGGGTCGCGCGTGAGGACAGACGGTGAGGTGGTGCTCGATTACTTTCCTGGGAACGCTGGGGATGTCACGCGGTTGCCACGCAAACACGTCGACATTCGCCCGCAGGAAAGCAACGAGCGCGCTTTCCTATTTAGGGTCGAGAGTGGCACTGATGGTGAAGGTACCACCAGTGCCGTCCTCCTTGGCGGACACCTTCTTGGTTGCTGGCGGAGCTGCCATTGTCTTCTTACACTTGCCGGTGGAGCTCGATGGTGCGTCCTCGACGGTAGCGCAGCACTCCGAAGAGGTGCGCTTGCCGGAGTGGGCATCAGAGCTCTTGCCGGACTGGGTCTTCTTCTTCCCCCCGGGAGCTTCAGCGGCAAGTGTCTCGCGATCTGCGGCGGTTGCTGCTTCCCGGTAGATCTTGTCGACACAGATGAGAGCGTCTTTTTTGTCGCCATGTACAGAGATGACACTTATCGGGCCTGGCATCTTCAGCATGTTGTACGCGTAGTGAGAGGCCGCCATGAACTTGGCGAGCGCTGGACGGTCGAGAATTCCATTGTAAGGCAATGGAAAATCGGCAACGTCGAAAGTGATCCTCTCAGTCCTGAAGTTCAACTCACTGCCAAATGTCACCGGCAGCGTGATCTTCCCCTTCAGCTTGCTCCTTCCCGGGTTGATTCCTTGAAATGTGCCGGTCTCTTCGAGCTCGCTGTCAGGGACTTGGAGTCTCCGAAGTACAGCGGAGGAGATCAGGTTCAAGCCGGCCCCGCCGTCAACTAGCATCTTAGTGACCTTGAGGTTGCGGATAGTTGGTGAGACCAACATGGGCAAACACCCGACAGCAGTTGTGCGATCGGGGTGGTCCTCAATATCAAAGATGAAAGGCGTGCTGGACCATTTCAGAAGCTTGCGTGATTCGACGGGTGGTTCTGCTGCATTAACTTCCCATACCATGCAGTGTGAAGTATGCAGAGAAGCACCGCCGTCAACGCACAAAACTTCTGTGGCTTTCTGGAACTCCTGCTCGCTGGTCTCGGCGTCATCCATGTCTTCGTCGTCGTCGTCATCTTCATCCTTGTCGCGGCCGCGGGGAGGTCTGTCGCCTTGCCGCTGCTTGGTGTTGCCGCGGCGTCTCCCCCGGCCAGTGCGCTTCGTACCAGATCCTCCAGCACCTCCTTGGGCCTTCTCCTTGTCGCGTCGCTCGTACTCGGCCTTTTGCAGCTCAATGAGCTGTTCGACCTTCTTGCAGCTCTGGAGGTCATGGCCTTTGGTGCGGTGAATCTTGCAGTACTGCTTGTTGGTGCCATCCTGCTTGTCGGCGGCCGCCACAGCCTGGCAGTTGGCGCATGCATCAACCTCCTTGCCGGAGCCATCAGTCTTGGCTGTCTTGGCACCACCTTCATTGCCGGATTGCTCGACAACTAGCACATCTTTGCCTTTCCTCTTCCTGTTGTTCCGCCGTCTGTTTTTGCTTGCTGGGGCGGCATCATCGCTGTCAGATCCTGCGGTTCCTACGTTCTCCCCGGGGAGTTTCCTTCCTTCCTCAGCACGTGCACATCTGTCGGCCAGGGCATACAGCTCGCTGACGTCTCTGATCTTGCACATCGCCATCTCCTCCCGCATCCTGCGGTTGCGCACGTTCTGATGGAACACACTAATGACCACGGCAGGGTGGACGTCTGGGATGTTGCATTGCACTTGGCTGAATCTCTGGATGTACTTACGTAGAGGCTCCCCTTCCTTCTGGGCAAGCAGGTAAAGATCACTCTCCTGGCCATGGGGTTTGTGGCCGCCTGTAAAGGCGCCGACAAACTGATGGCATAGGTCCGCCCAGGAAGATATGGAGTTTTTCGGCAAGTGCATGAGCTAGGACCTGACGTTGGGCTTGAGCACCAGAGGGAAGTAATTGGCGAGGATCTTGTCGTCCCGCCCCCCGGTAGCCTGCACCGCAATGGTGTAGATGCTGAGGAACTCCGACGGATGCAGCCTGCCGTCGTACTTCTCCGGTACATCTGGCTTGAAATTCTTCGTGATGGGCCACTGGACTTGCCACAGCTCACGGGTAAACGCAGTGCAACCCACCGCGTACGGCAGGTCGCCTGGTTCCCCTGGCGCTTGCATGTCGACAGTGGGGCCAGCGTGTCGGTCTGATTGACGCTGCGTTTCTCTCCGACGCTCGATGCGGGTGCGGGCGTCTTCTTGCTGCCGTTCGTGAAGAACGTGGCGCTGATCGTGACGAGTTCGCGGATCTGAGGAAGCAGTGGAGTCGCTGTCGTGGCGGACCTTGCGAGTTGGCGATTTTGGCCTTTGGGGCAGAGAGTGCACTGTGGTTGCACCCCCACCGGTTTTGTCGCCATCGGCTCGCACTCGGCTGGCTGCCGCGGCTGCGATGTGGTCGCTGGCCGCGGAGTGTCGCCGTTGGCGAAGCCGATGAGACTCTGAATGGTGGCCCTCCAGTCGTCGATCTTGTCTGGCGCTGGAGGGAAGTCTAGGAGCAGTTGAGCTCGCGCTAGAGCTTCTGCTGGGGTGGCGGGTAGCGGTGGCGAACGGTGCGAGGAGCGGAATATGCTCGGGCTCCCAACGATGTTGGAAGGAGCAGTATTCCGTCCAGGCGACCGTGCCTCGCTCGCGCCAGCACGTCGGCGTGCATGTTGGCCTTGAGCGTCCCGGGATCCGCCAGCTCGATTTGGGTCCAGCGAGCGTATGGTACCGTGAGTACCATGACGCTGTCGGTTCTGCGCCTCTTGAGATGGGCGCGGTGCGTCTATGGATGCCCGGTCGTCGGGGGAGCCGACTACGCCGCCAGCGGGCAGCGCGGTCTTTTCCTTGGACTTGTTGGCACCGTGGGCTCCCTCGTCGGCGTCCGTTCCACCGCCGCCGTTCTCCCCGCCGGCCGTTTGCTGCGGCAGCGGTGGATTCGACGCGGACGGTGCAGCCGCCTCCGAAGCCTTCTTCTTCGGCGGCATGTCGATGAAGACGATGAAGATTCAGCTCGCGTGAACGCCGGATCAGGTTCACACAACCTCGACGCCCCCTACCTGGCGCACCAGAGATGCCGGGGTTTTCCTGGGCTCCCCGAGCACCTATGGGGACGGAGCCCCTTTCTCGGTTCGGCGGGG
Organism: Aegilops umbellulata; assembly: GCA_032464435.1. Taxonomy (NCBI): domain Eukaryota; kingdom Viridiplantae; phylum Streptophyta; class Magnoliopsida; order Poales; family Poaceae; genus Aegilops; species Aegilops umbellulata. The sequence continues at coordinate 187,795,029 of CP136060.1, forward strand.
GGCGGAGGTCGCGCGAAGAGCAGATCGAGGCGAGGCACGCGGGGGAAGGTTTTTACCCAGCTTCGGAGCTCTCCGGAGAGATAACACTCCTACTGCTGCTTTGTGGATTGTATTGAGTTCTTGCTCGGGAGCGCCGTGTGCTACAGTACACTCGAGCAGCTAACGAGACCGAGCGCTTCTCTGAGGATCGATCCCTCCCCCCCTACGTTGTGCATGGGCCTCCTTTTATATGTCCAAGGGGTCTCCAACAGGTGGCAACGTAGGTAAGGGTAAAAGTGTAAATATGATGCGGTAGGTACAGCTACCTACACAGTGTATCATACCTAACCCTGACGGCAGGGGACAAAGGCATTAAATGCCTGTCTACGTCGCCCAGACGGTGCAGAAAAGGGACCGTCAGGGGCGCTATCGCTCGCCACGATGGCGATCCTGTCAGCGCTGCATGCCATAGTGTGCCCCTGGCTGCACAGCCTCCCGCCACGTACGCTGGGAAGGGTCCCGGAGCGACACGTAGGTGGGTGAGCTGGAGCGTGGGTACAGAGTGGCTGCCTGCCGCGGCAAGTGCCTTGCCACGGCCGTTGCCTTGTCGCGCCCGGGAACTTGTCGCTCGCCGGGTCCTGCCGGGACGCGTGGCGTGCCGCGGCAGGTTCTTTGAGATGCTCTTGTTGGGCTTCTCGGCAAGCTCCTCTTGCCGGGGACTTGTCTTCTTGACTTAAATATTTTGTTCTCGAATGGCTCCAAAGGAACCATAGAGAGCCTTGGTGATCACCTGGCGGGCCTTGTCGCGGGGTGCTGCGACTGCCCGTGCACAAGTTCGGGATACTAGAGTACCCCTACTTTAGTACACCGACAATGACCATAGAAGGTTTTATTCATGTAAACAGAACAACAATGATTCTTTGACTTAAATGAATAACCGTATTGCAATAAACATGATCCAATCATATTCATGCTCAACGCAAACACCAAATAACAACTATTTTAGGTTCAACACTAATCCTGAAGGTAAAAGGAGTGTTCGATGGTGATCTTATCAACCTTGGGATCATTTACAACACACATCGTCACCTTTCCCTTAGCTAGTCTCTGTTCATTTTGCAACTCCTGTTTCGAGTTACTAATCATAGCAACTGAACCGGTATCAAATACCCTGGGGTTACTATGAACACTAGTAAAGTACACATCAATAACATGTATATCAAATATACTTCTGTTCACTTTGCCATCCTTCTTATCCGCCAAGTATTTGGGGCAGTTCCACTTCCAGTGACCATTTCTTTTGTAGTAGAAGCAGTCAGTTTCAGACTTGGGTCTGGCTTTGGGCTTCTTCATGGGAGTGGCAACTTTCTTGCCATTCTTTTGAAGTTTTCCTTTTTTCCCTTGCCCTCTTCTTGAAACTAGTGGTCTTGTTAACCATCAACACTTGATGCTTTTTCTTGATTTCTACCTTTGCTGATTTCAGCATTGCGAAGAGCTTGGGAATCGTTTTCGTCATCCCTCTCATATTATAGTTCATCACGAAGTTCTAGTAACTTGGTAATAGTGACTAGAGAACTCTGTCAATCACTATCTTATCTGGAAGATTAACTCCCACTTGATTCAAGCGATTGTAGTACCCAGACATTCTGAGCATATGCTCACTAGCTGAGCTATTCTCCTCCATCTTGTAGGCAAAGTACTTTGTCAGAGGTCTCATACCTCTTAACATGGGCATGAGTCTGAAATAACAATTTCAACTCTTGGAACATCTCATATGCTCCATGTTGCTCAAAACATTTTTGAAGTCCCGGTTCTAATCCGTAAAGCATGGTGCACTAAACTATCAAGTAGTCATCATACCGAGCTTGTCAAATGTTCATAACATCTGCATCTGCTCCTCCAATAGTTCTGTCACCTAGCGGTGCATCAAGGACATAATTCTTCTGTGCAGCAATGAGGATAATCCTCAGATCACGGACCTAGTCCGCATCAATGCTACTATAATCTTTCAACTTAGTTTTCTCTAGGAGCATATCATAAATAAAACGGGAAAGCTATACGCGAATTATTGATCTACAACATAGATATGCAAATACTATCAGGACTAAGTTCATGATAATTTTAAGTTCAACTAATCATATTACTTAAGAACTCCCACTTAGATAGGCATCCCTCTAGTCATCTAAATAATCACGTGATCCATATCAACTAAACCATGTCCGATCATCACGTGAGATGGAGTAGTTTTCAATGGTGAACATCACTATGTTGATCATATATACTATGTGATTCATGTTTGACCTTTCGGTCTCAGTGTTCCGAGGCCATATCTACAAAACAGGCTTGCACCAGTTGTATGTGAACGTAGAGCTTATCACACCCAATCATCACGTGGTGTCTCGGCACGATGAACTGTAGCAACGGTGCATACTCAGGGAGAACACTTATACCTTGAACTTTAGTGAGAGGTCATCTTATAATGCTACCGCTGTACTAAGAAAAATAAGATGCATAAAGGATAAACATCAATGCAATCAAAATATGTGACATGATATGGCCATTATCATCTTGTGCCATTGATCTCCATCTCTAAAGCATCGTTATGATCTCCATCATCACCGGCTTGACACCTTGATCCCCATCGTAGCGTCATTGTCGTATCGCCAACTATTGCTTCTACGACTATCGCTACCGCTTAGTGATAAAGTAAAGCAATCACATGGCGATTGCATTTCATACAATAAAGCAACAATCATATGGCTCCTGCCAGTTGCTGATAACTTTTACAAAACATGATCATCTCATGCAACAATTTATATCTCATCACGTCTTGACCATATCACATCACAACATGCCCTGCAAAAACAAGTTAGACGTCTTCTACTTTGTTGTTGCAAGTTTTACGTGGTTGCTACGGGCCTCTAGCAAGAACCATTCTTACCTACGCATCAAAACCACAATGATTTTCCATCAACTATGCTGTTTTAAACTTCAACAAGGACCGACCGTAGTCAAACTTGATTCAACTAAAGTTGGAGAAATAGACACCCGCCAGCCACCTGTGTGCAAAGCACGTCGGTAGAACCAGTCTCATGAACGCAGTCATGTAATGTCGGTCCAGGCCGCTTCATCCAACAATACCGCCGAATCAAAGTAAGACTTTGGTGGTAAGCAGTATGACTATTATCGCCCACAACTCTTTGTGTTCTACTCGTGCATATCATCTACACATAGACCTGGCTCGGATGCCACTGTTGGGGAACATAGCATGCAATTTCAAAAAAAAATTAAGATCACACAAAATCTATCTAGGAGATGCATAGCAACGATACGGGGAGAGTGTGTCCACGTACCCTCATAGACCGAAAGCGGAAGCGTTATGTTAACGCGGTTGATGTAGTCGAACGTCTTCAAGATCCAACCGATCCAAGTACCGAACGTACGGCACCTCCGTGTTCGGCACTCGTTCAGCTCAATGACGCCCCTCGGACTCTTGATCCAGTAGAGGGTCGAGGGAGAGTTTCGTCAGCACGACGGTGTGGTTACGGTGATGGTGATGTGATCCGCGCAGGGCTTCGCCTAAGCACTACGACGCTATGACCAGAGGAGTAAACTGTGGAGGGGGGCACCGTACACGACTAAGAGAATTCTTGATGTGCCTTTGGGGTGCCCCCTGCCCATGTATATAAAGCAGGGGGGAGAGAGGCCGGCGGTCAGGAGGGGCGCGCCATGGGGGGAGTCCTACTTGGACTCCTAGTCCAAGTAGGATTCCCCCCCCCCCTTCCTTTCTCCACCGGAGGGAATAGGAAGGATAGGAAGGAGAGGGAGAGGGAAAGGGAAGGGGGGCACCGCCCCCTATTCCTTATCCTATTCGGACTCCCTAGGAGGGGAAGCACGACCACCCCCCAAGGGCTTCCCTCTCTCTCCCTTAGGCCCATGATGGCCCAACACTTCCCCCGGGGGTTCCGGTAACCCCTCGGTACTCCGGTAAAATACCCGAATCACTCGGAACCATTCTGATGTCTGAATACAACCTTCCAATATATGAATCTTTACCTTTCGACCATTTCGAGACTCCTCGTCATGTCCATGATCTCATTTGGGGCTCTGAACAAACTTCAGTCACCAAAACACATAACTCATAATACAAATCATCATCAAACGTCAAGCGTGCAGACCCTACGGATTCGAGAACTATGTAGACAAGACCAAGACACATCTCCGATCAATAATCAATAGCGGAACCTGGATGCTCATATTGGCTCCTACATATTCTACGAAGATCTTTATCGGTCAAACCGCATAACAACATACGTCATTCCCTTTGTCATCGGTATGTTACTTGCCCGAGATTCGATCGTCGGTGTCATCATACCTACTTCAATCTCGTCACCGGCAAGTCTGTTTACTCGTTCCGTAATGCATCATCCTGCAACTAACTCATTAGTCACATTGCTTGCAAGGCTTATAGTGATGTGCATTACCGAGAGGGCCCAGAGATACCTCTCCGTTACATGGAGTGAGAAATCCTAATCTTGATCTATGCCAACCCAACAAACACCTTCGGAGGCACCTGTAGAGCATATTTATAATCACCCAGTTATGTTGTGATGTTTGGTAGCACACAAGGTGTTCCTCCGATATTCGGGAGTTGCATAATCTCATAGTCAGAGGAATATGTATAAGTCATGAAGAAAGCAATAGCAATAAAACTAAACGATCGTAATGCTAAGCTAATGGATGGGTCTTGTCCATCACATCATTCTCTAATGATGTGATCCCGTTCATCAAAACACATGTCTATGGTCAGGAAACTTAACCATCTTTGATTAATGAGCTAGTCAAGTAGAGGCATACTAGGGACACTCTGTTTTGTCTATGTATTCACACATGTACTAAGTTTCAGGTTAATATAATTATAGCATGAATAAGAAACATTTATCATGATATGGGGAAATATAAAATAACAACTTTATTATTGCCTCTAGGGCATATTTCCTTCAAATATTTATGCAATGAAATTACATCCTACTTGTGGTGCATTATTCGGTGTTAGTTATGCTTAATGCTCGCTTATGATATTTTTTGTTTCTTGGTTGGATGCTTCTCAATCTTTTGCTAGCCTTCATTTGCACTAAGTATGATCACTACTTGTGCATCCAAAATCCTTTAAACCAGTTTTTGCCACATGAGTCCACTATACCTACCTATATGTGGTATTCTTTTGTTGTTCTAGGCAAATTTGTATGTGCCATCTCTAATGTTCAAAATAAATGTCTCTTTTGTGTGCTCGTACCGCTCATGAAACGGTAGGGGTGGATGATATATTTCCATGCTAGATGTGTTATTCTCAAGATGAGTGTTTATTCACTTGTCATTGCACGAGAGTACGACAAAGGTATTAGGGATGCCCAGTCTCGAAATGAAAAATGAATTTACTTTATGTTGTCAAATAATAAATTCCTTGGAAAGTGTTGGTATGGAAGGCACTCGTGGATATGGCTAGCCATGTAAAGTGAAAGTATGGTGGAAAAAGGAATAAACTTTATTTTATATTTGGGAACCGCCTGTGATATATCTAGCATGGAAAGTATTGAAACTACTCGGTCGTTTTCGTTGACAGGAAAAGCATGCCACCCAGGATGTTTTATCTCTATCTTTTTTGCTTTGAGCTCTGGCACCTCTAGAAATCCCTACTTCCCTCCACCAAGGGCCTTTCTATTTACTTTATGCAATTTTTTTACTTGGTCTCCATCTTCTCTTATAAAGCACAAACCAAGGGGCACTATGATCGTACTTGAGCACTGGGTGTAGCTAATATGCGAGTATGTTTCATGAATGGATCAATGATTGAGCGTAATGGGCTAGGGATAACTTGCTTTAGTGTTGATATTTTGAAAGACATGGTTGTTTGCTGATGTGCTTGAGTATTGAAGTCCTCATGACAAAACTAGACTATTGCTTTGAACCATATAAAAGTCCAATTGTCCATGCTATAAAGGAAAGAATATGTGATGAACATGTTTGGCAGCATTCCACATCAAAAACTCTATTTTTATCATTTACCTACTCGAGGACGAGCAGGAATTAAGCTTGGGGATGCTGATACGTCTCCAACGTATTTATAATTTTTGATTGTTCCATGTTGTTATATTATCATTCTTGGGTGTTTTACAATAATTCTATATCATTCTTGGATTGTTCCAGGTGGGTTGTGCCCATCTCGGTGGCCTCCCACATCGCCTCTTCGCTCTATAAATACCTCCTTGCTCCGGAAACCCTAGGGGAGTCGACGAAATATTATCCAGCTGCCGCAAGTTCCAGAACCACGAGATCCAATCTAGAGCCCTATTCCGGCACTCCGCCGGAGGGGAACACGATCATGGAGGGGTTCATCATCCTCATTGGTGCCTCTCTGATGATGCGTGAGTAGTTCAACTCAGACCTACGGGTCCGTAGGTAGTAGCTAGATGGTTTTCTCTCTCTTTGTATCTCAATACAACGATCTCTCGGAGATCTATTTGATGTAATGACTCTTTGCGGTGTGTTTGTTGGGATCCGATGAATTGTGAGTATATCATCAGATTTGCCTTGATTTAATATCCAATCTTGATTGTTATAGCCTCGTATTTCTTCTCCGATATTTGGGTTTTGTTTGGCCAACTTGATCTATTTATCTTGCAATGTGAAGAGGTGCTTTGTAATGGGTTTGATCTTCCGCTGTCCTTTCCCAGTGACAGAAGGGGCAGCAGGCACGCATGTATCGTTGCTATTAGGGGTAAAAGATGGGGTCTATTCCTACATGAATAGATCTTTTCTACATCATGTCATCGTTCTTATTGCATTACTCCGCTTTTCCATGAACTTAATACACTAGATGCATGCTGGATAGCGGACGATGTGTGGAGTAATAGTAGTAGATGCAGGCAGTAGTCTGTCTACTAATCTTGGACGTGATGCCTATATACATGACCATTGTCTTGGATATCGTCATAATTATTTGCTTTTCTATCAATTGCCCAATAGTAATTTGTCTACCCACGGTCGCTATTTTCTCGAGAGAAGCCACTAGTGAAATCTACGGCCCCTGGGTCTATTTTGCTATCATATACTTTCAAATCCATATTGCCAATTGCCATTTCTTTTATTTGCCTCTTTTGTTTTCAAATCCATATTATCAAAAACCAAAAAATACCTTGCTGCATTTTATTTACTTTTATTTGCATCTATCAATCTACTACAATTTTGTCCTATCCTTATGTCACATTTGGCACCGCTACCCGAAAGGGATTGACAACCCCTTTAACGCGTCGGGTTGCAAGTATTTGTTATTTGTGTGCAGGTACCGTTTACGTAGTGTTGCGTGATTCTCCTACTGGTTCGATAACCTTGGTCTCATCATTGAGGGAAATACCTTACCATTGCTGTGCTGCATACTCCCTTTGTAGCGACCCAACCTCAGGCGGTTAAGTCTCTGTTCTTAAGTGTCATCCCTGGATCGGTATGCTGACACACACAGTACTCGAGGATTTATAACAGAGGTAAATCACATGTATAAATAACGTAAATACTATTACCTCAATCCAAATAGCAGAAGTAACAACAAGGTTGTGGATTCCCATCAACACCAACGGCAAAGTTGAGTGTAGAAATCGTAACCCAAATGTATCACTTACTCGTCGTAAGATTCCTAAAACATGAGATGTTGCAGCCACAAAGGGTCAGAACATTGAATGTACTGGCAAATTCACACCATAGGATAATGATGAATAATGGCTATCACTACATGCATATATGGCTGGTGGAAAAGCTCTATGGTTATAATGTTTTTGCGAAAAGCCAATTTTTCCCTACGGCAAAGGAATATATTTTATTTAACTACAAAGTTGGTTGATAAATATTGAGAAGGTTCCTCCAATTCAATCCCAATTAAAAGTTAACAACCCAACCAATTAATTAAGTAAAGTGATGAGATCACTATGATAATCCAAGAACCAGATACTCAAAATGTCCATAACAGGGGACACGGCTAATCATGATTAGTTTGTACACTCTGCAGAGGTTTGCGCACTTTTCCCCACAAGACTCGATCTCCTCCGTTGGATTTCTCGCACTACATGGTGTTTGAGAAACGGATGACCGAGACACAGTCTTTCAGAAGCATTAACTCCCTACTATGGATAGACAGTACCACCTACAACCCACTTCATCTTCTAGTCTACCTCTTCAAGAGCTTCATGCAACTTGCTCAACTATGACAGAGCCCATAATGGCTTGTGGCTGCACACAAAAGTTTCTAGCATGAATAATCTTATGACCCTTTGAGCCTAGGTGACATTCCAGAGGGTGATCACACGGGTCCTCCGGGATCCCCTTGGGCAAGCACTAGGTTCTTCAGGTGCCCGGGCAAACCATTGGGTGCTCCAGGGTGCCCCAACCAATCAACCCAGATGTGTATTAAAGTTGCCACCTTAAGTCGAACCATTAATTAACAATCTCACATCTGTCATGGTTACACTCAAACCCAATCCACGTCTACAAGCATAGCATAGCAACATGAGCATAAACTAGAAGTAACTCCCAAGGGTTTGATAATAAAACAGGTAATAGGTTCTACCTCATCAACTACTTCCCAATACCCACATGTTATCAATCCTAACCATGCAATGTTTGAGTGTTGAAATTAATGCATAAAAACTGGGTGATAAAGGGATATGATCAAAGTGTGAACTTGCCTGTACTGTTGATGAAGATGATTCGCACTCAAAGCTCTTGATAGTTCTACTTGTCACACTCCGGTCAATCTATCGTAAGCAAGCAATAGTAACCACACATAAGCAATCACTCAAAAGATCGGAAAGAATGAAGAAAACAATTAGGAAAACATCAAAACCAAGAAAATAACTCTTGCAACATAAAAAAATTTCTAACAGTACAAAAATTGGTAGATTTGGCCTTATCAGAAAGTTTAGGTCAAGAGATTCGATTTGCACAAAGAATCAACTCAAACGGAGTTATAAAACTCAAGTTATGAACAAAAGAAGTTTAAATACAAATCTATTTGAATTCAAATTTTAAAACTTTCAAAAACATGTTTAAGTTGGTTATCTGGATAGACAGGATAATAACGAAGAAGTAGGCGTTGGTTTTGTTGGATTTGGACAAACGAGTAAAAAGTAGTGATCGTTTGAAACAGAGGGACTAAACTGTAAATAAAATATTCACGGATGGGTCCCTGGCCGAAATTAAACAGAAAAAGAAAAATCTATCGAGCGAACGCTCGCTAGCAGAACCGAAAGAACGGAAACTATTCGCTACTGAATACTAACGGACGAACGTCCACTAATTAAACTAACCTAAATAACTAAACCGCTCTAAAAAGAAAACTGTTGGGGATATTTCTGCTAGGCGTAAACCGGCCTAAGTGGGCCGGGTTGGCTTCATCAGTAGTCTAAAGGTGCTAAGGCCCAGAGGCTAGACAAAGGCCCAAGGCCATAGTCGGTTCAGTATCTGTAGCGGTAAACCAACGTGTATATAAACTTGTATTATAAGTTAGGAATAGGGAGAGACCAACCCGGATACGAATATAAACCGGAGGTTGGGACTCTATGAACCGATGGGTGTCGCCCGTGTATATAAGGGGACAACCCGATAGCGGTTCAGGAGAGACAACGATAACTCGAGGCCTAGGCGAAGCTTGTTGGCTCCCTAGTCATCGAAACCCCATCAATTCCATCACAAACTAGACGTAGGCTTTTACCTTCATCGAAGGGGCCGAACTAGTATAAACTCCCTGTGTCCCTTGTCCGCTTTAACCCCTTCGAGTTAACCCGTTGCGATGGCTCCACGACTAAGTCCTTTCGCTAGGACATCTGCCGTGACAAACCCACGACAGTTGGCGCCCACCGTGGGGCTATCGCATGATGGTTTCAAGTTCTTGGAGGGCCGCTTTGAAGGACTCGAGGGATACGCCGTGGGCCGGATGACCAAGAATCGTCGCGGCAAGATCTACATCGATGACGCAGGCTGGGGCCCCGAGGCCGGCTCAATTGAGTACGGGTACCGGGTCCCCTTTGGTGGCATACATGTCTTCATTGGCAAGATCGGTGAACCGGGCCCTGAGCTGGACACCTGCACCGACCTCGTCGAGACAGCTCAGCGTGCACGACCTGCCCGGGTTAAACCGGCCGTGAAGCATGCCTTCGTAGGAGTCATCCATGGAGGAAGCTATGAGGACGGATCAGGATCTGGTGGTGAAACCGTCGTTTACTCTGGCGACGAGTCATCTACCGGAGAGACTGAATCATTGTATCAGCTACAAGATGGCCGGATTGGGAGCTGTTCCGATGGCGACAATATTCCGGACTCCTCCGATCTGCCCAACCGGGTTGGGATATTCATGGCCGGTACACAAGCAGCACCTCACTCGTCGACAGCCGCGGCGATGATTTCCGGTTCAGCAGCAGCAACGGCAGCCGGAGCAGGAGGCTCGGTGCGCCCGTCGGTTCAAGTGTTATCAGATCTATTCGACGCATTGGTTGCACTCATGGCAGAGGCTAATCCGGTGGATCAAGATGCTCATAACGCGGAGGTCGCAAAGGTGAGAGAGCAGATTACCCAGGCCAAAGCGGATCTGGCAGCAGAAGAGGTCAGGATGACCACGGAGCGGGCCGCTTTGGATGCCCAAGCTTACAAACTCATGTTGGACCAGAACGCCTCACAGGAAGTCATGAGGAGGAAATACCGATCTTGTTTGCCCTTAGTTTTTGAAGGAAGGAACCTTTTCAACACCCCTGAAGCGGGAATCAATAATCCGCCGATAGTAAACCGGGCGGAGGCACCTGCGGCAGGAGCGCCGGTTCAGCCCCATTTAATAGATCTGCCTTGTCATAATACTGGTGTACCGCAAGCCGTGCCTACACCTACGGGTCACTACTCCAATCCGATGGATAACCTCATTGCAGCTGCGGTACGGCTGGAGGCTATTCCAGTTGAAGGTGATTCATTACAGGCGATCGAAACGCGCCGGGTTAAGGAGCTCCTCAGGACGGCCTTGATCCATCAGGAAGCATACTCATACAGCCGCGACCGAATTCATTCTACCCCACGTCCGGCTCAGAGTTATAGTAGGCGTATGGAGGAACCAGCTGTGTCAAGTAACGCGCGGCGTGAAGCACCCCGTGGCAACAATCCGGCTCCCGATGCCCAGGAGGCGGTAGACCGAGCCCGGGCGCGCAGGGAAGCTGAGTTAGCAGCGCAGTATCAGACTCATCAGTTCACACCGGTTCGTCCCACCACTTCGGTTGAACCGGGGCTCACTTCTAGCGCTTTGGGAGTGCCTTGTCTTGTCCCCGCTTTACGCATGTGCGCCTGCCCAAGGATTTTAAAGGCCCGCGCAAGGTGCCGAACTACACGGCGGATCAACCCCCAGAGACGTGGGTGGAGAGTTATGAGATGGCCATGGAGATGCTTGATGTCGATGAGGCGGCGTGCGCAAAATATTTTACTATGATGCTTGAAGGGACAGCCCGCACTTGGTTAAAAATCTTACCGCCCAATTCTATCAGTTCATGGGCCCAGCTGCGAGACCGGTTCATCAATAATTTCAAAGACACGTGTAAGCAGCCCATGTCAATAGTGGATTTAGCTGCATGCGTCCAGGAGGAAGGAGAATCAACAACTCATTGGGTGCGCAGGGTCTCACGAGTTCTGCACTTTTCAGACCGCATCAATGCAGACACCGCAGTTATAACCTTGGAAGGCAATTGCCGGTTTGGACCTTTGAAGCTGAAGTTAGGACGAATGAAACGCCATTGTACTGACATGGGAACCCTCATGGGCGCTTTGGTAAAGTACGCTGATTCTGATAGTACCAAGGATCCCGAGTCTGATGATGAAAAGACAGGGAAGGGAAAGAAGAACGGCAACTTCAGAGGTCAGCACCATCACTCAACAGGAAACGGTGGGGGAGGCAAGCGTAAGGCAGATGGCAACATGGATTTTGTGGCCAATACTAACGTACAGAACGGAGGCCAGCGACGGAAGGGCAAAAACCGCAGTGGAGGGCCCAGTCCTAATCCAGAACGCCTGAACTATCTGTTAAACTAGCCCTGTCCAAAGCATGGAACAAGGGAGGAACCGGCAAACCACCTTTGGAAAGATTGTTATATCATGCAAGAATTCAAGAATTCCAATGCCTTCCGGTATGACCCCGGCTCTGGTGGTGGTTCTGGGTCTGGACCGAGTCACGGTGGTGGAAATTCCGGTTCAGGATTTAATGGTAACCCGGGCGGGCATAACAACCAGCATAATCAGAATAACCAGGGTGGTAACAATCAGCAACAGCAGCAGTCGGGTTACCAGAGCAATCCAAAGCAGCTAAATAGTGGGCAGTATCATGTATTCACCACTAGCTTGGACAAGCGGGATAGGGAGCTCCAGAAGCGGGCTGTTAATTTTGTTGAACCGACCGTGCCCCGGTATCTGCGCTGGTCAGAGCAACCAATCATATGGAGTAGAGAGGATCACCCTCCCCGGGTTGACAATCTGGGTCAGCTGGCTTTAGTGGTGGCACCTCAGGTTGGAGGTTATAAGTTCACCAAGGTACTCATGGATGGAGGTAGCAGCATTAACATCCTGTACTATGAGACTTTTCGTCGAATGGGGCTGACAGATAAGGAACTCCGGCCTTCAAATACGGTTTTTCATGGTGTGGTACCTGGCAAGTCAGCATACCCCGTTGGAAAGATAGCATTAGAAGTGGCTTTCGGAGATGATCACGATTCCCGGTCTGAGGCGCTGACATTCGAGGTGGTGAAAATCAAAAGCCCGTATCACGCCCTGTTCGGTAGACCGGCCTATGCGAAATTCATGGCACGACCCTGTTATGTCTACTTGCAACTCAAGATGCCAGGTCATAAGGGGACCATCACGGTTCACGGAAGCCGCAAGATCGCTTTGGAATGCGAAGAAGGAGATGCAGCTTACGCAGAATCGGTTTGTAGTACCGAGGAACTCAAGTATTATAAATACAATGTTGATCCAACGGATATGACTCCTTTAAAGAAGCCTACCACGGAGCATGATCTGGCTCTAAAGTTTACGTCAGCCGCTGAGACTAAGCTTGTTGACTTCGTACCTGGCGATTCGTCCAAGCAGTTCAGTTTCAGTGCCAATCTGGATCCGAAATAGGAAAGCGCGCTCATCGAGTTCATCCGTGAGAATCGGGACATCTTTGCGTGGAAGCCTTCTGACATGCCTGGTGTACCGAGGCGACTCGCTGAGCACACTCTTAACGTGGATCCTAAATACAAACCGGTGAAACAGTTCGTCCGTCGGTTCAACGAAGAGAGGCGAAAAGCTATTGGAGAAGAGGTGGCCAGGCTCTTAGCAGCTGGTTTCATTGTCGAAGTTTTCCACCCTGAGTGGCTTGCTAATCCGGTGCTCGTCCTTAAGAAAAATGGCACCTGGCGCATGTGTGTGGATTATACTGATCTTAATAAAGCCTGTCCCGCGGATCCTTTTGCCCTCCCCCGTATTGATCAGATTATTGATGCTACGGCGGGTTGCGAACGCTTATGTTTCCTGGATGCGTATTCCGGCTATCATCAGATCAAAATGGCAGTTAAGGACCAGGAGAAGACGGTGTTCATAACTCCTTTTGGAGCCTTCTGCTATGTGTCTATGCCTTTTGGGCTCAAAAGTGCCCAGGCAACCTATCAACTGTGTGTGCAAAATTGTCTCCACAAACAGATTGGCCGTAATGTGCATGCTTATGTGGATGATATCGTTGTTAAATCAAGGAAGAAGGAGACTTTGGTCGATGACTTGAAGGAAACCTTTGATAACCTGAGGACGTACAAGATGATGCTCAATCCGGCCAAATGTGTCTTTGGTGTACCAGCAGGCAAGCTATTGGGTTTTCTGGTGTCCAACAGGGGAATTGAGGTTAATCCGGAGAAGATCACGGCTATCACTTCTCTGGCTAAACCGAAATGTATTAATGATGTTCAACATTTGGCTGGCCGGATTGCCGCGTTGAGCCAGTTTATCAGCCGCCTCAGTGAGAAGGCGATCCCGTTGTATCAGATGTTGAAGAAAACGGATCAGTTCGTCTGGAGTTCTGTCGCTGATCAGGCTTTGGAGGATTTAAAGCGGCAATTGGCCAATCCGCCTGTACTCGCCGCCCCCGTTGACAAAGAACCATTATTGCTGTATGTCGCTGCTAATGCTCGTGCGGTTAGTGTAGCTATAGTGGTGGAGCGGAAGGAGGCGGGCAAAGAGTACCCGGTTCAGCGTCCGGTTTATTATATCAGCGAAGTGCTTATTGAGTCTAAACAAAGATATCCGCATTGGCAGAAGCTGGTATATGGAGTTTTCATGGCAAGCCGGAAGCTGAAGCAGTATTTCCAAGGGCATCCCATCACAGTGGTCAGCTCTGCCCCTTTAGGTGATATCATCCAGAACCGTGAAGCAACAGGTCGGATTGCCAAGTGGGCCATAGAGGTTGGGCCACACGGTTTGAAATACGTGCCTCGGACGGCGGTGAAGTCCCAAGCACTTGTCGATTTCATCAATGACTGGACAGAGCTGCAGGCCCCTAAAGAGAAGCCGGATCACACATATTGGACCATCCATTTCGACGGATCACGATAATTGGAGGGCTCGGGGGCTGGAGTCGTATTAACTTCCCCACGAGGTGACAAGTTTTGTTATATTCTCCGCTTAATGTTCCCTTGTACTAACAATGCAGCTGAGTACGAAGCCTTGCTCCATGGTCTTCGGATGGCTAAAGAGATGAACTTAAGCCGGGTTAAGTGCTTCGGTGACTCGGACCTGGTAGCTCAACAGGTGTCTGGTACTTGGGATTCTAAAGACCCACTCATGGCTGCATATCGTCGTGAGGTTGATACTGTTGCTGGTCATTTCAAGGGTTATCAGGTGGACCACGTGGACCGTCGGAAGAATGAAGCAGCAGACGCTTTGAGCCGGCTAAGCTCACAGCATAAACCGGTCCCGCCCAATGTCTTTCTCGACATACTACACAACCCATCGGTTCAGCTACCTGGAGAAGCAGATTTGGCTGTCCCTGATCCGGAGGCTCAGTTGGTAGCGGCACTCCACGTCATTCCGGATTGGACACTTCCCTAGCTGACGTACATGAACCGGGGCGATTTACCAGATGATGAGACTCTGGCCAGACAAATAATACGGCGGTCCAAGTCCATGACAATCATCAAGGGCGAGTTGCATCATTGTAGTGTGTCAGGAGCATTTCAACGCTGTGTGTCTCCTGAGGAAGGCTGTGAAATTTTGCGTGAGATCCATGAAGGGGACTGTGGTCACCACGCTGGTTCAAAGTCTTTGGTGGCTAAGGCGTTTCGCCACGGTTTCTATTGGCTGACTGCCCATGCTGATGCGGAGGATCTGGTCAGGCGATGTGATGGTTGCCAAAAATTCTCAAGACGCGCTCATGTTCCGGCTCAAGAATTGAGGATGATTCCAATTACTTGGCCGTTTGCAACCTGGGGGCTGGATATGGTTGGGCCTTTCAAAAGGTCCAAAGACAAGAAGACCCACCTCCTGGTGGCGGTTGATAAATTTACAAATGGGTGGAGGCAGAGCCCGTTAGCAAGTGTGACGCAGCCACTGCGGTTCAGTTCATTAAAAAGGTGATTTTCCGGTTTGTCTTTCCACACAGTATCATCACAGACAATGGTACCAATTTATCTAAGGGTGCCATGAGAGAGTTCTGCGAACGAGAGCACATCCGCCTTGACGTTTCATCAGTGGCACACCCGCAGTCCAATGGTCAAGCAGAAAGAGCTAATCAGGAGATCTTGAGAGGCATCAAACCCCGGCTTATGGTTCCCTTGCAGAGGACACCGGGTTGTTGGGTCGAAGAATTACCCTCTGTATTATGGAGCATCAATACCACGCCCAACAGATCAACTGGATACACACCGTTCTTCATGGTTTATGGAGCAGAGGCGGTTCTCCCTAGTGATATCCGTCACGATTCACCTCGGGTTGCGGCTTATGTTGAAGCGGACAATGAGACGGCCCGACAAGACGCATTGGACTGGTTGCATGAAGAGCGAGACACAGCAGCTGCCCGCTCGGCGATTTATCAACAAGATCTTCGTCGCTATCACAGCCGTCGGGTCAGAACCAGAACCTTTCAAGAAGGAGATTTGGTGCTTCGACTCATTCAAGATCAAACCGATATGCATAAGTTATCTCCACCTTGGGAAGGACCGTTCGTGGTCAGCAAAAATCTGCACAACGGGTCATACTATCTGATTGATATTCGAGAGCATAAGGACTCACGTAAGTCAGAGGAGGAGACCAGCAGGCCATGGAACATAGCTCATCTTCGGCCTTACTACACCTGAGCCATTGGCTCTGCTTATATACATATTATAACAATGTATATATTCTCAATATAATAAACCGGATCCTCAGCTAAAGCGGGGTATCTGTTCGTTTCTATCATGTGTGGTTACATGGAGTTGTTCTGTTTTAAAACGACCTCCGGTTTACCCCTTGCAAAAATTATCAATATCACCAGGGGGCTCGGTCATGTCTGAACCGATGCAACACCTTTTGATAGGCGAAAGCCACCAGATCACTTGGGGGCTTGGTCGTGTCCGAACCGATGCAGCACCTCCTGATCGGCGAAAGCCACCAGATCACTTGGGGACACGGTCAAGTCTGAACCGGTCACGCCTCTTGGTCGGCCTACAGGCCTTAGAGTCACTCGGGGGCTTGGTCGAACCCGAACCATTGCCATGCCACTTGGCCGGCGTAATGCCACGAATCATTTGGGGACCTGGCCGACTGGCACCATAGCTACACCTTTGGGGAGCTTGGTTGCGTCTGACCATGGTAACACCATCTGATCGGCTCAGTAAAGCCTCTCTTTTTGCAAAAAGTTTTATCATTGTTTTTGCTTTAAATAGCCTTTCTTAAGGAGTTGCTATTTTATATTAGTTGCGTTTTTTAAACCGACAGTGCTTTGTACCGGTTCAAACAGCCAAATAGGCGGAACACGGTCCATTTTTAAAACCAAAGATTATTTGCCCGGTTTGATTTTTTCTGTTCACATCCTTTTTTGGAGTAACAAAAGGCTATTATGATCAAAGCACGGTTTACGCAGTAAGCCGACGTTATATATACAGGAGCTGTTTTCTCCCATGACGGTTTAGGGTTATCAAACCCCCGTCTCAAGATAGGCTACACGCCTACTTCGTGCCCAACAAATGGCAGGTATTTCGTATCACAAAATTTGATCATATTTGCAAGTCTCCTTGCGTATCTACATAAAGATTCATAAAACCGGATGGCGGTACAACCACCCTGGTAGTTTAAGATTTTATGATTGCAGGAGATATAAGTTGGTAATATTGACCTTCCAAATAAAGGTATCAACACAGATGCACGAAGGCATCTCAAGAAGCAAAAAGTATTGTCTATCCTATTACAAGGCAACTTGGCGCTCAAATGAGATCATTGTTTTCTTAACAAGATATGACAAGGAAGCTAGTTAAAGTTGCCTCCGGTTCACGCCTGCTGGCCACCCCGGTTTGATTGTTCTGGATCATCCTGCGCCGCTTCAGCTTCCTCGTCTCTACCCAGCGGCTGGAAGTCAACAGTGGTCCAGTCGATTCCCATTAATGCTTGAAAGACAGCTTCTTCATGGATCAGTGAAGACGGTTCAATATCAGGGGCATAATATGCTTACGGATTGGAGGAATCAGGTTTTCCACTTCAGGGATTGGTGCAGCCACTCTTTTGTTCTGATCATTATACTGAGCTTGATAATGTGACAAATTTGCTTCCTCTACTAGTTGGCAGGCCAGAGGGCGCACCGCCCGGTTTATCTCTCTTAAATCCTCTTCGTTGAATTCTGATCCATCCTCCTTCAAGCTGGGATTGCCTTGAGCCGCTTCGACAGGATCAAAATCGGGCACCCATGCTTTGGCCCGGATTAAGGCATTGATGGCTCCAGTTCGAGCAGCAGACTTTTTTAACTCATCAATCCGAGCAGGGAGCATTGACAGTCTCTTCAGTGTATCTTGGATCAAAGTGAGTGCTGGATTGTTATGTGACGCAGTTGAGATAATGCGCTGCGCTCCAGTGTACAGTTGCTCGATTAAGGTGTAGGCAGCTTTCAGTTTCATCCGCACATCCGACCCCAAGTGGTTAATGCAAGTGCCTGTAACATGATAAGCAGTTTACAAACCGGGCTGTTTATAAGAGGATCACGATTATTATACAAGTCACAAGAAGCTTACCAAAGATGGCGGCAGTCATTGCGTGCACTTGTCGCTTTACGCTGGTTAATTCATCAGTTACCGGTTTAAGGGCAGCCTCCGCATTTTCAATCTTCTTGGTTAAAGCGGCCTTCTCTGTGGCCCAGTCAGCCCGTTCCTTCTTGAAGCCCTCTTTCAGCTGCTCCATGGTGCTTAAAGCGCTTGTTAGCTCCTCCTTGGCCTTGGAGGTTTCAGCTTGCTGGGACTTCAAGTTTTCTTGAAGGTCGGTGACTTGGTTCTCTTTGACCTTCAGTTCAGCCTGCAATCCGACAGTTATACGGTTTAACCAATGAAGTACCAACCACATAACAAGTTATGTGCTTTGTACTTGGGGGCTAATGCCTATTTGATTTACAGCTATCAATTAATTATCAAAGTCCCAAGCTCAAAACAAGTATTCAACTTGGCACTTGGGGGCTAATGGCCATTTGCTCTGACGATATTTCGGATGCTACTGTTTGAAGATTAAAGTCTCGGTTCTAACTATATTAAGTTGACCCGACCCTTGGGGGCTACATCAGCGAACTTTGAAGTATTGAGTTTTATGACAAGACCCGATTCAATTATACTAAAGTTGGATCGGTTCTTGGGGGCTACAGTGGTGATAAACAAGAACAAGTACATGGCGATTACCTCAAATTTTTCCTTCATCATCTTTACCAGATTGGCTTCATAATCACGGCTAGTATATAGCCGGTTTAAATAACCAGAATGAATATCTTGGGCGCTGACAGCAGCATAGGTTGCCAGATCAACATCCCATTTGCCTTTGCTGATGGCAAAAAATTTTTCTTTGGCAGTATGCTTGGCTAAAGCGACAGGATTCCCCGGTTCAGAACGACCAATGCCAATGATTATGATTTCATCATCTTTAGACTCGCCGGTTTGAACTGGTGCAGTCGGTTTATCGGCAGGTTTGGAGGGACTGGTGGTTTTCTCAATCCGGATGGGACTGGCTGGCTGGTCAGCAGGACCGGAGGTGTTAACAAAACCCTCTTCAGCAGAAACAACTTCATTTTGCACTAGCGGGTCATTAACCACGTCTTCATAGATGACCGCTTCAACATTTGGGGTAGCATCCGGTTCAGGAGCAGCGTCTTCCTCGGCTGCCTTATCCAGACGAGCTTTCTTACTTGGCCTTGGTTTGGCCCTAAAAGGAAGCAGCAAAGTCAAAGACAGTGCATATTGAAAGCTACAAAAATCAACAACATTACGATAAGTACAAGCTTACCCAAGCACGGTTTTAAGTGGAGGCAGCTGGGTGCCAGTTGACTCGCCAGAAGATGAGTGCGAGGTGACCTGATAATCGGAGTCAGACGGATTAAGCGGTTGACGAAAACAGCCCGGTTTAGGATAAAATTTGACAAGCAAATTAGAGACCTCTGAACGATGTCTCCGAACCGGATTGTTCGGTAAACCGGCGGAGGTAACTACCTGACCACTGTGTCGAGTTGTGCGGCGCACCTCATGCCGGTGGGTCTTCATAAGAAAGTTGGGATCCAAATAAGCAAGAGGATGAGAAAATTTAACTTTGCGGTTTGCCTGACGGATTTTATGTGAAGGCGGAAGGCTTGAATCAGAGGAAAGAACAATTACCTCTACATTGTCAGCATGGCTAGCTTCGGCATCATCCTGACAAATATCATCATCGATAAGGTGTATAAAAAGTAAACCGAGGGAATCAAGTTCTACCTCAAGGTCCGGATTACCCACATCATCATCAGCGGGCGGATCAGAAGAAGCGGCGGTTCTCCTTTTATGAGCAGACTTCTTGATGACCTTGGTCTTAGGCCGGTTTGGTCTGTCCGGTTTATCAGTTTTCTCTTGTGTGATTTTCTTGCTCCAAAACGGATCATTACCCTGCATCAAACAGATATCGGCATCAGTAATAGACAAGTACAGTAGAATCAGAGCTAGTACAAAGGAAGAATGCAGGCTTACGGCTGGCGGTTTGTTTGTGGCGCAAAAAGGAAGCAGGCCGGTACGAGCGCAGACGTGCTCCGGTTCGTTCAAAATTTTCTTTACAGCTTCTGTGACTTCTTCATCAGTAAGCTGGATGTTTACATGCCGCAGTGGATCGTCAGCACTGCCTGTATATTCACACATCAAACTGGAGCGTCGGCTGAGGGGCATTATACTCCAGGATATCCAACAACGGGCAAGATCAACTCCAGTTAAACCATTGGCTAGGAAAGCTCTGAGCTTGGACAATTGGGGAGCGTACTTACTCCTCTCTTTGCCAGTTAACCTCTGAGGAAAGGGGTGAGTATTGCTAAGCCGTTCCGGACGGAGACCAGGCAATGGATTCTCTTCGGCAGGGGAGGTGTCTTTGCAATAGAACCAGGAATTATTCCACTCCTGGGGATGACTGTGCAGTTTCGCATGAGGATAAGTGACCTCTTTCCTTTTCTGAATCGCCATACCACCCAGTTCCATATTTGGGCCATCAGTAAACTCTGTGCGAAGATTCAAGTGAAAGAAGTCTCGGAACAATTCCACTGTGGGCTCCTCTTGGAAATACACTTCACAAAGCACTTGGAAGTGGCATATATTAGTAACAGAGTTGGGACCGATATCTTGTGGGCGCAGTTGGAAATTGGCTAAGACATCCCGATAAAACTTTGAACCGGGCGGGCTAAAGCCCCGGGCCAGGTGATCCGCAAAAACAACAACCTCTCCCTCTTCAGGGGTGGGAGGAAATTCTGTGCCTGGGACTCTCCAGTGGACGGTGTTATTACTGCTTAAAGTGCCAGTCAGAACTAAGTTGTTCAGCTGTGTTTCCATAACACGGGAAGGAACCCAGTTGCATTCATATATTTGCTTGGCCATGGGGAAATCTACAAGACAAGCAGTTCCGGTTCAAGTATATGTTTGAATTAAACCGGAGGCATATCTATTTAAAACCGAAGATAGTCCTATCTAAACCGGAGTTATGCAAGGTGGCAACGTCTGGTGGTTCAAACAGGGGGACTAATGATATATACTGGTCCTTTACATTTTCTATGCCAAAGTTAAACCTCCGGATCTGAGCATTGAAGGCAATTGAGGTTATATAAATACAGAAACAGATTTCACAAGACTTCTCTACAGCGATGGATCTAAAGCCAATCCAGAAAAGGGAAATATTTCAAAGCTTAAGGCGGAACAATATTAGTTCAAAGGGCAGAAAGGTTATTTGGATCTATGAACTGAAACATGAATCTACAAGAGGAATGATAAAGGCCCATTGGTAACTCATAGAAGGGTTTCCTTGAATCTATCCAGAGGTATGAGCAGGAACATGAACAGTAAGCAAGAACACGGCAAGAACATGAAACCCTAGTGTGGATCCAGATGGGTAAAAACAGAGATCTTACCGGAGCTGGGGGAGATGCGGAAGGACACCGCGGTTTTCTGGTACGATCAGGTCGATGGAGCGGCCCAAGACAATGCAGAGATCAGCAGCGGTGGCGGAGCTCTGAGGCTGGCGACGCGGAGAAGACGAAGAGAAAGGGGATGAAGGAGAGAAAGGAAATGACCCTTCGGCCCTATTTATGAAGCAAAGAACATGTGTCAGGCGCGCGAATCCAGGAGCCACAATTTTCGGAGTTGTCGCCTCGATTAGTGCGGATCTGTTAAACAAACAAGGCGTTATAAAGGCTGGCTTCAGGATGCCGTCATGCCGGTTTACAGCAACCAAAGAAGATGACGACACGACGGTTCAACAGATACAGGAAGATGATGAAGACAAAGATTTTGGCTAAGGATTGACATGAACCTGTTCAAATCAATCTGGGGCCTAATGTTGGGGATATTACTGCTAGGCGTAAACCGTCCTAAGTGGGCCGGGTTGGCTTCATCAGTAGTCTAAAGGTGCTAAGGCCCAGAGGCTAGACAAAGGCCCAAGGCCATAGTCGGTTCAGTATCTGTAGCGGTAAACCGACGTGTATATAAACTTGTATTATAAGTTAGGAATAGGGAGAGACCAACCCGGATACGAATATAAACCGGAGGTTGGGACT
The DNA here is from genome assembly GCA_032464435.1 of Aegilops umbellulata. Classification (NCBI taxonomy): domain Eukaryota; kingdom Viridiplantae; phylum Streptophyta; class Magnoliopsida; order Poales; family Poaceae; genus Aegilops; species Aegilops umbellulata. Next base: position 187,817,323 of record CP136060.1, read on the forward strand.
CTATGAACCGACGGGTGTCGCCCGTGTATATAAGGGGACAACCCGATAGCGGTTCAGGAGAGACAACGATAACTCGAGGCCTAGGCGAAGCTTGTTGGCTCCCTAGTCACCGAAACCCCATCAATTCCATCACAAACTAGATGTAGGCTTTTACCTTCATCGAAGGGGCCGAACTAGTATAAACTCCATGTGTCCCTTGTCCGCTTTAACCCCTTTGAGTTAACCCGTTGCGATGGCTCCACGACTAAGTCCTTTTGCTAGGACATCTGCCGTGACAAACCCACGACAAAAACCAAAACTAAAAAAACCGAGGCAGGTTACGACGGTTATACCGGTTCGCGAAATAAAACCGACGGCGGCGGATCTGATCGAGCTCCGACGAGGGCGGCGCGGCTCCGGTGAGCGGGGCGAGGCGAGACGGCGGCTACGGCGTGGAACGGCGGCAGCAGCGGCGCGGCGGCGGCGCGAGGTGGTGCGGTGGCGAGGGCGGCGCGGTGCGGCGAAGTGCGGTGGCGGCGGCGAGATGCGAGCGCCGGCGACGACGATGCTGCAGCAGGCGGCGATTGCGGGAGGGGCGAAGGGCGGCGGAGCTGCGGATTATAAAGAGGGGCCGGGGGAGGAGCTGATCGGGGAAGGGGGCGGGCGCGAGGCGGCGGTAGCTCGGACTCCGGCGGAGTCGAGATCGGCCACGGCAGGGAAGGCGACGGCGCGTCGGGCCGGTTAGGCTTCGACCCAGTTCGGTTCGGAGAAGAAGTTTTTTTTTACATTTTTTCAGACAAAGAAAAATAATAAAAACAAAATAAGTAAAAATATTATATAGGCATATAATATATCAAAATTTTCAGAAAAAATTTCCTACAAGCTGAACATTTTTATAGAGTCAAATAAAATCCACAAAAATTCGAATAAAGCAAACAATGCTACTGCTCTAATAAAATCCAATAAAATCATTTTAAAAACACCAAAGTGATTTCAAATTTATTTATCTCCAATTTTCTACTGTAGGGAATCATGTTACCCTATTTTCCATATATTTTATTTTTGGAGAAAAATAATTTGAAAAAAAATCCAAATAACTCCAAATTGAAAATAATTACAATGGGACTTTAAATTTAATTCTTTTAAAACTTCCAACTCATATTTCATATGTTTCGAAGAAGTCATTTTATCTTCTCTCATGAAAATCATTGAGTTGCTTAAAGTTTCTAATTTGATATATTTTCAAATGAAATTCAAATATTTTCAACAACCCTTTTCATTTAAATAAATGGAAGAAGTCATGTCATCTTCTCTCTAGGGTTTTGTATTTGAAAAGAATTTGAATTCATGGAGATTAGAAAGCAAAGGTGAAAGTTTGGGAAAGTCATTTCATTCCCTCTCATTTAACTTTCAAAAGTTTTGAATTTCACTTAATTTCACACAAGCAACCTCACCACAATCAAACAATCAATCAAATCTATTTATTTATTATAACATTCCAAAATTTAGAATTTTGGGATGTTACACCCTTATTCCTTGGGGAAACTCCAACACATCTCAAGCGACATCAGTGCTCTATAGGTATCTCCAAGGGTGTCTGTTGAGTTGGCATGGATCAAGACTGGGATTTGTCACTCCGTATGACGGAGAGTTATCTCAGGGCCCACTTGATAATACAACATCATAAGAAGCTTGCAAGCAATGTGACTAAAGAGTTAGCCAGGGGATCTTGTATTACGGAACGAGTAAAGGGACTTGTTGGTAACGAGATTGAACTAGGTATGGGGATACTGACAATCAAATCTCGAGCACGTACCATACCGATAGACAAAGGGAACTACATACGAGATTAGCTGAATCCTTGACATCAAGATTTGACCAATAAGATCTTCGTAGAATATGTAGGAATCAATATGGGCATCCAGGTCCCGCTATTGGTTATTGACCGTAGAGGTGTCTCGGTAATGTCTGCATAGTTCTCGAACCCGCAGGGTCTACACACTTAACGTTTGGTGACGATATAAGTATAGTTGAGTCATTATGGTGGTTATGTAAGGTTGTTCGTAGTCCCGGATGTGATGAGGAACTCCGAAATGGTTAGGGGGTGAAGATTGATATATTGGACGAAGGGTATTGGATTCCGGAAGTGTTCCGGGGGTACCGGGTGATGACCAACATGATCGAAAGTGGTTTCGGGGGCCCCGGCAAGTGTTGGGGGCCTCATGGGCCCAAGGGGAGGGGGCAAACCAGCCCACTAAGGGGTTGTGCGCCCCCCTCACCCCATCCCACATTGCCATAGGAGGTGGGGGCGGCCCCCTAGGGTTCCCACCCCTTTGGCTTGGGGGCCAAGTCTCCTAAGGGGGGAAACTTATCTAGGGTTTCCCTCTTGTGGCCACCGGCCCTAGATGGGACCCCCTAGGGGCGCCCCCTCTCCCCCTTCCCCCTATATATAGAGAGGTAGAGAGAGGGCATATGCACCCTCATACGCCATGGCGCTGCCCCTCCTCTCCCTCGTGGCCTTCTTCCTTTCTGTAGCGCTTAGCGAAGCTCTGCTGATATTCCGCCACCACCACCACCACCACGCCATCGTGTTGTGGGAGGACTCGAGCTACTACTTCACCATTGCTCACTGGATCGAGGAGGTGAAGTCGTCATCAAGCCGTACGTGTGTTGAACACGGAGGTGCCGTCTATTCGGCACTTGGATTGGGAGTTCGCGGGGCGGATCGTGATTGGATCGCGAAGACATTCGCGGGACGTGTTGTGATTGGATCGCGAAGATGTTCGACTACATCAACAGTGTTTCCTAACGCTTTCTCTTAGCGATCTACAAGGGTATGTATATGCAATCTCTCCTCTCGTAGATGGTCATCTCCTAGATTAATCTTGGTGAGCATAGGAATTTTTTTGTTTCCCATGCAACATTCCCCAACAGTGGTATCAGAGCCAGGTCTATGCGTAGATGACATCACGAGTAGAACACAAAGGAGTTTGTGGGTGTTGATATTCAGATTGCTTCCTTCCTTGGTCTTTTCTTGATTCGGCGATATTGTGGGATGAAGCGGCTTGGACCAACCTTACATGTCCACGTACATGAGACCGGTTCCATGACAGACATGTGACTTTGTTGCATAAAGATGGCTGGCGGGTGTCTGTCTCTCCCACCTTAGTTGAATCGGATTCGACAAAGGCGGTCCTTGTAGATGGTTAAATAGCAACTTGCATACCACCTTTGTGGCTTTGTGTTGGTAAGAATCGTTCTTGCTAGATACCCATAGCAGCCACGTAAAACATGCAACAACAAAGTAGAGTACGTCTAACTTGTTTTTTGCAGGGTATGTTGTGATATAATATGGCCAAAGACATGATGAAATATATTTGATGTATGAGATGATCATGTTTGTAATAGTTTATATCGACTTGCATGTCAATGCAGACGGCAACCGGCAGGAGCCATAGGGTTGTCTTTAATTATTGTATGACCTGCGTGTCAATCATTAAGCGCTATGTAATGCTTTACTTTATCGCTAAGCGGTAACAATAGTAGTAGAAGCATGGTTGGCGTGACAACCCCGATGGCAACACGATGATGGAGATCACGGTGTCATGCTGGTGACGATGGAGATCATGCCGATGCTTTGTAGATGGAGATTGAAAGAAAGAGTTGATGGCCATATCATGTCACTTGTGATTTGCATGTGATGTTAATCCTTTTATGCATCTTATTGTGCTTAGGACGACGGTGGCATTATAAGGTGATCACTAAAATTTCAAGATAAAACTGTGTTCTCCCCAAGTGTGCACCATTGCGAAAGTTCGTCGTTTCGGAACACCACGTGATGATCGGGTGTGATAGACTCTACGTTCACATACAACGGGTGCAAGACAGTTTTGCACATGCGGAACACTTGGGTTAAACTTGACGAGCCTAGCATGTAAAGACATGGCCTCGGAACCCAAGAGACCGAAGGTCTAACATGAGTCATATAGTAGATATGATCAACATGCAGATGTTCACCATTGAAACCACCTCATCTCACGTGATCAGACTTGGGTTGGTGAATTTGGATCATGTTACACTCGGACGACCGGAGGGATGTCGATTTGAGTGGGAATTCTTAGGTAATATGATTAATTGAACTCATTTATCATGAAGAATAGTCCAAGCTTTGAAAATTATGTCATAGATCAATAGCTCGCGTTGTAGCTCCAAGTTTTAATACGCTCCTAGAGAAAAACTAAGTTCAAATATGTTGTAAGTAATTATGCGGACTAGGGCCATAGTCTGAGGATTGTCCTCACTGTTGCATAGAAGGTTTATGTCCTTGATGCACCGCTCATTGTGCCAACCCCTCTAGCATCGTCTATGGGTGTTTTGAACATCTGGCAGACACGTTCTGATGACTACTTGATAGTTTAGTTTGCCATGCTTTACGGCTTAGAATCGGGGATCCAAAGACGTTTTGAACGCCATGGGACATATGAGATGTTCCAAGAGCTGAAATTGGTATTCCAGGCTCATGCCCATGTTGAGAGGTATGAGACCTCTAACAAGTTCTTTGCCTACTAGATGGAGGAGAATAGCTCAGCCAGTGAGCATGTGCTCATAATGCCTGGGTACTACAATCACTTAAATCAAGTGGGAGTTAATCTTCCATATAAGATAGTGATTGACAGAGTTCTCCAGTCACTATCACCAAACTACTAGAGCTTCGTGATGAACTATAACATGCAAGGGATGGAGATGATCCCAGAGCTGTTCGCAGTGCTTAAAGGCCGCGGCGGTAGAAATCAAGAAGGAGCATCAAGTGTTGATGGTTAACAAGACCACTGGTTTCAAGAAGGGCAAGGGCGAGAAGGAAAACTTCATGAATGGCGAGCTAGTTGCCGCTCAAGTGAAGAAATCCGAGGTTGAACCCAAATCCGAGACTAAGTGCTTCTATTGTAAGGGGAACGATCACTGGTAGCGGAACTGCCCCAACTACTTGGTAGATAAGAAGGTTGGCAACTTCAACAAAACTATATTTGATATACGTGTTACTGATGTGTACCTTACTAGTACTCCTAGTAGCACATGGGTATTAGATATTGGTTCAGTTGCTAATATTGGTGACTCGAAACAAAAGCTGCGGAATAAACGGAGACTAGCTAAGGGCGAGGTGACGATGTGTGTCAGAAGTATTTCCAAGGTTGATGTGATCACCATCGCACGCTCCCTCTACCTTCGAGATTAGTGTTGAACCTAGATAAATGTTATTTGGTGTCTGCGTTGAGCATGAACATGATTAGATCATGTTTATTGCAATACGGTTATTCATTGAAGTCAAAGAATAATGGTTATTTTGTTTACATGAGTAATACCTTCTATGGTCATGCACGCAATGTAAATGGTTTATTGAATCTCGATCGTGGTGATCCACATGTTCGTAACATTGAGGCCAAAAAGATGTAGAGTTGATAATGATAGTACCACTTTCGTGTGGCATTGCCGCTTAGGTCATATTGGTGTAAAGCGCATGAAGAAACTCCATGATGATGGACTTTTGGAGTCACTTGATTTTGAATCACTTGAGACATGCGAACCATGCCTCATGGGCAAGATGACTAAAACCCCGTCTTTCAGAACAATGGAATGAGCAGGTGACTTGTTGGAAATCATACATACTGATGTGTGCGCTCCGATGAGTGTTAACGCGCACGGTGGATATCAATATTTCCTTACCTTCACCGATGATTTGAGTAGATATGGATATATTTAGTTAATAAAGCATAAGTCTAAAACGTTTGAAAAGTTCAAGCAATTTTAGAGTGAATTTGAGAATCGTCATAACAAGAAGAATAAATTCCTACGATCCGATCGACGGGGAGAATATCTGAGTTATGCGTTTGGCAATCACTAAAGACAATGTGGAATTGTTTCCACTACAAAAAAAGACACATCCGTGACATTTTGGGCCGAACGAAAAAAAATTCTGTCATACATATGACACTTCTATGACGATAATTGTGACAAAACCCGGTATCATCATAGATGTGGTGGGCTCCTACTTCTATGACAAAAAATCATGACAGAAAATGGGCTTTTCATCCTGGGCGGGCCGGAGACGCAGTTGCATGACATTCTTTGGGTCGTCCATGATGGAAAAAACCGTGGTAGAAGCAAGGGGGAGGAAAATTTCGGGGAGTTCCCGGTTACTGTGTGAGGTTCGGGGCCGAGCGATGCTCGTTTCTCTCGTACAAGTACGCGCGTGTGTGTGCGAGGCGTTGGCTCTAACTGAACCCGAGCGAGGCGTTGGGCTCTAACTGAACCCGAGCGATTGCACCGCAGGCTATGCATTACTTCGATGGTTGTTAACTGAACCCGATCGAGCGATTCCTTCGCTACTGCTGCTAACTGAAGCCGATCGATGGGAGGAACAGTGAGCGTTGCGGGGGGGTGGATGAACAGTGAGCGGTGGCGTTTCCTCTGGATGAACAGGACCCCGTGGTGTGGTGGAGGGATGGATGAACAGTAGACGGTGGAGGGGTGCCCGTGGAGGGGTGGATGAACAGGACCCCGTGGTGTGGAGGGCAGGATGAACAGTAGACGGTGGAGGGGTGCCCGTGTGGAGGGGTGGTTGAACAGGACCCCGTGGTGTGGAGGGCTGGATGAATAGTAGACGGTGGGGGGGTGCCCGTGGTGGGGTGGTTGAACAGGACCCCGTGGTGTGGAGGGCTGGATGAATAGTAGACGGTGGAGGGGTGGTTGAACAGTAGCCGGTGGGGTAGCGCGCGGTGGAGGCTGGATGAACAGGAGCCCGTGGAGGCTGGAGGAGGTCGACGGTGGATGAACAGTAGCTCGTGGAGGCTGGAGGGGGTCGACAGTGGAGATGAACAGTATCCCGTGGAGTCCCGTTTTGCGGTACGCCACACCCCTCCCGATGAACAGGACCCCCGTTTCGACCGTAGCGCTCCAACGCAAGTCCGTTTCCTCCATTTTGCGGTACGAGACACCCCTCCCGATCAACAAGACCCCCGTTTCGACCGTAGGAGGTCCGTTTCCTCCGTTTTGCGGTACGCCACAGCCCTCCCGATCAACAGGACCGCCGTTTCGACCATAGGACCGTTTCCTCCGTTTTGCGGTATGCCAGACCCCTCCCGATCAACAGGACCCCGTACCGAATGTAGGAGGTCCATTTCCTCCGTTGTGCGGTACGCCAGGCCTCGTTTCCATCGCTTGTTCTGCCAAGCCCTCCTGATGAACACGACCACGCATTCCGTTCCGACCCAGCCGGTTGGCTCCCACGCGTTCTATTGCGTCCCCATGAACACGACGCATTCCGTTGCCTCCCCATGGACACGACGCATTCCGTTGCCTCCCCATGAACATGACGACGACGATGTTTCTCCGTTCTGATCCAGCCATGTCAACGAGCCCTCCAGCCTACCCGTATGTACGTACGTGGCCGTATTTTCTTTCTTGCATCCTGGCCGCTGTACGTACGTGTACACGCTACGTGCGCGCCTCTACTACAACACGTACGCGCCTCTACTATGACACGTGCGCGCCTCTACATCCACCAGTATATATGTACGTACACGTTCGCGACCATAATGACAACGCTACGTACGCTTCGACCAGGTGGGTCCCGACTGTCAGGCACTTCCTTGCGAGCGAAGATGTAGCTGGTGGGTCCCAGCAGTCGGGGGCAAATGTTTTTTTCGCGAAATACGGTGGCCCGTCCGGTGGGTCCCCACTGTCAGGTGGAGGAATAATTATTTTGCACATAATAAGGAGGCACTTCCTTGCTGCGGCCGTGGACCCAGCTGTCAGCCTCTCCACGTACAGTCCATGTCCGATGGAAGTCGTTCCTTAACCATGTTGACCACGCCACGCCGAGAGCCCCAGGGCGGTTGACGATGGCGAGGCCTAGGAAGGGGACGACGGGGAGCCAGGGAAGATGCGACAGTGGAAGCCCGCGCGGAGAGGAGTACGAGGGTTCACTGGTTCGGCTGTGGTGTGAGGCTGTCGTCGCCGCAGGGCCTGGCCAGCAGTGGGAATAGTAGGGGGCGGTGAGGCCTCCGCGGCAGCACAGCCGGCCATGGGAGGCAGGAGCATGCGGCACGACCAGCGCTGCTTTGGGCAGCCGGAGCAAGAAGACCAGAGGTTGAAGAAGCACTCCGGCCGTTGGATGGAGATTGTACGGTCACTGGAGCTAGAATCGTTTATATTGACTAAAGTTGACAAAGGCCCCCATCCCAGTCAACTTAGTAGGCCCACAAGTCAGCCTCCCACCATGGTGGGTCCCAGCTAGTAGGGGGAGTATTCATTTTTTTTGTGCGTAATAAGGAGGCACTACCAGTGGGTCCGAGCTGACAGCGGGGGGAACGTTTTTCGCGAAATACGCTGGCCCGTCCGGTGGGTCCGAGCAGTTAGGGGGGAAACGTTTTTTTCGCGAAATAAGGTGGCCCGTTCGGTGGGTCCCTGCTGTAAGGTGGAGGAATAGTTATTTTGCGCGTAATAAGGAGGCACTTCCTTGCGGCCGCCTGGACCCAGCTGTCAGCCTCTCTACGTACAGTACTCTTTTGATGGAAGTCGGTCGTTGACCACGTTGACCACACCGTGCCGAGAGCACCAGGGCGGTGGTCTGGATGACGGCGAGGCCTAGGAAGGGGATGACGCGGAGCCGGGGAAGACACAGCAGCGGAAGCCAGCGCGGAGAGGAGTATGAGGGTTCACTGGTTCGGCTGCGGTGTGAGGCTGCCGTCGCCGCAGAATAACAGGGGGTGTGGGTGAGTGGAGGGATGGCCTGGCCAGCGGTGGGAGTAGTATGGGGGCGGTGAGGCCTCCGCGGCAGCACAGCCGGCAACGGGTGGCAGGAGCAGGCGGCACGACCGGCGCTGCTTTGGGCGGCTGGACCAAGAAGACCAGAGGTTGAAGAAGCACTAAGGCCGTTGGATGGACATCGTACGGTCACTGAAGCTAGAAACGTTTATTATTGACTAAGTTGACAAAGCCCTTGGTACGCTCCAACTTAGTAGGCCCATAGGTCAGCCTCCGAAATGGTGCGCCCTAGATGTCAGGGGGAGGAATCATTTTTTGGGCGGCCGAAGCTAAGAATATCCGAGATTGAAGAAGAAGCACGACATCCGTTGGATAGACATCCAACGGCCGCTGCTGCTAGAACCGTGTGTTGACTATAATAAGTTGGCAAAGCCTTGCATACCCGTCAACTTAATTTTTTTAGGGGACGCGTCACTTAGTAGGCCCACAAGTGTGTGGCAGAGAACTTATAGCCCATTTACGTTTTGTAAGAATGTACAACCCATTTTGGAATTCTAATGGAATTTACAATAGCACATTTACAGTTTGTTAAAAGTACATCCCATTTTCTAGCTAGGACAATGATTAATAATTTCAACCAACCGTTGAAGACAGAATTCAATAAAATTTCCCACATTTTGATGGGCTCCAAAATATTTTTATCCCGAAATTTCTAGCCAGATTAAATATAAATTTGTATTACGTAAAAATCCAACAAAACATTGCGCACGCAACAATGAAAATTTAAGATTTTAAAAATCCATAAGTAATATTTTATAAACTAATTTCGTGTTTGGTGCATTTTTTATATAGTTACTGCCCAGTTTTTATAATTACATCCCATTTATTATTTTTTAAAGCCCATTTTCCTGTTAAGCCTAATGCATCCCTCCTAGGAAAGATTTGCAGCCCAGCGGGGCTGAGAATAACAAGTTGACCTTGCCTGGGTATTCCTCAAAAAGACGTATAGCTGGGCTAGCCATTTTCATCTTGAAAAAATTAGTATCTGGGCTGGATATCTGGCCTGGGCTAGACGGGCCATAGCCCGCCCAGTTAATACCCTGCTCTCCTCTGAACAACAACGAAATCATCGCCAAGAAAAACTCTGCAGTTCTCACGCCTCAAAAACACAAATACTGCTCGAGCTGCTTGGTCCCAGCTATCGGTCGCACCTTGTGCAATCCTCTCGTTTATATTGACTACATAGGTTGACAAGGGTGTGGGACCGTGATGTCAGGAAACCAGGAGAAAGCAAAAAAATATAGTTGCACATAATAAGGAGGCACTTGCGTATGTACGGCTATGGCCCTAGTGGGTCCCTAGTGTCATCTAGTCAAAATAAATTCATCTCCTGAATCCTCATGTTCTTTGACGATGTTAACAATGCTCGGCGCCACGGCGAGCGCAACAACTCGAAGGACAATGGAGAGGGCCTCGCAGGCTCTACGGATGGTCTGATACAGCACCCGCTACCCATTCAGGAAGCCAGGATCATCGGACACCTATGAGCACCTTCGAGAAACTGAGACGGCATGAAACGGTAAGGCCGCGCTTGGGAGCTCTGGTTTATTTCAAACCTGTATTAACATACAAGTATAATTTACTCGTCATCGAAAACAACGCGTAAACTACAGGCGTAATGAAACCAAGGGCCCGAGGTTTGTAAGTAAAACCGGCGGGTTACGCGTGTAATTTGAGAGACCAGTGTATATTTTACGAGCACTGCTATATGGACGACATTACCAGACGATACATGCATGACGTGCGTATCATGCCATCCATGGGAAAGGCTGAAACAGCAGCTAACGGCTGGATTAGCAATTGTCCGAGTATCGTTCAGCGTTTTTATCGTGTGTCAAGTACTTCCGATATTTTACTAGTCGAAATCGACCAACCAAGCGCCTTCGCCCGAGACATCTGCTTTAATTTACAAGCGTCAATTTTACAAGCGGTTTTGGTTGGAAAACGATGATCCAATCACGACCAAATATCATGAGTTCGTAGGAAGATCATATGGTTTCACGTCTAACCTACCCGACTTGTCGTATAGGCTATGAATGAAACATCATACGATGAACTTCTTAAGCAAGGAAACAACAGAAGAGGATGATCTTCTTAACAAGCAAATCACTGACATTAGATCGACATGCAAAGCAATACGAAGCATTATTCTCGGGAGGCATGGTGAACAGCTCGTGATGCCGCATGCCACAACATTCGAAGCTCAAAACACAAGGCATGTCATTACATAGACAATATTCAGAACAAACTCTTAACACAGGAATATCTCAGCAGAGTAACTATTTACTTCTAAACTGAACACAGTAATAGGAAAAAAACTCGACGCTTCTCACAGCAAGGGCGTCCCACTCAAAAATATCAAATGCATGTCTTCTGGCTAACATCAATGAGGAAATTTTGACAAGGTTTTCCAATTCCAATATATTAAACTAACGTCTTCTTGCTAACATCAATGATTAAACTTTGACAAGCTTTTCCCATTCAAAATATGTAATGCCTATGATCGTGGAGTCCTGTCACTTCTTGCTAACATCAATGATTAAACTTTGACAAGATTTTTCCATGCAAAATATGCAATGCCTATGATCGTGGAGTCCTGTCGCTTGTTGTACTTGTTTGGGCACTTCTTGCCCAGGGCACTCCACGTGTTGTTAAATTGCCAATGGTCTCTGCAGACTAGTCATGTCACCGGTGTCTAATATTTATGGCACCGACTGTAGCAATGGAGGGATTCAGTGCCAAACTAAGAAAAGGTGAAATTGGCACCTCTTTTGGCCTACATAGTGGAAGGCCTAATACACTGTAAAGCTTCTCGGTCATTCCTTCTGTAATGTACCGCAAACAATGACTACTTCTTTCTGCAAAGTGGAACGACCAACTGGACCCAGTAATGCAGCAGTTTGCCTTGGACACATTGGCTCATTTTGTGCAATTGAACAAAAATCGAAGTCGGAATAAAACCGAGCTTTAATTTTGATATCCTGCTACCTCTTGAGCTTGCGTTGGTTTTTCCCGAAGAGGAGAGGATGATGCAGCAGAGTAGCGTAAGTATTTCCCTCAGTTTTTGAGAACCAAGGTATCAATCCAGTAGGAGGCCACGCTCAAGTCCCTCGTACCTGCACAAATCGATAGCAACTCGCAACCAACGCGATTAGGGGTTGTCAATCCCTTCACGGTCACTTATGAGAGTGAGATCTGATAGAGATAATATTTTTTTGGTATTTTTGGTATAAAGATGCAAAGTGAAAATTAAAAGGCAAAGTAAAAAAGCAAAACAAGATTAAAGTGATGGAGATTGATATGATGAGAATAGACCCGGGGGCCATAGGTTTCACTAGTGGCTTCTCTCAAGAGCATAAGTTTCTACGGTGGGTGAACAAATTACTGTTGAGCAATTGACAGAATTGAGCATAGTTATGAGAATATCTAGGCATGATCATGTATATAGGCATCACGTCCATGACAAGTAGATCGAAACGATTCTGCATCTACTACTATTACTCCACTCATCGACCGCTATCCATCATGCATCTAGAGTATGAAGTTAAAAACAGAGTAACGCTTTAAGCAAGATGACATGATGTAGAGAGATAAATTCATGCAATATGAAATAAACCCCATCTTGTTATCCTCGATGGCAACGATACATTACGTGCCTTGCTGCCCCTTGTGTCACTGGGAAAGGACACCGCAAGATCGAACCCAAAGCTAAGCACTTCTCCCATGGCAAGAACTACAAATCTAGTTGGCCAAACCAAACGGATAATTCGAAGAGACTTGCAAATATAACCAATCATACATAAAAGAATTCAGAGAAGATTCAAATATTATTCATAGATATACTTGATCATAAACCCACAATTCATCGGTCTCAACAAACACACCGCAAAAAGAAGAAGATTACATCAAATAGATCTCCACAAGAGAGGGGGAGAACATTGTATTGAGATCCAAAAAGAGAGAAGAAGCCATCTAGCTAATAACTATGGACTCGAAGGTCTAAGATAAGCTACTCACACTTCATCGGAGAGGCTATGATGATGTAGAAGCCCTACGTGATGACGGCCCTCTCCGGCGGAGCTCCGGAACTGGCCCCAAGATGGGATCTCGTGGATATAGAAAGTTGCGGCGATGGAATTAGGTTTTTGCCTCCTATTCTGATAGTTTGGGGGTATGTGCGTATATATAGGAGGAAGAAGTACGTCGGTGGAGCCTCGGTGGGCCCACGAGGGTGGGGGCGCGCCCCCTACCTCGTGCCCACCTAGAAGCTTCCTTGGCGTAGGGTCCAAGTCTCCTGGGTCATATTCGGGAAGAAAATCATGTTCCAGAAAGGATTATTCTGTTTGGACTCCGTTTGATATTCCGTTTCTTCGAAACACTGAAATAGGCAAAAAAACAGCAATTCTGGGCTGGGCCTCCGGTTAATAGGTTAGTACCAAAAATAATATAAAAGTGGAAAATAAAGCCCAATATAGTCCAAAACAGTAGATAATATTGCATGGAGCAATCAAAAATTATAGATACGTAGGAGACGTATCATATCCCTGTAAGCAACAAAAGGTATAAGGAAAACAATTGCTGTGAAATAGCGGTTGATGACTTGTACTCCCAGAAGAAAAACATCTACTAATCTACCTTATCTTAATGGGAAACAAAGCATGAGAGTAGCAATTCTCAATCAGTGTGATTCATTCATATTAACTGAGACATTATCTTAACAATGACTTGTTTCAAGATGTATAAAGAATGAAAAAGCAGAAAAGTATCATTCCTAAAACAATGCGGCTGGTTCATTTTAACAGAGACATTATCTTAACAATACCTTGGTTAAACATGTAGAAAGAACTACAGAGCAGGATAGTACCATTTGTAAAACATCGTAAGTCTGTAACTGATATATAATAACAGAGACATTATCTGAACAATACATTTCTTAAACATGTACTCCGGCCGATCCCTAACAGAAATGGTACTCCTGCCGATCCCTAACAAGTGTTTGTAGTTTTGAACTAAGATTCAGTAGTTAATTCGAGGAAGGTCGGTACTGACCATTCAAGACCAAGATTTGAAATAACTCGTGAGGAAGATCTCAACACATATATGGAAATCCGGTCTCATTTTGTGCAGTTCCACCAAAATTAAGCGAAGCAAAATGTCGCAATAGCAACAAGTTGAAAAGATATCCCTGTTTTAACAGAGGCAAAAAAGAAATCAATTACTGGCCAATAAAGGAGGATGAAACATGCAGCCACAAATATGGTAATCCCGCCAATCCCTAACAAGTGATGCAGTTTTGAACTAAGATTCAGTAGTTAATTAATTCTGAGAGTGGCATTGCTTAATTTTACCAGCGGCATTAGATTAACGAAAAGCATAAACAGTTGCAGGGTAGAGTGGGCGCAAAAACAGTATGTGCTTCCATCTACTTATAAAGGGGGTGATGCAGAGTTTGTTGTAACAAAGCAACAAGCATCATGTCTGGGTTGGTTCCATTTTTGTTCACTACTTAATGGGAAAAGACAGCAATACAATAGCTTCAATTCAACATTTATTTAAAACAGTACCAATACAAGTAGCACAACATCTCAAAGCACACTGCACAATCATGTGGATGATGCCTGTACTGACCTTTCATGAGACCAACAAAGATAAAATACGAATCTGCCAATCTCGTTTTGTGCAGTTGCACTGAAATCAAGCAAAGTGTTTCGCGTAGCGAAGCAAAATGTCGCAATAGCAACAAGTTGAATAGATATCCCTGTATAAACAGAGGCAAAAAAGGAATCAATTACTGGCTAATAAAGGAGGATGAAACATGTGGCCACAAAAATGGTAATCCCGCCAATCCCTAACAAGTGTTGTAGTTTTGAAATAAGATTCAGTAGTTAATTCTGAGATTGGCATCAATTACTGGCTTATAAAGGGGGTGATGCTGAATTTGTTGTAACAAAGCAACAAGCATCATGTCTGGGTTGGTCCCATTTTTGTTCACTACTTAATGGGAAAAGACAGCAATACAATAACTTCAATTCATCATTTATTTAAAACAGTACCAATACAAGTAGCACAACATCTCAAAACACACTGCACGATCATGTGGATGAAGGCAAGTACCAACCTGTCATGATGCACACAAGATAAAATACGAATCTGCCAACACGAATAGGAAATCCAATCTCATTTTGTGCAGTTGCACTGAAATCAAGCAAAGTGTTTCACGCAGCGAAGCAAAATGTCACAATAGCAACAAGTTGAATAGATATCCCTGTATAAACAGAGGCAAAAAAGGAATCAATTACTGGCTAATAAAGGAGGATGAAACATGCGGCCACAAAAATGGTAATCCCGCCAATCCCTAACAAGTGTTGCAGTTTTGAAATAAGATTCAGTAGTTAATTCTGAGAGTGGCATCAATTACTGGCTTATAAAGGGGGTGATGCTGAATTTGTTGTAACAAAGCAACAAGCATCATGTCTGGGTTGGTCCCATTTTTGTTCACTACTTAATGGGAAAAGACAATAATACAATAGCTTCAATTCATCATTTATTTAAAACAGTACCAATACAAGTAGCACAACATCTCAAAGCACACTGCACAATCATGTGGATGAAGGCCTGTACTGACCTTTCATGAGACGACCAACATAAAATACGAATCTACCAACACGAATAGGAAATCCAATCAAGTTTTGTGCAGTTGCACTGAAATCAAGCAAAGTTGCTGGTGTGACATTTAAGTTTTCTATAGCAACAAGTTCAATAGATATCCCTATTTTAAGAGGCAAAAAAGAAAACAATTACTGGCCAATAACGGAGGATGAAACATTCGGCCACAAAAAGAAGCATCTACCTTATCTTGATGGAAAACAAAGTCTAGGACAGTAGCATTTCTAAAACGGTTGCATTGATTCATATTAAGAGAGAAATTCTTTTAAAACAGATCAGTAGTTAATTCTGAGATTAACAATAGCAAAATAGCTGCAAGGGACATGCCAGCACCATGTGCGTCCACACGTATAAATGGGTGATGCAGAGTATGTAGCCAAGCAGCATATATGCGCTGGTCCCATATTTGTTCTCTTTGAACCTTCTTCCTATGTGAGGGCAGCAAATCTAGTCATGCACAAACTACCCGACCCCCCAGTTTCTTTCCCTTTTCAACATAGAGATCGGTTCCTTACAGATGTGTGTACTGGGTTACCCCATTTTTCCCTTTTCGACCTACAAAGCGGTTGGATAGCCAGTCTATACTACTTTCTGCCCCTCCTTTCGTCATAGAATCACGTCCTAGATTCTTGCTCCAGCCCACCACAGCCTTCTTTCCTCTTTGAACCAAGACCTAGATTCGACTACAGATCGAAAAAGATCCACATGCAGCTAGAGCAACGACGGTTTCAAAGAAACTTATACATTAGGGTCGTCGGGATGTGGCAAGGCGTGTGCGGGAGGCCGGATCTGCCCACACTACATACGACAGCGAGGAAGAAGGGGTCGGTGGCCCTCCCGCACAGGTGCTGGGTGAAAGAGAATAGCGCAGCTGACAGTGGATTGCCTCCCTCGCCGAAGGCGATAGAGTGAACGCTGCACCTCCTCCCCTTCCTGGTGTGACGGGATACGGACGCCTCCTTCACCAGCTGTGAGGGGAGAGAGAGAGACAAGAGGCCAACGCAGTCTTGTTTAGATCTGGTGAAGAGAGGGTGAGAGACTGTGAATATAGCAAACCCTAGCAAATGAACGCTGAGCCTCCAGCGTGTAACATATATGTCGTGCGGCGAGCGTGTGGAGAGTGCAAACCCTAGCGAACAAGCGCTGAGGCTCCCTATTATATATATACTACTGTAGTATGGACTGAGCTCCAGTGCCTTCACCGCACCTACTTTTGGCTCTATGACAGGTGAGCCAGCCATATTTTGGGCCCACCTGTCATAAATCCAAAGGCAGGTGCACTAAGTCAATGAAGTTGCGTCCATATAGTACTCTCGTGTATACGACTAATATATACTCCCTCCTTTCCGGTTTATAGGGCTTATATCGAAATTTTAGTTTTCCCATTTTATAAGTCTCAATTTGGTTGTTTCCCATCACATGTTCAGATTCCAAGGTGCATTAAATCATTGCATGCAAGTATTAAGAGAAAATTGACCAATGCATGTAATTTATGCATGCATGCATTGCAATTAATGCATTGGTAAACATACTTTTTTGAGGAAAACAAGAACATTAATTGGGTGCTTTTGCAAACTACAAAAAGTATTCCACCACTCACCATCTACCTTGGTTGGTGAGATTTTTGAATTGAGCCTTATAAACCGGAAAAACAGCTTTGTGCGTAACAAGCAAAGAGCACTGATGGAAGATAGCTTGTTTTTCGTCGAAAATCGATCAGCTTCACCAGCCAACGCAACCATGAGGCGCAACCATGAGCATTGATAGGTCATCGTGGTGATGCATCATCCATTTGGCATCAAGTTTGGGTGAGGCACCTAAGAAGTTCGACAAATCCTCAATGTGGTCTGTTTCTTCTCAGTAATCAAGCTCGAGGAAGGAAGAACCATGTGGCAGAGGACAGTGAGGCGGAACAACAATGGCATCCAATTTTGTGCAGTTCCACTAAAATTGAGGAAGACATGCCCAGGTATGGAGACACACATCGCTGTTTCCAAAAATATAAAAAAGGCTTAGCAACGACATCTCAATTGTCAATAAGAATTAATGAAAAGTACACCAACAAACAGAAGCATCATAATTATCTTGATGAGAACTAAACCAGGATACCCGAGAAAAAAAGCATTTCTTCATTTAACCAGTGATAGTACTACCACCATATGGACAATGACCGCACAACCACCATGTACTTTTTGTCGAAACAACATGTATACCTCCACCGAGGCATAAATCAGGACAACTTTTTGAGTGGCATTTCCTCTATAATAGTAGTACTAGTAGGTGATGTTGGACCAGCCGACGAACCCTAGCTACTATGCATGGGGAGCTGGGGAGTAGTCGCATAGAATAAAACCCGCACGTAGTGACCTGGGGAGCGGGACCAGTACAAGAAGTTATACCTCAGGTGGGCGAGATGTCGTTTAGGCGGGCGGGTGGGATCTGCCCACACGACAGCAGCGAACAAGGGCGCGGAGGATCTTCGTCCGCGCCAGCGCCGGTTCCGAGAGTACGGTGCGCATCGGCTTCCTCCGTCGCCGACGGCGACAACATCAACGCTGCACCTCCTCACCTCCCGCGGCGGATGCCATTCGGCCGGATCTGTGACCATCGGTGAGGAGAGAGATAGAGTGGACACTGTCATCTTGTATTGATATGGAGAGGGTGAGAGAGCGAGACGCAAGAAACTCTACCAAACAAGAGGCTATAATGGAGTAAAAAAATCTCTCCATAGCAGTGGTTTTAAATAGAATACGCGTGTTCCCGGAAAAAAGAAACGAAAACTGGCGGACAATTTTTTAAGGGTCTGTCTAGAACACATGTAGATGTGACATAGTTATGTCACATATGAGTTGATGTCCACTCTGTTTGTGGTCTTTTCCTAGTTTTTTTTGTTTCTTGTTGCTACATTATATACTTGTGGGAGCTTAGATGTGATATCCTTAAATAACATCTAGATGTGAATTAGACAAACTGATTTTCTAACATACCAAGAAAGAAAACTCGATTAAAAACACGCCCCCGCTTCCAGGTCGCGAGGTCGTCGCGCACACACACATAGACATAGACATGCATATCCGTGTTTACATAAAATTCCATTTCCATCTCCATCTCCAATCATATTTGTCCAACTGGCACATTATTTACGTTGTTAATTATATACGCAGCAATATTAACGTACGACATCTCTTGTTTGCGCATATCCGGACCGCTGCCACGGCCGGTCCTGACCAACCCGAACCCTCTTCATCACCCGCGCTTGCTTCCCGCCCGAAACGGTCAGTGCCGCATTCATGCCCGACCAGAGCGGACGCGACCTCTCACTAGCGCCGGCATTGAAGCGGCACGCCGGCCGAGAGAGCGTCGCCCGCACCGCTTCCGGGTGCACGCGGATGCTCCGCGTTCAAAGGTCGCAATAGCCGGCTACAACATGCATGTAAAAAGTTCTTGGGAGTCCGTGCTACAGCTAGCTGTCCTCCCCCAACTCGTCAATCTCTTCAAGTAGTGCTAGTACTCCATGGTGCGATCCATCGACAAGCAGGCGGGAAAGTTATGGTATACTACTCGGTTTGCGGCGAGTGGCATGCCGAGCGACTGTGTGGGGTCGAGCCATGGAGGAGGGTGAGACACGAACACGACAGACGTGATTTAAACGTTGGTTTTGCTCGATGGCGCGATCCAACGAAACGAAACGTTGGTTTCTCTCCGTTTCCATTTTTCTCTGGAAAAACGGAAACTTTTCCACTCCATTTTCATTCCTATTCCAAGGTTGCGCCGTTACAACATTCCATCAAATACAAAGGAAAACTAACACGCATGCTGATGCATCTCAATGATTCATAGATCATAGCCAATATTTACTTCACAACTAAAGAAAAAAGTTGTGAGAGCGTGTACGATAGAAAAACTACTGATGGGGTCACTACGACTTAAACCCTAAACCCTAAACATGATTCAATTTCCTGGCCAGGTAGAACCTATCAAAGGAAAGACGGCTGGCACCCTCGGATCATATGATGCTTTTGTGCAGTTCCGCTAAAATCGACCTGAGCATCCCTGATGGCAAAGATATTGAAGAAGTGTAATTAGAATAATAGTACTGGCACTAGTTCATGAGACATAAACTCATCACAAGTAGAAGCCGGTAGAAGTAGAGAAAGATCGACATGGAGATGGAGCTACGGCAGTGGAGCAAGCTGGCTCCAAAAGGAAGATGGACTACCTAGGACGCCGGGCTGTAGCTAGAAGGGCGGTTGGGACGTGACATCGGCCCATACCGCGGTGACCCCCGATTGGGACGCACCGACTGTGGGTTTTCTCCCTCGCCGATGTCGACCGCGTCTACACAGAACATTGTTCCCTTCCCCCAGCTGTGGGATCAGGCCCATCGTTCTATGCTTGTGAAGAGAGCAACCTAAGCAAGCAGGCTTGTAGCTTAGGCTCGTGCTAGTGTATATATAGTGGTTTTCTTTTTCTCTCCATATCAACCATTTTATATTGTGTACGTGTCATTCAAGAGTGAAATGATGGTTGCTTCTTCCGACTAACTTACTGTGTGATTTGACTGCTCCTTAGTGTCCCCTACACGTACTCCCCCTACGTGTATGCAACAGTCACACGTATGCATGGACGCAAAAACGCGTGCGACGCCCTAATGCATGCATGTCCGAGCACACGGCGGAACACACACGGTCACGCTCAAGTGCTCAACCTACACGTGCATGCACACACATACTCAGTCAGGGTGAGCTAGTGACCGTATGAACACCAGAAAATATATATATTGAGCGCAATGAGCATATTATGAAGTCCACTGACCGTATTTTTACAAATATACAGTGACAGACAGTGTATTTATCTCGTTTGAAATTAAGCCATGTTAACCGGAGAGGAGGCAGCATGGACTAGCATTACTTTGTTGTGTCCAGTCAACTTGCCGAACGAGGATAAGGTTGCAGGAAGGGAGAAGCTTGCGCGCGGTGGCTCACAGGACAAGGAGAAACTTTTGACTAATGCAAGCTCTCCCTCGCTCAGGCGGTGGACGTGCAACAGTTAATTCGGTGTCAGATTGCCAGAAGCATACACTATACTACTAGTGCTATTATTGTTCGACTTCCCGAACAGCCAAGCGCAAAGTTTACTAGTACTACTACTATAGTCCATAAAGGTATGTACTATACTAGTACTAGGAACCGGATGGAGGAGCGCCTACACTCTAATTATAATTTTAAAATGTGATAAAGCAATCTTCAACACATTTGGTTCTCTTTGAGGGTTCTCGCATGTGATAATGGGAGTTGATTGCATGGAACACTCGCCACAATTCTCGCTTAATTCTGGCTCATATCCTGTTACAAATAGTAGCACTCAGTAATATTTCCTCTTTTTTTGTTATTCAGCATGTAAACAGGTCAGCAAACCTTGCGGCGCATCTTTGTGCGAACCGTGCTTGCTGCACTTTGAATGTGGCCGAGAGCTGGCTTGATGAAACACCTCGCTTCCTACTTGTTTTTTTGCGGGGTACCTCGCTTCCTAGTGACCAGTGTCTTGGTTGATCCTCCTAAGAATGCTTATATATGAATAAAGCTCTCTCATTTACCCACAAAAAAGATTAAGCCATATTAACCGGAAAGGAGGGAGTATGGACTAGCACTACTTTTTGGTGTGTCCCGTCAACTCGCAGAACGAGGAGAAGCTTGCAGGACAAGGTGAAGCTCGCTTACGCCTTTTGACTAATGCAACCTACCCTCAGTGGACATGCATTAGTCCAATCGGTGTCAGATTGTCAGAGGCATACACTGTAGTACCCAACATGCGGAGTACCATCATTGTTCGACTTCACGAAGGGGCGAAGAGCCAAGCACAGTAGTACGCGTACTCTACTTGGTTTTGCACCTTCATACTACTCCACCCTCCATCATAGTTTACAGGGCGCACTTCATTATGATGCATTTCTCTCAATGCATTTCCACCACCAGAGAGACTTTAGACGCGTTTGGTTTAATGCTCAATTAATTAGAGCGTGGTAACCGCAATCAAGTCCACAATTTTGTCTCCATGTACTGTACTACAACGGGGTGAATGCATGTGTGTACCCGGGCTGGAAGCACTGCATGCATGTGTGTACGCATTATTCCCTCTAGTAATAGACGTCGTGCTATAACTACCGATGCTATTTTTTAGGTCGATCGCTAGTCGCCTTGGTCCCACGGATTTTTTTTCTTTTTTCTGAAGCGCGTTGTATAAACAGTGACAGATGGAGTAGTATGAGCGGATTCAAAGAAGAGCGTATTGATGGTTGCTTCTTCAGAGCAACTTATAGTGGGAAAGGTGGGGCTTATGATTTGAATGCTCATTACTCACTATTAATGTGGCGCAACGACCGGGCTGAGTCACACATGCGGTTGTGCACTACCCCCTCGGTTCTTAAATATACTCCGGAGTATTTGTCTTTCTAGAGATTTCAACGAGTGACTACTCAAATATTTGTCTTTTTAGAGATTTCAAATGGACTGGCACATACGGATGTATATAGACATATTTTAGAGTGTAGATTCACTCATTTTGCTCCGTATGTAGTCACTTGTTGAAATCTCTGTTAAGACAAATAGAATATTTAGGAACGGAGGGAGTACACAAACGAAGCAAAATGAGTGAATCTACACTCTAAAATATGCCCGTTTGAAATTTGTAAAAAGACAAATATTTAGGAAGGAAGGAGTATAATTTTGTGCATGGCACATGGACCCAGATGATGAAGAGGCTTCTGGCAATGCTACCAAGCTTCCATCATTTGTTTACATAATTGACGTACTATACAAATAATTTTCCAGCGACATGAAATTGTACAATGGTGTGAGCTTTCAGCTTTTGTTTCGCGTGTCTTGCCATCGATGCTCTTTCGAAAACAATAAAAAACTAACTTCCTTGCTAATGCATGTCAATTATTAGCAGATCAGAGCTAATAATTACATCACAACTGAAGACAAAGTTGTGAGAAGGTGTTAAATTAAAATTGATCCATGCTTTCATTGGCAGCAACGTCCCCGCAGCTCTGTCTAAATCAACAAGGCATGTTGGGGAAAAAGTAGCTGTCTGGAGCATGCAACATTCCGATCATTTTGTGCAGTTCCACTAAACTTGAGCTGAGTGTCCCTGTTCCAAAGATATCAAGTGTGATTACGATAATAGAGGACTGCTGATGAAACAATAAACACACAAATAGAAGCCGGTCACCTTTGCAGTCTCTCTTAAGACTAACTAGTTGGAGAAGATTAGGCTCGGAGTTGGATGAGGAGGATAGAGCAAAACCAATCTCCCTTTGTGCAGTCGCACTGAAATGTAGAGACGTTGCCCGTGTGACATTTTAGTACAACTGCACAAAACACTCTTAAGAAAAAAGTGATTTGTGCAGTTCACCAAAAGGTCGCAATAGCAATGAGGTGAAATGTTTGCAAAAAAGAGGTAGAAAGGAAACAATTACTGGCCAATAACAGTTGATGACACATGTGACGGCAAAAAAGAAGCATATTCCTTGTCCTAAGGGAAGATAACAACATGGTTGTGTTTGTCTAAAACGGTGTGAGGACGAGAATGCAATATGGAAAGTATGCCAGACGAGCTACGTTTTGGGCAAAGAACTATGGAAGGTCCACATGCAGCGACGTGGGAAAACGGGCAGTGGAGCAAGGCCGGAGGGGATACCTGGAGGTCGTCAGATGTAACTAGGTGAGCGACGGAGGGTGGAATCTGCGAGCAGGTGGCGTAGGCCCTGCCGCGCTGGAGCTTGGTCAGAGAGAATGGCGTGTACTGCAGATCGGGACGTGCTGCCTCGGCGCCGTCGAACGGAGAAACGATGCGCTTCCTCCCTTTTCCCCGGCGGACGGGATGCGGCCGGATCAGTGACCAAAGGTGAGAGAGAGAGGCCACCGCACTCCCTTTCCCCCTGCGGACGGGATGCGGCCGGATCAGTGACCAACGGTGAGAGAGAGAGAGAGAGGGGCCACCGCACTCCCTTTCCCCGGGCGTACGGGATGCGGCCGGATCAATGACCAATGGTGAGAGAGAGAGAGGCCACCGGAGCCTTGTGTGAGATACTCCGAAGAGCGGACTACCTTTTCCTCCATAAAAATCATTTTATATTCTGTGTATGTGCCATTGAGTGCTATAACTTTATTTAAAAATAACGCGGCAACGCGTCAAGTCAAACTTTGTTTCATGCACGCGTGGTACACGACCTCCCTAGGTAAACAACTGCTACAGGCGTTCAAATTAGCACGTGGGCTGCACCTATTCTCTTCCAGTATACGTACACCACCTACGTGGGGTTGTTTGAGAGAGATACAAACCTACGTGTTTTTTATGGGGGCGGTCAATCAAAAAATTTAACATATGCAATGTGTGTGAAATAGAGTCCTGGATATAACATATATATAGAGGGGGCGATCCACGAGAAGAGAGTGGAGGTATGATCGGCTTCAGGTGTCCATAGAATCAAAGAGAGGGATGATGTGTGTGTGTGCGCGCGCGCACGATCGATAAAGAGTGCCATCAAATTTGTGTGTGCCCACGTCAAAGATATAGAGTGGCTGGCCTACTGGAACGTGAGATGGGACATGTGCAGTTTGTCTCTGTGGCATGAATACCTACCTGCAGCGCTCGACTATCGGTGTGTGGTGGGGGAAGAGGGAGGCCCAATTAACTATAGAGGTATAATGGCAGGTATATGTGTGGAGGAGGAGAGAGGCCTACCTCATGTATTAAGGAGATCGATCTGCCTCATGTATTAAGGGAGATCGATCGACATCCATGCATATGTGCAGGAGATGAATAAGGTTGGGAGAGAAACAGAGCTAGAGTGTTGGAGGGGGTGGTAGTGGAGTTGCTTCTAACAAATGGTGGGATAGGCTTGCTAGACAAACGGAGGGCACGCCCGCAATATCATTAAGAGAGGAGATGGCTGCTTGTTGTCTGTGCACGTGCGTGTGAGAAACGGGTCAGGAGGCATGCACGAATGATAAGGGGGGATGATGTGGTTGTGGTAAGCAGATGTAACTACATAGGAAGATCAACCGCCCTTTGTAAGAGAAAGGAGAGACATAACTTGTGAGGTACGTCGATCGATGGGGGGGTAGTTGAAGTCGATCTAGGTATATGTTGGGAGATCGACCGGTATACATGCATGTGTGTGTTAGAAGCAAATGAGGCACGGGAAGAAGGATAGAGAGAGAGGGATGCATGTAGGAGGTTGTACGAGAGGCATACTATATCGAGGGGGAGGAGTGTGCGAGTACGAGAACGATGAAAAGAGTGGTGGGAGTGAGGCATGGACGGTGACAAGAGAAGAGGTGAAGCTTGTGTTTGTGCTAGGCACACCTGGCTAGAGAGGCATGTCGATCGATGTGTGCTGGAAAGAAGGAGCTGGGGGGCCTACACACACCGTGGGTGAACGACCTAAAGTGAAAAGACGAATTTGCGCGATGGAGCTAGAGAAAGTTGAGGGAGGGTCAGAGGGATGCGGACGTGTGCATGCACAAGAGAAAGTTAGCACTAGCTACAAAGATAAGAGGGTTGTGTGGGTGTAAAAGACGAATAGAGATCATATATACTTCATTATAAAAAGCGAATTCGAATATTTGAAGAATTTATCATAGTGTTTCAAACCGACGGATGTGTGAATATATATAACGGTGATACACATGATGTGGTTATGAACATGGTATACTACATTTAATATATTTTATCTCTACTCTTATAAAAACGGAGTTGTTGATGATGGTGTGCCTGCCATCCTGCATTATAGGCCGTCTGATTTATATCTGGCGGATAGCAAGGAAACTATGATGGTTGAAGTTGGCAACAATCATGATTGTAGATTCTTATTGAAATAGAGAAACGAATTAAAATTTAGTTCGAATTGCAGCGGTAGTATAGACATTTGGAATGCACTAAAATGTTGGTATGAGTAGGTTGCATGCATTATACAACAAGCGAAAAAATTTAATCGAACATAACATGGATTCATACTCCCTCCTTCCATCTATATAGGGCGTAATGAGATTTTTAAGACCGCCTTTGACTATTGACAATATTAATAGTACATGACATGCACAATGTGAAAATTATATCATTGAAAGAACCTTTCACAGACGAATTTAACGGTGTGCTTTGTGTAAGTTGCATGTCATATATCATTGCTCTAATATTTGGTCAAAGTTAGCACCGAAAAACGCATTAGGCCCTACATAGATGGAAGGAGGGAGTAGCTTTGAATAGCATTTGTATAGTAAAACAGGGCAAGACTCTCTCTTTGTGTGGTGTGAATAGTTTTATTTTTTTCGTTTTGTTTTTGGTTGAGGGAAGTGCGAATTGATTTGGTACGTACAAGTACAATATTACAACACGTTAGGATTGTCCCTAAAATTCAACCCGCGTCTTGTTATATCCCGAAAATTCATATATCGTGCTCCCAAAACTGGCGCCTTCACAGCCCGCGCCTTGCTATCTCGTAATTACAACGCGCGCGAAAACTCCCTCCAGCTGCCAAATCCCGACACGATCCCCCTTCTAACCCTGAGCCGAAAGGGCCGCTAGTTCAAATCGGTGGGGGTACTTTTGTAACACACCCTACATTTTGGACAAGCGCGTTCCTAAGTCATGCTTCACCCCCTCGCATCGCCCCCTTTTCGCCATTCGAAATCCCAGGTCGCCATAACCTCTCCGCTCCAGGCACGAAACCCCACCCTCCTCCGTCCGCCACGTCACCGCTGCCCAGCCGGAGCCTCTTCCCCGACGATGTCGTCCACCGCAACAACTCGACATCCCTCGTCCACCTCCCCGGATGAGGATCCGTTGTCCATCTCATCGTCCTGCCGGTTCAGTCGCCCCATCCTCCACCTCCAAGGAGCTGCTCCGACAATGGCCTCATCTATCGCGGCTGCTCCATCCCCACATCGCCACCTTAACCTGCTCCACCGGAACCGCAGCATCCTCACCGACTCCTCGGACGAAGCCGAGGCCTACTCGGCGCCACCAAAGAGGTTGTATACTCATCGCATCGCACCTTCTCCTTAACTCGACCTCCCGGCACCGACGGTGCTCCATCCCGCACCCCCATGGAGCGGCTACCTTGAAGCCGGCGCCGCGGGGGACATCTCCACGGCGGCTCTCCCCCAGTGCGAGGCCACTTCGGCGGTGGCGGCCATACCAGCCGGATCTGCTGCTGCTGCTCTGGCTCTCGCTCGATCGCTCGCTCGCCCAGCTGCTGCTGCTGCTGCTCTCCCCCTCGCTCATGCTGCTGCTCTGCTCTGATTAAGCTACACTTCAGTCGACTGAATCGACTTTTGGGTCAGTCAATTTTTAGGGGTTGGGGGGGCTCGCCGGAGTTAAGGAAGAACCACCCGCAGCGGGGACGGGGGCTCGCCAGAGAGGTACCCCACTATCTATCTTAGGGTTCAGGATGGGGCCGGAGGGCCTAGAGGGCTGGCCGGGGCGGCGGTGGCGAGTTGTTTTGGGGCGGCGAGGCGGCGCTGGGGCCGGCGGTTCGGCCGGTGATGGCTGGCAGCTCAGGGGGGTGCAGGTTGAAGATGAACTGCAGGCCCTCCCTAAACTACATGTCAAGTGCCTCTCTGCTACCATTGCGTTCAGTTTCGACAGTAGCATTCAGATTCCACAGTAAATTTCAGTTTCGACAGTTAAGTTCAGAGTCAACAGTTTTACCTCATCTGTTGTAATTAGGTGGTTTTTGGTGATGTTAATTTTACATCCATTTTACATCATCTGTTGGAGATGCTATTAGAATCCCACTTGAGATTGACGATGTCTGTCTTGTGCTGCTTCAGCCTTGACGTCTTACGGCTCACTAGAGCTGCTCCAACGACAGAACGATCAATCACAACAGAGCAGTACCCTGGACACCGTCTACAGATTCCTCAGATCTTCCTCCACACCTCCAACATCCACCTCTGCCTCAACTGCTTCAGCGACCAACCCAATGATGCTGAGGTCGACACGGCTACGACAAAGAGGTTGTACACTTGTTGCATCACTTATTACTATACATTCACGTCGATCCATTACAGCTATTTTGGTTCAACGGAAAAACATCGATCCACTGGTTGTTACCATCACTCTAAATTTCTACATGCTCTCCTTACATAATCTCACCATATTTTTTTCGTATGCATGTCAGATATTGTACACAGTCATGTTGAACATGTAGAGAAAAAGAGAAGAGTTTTGCGCGGCAATACAATGTCATGCAGACATCGCTCCATGGTGGGTTCAATGGCAAACCCTCCCCGCCCCTCTCCAGATTGTAATCCAGAGGAAGATATCTATTCTGAGGCGGATTCGGACGCCGCTGACCACTCCTATTTACCCCCAAGGTGTTTGCTCTACCTTGGCATGATGATGTTAGTCATATCATGCATATGTTGCCTTGTAGTGCCTACTTTTGACATCATATATGTCATCTGCTTAGTTTAGACATGTTCTGTAATGCCACCTGTTTAGTGTCTATATCATATATGGGAATTATGCAGTCTCACGTCTTTTAGCCAGCCATAATATATGTGAAATGTGCAATGCCATCCTGTTTAACCAGGCATCATATATTTGAATGATATCTTGTCCATCCTTTTGTTCATGACATTTCCATTTGTTGACAATATTTGTACATTAAACTACTCTTCCTGTGAATCAGCCATTTGGGTGGGAGATGGAAAAATCTGGAGTGAAAACAAGGCCTTCAGAGCACACAGTGCTACTTGTCGAAGCAGATCTCTTGTTGGGTCCCGATAGCTCCTCAGAGATGGATTCAGAGACGGATGACCAGTCCTATTCCCCCACTGAGGTTTATGCTCTAACTTGGCATGGTTATACTGCTCATATCATGCATACGGTGTCTTGCATTGCATAGTTTAGATATCATATACACAATATTCAACACCATGTTCTTAGTTCAGACATCATATCGAATGCCCTCTGTTTAGCATACAAATCACATATGTGAATTAAATGATGCGATCCTAATTACATAGATAACATGTAGGTGAATTATGTCATGCGATCCTGTTTAGTTATTCATCATATCTTTGAATTATGTTATGCTATGCTATCCAGTTTAGATAGACATCATATATGTGAAATTATGTCATGCTATCCGTTTTAGTTAAACAATATACATGTCAACTATTCCATGCCCTCTTTTTTCCACACTATCTATTGCATCTGTCTCTCATACAATGTCTGTACATTCAACTATGTTTCCTGCTTATCAGCCATTTGAATTGGAGCGGGTGATGCTAGTATCTAGCGGACTAAAAACACGGTCTTCAAATAAAACAGTGATACCTCTTGGTGGAGATAGCACCCCGGTTGTACATGCACAAGAACCAGCCCTATCACACATAACCCAAACTCTCGTAGATTGTACCCCTACTACGATGGACAGAGAACCAGCTTCACCCAATCTAACCCCAACCCCAGCCGATAGTAACCCAGTTCCTGTTGACACAGCACCATCTCCACCACAGAGCTCCCAAACAAGAGCAGTTAGTAAGGCAGCTCCAGTCCCCAAAGGGCCAGTACTATCACGGTGAACCCCAACTCCACCAGTTAGTACGCCTATTCCTGTGGACGAAGCACAACCAGCTAGTCGTAGTTTAGCATCTATCACATTTGATGTTGTTAAATCATATGTGCGTATCTTCCCATCTTGGAAATATTGTACTGAAGTTGAAGGAAAATGCCAGTTGCAGGTGTTTGTCCAGGAGTTATGTGTAAGTAATGTTATTCATGGCAATTACTTTGCTTCGTCCCATACATCCTACCTCCATGATGGTTATAATACAACAAATTTTCCCATTTTTCTCTATAGAGAAGGACCGATTTAGAAACTCAGGATGAGGTAACCTGTGCTAATACCTCTGCTATCTTCAAGAATTCTTGGTGGCAGTATCAGAATTACCTGAAGAAAACGTACTTCACCGGCAAAGAAACTCATCAAATTCCCTTACGCTCTCCTGAGACACATTTACTGGACGATGACTGGGAATGCCTTGTTCTGTACTGGTCCCGAACCAAGAATGTGGTAAGGTCTATGAGCTCATTTTCTATTTTTAAGTATTATATTCTTGCGTCTTACTGTACTCTGTTCATGTAGAACAAGTGCCTAAACTTGAAGAACAACTGTTCTAATTTAAGATTCCATTGCTACCATAGGACATAGATATATGTTTGTTTGATGCTTTTATTATGTACTAGTACTTGGCAATAGAAGACTTGGTAGTTTAATCCTGTCCACCTTACTAATGAACTGGTTCACCGAAATGAGTTTCATATACTAGTACATGCTAAACTTGTTATGTGTCTGCTTGTTTCTTCTTTTAGGATGCTGACATAATATTGGGGAAGAGTGCCTTATTAAGTAACGGTAAAGGAAGTAATGCAGATAAGGTTCAGGATAGTGACACATCCTGTCTTGGTTTAGTGTTGGAGTTACTGGCCACTACTGCTTGCACAAGCTATTCAAACTCACTGTCTGAATCAGTTCGGTTTCTTGAGTCTCAACTACAAGCTGATAGACATTGATCAGTTGTGCTGCGACAAGAAGAGGAAGGACTGTGAAAGTCCCAGGAGCATTCAGATGCATACTTTCTGGTGCAACAACAAGCGTTGGGGGATTTTAGCGCCAAACAGGACAAAGCTAATCAGCTTGCTAAGCTTATTGCCAGCATGGTGGATACCCAGGATAACGTTTCTTGAGCTCTTTTGAAGTTGTTTCAGTTATGCTCTTGTTTTGCTGGCGCGTTTATTTGCACTGGTGGCCAATTTTGACGGCCAGTATATATGATATGTTGCTTTGTTCCCTATATTTGCACTGGTGGCAAACTTTGATGCCCAGTGGATGTAATATGTGTAATAGCCGTGATAGCCTAGCGTTAGTTGCTTGCTTATTTATTTCCTTGTTGTCTTATTTATTTGTTTGCTTGTAGTCATTGCAGTTCTTTTTCCGTGGTTAACTAGTGGCTGCAATAACCTATTTTTTAAAACTAGGCCACAATAACCATGGGATAATATTTACTGTAGTGACACTGGGCCTCCTACGGGCCGTAGAAATAGTGGGCCTTCTACGGGCCGTAGAAACAGTAGGCCTTCTACGGGCCGTAGAAACAATGGGCCTTCTACGGGTCGTATCATCAATGGGCCTTATACGGGTCGTATGATCGATTGGCCAAACATGGGCCAATAACAGGACGCATTATGGCCGTAAACGGGCTAGAGTTGGAATGGTCCATTCATGGGACGACCATAACGGCCCATCGTTAATAGGCCGTATTTGATGACGCTATGAAAACGGCCCAACGAATTAACGGACCACAAATGGACCGACTGTAACCGCGGGCTGAATTTGGCCCACAAGCAGAAAATGACAGTAACGGTCCGTAAGTAAACGAATGCTGGAAATGAGCCCAAGAATAAATGGGCTCTGAGAAGGCCAAAAGATAACATGGGCTGGAAACGGCCCAACGGAACAACGGGCCGTTAATGGGTATAAAGTGATACACTGTTCATTACGGGCCAGTTTCACCACGGGCCGTTAGTAGGCCAAGAGTTACATAGGGCCTCATATGGGCCGAAAGACGTCATGGGCCATACATGGGCCAGAAGTGAAAATGGGCTGGAATCATATTGGATGGCCCAGATGACGCTACTGGGCCTAATTCGGGTAGGGCGTAACGGGCCTTGGGTTAGCAGGCTATAAATGGGCTATACGCGAACAGGCCGTTCACAGGCTTTCCATGGGCCGGCCCGCCACCTTTTGACCAAGTCAAACGGACTGGCCTTTTCACAGGAATGGGCCTCTATTGGGTCGTGCCACGTGTCGACATATCATAGGCGCCTATCTGACCCACTGACGAGCTGACACGTGTTTCGTCCGGCCAATAAGAATTTTACACGTGGAAATTTCCGATTGGTCGGGGCTATTAACGGGTTATCGGATCCAAAACCCGACCCGATAGCTTAACGGCGTTCCGTTACGGTGGATGCCACGTGTAGGTCACCCTTGACGAAAGCACTTCTGTGATGCGTGATTTATTGTCATGGAAGTGGACACTTCCGTGATGATAATTTTGGTAATGTCATGGAACACCTCTACGACAGCACAGGTATGACTATCTTGATTCTGTCATAAATTTGTCATGGATGTACATGCATGACAAAAAAAGCGACCTACTGTGACAAACACGTATCATCACGGAAGTGTATTTTTTTTAGTGTTCACAATTGACGCCACCTGGAACACCACAGCGTAATGGTGTGACCGAACGTCGTAATCGTACCTTATTGGATATGGTGTGTTCTATGATGTCTCTTGCCGATGTACCACTATCATTTTGGGATTATGCATTAGAGACAACTACATTCACTTTAAATAGGGCACCATCTAAGTCTGTGGAGACGACACCGTATGAACTGTGGTTTGGCAAGAAACCCAAGTTGTTGTTTCTTATGGTTTGAGGCTGTGATGCTTATGTCAAAAGGCTTCAGCCGGAAAAGCACGAACCCAAAGCAGACAAATGCGTCTTCATAGGATACCCAAAAGATACGATTGGGTATACCTTCTATCTTAGATCCAAGGGCAAAGTATTTGTCGCTAAGAACGGTTCCTTTCTCGAGAAAGTGTTTCTCCCAAAAGAATTGAGTAGGAGAAAGATAGAACTTGATGAGGCTATTGAATCTTTACTTCAACCAGAGAGTAGCGTAGCACATAAAAATGTTTCTGTGGCACCTACTTCTGTTGAAGAGGAAGCCAATGATGATGATCATGAAGCTTCGGATCACGTTACTGCTAAACCTCGTAGGTCGACAAGGGTACGTACAACTTATGAGTGGTATGGTTACCTTGTCTTAGAGGTCAGGTTGTTGGACAATGTTGAACCTACGAGCTATGGAGAAGCGATGGTGGTCCCGGATTCCAACAAATGGTTAGAGGCCATGAAATTCGAGATAGGATCCATGTAGGATAACAAAGTATGGACTTTGGTGGAGCCACTGAGAATAAATGGATCTTTAAGAAGAAGACAAATGCTGATGGTAATGTCACCATTTATGAAGCTTGACTTGTCTCAAAGAAGTTTCCGACAAGTTTAAGGAGTTGACTATGATGAGACTTTCTCACTTATAGCGATGCTAAAGTCTGTTGGGATTATGTTAGCAGTTGCTGCATTTTCAATTACGAAATCTGGCAGATGGATGTCAAAACAAAGTTTCGTTGACGGTTTCCGTGAGGAAAGGTTGTATGTGATACAACCAAAAGGTTTTGCCGGTCCTAAGGATGCTAAAAGGTATGCAAGCCCCAATTATCCTTCTATGGACTAGTGCAAGCATCTTGGAGTTGGAACTTTCGCTTTGATGAGGTGATCAAAGTGTTTGGGTTTATACAAGTTTACGGAGAAGCTTGTATTTGCAAGAAAGTGAGTGGGAGCACTACAACATTTCTGATAAGTATATGTGGATGACATATTGTTGATCGGGAATGATGTAGAATTTCTCGAAAGCATAATGGGTTGTTTGAAAGGAGTTTTCAAAGTAAGACCCGGGTAAAGCTGCTTACATATTGGGCATTAAGATCTATAGAGATAGATCAAGATGTCTGATAAGAATTTCATAGAGCACACACCTTGACATGATTTTGAAGAAGTTCAAAATGGATCAGTCCAAGAAGGGATTCTTGCCTGAGTTGTAAGGTGTGAAGTTAAGTAAGACTAAAAGCTCGACCACGGAAGAAGAAAGAGAAAGGAAAAAGGTCATCCCCTATGCCTTAGCCATAGGCTCTATACGATATGCCATGCTGTGTACCTCACCTGATGTGTGCCTTGCCACATGTCTGGCAAGGGGGTACAAGAGTGATCTAGGAGTGGATCGCTGGACAGTGGTCAAAATTATCCATAGAGGAATAAGGAAATGTTTCTCGGTTACGGAGGTGATAAAGAGTTCGGCGTAAAGGGTTACGTTGATGCAAGCTTTAACACCAATCAAGATGACTTTGAGTAGAGTTTCTTGGTTATGGAGGTGATAAAGAGTTCGGTGTAAAGGGTTATGTCGATGCAAGCTTTGACACAAATCCAGATGACTCTGAGTAGCAAACCGGATATGTATAGTGGAGCTTCCATTTGGAATAACTCCAAGTGGAGCGTGGTAGGAGCATCTACAATATGACATAAAGATTTGCAAAGTACACGCGGATCTGAATGTTGTAGACCCGTTGACTAAAACCTCTCTCACAAGCATAACATGATCAAACCCCAAAACTCATTTGGTGTTAATCACATGATGATGTGAACTAGATTATTGACTCTAGTGCAAGTGGGAGACTGTTGGAAATATGCCCTAGAGGCAATAATAAATTAGTTACTATCATATTTCCATGTTCATGATAGTCATTTATTATCCATGTTGGAATGGTATTGATCAGAAACTAAGATACATGTGTGGATACATAGACAACAACGTGTCCCTAGTGAGCCTCTACTAGACTAGCTCGTTGATCAAATATGGATATGGTTCCCTAGCCATAGACATGAGTTGTCATTTGATAACGGGATCACATCATTAGGAGAATGATGTGATGGACAAGACCCAGACTATGAACGTAGCATATTATCATGTCAAGTTTATTGCTATCGTTTTCTGCATGTTAAGTATATGTTCCTATGACCATGAGATCATGCAACTCACTTACACCGGAGGAGTACCATGTGTGTACCAAACATCACAACGTAACTGGGTGACTATAAAGGTGTTCTACAGGTATCTCCGAGGGTGTCTGTTGAGTTGGCATGGATCAAGACTGGGATTTATCACTCCGTATGATGGAGAGGTATCTCAGGGCCCACTCGGTAATACAACATCACAAGAAGCTTGCAAGCAATGTGACTAATCACTACTGCAGGATGCTGCTAACGCGACACTACGATTAGAGACACTTCGACGAAACTGTGTGCGATGCAATAATCGCAAACGGTGGTGTAAAAAATGTCAAAAAGGGTGCAAAACATTTGCGATTATGGATTATCGGTGGGAAACGACACCTATGAGATCACAAGAATCCCTTCTATGGTTGGCGGGCGCGAGATTGTGCAAAGAGCGGGTCCAGTAGCTAGCACAGCAAGATTTACCCAGGTTCGGGCCGCGAGGATGCGTAATACCCTAGTCTTGCTTTTGTGTATATCTGGGTGTTCTTGATTTCTTGAACTAGCTACGGTGCGTGTCTAGTGCAAAAGATCCAATCCTTCCTCAGTACGCCTCGGGCCTCCTTTTATAGTCAAAGGGGTCGCCACAGTGGCACACAGGAGGTGGAAAGGTACGTACAGTGTACAAGCTTATCGCCTGTCATTACAGAACAAAGCGCATTGAATGCGCTACTTAGGTGTCCACTTACTTTATCAGGGGCGGTAACGAGGCCCGTCCCGTCCGTCGCCCCTCCGCCTTGCTCCGACACGCATCCAGGCCAATGAGGCATGCAGCGCCATGTAGGCTGGTAGGCTGCTGAGCTGGTGTGGTGGTAGGGTCTTCACAAAAATCTGCATGCCACCACGCAGGTGCTTGACTAGTTGGATTAGGAGCCACGTACTGCCACGTGGGTACTTGGCTTAGTTGGTGGGTCGGCTGCTGAGCTGGGGCGGCGATGGGGCGGCAAGACCTTGCCGCGGTCTTGCGCATATCCCTGGCAAGGGTCTTGCCGGGGCCTTGTGAGCGCCCTCGGCAAGAGTCTTGCCGGGGCCTTGCGTGTGTCTTCGGCAAGGAGCCATGCCGGGGCCTCGTGGGCATCCACGGCAAGGAGCTCCGTTGTAGTCTTGTCTTCTGGTTCTCATCTAGGGTTTGTAGGCTCTTTGTCTTCACAAAGACCTGCATGCCACCATGCAGGCGCTTCCCGAGCCTTGGTCCCAACATTGTCGATGGTGTCGGAACTCTCAGTCCCAAGGGTGGCTGCTATGCTGGCGTTGGATGAGCTGCCCCGGCAAGGCTCTTGCCGGGGCTGCGTAGTCCGCCTCGGCAAGAGCCTTGCCGGGGGAAAGCCCATCTTGTTGCTCCATCTTCTGCGCCCCTAGTTGGAGTGCTGCTCAAGTAGTCTTGTATTTCTGCTTCCCTCCTTTGCCCTGCTATGTGTGGCCGCAGGTACGGCCCTGACTGCCCGTGCACAAGTAAAGGGGTATAAAAGAGAGCCCCAATTGTTTACACCGACAGGAGCCCCCGGGACTAGGACACACATAAGCAGAACGCGCTGTTGGGCTGGGCCCAGAACGATGCGCGGGCATGCGGGGCGGAGTTTTACTGTGGTAACTTCTCCGCTGGTTGCTCTTCCCCACGACCCGCGTTGAATGCGCGACGTGGGGGGCATGCGTGACGTGGGGTCATGCGTGGGGCGGTTCCTGCACGCGCGCGTCACATCGTGGTAAATGGTAAAGAGGCGGCCCGCGCCTTCCCCGTAAAGAAAGTAGAGGAAGCCGTAGGGGCGCGACTCATTTACTAAGTGGACTCGGGTCGTGGCCATTATGGCACCTGCGCCCCACGATCGCGGGGCGCGAAACAACCGTTCCACTTGCCATATGAGTACTGGCTCGCCCGCCATGCATTCTCCATGCGTCAGGAAGGGCAGGCGGTGGATACAGAAGGCATGGGCTTTAATGCCGGGGCGGGGGGCGGGCGCCGCTGATTGCGGCAGCAGGTCAGTCCCGTCTCCTTGTGCCCTCGGCGGCTGGTTTGGTTGATTGGGGCGGTCTCCTTCAGGCTCGCTCGGCCTCGCCCCCCTATAAAAAGGGAGAGGGACAGCGTTCTCCTGCATCCATCTTCTTCTAATCTGATCCCTTTCCTTTCCTTGTCATGGCGAGAAGGCGTGGTCGGGGTCGTCCTTCCGCGGAGGCGACCAGGTCTTCCTCCCGCTAGAGAGCCGCGACGGTCAAGGAAGAGCCGGACGCCCAAGGCGAAGGTCATGCCCAAGGCAGAGGCGCCGGCCGGGGGCGCGGTCAGTGAGGCGGTGGAGGCAGAGGCGGATGGGGGACACCCGGGTCGTCATCATCTCCGTCTCCATATCCTCCGCCGTCTCCTCCTGCTTCGTCGAGTGGCCATGTCGGGGACACGGCACTGGAGTTCATTCTGAAACTGCGCGAGCCACCGCGCAGCCGCCTTCATCTCCCCGAAACTGAGGGTGCTGGAGGTCGACCAACCACCGAGGTTGAGGCTTCACATGAAGGGGTGTTGCAATGGCGACATGTGGGCGAACACAAGGTTCGCCGCCCCTCATGTAATGTTCCTCCATCGGGGTTGGAAGACCTTTGCATGTGCCTACTGCTTGATGAAGGGGCACGTCCTCTGCTTCAAGTTAGCGGAGAGCGGCCTGCTCTCCGTCAAGGTCTTCGGGCACTCAGGGCATAGGCTAGGGTGCTGTGCGGAGAGCTCGACTGATGACGAAAGATCCTCCTCGAGCGACAGTGACCGGGAGGACAGCAACACCGATGACGAGGGCAGCGGGCGGGAGGATGATGGGTCCGACTAGGCGTCGGACATACCGTACCTGGGCGACGCCAGCAACACCATCATCTGCATCGCTAGCTCCTTGAACTTCTTGGGGTCGCCTCCTTGGGCGGTTGGCGTGGGAAGGCCGGGGAAGACGAAGAAGGTGGGTGGCGGGCCGTCAAGTCGGAGTACGCGGGCGTCGACGCCTTCATCGTGTATTGCCGGCCCGCTGCCTCATCTTTCGGCTCCTTTCCCGGCACCATCATCACCAACCCTCTTCTGGACGGCCGCCGGGATGTTCTTTTGGTGTCTTCTGCTACTCGTACCTCGCCTAGGCACTCCTTTTGCCCTTTTTCCCTCTTGTTCCATTTCCTGAGGAGAGGGACAAGAAAGGGATTACGAGCATCTTATCTCTTTTTAGTTTTTAAGCCTACGGGCCTTTGTAAGATTTAAACCTTGTAACCCCCCTTGCTCATGTATGCATTCCGTATGAATTGTACTTGTTGACAATGTATTAATGAAGAGAAGGGTGTTTCCCAGTGAGGGAGTCCTGGATTAGGGGGTATCCGGACAGCCGGACTATATCCTTTGGCCGGACTGTTGGACTATGAAGATACAAGATTGAAGACTTCGTCCCATGTCCGGATGGGACTCTCCTTGGCATGGAAGGAAAGCTTGGCAATACGGATATGTAGATCTCCTTCCTTGTAACCGACTCTGTGTAACCCTAGCCCCCTCCGGTGTCTATATAAACTGGAGGGTTTAGTCTGTACGACCAAGAACAACAATCATACCATAGGATAGCTTCTAGGGTTCAGCCTCTTTGATCTCATGGTAGATCAACTCTTGTAATACCCATATCATCAAGATGAATCAAGAAGGAGTAGGGTTTTACCTCCATCGAGAGGGCCCGAACCTGGGTAAAAACATCGTGTCCCCTGTCTCCTGTTACCATCTGCCTAGACGCACAGTTCAGGACCCCCTACCCGAGATCCGCCGGTTTTGACACCGACATTGGTGCTTTCATTGAGAGTTCCTCTATGTCGTCATCGTTAGGCTTGATGGCCCCTTCGATCATCGATAGCGATGCAGTCCAGGGTGAGACTTTTCTCCCCGGACAGGTCTTTGTATTCGGCGGCTTCGCACTGCGGCCCAACTCGCTTGGCCATCTGGAGCAGATCGAGAGTTACACCCCTGGCCACCAGGTCAGGTTTGGAAGCTTAAACTACACGGCCGACATCTGCGGAGACTTGATCTTCGACGGATTCGAGCCCCTGCCGAGTGCGCCGCACGGTCACGATGAGCATGATTTAGCTCTACCATCAGACAGTGTTCAGGAGACCGCACTGGCAACCGCTCCGACCCTCAATCCGGAGCCTATTGCGCCATCTATGGACGGGTGGATAGACCCTGCCATGGAGGCCGCGTTCTCAGCGGTGATCGAGCCGAGTACCGACCTTACCCTTCATGAGAGCCGTGACGCGAAACTGCCAGATTCTTCTCCGGCCACGGACTCCGTACCGCCTGCGCCCGTGCCTATCGAATCGGACTGGGCGCCGATCATGGAGTTCACCTTCGCGGATATCTTTCAGCACTCGCCCTTCGTCGACATAGTGAACTCATTAAGGTCCCTCTCCTTGTCAGGAGAAACCTGGCCGAACTATGTCCGGCAGGATTGGGATGCGGATGACGAAGAAATTCGCCGCCCACCCACCACCCACTTAGTAGCCACTGTCGATGATTTGACCGACATGCTCGACTTCGACTCCGAAGACATCAACGGTATGGACGACGATGCAGGAGACGAACAGGAACCACTGCCCATAGGGCACTGGACAGCCACCTCATCATATGATATATATACGGTGGACACACCCAAAGAAGGCAATGGCGACGGGACAGCGGGGGATGACCCCTCCAAGAAGCAACCCAAGTGCCGACATCAGCTGCGCCACTCTAAGTCTCGCCAAAGCAAAAGCGGTGATACCGGCACAGGATATAATAACACTCCGAACAGTGCCGAAGATAACGACAATCCCCTCCAGCAAGATTTAGAGCAGGAGGATGGAGAAGCCAGCCCTCCTGAGAGAGCGG
The DNA here is from genome assembly GCA_032464435.1 of Aegilops umbellulata. Lineage (NCBI taxonomy): Eukaryota > Viridiplantae > Streptophyta > Magnoliopsida > Poales > Poaceae > Aegilops > Aegilops umbellulata. Next base: position 187,856,404 of record CP136060.1, read on the forward strand.
CAGATGGAGAGGCGGAGGATGATAATTACATGCCTCCCTCCAAAGACGAGGCAAGCCTCGACAATGACGAATTTGCCATGCCTGAGGATCCCATCGAATAAGAGCGCTTCAAGCGCCGGCTTATAGCCACGGCAAATAGCCTTAAGAAAAAGCAATAGCAGCTTTGAGCTGATCAAGATTTGCAAGCTGACAAATGGACTGAAGTCCTTCCGGCCGAGGAATATGAACTCGAACGCCCCTCCAAGAGTTAACCAAAGCGCAGGTTGCTACCCCGACTGGAGGAGGAAGCATTAAAACCTACATCTCCAGCGTATGACGCGGCTGATCGGCCACCCTGTGGCCGCGACAAAGCGGCATTTCTGCCGAAGGCCTAGCCTGCATCATGGCGCCACTCAAATAAAAAGGCACGAGGAAATACGCTATACCTGCAAGACGTATTGGAGGACAAAGCAAAACACGCAAGATCGATCTACGGATCACGAGGGCGCGCCACTACGCGAGACGATAACCGTCACGCCGGATACAGTAAAAGTAAATCTGGCCGGGCCAAACACAGCGGACAAGACTCATATGAGTTGCGTCGCGATATAGCCCAGTATAGAGGCGCCACACACCCCCTATGCTTCAAAGACGAAGTAATGGATCACCAAATCCCAGAGGGTTTCAAACCCGTAAATATCGAATCATACGATGGTACAACAGATCCTGCGGTATGGATCGAGGACTACCTCGTGCATATCCACATGGCCCGCGGTGACGATCTACACGCCATCAAATACCTTCCACTCAAACTCAAAGGACCAGCTCGGCATTGGCTGAACAGCTTGCCAGCGGAATCCATTGGCTGTTGGGAAGATCTGGAAGCTGCATTCCTGGACAACTCCCAGGGCACTTATGTGCGACCACCAGATGCCGATGACTTGAGCCACATAATTCAGCAGCCAGAGGAATCGGCCAGGCAATTCTGGACACGGTTCCTAACCAAGAAAAATCAAATTGTCGACTGTCCGGATGTAGAGGCCCTAGCAGCTTTTAAGCATAACATCCGCGACGAGTGGCTCGCCCGGCACCTGGGCCAGGAAAAGCCAAAATCTATGGCAGCCCTCACGACACTCATGACCCGCTTTTGCGCGGGAGAGGACAGCTGGCTGGCTCGCAGCAATAACATATCAAAGAACCCTGGTACTTCGGATACCAAGGATAGCAATGGCAGGTCACGTCGCAACAAACACAAGCGCCGTATCAACAATGACAATACCGAGGATACGGCAGTCAATGCCGGATTCATAGGCTCTAAACCCGGTCAGTGGAAAAAGCCATTCAAAAGAAGCACTCCGGGCCCGTCCAGTTTGGACCGAATACTCGATCGCTCGTGTCAAATACATGGTACCCCCGACAAGCCAGCCAATCACACCAACAGAGAATGTTGGGTGTTCAAGCAGCCGGCAAGTTAAATGTCGAAAACAAGGATAAGGGGCTACATAGCGATGACGAGGAGGAGCCCCGGCCGCCGAACACCGCATGACAGAAGAGGTTCCCCCCACAAGTGCGGACGGTGAACATGATATACGCAACCCACATCCCCAAGAGGGAGCGGAAGCGTGCACTAAGGGACGTATATGCGTTGGAGCCAGTTGCCCCAAAGTTCAACCCATGGTCCTTGAGGGAGTCCTAGATTAGGGGGTATCCGGACAGCCGGACTATAACCTTTGGCCGGACTGTTGGACTATGAAGATACAAGATTGAAGACTTCGTCCCGTGTCCGGATGGGACTTTCCTTGGCATGGAGGGCAAGCTTGGCAGTATGGATATGTAGATCTCCTTCCTTGTAACCGACTCTGTGTAACCCTAGCCCCCTCCGGTGTCCATATAAACCGGAGGGTTTAGTCCGTAGGACATAACAACAACAATCATACCATAGGCTAGCTTCTAGGGTTTAGCCTCTCTGATCTTGTGGTAGATCCACTCTTGTACTACCCATATCATCAATATTAATCAAGTAGGAGTAGGGTTTTACCTGCATCCAGAGGGCCTGAACCTGGGTAAAAACATTGTGTCCCTTGTCTCCTGTTACCATCCGCCTAGACGCACAGTTCGGGACCCCCTACCCAAGATCCGCCGGTTTTGACACCGACATTGGTGCTTTCATTGAGAGTTCCTCTGTGTCATCATCTTTAGGCTTGATGGCTCCTTCGATCATCAAAAACGATGCAGTCCAGGTTGAGACTTTTCTCCCCGGATAGATCTTCGTGTTCGGCGGCTTCATACTGTGGGCCAGCTCGCTTGGCCATCAGGAGCAGATCGAGAGTTACGCCCCTGGCCATCAGGTCAGGTTTGGTAGCTTAAACTACATGGCCGACACTCGCGGAGACTTGATCTTCGACGGATTCGACCCCGGCCGAGTGCGCCGCACTGTCATGATGGGCAAGATTTAGCTCTGCCACCGAATAGTGTCCTGGAGACCGCACCTGCAACCACTCCAACCTTCAATTCGGAGCCAATTGCGTCATCCATGGCCCGGTGGTTAGACCCCGCCACGGAGGCAGCAGCCTAAACGGCGATCAAGCCGAACAGCAGCCTTACCCTTCACAAGGTGTAACGCCCTCGATGCGATTATATCTCCCACGTGTCGAAGCACGACTTAGAGGCATAACCGCATTGAAGGCAATGTCGCAAGTAAGGTAATCTTCACACAACCCATGTAATACATAAGGGAAAGAGATACATAGTTGGCTTACAATCGCCACTTCACACAATTACATGAATAAAACATTACATCATACAGTTACAATCAGGGCCTGACTACGGAGCCAAAATAAAATAAGAAACCCCAAAAGCGACAAAGGTCCACGATCGACCCCAACTGGGCTCCACTGCTGATCAACTGAAACGAAACAACACAAAGAACAAGGTCTTCATCGAGCTCCTCCTAGAGCTCGGGTGTGTCACCTGCTCGGTCTCATCGGCACCTGCAAACTGGTTTTGGAAGTATCTGGTGAGTCACGAGGACTCACCAGAGAAGGCAAAAGGTATGAGGTGGAGTTGCAGCAAGCGACTAGCATATATGGTGGCTAATAAACACAAATGAGAGCGAGAAGAGAAGGCAAAAGCACGGTCGAACAACTATGATCAAGAAGTGATCCTGAAACTACTTACGTCAAGCATAACTCCAACACCGTGTTCACTTCCCGGACCCCGCCGAGAAGAGACCATCACGGTTACACACACGGTTGGTGTATTTTAATTAAGATCAACTTCGGGTTTTCTACAACCGGACATTAACAAATTCCCATCTGCCACATAACCGCGGGCACGGCTTTCGAAAGTTCAAACCCTGCAGGGGTGTCCCAACTTAGCCCATGATAAGCTCTCGCGATCAACGAAGGATATTCCTTCTCCCCGGGAAGACCCGATCAGTCTTGGAATCCCGGCTACAAGACATTTTGACAGCAATAAAACAAGTCCAGCAAAGCCGCCTGATGCGCCGACATCCTGATAGGAGCTGCACATATCTCGTTCTCAGGGCAACACCGGATAAGCGAAGCGTACAGGTACCAACATAACCCAAGTTGCCAAGGGACGGTCCCGCACGGTGCTCTAGTTTGGACCAACACTTAGACAAGCATTGGCCCGGGGGGCTAAATAAAGATGACCCTTGGGTTAATTACTCCCAAGGGAAAAGTAGGTGGTGGTGAGGCAAATGGTAAAACCAAGGTTGGGCCTCGCTGGAAAAGTCTTATTCAAAGCGAACTGTCAAGGGGTCCCATAAATCACCCGACCGCGTTAGGGACGCAAAATCCGGGAACATAACACCGATATGACGGAAACTAGGGCGGCAAGAGTGGAACAAAACACCAGGCATAAGGCCGAGCCTTCCACCCTTTACCAAGTATATAGATGCATTAATTAAATAAGATATATTGTGATATCCCAACAAGTAAACATGTTCCAATCAAGGAACAAAATCTCCATGTTCCAACAAGGAACAAACTTCATCTTCACCTACAACTAACAACACTATAAGAGGGGCTGAGCAGAGCGGTAACATAGCCAAACAACGGTTTGCTAGGACAAGGTGGGATAGAGGCTTGGTTTGACAATATGGGAGGCATGATAAGCAAGTGGTAGGTATCGCAACATAGGCATAGCAAAAGAGCGAGCAACTAGCAAGCAAAGATAGAAGTGATTTCGAGGGTATGGTCATCTTGCCTGAAATACCGCAAGGAAGAAGAACGAGTCCATGAAGAGCACAAACGGACGAAGACGAACGAATCCTCACAACTCCAGAACGAAACCGAAGCTAATGAGAGAGGCAACCCGGAAAGAAACAAACAACATAGTAAACAACCAACACATGAACATGGCATGATGCACAATCAAGTATGATGCATGTCCGGTTTAATGAAGCATGTCATGGCAAAAATGCACAAGCAATCCTACAAATTAAGTGGAGCTCAATATGCAACGAGTTGCATATTGACGAAACACCACGACAAGTTATTTAGTTCGATCTCGTTTATGTATCCAATAATATTAAATGTTGATTAACATGGCAAGGGGTGAAACATAACAAAACTATACCATATAAACAATTTAAATGGGGCCGGATATAACAAACAACAATTCCGGAAATCCTCATATGCGCATTTCAAATTTGGTACTGTTCTGCCTAAAACATATTTTAATATTATCAAACAAGCAATATGAGTGCACCATGTTAAACTAGGCATTTTTCTACCCCATTTACATATAAAGTTTATTAAATTCCGAGTTACGGTTATTTAGTTATGAAATAAATCTTTTTAGCAAGTTTATTAAGCAAACTTAGACAAACAGCAAGTTAAACATTTTAAACATGCATGAAAGTCGGATATTATTAGACTACACAAATTTCTGAGCATTTTACATATATAAATTATTTTAATCCGATGCACGGTTTGTGAGTTATTAAATGCATGAAGAACAGGGGTTTTACTGTAAACTGTAAACCACTGGATAAAAGAGAAATTCGCCAGACGGGAAAAAAAACACATCGGGCCGAATCTGCCTAGCCCAATAGTGGAAAGGCCAAGGGGGCTGCTCACCAGGTCTCATGGGCCGGTCGGTGGAGGAGGCCAAGGCAGGACGCGAAGGAGCGCGCTGGGCCTGGAGGCGCGGTCAACGCGAGGAACAGGGGCAGCGACTGAAGCGGTCGTCTCTTCTCTGCTCAAATGAAATAGAGGAGCGGCGAGGCGGGACTTGAAGGCAGGGAAGACGGCTGGCGACGCGGGGACTCCGGCAGGCGGGACTTGGCGCAGGGACGTCCGGATCTGAGGCGGGGAAGGCGCGCGAGGTGCTCGGGGAGCCCCTCGGGCGCGAGAGGAGGCTGGCGTCCCGGCGCTGGGCTCGGCGCGGGCGTCTCCTTGTTGGCTGCTGGTGCTCTGGCGGCACCGGAGGCCTCCGGCAAGCTCGAGGACGGGAGGAAGGAGACCTCCAGGGGCGGGTGCTGGTGCGCGAGCAGACGTCGGGGAAACGGGCGGAGACAGCGGACAGGAAGAAGACGACGACGAGGAGCAGTGGGGATGGGGCTCCGACGAGCTGAAGAGGTCCAGCAAGGACGGGGATGGCCGGGAGACTACGAGGAGCTCCATGGGAGGCGCGGATCCGGCCGGCGGCGCCTGCTGCTTGAGGACACGGCGTCCCTGGCTGCGCGATATGGAGGCGCACGGGAGGAGGTGCGTGGATTGTTGTGGTTGGATGGGTCTGCGTTGGAACCAAGGAGAGACCAGGTGGCGGCGGGATGGATCCCGAGAGAGAGAAGGAAATTAGGTGGCGGCGGGCAGGAGGATGGATGGGACATCTCCCCTAGAAACTAGGGTTAGGCTGAATATATAGTAGGTGTATTTTTGGGTATGGGCTAATTTGGTCACTCCGATCGAAATCAATCGGCCGAGAATAAATAGGTAGGGAGTCCAAAATAAGAAAACGGTGATGTTTTATAGATGTTAGGGGATGATCCGGACACAATGGTAGTGACAGTCCAGGTCAGGTCCGGGACAACTTTCGGACGCGCGCGCGAGGAGGGCTGCGGGCTGACGAGAGAGGTTAGGTTGGGTCAGGCGGATTGTGAAGAGCGGGTTGGTCTGAGAGAAGAGGTGAGAGATGCATCCCGGCACGGTTTCCAGAGACCGAAAACGTCCGACGTTATACTGGCTATAATGCCACTATAGTTATCCGTTGGGGCGTCAAACGGACTCCGAATGCGATGAAACTTGGCAGGCGGCCTACCTACAACATAACAACACCACATGCCAACTTTCAACCCATTCCGAGAACATTTTCCGGCCACTTATAAAATATTATTTCGGACATGCCGCGGGCGCGTGCAAGTGTGTCTGGGCTCAGAACAGACAACGGAGAGAACAAATGAGACCGGGACGGATGCAAGTTTTAAAAACATGATGATGCAATGCGGATGATGACATGGCAAGATGCGACACGCAAGCAAATGACAAAGCAACAACAGTGAATAACTGGAGGACAACTGGCACAACGGTCTCGGGGCGTCACACAAGGCCCGTGACTCCACGTCGCCGGACTCTCCTCCGGACTCTGAACAACCCGCGCCCCTGCCAATCGAATCCGATTGGGCGCCGATCATGGAGTTCACCGCCGCGGATATCTTTCACCACTCGCCCTTCGGCGACATACTGAATTCACTAAAGTCTCTCTCCTTGTCAGGAGAGTCCTGGCCGGATTATGACCGGCCGGATTGGGATGCGGATGACGAAGAAATTCGACGCCCACCCACCACCCACTTCGTAGCCACTATCAATGATTTGACCGACATGCTCAACTTCAACTCCGAAGACATCGACGGTATGGACGACGATGCACGAGATGAATAGGAACCACTGACCATAGGGCACTGGACAACCACCTCATCCCACAACGTATACATGGTGGACACACCCAAAGAAAACGACGACGAGGAACGGAAGGACGCAGCGAAGGATCGTTCCCTCGAAAAGCAGTCAAAGAGGCGGCGCAAGCGCCGCTCCAAACCCTACCCCGATAGAAACATCGGTCATACAGACCCAGTGATAGAGCAGGGTGAGCCAGCGGACGACGAACATGGCATCGAACAACCGTCCGACCAGGGCAACACGGATAATCAAACCAAACTACCCGTCTCCGGCGAAGATAACAGTCCGGATGACCTCACGCCGGACAAGCTCCTGGAGCAGAAGAACCTCCATAAAAGGCTCGTCGCCACTGCGCGTAGCCTGAAAAAGCAGAAGCGGAAGCTCAAGACTGCAGAAGATGCACTTAGAATCAGATGGAGTAGAGCACTCAACACCGCAGACAAATATGGCGACAGTCGCCACACAAAGAGCTACCTGAAGCGAAAGCTACTGCCTGAATTTGATGAGGAGGCCTTAGAGCCCCCGCAATCAAGAAACAAAGCAGCCATCCGGTCGGACAGACGGCCTCAGGACTAGCATAGAGCGTCAAACAACGCCGCACACAAGCCAGCACGCGATCCACATGAGGACTCGCATCAAAAAGACGGCCCAACCAGATCTATCTACGGCCCAAGAAAGCATGCTCCATCAAGCAATGCAACACAACAAAAATCCAAACACCACGGTACACCCAAATACAGGGGTGGCGCACACCCCCTATGCTTCACCGATGAGGTGCTGGACCATGAATTTCCAGAGGGATTCAAACCCGTAAACATAGAGGCATACGACGGAACGACAGACCCTGGGGTCTGGATTGAGGAATACATCCTCCATATCCACATGGCTAGAGGAGACGGCCTCCACGCCATAAAGTACCTACCCCTCAAGCTCAAAGGGCCAGCCCGGCATTGGCTTAAAGGCCTTCCGTAAAACACCATTGGAAGTTGGGAAGAGCTCGAGGACGCTTTTCGAGCAAATTTTCAAGGGACCTATGTCCGATCACCGGATGCAGATGATTTAAGTCATATAACTCAACAGCCCGGAGAGTCAGCCCGAAAGCTTTGGAACAGATTTCTTACTAAAAAGAATCAAATAGTCGACTGTCCGGACGCCGAAGCCTTAGCAGATTTTAAACACAGCGTTCGAGACGAATGGCTCGCCAGACACCTCGGCCAAGAAAAGCCAAGAACAATGGCTACATTAACAACCCTCATGACCCACTTTTGCGCAGGCGAGGACAGCTGGTTGGCAAGATGCAGCACCAGCGACCCAAGTACATCCGAAGTCAGGGACGGGAACAGGAAGCCACGACGCAGCAAAAACCAGCGGCGGAATAAGGAAAACATCCCGAAGAGCACGGTGGTAAACGCCGGATTCAAAAGCTCTCCGCAGGGTCAGCAAAAGCTGCCTCTCAAAGATAACAGGGACGAACTGTCCAGCCTAAACAAAATCCTGGACAAGATATGTCAAATCCACAGCACCCCTGGTAAGCTTACAAATCATACCCACAGAGAATGTTGGGTCTTCAAGCAATCCGGAAAACTCAACACTGAACACAAGGAGCTGGATACACCAAGTGAAGACGATGACGAACCCCACAAACAAAGAACTGGGGAACAGAAGAAATTCCCACAAGAAGTCAAAACAATAAATGTATTACACGTGACAAAGGGGAGAAACAAAGTGGCGCCCACAGAGATACGTGCCTTGCGGCCTATCACAACGAAGTATCCGGCACACAGGATGGGCTGCCTTGGTGTTAGACCCGATAATTGACGGATACCACTTTACACGAGTCCTGATGGATGGCGGCAGTAGTTTAAACTTGATATATCAGGACACAGTCCGCAAAATGGGGATGGACCCAACAAAAATTAGCCATAGCAATACTTCCTTTAAAGGAGTAACGCCAGGCCCACAGGCCCATTGCACGGGCTCCCTCCTACTAAAAGTTATGTTTGACTCCCCCGATAACTTCCGTAGCGAAAAGCTAACCTTCCACATCGCTCCGTTTAAAAGTGGTTATCAAGCACTACTGGGACGTGAAGCTTTCGATCGCTTTAACACAATACCGCATTATGCGTCTCTCACGCTTAAGATGCCCGGTCCACGAGGCATCATTTCATTAAAGGGAAATTTTGAGCGCTCCTCGCACGCGGAAGACTGTGCGGCTGCCTTGGCGGCCACACACTAAAACAGCCTCACCAACCAGAGCATCTAACAGGTCGTCAAGACCATGGACACGGCTAGACGAGTCCGGCATAACCATATAATTGATAAAGGTTTGATGGCTATATACCCCTATACAAGGGGCTCCACGCATATAAACAGGCGACAATAAGGCTCAATTTTACCAATCTTGAATCATACTTAGTTTATTTAGTATAACACACATTTTGCACGACTACTTTTTCATCTAAGTACCTCTCTTTTACAGATAACCATCGTGCTACACCCGTCCAGGATACGGCACAACGGAGACATAGGCGCAGACGTGCAGCAGGGACCCGTTCCAAGGATTCTTTTTAGATTAAGACCCTGTGTAAACCTTTTTTACTGTCTCTTGTTGATACACATCCCCCGGATTCTCAGTACAACCGAGAAGGAGGCTGGCGTCTTGGCATGTGGCCACGTCAGAGTATTGCACGTACCTGGACACGAGGGGCTTATTACAAAGGGCACTGTTCAGCCCGTTTAAAATCACAAAGACCGAATACCTTAGGGAGTGTTCGGTGTCGCGAGTTTGGCCTTATATGCATCAGCTCCGAATCATGTCTTTGGTCAAATGTTGGGTTTGCCCGGCTCCTGTGTTTTGCTGCCTTACGTTCTGCTCTATCGGCTAAGGCGGCACCAGGAGAACTACTGCGATTGTGCCCTGGTTTAGCCAGGCGAGCACCTCAGTAGAGAAAGCCGAAAACTGACTGTCATGATATAGCGTGAGACTGGTCAACCAATCGATGACCTAGCGGAATCTTCGGGATTCCTCCGCCTTGACGAAGGGCCGTTTCCCGGCCGGGCACATGCGCGCCCCGAATTCGGGTGAGCGCAGCGCCACCAGGGGCTATATAGTAGCCCCACTGTCAAACTCCTATGGCTAAGTGAAAGTGATAAAGCATTATAGTCTGATTGCCTAGTTCGCTGTGCTATCACCTCCTTAATGGACCAAGACATTGGATCAAGTGCGAAAATGCATCTTCTGCGAACACCCCCACATTATATGCATGGGGGCTGAAGCCGACGACTGCCATCTTTCAGGTTATATACATATATACATTAACGGCCGCACCGGAGGTATTGTAATTCTTGCAGGCACAAGTATAAAAAAGCTTTTACATTTCAGCAAAATATTGTTTTCAATAAGAAAACATGTTATTCGAACATAATATCCTTCGAGCACTGCGTCTCTATCAAACGAGCGCCCTCCAGAACTTCTGGAAAGTAGTGCTCGGCAGGTACTCGTCTTTCGTCCGAATCTTGGGCTGCAACGGTGGTGGCCTCCATCTCTGCCCAGTATGTCTTGACACGGGCAAGGGCCATCCGCGCACCCTCCACGCATGCTGACCTCTTCATCACGTTAATTTGTGGCACCGCACCAAGGAACTGCTGAACCAAACTAAAATAACTGTTCGGTTTTGGCCTCTCCGGCCACAGATGATCCACGACATACCTCATGGCAAGTCCGGACAATCTATTCAACTCGGACCATTCGGCCAACCGATTAGTCAATGGAAGCGTACGCTCTGGATTGTTGAATTGTGACCAGAACAGCTTTTCCACTTCGCGATCCTTTTGATCTTTGAAGTGTTCGGACGCATCAGCAACACTTGCCGCTAAATCCAGATATGCGTCCGCAGAACTCCACATCTAGTCCAAAGGAGCATATTTAGGATCTCCGAACTTCATCCGCAGCATAAAGGGCTTCCCAGCCGCGATATCTCCGGCTTGACGCAGCTCCTCCCTCATCGCTCTCATTGCAGAACGAGTATCCTTGGACGCCGTCGTGGCCTTCTCCAGGTTTGTCCGCTTTGCCTGGTCTTCCTTTTCAAGAAGCCTGCAACGGTCAGCAGCGTTCTTCAACTTCACAACCATCTCGGCCATCTCCTCCTTGCTTCGGCAGTGAGCAGCCTGTTCGGCTTTTAGCTCCTCAACCGCCTTTAGGGCAGTCGCATCGCTTTTTCTGGCTTGTTCTTTGACTCAGGCAAGCTCTGCCCAAAGTTTCTCCATCACTACAGCTCCATGTGCATTAAGCACACACGTTATAAGATACTGGCATCATGCTCCTCTTACCAGGTGTCTCCGGAGAAATTACATACCTTGTGCTTCGTCAAGACGCTTGTTGACAAGCACGATGTCGGCATCTGCCACGTCAAGTTGCCGCTTTAACTCGGCAAATTCATCAGTCCGGCTGGCCACCGGACACTTCGCCACCTACATATGAAGGCGGCAAAATTATACCTGGGACTATGATTCTCTGCGTGCCGTCGTCTTCGACAGCACCCAGAGTCTCAGGGGAAACTATCTACACAGGGCGCATCTTAAAGTATGCGGTACTATCAAAAGGTACATCAGTTCACGTACCTTAAAACCTGTCAGTAAACTCCTGACAGCTTCATGCAACCCGCTTTCCACGGACGAGATCCTTTCGATTACCGCACCCATCAACACACGGTGGTCTTCTGAGATAGACTCCCGCCCTAGCAGATCCTTCAGTACCTCCGATCGCGCACCAGACGGTGCCGGACTAATTCGATGGTTCTTTTCAAAAGCCGGACACTGGGGGCTTCGGGTGGCCATAGGATTACCTTCTGGCCTTGCCGGATCGGGAGAAACCCTCCGCGATGACACCTCGGGGTCGCCCGCCTCTTGAGGCGGTATGGCAGGGGGAGGCGTTACGCTCTCCATCATCTCTGGAAGAAGATCCCCCAAAGACGAGCTCTGTTGAGAGGGGCTAAGATCCGAACAGCAAGATAAATGCTTCGGTTACTTTCCTCAGAAGAAAAGCAAGGATTTCTCTCATTATTAAACACCCTTTACTTACGGCTCGGTGGAGGGCTGATCCCCTTGAGGGTATAGTACGGCCGGGGTATCCCCCGGTCCAGGACCCTCTGGCGAAGATTTCTTCCCCTGCTTCGAGACCATTGTCTCCGGGTCTTCAGAGGCAGTCCTCTTCTTCCCCTCAGGAAAGGAGTGTTCGATTCCTCCCTTCCGGACAACCTCCTCTACGGAGGCAGTAGCTTCCTTGTTCCCCCCTTCATCTTCTTTCGAAGGCACGATCTCCAGCATCCGGGTTAACACAGGATCTGGCGAGGTCTCAGGAAGAGGGGTCGGACACCTGATCAACTTTGCCTTCGCTATCCACTCCAGGTTCAGGAACAGCTCTTTTAAGGGCGATGTTGCGATAAATAAACAAATGGTGTGTTCGGACACAGGGCTACTTACTTGGGTGTCCGGACGATTGCAGCTCAGGCCTACGTCCTCGGTAGGGTCCGGACACATCCTTTGTGGTCCGAAGAACAATTTTTACATCTCCGCGGGCGTCATGCCAAGGAAATGTTGAATAGCTCATGGTCCCTCCAGATTGAACTCCGACAGGTGGAGCGGACGACGTTTGCAGGGCAGAACTCGGTGAATTAACATGACCTGCGTCACCATGACCAGACTGACGTCTCTCTCTAGGAGATCTTGGATGCGGCTCTGCAATAGGGGTACATCCTTTACTGGCCCTCAGTCTAGCCCCTTGTTGACCCATGACGTTAGTCGTGGCGGGGGACCCGAGTGAAAAGTAGGCGGAGCCACCCACTTGGTACCCCTGGGAGCAGTGATATAAAACCACTCTTGTTGCCATAAGCCGGACTACTTTTGGAAGGAGCCCTCGGGCCAAGGGCGTTAGCTTTTTTGCTTATTACAGTGCCTCCGCACTCCGCGTGCCGTCCCTCGACAATCTTCGTCTCCACTTTGAAGGTCTTGAGCCACAGTCCGAAGTGAGGGGTGATACGGAGGAAGGCTTCACAAACGACGATGAACGATGAGATGTGGAGGATAGACTCCGGAGCTAAGTCGTGGAAGTCCAGCCCATAATAGAACATGAGCCCCCTCACGAAGGGATCCGGCGCGAAGCCTAGCCCTCGGAGGAAGTGAGATACGAACACGATGCTCTCACCAGGCTTAGGAGTGGGAATAACCTGCCCTTGAGCAGGCAGGCTATGCGGGATTTCGCCGGTCAAGTACCTGGCCTCCCTTAGCTTTAGTACGTCTTCCTCCATAACAGAGGAAGGCATCCATCGGCCTTGAAGGTTGGATCCGGACATCATCGAAGGTCCGAAGCGCCTAAATCCGAAGCTTCGGGTGCTGGAACTCGAGGCGGGAGGCGGATTCGATTGAGATCGAAAAGAGTAAGGTCTTGGTCTCTTTATGAAGAGGTTGAATACCAAGAGCCTTCCCCGTGACCGTTTGGGACTTACCTTTGATCGAGGGGACATACCAACAGGCACGATTGGGTTACCTATGTCCGTGTTGATGAGAATCCCGTAAATAAGGGGACACGATCTCTGCTTCGACAAGACGTGCCAAGGAAACCGCCTCGCGAAACGCATTGAGGTGGGGATAAAAATGATTCGAATAAAGGCTTGGCTGTGGTGTGATGTCACGCTACGGGATACGTCAACAGGATAGATTTGTGGAAATATTATTCTCTCCACGGTGGTACGTGGAACTTGTTTTGCAGAACCGGACACGATCCTCGTGTTCAAAATCTTCTATGAAATATTCAGAGGAGGAACCCGCCTTGCAATGCCGAAGACAATCTACGCACCGGACTCATCGTCATTGAAGCCTGGTTCAGGGGCTACTGAGGGAGTCCTGGATTAGGGGGTATCCGGACAGCCGGACTATAACCTTTGGCCGGACTGTTTGACTATGAAGATACAAGATTGAAGACTTCGTCCCGTGTCCAGATGGGACTTTCCTTGGCATGGAGGGCAAGCTTGGCAGTACGGATATGTAGGTCTCCTTCCTTATAACCGACTCTGTGTAACCCTAGCCCCCTCCGGTGTCTATATAAACCGAAGGGTTTAGTCCGTAGGACATAACAACAACAACCATACCATAGGCTAGCTTCTAGGGTTTAGCCTCTCTGATCTCGTGGTAGATCCACTCTTGTACTACCGATATCATCAATATTAATCAAGCAAGAGTAGGGTTTTACCTCCATCGAGAGGGCCCAAACCTGGGTAAAAACATCGTGTCCCTTGTCTCCTGTTACCATCCACCTAGACGCACAGTTCGGGACCCCCTACCGAGATCCGCCGGTTTTGACACCGACAGTCCTCCTGTCCGATCACCTTCGATCGCAGGGACCACCCCACTAGTATCCGTCATGGCGGATTCGCCGCACTGGTCCTAGACCCAATCATAGATGGATTTCACCTCACTCGAGTCCTTATGGACGGCGGCAGCAGCCTGAACCGGCTTTATCAAGACACAGTGCACAAAATGGGTATAGACCCCTCAAGGATCAAACCCACAAAAACGACCTTCAAAGGCGTCATACCAGGAGTAGAGGCCCATTGCACAGGCTCAGTCACACTAGAAGTGATCTTCGGATCCCCGGATAACTTCCGAAGCGAGGAGTTAATCTTCGATATAGTCCCGTTCCGAAGTGGCTATCACGCACTGCTCGGGCGAACCGCATTTGCAAGGTTCAATGCGGTACCACATTATGCATACCTCAAGCTCAAGATGCCAGGACCTCGTGGGGTCATCACGGTCAATGGAAACACAGTGCGCTCTCTACGCACGGAGGAGCACACTGCGGCCCTCGCAGCAGAAGCGCAAAGCAGCCTCTTAAGGCAATCAACCAGTTCGGCGATCAAACACCAGGACACTGTCAAGCGCGCCCAGAGTAATCTGCAACAAGACCGCCCGGCACGTTCTGAGCTCGCATAGAAATGCGTCCCCCACCCCAGTCCCAGCCAAACGGTGACATCCGTGCCATGCGTACATAATTACGCATTGAAAATACCATGCACATAGGTGGGGGGCACGACTATGGCATGCCCCAAAACACGGCTCAATCGCACTAGGGGCTTCCCACTTTGTTATTTTTTCTCTCTTTCAGGACTTTACTCTCTGGAAGCCCCGTCCGGCAGTACGATTGCCGGACACACAATACAACAACCAAGGAGGCAGAAAGCTACGTCACACCATGGAACTGCCAGGTGGTCTCTGATAACGAGCGAAATACCTGCTTTAAATACCATTCCGTAGCTTGCCCTTAGAGCGGATATGTCAAATAGTCCTATTTCTTGCTTATCGCACTACTTGTATCATTATGCTTCAACGCACCCTTTTGAATAAACAATGCATAGCACTAGTCTATTATCGCATTCTCTATTCCTTTTTTATATCTATGTTCATTTATGACATTCAGCACCCGTACACTCTGGTACGGCCAATGCGACAGGGGCTTAAGTACCCGTAATACGGCGTGAGAAGTCCGAACACTTTCGAAAGTGCGGCACCCCGAACTTATAGCATTATATGCATCAGCTCCGAATCATGTCTTGGGTCAATAGTTGGGTTTGCTCGGCTCCCATGTTTTGGTACCTTACTTTCCGCTATATCGGCTAAGGTAGCACTGGGAGAACTACTGCGATTGTGCCCCGGTTCATCTGGGCAAGCACCTCAGTAGAGAAAGCTAAAACTGACTGTGATGATAAGGCGAGACTTGGTCGCTGTTCGAGAGGTCTCGAGTCCCTAAAGACTTATGCCGCTTAGGGCGAGGAGTCGGCTTTATCCGGCTTAGGCGTGTATAGCGCCCCGAATTTGGCCTTCCGAACACTAGGGGCTTTGCCAAAATTTAAAATTGTAGACTTCTATGGCTAAGTGAATGTGATAAAGCATTATAGTCTGATTGCCTTGTTCGTTGCGCTGAGCACCTCCCTCGAAGGACCCAACAATGGGAAAAAGAGTCCTCGGATTTATCCCGAACACCCCAGCACTCGTGGCATGGGGGCAGAAACCGACGACTGGCCATCTTTCAGATTTGATAAACAGCCGCACAGAAGGTAATATTTTAAATTCAAACAAGCATTGCATAGTGCATATGAACAAGTTTTCATAATACAGGATCACACGAGCAAGTTCATTCAAAAATTACATCCTTCGCACACTCGTCCGCCACAAGACGGGCACCCTTCTGGACACCTCATAATACATTTCAGGGTGGCGATGATCCTTTCCCTGCGGCGACCCCTCCTTCACCAGCTTCTCGGCGTCCATCTTGGCCCAATGCACCTTCGCACGGGCAAAAGCCCGGCGTGCACCTTCGATGAAGACGGACTGCTTTATGACTTCCAGCCGTGGGCACGCATCCACAAGCCGCCTCACCAGACCGAAGTAGCTATTGGGAAGGGAGTCACCAGGCCACATCCGGACTATAAGGCCCCTCATGGCCTGTTCGGCCGCCTTGTGCAGCTCGACCAGTTGCTTCAGCTGGTCGCTCATAGGCATCGGGTGTTTGGCCCCAGTATACTGAGACCAGAACAACTTCTCCGTCGAGCTTCCCTCCTCGGCCTGGTAGTACTTTGCGGCATCGGACATGCTGCGGGGCAAATCTGCGAACGCTCCTGGAGAGCTTCGAACTCGGGTAAGTAACAAGTAATTTACTTCCACATGCTTGCTTTGCATAATGAATGCCTTACCCGCCGATATCTTCTTCATTGCCTCAATTTCCTGGAGGGCCTTTTGGGCTTCGGTCTCGGCATGCTTTGTGCTCTCGAGGGCTGCGGCAAGCTCAGACTCTCGCGTCTTCGATTCAAGCTCCAAAGTCTCGTGCTTCTTCATGAGAGCCTGGAGATCTCGCTGCACCTCGCCCACCCGTGCCTCTTGTTTCTCCCGCTCGGTGCGCTCCTTGGCCGCTTTGTTTTCGGCCTCGGACAGCGCTTGCTTCAGGGTCGCCACCTCCGTCGTGGCCCCTGGCACATCCATGATGATCCTATCATTTTGCAACCACATCCTTTTTTCTATATATATATCTAGACAAGGTATTTCTTACCTTTGTTATCCTCAAGCTGTCTCTTGGCAAGGCCGAGCTCTTCCTCGGACCGCTCGAGGTTCTGCTTCAGTATGGCGACCTCCGCAGTCAGTGCGGCAGAGGTCAGCACCGAAGCCTGCATACGCATATAGACATACTTGTATTAGACTCCTGCAAATGTTATTTTGATCCTCTATTCGGCTTTTCTTCGTGAACGCCAAACAGAGCATTAGGGGCTACTATCTATGCGGTAATATTTTCCTATATTTTAAGTACATACCTCAAAGCCTGTTAGAAGGCTGGCACAGGCTTCAGTCAGTCCGCTCTTGGCGGACTGAACCTTCTTGATCACCGCACTCATAATAGTGCGGTGCTCTTTGTCGATGGAAGCACCGTGAAGTGCTCCCAGCTGGTTGTCTGGTGCCTCTGGATGGACGGAGGTCACCGGCACGGGCGGCTTGCCCCTCTTGGAAGGGGGCCGCTGTCGGGTGGTTGGTGCGACATATGCCAACGGGTGGCTTATCTGTGTGGGAGCCAGTAAGACGTCGCCGGTGCCTGGAAGCGGGATAAGGCGAAGACATGCACGCCGGCGGATCTTACCCAGCTTCGGGGCTCTCCATGGAGATAACACCCCTACTGCTGCTCTGCGGGGTCTCCGCATGATTACTCAATGAACAAGTAGCTACAAGGTGCTCCTTGAGCTGTTTGGCGAGAGGAAGAAGAAGGGCAAGGCTAGCTCTCCTCTTCTCTCTATGTGTAGTAAAACCTAGATGAGCTCAACCCTTTGCATGGGCGCCCCGGGGGGTTTATATAAGCCTACCCCCCAGGGGTACAATGGTAATCCGGCTGGGCGTGGGTCCCAGCCGTCAGCGTCTACGCTCGCCGGCTTCTGCGCCGGCTGCTGGGGCCCGCCGGCTGCCGGCCTCTTGGTCGACAGGCCGGCCCTACTGCCTAGGGCCCTGTCGGTGGCTGGTTACTGTTGCCTCAATCCTGATGATGAGGGCTTTATCGAGGTAAGCGTGGCTACAACGCCGCCGCCTGGCGGGCGATCGCAGTAGCCTCACGTCGTCTTGTCTTCTTAATGGGGGCGTCCTCTTCGAGGGAAGGAGCAAGCAGGCCTGGGAAAGCCGGCCATGTCTTGGGCCGACCTGAGGAGGCCTGGCCGCCTTCGGGTGTCTCTCTGCCCAAGGGGGCCCACCGCCCGTGGACCGCGCTGACAGCCCGCTGTGGATGGCGTCATAGTTATCATGGCAACAGTGCCGCGCCGGACGGGTCAGGGCTACCCCGTACGGCGCACTGTTCCAGGCATGCTCAGGGTTTCGGGGGTGGCAGGCTTTACTGTAGCCACGCCCCATCTCATCGCCGTTATGTGGATGCGGGCCTCGAGGGTACGATCTTGACCGCGTCGTGGGAGCCGGCTTCTTGGAGTCGGCCTTCGCGTGGCCGGCTTCTCGGAGCCAGCCCTCCCGCGGCTTTCTTCATGAGGGTTAAGGCCGGGCCGCCTTCCGACAGTCGGCCTGAGAGGCAGCCGACAGGGGGAAGGCGGCCCCACGTCTTGGTTTCTTGGAGGCCGGATCAGCTCGTAATTTTTTTTGAACTGCCAAGGGGAGCCGGCTAGGCTACCCGTGGTCATTTACCCCGACAGTAGTCCCCGAAGCTGGTCGTGCTTCGAGGTCGGCAAGGGGGACGAGAAGCTCGGTCAGCTTCCTATCTTGAGGAGTCGGCAGCAGGGAGCCGGCTCTGCTTATGCGCGCCGCCTTGGGTGGGCGTCGTGGCCTCGTCAACGGGAATGTCGGCCAACTTGTACGCTGACCACGCGCCTCCCCGCGTGTCACGTGGCAGAAAAGGCCTGCCATGGCGCGTGCGCGACGGGACGTCGCCGCAGGCCCGGGCCCGCCACTCCTGGCCTCGGCTCAGGCGCGGATCTTCTGCGGCTCAGGGTGGGCTGTTTGCTTCCCGCGGCGGTTTCGCAACGCCGTCAAGGCGCAGTTATAGCGGGACGTGCGGGAGTGGGCGCAGTAAATCCCACGTCCCCCACACCACGCCTCCTCGGCTCCGCCGCGAGGGTCTATAAGTAGGGGGAGGAGAGGGAGCGGCAAAGGCTCGCATGCTCTCCCTCGCTCCAGCCCTTCTCACTTTCTTTCCTTATTCTCTCCGCCGCCGCAGCGCCTCATCGCCGCGCCGTTCCGCCGTCGGGCCTCTCGGTTCGCGGTTGCTCCGCCGTAGCGGGGTCGCACGCGCCTCCGCCGCCACCGCGTCTATCTCCTCGCCGCACCGCTTCATTGGCGCTGTCGAGCTCGTGGGACGGCTCCAACGTCCTCGACGAGCACATCGAGTTCCTCCGCCGGACGCGGCGTCTGCCCGGCGAGAACTACGTGTGGGTCCGGCGCGCGCCGGAGGGGGAGATCTCGCCGGCACCACAGGAGGGCGAGCGGGTGGTCTTCCGCTCGCACTGCATACGTGTCTTCGGCCTCCCGGCGAGCGGATTCCTCCGCTCCTTCCTTGAATTCTACTACCTTCAGCCGCATCATCTCACCCCCAACGCCCTGATGCTGCTGTCGGCCTTCGTCACCCTCTGTGAGGGTTTTCTTGGCGTTCTCCCCACCCTGGAGCTCTGGGGAGAGTTCTTCCAAAGCAAGCTCGGCACCGTCGTCGCGGGCGTGCCCGCCCCATGCGGAGCTTTCATCGCCATGAGGCAGACGGGCGAGAACAATCCGTTCCCGTCCATCCCGCTGATCCAGTCAGTGAAGCTCTGGCAGAAATCCTACTTCTATGTGAGGAACGTCGCCCCGCAAGGCGACTTTGTCAACCTGCCGGCTTACGTAGCCGGCCCACCGGCTGCGAGGCCACCCTCATGGAGCTACCGGGCCAGGACGCTGTCCCCGGCCGGGAACGCCGCCATCGCCCGACTTCGGGTGATGGTTCAGTCGGAGGGCCTGGTTGGAACCGACCTGGTGGTCGCTTTCGTGGAGCGGCGGGTACTTCCGCTCCAAGGTCGGCCGCACATGATCTGCCAGATGAGCGACCGCTTCGACCCATGCCGGCTGAGCACCAGGGAGATGCCTCATGCCGAGGTGTCCTACCTGGTGAACTACATCGCCAACTGCAAGCTCGCCGAGGATTGGTGATTCGGCAAGGAGCCGTACTCTCGCGCCAACCCTCCGCCTGCCGTGAGTATTTCTTCTTTCCTTTCTTTTGTGTTGCCGGCTTCGATATGACCGGCCTCTGATCCGCCGGCTTGTTTTCTGCAGAATCCCCTACTTCCGCTCGCGGCGGGGGCCGCAGGGGCAGAGCGCCCGTTCCTTCCCGACCGCACGGTAGATGACGTCGACGATCCAGACCTTGGAGCGGCCGCCATGGAAGACGCCGCCGTGGGGGAAGGCGGCGAGGCAGGCGGCGCGGGGCTCGGAGCCGGCCTCCAGGACTGGGCGGACGACGACGAGGTCAAAGTCATCCCGCACCGCCAGCCGGCGTCGGATCCTCAAGGCGCGGGCCCTTCTGCTGCGCCGGCTGCCCGTGGTGCCGCACCAAAGCGTCGGGCCGTGTCGACCTACTTCGGCAGCCGGCCGAAGAAGCCCAGGGGCACCGCCGCGGCAACCAAGCGGGATGAGGCGGCCGCGAAGGCGGCCCGCTTCCAGAAGGTCGTGAAACGGCCGCAGGCGGTTTCGGCGTAAGTGTTAATCGTCTTGTATTCTTGTCGTGCTCTTTGATTGGAGTTCTCCTAAATTCTTTCTTGGTTGACCGGCCAGGGCGCCGCTTTCCCTTGAACGGGGTCCTGCCGGCTCCGTGATTGAATCAGCCAGAGGGTCTTCGAGCTTCCGCCACGTGGAACCCCACGCCGACCTCATGGAGGCTACGGCGCGGAACGCGCGGGAGGCGCAGGAGGAGCAGGAAGCATCGGAGCGGAGGGCTGCCCAGGCGACGAAGGAGAAGGCCGACGCGGCGGCCAAGGCCCAGGCGGGGGCGACAACCGCGGAGAGGGAGGCGGAGGCCTCGCGCAACCGGCCTCCACAGCTCGTCATCCCCCTGCGCGGTGTGGCTGCCAACGCCCCCGTGCCTCCGTTTGAGGAAGCCAACCGCGGCCAGTCGGCGGCGGAGCGGAGGGAGGATGATGTGATTGTCTTGGAGGAGGTGCCGCGGACGGCGCCGACTGGGGCGGGCCAGGGCGGCCAGCTGGCTGCGGCGCCGATGCAGCCGGCTGGGAGCGAGCCGGCAGCAGGAGCCGGCCTGGTGCTGCAGCCGTCATCACGCCGGCGCGCGGGGGAAGTTGCCCCCGCGCCGGAGCCGGACAGAGCTGCGAATACCAGCCGGACGGCGGAGGCCCTGGAGGCGGCCAGCTCCAGCACGTCCGAGTGGGCGCCCAGCGGGGGGACGGCCAAGCTGAACGCGGTGGCCCAGGAGGTCCGGAGCCGGCTTCAGGCTCATGCCACCGCGCTGCACCGATACACCCGATTTCCTTGCGACGCGGGCCGTCGTCCGGGTGAGTCTTCTGGCCTTGGTTGTCTTGCTTTTTTTATTTCTTCTGTGGGGGCGCGTCAGCGCACCCACTGGGTGTAGTCCCCGAGTTTCGGGTCGGCTGTTGAGCAGGCGGCTTGGAACTTACTAGGTCCTGACAGTCGTCTTATTCCTGCGTCCTGTCTGATCTTCCAGGAGTACCATAACCAGAGCACCACCGCCTTCGACTCCCAGCTCAGGAGCTGCGCCAGAAGATCGAGGATCTGTCCGACAGCTGGAGTACGTGCTCGGTTTTGTTCATATCCTGTGGGGGCGCGTCAGCGCACCCACTGGGTGTAGTCCCCGAGATCCGGGCCGACTGCTGAGCAATCGGGTCGGATCTTCCCCAACGACTTCTTCCTTATTGTTTCTTCCTTTGTCTTCATGCTTGCAGGGGCCAATGCCGACTTGAGGGAGCACCTTGGCGGGGCCCAGACCGCCCTTCGCGCCAACGAGGCCGAGCTCAACGCCTTAGTCCAGGAGCGCGACCGCTTGGCCAAGAAGTTGGCCGACCAGGAGGAGAGCCACAAGGCAGCCCTGAAGGAGGCGCGAGATAGCGAGGCCGCCCTCAAAGCCGAGTTTGAGACCGAAGCAGCGGGCTGGGCTGAGGCAAAACAAGCGTTGAGCGAGGGTTACAGCTGGATCGAGGATCTGATCGACGGTAAGCCGCCTCCCTTACTCCTTGCTCGCCCCCTTGCCCTCTGATTCATCTTCTGATTTGCGCTGCTTTTGTTCTTTCCGCAGACTACTTCCCCCGCCACTCCGTCGTTGCCACCCAGGCCATCGAGGCCTACCACGAGGCACGCCGGCACGCAGGGGTTGAGATCGCCCCGGACGCGAGCCGGACACTTGAGGAGCAGCTCTTGGCGATCCAAGCCCGGCTGCAGCCGGCACACCACATGCTCCGCCGCCTCCAGCGTGCTGGAGCGCAGGTGCTGGCCGCCCTCTAGCCAGGCGAAGCGATTCCCCGCACCCCGAGCCGGACTGCTGACTGGCTGGAGGTGGTAGTCGGCCGCTTTGAGGCATGGAAGGCCTCCGCTGCTCGATCCGGAGCCAGGCGGGCGCTGGAGTTCGTCCGGGCCTGGTACCCCAGGCTGAATTTGGAACAGTTGAGGACTTGGCGGGAGGAGGCTGACGAAGAGCTGGTGGAGGTGCGGCCGGCTATCATCCAGCATGCTTCGGCTCTTGCCGATTTTACCGACACCAGCGTCTTCGCTCCTGAGGTTGACAACAACGGCGTCGCCCAGCCGGAGGAGTGGTTCGGGCTGAACCCGGCGGAGGGTGAAGACTCGGCGGAGGAGATCGCCTCCAGCGATGAAGGTGAAGACGAAGAAGGGGAGGAGGGCGAAGACGTCGAGCCGGCCGGTGAAGCAACCAGCCAGCCTCAGCATGACCGTGCCTCCAGCAATGAGGCGCGTGCTAGCGCGCCCTCTGCGGGAGGCGGTGATCATGCCGAGGTTCATCAACCGGCCACTCCTCCAGCCGGCGCTACTGTCTCCACCGACCTGCCCGACTCGCCAGTCGTTCCCTTGGCTTGATCTGCCGTCCTTGCTTTTCCTTCTTGTTACTCTTTGAACAATCCTTATTAAGCTTGCGCAGTTCCACCCACTGGGGGTGTATTCAAACTATGTTGAATGTTGGTCTTTTCAAGGCCTTTTGTGTAAATATAATCATGCATGTTTTTGGCTTCCACTCTCGGCCGCTTTTTATCCTTAGGCTCTTTCCTTTGCCGCCTTCTCCTGATTGCTGCCTTCCCAGCCGGCAGCTGCTCTGCAGTCTGTGGCTAAGGAAGGACTCGGCTATCATTTTTTGGGGAAGGCAAGTACTCGAGCTTTCTTAGATTGTAGAGAAGTGAATGGAAACTGGACGGCCGGCTACTCTTGTAGTCGGTCGGCGGTGGGAAAAAGCCGGCTTTTGTTATATCAGTCCATTAGTCCCTAGCCGTTTTTCGTGTGGGCGTCCTTTTCTGCCTTTGGCTCTTGCCAGCCGGACAGCTGATTCTTCGAACTGCGAATTTTGGCAAGAGAGGGCTTTGGAGCCGGCACACTACTTGTCTGACCGCGGGTAGGACTTCTAATATAACTTAAGGCGGCCAGTCCCCGGGCCGACTAGTCGAACCCGGTGCCGGACGAAAGAAGTGAATGTAATGACATAATCATAAGCATGATACTCTTCATTCATAGATGAAAGATGGCAGTCCCCGAGTTCTCCTCGGGGGACCTATTGTCTCGTACTTAGTACAAAAGTTAGCGTGATACATACTGCATTTCAACTGTAAAATCTTTGGAGGAGGTTGGCGTTCCATGGTCGTTCCGACTCCTTGCCGGAGTCGTCTCTCTTTCGTGCCTTCGGCTTCTGTGCGTCGATCAGGTAGTAGGAGTCGTTTCCTAGCGCTTTGCTGATGACGAAGGGGCCTTCCCAAGGGGCCGAGAGCTTGTGCTGGCCGGCTGTTTGCTGGATCAGCCGGAGCACAAGGTCGCCCTCTTGGAAGGATCTTGGCTTGACCTTCCGGCTGTGGTAGCGACGCAGACCCTGCTGGTAGATGGCGGACCAGCTGAGGGCTAACAGCCGGCTTTCTTCCAATAGGTCGACGTCGTCTTCTCGTGCTTCCTTGGCCTCTGCCTCCGTGTACATGGTCACCCGAGGCGAGTCAAACTCGATGTCGGTTGGTATGACCGCCTCGGCACCATATACGAGGAATAAAGGAGTGAAGCCGGTTGACCTGTTTGGGGTAGTGCGCAGACTCCAGAGGACGGCCGGCAGCTCATCGAGCCAGCAGCCGGCCGAACGCTCCAGTGGCACGACCAGTCGGGGCTTGATGCCACAAACGATGAGGCCGTTGGCTCGTTTGACTTGGCCGTTTGACTGCGGGTGGGCAACGGACGCTAAGTCCAGTCGGATGCCCTGCGTCGTGTAGAAACGTGCCAATGCTCCCTTGGCAAAATTCATGCCGTTGTCGGTGAATATGCTGTGCGGCACGCCGTACCGAGTTGTTATGTCTGCGGTGAATGTCACGGCAGTCGGCCCATTCAGCTTCTTGATCGGCTTTGCTTCGATCCACTTGGTGAACTTGTCCACGGCGACAAGCAGATGTGTCATGCCGCCGCGCGCCGTCTTGAATGGGCCCACCATGTCCAGACCCCAAACGGCAAAGGGCCAAGTGAGGGGAATGGTCTTGAGTGCCGAAGCCGGCAGGTGTTGATTGGAGCTGAAGACTTGGCACCCTTTGCAATGCTTGACTAATTCCTTGGCGTCGTCCAAAGCAGTCGGCCAAAAGAATCCATGGCGGAAAGCTTTGGCGACTAGTGATCTTGAGGCCGCGTGGTGGCCGCATTCACCTTGGTGGATGTCTCTGAGGATTGCTATGCCCTTCTCTTGTTCAACGCGTCGCTGGAAGACTCCAGTGACGCTGCGCCTGACGAGCTCTCTGTAGACGATTGTGTATGCTCCGGCTCGGCGTTGGACTTGTCTTGCCTTTGTCTTGTCAGCCGGCAGTTCTTGGTTTGTCAGGAAGTTGAGGATGGGTTGGGCCCATGATGGAGCTGTAACTTCTTCTATTGCCAACGCAGCTACTGCAACCAGGGTGGGCGGGCTGGGTTGTGAAATGCTGGAGTCGGCCGCCGCCTACTGTGTTGGTGCAGTCCCCGGGCCGACTACCGCAGTCCCCGAGCCGGGTTCAGAAGTCCCCGGGCCAGGTGCGACTACGGAAGTCCCCGAGCCGCCTGCTGAAGTCCCCGCGCCGCCTATCGAAGTCCCCGGGCCGCCTGCTTGGCTCTTCAAGCCGGATCCGGCTGCATCGGGGCTAGGCGGCACGAAGATGGAATCGGACTCTGGAGATGGCTTGATAGACGGCTTGAGGAGGCGTTGCAGAGAGACGCCGGCTGGTATTGCCTGCCGAGTGGAGCCTATTCGAGCCAGGGCATCTGCTGGCCCATTGTCGGCTCGTGGTACATGGAGGAACTCACATCCTTCAAAGTACCCGCTGATCTGCTGGACGAGGAAGCGGTAGGTCGCCATGTTTGCGTCCTTGGCGTCCCAATCGCCGGATGACTGCTGGACTATCAAGTTTGAGTCGCCGTAACACAGGATCCGGTGTATGCCGAGCTCTTTGGCAAGCCGGAGCCCGTGTACAAGCACCTCCTACTCGGCCACGTTGTTGGAGGCGGCAAAGTGAATTTGCAGCATGTATCTGAGCTTGTCACCTTTGGGAGAGGTGAGGATGACGCCGGCTCCCAAGCCGGTGAGCATCTTGGACCCGTCAAAGTGCAGGCGCCAGCGAGTGGAGTCGGGAGCCGGCGGCAGGTACTGGGTCTCGGCCCAGTCGACGAGGAAGTCGGCCAACGCTTGGGATTTTATGGTGGCGCGAGGCTGGTAGAAGATCGTGTAAGTGGCCAGCTCGATGGCCCATTTCGCCACCCGGCCGGATGCATCCCGGCTGCCTATGATCTCGACGAGCGGGGCGGTGCATACGACCGTGATGGGGTGCTCTTGGAAGTAGGGCTTCAGCTTCTTGGCGGCAAAGTACACGTCGTAGCACATCTTTTGGTAGTGGGGGTAGTTCCGCTTCGAGGTAGACAGCACCTCGCTCAAATAGTACACCGACCTCTGGACCGGCTGGGCTCGGCCCTCTTCTGGGCGCTGGACTACGATGACGGTGCTGACCACCCGGCTGGTTGCAGCAATGTAAAGGAGCATGGGATCTTTCTCAGTCGGCGCCGCCAGGACAGGCGGTGTGGTCAGCATCTTCTTCAGCTCGTGAAAAGCTTGGTCGGCTTGGTCGTTCCACTCGAAGTGAGTGGTCTTCTTCATGAGGCGGTAGAGGGGGAGGGCCTTCTCTCCGAGCCGGCTGATGAAGCGGTTCATGGAAGCCAAGCATCCGGTGAACTTCTGGACGTCTCGCAGCTTGGTGGGAATCGCCATTCTCTCAATGGCCTTGATCTTCACTGGGTTGCATTCGATGCCGCGTTCGGAGACCAGGAAGCCTAGGAGCTGGCCGGCTGGTACTCCGAACACGCATTTCTCGGGGTTGAGCTTGATCCGGAATCGGCGCAGGTTCTCGAATGTTTCCTTGAGGTCTTCCAGCAAGGTGTTGCGCTTCTCCGTCTTC
Source organism: Aegilops umbellulata (assembly GCA_032464435.1). NCBI lineage: Eukaryota > Viridiplantae > Streptophyta > Magnoliopsida > Poales > Poaceae > Aegilops > Aegilops umbellulata. Next base: position 187,882,985 of record CP136060.1, read on the forward strand.
ACCACAATGTCGTCCACGTAGACGTGGGCATTCCTGCCGAGCTACTTGAGGAGGCACTTCTGCATGCAACGCTGAAAAGTGGCACCGGCATTTGTCAAGCCGAATGTCATAGTCAGGTAGCAGAAGGCTCCGAATGGCGTGATGAAGGCGGTCTTCAGGCGGTCGGCCGGGTCCAACTTTATCTGGTGGTACCCGGAGTAAGCATCCAAAAAACTCAGCAGCTCGCATCCAGCTGTGGAGTCTATCACTTGATCTATCCTTGGCAGGGCAAAAGGATCTTTGGGGCAGGCCTTGTTGAGGCTCGTGTAGTCTATACACATGCGCCACTTGTTGTTCTTCTTCAGCACGAGGACCGGGTTGGCGAGCCACTCCGGAAAGAAAACTTCCATAATGAAGTCGGCGGCCAGAAGCCGGGCTATCTCTTCTCCTACAATCCTTCTCTTTTCCTCCGACAGTCGGTGGAGGGGTTGTTTGACTGGTTTTGCGCCTTCTCGGACGTGTAGTTTGTGCTCGGCGAAATCCTTCGGAACACCCGGCATGTCCTTGGGGGACCATGCAAAGATGTCCCGATTCTCATGGAGGAAATCGGCGAGCTCGCCTTCCTATTTGCTGTTTAGGTTTGCCCCAATGACGGCAAACCTTTCCTGCTGCTCGGGGTCAAGAGGTATCTTCTTCGTTTCCTTGGCCGGCTGGAAGGAACCTTGGGCATCACATTCTTTGGGATCGGGGGACAGGGCCGGCTGCTTGCCAGCCATGGCCACGACCTGGTCCAACTTCTTCTTCTCTTCGGCAATCACAAGGGACTCGGCCAGCCGGCTGCTGGCTGTTGCGCACTAAGCCGATTTCTTGTAATCGCCGACTATGGTGATGATGCCCTTGGTGCTCGGCATCTTCATCTTGAGGTAAGCATAGTGGGGAACAACCATGAACTTAGCCATGGCAGGTCGGCCAAGCAGTGCATGGTAAGAGCTCTCAAGGTCCACCACTTCAAACCAGATGGCCTCCCTGCGGAAATGATCCTTGTCCCCAAAGTGGACATCAATCTTGATCTTGCCAATGGGGGCACAGGACAGGCCGGGTACGATGCCGTGGAACACAGTCCGGGTAGGTGTGAGCTGCCTCGTCTTGACATTGAGCTTCTTCAGGGTGTCAAGGTACAGGATGTTGATGCTGCTCCCGCCGTCTATCAACACGCGGGAGAAACGGGCTGCGCGTCTGTCTGTTGCAAGGGTGGCATCCAGAACCAGTGCATAAGAGCCGGGAGATGGCATCACCTCTGGGTGGTCGGCCCGGCTCCAACTGATGGGTTTTTCTGACCAGTGCATGTGCTCGGAGGGGTTGGCGGCAACCGCGTTGACTTCCTGGTGCTCTCGGCGCCTGCTGCGCCGGTCTTCAGGCTGGCTGGTGAAGATGACATAGGCGGCATGCTCATCGGGGAACTCGTCGTGCACGGCTCCGACTGCTGGCCGAGCGGCCGGCTGCTGCGGAGCCGGAGGCGGCGGACCAGCAGGTGGAGGCGGCATGAGTCCTTCGCCCTTGGAGATTCGGGTGAGCCAGTGGCACTTCCGGGTTGTGTGGTTGGACGGCTTCGCGCCGCTATGGAACTTGCATGGGGCGTCGAGGGTTTGCTCGTAGGAGAAGGCCGGCTACCAAGCCGGCCTGCCGCCTTTCTGCTTCTTGGGTGTGGGCCGCCCTTCGGGCTGCTCACCCTCGACCGTGGCCACCTGCCGACTGGTGGAAGGCGGCATGGGGCCCTTGCGCTTGTGGTCGTTTTGGTACGGGCGTCGGCCGGAGTCCCCAGCCGGCGTCTTGGGCGCCGGGTTGAGTACCTTCCCGGACGCGTCAACCCGAAGTTCGGTCTTCATTGAGGAGTCGGCGGTAGCGTACTTGTCCGCTATGACCAGAAGCTCGTCGAGGGTAGTCGGCCCGTCGCAGAGGAGCTTGTGCTTGAGGAGGGTACCCTCTCGGCACCCGGCTGTGAAGTATTCGATGGCTTGCACCTCGTGCACCCCTTCGCAAGAGTTGCGGAGCTCGGCCCAACGCGTGAGGTAGTCGCGAGTGGACTTGGCGGGGCCTTGCACACACAAGGAGAGCTGTCTGGGCTTGGGAGCCCGCTTGTAGGTGCTGGTGAAGTTGCGGACGAAGGCTTCTGTGAAGTCTAGCCAGCTGTTGACACTGTATGGCTTGAGGCTGTTGAGCCAGGTCCGCGCCGTGCCTTGGAGCATGAGGGGCACGTACTTCACGGCAACGTGCCTGTTGCCGTTCGCGATGCGTACCGCGGTGGAGTAGTCGATCAACCAATCTTCCGGCTTCACGGAGCCGTTGTACTTGGGCGTGTCTCTTGGGAGCGAGAACCCCTTGGGGAAGGGCTCGTCGCGGATGCGGGGGCCGAAACAAGGCGGGACGACATCATCTTCTTCTTCTAGCGCCAGGGATCGCGCTAGGCGGTCGATCCGATGGCGGGCGTCGTTCTCGCCGACTCCTTCGCGGCGACCTAGTCGGCCGCTGAGAGTCGGATGCGTGACAGGCGGTGGGGTGGGATACCTTTCCCCATGAGGCGGAGGCGGAGGCGGGTTGCCCCGCCGCTCCACGGCCAGAGGGTGGCCTTCTGCGTCTCGCTCGATGGAGATCCGAGTTCGGCTTCGGCTGGCAGCCGACTCTTTCCCGTGACGCGCGCGGGTTTTACCCGCAGTCGGTGTCCGGGATGTCGCGCCGTGCTCTCGGCGCGGTGGAGGGCTTTTCTCGCGGGCGTCGGCTTCGTGCCGCCGCGCGGCTGCATCGATTAGCTGCTGGATGCATCTGGTCATGTAGGGGAGCTCTTCGGCCCCCAGTCCATCCAGCTCGTCTACGGCCGCCTGGGCGGCGCGCAGGTTCTCGAGTGGGGTGGCATAGACTGGGCGGTCGACTCCAAGCATGTCGGCGATGACAGCGCCACGCTGTCTGACGACGCCGACTCGGCTCGGCCCGCCGGGAGGTGGTGTGCCGAAGGCGGCGCGGTCAACTTCGCGCTTGTGGGCCTCGGTGAGGCGTCTCACAGAAGCTAGCTTCCGGCCCTCCGCGAGGAGGGCGAGGCGGCGAACCTCCAGTGCTTCGGCGTCGGCATCGGCCGGGAGGGGGACAGACAAGTCGTGCATCCCCGCTTGCGGGGCGTCGTGGGCGTTCTCGCCAGAAGCGCCGCCGTGGCTAATGACCATCACCTCGGCGGTGGCAACATCATAGCCATCGGCTCGGGGAAGCGGGTCGTCATAGATCACGACGTTGGCGGGGAAGGCGTCGGGCGAGGCCGTGTCGGAGTCGACAGGCATCGGATCGGTGGAGCCAACGGACTCCTGGTCCACAGCAGGCTTGCTGGAGACGTGGAGCTGGCCGAGGAGGTCGACGAGGCGGTCGGTGCCCGCGTCGGAGGCGGGCTCGTCGGAGATGGGGGCCTCACCAAGGGGATCGGCGAGGCTGCTCGCTGTGCAGGCGTTGGTGACGCCTTGCAGCGCGTCGTGGCAAGCGCCATCGGGCGTGCCAGGCTGGCTACACTCGCTGGGGAGGAAGAGGGTTCCCGTCCAGAACAGGTCTCCGGACGACGGTGCACCTGGCCCCATGGTGGGCGCCAAATGTCGGGTGGTTGGTGCGACATATGCCAACGGGTGGCTTATCTGTGTGGGAGCCAGTAAGACGTCGCCGGTGCCTGGAAGCGGGATAAGGCGAAGACATGCACGCCGGCGGATCTTACCCAGCTTCGGGGCTCTCCATGGAGATAACACCCCTACTGCTGCTCTGCGGGGTCTCCGCATGATCACTTAATGAACAAGTAGCTACAAGGTGCTCCTTGAGCTGTTTGGCGAGAGGAAGAAGAAGGGCAAGGCTAGCTCTCCTCTTCTCTCTATGTGTAGTAAAACCTAGATGAGCTCAACCCTTTACATGGGCGCCCCAGGGGGGTTATATAGGCCTACCCCCTGGGGGTACAATGGTAATACGGCTGGGCGTGGGTCCCAGCCGTCAGCGTCTATGCTCGCCGGCTTCTGCGCCGGCTGCTGGGGCCCGCCGGCTGCCGGCCTCTTGGTCGACAGGCAGGCCCTACTGCCTAGGGCCCTGTCGGTGGCTGGTTACTGTTGCCTCAATCCTGATGATGAGGGCTTTATCGAGGTAAGCGTGGGTACAGCGCCGCCGCCTGGCGGGCGATCACTGTAGCCTCACGTCGTCTTGTCTTCTTAATGGGGCGCCCTCTTCGAGGGAAGGAGCAAGCCGGCCTGGGAAAGCCGGCCATGTCTTGGGCCGACTGGAGGAGGCCTGGCCGCCTTCGGGTGTCTCTCTGCCCAAGGGGGCCCACCGCCCGTGGACCGCGCTGACAGCCCGCCGTGGGGTGTCATAGTTATCATGGCAACAGTGCCGCGCCGGACGGGTCAGGGCTACCCCGTACGGTGCACTGTGCCAGGCGTGCTCCGGGTTTCGGGGGTGGCAGGCTTTACTGTAGCCACGCCCCATCTCATCGCCGTTATGTGGATGCGGGCCTCGAGGGTACGATCTTGACCGCGTCGTGGGAGCCGGCTTCTTGGAATCGGCCTTCTCGTGGCCGGCTTCTCGGAGCCAGCCCTCCCGCGGCTTTCTTCATGAGGGTTAAGGCCGGGCCGCCTTCCAACAGTCGGCCTGAGAGGTAGCCGGCAGGGGGAAGGCGGCCCCACGTCTTGGTTTCTTGGAGGCCGGATCGGCTCGTAATTTTTTCTGAAGTTCCAAGGGGAGCTGGCTAGGCTACCCGTGGTCATTTAACCCGGCAGCCGCCTACCGGAGTCCGGAACCACTAGAGGTTCCGGCGCGGTGCTCGACTGGGGGCTGAACTTGGAGCCCGTGGGAGCCTTGCTCCCTCTACGCCTGGAGTCCGGAAGGTCGCCTTGTGGCGCCTCCAAGACTTCCTCCCCTCGGCTCGGTACCCCTTGAGATAATGCCTCGACATTGTCCGTGGGGCGAGGAGAAGTGGCGGTCGGAAGTGAATCGCTATTCATATCCGACGGGTCCAAAGAACCGCTCGACAAGGATACATCGATACGGGCCCGGGACGGACTGCATAACCATATTCGGCGTTAGGAGAAGCTGTGCAATTAAACTATGCCACTAGTTACTCTGGTATCCGAATACTTACGACTTTGCCAGGGGCTTGGCCCTGGGTAACCAATCACCTTCGCTGTCGGCTGCGGTGGTGGAGCAGTCCGGAAGGAGATTCCCTCCCTTCTTGGACCCTCCGGCCTCCCCGGTTCTGGCGGCCTTCCTTTTCTTGTCTTCCCCGGCTGGAGGGGAAGAACCTTTATCTGCCTCCTCCTCGTTTTCACGAGAGGAGTGCGTCTCGGAGTTATCGGACGATGAGTCTGATACCACCTAGCACTGGGAACTCTTTCGGGTTCCTGTGGCCTTCTTCTTGATCTTTTTCTCCGGCACCTCATAAGGAGCCGGAGTCAGCATCTCCGTCAGGAGAGCGTCTGCAGGGTCTTCGGGCAGAGGGGTCGGGCAGTCAATCTGCCCCGATGTCTCCACCCAGTCCTATCAAAGGCATGGGAGCTCAGATCCCGCACATGGTTAAACTATGGAGAATGAATACCCTATAAGTGATGATAGAGCTTACCGCGCCGGCTTGGCGCCGCGCGCTGAGTCTGCGATCCTTGGTGAGGGGAGGGGGAACCTCAACACTCTTAAACAACACCTTTCAGACGTCCTCGTGCGTCGTGCCGAAGAGCTCGCTTAGAGTCTGGTGTTGGGCCGGGTCGAACTCCCACAAATTGAACACCCATTGTTGACACGGGAGGATCGGGCGGATGAGCATGACCTGGACTATGTTGACAAGCTTGAGCTTCCTATTTATCATATTTTGGACGCAGGTCTGGAGTCCGGTCAGCTCTACCGGATTGCCCCAGGGCAGGCCCTTCTCTTTCCAGTAGGTGAGCCGCGTGGGGATTCCGAATCGAAATTCGGGGGCCGCCGCCCATTTGGTGTCGCGCGGCTCGGTGATGTAGAACCACCCCGATTGCCACCCCTTTATGGTCTCCACATAGGAGCCCTTGAGCCATGTGACGTTGGGCATTTTGCCCACCATGGTGCCTCCCCACTCCGCCTGCTGGCCGCCCACCACCTTCGGTTTGACGTTGAAGGTTTTCAGCCATAGGCCGAAGTGGGGCTTGATGCGGAGGAAGGCCTCACACACGACAATAAACGCCGAGATGTTGAGGATGAAGTTCGGGGCCAGATCGTGAAAATCCAGGCCGTAGTAGAACATGAGCCCCTGGACGAATGGGTGGAGGGGAAATCCCAGTCCGCGGAGGAAGGGGGTAAGGAATACTACCCTCTCATGGGGCCTGGGGGTGGGGATGAGCTGCCCCTCATCTGGGAGCCGGTGTGCGATATCCTCGGACAGGTATCCGGCTCCCCTCAGCTTTTTGACGTCTCCCTTCGTGACGGAGGAGATCATCCACTTGCCTCCCGCTCCGGACATGTTTGGAGAGGTTTGAGGAGAAGGATGCGGACTTGGGCGCTGGAGCTCGAGTGCGCAGGAATGGATGAGCAATGAGGAGGAAGGCGTGGGTAGAAAAAGGTGAACCCTTATCCCTTTGTAAGGGCGGATGAAACTATGCGCCCCACCAACCTGGTAAAACTCGCTTATCCCCCAAGCGATGTAATTGATGGCGCGGTTGGGTTACCCACGTCCGTATTGATGGGAATCCCATAATAAAGGGAACACGATCTCTCTTTCGACAAGACGTGCCAAGGGAACCGCCTCGCGGAACACGCTGATATTGGTTATAAAAAACAATTCGAATAAAAATCTGACTGTCGTGTGATGTCACACTATGGGGTACGTCAACAGATGGGATTTGTGGAAATATTATTCTCTCTACGGTTGTATGTGGAACTTGTTTTGCAGAGCCGGACACGTTCTTCGTGTTCAAAATCTTTTATGAAGTATTCGGAGGAGGAACCCGCCTTGCAATGCCGAAGACAAATCTGCTCGCCAGACTCATCGTCATTGAAGCCTGGTTCAGGGGCTACTGAGGGAGTCCTGGATTAGGGGGTATCCGGATAGCCGGACTATATCCTTTGGCCGGACTGTCGGACTATGAAGATACAAGATTGAAGACTTCGTCCCGTGTCTGGATGGGACTCTCCTTGGCATGGAAAGCAAGCTTGGCAATACGGATATGTAGATCCCCTTCCTTGTAACTGACTATGTGTAACCCTAGCCCCCTCCGGTGTCTATATAAACCAGAGGGTTTAGTCCGTAGGACCAAGAACAACAATCATACCATAGGCTAGCTTCTAGGGTTTAGCCTCTTCGATCTCATTGTAGATCAAATCTTGTAATACCCATATCATCAAGATCAATCAAGCGGGAGTAGGGTTTTACCTCCATAGAGAGGGCCCGAACCTGGGTAAAAACATCGTGTCCCCTGTCTCCTGTTACCATCCGCCTAGACGCACAGTTCGGGAACCCCTACCCGAGATCCGCCGGTTTTGACACCGACAGCCGGGTTTTGTTTGTGCGTGGGCAAGGCCTACACCAAGGAATGAATCCTTGCTATCTTAAGATAAACATTGTAACCGGCAACAGACCTTGTCATCTTCCTGCTCTATAGCTCAACTACACTCACGCCCTTGGCGGAGGTGGGGGCAAAGTAGGATTAGGCCCTTTGCTCGTTCCCTTCCCACTGCACTACGACCAAGCTCCGGCCCAAAGTAAGGTTTTTTCTGGGCATGGGAAAGAGGGAGCAAGATGGTATAAGAGTGAGTGAAGTCTCGTACGTTCAAGTCTCATACGGAGATATAGTGTGGGGGTTGAAAGACTTATCTGATTCTGCAGCCCCCGGCAATCTTGGCTTGCCACGGTCAGGTCTTTGGATCTGAGCCCTCGGCGACCTTATCTTGCCGGGGTCGGAGCGTCGGCCTCTTCTCTTTCTTCCAAACAGCTCAGCAGAAATGTCCATGCACCCTACGAACAAAAGAGGACGGAAACGTACGGAGAGACACTTACTTGACCTCTATGCTAGGGGTTAGTCGCCGCTAAGCACTATCAACCCTAACAGAGAGGGAGACTCAACCTAACATGCATGCTAAAACTTAGGGCGATGGTGCTTCATTTATTTATGCTCAGGGTCTGCGCCTAGCTTTGTACAAAGGGTAACATGCCTTGCCGGCAAAGCTTGTACAAAAAGTGGTCTGCCGGGGAGCCCGGCAACTGCGCCTTATGGGTAAAACTTTCTTAGATTTTCGATGTTCCAGGAGTTGCTCACTAGAATACCATCTTCGGTCTCCAGGCGGACTGCGCCGGGCCTGGTGACTCGTATTACCTGATATGGGACTTCCCACTTCGGCGTCAACTTGTTGGAATTCTTGGCCGATGGAACATGCTGAAGAACAAGGCCGCCTTCCTCAAAGCTTCGGGCATGAACCTTGCGGCTATGTTAGCGGCGCAAGGCTTGCTGGTAGCATGCTGCTCGCATAGCCGCTCGAAGGTGATCTTCCTCGAGGAGCGTTGCGTCATCTTGCCGCAATTGCTCTTGCTCAAGCTCATAATAAGCGAACACTCGGGGTGACCCGTATGTGAGTTCCGTGGGGAGAACTGCTTCTGCTCCGTAAACGAGGGAGAATGGTGTCTGGCCGGTGGCTCGATTTGGTATCGTTCTGATTGACCAAAGAACCGCCGGCAATTCATCAATCCAGCGTCTTCCGCACTTGTGTAGCCTGTCAAAAGTATTTGTCCGGAGGCCTCGCAGTACTTCCGCATTTGCCCTCTCTGCCTGGTCGTTGCACCGTGGATGTGCAACAGAAGCAAAACAGACCTTGCTGCCGAGGTCTTGAATGTATTGCATGAAGGTGCGTGAGGGAGTCCTGGATTAGGGGGTGTCCGGATGGCCGGACTATACCTTCAGCTGGACTCCTGGACTATGAAGATACAAGATTGAAGACTTCGTCCCGTGTCAGGAATGGGACTTTCCTTGGCGTGGAAGGCAAGCTTGGCGATGCGGATATTTGGATCTCCTACCATTGTAACCGACTTTGTGTAACCCTAACCCTCTCCAGTGTCTATATAAACCGGAGGGTTTTAGTCCGTAGGACAAGAATCTCAACATACAACAATCATACCATAGGCTAGCTTCTAGGGTTTAGCCTCCTTGATCTCGTGGTAGATCTACTCTTGTACTACCCATATCATCAATATTAATCAAGCAGGACGTAGGGTTTTACCTCCATCGAGAGGGCCCGAACCTGAGTAAAATACCATGTTCCTTGTCTCCTGTTACCATCCGGCCTAGACGCACAGTTTGGGACCCCCTACCCGAGATCCGCCAGTTTTGACACTGACATTGGTGCTTTCATTGAGAGTTCCTCTGTGTCCTCACTTTTAGACCCGATGGCTCCTTCGATCATCAACAATGATGCAGTCCCGGGTGAGACTTTTCTCCCCGGACAGATCTTCGTCTTCGGCGGCTTCGCACCGCGGGCCAATTCGCTTGGCCACTTGGAGCAGATCGAAAGCTATGCCCCTGGCCATCAGGTCAGGTTTGGAAGTTTAAACTACACGGCCGACATCCGCGGGGACTTGATCTTCGACGAATTCGAGCCACAGCCAAGCGCGCCGCACTGTCTCGATGGGCACGATCTAACTCTGCCAACGAACAGTGCCCTGGAGGCCGCACACGCATCGGTTCCGACCTTTAATTCGGAACCGGTTGCACCGATCGAGGACGAGCGGTTGGACGCCGCCTCGGGGGCTGTGATACCAAAGGCGATCGAGCCGAACACCAGCCCCGCACTCTGCATGGCCCATGACTCCAAGTTGCCGGACTCCTCTCCGGACTCCGAGCCCTCCGCACGCCTGCCAATCGGATCCGATTGGGTGCCTATTATGGAGTTCACCGCCGCGGACATCTTCCAGCACTCGCCCTTCGACGACATCATGAAGTCACTAAAGTCTCTCTCTTTATCGGGAGAGCCCTGGCCGGATTACGGACATCAAGGTTGGGATACGGACGATGAAGAAATTCAAAACCCACCCACCACCCATTTGGTAGCCACCGTCGATAAATTACACGACGTGCTCAACTTCGACTCCGAAGACATCGACGGCATGGACGGCGATGCAGGAGATGCATCTGAACCAACGCCTTCAGAGCATTGGAAAGCCACCTCATCTCATGATGTGTACATGGTGGACACCCCTAAAGGAAGCGACAACGAGGAACACAGGGATGCAACGAGGGATCGATCTCTCGAAAAGCAAACAAAGCGGCGGCGTAAATGCCGCTCCAAACCCCGTCTCGATACAGACCTAGCCATAGAGCAGGATGAGCCAGCAGACGACGAGCATGCCTTAGAGCCACCGTCCGAACAGGGCAGCTCGGATAAAGAAACCGAACAACCCGTCCCCGGCGAAAACGGCATTCCGGACGACCTTACACCGGATAAGCCCACGGAGCAGAAGAACCTCCACAAAAGGCTCGTTGCAACCGCACGCAGCCTGAAAAAGCAGAAGCGGAAGCTAAAAACTGCGGAAGATTCACTCAGAATCAGATGGAGTAAAGTAATCAATACCGCAGACAAATACGGCGATAGCTGCCGCGCTAAAAGCTATCCGAAGCGAAAGCTACTGCCTGAATTCGACGAAGAGGCCTTAGAGCCCTCGCACTCAAAAAGTAAGAAAGCCACACGGTCGGATAGACGACCCCATGGCCAGCATAAAGCGGCAAGCGGCGCCGCACTTAAGTCAGCATGCGACCCACTTACAAATCCGCATCAAAAAGATGGCCCAGCCAGGTCCATTTATGGGCCAAGAAAACAAGCTCTTGTAAGCAATGCAATAAAGCCATTATTAGAATCCGGCACACCCAAATACAGGGGCGCCGCACACCCCCAATCTTTCACCAATGAGGTCCTGGATTATGAATTTCCAGCGGGATTCAAACCCGTAAACATAGAGGCACATGATGGAACAACAGATCCTGGAGTCTGGATCGGGGATTACATCCTCCACATACATATGGCTAGAGGAGATGACCTCCACGCCATCAAATATTTACCCCTCAAGCTTAAAGGACCAGCCCGGCATTGGCTTAAAAACCTTCCTGAAAAAACAATTGGAAGTTGGGAGGAGCTCGAGGATGCTTTCCGAGCAAATTTTCAAGGGACCTATGTCCGCCCTCCGGATGCAGACGATCTCAGTCACATCACACAACAGCCCGGAGAGTCAGCTTGGCAGTTCTGGAATAGATTTCTTACTAAGAAGAATCAAATAGTCGACTGTCCGGACGCCGAAGCCCTAGCAGCTTTTAGGCACAATGTCCGAGACGAATGGCTCGCCAGACACCTCGGCCAAGAAAAGCCAAGAACAATGGCCGCATTAACAAGCCTCATGACCCGCTTTTGCGTAGGAGAGGACAGCTGGTTGGCAAGATGTAGCACCAGCGACCCAAGTACATCCGAAACTAGGGATGGAAACGGAAAACCGCGACGCAACAAGGATCGTCCCCGGACTAAGGAAAACAATCCCAAGAGCACGGCAGTCAACGCCGGATTCAAAAGCTCACGGCAGAATCATTAAAGGCCGCCCCTCCAGGATAACAGAGATGATTTATCCAACCTAAACAAAATCCTGGACAGGATATGTCAAATACATAGTACTCCCGGAAAGCCTACTAACCATACCCACAGAGATGGTTGGGTTTTCAAACAATCCGGCAGACTCAACGCCGAACACAAGGGGATCGACACACCAAGCGAGGACGAGGATGAACCCCAAAAGCAGAGCACCAGGAAACAAAAGAATTTCCCACAAGAAGTAAAAACAGTAAACTTACTTCACATAACAAAACGTGCGGCTCCCATAAAGGTACGCGCCACACGGCCTATCCCAAAGGGGTCCCGCCACTGGTTGTCAAAACCAATCATCTTCGATCATCTGGATTATTCTAGAAGTATCAGGAACGCAGGCTGGACTGCCTTGGTACTCGATCCAATAATTGGCAGACACCAGTTTTCAAATGTCCTCATGGACGGCGGCAGTGGACTAAACCTGATATATCAGGACACAATCAGTCACATGGGGATAGACCCAATAAGAATTCGCCACAGCAAAAGCTCCTTTCAAGGGGTAACGCCTGGTCCGGACACCCATTGCATGGGTTTTCTCCGGCTCGAAGTTATATTTGGCTCTACCGATAACTTCCGCCGCGAAAAGCTGACTTTCCATACCGTCCCATTCTCAAGTCGCTATCAAGCACTGCTGGGACGCGAAGCTTTCGCCCGCTTTAACGCAATACCGCATTATGCATCTCTCACGCTTAAGATGCTTGGTCCACGAGACATCATCTCCTTGAAGGGGAAGCATTGAGTGCGCCTCCCCCGAGCGGAGGATTGTGCGGCCGCTTTAATAGCCCCACAATACAATGGCTTCACCAGCCAGAACATCCGAACAGGTCATTAAGACCACGGACACGGATAGACGAGCCCGGCATAAAAGTATCTTTGCTAATGGCTTAGTGGCCACATACCTCTGCCCTAGGGGCTCCGCACATATAAGAGACAATAAAGCTCAATCTTACATATTTTACTTTATACTTTGTTTATTTAATATAACTTTTGTTCGGCACGACCCTTTTTTAACCTTAGTTCCTCTCTTTTACAGACGAACATTGTGCTACGCCCGTCCAGGATATGGCACAATGGAGACACAGGCGCAGACGTGTAGTAGGGACCCGTTCCAAGGATTCTTTTCAGATTAAGACCTTGCATAAACCTTTTTTACTGCCTCTTGTTGATACACATCCCCTGGTTCTATAACCAAGGAGGAGGCTGGCGTCTTGGCATGTGGCCACGTCAGAATTCCTGCGCGTACCTGGACACTAGGGGCTTATACCTAAGAGCGTTACTTCGCCCGCTCTCATAAAGACCGAATACCTTAGGGAGTGTTCGGCGTCGCGAGTTTGGCCTTATATGCATCAGCTCCGAATCATGATTTTGGTCAAATGTTGGGTTGCCCGGCTCGTGTGTTCGGCCGCCTTACGTTCCGCTCTATCGGCTAAGGCGGCACCAGGAGAACTACTGCGATTGTGCCCCGGTTCGGCCAGGCGAGCACCTCTGTAGGGAAAGCCGAAAACCGACTGTCATGATATAGCATGAGACTGGTCAACCACTCGACGACTCTCCGGAATCTATAGGATTCCTCCGCATTAACGAAGGGTCATTTCCCGGCTAGGCACATACGCGCCCCGAATTCGGGCGAGCGCAGTCGCCACCAAGGGCTATCTAAAGAGTCCCACTGTCAAGCTCCTATGGCTAAGTGAAAGTGTTAAAGCATTATAGTCCGGTTGCCTAGCTCGCTGCGCCATCACCTCCTTTGTAGGACCAAGATGTTGGATTAAGTGTGAAAATGCGCCTTCTACGAGCACCCCCACACTATGTGCGTGGGGGCTGAAGCCAACGACTGCCATCTTTCAAATTATATATATATATATATATATATATATATATATATATATATATATATATATATATATATATATATATCTTAAAACGACCGCACAGGAGGTGTTCAACATACTTGAAGGCACAAGTATAAAAGGCCACTACAATTCATCAAAATACTGCTTTATAATTAAATATGCTATCAGAACATAGCATCCTTCGGGCACTGCGTCTCTATTACACGAGCGCCTTCAAGGACTTCCTGAAAATAGTGCTCGGAGGGTACTCGGCTTTTGTCCGAATCTCGGGATGCAACAATGGTGGTCTCCATCTCCGCCCAGTATGTCTTGACACGAGCAAGAGCCATCCGTGCGCCCTCTATGCATGCTGACCTCTTCATTGCATTGATATGTGCCACCGCATCATGGAGTTGCTGCACCAAGCTAAAATAACTCTTTGGCTCCGATCTCCCCGGCCACAAATGACCCATGACGCACTTCATGGCGAGTCCTGACAACCTATTCAGTTCGGCCCATTGAGCTAGACGATCGTCCACGGCCAGTGGACGCTCTGGATTGTGAAACTGCGACCAGAAAAGTTTTTCCACTTCGCGATCTCCTTGATCTCGGAAGTGTTCGGTCGCATCAGCAGCACTCGCTGCCAAATCCAGATAGGTGTCCTCCACACTCCACATCCGGTCCAACGGAGCAAATTTTGGATCGCAAAACTTCCTCCGCAGCATAAAGGGCTTTCCAGCCGCAATCTGTCCGGCCTGACGCAACTCCTCCTTCGCCACTCTCATTGCAGAGCGAGCGTCCTTAGCATCGGCAACGGCCTTCTCTAAGTCCGTCTGCCTCGCCCGATCTTCTTTCTCAAGAAGCTTGCAACGGTCAGCAGTGCTCTTTAATTTCACGGCCATCTCGGCCATCTCCTCCTTGCTTCGGCAGTGAGCAGCCTTTTCGGCTCTCAACTCTTCAAGGGCCTTCTCGGCAGCCGCATCCCTTTCTCTGGCTTGTTCCTTGGCTCGGGCAAGTTAAACCCAAAGACTCTCCACGGCGGCCGCACCATCTGCGTCAAGCACACACATTGTAAGATATTGGCATAAAGCTCCTCTTACCAGGTGTCGCCCAAGGAATTACATACCTTGAGCCTCATCTAACCGCTTGTTGACGAGCGCGATGTCGGCATATGCCACGTCAAGTTGCCGCTTTAGTTCGGCAAAATCATCAGTTCGGCTCGATTCCTGACACCTCGCCACCTACATTTAAAGGCGACATTTTAGACCTGGGATTATGATCCTCTGCACGCTGTCACTTCTGACAACACACAGAGTCTCAGGGGCTACTATCTACATAGGGCGCATTTTATTTATGCGCAACTGACAAAAGTGTATATTATCTAACATACCTCAAAACCCGTCAGTAAGCTTCTGACGGCCTCGTGCAATCCGCTTTCCGTGGATGAAATCCTTTCAATCACCGTGCCCATCAATGCACGGTGCTCCTCTGAGATAGAAGCTCGCCCCAGCAGATTCTTTAGCTCCTCCGGTCGAGCACCAGACGGTGCCGGACTTGTCCTATGGCCTCTTTCGAAGGTCGGACGCGGAGAACCTTGGGGGGCCTCATAGCTGTCTTCCGCCCCTGCCTCCGCGACGACACCTCAGGGTCGCCCGCCTCGCTAGGTGGTACGGCAAGGGGAGGCGTCCCGCTCTCCATCATCTCCGGAAGAAGGTCCCCCGAAGACGAGCTCTGCGGAGAAGGGTTGAGGTCCGAACTACAAGGTAAAATTTCGGTTAATCTTCTCAGGTTTAAAGCAAGGATCTTTCTCTCAAAAAATATAATCTTTCTCTACTTACGGCACGCTGGAGGGTTGATCCCTTTGAGGGCATAGTTCGGTCGAGGAACCCCCGGCGTCGGACCCTCTGACGAGGATTCCCCCCCCCCCCCGCTTTGAGGCCATGGTCTCCGGGTCGTGAGAGGCGGCCCTCTTCTTCCCCTTAGGAGAGGAATTGTCGGTTCCTCCCTTCGGAACAGCCTCCTTTGAGGAGGCCATAGTTTCCTTGTCCTCTCCCTCACTTACCTCCAGAGGCACATTCTTCAACATCCTGACTAGCACGGGATCCGGCCTGGTCTCAGGAAGGGGAGCCGGACACCTGATCAACTTTGCTTTCGCTATCCACTCCTGTTTAAAAGGACAGCTCTTTTAGGGGCAATTTTATGACAATTACACGGATAGCGAGTCCGGGCACAAGGTTACTTACTTGAGTATCCGGGCGATTGCAGCTTAGACCTGCGTCCTCGGTCAAATCCAAACACATTGCTTGTGATCCGAAGAACAGTTTATACATCTCCACGGGCGTTGCGCCCATAAAATTCTAGAGAGCTCGTGGTCCCTCCGGATTAAACTCCCACAAACGAAGGGAGCGACGTTTGCCGGGCAGGGTTCGGCGGATCAGCATGACTTGCGTCACTTTGACTAGACTGAGGTCTCTTTCCCAGAGATCTCTGATGCGGCCCTGCAACAAAGGCACGTCCTGGGATGGCCCCCAGTCTAGGCCTTTATTGACCCATGACCCTAGCTACTGTGGGGGATCCGAGCGAAAGGCGGGCGGCGCCACCCATTTGGTGCCCCTGGGAGCGGTGATATAGAACCACTCCCGTTGCCATAAGCCGATCTCCTCTTGAAAAGAGCCCTCGGGCCATGGAGCATCAGCATTCTTACTTATAACAGCACCTCCGCACTCTACGTGCCGTCCCTCGATCATCTTCGGCTCCACTTTAAAGGTCTTGAGCCATAATCCGAAGTGAGGGGTAACACGGAGGAATGCTTCACACACGACGATGAATGAGGAAATATGGAGGATAGACTCCAGGGCTAAGTCGTGAAATTCCAGCCCATAATAGAACAGCAGCCCCCTCACAAAGAGGTCCCTTGGGAAGCCTAACCCCCGAAGGAAGTCAGACATGAACACCACGCTCTCACCAGGCTGGGGACTGGGAACCACCTGCCCTTGAGCAGGCAACCTATGCGAAATTTCGTTGGTCAAGAACTTAGCCTCTCTCAACTTTAGCACGTCCTCCTCCGTGATGGAGGAGGGCATCCATCGGCCTTGAAGGTCGGAACCGGACATTGTCGAAGGTCCGAAGCGCCTGGAATCTGGGGCCTAGGGTGTTGGAACTCAAGGCGACGGGCGAACTCGTTTCAGATTGGAAAAAGGGAGTAAGGCCTTGGTCTCTTTATAAGAGGTTGAATACCAAGAGCCCTCCCCGTGACCGTTTGGGACTCGCCTTTAATCGAGAAAACATGCTAAACGGGCATGATTGGATTACCCACGTCCGTATTGATGAGAATCCCGTAAATAAAGGGGACACGATCTCTGCTTTGACAAGACGTGCCAAGAAAACCGCCTCACAAGACGCACTGAGGTGGGGAAGTAAAAATGATTCGAATAAAGGCTTGGTCGTAGTGTGATGTCACGCTGCGGAGTACGTCAGCAGATTAGATTTGTGTTAAAATTACTTTCTCTATGGCAATATGTGGAAACTTGTTTTGCAGAGCCGGACACTATCCTTGGTGTTTAAAATCTTTTATGAAGAACTTGGAGGAGGAACCCGCCTTGCAATGCCGAAGACAATCTGCGCGCCGGACTCGTCGTCATTGAAGCCTGGTTCAGGGGCTATTGAGGGAGTCCTGGATTAGGGGGTGTCCGGATGGCCGGACTATACCTTCAGCCGGACTCTTGGACTATCAAGATACAAGATTAAAGACTTCGTCCCGTGTCCGGATGGGACTTTCCTTGGCGTGGAAGGCAAGCTTGGCGATGCGGATATTTAGATCTCCTACCATTGTAACCGACTTTCTGTAACCCTAACCCTCTCCGGAGTCTATATAAACCGGAGGGTTTTAGTCCGTAGGACAAGAATCTCAACATACAACAATCATACCATAGGCTAGCTTCTAGGGTTTAGCCTCCTTGATCTCGTGGTAGATCTACTCTTGTACTACCCATATCATCAATATTAATCAAGCAGGACATAGGGTTTTACCTCCATCGAGAGGGCTCGAACCTGGGTAAAACACCGTGTTCCTTGTCTCATGTTACCATCCGGCCTAGACGCACAGTTCGGGACCCCCTACCCGAGATCCGCCGGTTTTGACACCGACAGTGCAACTTGTGAACTGCGTGTCGTTGTTGGTGATGACTCTGTTTGGCACACCAAAACGGCGGACTAGCCCTTTGAAGAATTTGACGGCTGATTGTGTTGTCACCTTTCTCACTGCTTCCACCTCCGGCCACTTTGTGAACTTGTCGATTGCAACGTACAAGTATTCAAAGCCTCCGACAGCACGGGGAAAGTGGCCTAGTATGTCGAGCCCCCAGATCGAGAATGGCCAGGAAAGAGGGATTGTTTGGAGAGCTTGAGATGGTTGATGAACCTTCTTTGAATGGAACTGACACGCTTCACACTTGGTTACTAGTGTCGTTGCATCCTGGAGGGCGGTGGGCCAGAAGAGACCTTGTCGGAATGCCTTGCCGGCAAGGGCTCTCGACCCTATGTGGGAGCCACATAAGCCTCCGTGTATCTCTGCCAACAGCTCCAGTCTGTTCTCCCGGGGAATGCACTTCAACTTCATGCCATTTGGTCTTTTCCTGTACAGAACATCGTCGATGAACTGATACATGGTAGACCGACGGGCTACTTTCTTTGCTTCTTCCTGCTCCTCAGGAAGCTCCCCTATTTGGAGAAATCAAATGGTATGTTGTGCCCATGCTGGAGCCTGAGGCTCGACAACAAGGACTAAAGGCATCTCTTTTGTCATGGGAGCGGTTGTCTCCACGACCAGGGCTTGACGTCCTGCCGGAGTCTACCGCCCAATGGCAGGCTCGGTGTCCTCGGCAAAATCTTTGCCGGTGGCTCCTAGGAGCTCGGCGGGAAAGTACTTGCCGAGGCCTGATTTCCTCCGCTTGTTCTGCTCTGCCTATGGTTCAACGAATGGTTGAGTTAGTCGAAGCACAAAGGTACCTGGTTCCACAGGTAGTTTGAGGGCAGCGCGTTTTGACAAGTAGTCGGTGTCGGCGTTTTGGGAACGGGGGTCGCCAGACTTGCCTGCCTGTGGCCCACGGTGTGGCTCTGCGAGCGGGCCCGTACGACCCATCTTCACCAACAAGAACTCAAGACCCTCGCGAGGGGGCAAGCCTCGCGAAGCGGACGATGCAAGACTTCGTGAGGAGTAGCCTCACCAGGCTGGCTCGCGAGGGGCGGAGAGATCAAGGCAAGGCAAACCTCGTGAAGATCTCATGACGTAAGTCATGACAACCAAAGCCAGGCGTGCGCCAGCGTGCACAGTGTCCTTGTTTCCTCTTTGGTGCTAAGGAGGCAAGCGCAGGCGAGGAGCTCCGAGGCATCAGGCAAAGGTTCCCATTTCGGTGCAACGAGACCAAGACCAATGGGACGGCAAGATGGAGGTCACCGTGGAGCCCAAGACGACGTCACCACCAGAGCCTTTAGCAGGCGAAGACTACTTTTGTCAGGATAAGCTATACTAGCTGTCCTCCTTCAAACTTAGCCGTTGTGGGATCCCTTCCCGCTCAATATTTGGGAAGAGGACCAGGGCCTCTATAAATAGGACTAGCCACCACAGGAGGGGGAGATCGGATCCTCACACCCACAAGTTCACCAAGCACAAGAACACCTATCCTCAGGAGGTTGTTCTTCCCCTTGTATTGTTCATCCCTAGCCCAAGAGGCAATCCACCACCACCACACTGGAGTAGGGTATTACACCACAACGGTGGCCCGAACCAGTATAAACCTTGTGTATTGTGTGTTTTGAGTTCGTCTTGCCTAGCCTAGAGATTGCGAAGTGTGTGAGGGCGTGATCGGTGAGGGAGAGATCTTCGTGCGCACCCGAGTGTTCGAACCTTAAGGGTTTTGCCGGAACTCGAAATCCGACATTTGGCACGCCAGGTAGGGGTGTGCCAGAGTTTTCCTTCCGTTGATCTGCTCTACGCCGCCATTGCGCTCCGCTCCCATGGCAAGCGCAGCGCTTCCCGCTCCGGCAACCGATGCCAGCGACGGGGCCAGGGGGCTCCGAGCCCTTGCCCCACCTTGCGGCGGGTGCAGTGGCCACCCAAGTTCAAGACGGAGATGCCGCCACGCTACGATGGTGCGGCGGACCCGTCGGCTTTCCTACTGGCGTATGAGGAGGCCGTCCTTAAGGCCAGGGGCGATGACAAGGTCATGGCCAACTGGTTTCCCATGGCCCTCACTGGGGCACCGCGTGCCTGGATGCTCAACCTCCACGGATCCATGGTGGCATCTTGGGAGGAGTTGTGCGGTCTCTTTGCTGCGCACTATGCGGCACCGGCGCACCACGCGGTCGCGGTCCTCCTCGGCGGCTCGCAAGCACCGCCCTTGGATCGTCACATCAAATCGTTCCTTCGCCAGATCGGTGCCACTTCCAAGCACCAAGGGGCTCCACCGGGCTGGGCCGCGCCCGAGGCCGACCTCCACCGGACTCAGGGGATCATCCCGCCTCCATCGCCGGCTAGGGTATGCTCCCAATGCTTTGCACGCCCACCATATGCAACGCGATCGTCACCAAAATCCTCATCAATGGTGGTGCTGGCCTGTACGTGCTCTCCGTGGAGGCCTTCGGCCTCCTTCACGTACCACTCGAGTGGCTCCGCCTCAGCAAGCCTTTCTCAGGAGTTGGCGGCGGCACCGCCCACTCCCTAGGGCAGATCCGCCTTCCTGTCACCTTCGGCACACGCGATAATTACCTCATCGAGCTGGTTGACTTCAACATCACCCGCATCAGCCTCCCGTATAACGCCATCCTCGGGTACCCAGCTCTAGCCCGGTTTATGGCAGCAACCCATCCGGTTACAACCTCATGAAGATGCCTGGGAGCAAGGGCGTCCTCACCATCAAGGGGGACACCAAGGAGGCCCTGGTGGCGCTCAAGCTTGCCCTCAGGACCGCCGCGGTGGCACAGCCCACTGGTGCGAGCGCCTCCGAGGCCAAGGGAGCCGCACCAACCAAGAAGAAGCAGTTGTTCACCCAAGACAAGGCGGAAACCAAGCAGGTGTCGGTCGATGAAGACGGGTCCTCGGGAGCCACCTTTACCATAGGTGTCGACCTCGACCCTAACCAAGAGGAAGCGTTGGTGAAGTTCTTGCGTGCAAACAAGGAGATATTCGCATGGGAACCCAAACAGGTGGTGGGGGTCCCGAGAGAGGTGATTCAGCATCACCTAAAGGTGTGCCCCAATGTACGCCCTGTGAAGCAGCAGGCAAGACGACAGTCCACGGACAAGCAGGCCTTCATCGTCCAAGAAACCCGCAAGCTGGAGGTGGCGGGTGCCATTCGCGGGGTTCGGTACCCCAAGTGGCTGGCAAACCCCGTCGTTGTGTCGAAGAAAGGCGGGAAGGAGCACATGTGTGTCGACTTCACCAACCTCAACGAGGCCCGCCCCCAAGATCCGTTCCCGCTTCCACGCATCGACCAGATCATTGACTCCACCGCCGAGTGCGATTTGTTGTGCTTCCTGGATGCGTTCTCGGGCTACCACCAGAACAAGATGGCAGTAGAAGATGTGGAGAAGACCGCCTTCCTGACGCCGTGTGGGGTGTACTGCTATACTTGCATGCTTTTCGGACTGCTCAATGCGGGAGCGACCTTTCAGCGGCTGATGCACATCGCCTTAGGGCGGCAGCTCGGGAGAAACGCGGAGGCCTACATCGACGACATTGTGGTGAAGTCTCGGGAGGCGAGAACCTTGATCCAAGACCTAGAGGAGACCTTCGCAAGCTTGCGCCAGGTGAACTTGTGACTCAACCCGGATAAGTGCGTGTTCGGTGTCCCTTCCGGCAAGATGCTGGGTTTTCTCGTATCCCACAGGGGGATCTAGGCGAACCCAAAAAAAGGCCAAGGCAATCGAAGACATGAGCCCACCGCAGTCCCTCAAGGAGATGCAGAAGCTTGCCGGTCGTGTGACTGCGCTGGGGCGCTTTATCTCCAAGCTGGGAGAGCGTGCCCTACCGTTCTTCAAGCTAATGAAGAAGAAGGGCCCATTCGAGTTGACTCCGGAGGCTGACCAAGTGTTTCAATATCTCAAGAGATACCTAACCAGCCCTCCAATGATGGTAGCGCCTCGACCCCTCAAGCCCTTGGTGCTCTACCTGTCTGCCACACCACTCCACCACCGCAGCGCTGGTAGCCCTCAGAGAAGAGCGCCAGGTCAAGGGCTCGTCAAGTGGAACCACCGGGGCGGACGGAGTGGCGCGGCGCCATGGAGAAGCTCCAGAAGTAGCGGCTGCTTCGGCAGACCACCAAGCCCTTGAAGTCGAAGACCCCGAAGAGACAACTCAACCCCCGGAAGCCGAGGGCTCCGCCAGCTCTTTCACCCTCGTCGAGCACCTGGTGTATTTCGTCAGCACAGTGCTGCGGGATGCGAGGGCACGATACCCCATGCCTCAGAAGATCCTACTCGCTCTCCTGGTGGCCTCGCGCAAGATGCACCACTACTTCCAGGGCCATCCCATCAAGGTTGTCTCGACTTATCCATTGGAAAGAGTGCTCAGGAGCCCCAATGCTGTCGGGCGAGTCGTTGAATGAAACATCGAGCTGCAAGCGTTTGACTTGGAGTTCAGCACGACCAGGGTCATCAAGGGGGCTGCGCTCGCAGACTTTGTGGCGGAATGGACCGACGCCCCAGAGCTCGAAGCTGGCGAGGACCAATCCCTATCTCTAGGAAGCGAAGCGCCAGATGGATGGGTCATGTACTTCGAAGGTGCATTCTCACGCCAGGGCGTGGGGCTGGAGCGGTGCTCATCTCACCCACCCAAGACAAGCTCTACTACGCCGTGCAGCTCTGCTTCCAGCAGGGCGAGAAGGTCTCCAAGAACATAGCAGAGTACGAGAGCCTCATAGCTGGCCTCAGGGCTGCGGTGGCCCTAGCGATGAGGCTTCTCACCATCAAGGGTGACTCGCAGCTCCTCGTCAACTTCTACAACAAGGTCTATGAGCCAAAGGACGAGCACATGGAGGCATACCTCGCGGAGGTGCGCAAGATGGAGAAGCAATTCTCGGGTCTGGAGTTACAGCATGTGCCCCGTGGAACAAACAAGGAAGCCGACGACATCGCTAGAAGAGCATCCAAGCGGCTACCCCAAGAGCCTGACGTCTTTGAGGAGCGGCTCTTCAAGCCATCAGCAACGCCGTCGCTCTCAAGAACAGCGCTGCCTCATGAGGAGCTCCCTCAACCACCTGCTTCAGTAGCCCCGGCCTGCGGCCTGACCTCGGGAGCGCGCTTGCTCTTGGCGCTCGAACCTCAGGAGGGATGCTGGATCAAGGAATTCAAGGAATACCTGACGCAAGGGACGCTGCCGGAAGAGGAGGAGGACATGAAGCGTTTGGCCCGACTGAAGGAAATATGCCCTAGAGGCAATAATAAAGTTATTATTTATTTCCTTACATATCATGATAAATGTTTATTATTCATGCTAGAATTGTATTAACTGGAAACATAATACATGTGTGAATACATAGGCAAACAGAGTGTCACTAGTATGCCTCTACTTGACTAGCTCATTAATCAAAGATGGTTATGTTTCCTAACCATGAACAAAGAGTTGTTATTTGATTAACGAGATCACATCATTAGTTGAATGATCTGATTGACATGACCCATTCCATTAGCATAGCACCCGATCGTTTAGTATGTTGCTATTGCTTTTATCCATGACTTATACATGTTCCTTTAACTATGAGATTATGCAACTCCCGTTTACCGTAGGAACACTTTGTGTGCTACCAAACGTCACAACGTAACTGAGTGATTATAAAGGTGTTCTACAGGTGTCTCCGAAAGTATTTGTTGGGTTGGCGTATTTCGAGATTAGGATTTGTCACTCCGAATGTCGGAGAGGTATCTCAGGGCCTTCTCGGTAATGCACATCACATAAAGCCTTGCAAGCATTGCAACCAATGAGTTAGTTGCGAGATGATGTATTACGGAATGAGTAAACAGACTTGCCGGTAACGAGATTGAACTAGGTATTGGATACCGACGATCGAATCTCGGGCAAGTAACATACCGATGACAAAGGGAACAAACGTATGTTGTTATGCGGTCTGACCGATAAAGATCTTCGTAGAATATGTAGGAGCCAATATGGGCATCCAGGTCCCGCTATTGGTTATTGACCGGAGACGTGTCTCGGTCATGTCTACATTGTTCTCGAACCGTAGGGTCCGCACGCTTAACGTTACGATGACAGTTATTATGAGTTTATGCATTTTGATGTACCGAAGGAGTTCGGAGTCCCGGATGTGATCACGGACATGACGAGGAGTCTCGAAATGGTTGAGACGTAAATAATGATATATTGGAAGCCTATGTTTGGACATCGGATGTGTTCCAGGTGAAATCAGGATTTTACCGGAATACCGGGAGGGTTACCGGAACCCCCCGGGAGCATAATGGGCCAACATGGGCCTTGGTGGAGAGGTGAGAGGGCTGCCCTCATGGTCTGCGCGCCTCCCCCCTTCCCCTAGTCCTATTAGGACTAGGAGAGGTGGCCGGCCCCCCTCTCTCTCTCTTCCCCTTGGAGAATCCTAGTCCAACGAGGATTGGGGGGGGGGGGAATCCTACTCCCAGAGGGAGTAGGACTATCCTGGCGCGCCAGGCTTGGCCGGCCAGCCTCTCCCCCTTGGCTCCTTTATATACGGGGGCAGGGGGCACCCCATAGACACACAATTGATCATTGAGATCTTTCCTTAGCCGTGTGCGGTGCCCCCTTCCACCAAATTCCACCTCGGTCATATCGTTGCAGTGCTTAGGCGAAGCCCTGCGCCGGTAACACATCAAGATCGTCACCACGCCGTCGTGCTGACGGAACTCTTCCCCGACGCTTTGCTGGATCGGAGCCCGGGGATCGTCATCGAGCTGAACGTGTGCCAAGAACTCGGAGGTGCCAGAGTAACGGTGCTGTGATCGGTTGGATCGCGAGGAGAACGTACGACTACTTCCTCTACGTTGCATCAACGCTTCCTCTTAGGTCTACGAGGGTACGTAGACAACACTCTCCCCTCTCGTTGCTATGCATCACCATAATCTTGCGTGTGCGTAGGAAATTTTTTGAAATTACTACGTTCCCCAACAGTGGTATCAGAGCCTAGGTTTTATGGTTTGATGTTACTTGCACGAGTAGAACACAAGTGAGTTGTGGACGATACAAGTCATACTACCTACCAGCATGTCATATTTTGGTTCAGCGGTATTGTTGGACGAGACGATCCGGACCAACCTTACGCGTACTCTTACGCGAGACCGGTTCCCTCGACGTGCTTTGCACATAGATGGCTTGCGGAAGACTGTCTCTCCAACTTTAGTTGAACCGAGTGTGGCTACGCCCGGTCCTTGAGAAGGTTAAAACGGAGTCTATTTGACAAACTATCATTGTGGTTTTGATGCGTAGGTAAGATGAGTTCTTGCTTAAGCCCGTAGCAGCCACGTAAAACTTGCAACAACAAAGTAGAGAACGTCTAACTTGTTTTTGCAGGGCATGTTGTGATGTGATATGGTCAAGACATGATGCTAAATTTTATTGTATGAGATGATCATGTTTTGTAACCGAGTTATCGGCAACTGGCAGGAGCCATATGGTTGTCGCTTTATTGTATGCAATGCAATCGCGATGTAATGCTTTACTTTATTACTAAGCGGTAGTGATAGTCGTGGAAGCATAAGATTGGCGAGACGACAACGATGCTACGATGGAGATCAAGGTGTCGCGCCGGTGACGATGGTGATCATGACGGTGCTTCGAAGATGGAGATCACAAGCACAAGATGATGATGGCCATATCATATCACTTATATTGATTGCATGTGATGTTTATCTTTTATGCATCTTATCTTGCTTTGATTGACGGTAGCATTATAAGATGATCTCTCACTAATTATCAAGAAGTATTCTCCCTGAGTATGCACCGTTGCGAAAGTTCTTCATGCTGAGACACCACGTGATGATCGGGTGTGATAGGCTCTACGTTCAAATACAGCGGGTGCAAAACAGTTGCACACGCGGAATACTCAGGTTTAACTTGACGAGCCTAGCATATAACAGATATGGCCTCGGAACACGGAGACCGAAAGGTCGAGCGTGAATCATATAGTAGATATGATCAACATAGTGATGTTCACCATTGAAACTACTCCATCTCACGTGATGATCGGACATGGTTTAGTTGATTTGGATCACGTGATCACTTAGAAGATTAGAGGGATGTCTATCTAAGTGGGAGTTCTTAAGTAATATGATTAATTGAACTTAAATTTATCATGAACTTAGTACCTGATAGTATCTTGCTTGTCTATGTTGTGTAGATAGATGGCTCGTGCTGTTGTTCCATTGAATTTTAATGCGTTCCTTGAGAAAGCAAAGTTGAAAGATGATGGTAGCAATTACACGGACTGGGTCCGTAACTTGAGGATTATCCTCATTGCTGCACAGAAGAATTACGTCCTGGAAGCACCGCTAGGTGCCAGGCCAGATGCAAGAGCTACGCCAGATGTTGTGAACGTCTGGCAAAGCAAAGCTGATGACTACTCTATAGTTCAGTGTGCCATGCTTTACGGCTTAGAACCGGGACTTCAACGACGTTTTGAACACCATGGAGCATATGAGATGTTCCACGAGTTGAAGTTAATATTTCAAGCAAATGCCCGGATTGAGAGATATGAAGTCTCCAATAAGTTCTATAGCTGTAAGATGGAGGAGAACGGTTCTGTCAGTGAGCATATACTCAGAATGTCTGGGTATAACAATCACTTGATTCAACTGGGAGTTAATCTTCCGGATGATTGCGTCATTGACAGAATTCTCCAATCACTGCCACCAAGCTACAAGAGCTTCGTGATGAACTATAATATGCAAGGGATGACCAAAACTATGCCCGAGCTCTTCGCGATGCTGAAAGCCGCGGAGGTAGAAATCAAAAAGGAGCATCAAGTGTTGATGGTTAACAAAACCACTAGTTTCAAGAAAAAGGGCAAAGGGAAGAAAAAGGGGAACTTCAAAAAGAACAGCAAGCAAGTTGCTAATCAAGAGAAGAAACCCAAGTCTGGACCTAAGCCTGAAACTGAGTGCTTCTATTGCAAGCAGACTGGTCACTGGAAGCGGAACTGCCCCAAGTATTTGGCGGATAAGAAGGATGGCAAGGTTAACAAAGGTATATATGATATACATGTTATTGATGTATACCTTACTAATTCTCGCAGTAGCACCTGGGTATTTGATACTGGTTCTGTTGCTAATATTTGCAACTCAAAACAGGGGCTACGGATTAAGCAAAGATTGGCTAAGGACGAGGTGACGATGCACGTGGGAAATGGTTCCAAAGTCGATGTGATCGCGGTCGGCACGCTACCTCTACATCTACCTTCGGGATTAATATTAGATCTAAATAATTGTTATTTAGTACCAGCGTTGAGCATGAACATTATATCTGGATCTTGTTTGATGCGAGACGGTTATTCATTTAAATCAGAGAATAATGGTTGTTCTATTTATATGAGTAATATCTTTTATGGGCATGCACCATTAAAGAATGGTTTGTTCTTACTTAATCTCGATAGTAGTGATACACATATTCATAATGTCGAAGCCAAAAGATGCAGAGTTGATAATGATAGTGCAACTTATTTGTGGCACTGCCGTTTAGGTCATATCGGTGTAAAACGCATGAAGAAACTCCATGCTGATGGACTTTTGGAGTCACTTGATTATGAATCACTTGGCACTTGCGAACCGTGCCTTATGGGCAAGATGACTAAAACACCGTTCTCCGGTACTATGGAGAGAGCAACAGATTTATTGGAAATCATACATACTGATGTATGTGGTCCAATGAATGTTGAGGCTCGTGGCGGATATCGTTATTTTCTCACCTTCACTGATGATTTAAGCAGATATGGGTATATCTACTTAATGAAACACAAGTCTGAAACATTTGAAAAGTTCAAAGAATTTCATAGTGAAGTGGAAAATCATCGTAACAAGAAAATAAAGTTTCTACGATCTGATCGTGGAGGAGAATATTTGAGTTACGAGTTTGGTCTACATTTGAAACAATGCGGAATAGTTTCGCAACTCACGCCACCCGGAACACCACAACGTAATGGTGTGTCCGAACGTCGTAATCGTACTTTACTGGATATGGTGCGATCTATGATGTCTCTTACCGATTTACCGCTATCGTATTGGGGTTATGCTTTAGAGACGGCCGCATTCACGTTAAATAGGGCACCATCAAAATCCGTTGAGACGACGCCTTATGAACTGTGGTTTGGCAAGAAACCAAAGTTGTCGTTTCTTAAAGTTTGGGGCTGCGATGCTTATGTGAAAAAGCTTCAACCTGATAAGCTCGAACCCAAATCGGAAAAATGTGTTTTCATAGGATACCCAAAGGAGACTGTTGGGTACACCTTCTATCACAGATCCGAAGGCAAGATTTTTGTTGCTAAATTCGGAAACTTTCTAGAGAAGGAGTTTCTCTTGAAAGAAGTGAGTGGGAGGAAAGTAGAACTTGATGAGATAACTGTATCTACTCCCTTATTGAGAAGTAGTACGTCACAGAAATCAGTTTCTGTGACACCTACACCAAATAGGGAGGAAGCTAATGATAATGATCATGAAACTTCAGATCAAGATTCTACTGAACTTCGTAGATCAACCAGAGTAAGATCCGCACCAGAGTGGTACGGTAATCCTATTTTGGAAGTCATGTTACTAGACCATGATGAACCTACGAACTATGAAGAAGCGATGGTGAGCCCAGATTCCGCAAAGTGGCTTGAGGCCATGAAATCTGAGATGGGATCCATGTATGAGAACAAAGTGTGGACTTTGGTTGACTTGCCCAATGATCGGCAAGCAATTGAGAATAAATGGATTTTTAAGAAGAAGACTGACGCTGATGGTAATGTTACTGTCTATAAAGCTCGACTTGTTGCAAAAGGTTTTCGACAAGTTCAAGGGATTGACTACGATGAGACTTTCTCACCCGTAGCGATGCTTAAGTCTGTCCGAATCATGTTAGCAGTTGCCGCATTTTATGATTATGAAATTTGGCAAATGGATGTCAAAACTGCATTCCTGAATGGATTTCTGGAAGAAGAGTTGTATATGATGCAACCAGAAGGTTTTGTCGATCCAAAGGGAGCTAACAAAGTGTGCAAGCTCCAGCGATCCATTTATGGACTGGTGCAAGCCTCTCGGAGTTGGAATAAATGCTTTGATAGTGTGATCAAAGCATTTGGTTTTATACAGACTTTTGGAGAAGCCTGTATTTACAAGAAAGTGAGTGGGAGCTCTGTAGCATTTCTGATATTATATGTGGATGACATATTACTGATCGGAAATAATATAGAATTTCTGGATAGCATAAAGGGATACTTGAATAAGAGTTTTTCAATGAAAGACCTCGGTGAAGCTGCTTACATATTGGGCATTAAGATCTATAGAGATAGATCAAGACGCTTAATAGGACTTTCACAAAGCACATACCTTGACAAAGTTTTGAAGAAGTTCAAAATGGATCAGGCAAAGAAAGGGTTCTTGCCTGTGTTACAAGGTGTGAATTTGAGTAAGACTCAATGCCCGACCACCGCAGAAGATAGAGAGAAAATGAAAATTGTTCCCTATGCTTCAGCCATAGGCTCTATCATGTATGCAATGTTGTGTACCAGACCTGATGTGTGCCTTGCTGTAAGTTTAGCAGGCAGGTACCAAAGTAATCCAGGAGTGGATCACTGGACAGCGGTCAAGAACATCCTTAAGTACTTGAGAAGGACTAAGGATATGTTTCTCATTTATGGAGGTGACAAAGAGCTCGTCGTAAACGGTTACGTCGATGCAAGCTTTGACACTGATCCGGACGATTCTAAATCGCAAACCGGATACGTATTTACATTAAATGGTGGAGCTGTCAGTTGGTGCAGTTCTAAACAAAGCGTCGTGGCGGGATCTACATGTGAAGCTGAGTACATAGCCGCTTCGGAAGCAGCTAATGAAGGAGTCTGGATGAAGGAGTTCATATCCGATCTAGGTGTTGTACCTAGCGTATCGGGTCCAATGAAAATCTTTTGTGACAATACTGGTGCAATTGCCTTGGCAAAGGAATCCAGATTTCACAAAAGAACCAAACACATCAAAAGACGCTTCAACTCCATCCGGGATTTAGTCCAGGTGGGAGACATAGAGATATGCAAGATACATACGGATCTGGATGTTGCAGACCCGTTGACTAAGCCTCTTCCACGAGCAAAACATGATCAGCACCAAGACTCCATGGGTGCGCAAGATGGAGAAGCAATTCTCGGGTCTGGAGTTACAGCATGTGCCCCGTGGAACAAACAAGGAAGCCGACGACATCGCTAGAAGAGCATCCAAGCGGCTACCCCAAGAGCCTGACGTCTTTGAGGAGCGGCTCTTCAAGCCATCAGCAACGCCATCGCTCTCAAGAACAGCGCGGCCTCATGAGGAGCTCCCTCAACCACCTGCTTCAGTAGCCCCGGCCTACGGCCTGACCTCAGGAGCGCGCTTGCTCTTGGCGCTCGAACCTCAGGAGGGATGCTGGATCAAGGAATTCAAGGAATACCTGACGCAAGGGACGCTGCCGGAAGAGGAGGAGGACATGAAGCGTTTGGCCCGACTGAAGGAAATATGCCCTAGAGGCAATAATAAAGTTATTATTTATTTCCTTACATATCATGATAAATGTTTATTATTCATGCTAGAATTGTATTAACTGGAAACATAATACATGTGTGAATACATAGGCAAACAGAGTGTCACTAGTATGCCTCTACTTGACTAGCTCATTAATCAAAGATGGTTATGTTTCCTAACCATGAACAAAGAGTTGTTATTTGATTAACGAGATCACATCATTAGTTGAATGATCTGATTGACATGACCCATTCCATTAGCATAGCACCCGATCGTTTAGTATGTTGCTATTGCTTTTATCCATGACTTATACATGTTCCTTTAACTATGAGATTATGCAACTCCCGTTTACCGTAGGAACACTTTGTGTGCTACCAAACGTCACAACGTAACTGAGTGATTATAAAGGTGTTCTACAGGTGTCTCCGAAAGTATTTGTTGGGTTGGCGTATTTCGAGATTAGGATTTGTCACTCCGAATGTCGGAGAGGTATCTCAGGGCCTTCTCGGTAATGCACATCACATAAAGCCTTGCAAGCATTGCAACCAATGAGTTAGTTGCGAGATGATGTATTACGGAATGAGTAAACAGACTTGCCGGTAACGAGATTGAACTAGGTATTGGATACCGACGATCGAATCTCGGGCAAGTAACATACCGATGACAAAGGGAACAAACGTATGTTGTTATGCGGTCTGACCGATAAAGATCTTCATAGAATATGTAGGAGCCAATATGGGCATCCAGGTCCCGCTATTGGTTATTGACCGGAGACATGTCTCGGTCATGTCTACATTGTTCTCGAACCGTAGGGTCCGCACGCTTAACGTTACGATGACAGTTATTATGAGTTTATGCATTTTGATGTACCGAAGGAGTTCGGAATCCCGGATGTGATCACGGACATGACGAGGAGTCTCGAAATGGTCGAGACGTAAAGAATGATATATTGGAAGCCTATGTTTGGACATCGGATGTGTTCCAGGTGAAATCAGGATTTTACCGGAATACCGGGAGGGTTACCGGAACCCCCCGGGAGCATAATGGGCCAACATGGGCCTTGGTGGAGAGGTGAGAGGGCTGCCCTCATGGTATGCGCGCCTCCCCCCTTCCCCTAGTCCTATTAGGACTAGGAGAGGTGGCCGGCCCCCCTCTCTCTCTCTTCCCCTTGGAGAATCCTAGTCCAACGAGGATTGGGGGGGGGGATCCTACTCCCAGAGGGAGTAGGACTCTCCTGGCGCGCCAGGCTTGGCCGGCCAGCCCCTCCCCCTTGGCTCCTTTATATACGGGGGTAGGGGGCACCCCATAGACACACAATTGATCATTGAGATCTTTCCTTAGCCGTGTGCGGTGCCCCCTTCCACCAAATTCCACCTCGGTCATATCGTTGCAGTGCTTAGGCGAAGCCCTGTGCCGGTAACACATCAAGATCATCACCACGCCGTCGTGCTGACGGAACTCTTCCCCGACGCTTTGCTGGATCGGAGCCCGGGGATCATCATCGAGCTGAACGTGTGCCAAGAACTCGGAGGTGCCGGAGTAACGGTGTTGTGATCGGTTGGATCGCGAGGAGAACGTACGACTACTTCCTCTACGTTGCGTCAACGCTTCCGCTTCGGTCTACGAGGGTACGTAGACAACACTCTCCCCTCTCGTTGCTATGCATCACCATGATCTTGCGTGTGCGTAGGAAATTTTTTGAAATTACTACGTTCCCCAACACCGACAAGCCACGACGTACTGCATCCGGGACGGTGAGTTATACAGGAAGCGGCCAAATGATGTTTCCCTACGTTGCATCTCCAGGGTGCAAGGAAAAGAGCTGCTGGACGAAATACATGGCGGGGACTGCGGGCACCACTCGTTGTCACGGACCCTCGTCGGCAAGGTGTTTCGCAGTGGATTCTACTGGCCCACGGCACTCAACGACGTGACTGAGTTGGTGAGGTCCTGCGAGGCCTGCCAGTTCCACGCCAAGCAGATTCATCAACCGGCTCAGGGCCTCCAAACCATCCCACTCACATGGATGTTCGTGGTCTGGGGGCTGGATATCTTGGGCCCGTTCCCTCGAGCGCCTGGGGGCTACCGCTACCTCTATGTCGCCATCAACAAGTTCACCAAGTGGGCAGAGGTAGAAGCCCTCCGCACCATCCCAGTTGGCTCCGCGATCAAGTTCATCAAGGGTCTCATGAGCCGTTTTGTGGTCCCCAACCGCATCATCACCGATAACGGCTCACAATTCACTAGTAATATCTTCAAGACATATTGTGCTAACCTTGGAACGTAGATTTGCTACGCTTCGGTGGCGCACCCCAGGAGCAATGGTCAGGCCGAATGCGCCAATGCAGAGGTCCTGAGGGGCTTCAAGACCAGGACCTTCAAGAAGAAGCTCGAGGCCTGCGGCAGGGGCTGGCACGACGAGCTCCAGTCCATGTTGTGGTCCATCCGCACCACCGCCACCAAGCCAACGGGTGAGACCCCATTATTCCTCGTCTACGGAGCAGAAGCGGTTTTCCCTCACGAGGTCAAACATCGCTCCACGTGGGTCCAGGCGTTCGATGAGGCGCAGCAGGACGCCTTGCGGGGGATAGACCTCGTGCTGGGGGAAGAACACCGCCGTGAAGCCGCGCTACGAGCGGCAAGGTATCAGCAGGCACTGCGGCGGTACCACTGCCGCAACATCAGCTCCAGGACGCTCGAGGTGGGTGACCTCATCCTAAGGCGGGTGCTATCCAGGGAAGGGCTGCATAAGCTCTCACCCATGTGGGAGGGCCCGTTTAGGGTCTCCCATGTCTCCAGGCATGGCGCTACGCGCCTGGAGACGCAGGACAAGGTACCCATCTAGAACGTCTAGAACATCCAGCACCTCCGGAAGTTCTACCCATGAAGAAAGGCCCAGCGCCTGTGAAGAAGGCACAGTGCCTGTGAAGGTCTCCGCTCATGACATTCTCACGTAATAATGAGTGGGGTTGTACATGCCCCGGAGTCTCAGGAGTGCCGCCCTCGGGCCTCGGGGGCTCCCTCGCACGTCCTAGTGGTAGCACTTAGCTCTGCGCTGGTGAGAAGACTTGAAGACTAGACTAGGTGCCGGACGCGGCTTTTCATTTGCTTTCTGTAGTTGGCTCGCCCCTCTTTAAGTGAAGTTTGCTTCTGGTGTCTCGGTTGATTTGGTTTCGTTGCCTTCTGCCTCTGTTTCCATCTTCAGTTTAGCTTGTACTCTCTCTCGCATTCCTCACGAGGGGGTTGGACGGGTGCCCTCGTGAGCGTTTTTTCCTTTTTCTGCTTTTCGTCTGCTTTTCGCGAGGCACCCTCGTTCGAACCCACAAGCTGGCGCACCTCTCCTAATCCGTGCCCCACGGGTACCGCGATACGAAGCATTGGGTCAAGGCCAGCGGAGCCTGTGACCAACGCTCGGGAAAACGTTAAGCCTTCAAACGAGTTTTTTGTAGTTTCTAAGCGCCTACCAGGCCAAGGGGGCCTTGACAGGCACCAGGAAGCGAGCACCTCGTGGAGAGGAGACTACTCCGAGCACGTCAAGCTAAGTTATCCTTACATAAAATGGCGATGTTGCGACACAACACAGGGACGATGAACATAGCATAATAACTGGGAAATCATAGTTTGTTGCACGCCCCTCCGGGGCCCCATACTGGTTTCTTTCTTAATACTAGCAGGAAAGGAAGAACGGGATAAAAGGGGCACATGCCCCCATGGCGGACCGCGAAGGCAGGCTCTTGGTGCTGACCCGAGCTCAGCCAGACCCCTCCTCGCGCTTCACAGGGGCGCGGCGACGAGACGACCCGCTGCCACCTTCGAAGCAGGCGCGGTGACGCGGCGGCTGGTCGTAACCACCGCTGCTGGAGCTGTTGCCGGGGGAAGAGTCGCAGTAGCTGGACGAGACGCGATCGACACCAAGGGCGGGTTTGCCCTCATCCTCGTCACGACCATCGCCAAGGTCGAGCACCTCGTCGCCGTCGTTGACCTCGGGGCAGCATCCGGCGCGGCGACCATCTTCCCCAAACACCCTCACGTAGAGGGTCGCATCGTCGTCGTACTTGAAATGGAGGGTGCACCGCCTGCCCAGGCCGCACGCGCACATGCAAATGTCTGCCAACCGCGGGCCAGGGCTATGTTGCCCACGACAAAGACCTCAACCGCGACCTAGGAAGCCCTACTGCAGCAGCCGTCCGCCTGCAGCCAGAGCCCGCCTGGACCTGCGGCCAGCAGCTCGTCGATGAAGAAGCGCAGGAGCTGAAGCCAGTTGCCGGACGGTTTCTCCGACCAGACGACGAACTCCGGCAGCACCTCCGCCAAGTGGAAGTGCGGACGAGGAGGCCGCGCGACCACGGCACGTCTCCCTTCATCGACAGGGTTGCCGCGACTGGGGCGACCCCTGTCGCGCGAAGCGGCACCACCACGGCTGCGAAGGACCGCGACGAGGGTCGCGGTGTGCTTGCGGGGACGGCCGCGTCCACGCTTGGGCGCCGGAGAGCCGGGTCCCTCGCGAGGGGCCTTTCCCTTCTCTACGGCAGAGAACCTCTTCGATGGCGCCATTGGTGTCGCTACTAAGATGGAGCAAAGGGAGAGAAGCAAGTGGAATGGGAAGAGATGGGCGATGGGGGCTCTGCCCCCTCCCCATTTATAGCATGAGAAGGCCAACCAGCGCCCCCCACGATCACAGGTAATGATGGTTTTTCCTTGCATACAGCAGGGACACGTCAAATCAGGCAGTTGCCGAGGCAGCGTGGGGAAGCGGAGACGCCCACGTCCAATCAACCGCCACTCACGGACCAAGGCCGCAGGCTGATGGGGCTCGCGGCGCTCCACACTTGCCCTTTGGCTTCGCCTCGAAGCCTTGTCCGAGCGTGCCTTGGGCCCGGGGGCTACTGTCAGCGTTCTAGGAACGGGGATCCCCAGACATGCCTGCCTGCGGCCCACGGTGTGACTCTGCGAGCGGGCCTGTATGACCCATCTTCACCAACAAGAACTCAAGACCCTCGCGAGGGGCCAAGCCTCGCGAGGCGGACGACGCAAGACCTCCTTAGGAGCGGCCTCACTAGGCTGGCTCGCGAGGGGCGGAGAGATCAAGGCAAGGCAAACCTCGCGAGGATCTCATGACGTAAGTCATGACGACCAAAGCCAGGTGGGCGCCAGCGCGCACAGTGTCCTTGTTTCCTCTTTGGTGCTAATGAGGCAAGTGCAAGCGAGGAGCTCCGAGGCATCAGGCAAAGGTTCCCATATCGATGCAACGAGACCAAGACCAGCGGGACGGCAAGACAGAGGTCACCGTGGAGCCCAAGACAGCGTCACCACTAGAGCCTTTAGCAGGCGAAGACTACTTTTGTCAGGATAAGCTGTACTAGCTGTCCCCCTTTAAACTTGGCCGTTGTGGGATCCCTTCCCGCTCAATATTTGGGAAGAGGACCAGGGCCTCTATAAATAGGACTAGCTACCACAGGAGGGGTAGATCGGATCCTCACACCCACAAGTTCTCCAAGAACAAGAACACCTATCCTCAGGAGGTTGTTCTTCCCCTTGTGTTGTTCATCCCTAGCCCAAGAGGCAATCCACCACCACCACACTGGAGTAGGGTATTACACCACAACGGTGGCCCGAACCAGTATAAACCTTGTGTCTTGTGTGTTGTGATTTTGTCTTGCCTAGCCTAGAGATTGCAAAGTGTGTGAGGGCGTGATCGGTGAGGGAGAGATCTCCGCGCGCACCCCAGTGTTCGAACCTTAAGGGTTTTGCTGGAACCCGAAATCTGACAGTCGGCAATGCCGTTCTCTGCTTGGGGAACATGCTCCGCTTGTATACCATCAAAACGCTCCTCCAACTTCCTCACTTAATCTATGTATGCCTCGATCAACGGGCTCTAGTAATCCTTGT
The DNA here is from genome assembly GCA_032464435.1 of Aegilops umbellulata. Lineage (NCBI taxonomy): Eukaryota > Viridiplantae > Streptophyta > Magnoliopsida > Poales > Poaceae > Aegilops > Aegilops umbellulata. The sequence continues at coordinate 187,919,044 of CP136060.1, forward strand.
TGATTTGCTTGACGACAAGCTGTGAATCACCCCTGACGATGAGCTTCTTGATTCCGAGGTCTGCCGCGATCCTGAGACCGGCAAGCAATCCCTCGTACTCTGCAGTGTTATTTGTTGATCTCTCCCAGGAAACTGCATCTGAACTACATACTTGAGGTGCTCTCCGATGGGTGCGACAAGTAGCACACCGGCACCGGCGCCTTGCAGCGAGAAGGCCTCCACATAGTACATAATCCAGTTGCGACTTGTTTTGTTGCCGGGGAGAGTAGTCTCTTGAATCTCTTCGTCGGGCGTTGAGGTCCATTCTGCAATGAACTCTGCCAAGACTCTACTCTGGATTGTCAAAGTACTTTCAAACTTCAAACCAAAGCTCGATAGTTCCAAGGCCCATTCCACAGTCTCCCGGTTGCATCTGAGTTATGCAAGATCCGTTGCAACGGGAGGCGGGTGACGATGGTGATCTCGTGCGCTTGGAAGTAATGATGCAGCTTCCTCGAGGCCATAAGGAGGCCGAAGAGTAATCTCTGCACGTCGTAGTATCTTGATCTAGCCCCCTGCAAGAGGGAGCTGATAAAGTAAACTTGGTGCTGCATCATCTTCTTCTTCTGCACCACTTCATTCGGTTGCGTCGTCTCTGCCCCAGTGGCGTCAGATTCTGTCGGGCGCCCTGCCTCGCCATCTGTCAGCTCTGCTGTTGCTACCACTTTCACATCGACCTCCCTTTGCGCCACTAGCGCAGCACTGACCACTTGATTTGTTGCCGCTAGATATAGTAGCAACGGCTCTTGTGGTTTAGGTGCTACCAGTATTGGCGTAGAGGAGAGGTATCTCTTCAAATCTTGCAGCGCTGCTTCGGCCTCTGGGGTCCATTCCATTGGGCCTGCCTTTTTCAAGATTTTGAAAAAGGGAAGGGCGCACTCAGTGGATTTGGAGATAATCCTGCTCAGGGCAGCAACACAGCCAGCAAGCCGATGTACATCCTTGACTCGCGTTGGCGCCTCAATCTGCTCAATCGCTTTGATCTTGTCGGGGTTCGCCTCGATCCCGCGCTGTGACACAAAGAACCCGAGAAGCTTGCCGGATGGAACACCAAAGATGCACTTCTCAGGGTTCATCTTGAGGTTGATCTTGCGTAAATTGGCAAATGTTTCTTCTAAGTCTTGCATGAGTGTTGCCCTGTCCTTGGTTTTGACCACTATGTCATCCATATAGGCTTCCATATTTCTATGTAGCTGAGGCTCAAAACCAATTTGGACTGCTCTTGCGAACGTTGAACCAGCGCTCTTCAACCCGAAAGGCATTCGTATAAAACGATATGTATCACGTGGGGTGATAAACGCGGTCTTCTTTTCATCTTCTCTTGTCATGAAAATCTGGTGGTATCCCGAGTAAGCATCAAGGAATGACAGCAAATCACACCCGGCCGTGGAGTCCACAATCTGGTCGATGCGCAGCAAAGGGAAAGGATCCTTTGGACAAGCCTTATTGATGTCTGTGTAATCAATACACAGCATCCACTTCCCATTTGACTTGCGCACCACCACCGTATTGGCCAACCACATCGGGTAAAGCACTCCTATGACCAAGCCTGCCGCTTGCAACTTCCTGATCTCCTCTGTGATGAACTCTTATCGTTCCAAAGCTTGCTTCCTGACCTTCTGCTTAATGGGTCGCGCATGAGGGCAGACAACAAGATGGTGCTCAATCACCTCCCTGGGAACGCCGGGGATGTCGGATGCTTGCCATGCAAACACATCGACATTCGCCCGCAGGAAGGTGACGAGCGCGCCTTCCTATTTGCTGTCGAGGGTGGAGCTTATGGTGAAAGCCCCTCCCGTGCCATCCTCCTTGACGGACACCTTCTTGGTCTCTGGCGGTGCAGCTCTGGATTTCTTGCTCTTGCCAGTGGAGCTCTCTGGCACGTCCTCGACGGGAGCACAGCACTCCGAAGAGGTGCGCTTGTCGGAGTGGGTGTGAGACATCTTGTCGGTCTTCTTCCCTCCCGGGGCTTCAGCGGGAGGAGCAAGTGCCTTAGCGGCAGTTGCTGCAATTGCCTCCTGGTAGAGTTGGTCGGCGCATATCAGCACATCTTTCTTGTCGGAGGGGACGGTGATGATGGTCATCGGCCCAGGCATCTTCAGCGTGTTGTAAGAGTAATGTGACGCCGCCATGAATTTGGCTAGTGTTGGGCGGCCGAGAATCCCGTTGTAGGGCAAGGGGATCTCGGCAACATCAAAAACAACCCTCCCTGTCCTATAGTTCAGCTCGCCTCCAAATGTAACGGGCAGCGTGACCTTACCCTTTGGCTGACTTCTTCCCGGATAGACCCCTTGAAACGTGCCTGTCTCTTCGAGGTCTCCATCAGGAATCTGCAGCCTTTTGATCACAACAAGCGAGATCAAGTTCAGACCGGCCCTGCCATCAACCAACATTTTTGTCACCTTGAGGTTGCGTATTGTTGGTGAGACCAACAACGGAAAACACCCGACCGCAGTTGTGCAATCAGGGTGGTCCTCGGTGTCAAAAATGATAAGCGTGCTGGACCACTTCAGTGGATTTTGAGCATCGAACGATGGTTCCGCTGCTGTGACCTCATGCGTCCACTGCTTCAGCCGGAAGTGAGAGGTGTGCAACGAGGCGCCACCGTCGACGCACATGGCCTCCGTAGCTTTCTGGAACTCAAGATCGCCGGACTCATCGTCCTCGTCATGATCGTCGTCTTCCTATTTCTTGTCGCGGCCCCGAGCGGGCCTTTCTTGTTGATTATCTTTGTCGCGGCGGGCAACTTGGCCGCCACGCTTCTTCCCGGATCCCACAACACCATCCTGGCCCTTCTCCTTGTTCCGCCTTTCATATTTGGCTTTTCTGCTTCTCTGCGAGCTGCTCGGCTTGCCGGCAGTTCTGGAGGTCATGGCCCTTGGTGCGATGGATCTTACAGTACTGCTTGTCGGATCCTCCTGGCTTATCGGCAGCCGCCAAGGCCCGGCAGGTGGCGCACCCGGCAACATCCTTGCCGGGGTCATCTGCCTTGGTCTTCTTGGCACCGCCGGCATCGTCGGATCCCTCGACGACAAGCACGGCCTTGCCCTTGCGCTTCCTGTTGCGGCGTCGGCCCTTCTTTGCCGGGGCGACGGCGTCTTTGTTTGAGGAGTCGGTTTCCGCACCGGCGTCTTTGTCGGGGTACTTCCTTCCCTCTTCAGCTCGAGCACATCTATGGGCTAGAACATAGAGTTCCGCCACATCCTTGACCTTATTCATCGCCAGCTCTTCATGCATCTTACGGTTACGTACATTCTGATGGAATGCCCTGATGATAGCGGCGGGATGAACGTCTGGGATGTTGTATTACACTCGGTTGAACCTCTGTATGTACTTGCGCAGGTTTTCGTCTTCTTTCTGGGGGATGACATGCAAGTCGCTTGCCTGGCCGTGAGCTTGGTGGCCTCCCGTAAAGGCGCCAACAAACTCATGGCACAAATCCGACCAAGAAGAAACAGAATCCACTGGCAAGTGCATAAACCATGACATGACGTTGGGTTTAAGTGCCAACGGGAAGTAATTGGTAAGCACCTTATCGTCGCGAGCTCCGGCAGTTTGCGTCGCGATGGTGTAGATGCTAAGGAACTCTGACATGCGAGTCTTGCCGTTGTACTTCTCGTCGATGTCAGGCTTGAACGTGCGGTGAGTGGGCCACTGGAACTGCCACAGCTCACGAGTAAAGGTTGGGCAACCCACCTTGTAACGTAGGCCACCAGAGCTTCCCGGTGCTGGGTGGTCCATAGTGTGCCCCGCCCGCCTATCTGACTGATGGCGTGCGTCGCGCCGATGGTAGTTCGAGTGTCCTCGTGGGCTCGCTCCTGAAGAACTTGGCGCTGATCGCTATGGGTCCGTGGGTCGGACGATGCTATGGAAATGTTATCACAAGCGTCGTCCCGACGGACCGGCACCCGCGGTAATTGGCGTGGAGGAGGAGAGTGCACCGTGGCTGCAGCACCTCCGGTCCTTCCACCACTAGCATGCGGTGGCTCGACAGAGCGTCGTCCTGAGGGCCCAGCTGGTCGCGGCTCATCTTTGTTGGCGATGCCAACGAGGCTTTGGATGGTGGCTTTCCACTCGTCGAGCTTTTCCGCGGTAGGAGGGAAGTTGAGGAGCAACTACGTGCGTGCCAAAGCTTCTGCTGGCGTCGGTGGCGGCGAAAGCTGCATGGACCGTGACACGCTCCGCCTTCTAACCACGTTAGAAGGAGCTCTATCACGACCTCGTGGCTGCGCGCCATTTTCGTCAGCGTCTGGGCGTGCGTACTGGTCTGGTGCGTCCCGTGAGTGGTGCACAGGACTCTTCCCGCAGCGGCGCCCGGGGTCGCTAGCGTGGTGGAGCTGCTCATCGTGCACAACCTAAGAAGAGCGTGTTGCGGGCACCGGCGTAGGCGTCTTGGAAGTCACCGTGCTGCCCGCAGGTGGCACGACGTTGCGCCGCCTGCGGGGGGCACGACTCCGTCTTTAGATTTGGTGGCGTGTGGCTCGTTGTCTCGCGCACGAACGACGTTGCTCGCCAGGCTTTGGCTGCCAGAGCGGTGTGGGTGCATGCGGGCCGCGCCTCAGCCTCCATCCGCGACCGCCCCATCGCTCGCCCGCAGTGGCACGGGCCGTTCGGCTCCAGATGAACCGATCGTCGTGATCGTCTTCTTCTTGGGAGCCATGGTGATGAAGAACTGCTATACTAACTGCTAGGCCGGATTCTCACAACTGCGCCCCCTACCTGGCGTCGGTGGGAAACGGCACCTATGGGATCACAAGAATCCCTTCTACGGTTGGCGGGCGCGAGATTGAGCAAAGAGCGGGTCCAGTAGCTAGCACAATGAGATTTACCCAGGTTCGGGCCGCAAGGATGCGTAATACCCTAGTCCTGCTTTTGTGTATATATGGGTGTTCTTGAGTTCTTTAACTAGCTACGGTGCGTGTCTATTCCAAAAGATCTGAATCCTTCCTCAGTACGCCTCGGGCCTCCTTTTATAGTCAAAGGGGTCGCCACAGTGGCATATAGGAGGTGGAAAGGTACGTACTGTGTACAAGCTTATCGCCTGTCATTACAGGACAAAGCGCATTGAATGCGCTACTTAGGTGTCCACTTGCTTTATCGGGGGTGGTAACGAGGCATGTCCTGTCCGTCGTTGCTTCGCCTTGCTCCGACACACGTCCAGGCCAACATGGCATGCAGCGCCATGTAGGCTGGCAGGCTACTGAGCTGGCGTGGTGGTAGGGTCTTCATGAAGATCTGCATGCCACCATGCAGGTGCTTGACTAGTTGGATTAGGAGCCACGTACTGCCACGTGGGTAGTTGCCTTAGTTGGTGGGTTGGCCGCTGAGCTGGGGAGGCGATGGGGCGGCAAGACCTTGCTGCGGTCTTGTGCATATCCCCGGCAAGGGTCTTGCCGGGGCCTTGTGAGCGCCCTCGGCAAGAGTCTTGCCGGGGCCTTGCGGGTGTCTTCGGCAAGGAGCCCTGCCGGGGCCTCATGGGCATCCATGGCAAGGAGCCTCGTTGTAGCACTACTAGGAAAAGGGCTAAAGATAGGATTGACACTAATGGCGCACCAAAGAAGTGGTGCGCCACTACTATATACTAATGGCGCACTAGGTGGACATACGCCATTAGTGTGGAAGACACTAATGGCGCACCAGACAAAAGGTGCGCCACTAGTAAAAAAAAATTTTCATTTTTTCAAACATACTAATGGCGCATCTGGGCGAAGTGCGCCATTAGTAGTTAGAACTACTAATGGCGCACCAGCGACAAAGTGCGCCAGTAATTTCTTTTTACTTTTTGGCAAAACTACTAATGGCGCACCGTTGCACAGTGCGCCATTACTAGTTTAAACTAGTAATGGCGCACTGTGCCACGGTGCGCCATTAGTATAAAAATTATTTTTTTTACTTTTTTGCAAAACTGCTAATGGCGCACTGCCAGCAGGTGCACCATTAGTATGTTGGGTTACTAATGGCGCATGGCTTGGTGGTGCGCCATTAGTAACCTGGGACCAGCTAGATATTTTTGGACAGCCACACCTACACACTCACTTTCCCCACTTCATTCCCCCCACCTCCTTCTCTAAGCTTGTCGGCTGCCTCCTCCTCCTCACCTCATTTGCACCATAGATTCATCAAAATTAAGTGATGAAATTACCTTTTTTTGATAGGTAAGTAAGGGGAAAGCTATCTTCATGTTGTAGATCTACTTTTTTTCTCCCTAGCTCGCTCCAACAACGTGCACATGCATTTTTTGTGGCCTAGCTAGATCTATGTATGTTTGTGGTGTTGCATGTGTTTGTGGTGTTGCATATATATTTGTGTTTGCAGGTACCGGTATTTTAAATGCGATAGTTGCCAATATTTTGCCCGAATGTTGATTCATTTCCGTTTCAGCGAGAATTTTGGCACTATGCATTCTTTTTGGTCCTATTTTTAGGGAAGGTCATGCCAAAAAAATTTCTTGGTTCTAAAATATCGTTTTGCTCTACCCCGCAGGCGACCATGGTCCGCACGATGACCGCAGGCATCGTGAATAGGTTTTTGAGCTCCGCGAAGGCCGAGATGCTTCAAAAGAACGAGACGGAGATAAGATGTCCGTGTCGAAGATGCAAGCTGAAGAGCCTTATTGCAGACCCGGATTCCGGGCAGGTGCGGGACCACCTGCTCTTGCGTGGTTTCATGGATGGCTATCGGTGGCAAGGTGATGAAGATGACTATGAAGTTGTCCATGGGGGCCGGGCAAGAAATGAGGAAGGGCAACAAGACAAGTACCACCGCGGCGAGGGCGGGCGAGAAGACGAAGAATCTCCAGGACATGATCACGACGGTGATGTTGTACATAGTCATCATGTAGAGGATGTCGTACATGATGATGATGAGGAAGATCAAGACGAAGGGCATGATCATGAAGATGAAGATGCCGGAGCAGACGACGATGGAGGCTGGGTGCAGAACCCTCATATTCAAGAGCTGCTTCTCAAGCAGACGGATAACGCAAGAGCTGCCGCCCGAGAGAAAGCCAAGATGGATCAACTGGAGATAGGCGCGGTTACTCCACTGTATGAAGGATGCAGGCCCGAGGATACCCGCCTGAAAGTAACGCTCATGGCTCTGGAGATGAAGGTAAAACACAAAATGACCGACACATGCTTCGACGAGAACATGTCATTCTGGCACGAACGTCTTCCCAAGGGGAACAAGTGCCCGACCAGTTTCGAGGAGGCGAACAAAATCATGTGTCCTCTGGATTTACCGCACGTGAAATACCATGCGTGCATGAACAATTGCATCATTTATCGGGATGAGCACGCGGAGTCTACCATATGTCCGGTGTGCGGCGTCACTCGATACAAGAAGAGGAAGAAAGCTCCTCGAAAATCGGTGTGGTACTTTCCGATCACTCCTCGTCTGCAGCGGTATTTCGTGGACCCTAAGGTAGCAAAGCTCCTGCGTTGGCACGCGGATAGGGAGGAGAAGAAGCGGGAAGATGACGGAAATAATCCGGAGATAAATAAAAAAGACAAGATGCTGAGTCACCCTAAGGATGCGAGCCAGTGGCAAGCGTTGAACTTCGAATACCCAGAATTTGGGAAGGATCCAAGGAACATCGTGCTGGGCGCGAGCACCGATGGAGTCAATCCATTTGGCAGCCAGAGAAGCACACATAGCACCTGGCCTGTGTTTGTGTGGATGTACAACCTTCCCCCCTGGTTGTGCATGAAGAGGAAGTACATTCACATAAGTATGCTAATTGAAGGGCCGAAACAACCAGGGAACAACATCAATCTGTATCTGGGGCTGCTAAAAGAGGAGATAGACACGCTGTGGAAAACGCCAGCCAATACGTGGGACGCCGCAGAGAAAGAATATTTCCCTATGAGAGCCGCACTTCTCACGACGGTGCACGACTATCTCGGTTACGGATATCTCGCGGGGCAGGTAGTCCACGGATTTTTTGGATGCGTAAGGTGCATGGATGACACAACATATCGCCAGCTAGATAGAGATCCCAGGTCTTTGAAAACCGTGTTCATGGGACATCGAAGGTGGCTTCGCGACGATGACCCGTGGAGGAAACGCAAGGATCTGTTCGATGGTGAAACCGAACCCCGAAAATGCCCGCGTACGAGGAGCGACGAGGAAATAGACGAGCTGTTGAAAAATTGGAAAGATTGCCCACTGCCGGGAAAGAAGCAAAAGGCGCCAGAGGCGGGAAAGAAGCGAAAGGCGCCAGAGCCGCTGTTGAAGGTATGGAAAACGAGGTCTGTTTTCTGGGACTTGCCGTACTGGAAGATCAACCGTGTGCCTCACAGCCTTGATCCCATGCATATCACGAAGAACGTGTGCGAGAGTCTGCTTGGTACCCTGCTCAACACGCCACAGAGGACCAAAGATGGGCCGAAAGCAAGGGCAGACTTGAAATCAATGGGCATCAAGCAGGAGCTTCACGCTAATGATGATGATGATGATGATGAGGCAAAGCAGGACACAGAAATTCGTTGCAAAGGAAAAAAGGCCAAGAAGACTGGAAGTGACTACCCTCCCGCGTGCTTCACTATAAGTCAGGAGGAGATCGAGCAGTTTTTCACCTGCCTCGTAGGAGTAAAACTTCCTTACGGTTACACGTGGAAGATAAGCAGATACCTAGACCCAGCGAAGCAGAAGTTCAGCGGGATGAAGTCTCACGACTGTCATGTGCTGATGACGCAGATACTTCTAGTTGCAATCCGTGGGATCATGGACGCGCACATCCGTGAAACGCTATTTGGCCTATGCAACTTTTTCGACGTCATCTCTCGGAAGTCGATTGGCGTGAGGCAACTCAGAAGGCTACAGGAAGAGATCGTGGTGATACTATGCGAGCTTGAGATGTACTTCCCGCCCGCATTCTTCGACGTCATGGTGCATCTGCTGGTCCATATCGTGGAGGATATCATCCAACTCAGGCCGACGTTCCTGCACAGCATGATGCCGTTCGAAAGGATGAATGGTGTCATCAAAGGATACGTTCGCAACATGTCACGTCCAGAGGGAAGTATAGCCAGGGGCTTTCTGACCGAAGAGTGCATCTCCTACTGCACGAATTATCTAGGCATCAAGAACCCCGTTGGTCTGCCCGTCAACAGGCACCTCGGCAGGCTCGCTGGATGGGGTCACCGTGAGGGTCACCGCGAAATGCATGTCGACTTCGAGGGTCGACTCGCCGACTTTGAAAGAGCAAACCTAGTCGTGCTACAACACATAGACGTGGTCGATCCTTGGGTGGTAGAGCATAAAACCTTTATCGAGAAGACGTACAATGACCGAGGCCAACAGAGTACGGACAGAGATATAATCAAAGAGCACAACTCATGTTTCACGCGTTGGTTCAAGCAGAAGCTTCTGTTGTACCCTTTACATGAGGATTCTTCCGCGGAAGAACAACTCATATTCGCCTTGTCACAGGGCGCCGAGCACAACCTGATGACCTATGAGGCATATGATATCAACGGCTACACATTCTACACCGAGGACAAGGACATGAAGAGCGATGGTTATCAGAACTCCGGGGTAATGATGGAATCCTACACTGGTAACGACAAGGACAGATACTACGGAAGGATCGAGGAGATCTGGGAGCTGAGCCACGCTGGAGAAAAGGTCCCGATGTTCCATGTCAGATGGGCCAAGAGCGTCCTAAAAGAAGACCGGTATTGCACCACCATGGTTATACCCGAAGCCAAACCCAAGACCGCGGGCGCAAACGTCACCGCGAAAAATGAGCCATGGGTACTGGCTTTCCAAGTGGACCAATGCTTCTTCATTACCGACCCGTCAAAGCCCAGTCGTGTTGTCATGAGGAGAGGCAAAAGGAAGATCATCGGAATGGATGGAGTAGCCAATGAGCAAGACTTCGACAAGTACGGCGACCCGAAGATCGAACATGACGACGACGATGAACTAGCAGCACACACCACAAGAAGAAGCAGGACCACCCTACCTAAAGGACGTCCGTTCCACAGAAGAACTCCATTTGCGAAAAAGAAGGGCAAGAAGATTATGAACGGATAGCTAGCTAAGATCGATTGTATTTAAATCATAGTCTTCATTTCTCGATTGTATTTCATGGGCACTTTTTGGTATCATGAATATTTTTAAATTTCACGGGCACTTTTTGAATTCATGAGGACACTCGATCTCGATCCCCCTCCACCACCACCGACGAGCACCCGGCCCCCCGCACCCTCCCCCAGCCCCCGCACCCTCCCCCAGCCAATGAGCAAGACTTCGACAAGTACGGCGACCCGAAGATCGAACATGACAACGACGATGAAGTAGGAGCACACACCGCAAGAAGAAGCAGGACCACCCTACCTAAAGGACGTCCGTTCCACAGAAGAACTCCATTTGCGAAAAAGAAGGGCAAGAAGATTATGAACGGATAGCTAGCTAAGATCGATTGTATTTAAATCATAGTCTTCATTTCTCGATTGTATTTCATGGGCACTTTTTGATATCATGAATATTTTAAAATTTCACGGGCACTTTTTGAATATCAAACAGCATTTAAAATGCAAAAAAAGCAGACGATGAAGTAGGAGCACACACCGCAAGAAGAAGCAGGACCACCCTACCTAAAGGACGTCCGTTCCACAGAAGAACTCCATTTGCGAAAAAGAAGGGCAAGAAGATTATGAACGGATAGCTAGCTAAGATCGATTGTATTTAAATCATAGTCTTCATTTCTCGATTGTATTTCATGGGCACTTTTTGATATCATGAATATTTTTAAATTTCACGGGCACTTTTTGAATTCATGAGGACACTCGATCTCGATCCCCCTCCACCACCACCGACGAGCACCCGGCCCCCCGCACCCTCCCCTGCTCCACCGCCGCCAACGGGCACCCCCTGCACCCTCCCCCGCTCCACCGCCGCCGCCGATGATATTTTCAAGTAACAAATTTGAACATGTTTTTAAAAAATTATGACTGTTTTTATAAAAAAAATCATTGTTGTGATTTAAACAAGTTCGAACATATTTAAACACAAATAAATATCAAACAGCATTTAAAATGCAAAAAAAATATTGCAAAGCCTGGGAATCGAACCCAGGACCTCCTGGTGTGTGTGCTGCGCGCTGACCAATCGGGCTAGTGGGCGGGTTCTGATGTGGATTGGGTTAGGTGCAATATAACATGTGCTCGAACTGTAATAAAAAAAATTCTAATGGCGCACCGCTGCGGGGTGCGCCATTGCTATCTAAAAAAGATTTCTAATGGCGCACCGAGGTGTGGTGTGCCATTAGTAAGCTTCCCCCTAGCTATCCTCCCTTTCCCTTGCCAGATCCCCTTCGACCCTCTCTCCCTCGCCACCATATCCACCCGCGCGCTGCCCCGACCCACGACGCCGCCGCCCCGACCCTCACCGGACTCCACCCCCGCCGCCCCCGCACCCCCGCACCCCACACCCGTCGCTTGACCCTACACCCGCTGTCGCCCCAAACTCCTCCACCACCGTCTCCCTCCCCTTCGCCGTGCATATATATTGGAGTACAACAACGGAAAAGATTGGAGTACAGCAACCCTGGAGACTGATTACTATATGATTCTGTTCAAAATCCATATAGTTTTATGATCCCAGTGCAAAGGAATTGACATTTTAGTTACCATCTCTCTATGTAGTAGTGTGCTGTGAAACTTCTAAGTTCGTATAGGATGCACTAAATTTAGCTGTTGTCCGTTGTTGTCACTAATACAGCTGCGATGCATATATATTTTTTGCAAGTTTTTTGACCTCAACATGCTCAAATTCAGTAATTAATCAAATTCAGTAATTAATCAGTATATATATACCATAAGAGTTAGGACTATCGTGTGGACTATCGTGTGGATGATGCTAAACAGAGATAGGAGTAGTAGTGGTGGCCATCTAGTTGGACTACTACTGCTAGGACTTGCTCCAGATTTTAGGATTTCTTTTCTTTTAGGATTTATTTTCTTCTAGGACTAGGTTTTTATTATTTTTCTGTTGTGATTGTTTTTTGAGCTCTTTCTTTTTCATTTTCGACTATCCTTATCCTAATTATCTTAAATTGTTATGATGTGTGTAACAGGATTAGAACTTGGATTTGCTAGTGGACTTTGGGAGTTTCTTAGCCAGCTTGGCGACTCCATATTTTTCACTATTTCAGCAAAGTCTTTTGTAAGCATTAAACTTTCAGCACTACATTTCTATCTTATGTGTACATCTGTTTGCTTCCAATTGCTATATATGTATTGTTGATACTAAAAATGATGAAGCTCCTGTCAATTGCTATATATATATATATGTGTGTGTGTGTGTATGATGATCCTCCTTTCCTGCAGTAGTATAACTAGGATATAAAGCACATTGAACTAACAATCTTGTATGGTGCCTAAACTACAATGATATAAAGCACATCAGATGACATAGCATGTGGATATTGACATAGGATGAGTAGATTAATAAGTGAGCCAAAAGTGATGGACAAACCTCATGCTAGGAATTCTCGAGGGTTGCAGTACATGGAATGCATTTGCAAATGCAGCCAAAACCTGATATATACCCAAAAAATTGTATAGAAATATGCTGAATTTTCTGCTCTGATTGTTGCTCAAAGAAATTTAGCAAAAAAAGGGGTCCTGGGAGACGCCGCTGCTGCTTGAGGCCCTTGAGAGGCCCTTCGTGTCGTGATGATTTTGCAGGTACCCCGAGAGGCCCTTGAGTTTGCCGAAATGTCGATTAACTTCCGTTCCGGCAAATTCAGGTACTCCATATGTCCTATTTTCAGCAAAGGTCATGCTGAAATTTTCCGTGAATTTTAGCATGACTTTGCTAAAAATCGGACATATGAGGTACTTGCTACTAATGCATGGGCCGGGGTATCTTAGTACTTAATTAAGTAGGATCAACTGCCCCTTTATTCTTGCTGCATTAGACCATAGGTGGCAATAGAGCCAAGTGATTAGGCCCAACTTAGAAATTCTCCTCAGCATCGATAAACCCTAGATGATAAACCCAACATAGGTGGCAATAGAGCCAACTGATTAGTGCCAAGTGAGTAGGCCCAACCTAGGGTGCCTCGGCATCGATAAACCCTAAATGATGAAAACTTAGCATTTAGGGTGCCTCGGCGTCGACAAACCCTAAATGATGAAACCTTGGCTTTTAGGGTGCCTCGGTGTCGATGAGAACCTAAATGATGTACGCTTAGGCTTTTAGGGTGCCTCGGTGTCGACAAACCCTAAATGATAAAAGCTTAGCTTTTAGGATGCCTCGGTGTAGACAAACCCTAAATGATGAGACCATGATCTTGCTCCTTGACAATAACCAACTTTTTGACCAAACTTTTTTCCTATTTAGAGAGAAACATGGCCCACAACGATGAGGCCGGCGGTTCGGGCGGTAAGCAATTCTGGGAGCTGTCCCAAGAGTTGGAGGAACAACCTCACCGCTATGAGGACGCCGCGGAAGACACCGATCCTGACTACACAACCCCTAGTGGTGTCGGGGATGACACGACTGACGGTGCCGCCGAGGATGCCACCACTGATGGTGCCGCCGAGGATGCCACCACTGATGATGGCGGCGCACGCACAGATGGTAGCCAACCGAAGAAGCAACGGAAGGTCCGGCGCCTGAACGCGCTCCGCACCATCAGGGAGGAATTTACTGAAATGAACTCCGACGGGCAACCGACGGCGCCCAAAGAAGTAGTCAAGGGGTACTCGGTTCATCTCGGGTGCATTCTCCGGAGCACCGCCTCGATCAACACTGAGAACCTAAGGCATAAGGACCGAGGGAATTTGCGCAGCCTCCTCTTCACGAAGTTGCACGAACGATACAAGTTCCCCGCTGAGTTTGCAAACACACGCCTCTCAGGGAATAAAGTGAACAATGCCGCCCTCACGAAGATGAGCACGACCCTGTCTACTTGGAGAAGCACGGTGAAGGCAATGATTGATAAAGGTGATAGTTATGACAAGATCAAGGCGAAATATCCTTTGATGAGCGAAGATGACTACAAGGAGTTCAAGATCAAGTGCAATAGCCCCGCAACCTCCGAATCAAGTCAGTGGGGGAAAGAAATGCGGCAGTTGAACTTAGGGGTCCACCAACTCGGTCCCGGCGGTTACAGAGTGGCGGAGCCTGTATGGGACAAGGAGGACGTGGAGCGTGCCGAGCAAGGCCTACCGCCCCGCTTCAAGAAATACAGCGACAAGCAGACCAGGAACTTTCTCAGGGCCCGGTACAAGGAGGACCCGGTAACAAAGGAGCTTACCACGGATCCGAACACCAAGGAGCTTGAGCTTGTTCTGGTAAGGAATACACCCCCGCGTAATTAGCTCCATATGGTTGCACTCTAATTAATCCCCAATATTTCTAAATGGTTCACGTTCCTTCCACAGGACAAAGAAAGCAGTAGCGCGGGGTCGTCTCAGAGCTCCCCTTTCGACACCCCTTTGAATAGGGCGCTGAACGTAATGAAAAACAGGGATAAGCTCGATAAGCCGACGTCAGCTGGTCGTGTGGCCGGCAAAGGCTTGTCCACAAAATGGTCGTCATACTATACCGCTGGTGGGCGAAAGGAGAAAAAGACCATCTCGGAAAGCCAGTCGCGCGAGGTTGAAGCACTCAAGGCACAAGTGGCGCGGATTCCGGAGCTTGTCCAAGAGCAAGTGCAACAACAACTTGGAACGACGCTCAACGCCATGGTGCCTACATTGATTCATGGGCTGACGAGGTGGATTGCGGGCGGCCAACAGGGGCCTCCCCCGGTTCCCAGCTTCACGGCCAGCAACTCGCACAGCGCGCAGGCGGCGCCATTGGTGTCTCCGGCAGCACCATTGGTGTCTCCGGCGGAGGAGGTATTCGTGTCTCTGGCGCCGACACGGGCATTGGAGCTTAATGCACCCGGGTGTTCGCCGGCCGGCACCTCGCCAGCAAGCGGCCCCTCCGTCAGTTGCACGCCCGCCATTGGCGGTGCCTCGACATTAGCCGAGCTCGACGGCATCACGGTAACTAAGCCTCTCGGCCGATGACTTCATCTCCTTGCCTTTTACTGGGCATCCTTGACGCCCTACATGTTTTCGCAGGGCGCCGCCGACGTTCCTTACACTCTTCTGCACTTCGTGGGCATCGAGTTGGTTGATGTCGCCAAGGGCAGAATCGGTCAACCGGGCAACCCAGTGTTCCACGGTAATCCGATGCCACCCACAATGTATAGGGTTGAAGTGGTTCGGGTGCTGCCAGGCTGCGACGAGCTATTACCTCCGATTCGACCCGTTGGGGCCGATGAAGAAGATGAGATGACCCTCAGCGCCTTCGTAAACTGGCCCCTGCTTTGGCCGAAGAGACAGATTCGTTTGGGGGCGGGGGACACCACCCCATAGACAAGACCGCCAGTCGTGCCGGCGCCAAGCCATGGCAAGAACGCCGCAACGCTACCGGACCTGCCGGACATCCCTATGGCACAGGATCCGGACGGTGACGACAACGACGACGGTACATTTACCAAAGTTGATAAGTACTTTGCCGAACATGGGTACGCTGACGAGTTCTGCGGGCCTCTTTCTCAAGAACCCAACCAAGACGACCGCGATCTAGCTGGTAAGGCGGAGAAATCCAATTGCAACAGGCATCGTCTGGCGTTCAGTTCTCAGGACACGCCTCCAGCTCCCGCCTTCACCGAGCCTCAGATAGCTGAGGTGCGAAATATTATCATCCCCAACATGCTCAAGAAGGCGGTCTGTGAGCAGAACTCGGTCCCATTACAGGAGATCAAGAAGAAGGGACGGAAACGAAAGACTAACAAGGGCGCCGGTGCGAGCGAGCCGGCACCGAGTTCGATCCGTTCTCAGGACGGGCCACCTTCACCTCAGGATATCTCGAGGAGGGTGCATGTGGCGGGTAGGGCGATGCTACCGCCAAATATGCTCAATGCTGCAACCGGTGCTATGCGGAGTCTGCACGATAGTGTTCTTTCTTTGGAGAAGCGGCATCTCAGAGAGAAGGACGTGGCATACCCGGTTTTCGTGGACAAGGTGCCAGAGGGCAAGGGCTTTGTGGATGGCGACATCGGGGGTACGATCGTCCTGCGGTTTGATGACATCTTTGCTATGTTTAACCTTCATCCGCTGCACTACACCGCCGTTCGGCTGTTTTCGCTGAGTATGGAGATGCGGATCATTAGAGACAAGACCCCGGACATCGTGAAAGTCGACCCCTTCTACGTGCGTGCCCAGCACTTGAGCAGCGCTGGGGACCGCCAAGTTGCGAGTTCACACCTCGAAGGCGTCATTCTGGCAAACGCAGATAAGGATAACTTCCTTGTGCCTTACTTTCCCGAGTAAGTCATCCCTTAACCGCCCCGTAACATATGATTTCTTAGATTTCGATCGTTCTTTTTTTTCTAACATTCCGTGTTCTGTGCAGTGACACACATTGCACACTCATCCTCTTAAGCCCGAAATATTCCATGGCCACGTATTTAGACCCAAACCGTAACTCCAAGATAGACTACACTAATGTCAAGAAAGTTCTTGATGATGTTCTCCCCGGCTACGCCAAATCTGGAGGCACCTTCACCAGGGCAGTTCGTAAGTACGGCAAGCACATGTTCTCACACAATACGAAGTTCTGCTGCGTCAAGCAGCCGCCTGGCGGTCAGAAGGATGCCTACTACGCCCTCCATCACATGCGGGCGATCGTAAGGGACCATCATCACCTTCTGCTACCAGATAATCTCAAAGATTGGGCCGCGAGCTTGTCGGCAATCCAGGACGCGGACCTCAGACAAGAATTCTTTCGCATCCAGTCGGAGTTTGCGGACATCATCCATCAAAATGTCCTTCATACCTTGGGGCAGTTCTTCCTCAGATATCAACCGTCCAACAGTGAGATAGATGAAACGCTAAAAATGTAGGGTGACAACGCCCGCGATTTCATGACCATCACGACAGACGGCGGCTTCACCCACGCTCCTGTCCGATGAGTCGAGTCGAAAGTAGTGATGTGTAGTTCTGAAACATTGATTGGCTCATGTTGTAATTAAACTTTAATGAATTCGTATGTCTCTTTGGTTTGGACAGTTGTTCAACTTAGATGTAATCGATGCTATTTATTAGTAGGACCATGAATCGTGCTATTATTGTCTTGCTTTTCTCTTCCGATCCTTTTGTTGCATACATACATATTGCTTATGTATTGTCTGTTGTTTGGCTTGTGCATAGAGATGTCATCGTATGTCGTGTACATGGGTAAGGTTCCCGGAGTCTACGACGACTGGGAGGAGTGTCGGAGACAGGTTCACCGTTTCAGCGGTAACAGTTACAAAGGGTACACCACTAGGGCGGAGGCCGAATCTAGATACGCCCGCTATCTAGCGGGAGAGAGGAGGGAGCGTTGGAGGAACCGGATGAAGACCAGTTTGATCACGATGATGCTCATCTTGATGACCACAACTCTCTTCTATGTGATGGTAGTTTAGATGATCAATATCGACTTGTAATGTGAAGACAAACTCGATACTCGCGGTCTTGAGACTTGTAATGTTTTATCTTTGTTCGGTCTTTTGAATTCGGAGACTAATATGATGAATTGTATTCGGAGACCAATCTTCTATTGTATTCGATGAATCTTCTGTTGCTGTGTGTTGCTGTCTATATTATGTCCAATAATATATTTTGTAACCTGTGCAAAAATCAGAAAAGAAAAAAAAGAAAACCAAATATTCATACTAATGGCGCATCACCACAAGGTGCGCCATTAGTATGCCAAAGGATACTAATGGCGCATCAGGGCAGAGTGCGCCATTAGTATGACAAAGCAGATGGTTACATATGGCCCCCCGGGAGGCATACTAATGGCGCATGGTGTTACATACTAATGGCGCACTTCCTGGTGCGCCATTAGCATACCAGATACTAATGGCGCACCAGTGGTGCGCCATTAGTAAAAAATTCTAGTGGCGTGATACTAATGGCGCACCGGTAGTGCGCCATTAGTAGGCAAAACCGGTGCGCCATTAGTAGGCCTTTTCCTAGTAGTGTAGTCTTGTCTTCTGGTGCTCATCTAGGCTTTGTAGGCTCTTTGTCTTCATAAAGATCTGCATGCCACCATGCAGGCGCTTCCCGAGCTTTGGTCCCAACATTGTCGATGGTGTTGGAACTCTCAAGCCCAAGGGTGGCTGCTATGCTGGCGTTGGATGAGCTGCCCCGGCAAGGCTCTTGCCAGGGCTGTGTAGGCCGCCCTAGCAAGGGCCTTGCCGGGGGAAAGCCCATCTTGTTGCTCCGTCTTCTGCGCCCCTAGTTGGAGTGCTGCTCAGGTAGTCTTGTATTTCTGCTTCCCTCCTCTGCCCTGCTAAGTGTGGCCGCAGGTGCGGCCCTGACTGCCCGTGCACAAGTAAAGGGGTATAAAAGAGAGCCCCTACTTTTGTACACCGACATAGATGCATCAATCATGGTTCAGATTTTAGTTGCGTGTGTGATGCAGGGCATACGGTTCAGTTCAATTAACTATTTGCGATGATGAGGAACAACAGAAACGGGAAGCCAGATGAAGGTGTGTGCAATATACAGCATACGGTTCACTTGGATGAAATGTTTGTGATTAGGCAACACAAAAGAAACGGTCGGCCAGATCAAGGTGTGTGCGATATACGGCATCCGGTTCACTCGGATGAACTATTTGCTTTGAGCCAAGAGAACAAAAATGGTTCAATATAACAAGATGTGTGTGATACGCGGCGAACATGTCTGTAATCAGAAATGTGTGCGAAGACCGATAGTAACACAGACGATTGCTGCTAATTAGCCGTGTGTGTTGTGGGCAAACGCTTGGTGGTATACAATTGTCAGTGATTGATGAAATCATCATCGACGGGTTCCCTAGTATGGTCCGTGTGTGATGTCATTACACACAAAACAACAACATATGTACTTACAACTTATAAGGACATGATTCCATAAACAGATTGAACATCGAATTACATATGTGGCTAGTACACACATGACCTTTGCACACATGAAAGTACGTTCCAAAATGCCTAGGAAACTCAAATAATGTATAAAAAGGCAAAACGAACCATGAATAATTTCATATTTTTAGGACGACGCTACTATATATAGTTGCATGTTGCCTCTGTAAAATAAATCAAGACGGGAAGAGATAGCGTATGTCGTTTCGCACACATAGGTGACAAGGTCCCTCTCGGAACCATGAACCTTTTTGAGAGAAGCTCCGGTTTGTAAGAAGTTTGGATCAAAACTTTTCCCAAATTGGACTAATTTTTTACTACAACATCTGGTGCTATGTAATAACACCATGCCAAGTTTCATGATTTTGAGGCGAGTTTGGATTTACAGTAATTGTAAAACCAGGTTTCTCAATGTTTACTGTCGAGTCCGCACCGCCCTGGATAGGATTATTCCTCGTGGGTCCCAAATGACAAATCCAAATCTATCACTACCATGCAACTTTTCTTATTAATAATTACAGCCCATTTGGTGTGCTAGCTGAAAATAAGTTTGTGGGTGCTGGTGGGCGCTAAGAACTTGCGGGTTCTGTAATGAACAAAGATCTTGAGGATCCCGCTAGAGTGATATTCTTTCCCTATGTTGTGAATGTTTATAATATTTATGTCTTAATTAAAGAAATGGCAAGCCATTGGCCCAGTATGAAAAGAAATATGGGTCAAAACTGAGTTGAAAAGGGAAACAATATCTAACTCCAGCTTACAAATAGTACAAAAGCATGAGGATTAATTGCTCATTGGGTTTAGACAAAATCCAGATTGAACAGGACAATGACATCTAACTCAACCAAAGTTTTCGGCAGTCACAATCAAATGGATCAATCTTATCCATAAAATCAAGATCCCCGAACAGAAATTCTACTGGTACATGATGACAAGCTGTTGTAAATAGAAGCCGAGCGCGATCAGAAGCCCTTAGGTCCACCTGAAACTTCTTTTTATGTTGTTCAACACTTGTAGTCATAAGAAATTTCTTGTCAAAAAACTTAATCCTCACGGACAATAGTGCCCTCGCATTCAACATGAAGAATGTGACAAAGCTAGTGTTTGAATTGTTGGATGCATATCCTTCCAGTGTTACTTTCTTCAAACGAATGTCATGAGATCTGAGAAAATCCCAGTGCTTCTTGAACCATCGATTGGCTATACCTTTTTCTCCATGTGTTAGTGCCTAAATAGAGATGAAGATTGAAAACAGTTAATGTCTAAAAAATATATGTTAAAAGAGTGATAGTTGAATTATTACTTATAGTACATTATATATGGGCTTTCAATGTGCGTGAAATCATCACCTTTATATACAAATTCTCCAGACATGGAAAGCATTGTAGCAAGCCAATAATTGTGTTCAGATCAAAACACCACATACTGATATGTAAGGTGTTGATAGAATCCACCACCACTGATAGGATGGACAAGCTCTTCATTGAGCATAGAACATAATATTAGTACCAGAAGTGTACTCCAAGATGATACTTAACTATGCGCAAAAATGAAAAAGGCAGATTATAAAAGTTTACGTGAATAATATATAGTACTCGATAGATGCGGAGCCAAACACCATATTGAACCATCTAAAAGGATCATGAATTGCACCCAAGGTCTCCAGTTTAGGTGCAGAGACTATAGTTATTTGTGAAGGTACTATACCAGAATCAAGGAGCAACCTTTGAAGTGAAGGGGCATCTTCGATGATGAGATCATGTCCAAAAAAACAAATTAACATGCTTACAAGGTGGGGCGACTTTATTTTGAGACAACGGATATGAATTTCCATTGCAAAAACAGGCAGGGCAGCTGGAGTGGATGATGTGTGCAGTGCGGCCTCCGACAGATCAACCACCACAAGCGCAAGTTTTTTTAGCAGTGGGAGTCAAAGCATTTGTACCAGATTGTGTGCTAGATGGCACCGGGCAAAGGTGGCGGTGTGGAGAGAGGAGGAAAACCACGTGATGGACATCGGTGGTGAGGGCACATATACATCGGTTCGTGGTATGTTACATACAAAGTCATGGTAGAACTCAAGCTGCTGGAATTTATTGAATTAACAGGATGTCAGCCAGGCGGCCACCATGCAGGGTATGTCCAGCAGGTAGCATGCCAGGATGCAGATGCATTGAACGGAGCCCTGGTGGGAGGAGATGATGGCTCCGGGGAGTTTAGAATCATCATCGAGAGATAGCTGGCGACAGTTGAGATTAAGAGGCTCGGTGCACCACAGAGTGCGCCACCGAGATGCGAAGACTTGTGTGCGTTAGCCATCCTTGGTGGGGAGAAGGGAGATGATCTCCCCAAGGATGTCGTCCGGGAGATCGCTGATGCGGTCCGCCGGAGATTCTACTGGTTCCTCGGGTCTAGGGGCGCATCTGGCCACATAGCCGGGTCCAAGAACTACATCCGGCGGCGGCGCTGGCCGGAGCCTCATCTGTTTACATACCAATCTGAAAGAAAAAAATGGCATAACATGTAGGACATTCGAAATCAACTCTCAAGATCGGGAAGAAAAAAGGCACAAACATATATGTAGGACATTCAGAATCAATTCTCAAGATCTGGCCATGAATTATTAGCACACAAGCTAACCCTAGTCGAATTATTAGCAAAAATCATTTGTACAGAACAAACAATTAATCACTAACTCTATACAGATAACATTGGGCATATAGATGGGTATATAGATGACTAACCGGTTTTCCGTCAGAGTCGCGGTCGTTGCCGGAGTTGTTGTTGACCTCCGGCTCCGGCTGGGGGGGCACGACATCGTCGGCGCAGTCAAGGTCGTGTTGCTGCCCACGCGAGACCTCGTCGGCGGCGACGGAAACCTCTATTCCCAGCTTCACGCGTTGCGCGGGTGCTTCACCAGCCCTGGCGTCGCCACTCCCTCCGAAGGTGCGCTTCAGCGGCATCATCATACACTCCAGAGTCCAGACGTTGGTGACCAATGTGGACCGGGGGTGGGGCCGCCAATTTTGGCCGGCGGCTTGGGCGCGCAATTAATACGGACCAGTGGGAGCGAGGCAGGCTGCGGTCAAAAGTTGTCTCGCCTCCCAGTGAGCCTGCGCGGAGGACTTCTGCCATTCCTACCATCATTTCACAAAGCTACACGCTTGCCTCCCAGTCAATATGCACACCTGCACACACGCCTCCCGGTATGTCTATACGGCGGACTGCTCGCATGCGTCCCGTCAACTCACGCCCGCTCGCACGGCACACGAGGCGTGTGGCAGCATATATATTTTTTGGTTTATTTTCTGCCGCTTTACTGCTTAACTGAACCGTTTGAGTTGAAGAGATGCACAAATCCTGCGTTGAACAGCTCACACGCTTCCCGGTGAACCTGCGCACCGGAAGAGTTTTAGATTTACTAGAATTTAAAAACCAGCTATCTCAACATTTTGCCGGCAATCAACAGTGCCCTGGTGTTTGAAATTCATTCCCATTTCTTGCATGGGACGTAAGCATGCACCCAAGGACACATACTTGACTTTTCAACTAATTTATATGCACCGAAGCATGTGCATGTATTTGAAATTTGAATTATGCACATAAAATGCCTAGAAAACCCAGCTAATGTATAAAAATGTCCAAACGAGCCCTGAAAAATTCCAAAACTTAACACAACACTCCTGTTGTTCTATGTTGACACTAGAAATTTTTTGAAAGCAATAAGAGGCAATGGATATCATTTCGTCCCCAAAGGTGGCACGTTCCCTACCGAAACCACCAGGCTTGTTCTGAGAAGCTCTGGTTTGTGAGAAGCTTATACCCAAACCTGTCCCAAATGGGACCAAATTTTTACCACGGCATGTTGATGTCACTCCATGATCCCATGCCACGTTTCATGAATTTTAGACAAGTTTTGTATTTACTAGAATTTAAAAACCGGGTATCTCAACATTTTGCCGGCAATCAACAGTGCCCCAGTGTTTGAAATTCATTCCCATTTCTTGCATGGGACCTAAGCATGCACCCAAGGACACATATTTGATTTTTCAACCAGTTTATATGCACTAGAGCATGTGCATGTATTTCAAATTTGAATTATGCACATGAAATGAATAGAAAACCAAGTTAATGTATAAAAATGTCCAAACGAGCCCCGAAAAATTCCAAAACATAACAAAGCACTCCTGTTGTTCTCTGTTGACACTAGAATTTTTTTGAAAGAAACAAGAGGCAACAGATATCATTTCGTCCCCAAAGGTGGCACGTTCCCTACCAAAACCACCAGGCTTGTTGTGAGAAGCTCTGGTGTGTGAGAAGCTTATACCCAAACCTGCCCTAAATGGGACAAAAAATTTACCACGGCATGTTGATGCCGCTCCATGATACCATGCCAAGTTCCATGAATTTCAGACGAGTTTTGGATTTACTAGAATTTAAAAAACATGTATCTCAATGTTTTGCCGGCAATCAACAGTGCCCTGGTGTTTGAAATTCATTCTCATTTCTTGCATGGGACCTAATTAAGCATGCACCCAAGGACACAAACTTGATTTTTCAACCAATTTATATGCACTAGAGCATGTACATGTATTTCAAATTTGAATTATGCACAACACTTCTGTTGTTCTATGTTGACACTAGAAACTTTTTGAAAGCAATAAGAGGCAACAGATATCTTTTCGTCCCCAAAGGTGGCACGTTCCCTACCGAAACCACCAGGCTTGTTCTGAGATGCTCTGGTTTGTGAGAAGCTTATACCCAAACCTGCCCCAAATGGGACAAAAATTTTACCACGGCATGTTGATGCCGCTCCATGATACCATGCCAAGTTTCATGAACTTCAGACGAGTTTTGGATTTACTAGAATTTAAAAACCAGGTATCTCAACCTTTTGCCGGTAATCAACAGTGCCCTAGTGTGTGAAATTTATTCCCATTTCTTGCATGGGAGCTAAGAATACACCCAAGGACATATATTTGATTTTTCAATCAATTAATATGCACTAGAGCATGTGCATGTATTTCAAATTTTAATTATGCACATAAAATGCCTAGAAGACCCAGTTAATGTATAAAAATGTCCAAACGAGCCCCAAAAATTCCAAAACTTAACAGAGCACTCCTGTTGTTCTATGTTGACACTAGAAATTTTTTTAAAGCAATAAGAGGCAACGTATATCGTTTCGTCCCCAAAGGTGGTACGTTCCCTATCGAAACCACCAGGCTTGTTGTGAGAAGCTCTGGTTTGTGAGAAGCTTATACCCAAACCTGTCCCAAATGGGACAAAAAATTTACCACGGCATGTTGATGCTACTCCATGATACCATGCCAAGTTTCATGAATTTCAGACAAGTTTTGGATTTACTAGAATTTAAGAACCAGGTATCTCAGCGTTTTGCCGGCAATCAACAGTGCCCTGGTGTTTGAAATTCATTCCCATTTCTTGCATGGACCTAATTAAGCATGCACCCAAGGACAAATATTTTATTTTCCAACCAATTTATATGCACTGGAGCATGTGCATGTATTTCAAATTTGAATTATACATATAAAATGCCTAGAAAACCCAGTTAAAGTATAAAAATGTCCAAACGAGCCCAAAAAAATTCCAAAACTTAACACGGCACTCCTGTTGTTCTATGTTGACACTAGCAATTTTTTGAAAGCAATAAGAAGCAACATATATCGTTTCGTCCCCAAAGGTGGCACGTTCCCCGCCGAAACCACCAGGCTTGTTGTGAGAAGCTCTGGTTTGTGAGAAGCTTATACCCAAACCTGGCCCAAATGGGACAAAAAAATACTACGACATGTTGATGCCGCTCCATGATACCATGCCAAGTTTCATGAATTTCAACGAGTTTTGGATTTACTAGAATTTAAAAACCAGGTATCTCAGCCTTTTGCCGGCAATCAACAGTACCCTAGTGTTTGAAATTCATTCCCATTTCTTGCATGGGACCTAAGCATGCACCAAAGGACACATATTTGATTTTTTTAATCAATTTATATGCACTGGAGCATGTGCATGTATTTCAAATTTTAATTATGCACATAAAATGCCTAGAAAACCCAGTTAATGTATAAAAATGTCTAAACGAGCCCCAAAAAATTCCAAAACTTAACACGGCACTCCTATTGTTCTATGTTGACACTAGAAAATTTTTGAAAGCAATATGAGGCAACGAATATTGTTTCGTCCCCAAAGGTGGCGCATTCCCTACCCAAACCTGCCCCAAATGGCACAAATTTTTTACCATGGCATGTTGATGCCACTCGATGATACCATGCCAAGTTTCATGAATTTCAGACGAGTTTTGGATTTAGTAGAATTTAAAAACCAGGTATCTAAACCTTTTACCGGCAATCAACAGTGCCCTAGTGCGTGAAATTGATTCCCATTTCTTGCATGGGACCTAATTAAGAATGCTCCCAAGGACACATATTTGATTTTCAACCAATTTATATGCACTGGAGCATGTGCATGTATTTCAAATTTGAATTATGCACATAAAATGCCTAGAAACCCCATTTAATGTATAAAAATGTTCAAACGAACCCTGAAAAATTCCAAAACTTAACACGGCACTCCTGTTGTTCTATGTTGACACTAGAAAATTTTTGAAAGCAATAAGAGGCAACGGATATTGTTTCGTCCTCAATGGTGTCATGGTGTTCTAAATTCATCCCCATTTCTTGCATGGGACATAAGCATAAACCCATGTGTCGGATCACGGGTTCCGGCAGACCCTTAAGGTTCGAACTCTGGGGTGCGCGCGGAGATCGTGCCCTCTACCTCTCCGTCTCGTAAGGATCTAGCTACTGCGAGAACAACACAAGAGACACAAGGTTTATACTGGTTCGGGCCACCATTGTGGTGTAATACCCTACTCCAGTGTGGTGGGTGGATTGCCTCTTGGGCTGATGAGGAAGAACAGTACAAGGAAGAACGACCTCGCGAGGGTCTGTTCTTGGTTAGGGGATGAACTGCTAGGGGGAGTTCGATCGCCCTTCTCTCTTTCTCTGGATGCGGGATTCTACCTCAGGTTCTAGATGCTGGATTCTCTATCGATCGGATTCTAGATGCCCCTACCCTAGGGGTGGCTGGCCCTATTTATAGGCAAAGGCCCTGGGCCTCTTCCCAAATATTGAACGGGAAGGGCGCCAACAATTGGCCAATTTGAAGGGGAACATCTGGTACACTTATCCTGACTAAAGTTGGTCCTCGCCTGCCAAAGGCTCTAGTGATGACGCCGGCTTGGGCTCCACAGTGACTTCCTCCTTGTCGCGGAGCTGGTCTTGGTCTCGTTGCACCGAAATGGGTGCCTTTGCTTGATCCTCTCGCCTGCGCTTGCCCCCTTTGCACCAAAGAGGAAAGGGAGGACACTGCGCGGGCTGGCGTCTGCCTGGCATCCGTGATCGTCATGGCTTGCGTCATGGGCACCTCGTGAGGTACCCCACCTTGATCTCTCCGCCTCCTCGCGAGCCAGCCTAAGGAGGCCGTGCTGGAGGAAGCATCGTGTCGTCCGCCTCGCGAGGCTTGGCCCCTCGCGAGGGTCTTGAGCCCTGTGTTGATGAAGATGGGCCACGTTGGGCCCCCACTCGAGCCACGCCGCAGGCCGCAGGCAGGCAAGTCTGGGGACCCCCGTTCCCAGAACGCCGACAGTAGCCCCCGAGCCCAAGGCGCGCACGGGCTTGGCCGTGCCGAGAGGCGAAAGGGCAAGGGCGAAGCGCCGCGGGCCCTAACAGCCTGCGGCCTCGGGCGCTGCGTGGCGGTTGATTGGACGTGGGTGCTTTTGCAACTGCGTAGGATACTAAAGGGGTGGCATCTGCTCGGGCTTTGTTCCTCTCCTCCTTCATCCGCTACTCAGATCCCCTTCGTTGCGCTTCTTCTCCCTTCCTCCAAGCTTCCAGATCTGCTCCACCCGCTCGTCCCAGGTAGCCATGGCGCCTCGCCGGACCCCGGCCGAAGCTTGGTTCTCGCCTGCTTTGGATTCGCCCAACGTGTCGAAGGCGAGCCTCGCCCTACTGCACCGGATGGCCGCGGCACAGGGCATTGACGGGGCGCAGATGTTCAAGGTCGGCTCCGATGCCCCTGAAGGCCAAGGGAGCACCTTCTATCCTTTCTTCGTGAGCTCTATTGCAGCGGGCCTGGTACCTCCTTTTTCTGAGTTCTTCCTCGCCGTCCTCCGCCATTACAACTTGCAAGCTTTGCATCTCCACCCCAACTCCGTCCTTCTCTTAGCGATCTTCGCCTACTACTGCGAGGCGCATGTGGGGGTGCAGCCTTCAGCGGCCTTGCTGCGCCACTACTTCTACCTCCGGACCTCCAAAGGTTCTCCTTCTGCGTGCGCGGGCTTCGTCGCGTGCGGCAGCTCCATGGCCATCTCGAATCCAGGGAAGAGGATCGAGGGCTTCCGGAGCAAGTGGGTGTTGTTTGATGCCGGGTGCGTCGACCCTCGGTTGGCCCTTCCCACGGAGCCGGCCGTGAGCTCGGAAGACTGGTGCCGGGCGGCGCTCACGGATCCCCGCGCGAAGTCGGTGCTGGCGAAGATGGACGCCGATCTGAAGCAGGCCAACTTGGCGGCAGCGAAGCTGACCGGGGCGTCGTTGCTGAGGGAGTTCCTGGAGCACCAACTGGCTGCGCTTCGGCAGTATTCTCCTCCGATGTGGAGGCCTCACCCGAGTCCCGCAGCCGTGGGCGAAGGGGACGTGACTGCGGTTCTCCAGTCCCTGGTCGGGGGCGAGGCAGCAATGCCGGAGGGCACGCCTTCGCCCTTGTTCCTCCGCGACGATTGGGAGCAAGTGGTGGAGTCCATGCCCGTCTTCAACGGGGACGGGCTCGTGCCCGCGGTGGCTCCCGAGGATCTGGTAAATGTGTCTTCCGGCGACTCCAGCGGAGATGGGGGCGAGGAGGAGCAGGGGGCAGGCCCCGACTCCGAGGCGACCGACGGAGAGTCTAGGACTCCCTCGCTCTAGCGCAAGCCCCGTGCTCTCCGCCTTTCGCTGAGTGATGATGATGACGACGACGACGTGCTGGGCAGCGGGAGCTCGCCTCCGATCCCGAAGAAGGGCAGGACCGGGTTGATTCCCCGCGGGTCCGCCCTGACTCCGGGGCAAACCGCGGACGCGCCTTCTGCTTCCGAGGTTGACCCCTCCAGCCGGCTCTCCGGCTTCAAGTTTGGCAGGAGATCACCGGAGCTTTCTGCCGACGACCTGTAAGCGCTTGATCCTTGATTCCTGGTTTCTTGTTCCGCTGACGAGGCTTGACGATTACTTCTCCTGAGCAGGCTGGCGCCCGCGACGAAGAAGCTGAAGGGGGCTCCTGAGGCCCCGGCTGCGACGACACCTCCACCTGCAGGGGAGGGCTGATCTGGCTGGGGCCGCAGCCCCCATGGCTCAATCGGCCCAGAGGTGCCCTTGCCTGGTGCTGCTGCTACAGCTGGGGAGGCGCAGCAGACTCCGCCTCGGGATACCGCAGCCTCGCCGCCGCTACCTTCTCCTCTCGTTCCGCCGGCTGCTGGTTCCGGGACTCCTCCCGCTGCCCCGAAGCGCCCTGATGCTTCCCCGCCTTCTTCTTCCATCCTGGAGCGAGTTGTTGCTGGACTGGACCGGCTGCGGCAGGATCTTCAAGGCGCCGACCCTCGCCTGGTGGTCTGGCGCCTGGAGCTGGCCTCGGGGTGGATTCGCTCCGACGCCTCGATCCGGGCAGCGCTGGTTCAGGCCTCGACGGCCTGTGACGAGGAGAAGGAGGCTACCCTTGAGGCGAAGGCTGCCCGTGACGCGGCCCTGGGAGAGGCGGTTGGTATCCGCGGCCGTTGCAAGGAGCTGGAGGACGAGTTGCAAGGCTTGCGTGGTCAGCTTGCAGAGGAGACCCGTCTTCGCCAAGAGCAGGAGAAGGAGGTGAAGGCTTGCGAGGCGGCGCTTGAGGACCGGGAGGCGAAGCTCAAGAAGCGCCGCAGCCACCTAGGTGAGCTGAAGAAGGAGCTGGAGACGACGAAGGCCGAGCTGGACGCCAAGGCCCGGGTCCTTGCCGAGGATCGCGTGGCCTTCGCGGACATGGAGAAGGATGCCCGCGCTTCGTTGAAGACGCTTTACGAGAGTGGCCTAGATTGCCCGCTGGCTGGCGACGGGGACGGCCCTGCCAAACTGCTTCCCTTCTTGGTGAAGGCTCTTGGAGATGTCGCCCTCGGACTCGTCCCCACGGTCGAAGCCGAGGCGCATGTCCTGTCTTCCGCCGCGCTGACGCGGGTCTTCGCCCATGTCTACCTTCGTGACCCCAGCGCCGACCTTGATATCCTGCTGGAGCCGGTGAGCGGCGAGGGCGCCGCTGCCGCTGTCGAGGTTGTGAAGGGCCACGCGGAGGCGCTGCTGGGGAAGTTCCGGGCCTTCAGCACCAAGCCGAAGCGAGGCGCTGCCGGCTCTACTACCCCACAAGGTGAAGCCACTCCACGCGACTCCGCTGCCGACAAGTGACCCCGCTATCGTTCATGTTCTTCTTTCGATTCCTGCACATGCACGACGCCTCGATGAGGCATTTAAATTTGCGTTTGGAAACAAGGCGACATTATGGGTTGTAATATTTGCTTTTAAGTTCCTTGAATTTTATGTTCCTCTTCCCTACTTGCTTATGCTCTACGCCGGCAGAGCCTGGCCACGCGCATGCCTCACCCAGCATCAGCCCCGATCGGAAACCAGGACGGGACCAAAGGAATGAGGGGCCACGTGACAAGTTAGGCTCCTGAGTCGCGATGCTCAGGAGTCCCCCTTAGCGCACGAGCAACAAGTAGGGAAGCGCGATGTAGGTGCGTTTCCGTTCTACATCTGCAGGGCCCGACCCCGCGCGTACCTCACCCAGCATAGCCTTTCGGAACTAAGGAGTGAGGGGCTACGGAGCCAGTTAGGCTCCTGAGTCGCGATGCTCAGGAGTCCCCCTTGACGCGCGAACAACAGTTGGCGAGATGAAATGCAGGCGGGGCTACCGTTCTACGTCTGCAGAGCCCGACCCCGCGCGTACCTCACCCAGCATAGCCTTTCGGCACTAAGGAGTGAGGGGCTACGGAGTCAGTTAGGCTCCTGAGTCGCGATGCTCAGGAGTCCCCCTTGACGCACAAACGGCCTTCATACCTTGGCTCCGCTCGGGGAGAGACGCGCGACGAACCAGGCCCGAGGGACCTGGCTGGGGCGTACGGCTGGGCGTGACCCAGTCGTAGCCCCCGTGCCCAGCCCCCTCGCGCGGCGCTCCCGGGGGGAGGCGTTGCGATGAGGCTGGCCACTAAGCTCGGGGCTCCCTGAGGTTAACGCGGCCCGGAGACCACCCTCAGTTGTTTATCACCAGCGCGGAGCATAGCGCTTCCGTATGTGTACGGGCATAGCCGCTCCTCGGTAGTGTCGTCAGCCAGCGCGGAGCATGGTGCTTCCACTGGTACGTGGGAGGGGGCTCCCATCCGGGAGGAGCCCCCGGGGCGTGTACAGCCCCGCCCTGACACGTGGCTGGCATGGTAGAGCTAGGTGAGGTGTATCTGGGCACCCGTGAGCCAGCGCGGGACTCATGAGGCCCTACCTCTAGGCGGGTTGCGCCTGACACTGGGCCGTATCTTGAGATGTGTTCCTGCAAAATCTGGTTAGATGCCGGCACTCTACGTCCTCGGGTCCCGGCCCTCGAGCTTGTCTCAGCCGTCGCTGGTATGCCAGGTCGCGATGCCGTGGACAAGGCCAGAGGGTGAGGGCTGGAGAGCCGGTAAGAGTCCTGAGTCGCGATGCTCAGGCACCCCCCCCCTTTAACGTGCAAGTGGTCGACATGAAGAAGAAGAGGTGCCGCGGACGGCATCGAGTAATGATGCATAATTGGAAATAAGCGTGGAAGGGATACATGCCGCTGGGCCTAGCCCGAGTGGCCTGGGGATGATGCAGCCCGAGGGGCGCCCCCAGCAAAGCAAGCTAGCGACTGAGAAGATAAAAAGGGATGCATGCCGCAGGGACGGACCCACGCGGCCTGGGAATGACGCAACCCTGGGAGGGCGCTCCCAGCTGAGAATGAAACTTAAAAGATGTAACCTGAAGATGTCGTCGGTGCAGTGGTGTTGGTGCAGCAGACTCGGTGGGCTGCGGAAGCCGATCCTCACGAGCCCCCAGGCCCAGGGGCCTCGGGAGGCTCCGGAGGCACTGGTGGCTCCTCGCGAGCAGCCTCCATCTCCGCCAGGGCTGCGAAACGCCTGCCTTCCTGTGCCTCAAAGATGCTCCTCATGATGCGCTGGTACGCCGCAGCCACGCTCGGCAGGCCATAAGGCATGCGAACATAGCTGTGGGGTGGTCCTCCGCAGCGCCCCACTTATGAGGGCCAGAGGCGCTCCGTCGTGGCGATCTGGTTGAGCCCTGGTACGTCGACGCAGATGCGCAGCCCACCATCCTCGCCTGGATGGGGAGCCATAGCTGGTGGGCGACGGCAACCTCTCATGATCCTCGACTCCTGTAGTTCTTGAATGGCCTTGCTAACAAACTCCTGCTGGTCTGACCTTCCTCCCCTGGCTTCCTTCCGAGGGAAGCATGCTTCAAAACACGCCTCCACATGGTGCCCCAGCGCCTTCCTCGTGACCTTGGCGAGGTCGATGGCCCTCCAGGTGAGAGCCCCCGAGCCCTGCCTGAGGAGGGCGTCGGGCGCGCTTCCCTATGCGATTGAAGGAGGGTCCCCCTGGGCAGACGCGGGCCTTGAAGGTCCTGCCTCCTGAGGGTCTGAGCCTGACGTTGTCTTCTTGGGGGTGGTCTCAGGAAGCCTCCTGCTTCCGCGATCTGGGTCTTCTAGTGACGCGGCCTGGAAGGCTCGCTCCAGGGCACACACTGCATCCTTCTCTTGACAAGGGGAGGGGGCAAACCAGCCCACTATGGGGTTGTGCGCCTCCCTCACCCCATCCGATGTTGCCAGAGGAGGTGGGGGCGCCCCCTAGGGTTCCCACCCCTTTGGCTTGGGGGCCAAGTCTCCTAAGGGGGAAAACCCATAACGTGTTTTGTGCTTGTGGGCGCCGGCCCTAGATGGGATCTCCTAGGGGCGCCCCCTCTCCCCCTTCCCTCTATATATAGAGAGGGCAGCTGCACCCTCATACGCCATGGCGCTGCCCCTCCTCTCCCTCATAGCCTTCTTCCTCTCCGTAGCGCTTAGCGAAGCTCTGCTGGGATTCCGCCACCACCGCCGCCACCACGCCATCGTGCTGCCAGAGGACTCAAGCTACTACTTCACCATCGCTCGCTACATTGAGGAGGTAAGTGCATCATCAAGTCGTACGTGTGTTGAATGCGGATCGGGAGTTCGCGGGATAGATCGTGATTAGATCGCGAAGACGTTCGCGGGACGGATCGTGATTGGATCGCGAAGACGTTCGACTACATCAACCGCATTTATTAACGCTTCCACTTAGCGATCTACAAGGTTATGTAGATGCAATCTCCCCTCTCGTAGATGGTCATCTCCTAGATTGATCTTTGTGAGCGTAGGAAAATCTTTGTTTCCCATGCAACGTTCCCCAACAACATGTTGGCTTGAACACTTCTGATTTGTTACCATTGAACATTACTGAAAAGGAAACTGAGCTCACCATATTCATGACCACATTAATCCATGGTGCAGCAAAAACTAGCTTCTCCATTATCGATCTCAAGTAAAACCACTCCACACGGTCATAGGCCTTCATCATGTCAAGTTTCAGTGCACAAAAACTATTACTCTTTGCCATGTTCCTCTTCATGAAATGCAAACATTCATAAGCAGAGATTATGTTATCAGTTATTAACCTCCCAGGTACAAAGGTCGACTGCTCCTCTGAGATACTATCCGGAAGAATTTGCTTGAGGCAATTTGAAAGCACCTTCGAGGCAATCTTATAAGATACGTTGCATAGACTTATAGGTCTAAACTGAGAAAGTAACGTGGGATTGGTTACCTTTGAGATCAGCACCAACAAAGTATCATTTATGCAAGTAGGGCTCTCTTCTCCCTTCACAATGCCTAAAACAAATTTTGTGACCGCTTCTCCACATATGTCCCAGCGCCTCTAAAAGAAATGAGCAGGGATACCATCGGGTCCCGGGACTTTCGTAGGAAACATTTGGAAGAGAGACACCTTGACCTCTTTTGCATCATACGGGGCCATTAGAATACTGTTCATAGCGGCGGTAACTCGAACTGGGACGTGCTCAAATACCTCCGCAACCACATGGACACCTTTTGAAGTATACAGATTTTTATAAATATCTAAAGCCATCTATCGCATCTCAGTCAAGTCGTTAGATTTTTATAAAACTCTAAAGCCATCTATCGCACCTCACTTGTAGGCAATCCGCACTGGTGAATTCCTAACTCCTCAGTCAGAACAAATTCCTTAGAGAACAGAAGATCTTTATCTCTGTCACTGAAGAAATTGATTGAATTGTATGAGCTTTCCAATGGCTTCACTCGAAAGGATTGGTAGGTGTAGGATTTTGAGATGAGCATCACTTGGAAACTTTTCCTTAGTTTTACCTCAACCCCTTTAACAGTACGGTGCTTCCTATGACTCAACAAGGAGAAAATGAAACTATGAAAACAAAAGTCTTCACGCTTCATATTCCTTGCGTGAATACCAGGTCTTCACTGTCACACCAATTTATTCACTTTCAAAGTCTTCAAGAAAACCAAAGTCTTCAGCTAAAGACATTCATTTTTAGGGGCCGACTTTCATCGTAAATATCAAACTCCTCATAGACTTATAGAACTGTGTACACTCACAAACACAATAGTCCCTTAACCTATAAGTCTTCAGTACACCAAAATCACTAAGGGGAACTACATGCACTTACAATCTCCCCCTTTTTGGTGATTGATGACAATATAGGTTAAGTTTTCAACGGGGATAAACATATGAAGTGTAAATACTAATATTGAGGAATTTGATTGCAAGATATAGAAGAACTCCCCCTGAAGATGTGCATATTGAGGAATTTGCTTTGAATAGCAAATACACATTGCAGAGTAGAATCATGGAGATCTCCCCCTATATCTTGTAATTCATACACGCATTTAACATATGATATGAAGAATTTGAAATGCATGATGAGATATGGTAACTGATGTAATTCAGCACGCGTGCATTAACATATCTGAGGAAATAACATGCAGAAAAAAAGAGCAAAAGTATCATACCACCATAGGACTTAAGTTACAAGTCGATCAAACAAACACTTCCGAAGAGCGAGAATTGTAACTTAACAAAAAAACGTCCATATAAGAGACCCGCTTGAAGACTAACTCAAATTTCTCCCCCTTTGTCATTGAATGACCAAAAGGGACGAAAAGTGAGGACTAACACCCCTGAAGAATATCATCATGATGTCAATGGAGGAGCACCAGCGTTGTTGGGGTCGTCCGTTGAGTAGGGCCTGGCCCAGTGTCATTTAAATCTTCAGCGTCATCTGTCTCGCGTGATGAAGAATATGAACTGGCGACCAGATGAGGAACTTTGACCTTCTTGAATTTTTTCCAAGGTGGCTGAGACCAGCCAAAGTCATGTTGTAAGCCCATCTGCTTGAGATCTTCATCACCGTAGAGGTGAGATAATACAGCCCAGGTGCGATCAAAAACTTCATGCAAGTAGTAATGATTCTTCTTCACAGTGTTTTGCATGATTGTCATATTCTGAAGAATTCAACCAAACTGACACTTGACCCACTTGTGGTTGCGATCGACCTTCTGATGAAGACTGAGGATAAGCTCACGATCAGTCATCACACGCGGAGTTGTGGCTTGAGGATATTGCTTTGAAGCTTTTGCGGCAGAATCTTGTGTGGTAGAGTCATCATTGGTGGAATAGGATGTAGCTTTGCAAAACTGTCCATCCAATGGACGCGTGCCTTCATCTATAACTGCAGCTTTGCCCTTCTCATCTGCTGAGGAAATAGTCCTTTTGAGGACTTCAATCGGGGGCAAATAGCTGAGATGGTTTTGAAAGTCAGCCTTGTAATGAATTGAAGACCTTGTTCTGATGAATCTCATAATCCAGGGAGCGTAAGGCTTCAACTCAAACGGTGAAAAGGCAGAATTGGCCAAAGTCCTCATGAAGAAATCGTGATAATTGATAGGAATACCATGGATGATATTGAATAGCAGATTCTTCATTATGCCAACAACCTCTTCTTCATCAGAGTTGTGGCCCTTTATCAGACTGAGGGTTTTGGTCAATATTCGGTAGATCGTCCTTGGCGCATAAAGCAATTCCTTCACTAGGAATGTGGTCCTTGGAGCTTGGCCTGGCTTCAAAGGATTCATCAGCACTTGCATCAGATGGTTGGAGAGATCAGGTTCAGCATAGATGAGCCTTGCACCTTCAGTGGGCGGACTGACTAGGACGGCGTGAAGCAATTCAAAGGTCGGAGCTTTGTAGTGAGTATTTTCAGTCATCTAGTCCAACACCCATGAATTGACATCTTCAACATTTCTAGTAATGTGCGGCGTGGCGAAGAATTGAAGAATGAGTTCTTCATTCCAATCGCAGATGTCGGTGCAGAAGTTGAGCAGCCCAGCGTCATGAAGAACGCTGAGGATTGGGGTGAAGCCCGGTAGAGACTCCATATCCACATGAGGAAGTTGCTCATGATCAGAAACTTTGTCCTTATCTAAAAGCAAGGAGGAATAGAAATTCATCTGGCTGGCAGTCCAAAAAACACTTGTGACAAAGTCATGCAGAGTCATATGGATTGTAATCAGAGAAGAAATAATGCTCAGCAAAGAAGTCATCAGCCTTGAACTTCTGCTTCTTGGTGTGAGGATTTTGTGGCTTGGACTGAAGATTTGAAGTGGAAGTCTTCACAACCTCTTGAAGCACAACCTCTGGAGCCACAGGATGAGGAATTTCAGGAACATTATCATCAGCAGCCTTGGCCTCCATTTCTTCAGCAACATTTGCATCAGCGCTAGTGGCTGGAACTTCTTCTGGAATAGAGAGAAGACAAGCTTGACATTCTTTAGAGCCCGTATGAATTTGTTCTGTTTAGACTGGGGACTGAGGAAGTTGATGCAGAGGAGTGGTCAATGGTGAATTGGGGTGATGACTATCCCGGTAGTCATCATTCTGAATAGAAGTTGTAGGCCCAATATCCACATCCTCGTCTTGTTCATCAATTTCTTCAACGCCTGCCTCTTCAGCTGTGAACTGAGGCATGGGCGATGATACCAGCGGAGTTGAAGGGATATCATCCACTTCAATTTCTTCATCCAACTGCTCTGACATACCAGCGAAAGGATCTTCTTCATTCGATTCACTAGGAATCACATATTCCTCACCAAAGGGAACAATCTCCTTTTGTGGCATGCTTGATATTGGAACAGCATCTATGGGGTGTGCAAATGAGCTCGTCAATGTCTTCACTTTCTTTGGAGCTGAAGACTCTGAGGATGCAGATGCTTTCCTTTTCTTCACTGTCGCCCTCTCTGGAGCCTTCCTCTTCTTTGCTTCTGATGCAGAAGGAAGGTCGGTGTCGTGGGGTTAGCACAGGAGATGTCCTAGGTGAGGACTTAGTCATGGAGCCATCGCACTGGGTTAGCTTAAAGGGGTTAATATGGACAAAGGACACAGGAGTTTATACTGGTTCGGCCCCTTGTAGTGAAGGTAAAGGCCTAATCTAGTTTGAGGTGGTATTACTTATGTTTCGATTACCAGGGATTGAATACGCTTGACCTAGCTTTCAATCTCTCCTCTCTCCCCCTAAGCCGGTGCTGGGTCGTCCCCTTATATACACGGGTTGACGCCCCGTGGCTTACAGAGTCTCGGCCAGCTCATACAAATGTGTCTGGCCCGGTGACTTATCTTACATGCCTTACAATACAAGTTACATATACATGGCGGTTTACACTCACGGGCCTTAAGCCGCCTTTGGGTTTGTGCCCTTTAACAAGCCTACTTCATGAACTGCCATCTTCAACATACTCATGGGCTTTTTTTAAATAAACCGCCATTGGGATAACCCGGCCCCTCCTGGGCAAGTCATATCCCCAACATTAGGCCCCAGGTTGATTTGAACTTGTTCATGTCAATCTTCAATACTTAGAAAAATCCTTCTTCATCTTCATGCGTTATATTGTAACCTGCCATGACGTCCTCTCCTGAGATTGTGGTGACTCGCCATGATGTCACCTGTTATTAATATTATCGCCTCGCCTTTTAATGAACCTCCGAAAATCGAGGCGCTTGCGCCATCACGTATCCATTTTCTTGTCTCCTCGATTCCCGCACCTGCCACTTATCCTTCTAGCCTTATAAATAGGGCCACAAGTCCTCTTTTCACTCTCCCCCTTTTGCCTTCTTGCCTTCTTCTTCCTCCTCGCAATGCTCCAGCGCGTCCGAACTCCGCCGCCGTCGACCTTCGTCCACTGCTTCGACTCCGGCCGCTGCATCACCCTGAACGAACCAGAACCTCGCGACGCTCCTCCGCTGTTCATCAGCGTCGGTAAATCTTCATTTTTCCTCTTAACAGATCTGCCTTAGGGCTTCCCTGTTCATCGATGTTCATCAGCGTTCCTCCTTCTCTTTCTTAGATTGCATAGCTTTGATCTGAAAATGGCACCAGTCTTGTGCGGTAGTAGTTTTAGCACTTGGTTTTTAATATCAGAACATATCCTGATTGCAACAGATCTCATCTGGGCATCCCCACTTTTCTATTGCCGCCACCTTAGGTTTATATTTTATTTCATTTCTTTGAACTGCTGCAGATCCAATTTTATAGCTCCAATCTGTTGAAACATGTTTGTCCTAACACTTAGTAAAATTAGTTGTTGATGAGATCTTGACTTCGAGTGCTAGTCATGGCGGCTTACATAACCGGCTTATAATTACCCAGATATCATTAGGCCCCATTTAAGCTGCCATTTTGAATATATACAGCTGCTTTTTATTTCCGGCTTTAATGAATCAATTTGAACCGGCAAAATTTTTATTTCCTTTAGGCTTCTCCATTCAGAATGCCTCTGAAAACAGACACTTCATGTAATTGGGTTCCCTCCATTGTCACTGAGAACACTTTGAAAGACTTTGTCAAAGTCGGGTACTTGCCAGCAAAGAGTGGCATGCATTATCACGCCCCTGATCCAAGCGAAGAAAGACCTCGGCCAAAGGATGATGGAGTCATTGTTTTTACTGATCACATGAATCGAGGCTTCTCACCACCTGGTTCTAAATTTTTCTGAGACGTTCTGCACTTTTTTCAACTCCATCCTCAAGACATCGGACCAATTCCGCCTAGCGTTGAACTCTTTAGGGAGTATTTTTATTTCAACCGCCAAAACGAGTTTACCAACGGACCGAGCTTGGAACTTGGCGGAATCTCAATCAACGAAGAAGAGATGCCATCTTCCCCTACGCTTACTTGACGAGTCACCCAAAAGATTGGAATCAGACATGGTTTTATTGCAAAGATACCTCTCCGGCTGATGAGAATCCATTGCCGGGTTATCACGCCCAACGCCTTGACACAAAACATCATCTTCCTGAAAAGCTTACTGCTACTGAACGTAAAAAGCTTGCTCCCACTATTGCGAAGGTCAAGGCTCTTCTGGGAAATGGTTTGACTGGCATTGACTTGGTTCAGTGCTAGGTTACCTGGCGGATTATCCCTTTAAGCTGCCGATCGGGCTTAATGTGTACTTACACGGGTGGCCTAAAGGATCCTCTGCGCCACAGCTCCGTGCGTTTGACTGATGAAGCGATCACTGAAATGACAAAAACTCTTCTGAATGAAGATCTAGAAGACTGCAGCAAAGTGGGTCTGAATCCTTTCTGCAAGCTTAACCCTTCACCGGATGTGAGTCTCTAACTTTCTTCACTTTTATCTCATTAATCAAATATTCTATTTACTCAACTTTGCTGACTTCCACAGGCTGAATCTGATTTTTTGGAAGGCAAAATATGACCGTGAAGCTGCCATAAAAGGCTAGGGCTGCCAAGAAAGCCGCCAAGAAAACCACCAAGAGAACTAAGAAGAAATCAAGCACTTCTGATATGTTTGAACTGAATGACAATTCTGAGTCGGAGGTAGCCCTTGCTTGACTCCCTTGGCTCCTTTTTCAATTATCTTATTGACACTGATTATTGTCAGGATTACACGGGGGCCAGCCAAGCAGTTGAAGAAGAGGTAATGATTATTTCCTCCAACTCAAAGCCTTTGTCAAGATAGAAGTTTCGACGAGTAACCCGGAGAGTAAGGTTTTCACACCCCTTAGCTCATTTGGATCCTCACTTTCTTTTGAAGCAACAACAGCACGAGAACCGGCGACAGACTCGGAACAGCAGAGGTGAAGAGTTATCCTCTGGCTTACCAAATACTCTAGCTCGTCGGAAACGTCAAAACGAGGTCCTTCCGAACTTGAACTCTTTTTATCCACTGGC
Source organism: Aegilops umbellulata (assembly GCA_032464435.1). Classification (NCBI taxonomy): domain Eukaryota; kingdom Viridiplantae; phylum Streptophyta; class Magnoliopsida; order Poales; family Poaceae; genus Aegilops; species Aegilops umbellulata. Next base: position 187,958,454 of record CP136060.1, read on the forward strand.
GGGTCTCATTCGCGAGCCGCTTAATTCTTCCAATTCAAATTACCAGGAGATTTCTCGCTCTTCCTCCGGCGATTCATCACAGACCCAATTGCCGGCTTTCAAGACTGCCCTTGGGTAATAACAATTTCTTTATCTTCTACCTCCTTATGTTCTTAAATGTGTACTGACTTGTCATAATTCATGCAGTTGCCAAGCAAAACCTAGTAAGAAGGTGAAGGTGACCAAGCCAGTTGAAGATCCTAAGGTCCATGAACGGGAATAGCAAGTCCCAACATCAAATGTTTCTGAGAAACAACCGGACGAACCTGTTCATGATAGCCCGCCAGAAATCCCTGACCTCTCTGACGATCAAACAAAACTCAATCCTTTGAATACTGAATCATCAAGCCCACTCAAGTCGTCAGAAACTCATGTTGATGACGTTATGATCACTGGCACCGGCTTTATAGAACCGGCAAATCCAACTGTCTTGGCCAAACACTCCGCTAAACAAGAATTCATTGAAGAAGGGAAAGTGAGATTTGATGTCGTCCACTATTCTCAATTGAGTAGTTGCGAACTACTCTCTGGCTATCTCAACCAGATACACACCAGCCGCGATCTTGAGATTGATATGGTGAAACAGATGCACCAGAAATATGAGGTATGAACTCCTGCTTAAATAAGTTATGTATATCCTGCCAGCCCCCAAGTCTACTGGGTATGATAAGATTGAATATGATGTAGACTTAGAATAATCCATAAACATCTGTAGTGGAATCCTTCCAAAGTTGGCTGTCATCTTTATAATTGAACCTGATTTTTAAACAATTAACCTTGCATCTGTAGCCCCCAAGGGCCGATTTAATCATCATGAATGAGCCAGTCCTATTTACCATTGTTTATAAAAGAGAGCTTTTCTGTGTATCCCCCATGAGCCGGCTGTGATGGTTTACAGCACAACCGAGTCATCATAGTAAAAAGAGACACAAGCGATATGCATTAGCCCCCAAGTGCCAAGTACTCTTGCTTGCAAAGTGCTAGGGACTTTTACTGATATGAGTCATTGGCATGAAGAATGTTTCAGCAGGCATTAGCCCCCAAGTGCCAATGTTGTTGCTTGCAAAAGAGTTGGGACTTATACTCTTGTATCCCTGAAATGAAAGTGTTGACAATTCTATGCTTCATACAGGCCGCCACTACTGAACTTGAATCACAATTGGCTGATGCAAAGGCCCGGCTGGAGAATCAGGAGTCTGAGACCCGGAAGCTGAGTCAAAATTCCAGTTTAGCATAGTTGAAACGGAAAAACTGAAGACCAGTTTTGAGGCGGAGAAAAACACTTGGGTTGAAGAAAACACTACGTTGACACAAAGAGCTGAAAAAACGAAGGCGGCTCTTCAAGAGGTGACCACTGAGCTCACCGATTTAAAGTGTCGTGTATCCTAGATGGTTTCTGCTATCTTTGGTGAGTCGCCTTGCTAATAATCAAAGATGAATCCTTTTATTGAGAGTATAAACTGCCTCTAACCAATCTGTGATTGACTCAGGTCCCAAGAGCAGCAACCTTAACCAAGATATGCTTGTGAAGCTCAAGGCTGTTTACACCCTTGTCGAACAGCTATACACTGGAGCTCAGCGTGCACTGGCTACAATTTCTCCGACTAATGAAGCACCTACTCTCTTGATAGATGTTTTGAAAAAAATATGTGCTGCCTACTAGGATAGATGAGATGAAGCGGCCGTCTGCAAGAGCCGGTCCTGTGACGGCTCTGAGCCGGGCCAAGGCATGGTTACCAGAGCTAGACCCGTCTGAGGTAGCTACTGGATATCCAAGCTTGAAAGAAGACGGCTCTTCATTTGATCAAAAGGACTTCACTGCCTGTGTGAAAAAAATACGTCCTTTGGCCAGTCTGATTGCCAATGAAACAGACCTGTCAAAATATCATCCGGCTTACAGTATGGAGAATCAGAAGATGCCGACGCCGGCTTATAAAGTGATGGATCTAATCCCCCCAATCCGTAAGCATACTTTTGCCCCTGAAGTTGAGCCGTCTGAACTTATAGATGATGAGGCTGAATTTCAAGCTTTATGTGGCATCGATTGGTCGTCACCAAATTTCCAGACAGCGGAAGAAGACGAAGAACCGGCACAGGATGATCCAAAAGCCTCAAGTTAGCACGGCCAAAAAGAGTGAACCGCCGGGCAGTTGTTCAAATATTTGAACTTTAGGAAAAAACACTTGATCCTTTAGGCTCGTTAAGTCATGTAATAGGCTAGTAAAACTTTGATCTGTCGTGCCATCGTGCACGTTTTCCCTTTTGTGCAACAATGCTTGATCTTCCATCTGAAGAATTATCTTGTGATACTTATGATAACATCGATTTATGTTGAGGAGATGTATCACTATCCTGCACACAAGTAAATCACAAGTGCCCCAGGGTAGGTCATAATACCCTATATAAACCAGGGCCGATTTAATCACGATTGAATATAAAAAATATCATACCTGTGATATAAATTTAAACACTGCCAACTTACCATATCAAAGCAGTTGGGGTGATAACCCAAAACTTATAAGATAGAACTCCCAAGTATTTAATATCATCATCTGTTGGCGACATATCGTCAGAAGCCAGGCCGGGTTATCCTCAGATGTACTCAAATATGATCTGTAATAAGTGAGGCTACATGGCCTGAATCATTGTGAAACCATATGTCAAGATAAATCCCAAAAAAATGTTCCAAAAATCAAGCAATAAAACGAGGCCTTCAAAGGCCGCCAAGCCAAATATAAGCCGGACCAAGAAAAATATTCAAAAGTCATAAGTGTTAGTATTAAGCCGGTTAAAAGGGATGTTGTACAGCTATGCTTCGAATACGATCAGGAAGCCCCCAAATAACCATAATTGTGGCATTGCGCCGATCAAGAGGGATATTCACAGCTATGGTTCGAATACGACCAGGAAGCCCCCAAGTGACCATAATTGTGGCATTGCGCTGATCAAGAGGGATATTCACAGCTATGGTTCGAATACGACCAGGAAGCCCCCAAGTGACCATAATTGTGGCATTGCGCCGATCAAGAGGGATATTCGCAATTATGGTTCGAATACGACCAGGAAGCCCCCAAGTGACCATAATTGTGGCATTGCGCCGATCAAGAGGGATATTCATAGCTATGGTTCGAATACGACCAGGAAGCCCCCAAGTGACCATAATTGTGGCATTGCGCTGATCAAGAGGGATATTCACAGCTATGGTTCGAATACGACCAGGAAGCCCCCAAGTGACCATAATTGTGGCATTGCGCCGATCAAGAGGGATATTCATAGCTATGGTTCGAATACGACCAGGAAGCCCCTAAGTGACCATAATTGTGGCATTGCGCCGATCAAGAGGGATATTCATAGCTATGGTTCGAATACGACCAGGAAGCCCCCAAGTGACCATAATTGTGGCATTGCACTGATCAAGAGGGATATTCACAGCATGGTTCGAATACGACCAGGAAGCCCCCAAGTGACCATAATTGTGGCATTGCGCCAATCAAGAGGGTAGTAACGCTATGTTCTCTTTGGTGAATACACCTATGTTTGAAGAGGAAGCTCCCAAGTGATCTTTCTGTAATAAAAAGACTCATTATTCTTGAAATGAAACGACAGAGGCCCTGATTTATCAGGGATGCCGGCTTTATTATAATCATCATAATATATACACTGTCAAGATATGTACATTGTAAGAGCCGGTGGCTCAAGTATAATAAGGACGAAGATGAGCAATATTCCACGGCCGGTGGGTCTCCTCCTCCGACTTACGTGAGTCCTTGTGTTCGTGAACATCGATAAGGTAGTATGATCCATTGTTTAGATTCTTGCTGACCACAAAGGGTCCTTCCCAAGGTGGGGATAACTTGTGCATATCCGTTTGATCCTGGATAAGCCGGAGCACCAGGTCACCTTCTTGAAAGGTTCTGGTTTTAACCCGGCGGCTGTGATAACGGCGCAGGTCTTGCTGGTAAATCACCGAATGAGCCGCCGCGAGGTCACGCTCCTCATCCAACAAGTCAAGTGCATCCTGACATGCCCTCTCATTATCAGCTTCAACATAAGCCGCCACTCGGGGCGAATCATGACAGATGTCGCTGGGGAGAACTGCCTCTGCTCCGTAAACCATGAAGAAAGGCGTATAACCCGTAGATCTGTTGGGGGTAGTATTGATGCTCCATAACACAGAAGGTAACTCATCCACCCAACAACCCAACGTCCTTTGCAAGGGAACCATAAGCCGGGGCTTGATGCCTCTTAGGATCTCCTGATTAGCTCTCTCCACTTGACCAGTAGACTGGGGGTGAACCACGGATGATACATCAAGCCGGATATGCTCACGTTGACAAAATTATTTCATAGCACCCTTGGATAGACTAGTGCCATTATCAGTTATGATACTGTGGGGAAAGCCAAAACGGAAAATCACCTTTTTGATGAATTGAACCGTCGTCGCCGCGTCACATTTACTGACCGCCTCTGCCTCGACCCACTTTGTAAATTTCTCAACCGCCACCAAGAGGTGTGTCTTCTTATTTTTGACCTTTTGAAAGGCCCAACCATGTCAAGCCCCCAGACTGCAAACAGCCAAGTAATTGGAATCATTCTCAATTCTTGAGCCGACACGTGAGCTCGTCGGGAGAATTTCTGACAACCATCACATTTACTTACTAGATCCTCAGCATCAGCGTGAGCCGTCAGCCAATAAAATCCATGACGAAAAGCCTTAGCCACAAGGGACTTATAGCCGGCATAATGACAACAACCACCTTCATGAATTTCACGCAGAATCTCATGGCCCTCCTATGGAGAAACACAACGTTGAAACGCCCCTGTGACACTTTGATGATGCAACTCTCCACGAACGATAGTCATTGACTCAGATCGCCGGGTTATCTGCCTGGCCAAATTTTCATCCTCGGGTAACTCGCCTCGGGTCATAAAAGCCAGATATGGGACTGTCCAATCAGGAATCGCATGAAGAACCGCCACGAGTTGCGCTTCCAGGTCAGGAATAGGCAGATCTTCCTTTGTAGGTACTTTGACAGAAGGGTTATACGGAATATCCAGGAAAGTGTTAGGCGGTACCGGCTTACGCTGAGACCTTAACCGGCTTAAAGCATCGGCCGCTTCATTTTTCCTGCGATCAACATGTTCAACTTGATAACCCTTAAAGTGACCCGCAATAGCATCAACCTCTCGTTGGTAAGCCGCCATGAGTGGATCCTTAGAATCCCAAGTGCCAGAAACTTGCTGAGCCACCAGATCTGAGTCGCCAAAACACCTCACCCAGCTTAAACTCATCTCCTTAGCCATCCGAAGACCATGGAGCAAGGCCTCATACTCAGCTGCATTGTTAGTACAAGGGAACATAAGCCGGAGAACATAAGAAAATTTATCACCTCGTGGGGAAGTTAATACAACTCCAGCCCCCAAGCCTTCCAACTGACTGGATCCATCAAAGTGAATAGTCCAATATGTGTTATCCGGCTTCTCCTCAGGCATCTGCAACTCTGTCCAATCATTGATAAAATCAACAACTGCTTGAGACTTGATGGCTCTACGGGGCACATATTTTAAACCATGAGGCCCAAGCTCAATGGCCCACTTGGCTATCCGACCTGTGGCTTCTCTGTTTGGAATGATATCCCCCAAGGGAGCAGAACTAACCACCGTGATAGGATGACCCAGAAAATACTGCTTAAGCTTCCGGCTAGCCATGAAAACCCCATACACAAGCTTCTGCCAATGTGGATATCGCTATTTGGACTCAATAAGAACCTCACTGATATAATAAACCGGCCGCTGAACCAGATATTCCTTGTCTGTATACTTCCTCTCTACCACAATAGCTACACTAACAGCCCAGCTGTTGGCAGCCACATACAATAGCAATGGCTCTTTATCAATGGGAGCAGCCAGAACGGGCGGCTCAGCCAACTGTTTCTTCAAATCCTCAAACGCTTGATTAGCAGCATCACTCCAGACGAAGTGGTCTGTTTTCTTCATCATCTGGTACAGTGGTATAGCCTTTTCACCCAGCCGGCTTATGAACCGGCTTAAAGCCGCAATATGACCTGCCAGACGTTGAACATCATTAACACACGCCGGCTTAGCCAAAGAAGTGATGGCCTTGATCTTCTCTGAGTTAGCCTAAATGCCTCTGTTGGAAACCAGAAAACCCAAAAGCTTACCAGCTGGCACACCAAAAACACACTTGGCCGGGTTAAGCATCATATTATAAACCCAGAGATTGTCAAAGGTCTCCTTTAAATCATCTATCAGGGTTTCCTTCTTTCTGGATTTCACCACAATATCATCCACATAAGCATGAACATTGCACCCGATTTGATTATGAAGGCAGTTTTGCACACACCGCTGGTAAGTCGCCTGGGCACTCTTGAGCCCAAAAGGCATGGACACATAGCAGAAGGCTCCAAACGGAGTGATGAAAGTTGTCTTCTCCTGGTCCTTAACTGCCATCTTGATCTGATGATAACCAGAATAAGCATCCAAAAAACTCAAACGCTCACAACCCGCCGTAGCATCAATAATTTGGTCAATACGAGGGAGAGCGAAAGGATCAGCTGGACAAGCCTTATTTAAATCCGTGTAATCCACACACATACGCCAAGTTACGTTCTTCTTAAGCACCAACACCAGGTTAGCCAACCACTCAGGATGAACGACTTCAACAATAAACCCAGCCGCCACACCTCTCTTCATTAAAACAACGAAGAAACTGTTTGACCGGCTTAAACTTGGGATCAATATTAAGAGTGTGCTCAGCGAGTTCTCTCGGTACACCTGGCATGTTAGAAGGTTTCCATGCAAAAATGTCCCGGTTCTCACGGATGAACTCGATGAGCGTGCTTTCCTATTTTGGATCCAGATTAGCACTGATGTTGAACTGCTTGGATGAATCGCCAGGAACGAAATCAATCAGCTTGGTGTCCTTTGGCGACTTAAACTTCAAAACCGGGTCATGCTCTGTGGTTGGCTTTTTCAAAGAGGTCATATCTGTCGGGTCAACATTGTCTTTATAAAACTTCAACTCCTCTGTTGCGCAGACAGACTCAGCATAGGCTGCATCACCTCCTCACATTCCAAAGCTATCTTCCGGCTTCCATGCACCATAATCGTCCCCTTGTAACCCGGCATCTTGAGCTGCAGATAAACATAACAAGGCCTTGCCATGAACTTAGCATAAGCTGACCTCCCAAACAGAGCATGATAAGGGATCTTGACCTTCACCACTTCAAAGGTCAACATCTCAGACCTGGAATCATGATTGTCCCCAAATGCAACCTCCAGAGCTATTTTACCAACCGGGTATGCCGACTTACCAGGCACCACACCGTGAAAATAGTGTTTGACGGCTTAAGATTTTTATCAGTCAACCCCATACGACGGAAGGTTTCATAATAAAGGATATTGATGTTGCTACCTCCGTCCATGAGTACCTTAGTGAATTTATATCCTCCAACCCGAGGCGCTACCACCAAAGCCAAGTGACCCGGATTGTCAACCCGGGGCGGGTGATCCTCACGGCTCCACACAATGGGTTGCTCAGACTATCGTAAGTAACGGGGAACTGCCGGCTCAACGGTGTTCACAACCCTTTTATGGAGCTTCTGATCCCGCTTGCATAAACTTGTGGTGAAGACGTGGTACTGCCCACTATTCAATTGCTTCGGGTTACTTTGATATCCAGACTATTGTTGATGATTCTCCTGACCGGACTATTGATGATAACCGCCTTGATTGCCTTGATTGCCTTGGTGACCCTGAAAGCCAGAATTAGAACCGCCACCACCGTGACCCGGTCCATAAGAGTCGGAACCTAAGCCGCTGCCTGGTCCATGATTGTCTTGAAAAAGTTGGAATTTTTTAACTCTTTCATAATATAGCAGTCCTTCCAAAGGTGACTGGATGGTCTCTCCAGCGTGCCATGCTTTGGGCAGGGCTGATTTAGTAGCCGCTCAAGATTGACCCCTGACCCTCCCGTCCGAGGAGGCGGTTTTCCTGGGCGGGTCATATCCAATAGTCATATCCCCAACAGTCGATACTTGTCGTCTGTGCAGGAGGAGCAGAGGAAATTGGTGCAATTTCTTCAGGCGCAACTGATGCAGTTGCCCTGGCACGTTCAGTTTCCTTAGGCTCAGTAGCAGATGCTTCAACTGGCCTCGGGTTGTTCATCAGGCGCAACAATGGAGGTTGCCCTGGCAATTTCTTCAGCGGTTGGAATTTCTTCATCAACCCTGGTGCTTTGATTTTCTTCAACAGCTTGATTTTCATCAGCTGTGCTTGCATGTTCTTAAGTAGGCTAAGCAGATGTCTCAGCCTGAGGAAATTCTTGTTGCGATGAAGCTACAACATTTGATGTGAATTTCGTCATCATGTTGACCCAGCCAATCAGCACGATATGCATCAAATTCATCACTGAGTGCTTTGATCTCAGTTTGCATAGTCACAAGTTCATCGGGAGTCATTATCACAACATTTTTCTTCAGTAAATGCTCCTTCTTGTACTGAGCTTTCTTCACTTGTCTGGCCTTTTCAAATTTCCATTTTTCTTCGCCAATGAAGGCATTGAGCATGTGACTTTGGCCAGGTGTGAGATTCAGATCAGGCAGAGGAGTGTTGGGGTCCTTATGCCATAGATCGATGAAATCAAGGATCAACTTGGGATCCAGCAGAAGTGGCACTTCACTGCCTTTGGCTCTAGCAGCCCTTGCTTGTCGATCTCTGATGATTTCAGCCAATTCTTCATCATCAGCTTCGTCTTCACTAGACGGTTCTTGAAAGGCGACCTGCTTCTTGTGAGGACTTGGCCTTATGCCTTGTCCGGCAGTGGCCTTTGTCTTCAACAAGGTCGGAGCTGTTGAAGACTAAGGAGGACCTGAAGAACTTGCAGAAACTCCTGAAGCAATTGATATTCCAGTGGTCCTTTGGCAAGAGGCGAGATGCACAGGTGTCGAGGACTTTGCAGCTGCAGCTGAGGATTTTGCAGTTGGGACTGGAGCTGCTTTGGAGGAAGTGGCGTGAGGCACTGGCTGTGAGGGCTTTGAGGAACTTGGCCATGAGGGCATTGCAGCTGAGGAACTGGGCTTGTGAGTAGGCTTTTTGGGCATAGCCTTCTTGGGCTTGCTAATAGAGGCCTCAGCAACAGCAGCGGCAGAATCTTCATTGAATTTCTTCACTTCTTCTTTGGCCATTTTGGCCAACTTAGCTTGCCGCTTTGCCCATTATTTTGGAAAGTCCTCACCACGCTTGATGCTAATGGGATCAGCTTCTTGGCCTGGTGCCAATGGAGGTCTTGGGCATGGAGGGTGTACTGCGAATTTCTTCATGTACTTGGGAGTCACATATATGTACTCCCTCCATTCTCTGGCACATCTCCTCTCTATCCTCTGAATGCGCACTTTGCGCTCATTCTTTGTCTCCTTTCCATGAATTGCTTCATCAGGAGTGCAATACCCTGCATAGATATCATCAAGGATTTCGAAAGCAGTATTCACTCCTGGTTTGTTGCCTCCCTTCTGAGGTCTTTTGTCATCAGCCATTTTCTTTAGCTGAGGATTTTGAACGATTGAATTCTCTAATGAGGTATGCAATCTGTCTTCGAGGAACGCTGCAAATGAGTTAAGTTGATGAGAACCTGGAGATTCAGCAGCGGACATGTGTACCTATGAACAGAGTATAGGTGTGAAGAATTTGGAGAGGTCATATGCGTTCTCAGAAGTTTTTTAATGAGTCAAGATTGAGGAATTTGACCAGGAGTGTCTTGAGGAATTTCACTAAGCGGTCTTTGACTTAGGTTCTAGAGTTGTATAGATCAAAAATCCACACAATTGAGGAATCTTGAAGAAAAATGTTGCTTAGAGAAATAGATCAAGAGCAGATGCATGTGTGGTGTTTAAGAGTGTAGCAGTTGAAAAATAAACACCTTTTGAAGATTTTGTGGAAATCATCAGAATCAACAAGGGCAGTAAAAATGGATTTTATTTACCCTTGACGAAGAACACGACGAACTGGGACTAGAAGTTGAGAAGTTCGTCCATTCAGATCTTCCACGCCCTAACTTGGTGGCGGAAGACAGCCACGGCGGTGGTGGAGTGAAGATTTCCGCGGCCGGCACAAATACGACGGCGACGATGTCGAGGCAGTGAAGCTCTTCCTCACCAGCGACGATGGAAAGTAGCGGCGGCGCTAGGTCAGAGAGCTCGAGCGAGAGGAGTGAGGTCGAGTGGGGTAAATGCGGTCTGAGGAGGGTGAGGAGTATTTATAGCCGAGGTGAAAAACCGCTTGTCCGAGGAAAATGGATGAACGTGCCCCTGACCCTTCTCATTCTAGCGACATGTGTCACCCACGTACATTGAAGTGGAGATCGTGTTAGATCGTGGGTGAATAGAATAATGTCATCGCGGGATGTGGAACGGTTTGAGTGGCAAAAGCTGAAAATTCGGATAAGAATATTTTAAAGTTTCGTTCACAAATTCTTTAGTTGACAAGGACACAGTGAAGATTTTGAACGGGTTTCAAATAGAACGCACGTGAAGAATTTGTGAACAGACTGAGTTGAGTTTAGCATAGAAGGGGACGGGTCCGATCACATTCACTTAGGTAAAAGTCAACTTGAAGAATTAGCAATAAGTGAATGATGTAGAGGACTGAAAACTCAAATATATATATAGTCAATGAAGAACACAGTCGGAAAGAGTGAAGACTTTGCAAAGTTGAAGAATTTGAACAACTGGGGAATTTCAAAAACTGAAGAAAAACTCAAATTGAAGATTCTCAACTTTTGTTGGTTGCATGACCCACCGTATAAGAATGATGATTTCAGACACCGCGTATAATTCGCGTAGGGCTCTGAGAATCAAATTCTTCGTTAATTTCTTCACACTTAGAGGGTTAGTCTTCATTGATTGAAGAAAAATGTTACTTCGTGTGTTGCACATCTAAGTCATTAATTTTGCATAAGTGTTAGAATGTGTGTCCTTTTCAAAGGACATTTGAAGATTCTAAGATATTTAGCTCACACCGCAACTTGCTAAATCTCTTCACATCCAAGGGCTTTGTGAAGATATCGGCTAGCTGTTCTTCAGTCTTCACGTGCTCGATAGAGATGTCGCCCTTCAACACATGATCTCAAAGAAAATGATGACGAATCTGGATGTGCTTTGTCTTCGAGTGCTTAACTGGGTTATGAGCAATCTTGATGGCACTCTCATTGTCACATAAGAGTGGCACATTCTTCACATTGATGCCGTAGTCCTTGAGGGTTTGCTTCATCCATAATAATTGAGCACAGCACGAACCAGCAGCAATGCACTCAGCTTCAGCAGTAGAGAGTGATACGCGGTCCTGCTTCTTCGAGGACCAACATACTAAGGATCGTCCGAGGAAATGGCATGTGCCTGATGTTGACTTGCGGTCCACACGATCACCAGCATATTCCGAGACAGAATATCCAATGAGATCAAAAACTGAGCCCTTGGGATACCATAATCCAAGTGTTGGAGTGTGAGCTAGATATCGAAGAATATGCTTCACAGCCTTATGGTGTGATTCCTTCGGTGTAGCTTGAAAACAGGTGTCGGTTCTATATCCGGCGTATCTCGTAGTAGGGGTCCTAAGCTAGGCGTCTTTGACCGATGGTAACATGGACACGGGATTTACCCAGCTTCAGGCTCTCTCGAAGAGATAATACCCTACATGCTGCTTTTGATTGTTTTCATATGGGGTGTAGTACAGAGTACATGTATTTACCACGAGACTAGTAATGAACCTCAGATTGTCTATTGACTAGCCTGGCCTTGGTTTATATATGTACCATAGGCCTAGGGTTTAGAGGAGTCCTTGTCTTGGGCGCCAAGTCTTGTAGAATCCTCCTTGTATGCGGCATGGGCTGTCCGAACTGGCCCAATTGTGAACCGCCATGGGGGTCCTCAGCCCGATCCAGCTGGTCGGGAGACGAAGTGGTGAGTACCCCCTAGTCCAGGACACCGTCAGTAGCCCCCTGAACCGGTCTTCAAGTTGGGGACGCTCCTCGATTCTTCCGAACTATTCTTCATCTTCGGTCATCGGTCTTGAAAACTGGTTCAACAAATCTTCTCATCTTCGATCTTGAGGATCGCCGAAGTGAATCGGAAGAGTTTACACGTCGGGTATCCGAGGAGCCCCTTTAAGTTTTCGGCCTTTATCAATGCCTTGTTATTTCTACGCCACACCTTGGGTTTGAAGTTGTCCCTGTGCGGTGGTGTCCTCTTGCATCCGAGCTCCAACACCGGACTGCTTTCAAGGTATCTTTTGCAGCCGAGCACCAACGTCGGATTGTATCCGAGCTCCAACGCCGGACTGTATCCGAGCTCCAACGCCGGACCGAGCTCCAACGCCGGACTGTATCCGAGCTCCAACGCCGGACTATATCCGAGGTGTCATAGTTCACCTTAGTTTGAAAAAGTTTGAAGGAGGTTAAACATAGCTTAATGCCGGAGATGCCCTCTATAGAGCCAACCACTTGCATATGAGCTTTATGCCGGACTGCTTCTGAGGTGATGCACCACCTCGGGCTTGGGCTGATTGTTTGCAGATTTTATTTCCGATTGATGCAATTTATTTACTGACGAGATATGTAGCCAGTAGCCCTCAAGGTGTGTGGCGGCTTAAAGATCCGAGATGCACTTTAGAGGAGATAGTGATCGGTGGATGGGCCCTTGAGAGAGGGTTTTGAGAAGTTGCTGTAATATATTATCTTGATGCCGGATAGGTCCAGATGGTACCTATTATTGTCCGAAGATGCGTTTCCCATAGTTCGGTCAAGCCGAACACTGAGCCCTTTGAATTTTCTGCATTGAATAGGCAATGCAGTAGCCCCCGAGACACTGGTCGGGTGGAAACACCAGATCAGGGGATCGTTGTGCCCCCTTGATGTTAGTAAATGATAAGCCCGAAGCCAGTAGCCCCCAAGCCTTAATGTGGGCACGGGTGGCCGAATTAAGGATCAATATCCGAAGTAAAATCACAAATTATGTGTAATGATTCTATGTATCCAAGTACTTTACATCATTAATGCTCAGATCCGCACTATACAAAACTTTGTTGACCAACCATCGGCTTCAACCTCCTCGGCTGGCAGCCGAGGAGTGTTTGTCCCACTTTATAAAGCCTTTATGAGGGTAAAGGTTTACGACAAATAAGGCAATCCGGCCATACGGTTTTGTAAACAAAGGTACGCAGAGAGATATGTTATATTACTATTAACGTAAGAAACATCTTCCAAAGAAAATAGTCCCGCCATCGGTTCCTTTCTTTGGGTTGTCATGCTGACCATGATGAAACCTCACCTCCAATCAATGTGGGAGAAAAATACTGAGGATTTAGTTCAGGGAAAGTTCTCAAACTCTAAGGTCTGAATGGACCCAAAAAATTCACTTCCGTCATTGCCGACCAATTATATCCTTTAAGATTTCTAGCTTTCGGCTTCACACAGTCTGAGGTACTAACCCGGATGACCCGGTAGTAACAATCACAGAGGTGCTCCCTTTACCGCCTAGCCGAGCAATCGGGAACGTAGGGGCAAGCACAGAAGCCAGGCAACCCAGCCTGACCAAAATCTTAAGTCAAATTGATGCATATGTATGGCTTTATAACGATGATTATAGAAGGGGGCCCTTGTATATTAAATACAAATGTCGATGATATGTTTATTTTGACTCCGTTGCGACCGTTTATCAGTTGAAGGTGGCCCAACGTGTGCTTCCACCCCCTTGTAGATGCTACGTAGGGTTTTTCCGTAATAACAAAACAACCTTTAGCCGACGTCTCGGTGCCCGAAGGCGATTGTGTTAGCGGAAACGAGGCAATCATATATGCGGGCTTTATAACTTTCACTTAGTCATAGGAGCTTAAAGTTGGGAGGCCAGCTACTAGCCCTCGGTTAGTGTTCGGCGACAGCCAAGGTCAAGCCGTGAACACTTCGGCGAATGTTATGAACGGCCTGTCGCCTAACACGGGGTGACCTCCATCGATCTTATAATTTAACACAGTCATCGGATTGCTGACCAGTTTACGCTTATGGTGACAGTCAGTTTTCGGCTTTCTCCACTGAGGAGATTTACCATGCGAGCTGGAAGCACAATCGCACTGGTTCTCCCTTTGCACACCTAGCCGAACAAAGCGGAACATAGGAGGCAAGCACAGGAGCCGAGCAACCCAACTATTGGCCGAAGACACAATTCGAAACCGATGCATATATAGCAATATCTGAGGATGTTTTTGCCGAATCTCTAAAGGTGTCCGGGGTTGCACTGCGAGACTTATACTGGAAACACACAAATAGTTTATAAGTTCCATAGGTTTGGAAAACCAAAAATCTTCAATAAAAACTTGACGTCCGAACTAGATCAAGTGTTCGGTGCCAATCCGAAATTGGTCTTAGAAAAATTCCCCTTCTGTCGTGCATTAATATGAAACATCTTATCTCAAGACCTCAACCGGGTCAGCCCACGACTGTAACCTCCTATCACGAAGGCGGAGAACTGCTCGTTAGGCCAGTTTAGCGAACTAGACTCGAACGGCTTTGAGAGAGAAACTAGGCTCCCCGGCTATTAACCACGCACTCGCGTCGGAAAAAGGAGTGATAGAAAAAGATTTTGCAACGACCAAGAAGAAAACACTTATTATAAAATGGCTCATACTAATTTAAGAGCACCAAGTGACTTGGGTAAAAGAATTTTATGTATAATGATTGTATGTACCGAAGTACTTATATCATATCTGTGTTCACCCGAACTTTAAACGCGTTTTAGCCGACCGTCGGCTTCTCCCTCTTCGGTCAAAGGCCGAAAAGTGTTATGTACTCCACCTGTCGAGAATATCGACGGTGTTTCCGATAACCAGGCAATCAGGCCATAAGGCTGTAACAGACAAAGTGCTCTCAGGGAACTTATGCTATATTACCGACGAAGTGTAAGAAGCATCTTCAAAGAAAATAGTGCCCCCACCGATACCTTCCTTCGGTTGCTCATTGTTACTATGAGGCTTGTGCAATAGATTTTTTGTACTCATGAGTTTCGTTGTGTGCCGACCATGATTGAAAACAATAAGAGCGCTAGCTTTCGGCTTCATCCAGTCTGAGGTCTGAGCTCGGATGACCCGATCGTGACAATCGCAGAGGTGCTCCCTTTACTCCATAGCCGAACAATCGGGAATATAGGGGTAGACACAGGAACAAGGCAACCCAGCTTGCGGGACACTTAAGTCAACATGGTGCATATTGTGGCGTAATACACGAACAAGGAACGAAGCCATACAAGTATAATCATATGCAAGAGGAAAGGCTTCATAAAGCAAGCCCCCAAATAAACGGGATATTTGAATTTGTGTGTCACAAACAAAGTTTTGACAAGGAACTTTTTCACAAACAACTTTTTGTCAAAAAGTATAATGCTTGGTCGAACCGAACAAAATTTTAAAAAATTGAGCATGAAAGTGACTTAGCTGGTTAATGTGCTCGGTGTAGATGATGTGGGCGGAGCTTACGGCGGGATGAGGTCCCAGCCCCCAAGCCAGTCTCGAGGTGGCCGAGCGAAAAGCTCGACACTCCAAAGTGGAGACATAGCGCGGCCGATATGGCGAGGTGAAGCCTCACGTCTAGCTGAAGCGACGGAGCAGGTTGGCGGGTGACGCCGGAGCCCCCATGTCAGCCGACGTGTCGAAGCTTGTCGGCATGATGGACGTCGGTTGATAGGAACGATAGTGCGGCGATGTCGGCGCAGGGTCGCTCATCGAGGTGGCGCGGGCAAAGTAGTTTTCCTGCGGACATATAAACAGTGCCACCCAGAAATAGTAACAATAATATACTTTTTAGAAAATAAAATCTTCTACTTAATTAATCTAAGCGAAGTAAATGATTTAAAGGAATATGGCCTGAATGCCAAGGTCATCCTGATAAAGTTGCCGCGAAGATGCCGACAGAGGGACGCGCACTGAGGTGACACCACAACTTGATCGATGCAGGCAGGACGACGACGTCGGCCCACAGAGTTGACTGCGTGACGTAGTCGAAGTTGATTACCTGCACACATAAAATAGTGCAAGCAAGAAATAATAATATAAATATGTAAAAAATCCTCGCATAATTAATTTACGCAATTTTTTAAGAGATGTGGCTTGGCGTCGAAGCCAATGTCAATGCAGGGCGTTGACGTGATACGGTGAAGACGTGACAAAGCCTGAATTCGCAGGGCGGTCCAAGGCCAGATGCGTCGTTCGCCGAACTGGCTTATCGAGGTGACCTTGCAATTCGGTCGACAAAGGAGGGGTGACGACGTCGGTACACAGATGTCGACATAGGTCGGCTAGCCAAGGTGACGACGAGAGGTTCGCTGTGTCGAATGTCGGTAGAATATTTCTGCAAAAATAATGCAGTGCAAACCAGCAGAAAATATTCTGCTTAATAATTTTAAGTACTAAACGAATAGTTAGGAAAAATAAAACCTGGACGGCCATGATCATGGAGGACCAAAGCAAATAAAGAAACATCGGTCGAACTTTGGTTGTGCCAGAAGCAGTGCTAGCTGAACTGCTAGCATTCACCAATACGTGAAGTAGTGTTTGTAGATTAGATCCCAAGGACCGTGCTTGCAAAACAAGTATTTAATTAGGTTAGAAATACTCCAGGTCTATGTACTTTTCAAAAAGGATTACTAGGAACTGCTCGCGCCCGACGAAGAGCTGAATTAAAAAGGGAAAAATAATTAAATCTTCCTGTTTGTGTGCTGCCATGGAGCCAAGTCCCTGTTAGGGTACTGCTTCCGCACTATCTCTTCGGTTGCATCACCTGTTGGTCAGATTGAGTTTGGATCTGATGTCGGCCCGTCCGGGGCAACAATGCTTTTACGGCAATGTCCGGACAGATTGACGTGATCTTGATGGGTGTGCACTGCCCTGGTCTCTCATGCGTCCGTTGAAAACTGGCTAGTGGAAAACTGTTCGGATCGGGATCGGCCAGACCATCGCGTCAACGGACCGAATTTTAAACCAGTTGCCAAGGGTCTACACAAAAAAACAATCATGCAAACCAGCAGAACAATATTCTGTGTGAAAATATATACAACACGTGTAACTAAGAAAAATACAACCTGAAGTCTTGTACCATGTATGGTAACGCGAGGTCGTTAAAGTCCGAGGTGAACGAGGTACTGCGTCTGCGTGACGATCAGGCGGACCTCGTAAACCGCACTAGTGCGTACTGCCTGAATGCGCTCACGAACAGCACCAGTATCAATTCGCATCCGTGGAAGAGTAGCTGCAGGACAGATCGCCCCTTCGCCCCTTTTTTTAGCTGATGGGCTAAACAATAAGCACACATTAATTGAGTAGGAAGTAATGTATGGGCTATACGTGGAAAGTGCACGCATGGACAAGCCAAAGTTGGAGCCTTCCTCCAAGGATATAATTAAATGGGTAATTGGATGCGACTAGCCAGCAACCGTTGGCTGGCTAGCGGTCCAGGGCACACACATCAAATTAGGTAGTGGGCCTTTCTCCGGATCCAGCTGGCAAACCAAAAAGGAAACAAACAGCCCCCTCACGCACATAGCCCCCAGGAGAGAATCTGACATGATCGTAATTTCTGTTCCGCGTAAGGCACATGCCGACGCACCAAACCCGCCTCGCCTCCTTCCCCTCCCCCCCAGTCATAGCCCCCCAAACCTGCCCTTCTCCGTTTGTCCTCTCCTCCATTGCCACAACTGATGCCCCTGGTTTTGTAGGTCATTGATCTAAGATTCAGGTGTTCCTGAATTCCCCAACCCTCAACCTCCTCTTGCCCTCCTTCAACGAATCCAACACCTGAAAAGTGAGTTTCCGTCTTGATGTGCCCTCTAAGACGCCTCCTCTTTTACAAAACTCTGCGGAACCAAGGGTGTATCAGTGAGGGAATATACAAACAACATGGCAGTTAAGGTTTCTGGAACTGCAAAAAAGAACTACTGAGATGTTATGCATGCAAAAGAATGTGTCTTTTTTGGGCAAGTTAGTATGATGTGCAGGCAAGTCTGGAATGATATTCGGGCAACTCGTGCTGAAAACACAAGGAAAACCCTCTCTTAAGAGTACGGTTCTAGTTTATGCTTGGATTTTCTGCAAGTATCTGCACAGAATTGTAGGTTGCGCCAGGCTGTTGTTTTTTGGTTGATCTTCAAACTTGTCGAAGCTGTTGGGCAAGTTGTGTATATGTGTAAGCAATTAGGAGAAGTAAAATGCGGCCAACTCATGTTTCTTGTGTAGTAGAAAAACAAATTAAGGAAAAAAGAGGTCTTGAAAGTTACACGGTTTGGCTGTTACTAGTGAATTTTTGGGCAAATATCTCGTTAAACTACATGTTGCTCAATTGTAGCAGTAGCTAATGTGTTTTGTTGTGAATTTTGCTACTGGATTTTGGGCCATGTATCTTTCTGAGGCTTTGTTGTAACTGTAGTTGTTGTGTTGGTTGTGCTTCTAGATGTTCACATATCTAGGCAAGTTTCTATAATGTTTGGGCAAGTAGGGAATGGTTTAGAGGCAACTCATGTTTATTTGGTTGTGTGAAAAAAAGAAACATAACCCTCTTGAAGTTTTGGTTTTAGCTTTTGCTTTGGATTTAGGACAGGTATCTCACATGGCCAAACCCCAAGGAGCAAAAAACAGATAAAAATGTTTGCGCCTTTATATGGGTTTCTTCTAAGCAAAAACTTGCATGTAAAAGTTCAGGCAAAATTGACCCACATTTCGCTTGCACAATATTTAACTAAACCCATGAAGGCTTGATTTTTCGTCACCTTGTTCATCCAGATTGCAACTCTTTTTCCAGTGTTTTCCTCTCTTTTCTTCCAGCATGAGCAGCTAGTATTGACTTGTACTGCACCTGTTGCGAGAAAACGGTAAAAAGGAATTAGTAATTAACTATAGCGGTTTTTTAAGCAAATCAAGTATTGACAAAAAGCTAGTCCTGTCAGTACATGAAAACTGTTCCGTTTTCCTTTCTCCAACTACTGGTTGTTGTACATCCGTAGAAATCCCCTAATGATTTTCTTAGGTTGCTTTTTGTACTAGGAATGTGTTGAGAAAACAAAAAAGAGCAGACAAATTCTAGGGTTTGTTTAAGCAAAATCAGTGTTGGCAGTAAGCAGCTCTTGTGTGTTCGCAACTTGATGTGTAGGGGAAAAGGTGTGAGAAACTATAGCGGGTTTTTAGGCAAATCAAATATTGACAATAGGCAAGTCCCGTCAGTACATGAAAACTGTTTCGGTTTTGTTTGTCCAACTACTGGCAGTTGTACATTTAGAGAAATCCCTTGATGTTTTTCTTAGGTTGCTTTTGTACTACAAGTGTGTTGAAAAACAAAAAAGAGCAGCAATTTCTAAGGTTTGTTTAAGCAAAATTAGTGTTGCTAGTAAGCAATTCTTGTGTGCTCATGCGTGCTAGAACTTGATGTGTTTCAGTTTTTGACCATTTTTCCTTATTAACTGGTCAATTCTCTTAATGAAAATGCAGAGCTCCTGCTGGTTCCTAAAAAAGGAGACTTAATGTGCGAAAAGAAAGAGTTGTAAGCAACTTGTAGCAACCTGTAGGCTTTGTTTAAGCAAAAACAGTGTTACCAGTGAGCAACTCATATGTTCTCCAGGGTGCCAGAGACTTAATGTGCAAAAGGTGTGAACAACTACTTGAGCACTTGTAAGCAAAAAAACATGGGTTGAAGTAAGCAAATCATGTATCCCCTGAAAAAACTGTAGGAAGGTAGTGATGTTGTTTAAGCAAATTCACGCTACCACAAAGCAAAGATATGTAGATTTGTTGTCATGTATTGACATAACCACTCTTTCTTGCCTTAGATTTGTTTTGGAACCATAACTGTGTTAGAAATAAAAAAGCAAGAACTTATTGGGTTGTTTAGGCAAAACAAGTGTTACCAACGAGCAACTCGTTGTGTGCTCGGGTGTTAGATTATCTAGATAGTAAAACAACTAAGTCTCTGGAGCAGGGGTGAGAGGGTACCTGGTAGAGGTTTCCTTACCTGGGCATTACTTTGATAGCTTGAAAAGGTTTTTTTTGTGGGTCCTGCGAAAAATACAAAACAAAAACAAAAACACAAAATGTAGTTGTTATGCTACACCCCAAAAGGAAGAATAAGTGCAGTTATTATGGTTCTATTGATCGCAATGTTGCTCTGTGCAAGACAAGGTTGTTGTGGGAGTGGGCGGATAACCAAGTTCAGAAGAGATGACATTTTAAAAGAAAAGAAAGATGTTCCTTTATGAATGCTCCATCCTATGGAGTTTCATTTGTCTTGCATGTTTTCAGATTGTGTCTTACGATTTCTATTGGATCAATCCCGTTGAACTAAGGTGTCGTCGTTTTAATATCTAGATAATCACTAGTAGATATATGGATGTTGTGGTTAGTAATGTTTTGGAAAAAGGCAAATAAAAATATGGTTTAACTAAGAGGAACTTATACATGGGATGCAGAAGCAACTTGTCGGGTGTCTTTTAGGCAACTTATTACACCTATCACCTATGTAAGCAAATTTGGTCATTTTTAAATGGATGTGTTATGTGGCTGACTACTCAGGTTGATGGGTATCTTTTCGGCAACTTATTGAAACTGCGTAAACAAAAAAGTGTGTAAAATTTTGTGGTGTAGACAAAGAAATTAAAAGATACAGTTCTGGAAAAGCAACTTGTATATGGATGACAAGGAGTAACTTGATGGTATCTTTTAGGCAACTTACTGCCACTGTGTAAGCAAGTTGTGTCCTTTTCGTGATGTGGGAGAAATAAAAACTGAGGAACCTTGCATATGGATCTAAGACACCTTGTTTGGAATCTTTTAGGCAACTTACTGCCATAGACAACCTTTTAGTATTATCAAGTACCAACGCAACTTATGTGCCAGTACTAATACTTCCACACGAAAACAACACTTAGAATTCACAGCAAAAAAAAATGATGGTTGCATGTACCTACAATTCTAAGCTGCACGGCTATTTTTATAAATTTCCTTCAAAGGTATGACGAGGCAGATTATGTTGTAGCTTCAATCAATATACGTACTCAAGTAGTTTTAGACAACTTGACAACCAGGCCAATGTGCAATTTAGCATGAAATTTAGGCAAAAAAATTATTGTCGTGGCAAAATACATATTTAGGCAAAATTCATACTAATTCCAGGCAAGTGTTTATCCCATTAGTTGCTTGGTGTTGCTGATTTAGTTGCTTCACATTTGTACAGTACTCCGTCCGTCCTATAATATAAGAGAGTTTTTTACACTAGTACTTGCTAAGTTCATTCATTAATCAGATTGCTCTGTAGAACACCCCGTTCCCCTCGCCGTCCCCTCTCCCAATGAGTCCGACCGAAAGCCGAATCCATGTTATGGAGAAATCAGCACTGAAATTGACTGAATCTTGCAACTACTGCACCCAAACCAACACTTGAATCCCTTGTTTCAGATTATGTAGTGCCCATGGTATGCATGTCTTTTGACACGAGCCATAACCATGATGATATGATGTTGCAAGCAGTATGTGGGAGAAAACTTACACCGGTTCATTGGTGTACAAGAAGCGGAGCCATTCTGGCGATGTCTAAATCAAGTATCCTCATTTCAACTGAACTTAACTGAAGAAGTGGAGTACACCTAGCTAACTCTGTTACACACATGCATGTATTTAGACAGTATAATGCAATATGTATGCATGAAATAAGTAAGTCGATTAAGATGGAGTGACAGATGCTTACCAGGGAAAACAGAGATAGGTGGAGCGTGTCAAAACGCACACCTTGTGATCCTCTGCTTGCATCCGTGCATGCGTACATGCGTCTAGGCGTGAGATGCAACCTGGGGATGGATGGCGAGTGAATGAACATCAGTAGATGGAGTAGCATATGTACCGTATAGGAGCTTTTGTAGGGGCGCCGTGATTTCACCCTTGCATGCAAGTGCTGGCCTGGGCGGGGCGGGGCCGCCGGCGCTGCTCCCGTCGACTCCGTCGGGAACCTGCCCCATAAGCCGGCTCGCGGCCGGATCGTAAGCGCCAGCCGCACCACCCAGGTCTGCACCTGCACGCATGGCAGCAGCAAAATGCCTCGACGACGACCGGCTAGGAATGTCATGGCAAACTTTTGGGGGGCAGATGGGGAGGACCGGCGAGGACGGGCGGGCTGGGGAGTCACCGGTAGTGCCCGCGAGTGGCCGGCCTCACGCGACGGCTACCCCCCACGAATCCGGTGTGAAATCGCGGCGAAATCACGCCGCCCCTGCTTGTCGTTCTCTCCCGACACGAGTAGAATGGGGAATTTGGGGAAGCCGGGCCTGCAAGGAGAGTGAAACGTGGTGGACGAAGGTGTGTTTGGTGGGGCCTAGCACCGCTGTCTCTTCGGCCGCGCGACGGTCCGCTCCGACCAGGGAACACCTGGCGGCACGTGAAGATGCGCGGTTAAGATCCAACGGCCGTGACGGGTGTGCGCTCGGGACGTCTAAAAAGTGCAGCTGCACTTTTTAGAATTTGGGTAATTAAATATAGTAAATAACAAGGTAAAGGAAGGATGCATGATATCTTCCCTGTACGCTGCCGCCGGTCAAAATCCATGTCGATCAGCCCACCTGCACTACTCGACGTGGGCAGGAGTTCTGGGCGATCTCCTCGGCTCCGTACAGCACGAGGCCTCCGCTCACCTGACGTGCGCATAATGCATCTTGTACTGGTATTGGCCACCCCCGCAACACGGGCCGCCATTGTGCAGATTTGTAGATGCTCATCGGTTACCGACAAACAAACCCTCTTCGGGCCGTAGTAGGGTCCTAAGCTAGCCATCCTGGAGCGATGGTAACATAGACACGAGATTTACCCAGCTTCGGGCTCTCGCGAAGAGATAATACCCTACATGTTGCTTTTGATTGTTTTCACATGGGGTGTAGTACAGAGTACCACTACTGGAATCAGCTTCTTTGTCGTCTGCCGACTCTTTGCCGTCAGCTAGCGGACGGCAAAGAAAGGCTTTGCCATCAGCCACCGGAAAACAGATGGCAAAGAGGCAGCAGACGGCAACGGAAGGCTTTGCCATCAGCATATATTTGCCGTCCGCTAGCTGACGGCAAAGAGGATGGGTGGCGGGCTTACGAGGATGACCTAACAGCCATTTTCTTTGCCGTCTGCTAGCGGACGACAAAAGTTCTTTGCCGTCAGCCAGCGGACAGCAAAAAAATGGCCGTTAGGTCGTCCGTTTCCCCCCGGCCCCACCCCACTACGTACGCTCTTTGTCGTCCGCTCGCGGACGGCAAAGAGCTGTGCCCTACTAGCTAGCAGAAAAGGGGCCGCGCCTGCGCCCGTGCCCCCCCCCTCTCTTTGACCTATCTGTCCCCTGCCCGAGCCGCCGCCACCCCTCACCCCTGCCGCCGCCACCCCTCACCCCTGCCGCCGCCACCCCCGTCACCGGCCGCCCCGCGCCACCTCCCTCGCCGGCCGCCCCGCCCGCCCCGGCCTTGTGCCCTGAGCCGCCGTCGCCCGCGCCGCCCCGCCCTGCCCTGCCGAGCCGCCGCCCGCGCCGCCCCGCCCGGCCGCGTCGCCGCCATCCTGAGTCGCCGGCCGCCCCACAACGCCCTGGCCACCCCCGTCTCGAGCCGCCGCCGCCCGGCCGCACCGCACCGCCCGGCCCCGCCCCGCCGCCGCCCTGCCCCTCATCGTGGTGAGTTTTTTTTTCTGTTTTTAGATTTAGTTTATGTTTTTTTAGTTTAGGTTAATTAGGTTAGTTTAGTTTAGGTTAGTTTAGGTTATTTAGGTTAGTTTAGATTAATTTAGTTTATTTTAGGTTACATTTAGTTTATAGTTTTGTTTAGGTTTTTTCTTGTTTTTAAGAATGATGAAAGAAAAAGAAAAAGAAAAAGAGGAAGAAGAAGAAGAAGAAGAAAGAACAATAAGTAGTAGTAGAAGAAGAAGATGATGATGAAAAAAAAGAAGTAGGAAAAGGGGGCGCCCGGGGATGAGCGGGTTAATTAGGGGGTTCCTCGGTGTCAATGGAACCTTGAATAGCAAGTATCGTCGGTGCGAGATACATGTGGCCGTTGGTGTCGAACACTACATCCATGTCCTACAAGTGACGTTGACGTCCCAAAGCAACTGTTCTCGGTGTCGATGGTGGTCGAACACCATCGCGAATTTGTCTGGCAGCCTCTACGATGACGATTAAAAGGCAAGTGTTGAAACTTAAAACACCCAAACTGACTCAAGTCGGTTTGGTTGTTTGAAATTTCAAAACTTGGCTTTAATCCTCATCGCAGAGGCTGCCAGACAAATTCGCGATGGTGTTCGACCGTCATCAGCCACTAGAACTATTGTTGTGGGACGCCGGGCGCCGGGTTCACTTGTGGAATGTGGATCTAGTGTTCAACGCCGAGCGCCACATGTATCTCGCACCGATGATACTTGCTATTTAGGGTTCCATCGACGCCAAGGACCCCCTAACCCGCTCGTCATGTTGTCAATATTTAGTTAGGTCGATGGAAGAAACAAAATTGCTATGTTACTCATCTTTGGATTTAAATGTGCAGTATTTCATTGTTGCACGAGGGTCTAGTGTTCGATGAGCTCCGCCCCTGCGTTCGTTGGTGAGCACAGATGACATCTCCCGATGAAACTTGCTAGCTATAGGTGTCAATCATCAGTATGCGTAACCACTATGTGTCTCCCGTTCGAAAGGGTTACATCTATAAATATGCATGCATTTGCATATTTATAATCGTGATTCTTTCGAATTGTCCAACGTTATCCATGGACAGCCTGAGTATGTGTAGATTGGGTTCATTTTCCCATATGCTCTGCTCCAGATCCGATGCACAATTTTGTCAGTGCCTCCCTGTTGTTCTCCAGGTACACATCCTCTCTGCTTATTGCCGAGGCGTGTATCAGGAGAACAACGGGGAGGTGTTGCCGAAATTTTGCGTCGGATCCGGAGCAGAGCATGGGAAAAGTAACCCAATCTACACATACTCGGGTGGGATTAGGACCTATCTTTACCTATTAGCATGTAGGTTGCATGGACGTAATAAAACTGACAAACTCCATTAACTGATGGATACGGTTTGCTTAATTATGTATATATTTCTTGTGTGTCTAGTAGGAAGTCAATATGAGTGATCGTGCATGGATGTACACCGGTTACACTAGTCAGAAAGTTTGGACCGAGGAATGGTTAACAAAAACCAAGGGGTTTGTTAGAGCCGCATTTGCAAATGGCCAGGAATTAAGCTGGTGCCCCTGTGCCCGTTGCGACAACAATAAAAAGAGGGATGGACTTGAAATGAGTAAAGACCTGCAGAAGTTTGGTACTACGCCTGGCTACATGGTCTGGACATTACATGGTGAGTCTAGCCAATGTGCCAGAGCCGAGGTGGTTCGTCGTCGCACCGACAAGCATGGTACCGGGACCGCAGACATGGTGCAAGACTTTGACGATGCTCGGGACTCGGACGAGGAGATGGAGGAATCTGCAAAGGCCTTCACTGAAATGTTGGAGTCCTCAAAACGTCCTCTCCACGAGCACACTGAGCTTTGTCAGCTGGATGCCATCTCACAAATAATGGATTTGAAGGCTCAATTCAACTTGGGTAGAGAATGCTACGACGCGATGATGATAGTATACGGACGATTTTTACCCAAAGGCCATGTGCTACCTCCAAACCTGTACCGGTCAGACAAAATCCTCCATGCTCTTAAGATCCCCTATGAGCAGATACATGCCTGTGAGAAAGGATGTGTCTTATTTAGGCTTCAGTATGAGGACTTGAACTATTGTCCCATTTGCAATTCTTCCAGGTATGTTGTGGTAGACAACGGTATGGGTGAGAAGACACAGACCAAAATACCCGTTAATGTTCTTCGGTATATGCCAATCGTACCAAGACTTCAACGTCTTTTCATGGTCGAAGAGACGGCCAGACAGGTGACATGGCACAAAACGGGCAAAAGAACCGAACTAGATGCAGATTGGAATGTGATGATGGTACGCACATCGGATGGTGAAGCGTGGAAGCGCTTTAATGCATTACATAAGGAAAAAACGGTAGATCCAAGGCATCCTTGAGTCGTCGTCAGCACATATGGGTTCAGTGTGTTTGGTCAGATGGCAACCCCATATAGTTGTTGGCCCGTGTTTGTCATTCCACTCAATCTCCCCTCCCCCTCCCCCCCCCCGGGCAGATTATGCAAAGAAAAAACATTTTCCTGATGTTGATAATTCCAGAGCCCAACTATCCGGGGAAGAATATGAATGTGTACATGTAGCCGCTTAAGGACGAATTGCAAGAAGCTTGGGATAATGGGTTCAAGACATACGACGCCTTTAGCAAACAGAACTTTATAATGCGTGCCTGGTACATGTACTCGATGCATGACTTGCCGGTGTATGCGCTATTCGTTGGATGGTGTGTGCATGGAAGGTTCCCGTGCCCCACATGCAAGGGAGCTCTTGAGTTTCGTTGGCTGACGGCAAGGCACAAGTATAGTTGCTTCGACTTGCATAGACTGTTTCTACATCCTGGCCACAAGTTCAGGAAAGACAAGAAGAACTTCATCAAAGGCAGAGTTGTCAAACACTCTGCACCACCTGACGTTGACAGGCCAACAGACCCTAGATTAGTTAAATGCTCTCGAGCCAGATCCAGAGCGTCCATGGTATTTTAAGGGGTATAATAAGGAACACGCTTGGACTCACAAGACATGCTTCTGGGATCTGCCTTACTTCAAAGACCTCCTTTGCCCACACAACATCGACGTGATGCACACTGAAAAGAATATCGCCGAAGCCATTTTTGGTGCATTGTTCGGCATAGATGGGAAATCAAAGGATAATACTAAGGCTAGAGTCGATCAAGAGGAGCTATGTGATAGACTACAAAACATGAAAGAACCAAAAGGAAAGGGGAACTGGACGAAGCGAAAGGCATGGTTCAATCTTGGAAGGCCAACTATGAAGCAAATTATTTTGTGGGTGAAAATGCAGTTGATGTTCCCCGATGGCTATGCAGCAAATCTAAAGAGGGGAGCCAGTCTTCAAAAATTGAAAATATTTGGTCTAAAAAGTCATGATTGGCACATATGGATTGAGCAGATAATGTCGGTGATGTTGCATGGCTTCATCCCTGAGGATGAATGGCTAGTACTGGCAGAGCTAAGCTATTTCTTCCATGTTCTTTGTGCGAAAGAACTATCGCCTGGCCTCCTAGAAGAAATGGAACAGTTGGCACCGGAGTTGATCTGCAAGTTAGAGATGATCTTTCCGCCAAGCTTCTTTAATCCAATGCAACACTTGATTTTGCATCTCCCGGCCGAGGCACGATTTGGGGGGGGGGGCATGCAAAATCGTTGGTGCTACTCAACTGAGAGGATGTGTAAGACGCTTCGAGCAAAATGTAAAAATAAATGTAGAATAGAAGCATCGATGGTGGAGGCATTCATCACTGAGAAGGCGGCAAACTTCGTGACAGCACACTACGAAGCCAAAAATCATCATTTTCATAATCTGAAGCCTCGGTACAATGCTGACGAACCTCAAAATGGTCAATCCAACCTCAGCCTATTCAAAGGGAATCTCGCACCAGCCAGTGGTTGGAAACGAGTAAGGTTGGATGTTGAAAAATGGCGGACCATTTCGCTGGATCTCTTCAACAACCTAACAGAAGTGCGGCCGTACATCGAGTAATATCTTGGTACATTGGTTCACAACTTCTAATTCCTTTGAACTTCTCTTATTCCTGGATATTTGATGCAGTCGATACGTCGCCATATTCTCGTATGGAGCAGTGATGCAAAAGGATTCCGTCGAAGAGTATGAGCTTCTGGGAAAACAAGGAGCCGAATATCCCGGTTTCATCTCTTGGTTCAAAAAAGGTAATTTCCATTTGACCCTTTCATTTCTTTGGCTAATTTGCGAGTAATGCAACGATCCCTTCGTATTAAACTTGTAGGCTAATTCAGAGATTATGGATGCCGAATTGAGACAAGTAGCTAATGGTTTTGACTATAAGGTTCGTTCATTTGACAAATACGACATCAACGGGTATCGCTTTCGTACCTATGGCAAAGAGCTATCTATGGCCAGCCGAAAGTCTACAAATTGTTGTGTCTCTGATCAGTGAAGGAGGTATCTAGTATTATGGAAGAGTTGAAGCAATTTATGAACTTGAATTCTATGGTGAAAACCCACCAAACGTCGTAGTCTTCAGATGTTATTGGTTCCAGCCGAGGGAGACTAGAAGGACTCATGAACATAGAGGGCTAGTTGAAATCAATCAAAGCACCCATTTGGATGTTCCTGATATCTATATTACCGCTCAACAGGAAACCCAAGTTTTCTATCTATCGTGGGCCTGTCAAAGTGATCCAAATCTCAGTGGTTGGGACGTCGTTTATGAAGCACCGCCACGTGTTAGACCACCTCCCCCCAATGAAAAGGATTATGAACCTCACATTAACCAAGACACATATGACGAAGGATAATTCTTCCAATAAACACATCTTTCCAAAAAAACGTTTCAAGAACCACTCTACTCCACCCCAGAACATTGAAGTAGACAACGATAGTGAATCCGAGTTCACCCCTGAGTCGGAACAAGAAGAGCCGGAAGAAGAAGAAGTTACTGCTGCAGATGACCTGTCAATGCTTGAACGATTACGTAAAGGTGGCCTTCCACATGATGATGCATTTATTAATGATGATGATGATGAGCATGTCATTACCGGTAGTGATGATGATGATGCTTTTATTAATGATGATGATGAGCACGTCATTACCGATATTGCTTATTAGGTATTCAAATTTTTACGTTGTACTTGATTTATATAGTTATTTGTATGATTGTATGATTTATATAGTTGGTATTTATAATTTTCTTACTTTGTTGATTGTTTCTTATACATAGTGACATGGTCTTGATGTCCGTCCCGGTCGGCCCTCGCCCGCTTTATGATTTGGATGTGGTAAATTCTCTTTCATAACTATTTGTTGCATTTCGCATTTATGACAATTATGGCCATCAAGTTGACATAGAGATATTTTAATCTAGGAGGTATGTGAACTGGAATTTGAAACGGACCCTCTTGTCGAGAAGTTAAATTTAGTTGAAAAAGAAAATGAGTATTTGAAAGAAAAATTAAAAGAATTGAAGAATAGAAGATGACATTGGAGTTGTATGTTGCCGATGTCATCGATGATCACAAGATGAAGATGAATGCAAGGCGCTTGAAGATGGATGCAATGCGCCTGAAGCTTAAGAAGATTAGAAAATATGCCATTGATAATGAGGATTGGTATCATTATGTTGTTGGATCAATTGTTACCTTAGTTGCGATCTTCATCACATTTGTTGTGATGAGGGTAAGTTTTCTCTAGTGTTTTGCTTTACAAATGGATACTTAGCTTATTTTCCTCCTAAATGGCATAATTACCTAAGTTAGATAAAAAATGAGCTATACTTAGCTTATTCAGTTCATTTATGACATACTTAGGTAAAAAATGGCATGATAATCTTTGTTAGCTCCTAAATGATATAGACTTAGCTTATTTTCCTCGATAATGACCTAATAACCTTACTAAGCTCCAAAATGACCTATTTACCTAGCTTAGCTCTAAAATGACCTACACTTAGCATTTTTACCTAGCTTAGCAATAAAATGACATTTTTACCTACCTTAGTTAGAATAAGAAGATAAAGAAGAGGAGAGGAGAAAAAGAAAGAGAAGAAAAAAAATCTTCTTCTTCTTCTTATAACTAGTCTTATTCTTCTTCTTCTTCTAACTATTCTTCTTCTCTTAACTTTCATCTTTCCCAATTTGCAGATTTGCTTTACATGAGGAAGCTTGGATTCATGGAGTGTACTATTCTTCTGGTGCTTCCTTGTTGTTTATGGAAACTTGTTTGGATATGTTGTTGGAAACTTGTTTATGGTTATGTATATATGGATATGTTGGAATTTGTTGACCTATGTTGTTGGATTTGATGAAATATGTTGTTGGACATGCTATTGGATATGTTGGATATGTATGCATGTATATCTGTGTTTGAAACCATGTCTAATAATGGGATAAATAAAAACAGGGGATATATAGCCTCTTTGTCGTCTGCTGGCAGAAGGCAAAGAGGACACGTGGCAGTCACCTGTGCAAACTGGGAACACTGGCTGCCTATTTGGTCATTTTGCCGTCGGCTGGCAGACGACAAAGTGACCAGCTATGCCGTCTGCCAGCAGACAGCAAAGATTCAAACCTCTTTGTCGTCTGCTGGCGGACGACATAGATGGACACGTGGCAGCTTCCCAGTGCTGCCTGGCTGAGCTCTTTGCCATCTGTCAGTGGACGACATAGAGCTTCGACTCTTTGTCGTCCGCTGGCAAACAGCAAAGAGCGTCGTTAACCCCCTAACGGCTCTCACGCCACAGCACTGCCATCCATTGTCTTTGCCGTCAGCTGGCCTTGGTCGGCGGACGGCATAATCCTTTGTTGTCCGTTTCTAGAAAGCGGACGGCAAACAAGGCCTTTGCTGGCACGTGTTCATCCGGACAGTTTGCTGTCTGTGGTCTAAGCCTTTGTCGTCCTCCATGGCGAACGACAAAGAAGCTGATTCCAGTAGTGTACATGTATTTACCACGAGATTGTAGTAATGAATCTCATATTGTCTATTGACTAGCCTGGCCTCGGTTTGTATATGCACCGTAGGCCTAGGGTTTAGAGGAGTCCTTGTCTTGGGCGCCAAGTCTTGTAGAATCCTCCTTGTATGCGGTATGGGCTGTCCGAACTGGCCCAATTGTGAATCGCCATGGGGGTCCTCGGCCCGATCCAGCTGGTCAGGAGACGGAGTGGTGAGTACCCCCTAGTCCAGGACACCGTCAACGGGCACACATGCAAACACTAAGCATAATATCTGGCCTAGATGCACATAGATACAATAAAGAGCCAATCATGGAGCGGTATACCTTTTGACCAGAGTCTAACATTTTCATCAGTGCATAGATGGCCATTTGTGGGCATAGGGATTTTGACGCCTTTGCAATCTTGCATGCCGAATTTCCTCAACACATCCTTGAGGTATTTCTCCTGATATATGAAGATGTCGTTGCGTTGTTGACGAATTTGAAGACCTAAGAAGAATTTCAATTCTCCCATCATAGACATTTGACATTCCTCACTCATCATATAGGCAAGTTCATCACTGTAACGTTGGTCAGTACAGCCAAAGATAATATCATCAACATATATTTGGCACACGAATAATTCATCATCATAGGTTTTGGTGAAAAGAGTTGGGTCAAGTGAACCGGGTTTGAAGCCTTTCTTCATGAGGAATTCCTTCAGAGTATCATACCATGCCCGAGGGACCTGCTTGAGCCCATAGAGGGCCTTATTGAGTCTGAAGACTTTGTCAGGATGCTTAGGATTTTCAAAACCTGGGGGTTGAGCAACATATACTTCTTCCTCAAGCTTACCATTGAGGAATGATATAAGATGATATTATGATGGTTAGCATAAACAAGCAATATGCGAATGGCCTAAAGTCTAGCAACAGGTGAAATTTTTTCATCGAAATCAATTCCTTCAACCTGTGTGTAGTCTTGAGCTACTAGACGTGCCTTATTCCTCACCACAAGGCCATTTTTATCTTGCTTGTTGCGGTAGATCCATTTGGTGCCGATGATATTGTGCTTGCGTGGGTCTGGTCGCTTGACAAGTTCCCAGACATTGTTGAGCTCGAACTGATGTAATTCCTCTTGCATCGCTTGAATCCACTCAGGCTCCAGAAATGCCTCATCTACTTTGGTGGGCTCTGTGATAGAGACAAAAGCAAAATGCTCACCAATTTAGACAAATGAGAAGCCCTTGAGCGCGTGATAGGACCTGGTGCTTTGATGTCGTCGATGATTCTCTCAATCTGCACTTCATTTGTGACGCGAGGATGAGCAGGTTGACGTCGTTGAGTAGGCTCAGCATTTTCTTCAGAGCCATTTTCCTCAGGTGCACCAGCATGATGTTCTTCACGTTCTATAATGACTTCTTCAGCAGATTCTTCGGTAGGAATGACATCCTCGGTAGCCTTGAACTTTATGGATTCCTTAGGTGTCATTTCATCTAGCACAGGAGGTAGGTGCTCTCTTTGTGAGCCATTGGTTTCATCCAACCGCACATCTACAGTTTCAACAACCTTGTGATGAACGGTGTTGAAGACTCTGTAGGTGTGCGAGTCATTTCCGTAACCAAGCATAAAACCTTCATGTGCTTTCGGTGCAAATTTAGAATTGTGATGAGGATCTCTAATCCAACATTTAGCACCGAAGACTTTGAAATAACTCACATTGGGTTTCTTGTCAGTCAGGAGTTCATATGAGGTCTTTTTGAAGAATTTGTGAAGATATAGCCTGTTGATGATGTGGCATGCAGTATCAATTGCCTCGGGCCAGAAATGACGAGGCGTCTTGTATTCATCAAACATACTGCGAGCCATCTCAATAAGAGTCCTGTTCTTGCGCTCCACGATGCCATTCTGCTGAGGAGTATATGGATCAGATAACTCGTGAGTGATACGTCTCCAACGTATCTATAATTTTTTATTGCTCCATGCTATATTATCTACTGTTTTGGACAATATTGGGATTTATTATCCACTTTTATATTACTTTTGGGACTAACCTATTAACCGGAGGCCCAGCCCACAATTGATGTATTTTGCCTATTTCAGAGTTTTGCAGAAACGGAATATCAAACGGAGTCCAAACGGAATAAAACCTTCGGGAACATGATTTTCTCACCGAACGTGATCCAGGAGACTTGGACCCTAAGTCAATGAAGCTTCGAGGAGGGCACGAGGTAGGGGGGCGCGCCCACCCCCCAGGGCGCGCCCTCCACCCTCATGGGCCCGACGTTGCTCCACCGACGTACTTCTTCCTCCTATATATACCTACGTACCCCCAAACGATCAGATATGGAGCCAAAAACCTAATTCCACCGCCACAACCTTATGTATCCACGAGATCCCATCTTGGGGCCTGTTCCGGAGCTCCACTGGAGGGGGCATCCATCATGGAGGGCTTCTACATCATCACCATAGCCTTTCCGATGAAGTGTGAGTAGTTTACCTCAGACCTTCGGGTCCATAGTTAGTAGCTAGATGGCTTCTTCTCTCTTTTTGGATCTCAATACAATGTTCTCCCCCTCTCTCGTGGAGATCTATTTGATGTAATCTTATTTTTGTGGTGTGTTTGTTGAGACCGATGAATTCTAGATTTATGATCAAGATTATCTATGAACAATATTTGAATCTTCTCTGTATTCTTTTATGTATGATTGGTTATCTTTGCAAGTCTCTTCAAATTATCAGTTTGGTTTGGCCTACTAGATTGGTTTTCCTTGCAATGGGAGAAGTGTTTAGCTTTGGGTTCAATCTTGCGGTGTCCTTTCCCAATGACAGTAGGGGCAGCAAGGCACGTATTGTATTGTTACCATCGAGGATAACAAGATGGTTCTTTTTATCATATTGCATAATTTATCCCTCTACATCATGTCATCTTGCTTAAGGTGTTACTCTGTTTTCATGAACTTAATACTCTAGATGCATGCTGGATAGCGGTCGATGAGTGGAGTAATAGTAGTAGATGCAGGCAGGAGTTGGTCTACTTGTCTCTGACGTGATGCCTATATACATGATCATACCTAGATATTCTCATAACTATGCTCAATTCTGTCAATTGCTCAACAGTAATTCGTTCACCCACCGTAAAATACTTATGCTCTTGAGAGAAGCCACTAGTGAAATCTATGGCCCCCGGGTCTATCTTCATCATATTAATCTTCCATCACTTTATTATTGCCTTTGCTTTTTTACTTTGCATCTTTATCACAAAAATACCAAAAATATTATCTATCATATCTATCAGATCTCACTCTCGTAAGTGACCGTGAAGGGATTGACAACCCCTTATCGCGTTGGTTGCGAGGAGTTATTTGCTTTGTGCAGGCACGAGGGACTCGCGCGTAGCCTCCTACTGGATTGATACCTTGGTTCTCAAAAACTGAGAGAAATACTTACGCTACTTTGCTGCATCATCCTTTCCTCTTCAAGGAAATCCAACGCAGTGCTCAAGAGGTAGCAAGAAGAATTTCTGGCGCCGTTGCCGGGGAGTCTACGCAAAAGTCAACATACCAAGTACCCATCACAATCCCTTATCTCCCGCATTACAGTATTTGCCATTTGCCTCTCGTTTTCCTCTCCCCCACTTCACCCTTGCCGTTTTATTCGCCCTCTCTTTTCCGTTTGCCTCTTTTTCGCTTGCTTGTCATTATGTCTGAATTTGGGGAAAATATTGCCGATATGGGCAATAATAATATCTTAGAAAATTCTTATGCTCCTGCTGAAGAACCCCCTACCTTGCATACAAAAAGATTTCGAATTGGTAGTGGTAATATTATTGGGAAAGGAGTTATTTGAGATTTCTTCACTTGTGCCGGTGCTTTGCCTTCTATGGGCGGTTCTATTCTCTATAGAACAAGTAGTCTTGTGGACGCTATTGCCATGCTTATAGTTGAACTTGAAAGGCAATTTATGCACATGCATCCTTGCATACAGAGAATTTTCCTAGAATTCTCTAATATTGAGCATTCTTCTGTTAAGCTTGCCGCCACTATCTTTTAGGCTCATGAGTTTAGGTTCATAATAAAAGAGGCCAAAGAAATCTTTGCGCATTATAGGGTGGATGCTAGTCATCCTCCCATTGAAGCCATCATTTTTAATCTAGAAAACATGATGCGTTTACAATCTTTGGATCATATTGCTTATAATGAAAATCTTAGGAAAAAGGTTCCCGCTGATGTTCTAGTTGATAAGATTTCCAAGCTTAATGATGATTTTGCTATTCAGAATAATGAACTAGGTTTTCCTCTTGAACGAAGGCTTGTAGCTTTTTGCCAAAAGAATGCGCTTAATGATGAATTGGTTGTGCAATACAAAGGGCCTAGGGAGGAACCCATACCTCCCGAGATTGATCTTGGGGACTTTTGTCCCATTAAATTTAGCCCTTTTGATTATTTTTGCTTGCCTCAAAGAAAACTTGCTGCTGAACGTAGAGAATATGAGAAAAGTTTTAATGACTTGCCATACCACTATTATGGCAATACCTAGATCTATCCTTGCTTTTATGCCTAGCTAGGGGCGTTAAATGATAGCGCTTGTTGGGAGGCAACCCAATTTTATTTTTAGTTTTTTGCTTTTGCTTCTGTTTAGAAATAAATCTTTGATCTAGCCTCTGGTTAGATGTGTTTTTATGTTTTAATTAGTGTTTGTGCCAAGTTAAACCTATAGGATCTTCTTGGATGATAGTTATTTGATCTTGCTGTAATTTCCAGAAACTTTCTGTTCACGAAAACAATTGTTAAAAATCACCAGAACGTGATAAAATACTGATTACAATTGCTTTTGATAAATAAACAAAATGTATATGTCGTCCTATTTTGGTAGATTTTTTGGAGTTCCAGAAGTTTGTGTTAGTTACAGATTACTACAGACTGTTCTGTTTTTGACAGATTCTGTTTTTCGTGTGTTGTTTGCCTATTTTGATGAATCTATGGCTAGTAAAATAGTTTATAAACCATAGAGAAGTTGGAATACAGTAGGTTTAGCACCAATATAAATAAAGAATGAGTTCATTACAGTACCTTGAAGTGGTCTTTTGTTTTCTTTCGCTAACGGAGCTCACGAGATCTCTGTTGAGTTTTGTGTTGTGAAGTTTTCAAGTTTTGGGTGAAATCTTTTGATGGATTATGGAACAAGGAGTGGCAAGAGCCTAAGCTTGGGGATTCCCATGGAACACCCAAGATAATCTAAGGACACCAAAAATCCAAGCTTGGGGATGCCCCGGAAGGCATCCCCTCTTTCGTCTACTTCCATCGATAACTTTACTTGGAGCTATATTTTTATTCAACACATGATGTGTGTTTTGCTTGGAGCGTCTTGTATGATTTAAGTCTTTGCTTTTTAGTTTACCCCAATCATCCTTTTTGTACACACCTTTTGAGAGAGCCATACATGATTTGGAATTTGTTAGAATACTCTATGTGCTTCACTTATATCTTTTGAGCTATATAGTTTTGCTCTAGTGCTTCACTTATATCTTTTAGAGCACGGTGGTGGATTTGTTTTATAGAAACTATTGATCTCTCATGCTTCACTTAGATTATTTTGAGAGTCTTAAATAGCATGGCAATTTTCTTAAATAATCTTAATATGCTAGGTATACAAAAATGTAAAAACTTTCTTATGAGTGTGTTGGATACTAAGAAAAGTTTGATGCTTGATAATTGTTTTGAGATATGGAGGTGATAATATCAAAGTTGTGCTAGTTGGGTAGTTATGAATTTGAGAAATGCTTGTGTTGAAGATTGCAAATCCCATAGCATGCACGTATGGTAAACGTTATGTAACAAATTTGAAACATGAGATGTTCTTTGATTGTCCTCCTTATGAGTGGCGGTCGGGGACAAGCGATGGTCTTTTCCTACCAATCTATCCCCCTAGGAGCATGCGCGTAGTGCTTTGATTTTTGATGGCTTGTAGATTTTTGCAATAAGTATGTGAGTTCTTTATGACTAATGTTGAGTCCATGGATTATATGCACTCTCACCCTTCCATCATTGCTAGCCTCTTCAGTATCGTGCATTGCCCTTTCTCACATTAAGAGTTGGTGCAAACTTCGCCGGTGCATCCAAACCCCGTGATATGATACGCTCTTTCACACATAAAGCTCCTTATATATTCCTCAAAACAGCCACCATACCTACCTATTATGGCATTTCCATAGCCATTCCGAGATATATTGCCATGCAACTTTCCACCATTCCGTTTATCATGACACATTTATCATTATCATATTGCTTAGCATGATCATGTAGTTGACATAGTATTTGTGGCAAAGCCACCGTTCATATTTCTTTCTTACATGTCACTCTTGATTCATTGCATATCCTGGTACACCGCCGGAGGCATTCATATAGAGTCATACTTTGTTCTAGTATCGAGTTGTAATCATTGAGTTGTAAATAAATAGAAGTGTGATGATCATCATTTTCTGGAGCATTGTCCCAAGTGAGGAATAAAAAAAGAGAAAGGCCATAAAAAAGAGAAGGCCCAAAAAAATGAGAGAAAAAGAGAGAAGGTACAATGCTACTATCCTTTGCCACACTTGTGCTTCAAAGTAGCACCATAATCATCATGATAGAGAGTCTCTTGTTTTGTCAATTTCATATACTAGTGGGAATTTTTCATTATATAACTTGGCTTGTATATTCCAACAATGGGCCTCCTCAAGTGCCCTAGGTCTTCGTGAGCAAGCAAGTTGGATGCACACCCACTTAGTTTCTTTTGTTGAGCTTTCATACATTTATAGCTCTAGTGCATCCGTTGCATGGCAATCCCTACTCCTTGCACTAACATCAATCGATGGGCATCTCCATAGCTCATTGATTAACCTCGTTGATGTGAGATCTTCTCCTTTTTTGTCTTCTCCACATAACCCCCATCATCATATTCTATTCCACCCATAGTGATATATCCATGGCTCGCGCTGATGTATTGCGTGAAGGTTTTTAAGTTTGAGATTACTAAAGTATGAAACAATTGCTTGGCTTGTCATCGGGGTTGTGCATGATGAGAGCATTCTTGTGTGATGAAAATGGAGCATGACTGAACTATATGATTTTGTATGGATGAACTTTGTTTTGCCATGTTATTTTGAGAAGACATAATTGCTTAGTTAGTATGCTTGAAGTATTATTATTTTTATGTTAATATGAGCTTTTATATTGAATCTTTCGAATCTGAATATTCATACCACAATTAAGAAGAATTACATTGAAATTATGCCAAGTAGCACTCCGCATCAAAAATTCTGTTTTTATCATTTACCTACTCGAGGACGAGCAGGAATTAAGCTTGGGGATGCCTGATATGTCTCCAACGTATCTATAATTTTTTATTGCTCCATGCTATATTATCTACTGTTTTGGACAATATTGGGCTTTATTATCCACTTTTATATTATTTTTGGGACTAACCTATTAACCGGAGGCCCGGCTCAGAATTGCAGTTTTTTGCCTATTTCAGAGTTTTGCAGAAATGAAATATCAAACAGAGTCCAAACGGAATGAAACCTTCGGGAACGTGATTTTCTCACCGAACGTGATCCAGGAGACTTGGACCCTAAGTCAATGAAGCTTCGAGGAGGGCACAAGGTAGGGGGCGCGCCCACCCCCCAGGGCGCGCCCTCCACCCTCATGGGCCCCACGTTGCTCCACCGACGTACTTCTTCCTCCTATATATACCTACGTACCCCCAAACGATCAAATACGGAGCCAAAAACCTAATTCCACCACCGCAACCTTCTGTACCCATGAGATCCCATATTGGGGCCTGTTCTGGAGCTCCGCCGGAGGGGGCATCCATCACGGAGGGCTTCTACATCATCACCATAGCCTCTCCGATGAAGTGTGAGTAGTTTACCTCAGACCTTCGGGTCCATAGTTAGTAGCTAGATGGCTTCTTCTCTCTTTTTGGATCTCAATACAATGTTCTCCCCCTCTCTCGTGGAGATCTATTCGATGTAATCTTATTTTTGCGGTGTGTTTGTTGGGACCGATGAATTGTGGGTTTATGATCAAGATTATCCATGAACAATATTTGAATCTTCTCTGAATTCTTTTATGTATGATTGGTTATCTTTGCAAGTCTCTTCGAATTATCAGTTTGGTTTGGCCTACTAGATTGGTTTTTCTTGCAATGGGAGAAGTGCTTAGCTTTGGGTTCAATCTTGCGGTGTCCTTTCCCAGTGACAGTAGGGGCAGCAAGGCACGTATTGTATTGTTGCAATCGAGGATAACAAGATGGGGTTTTATCATATTGCATGAATTTATCCCGCTACATCATGTCATCTTGCTTAAGGCGTTACTCTGTTTCATGAACTTAATACTGTAGATGCATGCTGGATAGCGGTCGATGAGTGGAGTAATAGTAGTAGATGCAGGCAGGAGTCGGTCTACTTGTCTCGGACGTGATGCCTATATACATGATCATACCTAGATATTCTCATAACTATGCTCAATTCTGTCAATTGCTCAACAGTAATTCGTTCACCCATCGTAAAATAATTATGCTCTTGAGAGAAGCCACTAGTGAAATCTATGGCCCCCGAGTCTATCTTCATCATATTAATCTTCCATCACTTTATTATTGTCTTTGCTTTTTTACTTTGCTTCTATTTTACTTTGCATCTTTGTCACAAAAGTACCAAAAATATTATCTATCATCTCTATCAGATCTCACTCTCGTAAGTGGCCGTGAAGGGATTGACAACCCCTTATCGCGTTGGTTGCGAGGAGTTATTTGCTTTGTGCAGGTACGAGGGACTCGCGCGTAGCCTCCTACTGGATTGATACCTTGGTTCTAAAAAACTGAGGGAAATACTTACGCTACTTTGCTGCATCATCCTTTCCTCTTCAAGGAAATCCAATGCAGTGCTCAAGAGGTAGCAGTGAGTAATACCAAGTCCATCAAGATAGTCATTAAGACCAGTATTCTTGAACTCGGTCCCATTGTCACTTCAGATGTGCTTGATCTTCACACCGAAATTGGTTGAAGCCCTCGAGGAAAATTGTTTCAAGACTTCCTACACTTCAGTTTTGTAAGTGATGATATGCACCCATGTGTAATGAGAATAGTCATCAACAATAACAAAGCCATATAAAGATGCAGCATTGGTGAATGTGTGATGTCTACTACGCAACTTTATTCTTGTAGACACGTGTTGGGCCTCCAAGCGCAGAGTTTTGTAGGACAGTAGCAATTTTCCCTCAAGTGGATGACCTAAGGTTTATCAATCCGTGGGAGGCGTAGGATGAAGATGGTCTCTCTCAAACAACCCTGCAATCAAATACAAGAAATTTGTTGTGTCCCCAACACACCCAATACAATGGCAAATGGCATAGGTGCACTAGTTCAGCGAAGAGATGGTGATAAGAGTGTAATATGGATGGTAGAAATATATGTTTATAATATTAATAAATAAAAGCAGCAAGGTAGCAAATAGTAAAGGGGCACAAAAACGGTATTGCAATGCTTGAAAATGAGGCCTAGCGTCCGTACTTTTCCTAGTGCAATCTCTCAACAATGTTAATATAATTGGATCATATAACCATCCCTGAAAGTGCGATGAATAATCACTCCAAAGTTCCTATCTAGCGGAGAACATAAGAATAAATTGTTTGTAGGGTATGAAACCACCTCAAAGCTATTCTTTCCGTTCGATCTAAGTTCGTACTAAAATAACACAAAGCTATTCTTTCCGTTCGATCTATCCTAGAGTTCGTACTAAAATAACACCAAAGCAAATTCATATTCATAATACTCAATCCAACACAAAGAACTTCAAAGAGTGCCCCAAGATTTCTACCGGAGAAACAAAGACAAGAACGTGCATCAACCCCTATGCATAGATTACCCCAATGTCACCTCGAGAATCCGCGAGTTGAATGCC
Source organism: Aegilops umbellulata (assembly GCA_032464435.1). Lineage (NCBI taxonomy): Eukaryota > Viridiplantae > Streptophyta > Magnoliopsida > Poales > Poaceae > Aegilops > Aegilops umbellulata. The sequence continues at coordinate 187,999,094 of CP136060.1, forward strand.
AATACATATATCAAGTGAATCAATACGATACCCCATTGTCACCACGAGTATTCAATTGCAAGACATATATCAAGTGTTCTCAAATCCATAAAAGTATTCAATCCGATAACAATGAAATCTCAAAGGGAAAAACTCAATTCATCACAACAAGATAGAGAGGGGAAAACACCATATGATCCGACTATATTAACAAAGCCGGCGATACATCAAGATCGTGACATGTCAAGAAGACGAGAGAGAGAGAGAGAGAGAGAGAGAGAGAGATAGATTAAACACATAGCTACTGATACATATCCTCATCCCCGAGGGTGGACTACTCTCTCCTCATCATGGTGGTCGCCGGGATGATGAACATGACCACCGGTGATGATCCCCCCCTTCGGCAGGCTGCCGGAACAGGATCTAGATTGGTTTCTCATGGATACAAAGCCTTGAAGTGGCGGAACTTATGATCTAGGTTAATCCCTGATGGTTTCTCTATTTATAGGAATTTTTGGCGTTGGTTTCACGCTAAGATGGGCCTCGAGGTGAGCACAACCCACCGGGGCACGGGCAAGGGCCCAGGCGCACCCCGGTGTCTTGTGCCATACTCCTTCACCTTCTGCTCCTTCCACGAAGCTTCGGGGGTCTCTTTTGTTCCAAAAAAATCGTCAAAAATTTTCACCTCATTTGGAGAACTTTCATTTCTGCACAAAAACAACACCACGGTAGTTTTGCTGAAAACAGCATCAGTCCGGGTTAATTCCATGCAAATCATACCAAAACCATATAAAATTGTTGTAAACTTGGCATGAATACAATACTAGGGAAAACCTTATACACAGAACTTTAGCAGTAGCGAGGGTCAAAAGGCACGCTGGTGCTAAGTAGCAGTAGCGCCCCCCTGCAAACCGCGCTGCAGATAAAGTTCTAGCAGTAGCGTGTCTCGTCCTAAAACACGTTACTACTATAATTCCCACGGCTTAGCCGATAGGCTACACATAGTAGTAGCGACCTAAAACAAACCGCGCTACCGCTACTTTCTTTGTAGCGACGCGTTTTATTATAAACTCGCTACTGCTAAAGGATATAAAATTAAATGGAAAGCAAATAGAAAGGTAATTGAAAATGAAAGAAATAGAATAAGGTGAAAGGAAAAAAATAAAATGTGAAGAAAACTAAATGAAAAAGGGAAAAAAGAGAAAGGAGCAGCAGTAGCGTGTATCCCAGAACGCGCTGTAGCTAACTTAGCCGCAACGCGCTTTCTTGAACGCGCTACTGCTACTTCTGACTTAACCACGGGGTTCGTCCTTCCCCACTGCCACTTCCCCCAAATCCAACACTCCACTCTCGCCGCCGCCGTCGCCCGTCGGCCGCCGCGCGCTCTCTGCACACCCTCTACGCCGCCCCGACCCCAGATTCAACGCCGCTCCCACCCCCGACCTTCAACGCCACGCCGGACGCCGCCCCCGACCCTGACCTCGACGCCGCCTGCCCCTCGCTCGTCGCAGGCACCCAAGGTGAGCAAGCCTGCTCCTCCCTCTCCCCTACCTCTGCCTAGGGTTTCTTTATTTTTTTTAGTTGCATCAAATTAGTTAGGGTTCATGTAAGCGTTGAAACGAATCGGATGCGGATGCGGCTCAAATGAGTTAGGGTTCATGTAAGGGTGGAAACGAATCAAATTTCTAAGATGAATCATAAAACGAGTAAAATTTGACCACTTATTTCACTTTATAGTTGGATAATTGGAATATCCGCTACCACTTTCCATCCCTAGATTTATTAGATTAGATGGTAATTAGGGTAGTAGTTCCTAGGTACTAATTAGTTAGTAAGAACTTGTTGCTATTTTTATTTATAGTAAGTTTATTTTTAGTAAGAACTAGTTGAATTAATAGAACTAGTTAGTAAGAACTTGTTGCTATTTTTTTAGTTAAAGCAATTTTTCTCGCATCGACATGGACGATGCCTATCCCACATCCTCGTCATCGAGTCGGCGGAGGACGACACCTGCTTGACCAGATGGGCCATGTCCGGGACTGGGCTCTGCCGGGGTGGTACTGGGAGGCGCTACCTATCGGGGGGCGTAGGTTGGTGAGGAGCCAGCCTGTCGTTGACCCGAACCTTCTTTGGTGGCGGTCGCGTGGGCCAGTGACGGTCCAGAGGCTCGAGGACTCCGCGGAGGTGGTGCGTCACCATGTCAGTGAGGAGGACGCGCACGTCCGTCGCTACTTGTTTGCGTTGGAGCACAGGTTCTCCAATACCTGGCAGGTTCTCCAGGGATCTCACTGGAGCTATGATCCCGTGATGGTTCCTTCTCTGTGGGTGTCTACCGCCCGCGCCGATACCCGTCGTGTGCTAGGGTTTTAGTTGTACTGGTGATGTTATATGTATGACACTATTCGGGATGTATTAGTGATAATATTCGACGATGTACGGACGCATGAGATGATTTACTTTTGCTTATTGAATGCATGCTAATTTGAGTCCTATAAGATATTTTGAAATGTATATCTTGTGTTGCTCAATATCCAAGTGGCCGGTCATGTTTGCAGGTTACACCTCCGAGTGGCCTATGTTTTGCCGGAGTGTTGATTCATTTCCGTTCTGGCAAATTTCAGGCGCTCGATATGTCCTATTTTAGCAAAGGTCATGCCGGATTTTTCCGTGAATTTTGGCATGACTTTTGCCAGAATATGTAGGAAATATTGAGTGCCCCGGATTTGTGTGTTGAGTATCCTGGTAGTTGTCTTCTATTGATTTTCAATTAATTTTTTAACTATGAACATAGGAAATGTCTGACGACAAAAAGGATTTCGGTATTTGCAAATACTGCGAAGACGAGCGCGGCCTGTGCGACGGAATCTTCCTAGATGATGATAGGCGCTTCAGCATCAAGCTGGATGAGAACTTCGAAGTGGATACAGTAAGTCACAACGACAAGTCTTTTTTCGTAATTAAGCATGACATCTGCTTCATTTGCTTCAACTTATATTTTTTTTTGCTATTCTACTAGCGTATCCCCTGCCATGCAAGAGTTTTTGTATTGGATAAGATAGGTTTTAGTCATACTATGGAGGTAAAGAAAGTTTACTTGAAGACTGAGCATGGTTATATTTTCCACGCAAATTTATACAATTCAGACGACTACACCTATTTTGGATGCAAAACATGGCGAGCACTATGCAAGACTTATGCATTTGAGCCTGATATGGTTATCGACTTTGATATTCGTCTGGAAGATGATATTGGAGGTAATACCGACATCTGGGTCGATGTGCAGATGCCTCCAGTTACACCATTATGTAAGTTTCTCAACCATATTTATGTCTTTGATATTGTTTATTCAAAAATAGTTGACAACTAATTTGTATTGTCAGCTTATTTCGGTGCAAGCAAACATGTCCAGCGCTTGGTAGACAGGACCTACTACTGTCCTGGGGCTGAACTAAACTGCGAGGAGCTAAGTCATTATGTTTCATGGCTTGAGGATCTTGATACTGTCAAGACAAATTTTCTTCCTGGACTTAGAAATGTTAGTACTGAAAACGTGCGACCAATAGTGTTCGTAATGAACTACGGTCACATCTATTTAGGAAGGATGGTAAGTTTTTTACTGTTTGTCCTTAGTGCATATTTTCCATACATTATTTGTGAAGCTAAACTTCATTGCTAAGTATGTTACCATATGATGTTTTTTCAACAGGGCCTCCCGATGAATGTTGTGCCTTATGGGATCGAGACTAAAGGTACCATGAGTATTATTAGCTTACAGCCAAGATATCCTACCTGTTACTTTAGTGCATTCAAGATCAGTGATGAATGCTTAATAGTGCAAGACTGGACCAGATATGTGATGGGGGAGCGCAGAGAAGTACTAGGGGGCAGCAAACAGATGTGCTACCCAAAATTAGGAGACAGGTTCATCTGCATGCTCCAACTTGATCAAGGAGGAGAACTACACATGTTTTATGTTATTTTACCTAAGAGAGAGCAGCAGGAGTGATTAGCTAGCTAGAATGAGAGTTTGAAGATGATGATGTGTGCTACACTATGACTATGATGATTAAATAGCTTGGTGGTAATGACTATGATGATGATTAAATAGCTTGTGTTGGCGGATTAGATTCAAGTGGAGGCAACATGTGGTACACATCGAAAGTACTACTAGTCCAAACTAGATCAAGTTTGGATTTGTAGTATACTTTTGACATGCACCACATATTGCCTCCACTTGAAACTAATCCACCTTCATTTGACACACTGTTATGGACATAATGATGTAAACCTCATAACTGGTATTGTACTAATATTTGTACGATAAATACACTAAAAATAAAAAATAAAAAAAGAATACTAGTAGCGATGGAGTGCAAACGCGCTGCCAGTAGTTACATTAGCAGTAGCGTGGGATTGAACAAACGCTGCAGCTGCTTGTCCTAGCAGTAGCGCGTGTAACACGCGCTACTGCTAAGGAATAGCTGTAGCGCCTTATCAGTAGCGCATGTCCCCGCGCTACTGATAGGCCTAAAACCCGCTCTGCTGCTAGCCTTTTCCCTAGTAGTGATACTTCATAAATTATAGATACGTTGGAGATGTATCAGCATCCCCAAGATTAATTCCTACTCGTCCTCGAGTAGGTAAATGATAAAAGAAATACTTTATGAAGTGTGAATGCTAGCAAAGTGCGTAAGTTTGATCAATGATAATTTAATCACTTTTCCTAGCATCATAACATCAACTCTTTCTCATAAAACTTATTATGATAAAGTAGTAATTGAAAATGGAATATTTGTTGTGGAAAGCTACCTATCATATTCATCACATATTCTTTTCTTTTGTAGTATGGACGTTTGGACTTTTATCTGGTTCAAAGCAATAGTCTAGTTTTGACATGAAGATTTCAATACTCAAGCATATCAATAAGCAACCATGCCTTTCAAAATATCAACACTAAATAAAGTTATCCCTAGCCCATCATTCTCAATCATTGATCCATTCAAGAAACACACTGTCGGTGTACAAAAGTAGGAGCGCTCCTTTTGACCCCTTTACTTGTGCGCGGGCAGCCAGAGCCGCGCCCACGGCCACACTAAGTAGGGCAGAGGAGGGAAGCCGGAGGAACAAGACAACCAGAGCAACGCCAAGACCAGAGACCAAGAAGAGCAAGAGGGCGAGGTGGAATCCCCCGGCGAGACCCTTGCCGGGGCAGCCTCCGCAGTCCCGGCAAGATCCTTGCCGGGGCAACTTGCCCGACGCCAGCAGAGCGAGCCACCCTTGAGCCCGAGGGTTCCAACACCGCCAACCACATTGGAACCAAGGCTCGGGAGGCACCTCCGTGGTGGCATGCAGATCTTTGTGAAGATCAAAAGCATACAAGATCAGATGAGGACCAGAAGACGACGATCCTCGGCAGGATCCTAGCCGAGGAAATCCAATCTTGCCGGGGACGACCGCGATGCCACGGAAAGGTCCTTGCCTAAGACACCTGCGAGGCCACAACCAAGCCCGCGTATGCCAAGACTCCACCACCGTTCTCATGCAGCTGCCAGCCCAACCAGCTGGGCAGGCACCTGCGTGGCAATGTGCGGCTTCCAAACCATCTTAGCAAGCACCTGCGTGGTGGCATGCAGACCTTCGTGAAGACCCTACCACCGCGCCATCTCAGCAGCCTGCCAGCCTACATGGCGCTGCATGCTTCGTTGGCCTAGACGCGTGTCGGAGCAAGGCGGGGCGGCGACGGACGGGACGGGCCTCGTCGCCATCCCTAGTAAAGAACCGGGACACCTAAGGGAGCACATTTAATGTGTCATGTCCCGTAATGACAAGTGATAAGCTTGCGTACTGTACACCTTTCCACCTCACTGTGCCACTGTGGCGACCCCTTTTTGTCTATAAAAGGAGGCCCGAGGCGTCCAGGAGAAGGATTCGGATCTTTTGGGTGATGCTCGCACCATAGCTAGCTCGAGAGCTCAAGAACACTCAAATACATACACCAAAGCAGGACTAGGGTATTACACATCTTCGCGGCCCGAACCTGGATAAACGATCCTTGTGCTAACCGCCAGACCCGCTCTTTGCACAACCTCGCGCCCGCCAACCGTAGAAGGGACTCCAGTGATCCCATAGGTGTTGTTTCCCCGACATCTTTGGCGCGCCAGGTAGGGGGTGCGCAGTTGTGGAAATCTGGTCTGGTTGGGGCAGCGGCTTCATCGTGGTCGTCACTCCATGGAAGAAGACGACCAAACGGGTTGCGCCTGCGGATGCGGTGAACGTCCATGCTACGACAGAAAAGCTAAGTCACACGAAATCTTGTTTATTTTAACTTATATGAGGCTGTTCTCCCCGAGAGATCTCGTTCTTTGTACTGGAAACCTGTAAGAGATGGGACCCTTCTGCCGTTGGCAATGCCTTTGTTTCTGTCTTGAGCCCGCTCGACAGTTCATGCGGCCGCAATGGCGGCGGCAAGGTGGCCTACCCGTTCCCAGCTGCGCTCTTGTCCTGCTTCGAGTCCGCTCAGCAGTTCAAGCGACCACGCTGGCGGCGGCAAGGTGGCTCGCTCGGCAGCAAGCGCCCTTCCGGCAGGGTGCTAAGGATCCGTCCTTAAAGCACCATGGCATGGATTTACGCGCCAGCAGCCTTATCTCAACAAGCGTAGGGTACGAACGTACGGAGAAAGATCTAACGAGAAGATAGCATGCATGATATTAAAAGTACTGCAGAGTTATATTACATCAGTTGTTATTGCGGTTCTAACTAAAGATAAAAATTGTCTTGGTCATGAACCTGCAGCGGCGATAAGCAACGGGGCGCCTAATCCCGGCGCTGGCCCTCCACCTTCTGGATTCCGCCGACGCGGCTGATGATAGGCTTGATACGCTCCTCGAGCGTCATGAGGTCCACACCCTCCGGCAAGCTTGCCAGCGCGGTGTCGAAGTTGAGGTCGGGGTTCCAGTACACCACCTTGGTGAGGACCTTGGTCATGGCGCCCCGGCAAAGCTTCTGGGCCTCGTCGGCCAGAGAAGCCGCCCTGTTGGAGCGGAACAGCTCCAGGGCTCCAAGAACACCCTCGAAGAACAGCGTCAGCTTGGCGTTGGGACTCACGTTCGGCTCCGGGACGTACCTCACGTGCGGCGTCCCCATGGTAGCCAGCTGCATGGTGATCCTGCCGGCGACGTCAGCGAGGCAGTTGACCCAGAGGTTCTCGCCTTTCACGAAATCCTCGTGGTTGGAAGTCTCGTTCTTCCGCAGCTGCCTCTCCTTCTCCAGATTCTTGGTCAGGGTCTCCTCCCGAGCCCTGACCTCCGACAACGTCCCCTCGAGACCCTCCATCTTCTGCTTCAGGTCTTTGATGGAGTCATTGGCCTTGGAGAGCTGCTCAGCCTTGCCGAGGACTGCACCCTGCGCCTCCACCAGAGCACCGTTGAGTGTGTCCTTCTCCTTGGCCAACTTCAGGGCCTAGTCCTTTAGCCCTTCCCACTCCACCTCTAGCTCTTTCACCTTGCCGGCGTGAACCAGAGCCTGGGCATTGAGGGCCTCCTTGTGCCTCTGCTCCAGCTCTTGGTTCCGCTGCATGACGAGCTTCTCCACCTCCTCATCCTTGCCGCGGAGTGTTGCGGCAAGCTTCTCCTCATGCGCGGCAAGGTCCTCCTCCTGGGGGTTTAGTGCGGTCTGGTGTTGGTGCCGAGCGGCCTCGTCCTGGGCGGCCTGCTGCTTCGCCGCCTCCTGGGCCTTCTCGATGACGGCCTGCTTCATGACAATCTCCAGCTGGAGCTCGGCCAACACATCTTGGGCGGCCTTCAGGTCTTTGTGGGCCTGGCGGAACCAAGCCTGCGCCTCGTCAATGCGCTCCTCGAGGTCCGCCTCCGCCTTGTCCACCATCGCCATTCTGGACTTGGCCTTGTCCAGGCAAGCACGGTGAAGCGCCCGGAGCTTCTGGAAATTAGCGCTCATGGCCTGGAGGAGCCGCTCTTCCTGGGAACCACCACCACCAGCGCTCGGTTCGTCGACGACCTCGAGCCCGGTGGTGGCGAGCACCTCGTCGTCAAAAACCTCCCCCTCGATGGGCGCCCCGGTGCTCACCGTCCCTGGGAGGTGGACGAACAGGTCGTCGCTCACCTTCAGATACCTGCCTGAGCCAAAGGCAGTGGAGGAGGAAGGTTGGTCGTCAACCACCCCCTCCTCGGCAGTGGCCTTGCCGGCCTCCCCGGCGGGCCCCTTGCCGGCCTCCTCGGTAGCAGCCTTGCGAGAGTCCCCGGCGGACCCCTTGGGGGCGTCCTCGGCATCGCCCTTGGCAGCCTCCTCGGCGGTGATCTTGTCGGCCTCGGCCACGACATCCTTGGCAACCTCTTCAATGACGGCGTCTACGTCCTCCGGGTCCGCCGAGGGAGGATCTGGATACCGAGAAGGGGATAAGGCGAAGCCAAGACCAAGATTCAAAAAGAAGGAAAAGGAGCAGGGACAGGAGGCAGGTGACTTACCCGTGCCGGGCTTGGAAGAAGTAGCCCCTTCCCCACCAACATCTGGCGCCGAGACGGAGCCACCAGCACCCGGGTTCACCTCCTCCTCCTCTGTGCGCATAGGGTCGGCGCTTGGCGCCCTTGCCGGGGATGCCCCTCGGGGCGGCGTGGTTGACGGGGGCGGTGTGACGCCCCCGATTCAATCGTACACTAATCATACACGCAAACGTGTACGATCAAGATCAGGGACTCACAGGAAGATATCACAACACAACTCTAAAATAAAATAAGTCATACAAGCATCATAATACAAGCCAGGGGCCTCGAGGGCTCGAATACAAGTGCTTGATCATAGACGAGTCAGCGGAAGCAACAATATCTGAGTACAGATATAAGTTAAACAAGTTTGCCTTAAGAAGGCTAGCACAAGCTGGGATACAGATTGAAAGAGGCGCATGCCTCCTGCCTGGGATCCTCCTAAACTACTCCTGGTCGTCAGCGGCGACCTGCACGTAGTAGTAGGCACCTCCGGTGTAGTAGGAGTCGTCGTCGATGGTGGCATCAAGCTCCTGGGCTCCAGCATCTAGTTGCGAAAACCAGTAGAATGGAAAGGGGGGAAATAGGGAGAAAAGAAACCGTGAGTACTCATCCAAAGTACTCGCAAGCAAGGATCTACACTACATATGCATGGGTATCTGTGTAAAGGGCCAATATCGATGGACTGTACTGTAGAATGCCAGAATAAGAGGGGGATAGCTAGTCCTGTCGAAGACTACGCTTCTGGCAGCCTCCATCTTGCAGCATGTAGAAGAGAGTAGCTGGTAACACCAAGTAGCATCGCATAGCATAATCCTACCCGACGATCCTCTCCTCGTCACCCTGTTAGAGAGCGATTATCAGGTTATATCTGGCACTTGGAAGGGTATGTTTTATTAAATATCCTGTTCTAGGTGTCATAAGGTCAAGGTACAACTCCAAGTCGTCCTGTTACCGAAGATCACGGCTATTCGAATAGATAAACTTCCCTGCAAGGGCGCACCACATAACCCAACACGCTCGATCCCCTTTGGCCGGACACACTTTCCTGGGTCATGCCCAGCCTCGAAAGATCAACACGTCGCATCCCCACCTAGACACAACAGAGAGGTCAGCACGCTGGTCTAAATCCTATGCGCGCAGGGGTCTGGGCCCATCGCCCATTGCACACCTGCACATTGCGTACGCGGCTGGAGAGCAGACCTAGCAACCTCCATTTCAAAGGAAGTTGCGTTACGCGGTCCAACCCGGCGCGCGCCGCTCAGTCGATGACGTCACGAAGGCTTCGGCTGATACCACGACGTCGAGTGCCCATATCTTTCCCGCGTAGTTGGTTAGTGCGTATAGGCCAGTGGCCTGACTCAGATCAAATACCAAGATCTCGTTAAGCGTGTTAAGTATCCGCGAACGCCGACCAGGGCCAGGCCCACCTCTCTCCTAGGTGGTCTCAACCTCCCCTGTCGCTCTGCCACAAAGTAACAGTCGGGGGCCGTCGGGAACCCAGGCCCACCTCTACCGAGATGGAGCCACCTGCCCCTTTATCCCCCATCTCCGAACAGTATCATAAGTAATGTAACAGTATAAAGTATATAGCATATGCCCGTGATCACCTCCCGAGTGATCACGACCCAGTAGTGTAGCATGGTAGACGGACAAGAGTGTAGGGCCACTGATGGAACACTAGCATCCTATACTAAGCAGTAGGATAGCAGGTAAGGGTAACAACTGTAGCAACAATGACAGGCTATGCATCAGAATAGGATTAACCGAAAGTAGTAACATGCTACACTACTCTAATGCAAGCAGTATAGAGAAGGAATAGGCGATATCTGGTGATCAGGGGGGGCTTGCCTGGTTGCTCTGGCAAGAAGGAGGGATCGTCAACACCGTAGTCGTACTGGGTAGCAGCGGCGCCGGTCTAGGTGTCTAACGAGAGAAGAGGGGGGAAGAAACAATAAATATAATGCAAACATAAGCATGATGATGACAATGAGCGGTGCTAGGTGTGCCCTAACGCGGTAGGAGCTGATACCGGTGAAGGGGGGAAACATCCGGGAAAGTATCCCCGGTGTTTTGGGTTTTCGGACAGATGAACCGGAGGGGGAAAGTTGTGTGTTCGATATGCTAGGGGTGTGTGGTGGACGAACGGGCTGCATATCTGGATTCGTCTCATCGTTCTGAGCAACTTTCATGTACAAAGTATTTTCATCCGAGCTACGGATTATTTTATATTAATTTCTAAAGTTTTAATACAATTTTGGAATTAACAAATTTTAATTAATTAGAAAAGGTAATTATTGGGTCAGCGTGACATCAGCAGGTCTATAGGTTGACTAGGTCAACCCTGGCACGTGGGGCCCGTTCGTCATAGCCTCAGGTTAATTAAACATGGTTAAATAGTTAACTAAATGATTAGGTTAATCTAATACAAAATTAATTAAGTTAATTAATTAATATTTTTATTTATTTATTTTTTAACTCTGTCTTTTTAAGCCAGGGCGCTGGGGCCCCACTGGGCAGTGGCCCAGGGCCTTAGCAGGCGTTGGCTTCACGGGCGTGGGTGCGGGCGTAGGCGCCCGTCAGGGCGGACAGGGAGCGACGGGCGCAGCCATGGCGGGGCGCCGGGCGGGGCGGCCAGAGGTCGCCGGGCGCGGGCCAGGTGAGCGGGGGGGGGGGGTGCGGAGAGAGGCGGAGCGGAGCGGGGAGCTGTGAGTGGCGGGGACGACGCAGGGGCAGCGACCCGGGCACCGCGGGGACATGCAGGAAGCAGCGGCGAGCAGCAGCACGGGGATGCGGCGGGGGTGTGGGCGATAGCCGGCGAGGCGGGAGCTCCTAGCGGTGCTGGCGCGCGAGGGAGTGGGGGAAACGACTGGCGCGGGAGGAACTGGGCGGGCTGCGGCAGTCGCCAAAGCAACAGCGGGCAAAGGCGGGGCTCCGCCGGGCGCGGCACCAGTGGCCGGTGGTGGGCGCTGCCGCGAGCAAGGCGGGGCGGAGCCGACGAGCAGCAGGGCAGCAACGGCTGCGGGGGCGAGCGGGGCGAGTGGCGTTGTGCTCAGGCGGGGGCGGCCGTAGTGGAGCAGCAGCATCGCATGGGGCGAGGGAGAGAGAGGAGGGGCGCGGCTCATGGCGGGTTAGTAGGGTCCAGGGCAGTGGTGCTCGTGGTGGAGGACGACGGCGACGACCCGGCGGGGAGGAGGCAGGCCGTCGAGGAGGAGGAGGCAGTCCGGCGGGGGAAGCTCCAGCGAGGCCGCGCTCCGGGCGGCGGCGTCCAGCGGTCTCCTCCTCTCGATCCCGATCCAATCGGGGGAGGGGGGAGTGGGGGTGTCGGTGGTTGACTGGGGGAGTGGGGGTTATGGAGTGCGGGGATGGGCCGGCCTGGTGGGTCGTGGCCCAATTGGGCCGGTGGCCTGCTGGGCCGGAGCCTCGGGGGGTTTCTTTTCCTTTTTTTCTCTCTTTTGTATTTTCTTTCTTTTATTTATTTTCTCTTCTGTTTTAGTTCAATTTAAAATATTTATGCATTTTGTAAAACTGTGTCTTCTACACCATAATTATCTATGTGATATTTAGTACAAACCGAACACTTTTATTTTAATGTTTGAAAAACTTTTATTATTTACCAAATTTTGAATTTGAATTTTGGACCGGTTTTGATATAATGATAGATTAGCAACAGTAACGGAGGTAACGTGGCACCATTAGCGTGGGATTACTGTAGCTTAATTTCCCGGGCGTCACATGCGGCGTGTTGGGGGTGGCCCTCAGTGGCTCCTCCTGTTGCCGTCCTCCTCTTGCAACCACGGCAAGGTCAGCACCAAGGGATCGCCGCCCAGCACACATTGAGGGGGGGGGGGCGAGTGGTGAACTTATGTTGGGGGCTGCGCTGGGGGCTACTGTCTGGGCCGCTCACCACCACGAGCGGCGTACTCGAAGTGCCCACCGGGGGCTGGCCGCCTGTCGAGGCCCTGGCCCTCTTCACCCTCTGGGCCAGCGTCTCCGCATCCCTGCGATGATAAAAACAAATCAAGAGAAGCGGCACGATCGGAGATGATGGAGATGACAAAGAGGCAGGATACTTACTCGTCCTCCACCTCCTCTTCTGCTGCCTTCCTCTTCCTCCTTGGGCTGAGAGACCCAAAATCGAAGACGACCTCCGTGTCGTCGTCTGGGGGAGAAGGGGAAGCAGGTGGAGTCTAAGGATGCTTGGACGAAGAAGACACAGTTGCCTTCTTCTTCGCCACCGCAGCCTTCACCACCTTCCTAGCTGTCGCAGCCCTTGTCTGGCGCATGGAGGCCTCTTGGGTTTGCTGCGGCTGCGCAGCCCTGCCGGGCCGGACCGGCTCGCCAGAGCTGGCCCGCCGCAGGACTCACCCTCTCCCCGTGGCCGGAGGGTCGACAGTCTCGACCTCCTCCTCTGACAACTCGTCGACCACATCTTCAATGAGAGGGGCCCCAGTGCCGGCGCTGCTGGCCTTCCAGCAGATTCCACCCACTGGGCGAGCTCCCTCTCCTCCCCGGCGGTCGCCGCCGCCTCGTCCTCCATGCCGCCAGCGCTGCTGGCCTCCTTGGCGAGCTCCGCCTCCGCCGCCCTGGCGGCAATATAGTCCAGTTCTGCCTGAGTGGTGTCCTAGACGAGCAGCGGCTCGTCGTGTATGTACCTCTTTGCCAAGGAATCGAAGAACTCCTGCACCTGATCCACCGGCGGCTCGGCCCAATTTGGGACGAGGTCGTGCGTGTTGAAGTCCGGCATCATGGCAATGATGTCGCTTTGGCGCGAGTTATTGCTCAGCAGGACCACCCATGTCGGCAACCCAAACAAGGGCCCCTTGGCGACCTTGCCGGCCTTCGCAGCCTTTCCAGACCTCTCGACCTTGCCGTCGCGATTCACGTCAAGCTGAAAGAGCCGCTGGCAGAAGTGGTCGTGTTCCATCACCATGAAGTTGTGGTTCAAACCGGGGCGAATCCTCATGATGTCAGCCGCATTCCTAAAAAGCCAGACCGGCCTCCTCTTGTTGTGCAGAGGAGAGATTCGGCGGCGGATGAAGTCCGCCCCAATCTCCAGGGTGAGCCCGGCAACGGTGAGGCGATGGATCCTGGTGGTGGCGACTATGAGCTTCCCATCTTCAGCGTCGACGTTGCTCCAGTCATCTCTGCGGACCGGCGGTGACTGGCGAACCCGGCAAAATTCCCGCGGATCCTCCTCCTCAATCCAGCACCACCGGCCCCGCCGCTCCTCCCACCTCTCCTTCTGGGCACCCTCTGGATATGTCCCTTTCCCCTGAGTCCTTAGGATCCAGGCGACACAGCCGGAGATGGCACCTCCCTTTTGGATGCGAGGAAAGAAGTAGTAGCGGAAGAGCGCCGTATTGGGGAGCACTCCGGCGAAGCCCTCACAGAGATGGGAAAAAAGAGCCATGCACGCCACGGCATTCAGAGTGAAATCCAGAAGGTGGAAGCCGTATGTGTGCATGACGTCATTGAAGAAATCGGAGAAATGGGGGCAGGGGCCACTAGAAAAGTAATCGACGAAGAATGGGTACCGATTCGGGCCGGCCTCGGCGAAATCAGCAGGGATGATATGCGTGGCCGGATGCCTCGTCGTCTCTCCCCTCGTCTTTCACCCCCACAGGGGCTTGAAGTAGTCCCGGAGGTGGACCGCACCGACCGTCGAGTGAAAGTAGGCGAGCTGCGTCTGCCACGCCGCCAACTCGCTCTCCGGCGGCTCCTTCCTCCCGGCGTCCTTGGCCACTCCCTTGCCTTTGCTGGTTTTGGGTGCCATGGCGGCTGCTAGAGGCGAGTGATGAAGAACAGCGAAGGCGCGCCGACGGTGAGCGAAAGCGAGAGCTTGAGAAGGAAGAAGGAGGTGATGGCGGTTCCGAGATTGGAGAAGGCACATAGGGTAAATGAGCAGCGTTCCTGCGGTTATCCCTTTTTACGGGGAAGGCGCGGGCCGCCTCTTTCCCATTTACTGTGATGTGACGCGTGAGGGCAGCAGCCGCCCCACGCATGCCCCCCACGTCACGCACGACCCTCCACGACGCGCATTCAACGCAGGTTGTGGGGAAGCGCAAGCGAGCGAAGAAATTACTGCGATAAAATCGCGCCCCGCCTGCCCGCGCATCGTTCTGGGCCTGGCCCAACAACGCGTTGCACTTATGTGTGGCCCAGGCCCGGGGGCTCCAATCGGTGTATGAAAGTAGGGGCACTCCTTTTGACCTCTTTACTTGTGTGCGAGCAGCCAGAGCCGTGCCCATGGCCACACTAAGTAGGGCAGAGGAGGGAAGCCGGGGGCACAAGACAACCAGAGCAACGCCAAGACAAGAGACCAAGAAGAGCAAGAGGGCGAGGTGGACTCCCCCGGCGAGACCCTTGCCGGGGCGGCCTCCGCAGTCCCGGCAAGATCCTTGCCGGGGCAACTTGCCCGACGCCAGCAGAGCGAGCCACCCTTGAGCCCGAGGGTTCCAACACCACCAACCACATTGGAACCAAGGCTCGGGAGACACCTCCGTGGTGGCATGCAGATCTTTGTGAAGATCAGAAGCATACAAGATCAGATGAGGACCAGAAGACGACAATCCTCGGCGGGATCCTGGCCGAGGAAATCCACGAGACCCCCGGCAAGATCCTTGCCAGGGACGACCGCGATGCCACGGCAAGGCCCTTGCCGGGGTCCCGGCAAGGCCCTTTCCTAAGAAACCTGCGAGGCCACAACTAGGCCCGCGTCTGCCAAGACTACACCGCCGTTCCCATGCAGCTGCCAGCCCAACCAGCTGAGCAGGCACCTGTGTGGCAACGTGCGGCTTCCAGACCAGCTCAGCAAGCACCTGTGTGGTGGCATGCAGTCCTTCGTGAAGACCCTACCACTGCGCCATCTCAGCAGCCTGCCAGCCTTCATGGCGATGCATGCATCGTTGGCCTGGACGCGTGCCGGAGCAAGCCGGGGCAGCGACGGACGGGACGGGCCTCGTCGCCATCCCCAGTAAAGCAACGGGATACCTAAGGGAGCGCATTTAATGCGTCTTGTCTCGTAATGACAAGCGATAAGCTTGCATACTAAACACCTTTCCACCTTCTGTGTGCCACTTTGGCGACCCCTTTTGTCTATAAAAGGAGGTCCGAGGCGTCCAGGAGAAGGATTCGGATCTTTTGGGCGACGCTCACACCGTAGCTAGCTCGAGAGCTCAAGAACGCTCACACCGTAGCTAGCTCGAGAGCTCAAGAACGCTCACATACATACATCAAAGCAGGACTAGGGTATTACGCATCTTCGCGGCCCGAACCTGGGTAAACAATCCTTGTGCTGACCGCCAGACCCGCTCTTTGCACAACCCCGCGCTCGCCAACCGTAGAAGGGAATCCAGTGATCCCATAGGTGTCGTTTCCCCGACACACACTCGCATATTAGCTACATCCAATGCTCAAGAATGGTCATAGTGCCCCTTAGTTGGTGCTTTATAAGAGAAGATGGAGACTCAAATAAAAATAAAAATTGCATAAAGTAAATAGATAGGCCCTTCGCAGAGGGAAGTAGGGATTTGTAGAGGTGCCATAGCTCAAAGCGAAAAATAGAGATAAAAACATTTTGAGAGGCATACTTTTCCCACCAACAAATGACTTAGAGCTCCCAACACTTCCCATGCTAGATATATCATAGGCGGTTCCCAAACGAAAAACAAAGTTTATTCCTTTTTTCCACCATATTTTCCCTTTTCATGGCAAACCGTATCCACGGGTGCCCTCCATACCAACACTTTCCAAGGAATTTATTATTTAACAACATAAAGTAAATTCATTTTCATTTCGGGACTGGGCATCCCTAATACCTTTGCCTTACTCTCGTGCAATGACAAGTGAATAAACTCTCATCGTAAGAATAACACATCTAGCATGGAAAATATTGGCCACCCCTCACCGCCTCGCGAGCGGTACGAGCACACAAAAGAGAAATTTATTTTGAAAATTAGAGATGGAACATACAAATTTGCTTAGAACGGCAAAAGAATACCGCATATAGGTAGGTATAGTGGACTCATGTGGCAAAACTGGTGTAAACGACTTTGGATGCACAAGTAGTGATCATACTTAGTGCAAAATGAAGGCTAGAAAAATATTGAGAAGCGACCAACCAAGAAACGAATAATCTCATAAGCGAGCATTCAGCATAATTAACACCGAATAATGCACCACAAGTAGGATGTAATTTCATTGCATAACTATTGACTTTCGTGCTTGCATAGGGAATCACAAACCTTAACACCAATATTCTTACTAAAGCATAATTACTCATCAACATGACTCACATATCGCATCATCATATCTCAAAACTATTACAAGGAATCAAGTTTATTTTTTCCAATGATCTTCATGAAAGTTTTTTATTATATCCTTCTTAGATATCTATCACTTTGGAACTAATTTTCATGTGTTGCTTTTGATAAGCTCAAACAAATATAAGTGAAGATCATGAGCATAATATTTCTATCTCTCAAAATAATTTAAGTGAAGCAAGAGAGAATTTCTTCAAAAATACTAAAGCACACCGTGCTCAAAAAGATATAAGTGAAGCACTAGAGCAATTCCATAGAAAAGAGCTTCATTGACGGGATGTGAGTGCCGCTTACCTAGCCTCCCTGGAAACTATTTCAGGACTCTACTTTATTTAAAAACTTTCAGATCTAAGTAATATATTAAAATAGCAAGAAAAACAAAATAAAATGATATTCCAAGAATAGCACACATCATGTGAAGAAGAAGAAACTTAGGTTCGACCGATATTAACCGATAATTGTTGAAGAAGAAAGGTGGGATGCCTACCGGGGCATCCCCAAGCTTAGCTTCTTGAGACTTCTTGGAATGTTATCTTGGGGTGCCTTGGGCATCCCCAAGCTTGAGCTTTTGTGTCTCCTTAATTTCTCACATATCACGGTTTTCCTAAATCTCAAAAGCTTCATCCACACAAAACTCAACAAGAACTCGTGAGATAAGTTAGTATAAACCAATGCAAAAACCTTATCATTCTCTACTGTAGCAAATCACTAAAATTATTATTCAGCATTGCATACTAAATGCCTCTGCATATTTAATACTCCTATCCTCAAATAGAATCATTAAACAAGCAAACATATGCAAACATAACAGCAATCTGCCAAAACAGTACAGTCTGTAAAGAATGCAATATTCATTATACTTCCCTAACTCCAAAAATATGAAAAATTACCAAACTGTAGACAATTTACCATAGCATATTGCGTAAAAATTTCAAGATTTTATCACGTTCTAACTTTCCAGAAGAATTCAGACAATGACAGAAAACTTTCTGTTTTTAAACAGCAACATCTAGACTTGCAAAATAAGCATGGTAAAGGCTATCCTTGACATTCTTATTGAAATAAAAGATGCAAAACATTATTCTAAATAGCATCAAGCAAATAAAAACAAAATAAATTGACGCTCCAAGCAAAACTCATATCATGTGACGAATAAAAATATAGCTCCAAGTGAGGTTACCAATAATGTTGGAGACAAAAGAGGGGATGCCTTCCGGGGCATCCCCAAGCTTAGTTGCTTGGATGTTCCTTGGATATTAACTTGGGGTGCCTTGGGCATCCCCAAGCTTAGGATCTTGTCACTCCTTATTCTCCTCATATCGATATCTCACCCAAAACTGGAAAACTTCAATCACACAAAACTTAACGGAACTTCGTGAGATGGGTTAGTACGATAAAGACAAATCATTCACTTTGGTATTGTCAAAGACAATATTCATAATTGTTTCCACACAATTCCTACTGTAGCATATCATTTCTAAATTTATATTGAGCAATATAAGTCATAGAAACTAGGAAACAAGCAAACTATGCATTGAAAACAGAATCTATCAAAAACAGAACAATACGTAAAGATCTGAATTAAGATCACACTTATGTAACTCCAAAAATTCTTAAAACATATGACCACGTAAAAAAATTCTATATCAATCATCTGTAAAAAAATCAGAATTTTTTGACGCTCCAGTGAATTTAAACAATTTTGTTTCTGGAGGCAAAAGTTTCTGTTTTTGCACAGATTCAAGTCAACTATCATCCACACTATCCCAAAGGCTTTACTTGGCACTTTATTGAAACAAAACTTATAAAACATGATTACTAGAGTAGGTAAAAGTGTTGGGTTGTCCCCCAACAAGCGCTTTTCTTTAATTCCTTTTAGCTAGGCATGGTGATTTCAATGATGTTCGCATAAAAGATAAAGAATTGAAACATGAAAAAGAGCATCATGAAGCATATAACTAGCCCATTTAAGCCTAACCCACTTCCTATGCATAGGGATTTTGTGAGCTAACAACTTATGGGAACAAGAATCAACTAGCATAGGAAGGCAAAACAAGCATAACTTCAAAACTTTCAACACATAGAGAGGAAACTTGATATTATTGCAATTCCTACAAGTATAAGTTCCTCCCTCATAATAATTTTCAGTAGCATCATGAATGAACTCAAAAATATAGCTATCACATAAAATCATTCTTTTCATGATGCATAAGCATAGAAATTTTGTTACTCTCCACATAAGCAAATTTATTCTCATCAATAGTAGTGGGAGCAAACTCAACAAAATAACTATCATGTGACTGAAAATTAAAATCATGATGACAAGTTTCATGGTTATAATTGTTCTTTATAGCATACATGTCATCACTATCATCATATATAGGAACTTTGTTGTCATAATCAATTGCAAGCTATTCCAAAATAGTGGATTCATCATTAAATAAAGTCACGACCTCTCCAAATCCACTTTCATCAATATAATCATCATAAATAGGAGGCATGCTGTTAGGGATATGCCCTAGAGGCAATCATGTGATGATGATATTTCCATATGTATTCAGTCCTTTGTATTGTCCTTGAACATCATCAATGATATGTATCAATAAGTATGCGACTTGTTTGTGGAACTATGTATTGTATGATGATTGTTTTAATGGTCCCTAGTTGATAAGGTTATGCGGACACATATCCTTGACTAGTATACGACTCGGTTGATGACTATGTTTCACAAGTCATGTGCATGGAGATGCTAAACCGATAGTATGGGCTCGGGGATGGAGATCACCGAGCCGGATAGACCCACTTTGAGACGCAGCGAGATATAGTCATTTGTTAGTCTCAAGTGCAATGTCTATGCCATGTCCTAGACCTGAGGTCCTCACATGTTCTCGGGATGAGGATCGACTCACTTAGGGTCTATCAAACGCTACTCCGTAACTGGGTAGTTATAAAGGTAGCTTTCGGGTGAGTCGTGAGACATGCTGCGAGACATGATTGACCAAGATGGAATTTGCCCCTCCAATTTGGAGAGATATTCTCTGGGCCCTCTCGAGTGATCAGATTCGGAAAGCATGGCCATGTGACTTGGGTTAAGTGTTAACCCAGTTCGGGAATCTGTATCATGGTTTCGAGAAGAGAGGTCGAGCTAACACAAGGGTGACAAGTACTCGCCTTGAGCTCGACAACAAATATCATGAGGCAAAAGGAAAGTTGCATATGCCACATTGTTGAGGTTCGTCAAACGACTTTACGCCCACATGGGAGTTGGCATGTTCTGCTAGGAGTCGCTACCAACTATCGACTCTGGTCGTGTCCATGTGTACGTGAACCTATAGGGTCGCACACTTAAGGGGTTGCAGCCCATTCGGATTGGATCTGAGTGGAAAATAGATGTGGACTCCTAGTGGGCTCAAGTGTTGAGCCCACCTCGGAGGTCTATATAAAGGGGAGTGGGCACACCACTTGGGGTTGATCGAATTGAACCCTGGTTAGCCACCGCCATTCCCCACGCCCATGTCGCGCGACCGGACCTAGCAGTCCGCCGCTCGACATTGCTCCCCGTACGTGTCGATACCTTGGAGGCATCGCATCTGCGGTGCTTGGACGAACCGTTTGAGGAAACCGTGAGGTGCCTTTCCTGGGATCACCGTTCACGGGTCTTCGCTGTTCGCGGGAGATCGACAACGCGAGGAGGAGACGCACGGGAGATCGACTACACGCGTCACCAACTCTACTTCCGCTGCGGTGACTGCGTTTCTAGTGGTAAACCCGATCCCGTGATCTATTTCCAGCAGCATGATCTTGGGTGCGCGGTAGAAAATTTTATTTGGCGCTAGCGTAGCGTACCGCGTGTTCCAACACATGCAATCATCATAATAAATATTCTCATAAAAACTTGGGGGACTAAAAATATCATATTCATCAAATATAGCATCCCCAAGCTTATGGCTTTGCATATCATTAGCATCATGGATATTCAAAGAATTCATACTGACAACATTGCAATCATGCTCATCATCCAAATATTTTGTGCCAAACATTTTATTGACTTCTTCTTCTAACAATTGAGCACAATTTTCCGATCCATCATTTTCAAGAAAGATATTATAAAGATGATCAACAATATGATGCAATCTCAATTCCATTTTTTTGTAGTTTTCCTTTATAAACCAAACTAGTGATAAAACAAGAAACTAAAAGATTCAATTGCGAGATCTAAAGATATACCTTCAAGCACTCACCTCCCCGGCAACGGTGTCAGAAAAGAGCTTGATGTCTACTACGCAACTTTATTCTTGTAGACACTTATTGGGCCTCCAAGCGCAGAGTTTTGTAGGACATTAGCAATTTTCCCTCAAGTGGATGACCTAAGATCTATCAATCCGTGGGAGGCGTAGGATGAAGATGGTGTCTCTCAAACAACTCTGCAATCAAATACAAGGAATCTCTTGTGTCCCCAACACATCCAATACAATGGCAAATTGTATAGGTGCACTAGTTCGGCAAAGAGATGGTGATAAAAGTGTAATATGGATGGTAGAAATATATTTTTTATAATATGAATAAATAAAAACAATAAGGTAGCAAATAGTAAACGGGCACAAAAACGGTGTTGCAATGCTTGAAAATGAGGCCTAGGGTCCGTACTTTCGCTAGTGCAATCTCTCAACAATACTAATATAATAGGATCATATAACCATCCAACAAAGTGCGATGAAGAATCACTCCAAAGTTTCTATCTAGCGGAGAACATAAGAATAAATTGTTTGTAGGGTACGAAACCACATCAAAGCTATTCTTTCCGTTCGATCTATTCAAGAGTTTGTACTAAAATAACACAAAGCTACTCTTTCTGTTCGATCTATCCTAGAGTTTGTACTAAAATAACACCAAAGCAAATTCATGTTCATAATACTCAATCCAACACAAAGAACTTCAAAGAGTGCCTCAAGATTTCTACCGGAGAAACAAAGACAAGAACGTGCATCAACCCCTATGCATAGATTACCCCAATGTCACCTCGGGAATCCGCGAGTTGAGTGCCAAAACATGTATCAAGTGAATCAATACGATACCCGTTGTCGCCACGAGTATTCAATTGCAAGACATATATCAAGTGTTCTCAAATCCATAAAAGTATTCAATCTGATAACAACGAAATCTCAAAGGGAAAAACTCAATTCATGACAATAAGATAGAGAGGGGAAAACACCATATGATCCGGCTATATTAACAAAGCTCGCGATACATCAAGATCGTGACATCTCAAGAACACGAGAGAGAGAGATAGAGAGAGAGTGATTAAATACATAGCTAATGGTACAAACCCTCAGCCCCGAGGGTGGACTACTCCCTCCTCATCGTGGTGGCCGCCGGGATGATGAAGATGGCCACCGGTGATGATTCCCCCCTCTGACAGGGTGCCGGAACGGGGTCTAGATTGGTTTCTCATGGATACAGAGCCTTTCGGCGGCGAAACTTCTGATCTAGGTTAACCCCTGATGGTTTCTCTATTTATAGGAATTTTTGGCGTTGGTTTCACGCTAAGATGGGCCTCAACGTGAGCACAACCCACCGGGGCACGGGCAAGGGCCCAGGCGTGCCCCAGTGTCTTGTGCCCTACTCCTTCACCTTCTGGTCCTTCCATGAAGCTTCGGGGGTCTATTTTGTTCCCCAGAAAATTGTGAAAAAGTTTCATCTCATTTGGGAACTTTCATTTCTGCACAAAAAACAACACCACGGTAGTTCTGCTGAAAACAACGTCAGTCTGGGTTAGTTCCATGCAAATCATACCAAAACCATATAAAATTGTTGTAAACTTGGCATGAATACTTCATAAATTATAGATACGTTGGAGACGTATCAATGTGGCATAGTGAGTGGGGCCAAAGAGATCCATGTGAAGCAATTCAAATGGACGAGTGGTAGTCATGATAGTCTTTGAGGGATGCTTGACCTTGGTCATCTTTCCAGCTTCACAAGCTCCACACATGTGATCCTTGAGGAATTTGACACCCTCAATGGCAATGACATGCTTCTTCTTCGTGAGAGTGTGCAAGTTCCTCATACCAGCATGACCTAGTCGTCGATGCCATAACCAGCCTTTTGAAGCTTTTGCAAGTAGACATGTGGCGGGTTGTGGTCTTGTAGACAAATCAACAATATAAATGTCTCCTCTCCTAAAGCCTTTGAAGATTTTGGAATGGTCAGCTTCCATGATCATAACACAACGATATTTGCCAAAGACAACAACCATATCAAGATCACAAAGCATTGAGACAGACATGAGGTTGAACCCTAAGGACCCGACAAGCATGACTTTGTCCATGTGTCGATCCTTTGAGATCGCAACACTACCTAGACCCAATACCTTGCTTTTGCCTTTGTCAGCATAGGTGATATGCTTCAGATGTGATGGAGATAAAGCAGTGTCCATCAATAAGTTCCTGTCACCAGGCATGTGATTTGTACATCCACTGTCGAGGACCCACTCAGTAGCTTTGACTTGATCATCCTGCAGACGAACTAGTGCATCTTACGAACTCATATACTTCATCAGTGAAGAATATGACATCAAATTCATCAGATCAATTTCATCAAGCAATACAACAGATATAGCAGTATGAGGACGTGAGAAATTAGTGCATCTTACAAACTCATATACATGATTAGCTTGCGTCCTTTCAAGCATTTTCAGGTCTCCAGCAAATTCTTCAGACGTTTAAATTCGTCTGGAGACCTGACCCTGCATAAGAGATTAGTTCTTTTTCTTCACCACCCACATTTGGAGGGGTGGCAAAGAGTTCATCATTCTACAAGCTCCATAAGAGAAAGGTGGTAGAGAAGATAGTCCACTTCGTTTCACAGAAGAGGGGTTAGAGTAAGCATATGAATAAGCAGAGAAATTCTTCGAGGACTTATGAACATAATGATTTGAAGAATAATGCACCTATTCATAGCCCTTAGGCTTTCCCTGTGAAACAGAAGTGTTAGCACGATGATGTTCATATGAGGATTTTGATCCATATGAGGAATTTGATCCATGTGAGGAATGTGGTCCATATGAGGACTTGGATCCATATGAAGACTTTGGTCCATATGAAGAATTCGATCTGGGGTTCCTATTCTTCACAGGTGGTGTCATGATGACATTCACCTGAAGACTCTCAAGGCACCTTTTGGGAACCCAGATTTTCTTCATAGGGGGACCATTCCTGCAGTTAGTGCCAACATATCTAGCAAATACTTCACCATTCTGATTTTTGAATAGTTTATAGTTGGAGTCAAATGACTCATCAGAAGAATACGAAGATTCACATGTAAAGCCAGATGAAGTAGATGGATCTACGAGAGGTCCCTTTGCAGCAACCCATGATGTTTTGGGATACTGCTCAGGTTTCTAGTAGGTCCCATCAGCATTGAGTTTCCTCTCAAAGGCAATACCCTATGTCCTAGGGTTCCTGTTGAGAATCTGCTTTTTAAGCACATCACAAAGAGCCTGATGCCCTTTGAGGCTTTTGTACATGCCTGTCGCGTACAATTCCTTCAGCCCTGCATTGTCAGTGATACTAGTAGCATCCTCAGATGAGGAATTTGTGATAACAGAGACAGTTGAAGAATTTGCAGCAATAGAAGCATTTGAACTTTCATGTGAAGAATTAGCAGATTTACGTTCAATGCATTTCAAACATGGTTAAATAAATCCATCATGAGCGGCATTGATCTGTTGAGCAAGCAATGAATCACGCTCCTTCTGAAGATCTTCACAACTTACCCTTAGCTTCTCAAGATCTTGCTTTGTTTGAAAAAATTCATAAGAAAGCTTCTCATGATCGGCTAAGAGAGTGTTATGATGATTTTGAAGGTTATCAAACTTAGACTGAAGTCTCTGAAGATTATCAGTCAGAGTTTGGGTTTGATTCATTTCTTCACCCAACATATCATCGCTTTTGCCTAGCATATTTTGAACTTTTTCAAAAGCCTTTTGTTGTTTCACAGCAATCTTAGCAAGTTTAGAATAGCTAGGCTTGAGGTTTTCATCAGATTCATCCTCACTTGATTCAGAGAAGGGATATTTGAGTACCTTGGTCGAAGGTAGGACACCTAGTTGAGACCTTGATCATGCCTGCAGTCGACATAACTAAAACTCCAGATAGTTAAACCAAAATCACATAGAACAAGGAAGTACCTTGCTCCGATACCAATTGAAAGTGCGTTATATCGACTAGAGGGGGGGGGGTGAATAGGCGATTCTTACAAATTCGTCACTGAGGAATTTTAAGGTGAGGAAATTCCTAAGCAACGAACTACTTAGCAGCAGAATAAGTACTCAGATGCAAGCGTAACAGAGCAGTAGCACAGTCATTATGATGAAATGAAAACAAGCATAGAGTACAAGTAGCGTGAACACAGGATAAGCAGGCTGAAGACAAACTGACTAAAGAAATAGGATTGAGGAAATTGAGAAAGTCTTCAGTCAAAGTCTTCAAATAGTAACGATCATGTACTTCAACACAAAAATGAGGAAATGGAAGGGGCGAGGAAATAGAACCAGTAGCTTGGTGAAGACGATGATTTGGTACACCAGTTCCAACTGCTGTGACAGTCGTACGTCTGGTTGGAGCGTCTAGGTATTTAAACCTGAGGACACACAGTCCTGGACACACAATCATCACCATATTCTCCTTGAGCTAAGATCACACAGACCTCGCCCAATCACTCGTGGTAAGTCTTCAGGTGACTTCCAAACCTTCACAGACTCGGTCACTCGGTGATCCACAATTCCTTTTGGATGCTCTAGACCATGACGCCTAACCGCCTAGAGGATGCACACTCCTTAAATGTAACAAGCGTCGATTCCACACAGGAACAATCTCTTCAGTGATGCTCAATCACTTTGGTTTGTAGGTGTTTGGTTTTGGATTTTCCTCACTTGATGATTTTCGCTCAAAGTCCTCGGAGGATGGGATGCTCTCAATGACAAGTGTCAGTTTTTCTCGGAGAGCCAACCAGCTAGTGGTTGTAGGGGGCGGTTATTTATAGCCTAGGGAGCAGCCCGACATGATAAGACATAAATGCCCTTCAATGATATGGCCGTTAGGTGGGAAGATATTTTGGGACAGCTAGCGCGTAGCACGACAACGTCGGATATTTGAGTATCAAATTCCTCAGGGCTATCATGTTCCTCACTTATAGGCAATCCGCACTGGCAAATTCCTAACTCATCAGTCAGAACAAATTCCTCGGAGAACAGAAGATCTTTGTCTCTGTCACTGAAGAAATTGACTGAACTGTATGAGATTTCCAATGGCTTCACTCGAAAGGATTGAAAGGTGTAGGATTTT
Source organism: Aegilops umbellulata (assembly GCA_032464435.1). NCBI lineage: Eukaryota > Viridiplantae > Streptophyta > Magnoliopsida > Poales > Poaceae > Aegilops > Aegilops umbellulata. The sequence continues at coordinate 188,025,236 of CP136060.1, forward strand.
GAGATGAGCATCACTTGGAAACTTTTCCGTAGTTTTACCTCGACCCCCTTTAACAATACGGTGTTTCCTATGAGTCAAGAAGGAGAAAATGAAACTACAAAAACAAAAGTCTTCACGCTTCATATTCCTCGCATGAATACCAAGTCTTCACGGTCACACCAATTTCTTCACTTTCATAGTCTTCAAGAAAACCAAAGTCTTCAGCTGAAGACATTTATTTTTAGGGGTCGACTTTCATCGTAAATATCAAACTCCTCATAGACTTATAGACCAGTGTACACTCACAAACACATTAGTCCCTTAACCTATAAGTCTTCAATACACCAAAATCACTAAGGGGCACTAGATGCACTTACATCCAGTCACAGGTGCTCGCAAGTTTTTGAAGGTCAGCACTAGGGGGGGGGTGAACTCCATCCCCGTGTTCCTTGAACTCATCTCCCATCATATCGCAGACATGGCACCAATCGAGTAGACATTCATACTTGATCGCGAAGATCTCCCTCTCTCCTCCACGGATCAGCGAGATTGCCTTTTTGAGAGGATTTCTCACGTCAAGTCGAACCCTAACCCTATAGAAGTTACGTTCGAAATCAAAAGAAGATGGCTCCGAGTCCACAAACTCGCCAATCTTAGCAGCCAACGCCTTCACTTTCCCATGAAAACCAATCGGAAGGTCGATGATGCGAACCCATATCTTAAATTTGTATAGCTCTATCTCCAATGGCTTAGTGTATCCATCATATAGGGCGATAATCACCGGATTGCCTCTGAAGTGCCAGGGACCCCCCTGGGTAACTCTCTCCCAATCGCCCAGGCAATTGAATTGCATCTGGAAGAGGTTCTCCTCCTCTGCTGGAGCGTCATCCTCCTCGAAAACAATGTCATCGAGGTCGTCTTCCTTGATGGCCAGCTCCTTCATAAGATCCTCCAGCTTTCCCTTCCCCTTGGATCCCGAAGCCGATGATGCTCCCTGGTTCGCCATAAGCTTGTCAAACAAAAAATAGATCGATCTCCCCCGATCTAGCGACCAGCGAAGATAAAGAACCCTAATTCCCCCGGGTGAGGAGACCGAACCAAGACCGGGGAAGCAGTCCGGGACTGCCCCGTGATCGGCCCAAGAACGGACACTCAACCCAACGGAGGAGGAGGAAGACGGGTCTCAACGATCGCCGGCGGTGACGAGAGGAACGATAACCCTAGCGAGGGGGAAAGATATCACGGGAAAAAGTGGTAGGTGCGCTAGGGTTACAGGGAAAGTCAATTTATATGGCGGCTCGACACGGGGATTGTGTTCAGGTGCTCCAGATTTGCTGCAAACTAATGCTGGTCGGGCTGGGCTGGCTAATTTCGGGCTGAAAATTGAAGCCCGAGCACGATCCAAATATGACACCAAGCAGCAAATCAAAGCCCGATCCCGGCCCGGCTGCTCATGCCCAGGTACTGCGCTAGAAAAAAAAGAAAAAAACAAACGACGAGAAGGAGCATATTGGCGTTGCTTCGCGGCGCCACCGTTACCCTTGAGTCGTGTTCCTCCCTTATCCATCCCAACCCAAAGATATATGTGGACGCCACTCTGGAACGCGTGTCCAAATTAATACTCCCAGCAAGAGCATCATCCTCCCTGGTCACCGCAGCGCGGTCTGGGGCTATACGATTCTCTGGCTCCTGGTTGTTGCGATTCGCAGATTCTGCAAAGAAGAGGGGTTGACTGTATTCCGGCCTTCCGGGAGTTCGAAAATTCTTGGTTTCTTGATGTGGATACTGCTACCTTGCAATGACAACGGGTGGCAAGAAGGGAATTCTGTGAGGCTGTGAGCACATGGTTGCCAGAGGTGCGTCCGCCCCCGTTCTGTAGCCCGGAAGATGTGGTCTCCGTTGCATGACCTTTAATGAGTTGCTACGTGGTCAGCTCTAGCGGCGTTGCGGTCTGGTTCGCCGTAGAGGAGAGGATCGGGCACCGGAGGGTTTGCGCATGCAAGATGTTCGATGTCGGTCCCCAGAGGAGGAGGGTGGGGAGGCGCCTGGTGGGTTTTGCCAAGAAGAGGAGGCGTTCCAAGAGGCAGCAGCCATGGTGGAAGGCGTGGTTCTCTGATTGGAACGATGAGGAAGAGAGCCTCACCGGCTGGAGGGAGGATGATGAATTGCTCCAGCAGGTTGTTAGCAACGAAGACCTGTCGGAGGATGACAAGTTTCAGACGTGGAAGAGCAAGGCCGAGGCGATTGTTGACCTGCGAGAAGCCCAGCAGGATGCCGAAAATGCAGAAGGGCGGTCATGGGAGGATTGGATAGGTTGGGGCAGCACGTCCGGCGATGGTGATTGGGGCGGGGGTGGGAGCTTGTCGGACCAGATAACTGATGATCCGACGGAGATAGTGAGGGACAAGGGCATCGCTGAAGCTTTTAGGGACTCTATTGATGAAGATTACAACGACATGTTGTTTGAGGACCGGGTTTTTCTATACGCTTCGACGAAATCGGTACTTCTAGCACTAGTTATAAGATATAATTTTCTCATCATCTTTACTACTCCCTCCGTTTCTTTTTAGTCTGCATATAAGGTTTGGTCAAAGTCAAGCTTTGTAAAGTTTGACTAACTTTTTATTAAAAAATATAAACATTGACAATATGAAATCAACATTATCAGATGCACCACGAAATGTATTTTCATACTATATAGTTTTAATATTGTAGATGTTCATATTTTTTTATATAAATTTGGTCAAACTTTATGTATTTTGACTTTGACCAAATCTTATATGCGGAGTAAAAAGAAACGGAGGGAGTACCAAACGTGCACCGCTTTCCAATGCGGTCTACTATAACAATAACTCAAACCTTATTACCGTGCAACATTGCTCTAGATCCTTTTCGATGAAGTCATACAGATGTTAGGGAACTGGATCTAACAAGTAAATTGTACTCTGCAGGCCAAATTCCTAGCATTGTTGATCGTTGTACCATGGGTGTTGGATCTTCTAGTACATGACTATGTTATGATGCCATTTCTAGACAGGTAATTCATCTTGCTGCTATGGGGTTCCATATCTTCCCTTCCCTCTGTTTTCTTTTTTGTTGAAAGAATCGATTACGTTGGTCATTGTACAATAACAGGTATGTCGAGAAGGTACCACTCGCCGCTGAAATGCTTGATGTAAGACGCAGCCAGAAGATTCAGATGATAAAGGACCTAAATATTGAGAAAGCAAGATTCCGTTTTGAAGGAGAGATTGGTAAATCTCCTCCACTTTCCGATGAGGAGTTCTGGTCAGAGTTGCGGGAAAAAGCGTGAGACTATTATTCTTTCTTGCCAAGTTGCTGCTTATATTAGTGCCCTTGCAATTTTGACATGAACATTCATCTTCTCCTCTGTGAAAATGATAGTCAGGAACATCGTTTTGCGGCCCGATAAATTTATCCGGTTAACTGTAATGGGTCTGCTCTGTTACTTTAACAGGGTAGAGCTGAGGGATGAATGGAGATTAGAAAACCGACAAGCATTTGCAAATATCTGGTCTGATATGGTTTATGGGGTTGCCCTATTCCTTCTTATGTACTTCAACCAGAGTAAAGTAAGTACATACATCATATAAGCAGCTTCTTCTTATTTTTTATTATATTCAATTGTAAAAGTGTGCCATTAAGTTCGTATAGCATTCCTCTTGATGGCGTGTACCATGTGGATCTGTGTTTTTTTTCTCTGTAAAGTAAATCAGAAGTCATCAAAATTGCTGTGCTATTAGGCCTAGCGAATAACTAATTAACTTTGGCGGTTAAGACTAATGTTGTGTCAAATATTCAAAGAGGTGAACTGATCTAAAGTTTTCCCTGATCTGTTCATACTTGATAATGTTTTGTTTTAAGGTAGTGTCATATTAACATCACCTCAATTTCATTGATACCTTTTATTTTACTATTTTTTTTCGAGAAAACGCAAAAGAGTTTGTGTTTCATTTCATTGAACAGGAAGAGAACAGCAGTACAGGTACAACCTCCCAGGAGGAGGGACACACGCACACACACCATCGTCCTCACCAGACAAGCAGGTGAGGAGGTGCTACCAACTACAGACCGCAACAACGAAAGGTCTTGCCTTGTCCAGCCTCCAACCATGAATGGCAAGGTAGCTAGACACAGAGCCTTAAGGCCGCGTCACAGCCATTGCCAGGCGCCTCCGAAGAAGACTGCATCTCCAGGGCTGACCGGGCCAACGTACCTTCCACCCATATGTGCCTAGGAGATGGCAGGTGGATGGCAGGACCCAGCCAAAACTAGCGAAGCCATCGTCTTGGACGTGCCGGCGCCGGCGTACATTGCGCCCCGGACGCCCATGCTCCATGCTGCAGCCCTCATCACAGCATCGCATTACCAGCAAACCTCGCCGGAAAGACCGGGGAGGCCACCATCTCCAGCTGCCGCATAGGGGACTCCAAGTGCGACCCAAGCAGCGCTTTCAAGAAAGGAACGGCGCTGAGACGCCGCCGCTGCCTTGTCCAGTGAACTGGACCAAGGGTTTCCCCCGGTGCCCGAGGAGAGGGTCCAGTCCGGGCCATGACGGCGCCTCCATGGAGGTAACGACATCCTCAGGTGTCGCCGTTGTCAGCGCAGGCCATCGCCGCGCAGGGATTTCGCCCGGCCCAAGACCAGAACCGCAAAACCGCCGAAGCAGAGCAAACAGGAGATGGGGAAGCAGATCGCCAGAGAGGACCACCAGCACCGAGAGGGAAACCACGTATTGTCACTGTCGATGTAGGGAAGCACCGACCAGCGCAGTGCAGCAGCTGCCGGATGGCTGCCAGACAAGGCCAGCCATCGCAGGGGACGCGTCGAGCAGGGCTAGTGGCGCCGTCGCGGGGACCAGCCACCTGCACCTTGCCGCTGCCGACCATGGCCGCTGCCGCGCCGGACCGCAGCCTCCGCCGCCCGGATCCGCCGGGGCACAACCAAGCAGCCGTAGCCGCGCCCCTAAAGGGTCGCGCCGTGCCGCCCGCGTGCTCGCCACGCCAGTCCAGAGGCCCGACCCTCTGGATCTGGGGCCGCCGTCGCGAAACCCTAGGTTCGGAGAAGCGCAGCTCTGTCAGCCTCGTCGAGCCCCACGCTCGAGGGGGGAGGCCGCCTGGGAGCGAAGTCCTGTCGCCGCCGGATCCACCAGGGCTTTGCCCGGCGGGGAGCACCGGCGGCGGCAGGGGGAGGGGGAGGAGGAGGGGAGGGAGCGCTCGAGGGCTGCGTCGCCTCCCGAGTCGCCCGTGGGGAGGGCGACGCGGGGGAGGGGGGATCGTCAAAAAATGAGATCCATCCCTTTTATTTTACTATCATCAGTAAAAGTGTGCGGGTGTCTGTAAAACATGATGGAAGCGTCTCAACCCCCAACAGGGAGCCCACGTTGTGTTATATTGATCGAGCGAGAGAGAGCCTCTCAGAGAGATACATGAGGGTTCGGTTGGCAAACAACCGTACAGAGATCTTACAGAGAGAAATAGAGATAAGAAGTTAAAACAGAAAAGACTATCTCTATGGTGCAAGACAAGTCCTTGGCGCCTGCTACATCTCTACAATATCTCATGATTAACACCCTCCCTTGATCTGAACTTCGTAAGTTTAGATTACGTTTAAACTCTTCAAAGAGCCGTGTTGTTATGTGGCTGCTAGAAGGAGGGTGCGAGAGGGCCGGCCGGGGGCCTTTTTGCCCACGGCCGGGCAAGAGGGAAGGGATTTCCTTCTTAATTCTTGCTTGATTAGATTGATACATCTCCTCCCCTTATATAGAGAGGTTTACTTGACTCCCCAGCAAGGCTTACTTGACCCCTAAGCAAGCGACCCTTATCTCTAATTAACCCTAAGACTAACGGGCTATACCGCCAGCCCAGGCCCATTAGCCCATTACGTACTCTAACACTACACCCCACCTGGACATGCAGCTTGTCCTCGAGCTGCAACCTAACCAACTTATAACCATGACTCGACGCAACACAAACCTAACACCTAAAAACAAGCCTTTTACATCTCGCCTTGTTTTATTACTCTCAACCTGAAATGGACTGGGACGCTTTATTTTGGACCCCTGAACATAAAGTGGACACCATCCGCACGTCGGACGTGCACGTGTACAACCACCTGGATCCCATGGACACCATCTGGACAAAAGGAGTGCATGTGTATGGCCACCTGGAAGTGGTCGCAAGAGCGACCAGCAGAGGCGCCCTCGCGTCGGCCGGCGACAGAATGCAGTGGTGCTACGCAGTGCGCTCCTGTCGGTGACACCATGCCTTCTCCCCTCGGACGGCTGTTGGTCTGCACCGCACAGAGAAGAGTGGAGGGCTTTCGATGGAGAATGGCAAGGAGGGGTGCGCCCCCCCAACCGCCGATGTTGCAGACTTTGAGGTCGCTATCCATGGGGAAAACAGCATGCCCGCCGCCCGTGGGAAAAACCGCATGCCCAAGATCCCCGACGCAGCGGACGAATCGAGGTCCTTTGCGCAGCGAAGCGCAACTGGGAGGAGCGGCAGCTGCAGACCACGCATCTTCCGCACACGCCGACACGCTAGGAGGCCGCGCGCAACAGCCTGCAGCCTCACCGCCGCCGACACGTGGCGGGTAGCGATCCAAGCCGGAAGCGGTGACGGCGACGGCGGGAACTTGATCTGCTGGATGGGGACGCCCTGCGACGGCGGCGGCGCTGATGGGAACGAGGTCGTTGCAGTCCCGTCGTAGGGCATCCCATACTCGTACGAGATGACCGGCGCCGTGGTCGCGTCCGAGGGCGGCGGCGGCGGGGTTAGCTGCTGTTGCTGTGGCGGCTGGGGCGCATAGGGCCCGACGAGGAAGGCCCTGATGCCCGCCACAGCCTGTCGTAATTCCAGGATTGCGGCTATCATCTGCTCCAGGGTGAGGACAAGGGCGGACGGCGCCGGGGCAGAGGGTGCAATGGCCCTTGAGGACGCCAGCACGCCCAATGCCGGCGCGCCTGCTGTGTGGGGCAGCAGCGCCGATGAAGACGCTGGTGGCGGCGGGTAGGTGTGCGGCGGCGGTGGGTGGGAAGAACTCGGTGGAGGTCTGGACATGATGGAATCCGGGAAAGCTGATACCAGATTGTTATGTGGCTGCTAGAAGGAGGGCGCGAGAGGGCATGCCCACAGCCGGGCAAGAGGGAAGGGATTTCCTTCTTAATTCTTGCTTGATTAGATTGATACATCTCCTCTTATATAGAGAGGTTTACTTGACTCCTCAGCAAGGCTTACTTGACCCCTAAGCAAGCGACCCTTATCTCTAATTAACCCTAAGACTAATGGGCTATACCGCCAGCCCAGGCCCATTACGTTCTCTAACACGTGTAGCTAGTGCCTTTGTGAAGCCATCCGCAATTTTGTCCTTGGAGTGAACAACCGAATATCCAATTCTTTATTTGCAACTCGTTCCCTCACAAAATGATAATCAATCTCAATATGCTTGGTACGAGCATGAAAGACAGGATTAGCTGACAAATATGTAGCACCAAGGTTTTCACACCAAAGACATGGTGTTTGAGTGTGATATATTCTAAGTTCCTTTAGCATGGACTTTACCCAGATAATTTCTGTTGTTGCATTCGCTAGTGCCTTGTATTCTGCCTCAGTACTAGATCTAGAAACTGTGGCATGTTTCTTTGCGCACAAGGAGATCAAGTTAGGACCAAAGAAAACTTCAAAACCACCAGTTGACCTTCTGTCATCTAAGCAACCTGCCCAGTCAGAATCAGAAAAGCACTAACAAGTGTAGATGATGACTTGCTAAAAGTTAACCCAACACTCAATGTGTGTCTCACATAACTCAATATGCGTTTTGCGTTAGTCCAATGAGCAGTGGTTGGTGCATGAGGGTATTGACAAACTTTATTTACTGCAAAGGAAATATCAGGCCTGGTGAGAGTCAAGTACTGAAGTGCACCTACCAAACTTCTGTACTTAGTACCATCCTCTTGATTCAAGAGTTCTCCTTCAGCAAGTGAGAGCTTCTCTGAACTGGACAAGGGTATTGGAGAGCGTTTACAACCCTGTAAGCCAACTCTACTCAAAAGGTCACTTGCATATTTTTCCTGAGAGAGATGAAGATCACCTTCTCTATTTCTCTTAACCTCAGTACCAAGAAAGAAATGCAAGTCACCTAGATCCTTGAGAGCAAATTCTGAGTTCAAATATGATAAGAGAGCTTTGAATGCTTCATTTGACGAGCTTGTGACAATGATATCATCAACATAGATAGGTACAAAAATTGAAGCATTTGACTTATTGTAAATGAACAGAGATGTATCAGATTTTGGAGTAGTGAAGCCAAGTTGTTGCAACTTTGCACTTAGGCGAGAATACCATGCTCTGGGAGCTTGTTTCAGTCCATGAAGAGATCTGTCAAGCCTGCATATGTGAGACAATTTGTTTTTATCTACAAACTCAGGAGGTTGATTCATATATACTTCCTCTTCCAGAACACCATGAAGGAGCGCATTCTGCACATCTAGCTGTCTGAGACTTCATCCTCTGGACACAACAATAGATAGAACAAGACGAATAGTAGCAGCCTTAACAACAGGACTGATAGTGTCTTCATAATCTATGCCATACCTCTGTTTAAAACCTTTAGCCACAAGCCTGGCTTTATACCAATCAGTCGTACCATCAGACCTTCTTTTTTTCCTGAAAACCCACTTGCAATCAATCACATTTTTACCTTGCCGTGAGGGAACTAAACGCCACGTGTTATTTCTCCGGAGAGCCTGATACTCATCCTCCTAGCTTGCTTCCAATTTGGACCAGCGAGGGCCTCCTGATATGTACGGGGTTCTCCCGTGGAAGCAGCCAAACCATATTTAATTTTGTAATTTGTAGGCTGAATAACACCTGCTCGAAGACGTGTGTATGGTGGTGTAGCAGCGCATGGCTGCGTAGAAGATCCGAGCCCTGCTGCGGAAGAATCAATGGCAGCAGCTTCCTCGGACGAAGCTGCGGATCCCGAAGATACATCGCCCACACCCGTCGGATCCTCTGCGGCCGAGGACAGCACAGGGGATCCAAGAGACGGCGTAGATGATCCGGGCACTGCAGGCGAAGCCGGCTCGGATCGGGCACCCACACGTGACAGGGACGGGCCCATCGGGTGTAAACCGGTGGCTCGGGCGGGAAGCGCGTGGTCGACGGGGCCCGCGGGACCTGTTGGTGGAGCGCACCCGCAGGATCGGTGCCAGCCGTGGAGCGACACGTGGCCGGTGGCGGTTGGTGCGGAGCAGACGTCCCCATGCGCCCAGTGGCGGGCGACCGCGTGCTCGTGGGTGAGTGGCGCGGGTCGGAGGAGGGCGCCGGATTGGACGACACCTGTTGGGAAGTGGATCACGAAGCAGATCCTGCCGGCTCTGACGTGGTCAGGGGCGCGGATCCCGAGAGCGATCGCGGCAGCTCTAGCGTGGCAGCTACAGGATTGCGGTATAACACCGTTTTTGTCCCAAATTGCACCATTATGACCACCATTTTCAGCGGTGTTTGCACCTGTATCATCAGACTCAAAAGGCGGATTAGGAGCATTAGTCAATATATGGATCATTACAATCATCACTACCCACGTGGTCAACTCCGGAGAGATGAGAAGGAAGGAGAAGAATCTCCTTGTGAAGGAGAGCACCGACATTGGGATGAAGTTTGGAAAAAGGAAACTAAGTTTCATCGAACACAACATCACGAGAGATATACACACGGCCAGAGGAAACATCAAGGCACTTAACACCCTTGTGTTGTGCACTGTAACCAAGGAAGACACATTGTTGAGATCGAAACATAAGCTTGCGAGAATTGTAAGGATGAAGGTTTGGCCAACAAGCACAACCAAAAACACGAAGTGTAGTATAATCAGGTGTGACTTGTAGAAGGCGCTCAGTGCGAGTTTCATTGGCTATGGTGCGACTAGGCCACATATTGATAAGATGAGCGGCCGTAAGAAATGCTTCGTCCCAAAATTTTAAAGGCATGGAAGCTGAAGCTAGAACCTAGAAGGGCAAGACCTACTTCAACAATGTGATGATGTTTCCTCTCTGCAGAACCGTTTTGTTGATGAGCATGGAGGCAAGACACGTGACGAGAAATACTTATCTTTTGAGAAAAAGAATTTAGCTTCTCATATTCACCACCCCAGTCGGATTGCGGCAATGATTTTGCTATCAAACTTACGTTCAACAAGAGCTTGAAAGTTATGAAAGACTTGGAACACGTCAAAATGTTTTTTAAGAAGGTATATCCACGTGTACTTGCTATAATCATCAACAAAACTTACATAATAAGAATGCCCACCAACAGAGTGGGCGCTGGACCCCAAACATTAGAAAAAATAAGTTGCAATGGTTTGGTAGACACACTAGCAGAAATAGGATATGCCAATTGATGACTTTTTGCTCTTTGGCATGAATCACAAATAGTTTCTGAATTTCTCTCACCAACAAATGGGAGTTTATTTTTGCTAAGAATTTGATGAACGGTAGCAAACGAGGGATGGTCTAAAGGACTGTGCCACCTTTCAGCAGAAAGCTTGATGGCACCATAGACTTGTTTACTGAGTTGACAATACTGAGGAAGCAATGCATAGAGCCCTTAAACACATATGCCCCTATGGAGAACTTTCTTCGTGACCTGATCCTTGATCAAAAAGAAAAAGGGGTGAAACTCAAGAAAGACATTGTTATCAAGGGCAATGCGATGAACGGAAAGAAGTGTTTTTGAAGCAGTAGGAACATGCAAGATTCCGTTAAGAACTAGACTTCTATGTGGGGTTTCGATAATTGATTGACCAATATGACTAATCTCCATACCTGCACCATTGGCTGCGGTGTAGATCTGATCATGGCCACGGTATTTTTCAGGCATAGTCACCTTCTTGAGTTCACCGGTGATATGATTTGTAGCGCCCGTGTCTAAATACCAATTGGTATCGACACCATAAGAAGCATCAGCTGTAGCTGCGTTTTTTTCTTTTGGGAATTGTCATCGGCATAACGCCAATCACAATCTTTGGCAAGGTGGTTAGTTCTTTTTACAAATTTGGCACCTGCCTTCGTAGCCTTTGTACCCCTGAAAGTTATTGCACCCCCTGGTGTTGTTGGAGGGGCGCCTAGGGTTGTAGCTGCTGCCGGAGTTACCCTGGGGATGGTAGCCGCCGCCACCCCCATTGTGATGACCACCACCACTATTGTGGTGATAGTCGCCACAGTGACCACCATTGGGGCCGCCCCCACCAGAGTAGCCACCATTAGGGCTGTTGTAGCCGTCACCGCCGTGGCCGCCACCAGATCGTGATCCGCCGCCACCGCCTCCCTTCTGCTGGCCGCAAAAGCCCTTGGGAGTTCCTTGGCGGCCGCCGCTGGAAATTGCGTTTCCTAAAGATTTGAAGCCGACAACACCTGTCTCGTGGAACATCTGGACTCTCTGATTGAAGTTGGCCACCATGGAGAACAAGATCTCGACGGTGATTGGCTCGGTGCAGATGTCCAAGGTAGAGATGATGGGTTGATACTCCATATCAAGCCCTGCCACTATGAAGGAAACGAGCTCGTCCTCCTGGATCGGCTTGCCCGCCGCTGCGAGTTCGTCGGAGGGAGCACGCATGGCCCCGAAGTATGCTGCTGCCGACTGGTTGCCCTTATGTGCGTTGGAGAGGGAGGCACGGATGTTGTTGACGCGTGAGAGGGAGACGGCTGAGAACATGGTGCTCAACGCCGTCCAGATGGCACGCGAGGTTTCCATTGACGCGACCTGAACAAGCGCTTTTTTGGAGAGATTGCGAAGGAGGTACACGACGATTTGCTGATCCTGGACGAGCCATGGGGCGTAGGCAGGGTTCGGGATCACCTGGTCCTTGCCCTCTTTATCTTTTGTGGTGATGGTTTTGGGAGGCTCCTCTAGGGTTTGATCTATATAGCCATACAAGCCAGTGCCCATTATCTGGGATCCCGCTTGAGCTCGCCAGAGAACATAATTCGTCCGGGAGAGTTGCTCGGAGGTGTTGTAGTTGAGGACGGAGGTGATGGGGGCGGCAGAGGTTGACGGCGGAAGGTGGTTGGAGGGAGATCGAAGGAGGCTAGCTAGATGTGATGGAAGGGCCTGATCTGAATACCATGTTGAATTCATGCTCCAGCCAGCTCATCCAAAAGTCCGAACTGATGAAGGGAGACAGGCAATATATTTCAACAAGACGCTTCCATCACGTTTTACATGGTATCAGAGCCAAGAGGTCTTGAGTTCAAGACCGTGCCAATGCAGTATTAAAAACAAATATTCTGCGGCCTACATAAAACCCACGTCTAAGGACTAAATAAGCCTATACTTGAGGGGGGTGTTGAAATATATTGCCCGTCTCCCTCCATCAGTTCGGACTTTTGGATGAGTTGGCTGGAGCATAAATTCAACAGTGTCCACGTTTTCTGTGCATGATAATGGCTTTTTTTTTCTCCCCCTAATAATAGGCAAGTTATCTTGTTATCAATTGTCATGCATCTTGCTCTTACTGTCGCCTATGCTTCCAGGTTGCAATGATAAAGTTCACAGGATATAAGTTGCTAAACAATATCTCGGACAGTGGGAAGGCTTTTCTTATCATTTTAGTGTCAGATATCCTTCTAGGGTAAGTTATATCAATTCATTTCTGAAATGTGTCTGTATTTGTCTTTTGGTGTCATGATATATTTATCTCTCTAGTTCTCTGAATTTTCCATTTAGAACAATGCATTCATAGTTACAAGTGATCCTAGAAATAGAACTGAGTAAACATCATGTTGTCTTAGTGTTCTTGTTATTTCTCTCGGTGATGAAGTAAATTGTTCATTTAAAAAAAATAGAAGTGACCAAAGTGCGCATAAGATTTTTTTCCCGTTCTTTCCTGCCTTCTATGAGACGTTTATAACTTATTTTATGTCTCAGAATCTTAATAAACCAACGAGTTAGGATATTTAATCTTCTTTACAATCTGGTTAGGAAATATTGAATGTACATACCTTTTAGTTTCATGTAACTGCAGAACTAGGTTATTTTGCGCCTTAGAAGCTGATTAACACAGACGTATCTGAACTGCTGTGAGAAAAACGGGAACCCTACCTGTCCGAGTTTGTATTTATGCTTCATGTGACATATTTCCACATTTAACAGCTAACATGTAGTTCTGTAAGTCTGCTTATGTTCTGTTATTTTTATCATGTGCATGTAAGCGAAGGCTACTATTATTTTGTTTTACCATCTGTCCTTGTTTAATTACCGCCTGTGATCTTGTCGACTATATGAACAACATCTAGCTGCAATATCACAGGTACCATTCAGAGGCAGGTTGGCATTCATTGGTGGAAATTATTCTTGACCACTATGGACTGGAAACCGATCAAGCTGCAGTCACCTTTTTCGTTTGTCTGGTTCCAGTTGCCCTGGACGTATTTATAAAGTTTTGGGTAGGTCATCACACTATATTTAATAATATAAAGAAAACCATATTTGCTGTTAGAACTCATAATAATTTTGAAAGTTCTTTTCATAATAAAACTTGTACGAGATGTTTGAACCAATATGCTTCAGACTTCCCTTCATTCCACATTTCAGCAACTCCGGCACTAACACATCAAATTGCATTAAATTTAATATTCTTGTTAAGCAACTTCATTTTCCTGAAACTACTCTGTATAAGTGTCACTAACAATTCACATTGTAATGTACAAGTACCAATGGCTCTCAAGTCATAATTAGGAGTACCTGTTCGCTGGATTAGATTGGCATACTTAGTTTAGTTTCCATATTTTGCAGGTGTACAAATACCTTCCAAGATTATCACCTAGTGTGGGAAACATCTTGGATGAAATAAGGCGTCACTAGGAATTCTTTCCATCAGGAATTTTAGTTCCTTCCTTTAGGAAATTGCTAGTAGAATTTCACAATCCAGGTATGTATTGACTTGCATGTACTGTTGGCTCCTATTTGTGTTGCTGCCAATGTTTGATAAACAGTGAAAAAACTACCTGTGACTGATACGGTTATTCATTCACCCTTCAAATATATTTTTTGGTGAAAGCCCTTAAATTATATTGAAGCTGGTTTCTGCAGTATGCCGTTACCAATTATTCTGATGAGAAAATTAATGATAGCTGGTAAATTGCAAGTGTAATTTAACGCAACTCTTTGTGATGGTGTATTCAAGCTATTTATACTATTTCTTGATTCTTGTTCAGGTGATTGAAACTTCAAATGTTCCAATCTTTATTATAAATGAAGTAAAAATGCCTAAATTCCAAACAATTGTAAACAAGTCTAATACGTGGCAAATAGTAGGGGTGGCCCGACCTTAATGAATTGGAAGTGAATTTGAGAAAGAACACGAGATGTATGCCAGCCCAAAGATCTCATCCTCTGACATACATTCACTTGAACACAAGAATACCAAACCAACTCTTTATTCCTGATGTTACAATAATAGGGAGGTGGCTGAAAAGGCGGACTTAGTGCATCAGCATCTATACCTCTATCAGGGTAATAGACTAAGCGGAAGCTTAATCGTAGCCATTGGTGGGGCTCATAACACACTGGGAGATAGTCCTGGGACACATCCTAGTCGGCGAACTCAACGGCATCTCCACAACATAGGGGTGATCCTCGGGATCTGGCCAAAATCAACAAGCCAGATGAGTACATTGAATGTACTCGCAAGCAATCAAAACCAAGAATAAGATGCCAGCTGAATCCAAATCTCAAACTACATCACCCATAAAACAACAACTCCAAGTCAAAGAAAGACATAAAAAGCAGTGAGTATAGCCAGCCATATCCGAAGATAAGGGATGTAACTCAGCACATAATTTAACCGGAGGCACTTGTTGTAGAATTAGTTTCAATGGAGGTCCGCTAACTACGCAGTAGACGGACGGGGCGATCTCAAGCCGCCACCGCCTAGCCGCCCACCCTCCCCTTTCCTTCCTCGTCGCCACCAGAGGTTGCTGTCGGGCAAGCCCGGGCTACAGCCGAGGAAGGTGGCGGCGGGGCACCTGCTGATGCGCTCGGTGCTCATGGGCACCTGGATCTTGTAAAGCTTAGGGTTGTGGGAAACTGCTCGACTCCCTAATACGGGTGTGGCTCTTTATATATATAGGGGTACACCATGTGTACAAATACAATATACAGTTACGTACAGAAGCTCTATGTAAATATACAGTCTAACACCCCCCCTCAATCTTAACTGTGACCTGAAGTACAAGGCAAGTTAAGATTGCGTCTACAACCTTCGAACTGAGGCTGTGGAAGTGGCTTTGTGAAGATGTCAGCAAGTTGATCTTTGGAAGAGATAAACTTGATATGTGCAACACGTTCCCTCACAAAATGATAGTCAATTTCGATGTGCTTGGTTCGAGCATGGAAAACTGGATTGGACGAAATATATGTCCCACCAATATTGTCACACCAAAGGACCGGTGGCTGATCTTGAGAGACTCCTAACTCTCTCAACAGAGGCTGTACCTAAATAAGCTCAGCTACGGCATTGGCAACTGCCTTATACTCTGCTTCAGTGCTTCTCCGAGAGACTGTGGCCTACTTGCGCGCATTCCAGGCGATCAAGTTGGGACCAAAGAAGACAATATAGCCCCCGGTTGATTGCCTGTCATCCAGGCTCCCAGCCTAATCCGCATCAGAGAACGCCAAGAGAGCACTCGACGAGGCAGACCGGAGATGCAAGCCATATCAGACAGTATGGGAGAGACAACGTAGTATACGCTTAACAGCTGACCAGTGTGAAGTCCGAGGAGCATGAAGATACTGTAGGATCGAAAGTATGTCTAGAGGGGTGATTAGACTACTTGACCAAATAAAAATCTAGCATTTTTCCAATTTTAAGCCTTGGCAGATTTTAGCAATTTATCACAAGTCAAGCAATCAACCTACACATGCAAATCTAAGAGTATAGCAGCGGAATGTAAATCATTGCATATGAAGGTAAAGGTGAGGAGTTTGGAAGGAGCAAACGCAATGTAGACACGGAGATTTTTGGCGTGGTTCCGTTAGGTGGTGCTATTGTACATCAACGTTGATGGAGACTTCAACCCATCAAGGGTAACGGCTGCGTGAGTCCACGGAGAGCTCCACCCACGAAGGGTCCACGAAGAAGCAACCTTGTCTATCCCATCATGGTCATCTCCCACGAAGGACTTGCCTCACTTGGGTAGATCTTCACGAACCGCGCCCGCCGCTTGGACTCCGTCGCCCCAAGTCGTCGCCACCCGACGCCGGCGCCCTCGACATCGCTACCCCGTCCGCCTTCCCGAGCCACTGCCGCCCCCTACGCTCCGTTGTGAACCCCTCGTCGATTCCCCCTCCTCTCCCCTCATCTCTGTCATCGTAGGTGGCCGCGCGTGCCGTTGGCCACCATGGCCGCGCTCGGACCGTCCCCCATCCGCGCGCTGGCCTCGCCTTCTCCGACTGCGGCCACCACCCTCGCGCCGCTCCCCGCCTCGCTCGCCTGGCACGCGTGCACCGCAGCGCCGCCCTCCGTAGGCGCCGCCCGCTGCACCCCCCTGGCCGCGCGCTCCTGCTCCCCGCCGCCCGCAGCCACGCTCGCCATTGGCCTCTGCCTCCGCAGCTCGCCCCGCACGGCCTCGCTCGCCTGCTGCCGCGCACGGGCCCCATCCCCGCTCGCTACCGCCGCCGCCTCCCACTGCTTGCTGCCTCACCCGCGCCTACGCCGCTGGCCATGCCGGCTCGCCTGCCGACGCCCGCAGCTCCAGGCGCCGCTGCTGCCGCCCTGCCTCTGCTCCCTACGCCACCGCCGGCCTCGCCGTGGCCGAGGCCGCCCCTCCAGTTGTTGCCGTGGCCCGTGGCCGGTGCCCCTGGTGACCTCGGGCGCGGGTTCCTGTACCCGTGTGCCCGGTAAACCGCCCGCTCCAGTGGCCGGTTGTGCCACTACCAGCAGGGCCCATGCCCTTGTGTTGTTAAAAAAGAAGGTTTAAATATATATATATAATTAATTAGGTTTAACTAAACTAATTACTAGTTAGTCTAATTAATCATCTAGTTAATTGGTGTGTGCATGATAGGGGCCCCCACCCCCTGTTGACCAGTCAAATATTGACTGGTCAACTGGGACCCCCTGGCCCACCTGTCAGCCTCTGGTACTTTTTTGCATACACAGAGCTGGGTGCACCTAGCATTTAGTCTTTATTTTCGAATTAATAATAAATCCAGAAAATGTTTAAAACTTTGAAAAATCATAGAAATTAATCCGTAACTTGGATGGAAATGTTTTCTACATGAAAGTTGCTCAGAATGACAAGACGAACCCGAATACGCGGCCCGTTCATCCGCCACACATCCCTAGCATAGCAAACATCGAACTTTTCCCCTTCGGTTCGTCTTTCTATAAATGCCAAACTTCGGGAAAGCATTACCGGATGTTACCCCCTTCGTCGGTAGCGTGTAGCACCGCGTTAGAACACGTCTAGCTCTGCCTGTATTTATGTTTCTCCTCCCTCTTCTCTTCGGTAGACCCCGTGATGGCTGCCGATGCCATTGTGATCGACTACGTCACCGACGACCCCTCCTTCTCGTCTGATCAACCAGGCAAGCCCTCCCTTTGATCATCCCGATATCGCCCATTCCATTCTCTCATGCTTGCATTAGATTTTGCTATTGTTATTGTTTGCTCCTATTCTGATGCATAGCCTGTTTATTGTAACATGTTGTTGTTACCTACCTGCTTATCCTAAACTGTTTAGTATAGGCTGGGTAGAGACCCATCGGAGACCCCCTCTTTGTCCCGACTGCCCCGCCGGATTATCAGAAGACCCTATCAACGGGACCGAAGACCAGGCCCCGGCACCGCACATCACTTTCCCCTTAGTTGCTCGACACTACTGGGTGCCGAGGGTGATACCTCATCAGCACTTCTGATGTTGGCCCTGTAGTGTAGCTATTCAGTCGTGGTCATCGAGGGTGATTCCGCCTTAACCGCTTCCGATACGACTCTATCGTGCAACCCCTCAAGTGTGAACCTTGAGGGTGGGTCCTCTTACGTTCACCTTGATGATTACATCGAGTGGAATCCGTCAAGGGTGATTCCTCAGGTTTTCCCCTTGGTTTTAGACACACAGTTACTATGGTTACTATGACTTTACACTGAACCCTGTTACTAAAGACGGGTCGGCCCTGAGGGGTACCCGCGCGAGCATATTTGCGAGTGATGAGGAGTCGGGTTGACCTGGAGGGTGCCCGCGAGATAATTACGAGGCATGGCCGGGCATTCTTAGCCCTTGCCGCAAGTCCTCGAGACGGGGCGACGGGGTCACATCTTTCGTGAGTCTCTGCTTGTTACCGCGCGTTCCTAATCCACTATGATTTGGATATGTGATCCGAGGGGCCTCTGGCCTGATAGCACTAACCATCACGTGGGCATTGTATGGGTGTTCTGTGTCGTATGCATCAACCGAAGCTTATTAGATGTCAGCGACTGAGCGGCGCGCGCCGGGTTGGACTAGTAAGCTCCTACCTTTTTTTAAGGAGGTAGCTAGGTCTGCTCACCGGCCGCCCACGCAACATGCAGGAGTTCCCAGGGAGATGGCCCATGACCCCTGGGAGCATAGATTTAGTCCGCGTGCTGACCTCTCTATTAAGCCTAGGTCGGGTTGCAACGTATTGTTTGGTCGAGGCCGGGCATGACCCAAGAAAGTGTGTCCGGCCGGAGTTAATCGAGCATGGTGGGTAAGTTGGTGCACCCCTGCAGGGAAGAAAACATCTATCGATAGCCTTTCCTACGGTAAGGGACACTTGGAGTTGTATCCCGATCGATACAACTAGAACTAGATACTTGTGATGAGAAATGGATAGTATGGCTCTGGGATTGCTTCCTCGCAGGGAGTCGAGAAAGGATCTCTGGCCGAGGTTGATAACACTACTACTACCTTACATTATGTTGGTCTGAACTCTTCTAAATGCTGCAAAATGCTTGAAGATGCTGAATATGCTAGTCTTCGATAGGACTAGCCTTCTCTCTATTCTGGCATTTCTGCAGCCCAGTCCACATATACAACCTTTCTTTGATAATGTTGCATATGTAGTGTAGATCCTTGCTTGCGAGTACTTTGAATGAGTACTCACGGTTGCTTTGCTATCCCTTTTCCCCCCTTTCTTCTTCTTTCCGGTTGATGCAACTAGATGTCGGAGCCCAGGAGCCAGATGCCACCGCCGATGCCTACTACTACGTGGAGACCGCCGGCGACTGGGAGTAGTTAGGAGGCTCCCTGGCAGGAGGCCTTCCCTTTTCGATCGTAGATGCTTTTGTGCTAGCCTTCTTAAGGCAAACTTGTCTAACTTATGTCTGTACTCAGATATTGTTGCTTCCGCTGACTCTTGTGTATTCGAGCTTATGTATTCGAGCCCTCGAGGCCTCTGGCTTGTAATATAAAGCTTGTATTATTTTTATTTGTGTCTAGAGTTGTGTTGGGATATCTTCCTATGAGTCCTTGATCTTGATCGTACACAGTTGCGTGTATGATTAGTGTACGATTGAATCAGGGGCGTCACAAGTTGGTATCAGAGCGGACTGCATGTAGGTAGCCCCCTTTCCAACTCCTTGGCCGAAGTCGAGTCTAGTCACTACAAAAACTTTTACTAACATGGTTGTGTGGCTTACGGGCCCACGTCGCCATTGGGTATCAGATCCTAATCTTTTACTCCTCGCCTATACTCTGGGACTCTAATCTCTCTTCTATTCGGGTTAAACATTTTACTAACTCTGACATTAGGTTCTCATACCCACTTCCTCCCGGAGAGCCCCAACATTATCGATGATTGCTTGTTTCGCCAGAAGATTCTGCGGATACTCCTCGATGTTTCTCGAGACCCTGTGCCAATTGCCTTGCAGTTCCTGACCACTGATAATCACCCTAAATAACATCCTTGCCGCTTGTACCTTCATCCCTAGTTGCTCCTACTATTACAAGATACCACTAGTACTCTCTGTTGTTCTGAGAATCCTTTGTGCCTTCTGCTTTGCAGCTTCTTTTCGAACTGCGGATAATTCACTTAACCGGGGTTCGTTCATCCCTAGTTGTTCATTTGCTTTCCAAAATACCTGAAAAACCTATCTGATCTTTCAAATTCCTCTGCAGCCTATTGCTCTTGATTCTCCTTGCCTGCTTGCATTAGGATTAATTCCATATGCCTAGCAATATTCTTTAGAATTCTCCGTGATTGTCATTCTGTTCCTATGGATTCAGCGTGTGTGAATACTCACAGTCATCAATTAATCTTTGGAAATTTTCTTTCCGGCTCAGACATCCTTCCAGATATGAGCTGGTTCTTGCCCAATCCAGATTTGATCGGGTACACCCCTAAGTCTATTCAACTTACTCATCTTTTGATCAGAGCCTCTGCTTCTGATCCTTCGTATTGAAATCATAATTTCCTTTGTACCCAAGCATCGAATCATTCAGACGTTTCTATAAGCCGATGCCTTTGCATCCCCTTCTTCATCTGATTGATTACCGATACTCACGTCAACTCTGTCGTGTCGCCAGATCCATTGCTGGGTTGTTATCCGACAATGTCCTTCACATCCAAAGTCTTGTGAGTTTTTCCCTGATACATAATACCTTCGGTAAATTGTATCATCTGCTTGGACTCCGATACTCTGCTTTTGAACTCGTATCTTTTGCTTGGTTGATGGTTGTATAGATTTGTAAAAATGCCCCGATGGGTTGAACTTATGCCTTCCATAATCCGTGTGAACCCGAAAGTTCTCACGAGTCTTACTCTTCTGGTACTTCGCCAGATAAATCCTCTGCACTACAATTCTTCGAAAAACGAGGAGTGAATGAAAGGTTATGCATTGAAGAAGTGGGAGTCGACCTTGAACCCTTGTGTTCATGCCCATGGACTCGATGTAGAACTTATCATGGAAGCTGCTCATAAAAATAATTATTTCTTTGGTACAATCTCATCTTGTATCTATGAATTGATCCTTTGCAATCGTGGTTCCGACCATATTTCCTCCTTGATTCCATTTACCGGATAAGTTAAAGTACTTATCCTGTGCAAATCGTTCCCCCCGTCCAACCTCTACTCCGATTTACCTTCCGGCATTACACCTAGTACCTGATATTGGGAAGTTTTATACCCCATCGCATCATTCCTAGCCTGATCGGCTATATTTTTATCGTGTCAACTTTTAACTGTGCTACCTGGTCCTTATGCCCGGAGCAACTTTCAACGATGAGCTAAGGCCAACTCCATCGCATGACCCCAAACGGACGGGGCCGGACAGAATGGGGTCGCGCAGTGGAGTTGGCCTAAGCTTACGTCGATCTTCCTCATCTTATCATTTCACCTCGAACAACAAGCTTGACTTCGAGCTTGTGTCGAATCCATGGTTCTCATAGCCTTTCACTTCATCCTTCCTTTTCTGCTTGATGGCATCTTCATAGAGTCTCTCGACAAAATTTGTCGTGATCACCGTCTACACTTTAGCTTCTTCAGAGATGTCAATTGAATTCATGGCTAGAAATACCATCCCTGCCCCTCGATGATTTGTGATATCATCGATGACATCTTGACTTTCTACGAACACAGACCTGGTTGTGCTTGGCTATTCCTTACATTCTGAGATATCTTGGAATTTTTCTCGGTATCTCTTGAGATCTTCGAACCCAATCTTTACTTGACACCATATCATTGCCGCATCGAAGCATGACTGTGGTATTCCGAATATAAACAAGAACATCGGAAGCATAATACAAAATGTTTCTCGTTCAATTACCCTCACACCATTGTATGGGTAATATCATGATTCTTCCCTCTCCCCATTATCTAAATGCTTTTGAACTTGCTGTCCTATCATGTATATCCTGCTCCGCTTTTCCTTGGGAAGGATATACTCCCAACTCTTATGTGTAAACACATCTTCCTTTCCTTTGGGTTGTTTGATTCGATAATCATATTTTTCCTTTCCGTTGGTTTGTTTAACCCTGCTTGTGTAAACACCTCGGTGTACAACTCTATCAATAAGACCTTGTTACTATTGTTGATGACATTCCGGTAACCACCGATGGATGAGAACCTTGCCTATTGGTCCGCCTCATTTAACGAGCAGCAAAATGGTTCTCTTCGTCCCTCGCCCTTGGTACCAACGTTGTTGCCAATATAACCGACAGACTATCCTCTGAGATGCCTTGCTATTAGGACCGTACAAGATGTCAGCACCCTTCCTACTTTTTAACCCACATGGTGGGCCCATAACCCACAGTTCCACAGGATCGGAACCTGACTCTCCTGTACAACCTTGATTCTGAAATATTCTTTGCACTCGGCTTCTTATGTAATACACGAGCTAACTTCCTCACCATGTTTCATTTCGGTATCAGAGGCAACATTATTCTTCTTTGCTCTGAACCCCTTCATCACCTATTTTAGGCATCAGTTGGATGCCTACCTTGTTAAGACTAGTTGAATCTCTGTATAGCACTCTCGATACGTCCTGGTGCTTTTAAAATCTCCTTCCTTGAGATAACTACCGGATGCTGATCTTTCAGACATTCGTCCTTATAGCTTCCCCCTTACTCCACCTCTTAAATCTCGGGACGAGATTTCTTGTAGTGGTGGAGATTTGTAACGCCCGGGTAATCAAGCTACAGTAATCCCCTACAAATGATGCCAAGTCATCACTGTTACTACTGCTAATCTCACTTTGATTCAAAACCAATTCAAATTCCATTATAAAATAAAGTCAAATAAATTATTTTCTCCAAATAGTAAAACAAAAATGTTTGCTGGGTTGCAAATATTCACTAACTAAATGTCATGAGTGATTCAACATCATTTGAGATAGCTAATTTCCTTTGGGAATTAGCGTAGTTCCAAATCAACATTTTTTAAATGCTTTTCCATTTGTGAAAAATTCAAATCAATTCAAACTCCTCCCAAATTTTTTGTGGCAGGTGCCAAATATTGTAGTGTATTTATTTGGCCAAGTCCCACATTTTACAGAACTCCTTTTGACAGCTCAAATATTGCATACATTTTTTCTGTAAAAAGAAAAGAGCAGAAGAAAGGAAAAAGGGAAAAGAGGCAAACAAGGGAAAAGAAACAACCCTCCCCCTCCACTGGGCCACGGCCCACCTGGCCACCAGCCTAGCCGACCCACTCCCCACACCCCCTGGCCTATAACCCCAACTCCCCCCAACCGAACCCTAGAAGCAACCCCCACTCCGCCACAATCTCCACCCTCTCCTTCCAGCGCCGTCACAGGAGAGAGCGCTCGATCCCCACCTCCACTTCCCCCACTCCCCACGATCCCCTCCTTCCTCTCGTTCCCTCCTGAACCGGATCAGGACCGAGCGGACTGCTCGGACCCCATCATCACCGCCCGACCTTGCCGGCGCTCCGAGCCCCCTTGCCGGCGCCACCTTGCCCCGTCTCATGACCCCGAAGCCGCCAGATCGAACCGCATCCCGCCGCCTGGACTCCGCCGCCCCAAGTCGCTGCCACCCGACGCCGGCGCCCTCGACATTGCTACCCCGTCCGCCTCCCCGAGCTACTGCCGCCCCCACGCTTCGTTATGTGCCCCTCGCTAATTCCCCCTCCTCTCCCCTCGTCTCTGTCATCGTAGGTGGCCGCGCGTGGCGTTGGCCACCATGGCCACGCTCCGGTCGTCCCCCATTCGTGCGCTGGCCTCGCCTTCTCCGACTGCGGCCACCACCCTCGCGCCTCTCCCCGCCTCGCTCGCCTGGCACGCGTGCACCGCAGCGCCGCCCTCCGCAGGCGGCGCCCGCTGCACCCCCTGCCCGCGCGCTCCAGTTCCCCGTCGCCCGCAGCCACGCTCGCCATTGGCCTCTGCCTTCGCAGCTCGCCCCGCATGGACTCGCTCACCTGCTGCCGTGCCCGGGCCCCATCCCCGCTCGCTACCGCCGCCGCCTCCCACTGCTTGTTGCCTCGCCCGCGCCTACGCCGTTGGCCATGCCGGCTCGCCTGCCGACGCCCGCAGCTCCAGGCGCCGCCACTGCCGCCCCATCTCTGCTCCCTACACTGCCGCCGGCCTCGCCGTGGCCCAGGCCGCCCATCCAGCCGCTGCCGTGGCCCGTGGCCAGCGCCCCTGGTGACCTCGGGCGCGGGTGCCTGTACCCGTGTGCCCGGTAAACCGCCCGCTCCAGTGGCCGGTTGTGCCACTACCAACAGGGCCCATGCCCTTGTGTTGTTAAAAAAGAAGGTTTTAAAATATAATTAATTAATTAATTAATTAGGTTTAACTAAACTAATTACTAGTTAGTCTAATTAATCATCTAATTAATTGGTGTGTGTATGACAGGGGCCCCCACCCCATGTTGACCAGTCAAACGTTGATTGGTCAACTGGGACCCCCTGGCCCACTTGTCAGCCTCTGGTACTTTTCTGCGTACACAGAGCTGGGTGCACCTAGCATTAGGCTTTATTTTCGAATTAATAATAAATCTAGAAAATGTTTAAAACTTTGAAAAATCTTAGAAATTAGTCTGTAACTCGGATGGAAATGTTTTCTACATGAAAGTTGTTCAGAATGACGAGACGAACCCGAATACGCGGCCTGTTCATCCGCCACACATCCCTAGCATAGCAAACATTGAACTTTCCCCCTTCGGCTCTTCTGTCCGTAAGTGCCAAACTTCGGGAAAGCATTCCCGGATGTTACCCCCTTCGCTGGTAGCGTGTAGCACCGCGTTAGAACATGTCTAGCTCTGCCTGTTGTCCTGTTATGCTCTTGCTTCTATGTATTTACTGTTTCTCACCCCTCTTCTCTTCGGTAGACCCCGTGATGGCTGCCGATGCCATTGTGATCGACTACGTCACCGACGACCCCTCCTTCTCGTCTGAGCAACCAGGCAAGCCCCCCTTTGATCATCCCGATATCGCCCAATCCATTCTGTCATGCTTGCATTAGATTTTGCTACTGTTATTATTTGATCCTATTCTGACGCATAACCTGTTTATTGTAACCTGTTGTTGTTACCTACCTGCTTATCCTGAACTGTTTAGTATAGGCTAGGTAGAGACCCATCAGAGACCCCCACTTTGTCCCGACTGCTCCACTGGATTATCAGAAGACCCGATCAACGGGATCGAAGACCAGGCCCCGGCACCGCACATCACTTTCCCCTTAGTTGCTCGACACTACTGGGTTACTATCGAGTGTCGAGGGTGAGACCTCATCAGCACTTCTGATGTTGACCCATTCGATCGTGGTCATCGAGGGTGATTCCGCCTTAACCGCTTCTGATACGACTCTGTCGTGCAACCCCTCAAGTGTGAACCCCGAGGGTGGATCCTCTTACGTTCACCTTGATGATTACATTGAGTGGAATCCGTCAAGGGTGATTCCTCAGGTTTTCCCCTTGGTGTTAGACACATAGTTACTATGGTTACTATGACTTTACACTGAACCCTGTTACTAAATACGGGTCGGCCCTAAGGGGTACCCGCGCAAGCATATTTGCGAGTGATGAGGAGTTGGGTTGACCTGGAGGGTGCCCGCGAAATAATTACGAGGCATGGCCGGGCATTCTTAGCCCTTGCCGCAAGTCCTCGAGACGGGGCGACGGGGTCACATCTTTCGTGAGTCTCTGCTTGTTACCGCGTGTTCCTAATCCACTACAATTTGGATATTTGATCCGAGGGGCCTCTGGCCTGATAGCACTAACCATCACGTGGGCATTGTATGGGCGTTCTGTGTTGTATGCATCAGCCGAAGCTTATTAGACGTCAATGACTGAGCGGCGCGCGCCAGGTTGGACTGGTAAGCTCCTGCCTTTTTTAAGGAGGTAGCTAGGTCTGCTCACCGGCCGCCCACGCATCATGCAGGAGTTCCCGGGGAGATGGCCCATGACCCCTGGAGGCATAGGTTTAGTCCGGTGTGTTGACCTCTCTATTAAGCCTAGGTCGGGTTGTGGTGTATTGTTTGGCCGAGGCCGGGCATGACCCAGGAAAGTGTGTCCGGCCAGAGTTAATCGAGCGTGGTGGGTAAGTTGGTGCACCCCTGCAGGGAAGAAAACATCTATCGATAGCCTGTCCTATGGTAAGGGACACTTGGAGTTGTATCCCGATCGATACAACTAGAACTGGATACTTGTGATGAGAATTGGATTGTGATGAGAAATGGATAGTATGGCTCTGGGATTGCTTCCTCGCAGGGAGTCGAGAAAGGATCTCTGGCCGAGGTTGATAACACTACTACTACTTTACATTATGTTGATCTGAACTCTTCTAAATGCTGCAAGATGCTGGAGATGCTAGTCTTCGATAGGACTTGGACTTCTCTCTATTCTGGCATTTCTGCAGCCTAGTCCACATATACAGCCTTTCTTTGATAATGTTGCATATGTAGTGTAGATCCTTGCTTGCGAGTACTTTGGATGAGTACTCACGGTTGCTTTGCTATCCCTTTTCCCCCTTTCTTCTTCTTTTCGGTTGATGCAACCAGATGTCGGAGCCCAGAAGCCAGATGCCATCGCTGATGCCTACTACTACGTGGAGACCGCCGGCGACCGGGAGTAGTTAGGAGGCTCCCAGGAAGGAGGCCTTGCCTTTTTGATCGTAGATGCTTTTGTGCTAGCCTTCTTAAGGCAAACTTGTCTAACTTATGTCTGTACTCAGATATTTTTTCTTCCGCTGACTCTTATGTATTCGAGCTTATGTATTCGAGCCCTCGAGGCCCCTGGCTTGTTATATTGTAACATCCCAAAATTCTAAATTTTGGAATGTTATAATAAATAGATAGATTTGATTGATTGTTTGATTGTTGTGTGATTGAATGAGTGAATTCGGAACTTTTGAAAGTTAAATGAGAGGGAATAAAAGGACTTTCCCAAACTTTCATTTTTGCATTTTGATCTCCATGAATTCAAATTCTTTTCAAATAAAAAACCCTCGAGAGAAGATGACATGACTTCTTCCATTTAAATAAATGAGAAGGGTGTTTGAAAATATTTGAATTCCATTTGGAAATATTTTCCAATTCTGAAACTTTATGCAACTCAATGATTTTCATGAGAGAAGATAAAATGACTTCTTCCAATTATGAAATATGAGTTGGGAGTTTCAAAGAATTAAATTCAATGTTCTTTTGAATTTATTTTCAATTTGGAGTTATTGGAGTTTCATTCAAATTATTTTTCTCCAAAAATAAAATATATGGAAATTAGGGTAACATGATTCCCTACATCAAAAAATTGGAGATAAATAAATTTGAATTCATTTTGGTATTTTTAAAATGATTTTTATTAGATTTTAATAGGGCAGTAGCACTCTTTGAATTATCTAAATTTGTGTAGATTTTATTTGGCATTATAAAAATGTTCAACTTGTAGGAAATCTTTTTCTGAAAATTTTGATATATTATATGCCTATATAATATATTGTTTTATTTATTTTTGTTCGCGTGGAAAATGTTTTTTTAAGAAAAAAATTTCCCCTTGCCGACTGGGCCGGCCCAGCACCAGCCCAGGCCACGGCCCAGACGCAGCGCCGCCTTCCTCCTCCCGTGCGCGTCATGGACTCGCCGGAGTCCGGTGCTCCTACGCCGCCCGTCGCGCCCTCGCCAAGTCAGCCGCGCCTCATAAATAGTGCGCCGTCGCCCCACGCCGCTCCCCCTCGCCTCGCCCCGCCCGCATCTCACCGCCTCCCGATCCGCATCTCGCCGCCGCCGCTGCCGCACTTCACCACCCGCGCCGCCGCCGCCGCTAGACGCCGCCCGCGCCGCCGTAGTCCACCTCGCCGGCCCCGCCGCTTCCTGCGCCGCCCACGCCGTCTTCGCCCACAGCCGCCGCCCCGCTCCTCGCCGACGCCTGCCGCCGCGGGAAGCCGCTGGAGAACCGCCGCCGACGGTTTTCCGAAGAAAACCGACGAACCGCCTGAACGGTAAAAACCGCAAAAGCCCGAATCGGTTTTTTTCCTTTTTGATCGGTTTTCTGTTTAGTTAGTCCTATTCTATGAACGTTCATTGTTTATACTTTCACAGCGAACGAATTCGTTCATTAGCGTTCGGTAACGAACGTTCGCTATTTAGTCTTTTTTCTTTTCTTTTAGTTTTCGGCTAGGGACCTATCCGTGATAATTTTCTTCACATATTAGTCCCTGTACTTCAAACGACCACATCTTTTTACTCGTTTATCCAAATCCAACGAAACCAACGCCCACGTCTTCGTTATGATCTCCTCTATCCAGTAATCCAACTCAAACATGTTTTTCAAAGTTTAAAATTTGAATTAGATAATATTTGAATTCAAACTTTGTTTGATCATAAATTGAGTTTTATAACTCCGATTTAGTTGATTCTTTTTGCAAATTAAAGCTCTTGACCTAAACTTTCTGATAAGGCCAAATTCACATAATTTTGGTACTGTTAGAAATGGTTTTATGTTGCAAGAGTTATTTGCTTGGTTTTGATGTTTTCTGAATCGTCTTCTTCGATCTCTCTGATCTTTTGAGTGATTGCTTATGTGTGGTTACTATTGCTTGCTTACGATAGATTGACCAGAGTGTGACGAGTAGATCTATCAAGTGTGTTGAGTGCGATTCATCTTCGTCAACATTGCAGGCAAGTTCACACTTTGATAATAACTCTTTTCATACCCAGTTTTATTGCATTAGATCAATCCTCAAACATTGCATGATTAGGATCTAATTAAATTGTGGGATAGTAAGTAGTTGAGGTAGTAACTATTACCTATTTATTATCAAACCCTTGGGAGTTACTATTACGTTATGCTTATATTGCCATGCTATGCTCGTAGACGTGGATTGGGTTTTGAGAGTATTCATGACAGATGTGAGACTATTAATTAATGGTTTACTTAAGGTGGCAACTTAAATACACATCTGGGTGGATTGAGGTACCTGGTTATTCTAGGATTGCCTGTCTAGGCACCTGGGTAGACCAGGGTTGCCTGTTTTTTTATGGACCGCCACCCAAGCTCAAAGGGATCATGAGATTATTCATACTAGAAACTTCCGTGTGCAGCCACAAGCTATTATGGGCTCTAGCATAGTTGATTAAGTCGTGTGAACTCTTACAGTGGTAGACTAGCAGATGTAGGGGATGTAGGTGGTACGGTCTACCCATCATAAGGTGCAAACGCTTCTGAAAGACTATGTCTCGGTCATTCGTTTCTCAAACACCATGTAGTGCGAGAAATCCAACGGAGGAGATCGAGTCTTGTGGGGAAAAGTGCGCAAACCTCTGCAGAGTGTATAAACTAATCATGATTAGTCGTCTCCCCGGTTATGGACAATCTTGAGTATCTAGTTCTTGGATTATCATGTTGATCTCATCAAGTTACTTTAAATAAATTTTGTTGGGTTTTAATGATGATGCTTAATTGGGATTGAGAATGTTGTCAACCATTCTCAATGTTTAACAACTACCATGATAGTTAAATAAAATTTATTCCTTTGCAGTAGGGGAAAATTGGCTTTTCGCAAAACTGTAACCATAGAGCTTTCCACCAGCCAAATATGCATGTAGTGATAGCCATTGTTCATTATTCTCTATGGTGTGAATTTGCCAGTACATTAAATGTACTGACCCTTTGTGGCTGCAACGTCTCATGTTGCAGGACTTCTTACGACGAGTAAGTGATACATTAGGGTTATGATTTCTACACTCAACTTTGCCGTTGGTGTTGATGGGAATCCATAACCTTATTACTTTCGCTATTTTTGGATTGAGGTAATAGTATTTACGTTATTTATACATGTGATTTACCTTTGTTATAAATCCTCGAGTACTGTGTGTGTCAGCATACCGATCCAGGGATGACACTTAAGGACAGAGACTTGATCCATTCAGGTCGGGTCGCTACAAGATGGTA
This sequence comes from Aegilops umbellulata, assembly GCA_032464435.1. Taxonomy (NCBI): domain Eukaryota; kingdom Viridiplantae; phylum Streptophyta; class Magnoliopsida; order Poales; family Poaceae; genus Aegilops; species Aegilops umbellulata. Next base: position 188,055,093 of record CP136060.1, read on the forward strand.
TCAGAGCGCATGTTGGCTCTAGGACGTGACCCTAGAAACTGGCCAGCCCGTAGGAAAGTTTTCTCTACAACTTTATTTTGCAAAAGGATCTTTTACCTCTCCTCTCTTTTAAGCTTATTCAAGTATTCCCTTTTAGTGAGACCATACCCCTTTCCCCTTTTGACCACTCGAAGATTCGACTGATGAGACCACTTCAAGAAGTACAAAATATCGGACAACTAAGACCATTCGGAATGAAGAGGATTTTACCATACATTATAATGATGGAAACTACAACAGTTGAAGACTCCGAAGACTAGGAGAATTTGAAGGCTCTGAAGAATCCCAGATTTTTTATGACCTAGGAAGGCTACCTTTATGGAACTTGGCAGACTATGGAAATTGTCAATACCCGAGAACAAGGTGTATCGGAGAAAGACCGGAACATGGAGCATTGGAACTCAAAGTTCTGTCAAGGAAAACCCTAAGGCAGGAGATATCAACTATGGAATGACAGCTCATGGAAATGACAAGAGCAGAAACACGGCTATCCATGATGTTATCGCCCGCTTATGCTATTGTCACCATGCTGAGTTAAGCATGCATATGCATGGAAGGATTGGATGGTAGAAGGCTGATGGAGCACCTATCAGCAAGATGAAGTTTTAACCTTAGCCGGTGTATCACCAGGATCTGGAGTGTTACATCAAGAAGTTTAAGATGGACCTTTAGGAAGCCGTATTTTGACAAGGAAGTATTTTGAGAAGAAATCAGAACCTAGAAGCAGAAAGTAGCCAAGCTGGAGGAGCAAAACCTCGAGATACAGGAGATTCGTCAGGAATGGAAGGACCGTAGTGCCATGGTTCATGATGTTGAAACCCGAAAGTTTGGAACGCAACTCCAAAAATAATTAACGGATGTCACGAGAGATTTCACGTCAACAGAGATGATCAGGCAAAAGAACTTGATAAGGACAAGCACGATCGGAAGAAGCCATCGGAGACATGAACACGACTTGAAGAGTTTGATGGCTTTGAAGATTTATTAACCTTAGAAGACCAAACCCCTGTTATATACCTACGTTAGATGCGACGATTGTGAGCTGTCATTTTGTTTGATGTTTTTCCGACAGCCACAAACTAAAATCTATCTTTTCAAAACTATTGTTTGCATTGTGTGCATCCCTCTCTATCTCTCTTATCTCACCCCAAAACCCATGGACCCAATAGAGGATGAATGAAGATGAGCTTATATTTTCTGGACCGATGAGTCAATTGGAGACGGACCAATGGATTCAGAACATGAAGGATCACATGAAGAATAACCCTATAGTCAGAAAGGATATGACCCAGCATGCTTTTCAGTGCTTTGAAAAGAGGTGCTGCTACTTGGTGGAGGATGTACCAAACCATCAATGGATGGCAAGGAGTAACCACTTGGGAAGAATTTAAGTTGACTCTGCAAAGATCTCGTCTTGTGTCCCAGAAGTTGAGGCCTTATGGAAAGGATATGAAGAAACCTTGTGCATACAAGCTTTGTGGAGAAATAGGACACAACCATAAATAAAACAAGGACGAATACCCTCAAGCGGAGGATTACCAAAGGAGTTAGCCGAGGATCTAAGGGAACTTCGGTTGGAGATTGTCCCCAAAGGTTTCGTTGCAACAATGGAGGTTCAATCAACCTTAGTGGCAAAGATTCTAGAAGCTCAAAAGGATGACAAAGAGATGGCTGAGCTAAAGGATAAAATGACCAAAGGAAAAGCCAAAGGTTTTTGTGAGGATGAGCATAAGACCTTATGGTTTGAGGACCGTGTATATGAGCCCAATAATGCAGAGATCAGGAAGTTAATACTTCAGGAGGCTCATGACTCACCATACTCGATTCATCCTGGAAACACCAAGATGTATTGGATTTGAAGGAGCGTTTCCGGTGGACTGGTATGAAGAAGGAGATTGCCGAGTATGCAGCGGAATGTGAGATAGTAAAGGCAGAACATTAGAAGCCATCAGGATTACTGCAGCCTATGCCGACACCCGAATGGAAGAGGGACAAGCTTGGCATAGATTTCATTACTAGATTTCCCAGGACCCAAACGGGATACAATTCTATCTGGGTAGTAGTTGATTCGCTTGACCAAAGTGGCTCACTTTATCCCAGTGAAAACCACCTATACAAGTGCGAAGTTGGCCAAGATATATATGACCAGGATCGTATGTCTGCATGGAGTTCCGAGGACCATCGTATTAGATAGAGGAACACAGTTTACCTCAAAGTTGGAATCAGCTGCACCAGACTTTGGGTACTAGGCTAGAGTTCAGTACAACCTTTCATCCGCAGACAGATGGATAGACCGAGAGAGTCAATCAGGTTCTGGAGGACATGTTGAGAACGTGTGCGCTAGATTATGGATCTAGTAGGGATGATAATCTACCTTACGCGGAGTTCTCATACAACAACAGTTACCAAGCCAGTTTGAAGATGGCCCTTTTGAAGTTTTGTATGGGAGAAGGAACCAGACACCGTTGATGTGTGATGAAGTTGGAGACCGTCAGTTGTTTGGACCAAATGTGATCAAGGAGTCAGAAGAGAATGTTAAGTTGATTCAAGATAGACTGAAGGTAGCTCAGTCCTGACAGAAGAGTTATGAAGACTCAAAAAACGCAAAGAGGTAGTCTATGAAATTGGAGACAGAGCATGTCTTCATGTGTCCCCTCTGCGAGGAGTTAAATGATTTGGAGTTAAGGGAAAAGTAGCCCTGAAATTTGTAGGACCTTACCAAGTTTTGGAGTGTATGGGAGAAGTGGCCAATGAGTTGGAGTCACTCGAAGGACTGTCAGGAGTTCATGATGTGTTTCACGTTTCCCCGTTGAAGAAGTGCCATGTAGAGATGGCCAATATTCCCCTATAAGGACGCTTGACCCTGGAAAGGATAATGATGTTCCACGAAGTGGAGTATGGACTTCATAAGTATAAGTTTTTATCTCGGTATGTGGGATACCCCACGAGGATGAAGAGATGAATTACTATTGGATATAAAGGAGGTATGATGTTGGAAATATGGATCAATGGAAATTGCATGTTGAGTCTGAGTAATCATGTCCTAGTTTGGTGCCAATAGAAGGAAGGGAGACAATACAATTGGATGAATTTTAAGTATGCTTGGAAGCTGGAAGTTGGATGTTGGAATAACAATCAGTTGCCCGATGATAAGTTCAAGGATTACAAGTGATGAGATGGGCCATAACCCACAGGCCCCAGGACCTGCCAAGAAGCAAGCACACTCTTGCTGAAGGAAAAACCCTGGAATAAGTTACGATTTTATCGATAGACGATCTTATAGGATTACCGCAAACCTGAGAGTTGTGAAGAAACGATAGATGTTTGTCTGGCTTGCAGAATCTATGGATATATCCGAACTTGGTTCGTCGACAAGAGAAATTCTGCAATGCTTGTGAGGATGACCGAGTGTTAGAATGCGAGATTCACTAAACCGTATACAAGGTAATGATTTGGGTGCTGGATGGATTGATCACCATACCGACTTACTCTTATTATTCGCCTTGCTATATGGGATGGTAAATCTGAGTGACTTACCTATAGTAAAGAGACGACGATCAAAACCCTGTTTAAACCTTAGAATGGTATAGCAATTTCCCCTTGTACAAGGCACCTGTTGCCAACCGTAGGTTATACGGTGAGGATCAACCAGACCCATTTCCTGCAGGAGAAACCATAAATTGTTGACCACCATGAGATATCGATAGTTGTTTAGCTTTGGCGCCAGACCCGTCAGCTAAGAAGACCCAGTCCCGGAATAACCTTACCAAGAAGAAAGGATACCAACAATTGAGGAAAAAGGTTATGCCACTATCGGAAGGGCCAGAGAAGGAATTTTCCCGAGAATCTGAGAAGACCGATCCCGTCAACAAAAAGGATGGAGTATATAAGTTTTGATAGAACCGTATCCATTTTCTAAGGGCGGTAGCATCCCAGACGCCCTGAGATGACCGATGGATTTTGAGAAGACCCCAAACCCTAACCTATTTTCTTTCTAGCCTCTCCGAATCTCGAGGATGAGATTCATTTTAAGGGTGGTAGGTTTGTAACATCCCAAAATTCTAAATTTTGGAATGTTATAATAAATAGATAGATTTGATTGATTGTTTGATTGTTGTGTGATTGAATGAGTGAATTCGGAACTTTTGAAAGTTAAATGAGAGGGAATAAAAGGACTTTCCCAAACTTCCATTTTTGCATTTTGATCTCCATGAATTCAAATTCTTTTCAAATACAAAACCCTGGAGAGAAGATGACATGACTTCTTCCATTTAAATAAATGAGAAGGGTGTTTGAAAATATTTGAATTCCATTTGGAAATATTTTCCAATTCTGAAACTTTATGCAACTCAATGATTTTCACAAGAGAAGATAAAATGACTTCTTCAAATTATGAAATATGAGTTGGGAGTTTCAAAGAATTAAATTCAAAGTTCTTTTGAATTTATTTTCAATTTGGAGTTATTAGAGTTTTATTCAAATTATTTTTCTCCAAAAATAAAATATAGGGAAATTAGGGTAACATGATTCCCTACATCAGAAAATTGGAGATAAATAAATTTGAATTCATTTTAGTACTTTTAAAATGATTTTTATTAGATTTTAATAGGGCAGTAGCACTCTTTGAATTATCTAAATTTGTGTAGATTTTATTTGGCATTATAAAAATGTTCAACTTGTAGGAAATCTTTTTCTGAAAATTTTGATATATTATATGCCTATATAATATATATTTTTATTTTGTTTTATTTATTTTTGTTCGCGTGGAAACTGTTTTTTTAAGAAAAAATTTCCCCTCGCCGACTGGGCCGGCCCAGCACCAGGCCAGGCCACGGCCCAGACGCAGCGCCGCCTTCCTCCTCCCGTGCGCGTCACGGACTCGCCGGAGTCCGGCGCTCCTACGCCGCCCGTCGCCCCCTCGCCAAGTCAGCCGCGCCTCATAAATAGTGCGCCGCCGCCCCACACCGCTCCCCCTCGCCTCGCCCCGCCCGCATATCGCCGCCTCCCGATCCGCATCTCGCCGCCGCCGCTGCCACACTTCACCACCCGCGCCGCCGCCGTCGCTAGACGCCGCCCGCGCCGCCGTAGTCCACCTCACCGGCCCCGCCGCTTGCTGCGTCGCCGACGCCGTCTTCGCCCGCAGCCGTCGCCCCGCTCCTCGCCGACGCCCGCTGCCGCGGGAAGCCGCCGGAGAAGCGCCGCCGACGGTGTCGGCGTTCTAGGAACGCTGGTCCCCAGACTTGCCTGCCTGCGGCCCGCGGCGTGGCTCAAAAGGGGGCCCAGCACGGCCCATCTTCATCAACACAGACCCAAGACCCTAGCGAGGGGCCAAGCCTCGCGGGGCGGACGACGCGGAGCTTCCTCAGGCACGACCTCATCAGGCTGGCTCGTGAGGAGGCGGAGAGATCTAGGCGGGGTACCTCACGAGGTGCCCGTGATGCAAGCCATGACGACCAAGGGCGCCAGGCGGGCGCCAGCCCGCGCAGTGTCCTCCTTTCCTCTTTGGTTCAATGGGAGCAAGCGCAGGCGAGAGCATCAAGCAAAGGCACCCGTTTTGGTGCAACGAGACCAAGACCAGTCCAACGGCAGGAAGGATGTCATTGTGGAGCCCAAGCCAGCGTCACCACCAGAGCCTTTGGCAGGCGAGGACCAACTTTAGTCAGGATAAGTGTACCAGATGTTCCCCTTCAAAATGGCCAATTGTTGGCGCCCTTCCCGCTCAATATTTGGGAAGAGGCCCAGGGCCTTTGCCTATAAATAGGACTAGCCACCCCCAGGGTAGAGGCAATTGGAATGAGCTAGGATCCAGAGAATCAATCAGAGAGAGCGAGAGAAGGGCGACTGAACTCCTCCTAGTAGTTCATCGCCCCGGCCAAGAACAGACCCTCGCGAGGCTGTTCTTCCTTGTATTGCTCATCATCATCAGCCCAAGAGGAAATCCACCGCACCACAAAGTGGAGTAGGGTATTACACCACAACGGTGGCCCGAACCAGTATAAACCCTGTGTCTCTGGTGTTGTCCTTTCCATAGCTTAGATCTTAGCGAGGCGGTGGGGTGCAGGTAGGTAGAAGGCAAGATCTCCGCGCGCACCCTAGTGTTCGAACCTCAAGGGTCTGCCGGAACCCGAAATCCGACATTTGGCGCGCCAGGTAGGGGTGCGCCGAAATCCACCTTCTACTGCTTCGTGTCCCGTCGCATCGTCATCACAATGTCCGGCGACCAGGCGGGCAACCCAGATCCTTGGGCGGCGTGGCCCTCCCGCACAGAGCCGCTCGCCTCGGGCGACCCCGTGCCCCAGGCAGCTCGCGGTCCGCAGGGCGCTGCGGGCCACGGGCGATGCGGACAGGCTTCGACAGCTCTCACACCACGGCAGGCGCGGTCGGCAGCAAGGGCCTCCAATCATGCCGCGACCACGACTCCATACACCCGCCGGGAGCAGGCGAACCAGAGGGTCGCGCCCACGGTGGCCCGAGAGCTGTTGCAGTGCAGGCTGCTGGATGGCGGCCGCGACGTGTTGCTGGAGCGGGTAGCAGAGCTCCTCGGCTTTGCCGCCTTGGGGGCTCACCCCTTCTGCATCCAACTCCCATCTCAAGCCAAGGGCTGCCCGCGCGGGGGCTCCGCGCGCGCCCACGGGCTCCAAGGCTACTCCAACGCCAGCGAAGCTGTCGGCACCGGACCGGCGGCGGCGCTGCCCCCGCTCCTGGTCCGCGAAGAAGAAGGACTCGACGCGACCCACGGCCCCAGTGGACAGCCGCGCTACCACCCCACGGTGGGCGCGTCAAGCAGAGCTGCATGGCACGCGGAGCACTACGGCGTGGCCTTCGGGATGACGGCGCCAGAAGAATACGCGCCCCACATGATGGACCAAGGGCACCCTCACGAGGGCGAACAAGGCTCGCTCCTCAGCCCAAGCTGGGGGGACGAGGCGCCAGAAGCTGAGGTCTTCCAGGAGCCCCGGGACGGTCCCACTGGCCACACTGGAGGCAACGATTATCGGGAACCGCTAATTCCTCAGGAGCAGGCATACGCTAATCATGGATCGCAGGAGGTGCAGGTCGCCACAGCGAGCAGCTGCCCCGCTCCCACAGTCTCCTACCCCTCGGGAGGAGGGCACAGGGGGCTGCAGGAGAGGGGCCGAGATCCGACATCACCACCGCGGCGTTCGGAGAAAGGCGTTCTCAGGAGGTAGGCCCTCTGCTGGGGAGGTGCCTCAGGGCCTGCCCCTGGCGGAGGACCCGTGGTCGTCGGGGGAACCGCTGGCGACCGCTCTACCCCATCGGCGGCGTCCTGGTTTCCGGTCGTCGTTGATGGCACTAGAGTGTGGCGCAAGGCGGGGCCCTCGTCTGGCGATATGAAGCAATGCCGGTACCTGTGAAGAAGGCCAAGTGCCTGTGAAGCTCGCCGCCCCGTGACACTCTCCTGTAATAATGAGTGGGGTTGTACACGCCCCGGAGTCTCAGGGGTGCCGGCCTCAAGCCCTGGGGCTCCCTCCCACGCCCAGTGGCAGCACTTAGCTCTGCGTTGGTGAGAAGACGTCCAAGACTAGATTAGGTGCCGGACGCGGCCTTTTGTGTGCTTTCATTGCTTTTCCCTTTGGTTGTCACTTTCCCTCGCTGGATTTAAGTTGGATTCGAATTTGAGATTTGCGTGTGTTCGGGGAAGGGGTGCTTAGTCTTGTTCGAGCAATTTCTCGCGTTTTGATTACCACTTCGCCTCAGCTGCCTCCCCTTGTGAGCCCCTCGCGAGCCGGGTCAGGCCTAGCTTGCGCGCAGCCCAGACTGCCGCCGCCGCGTCCTCTCAGGAGGGCTTTTTACTACAGATCATACGGATTCGATCAGGGAACACTCAGGGCACCACAGCCTCCCACAGGCTACCTCAGGGCCCGCACTGAACGAAGGTAAACTAGCCAACCAGCACGTCGCTTAGCCAACCACTTGGCGCGGGCACATGGGCAATGTAACATCTACTAATACGATGAACACAAGTTTTACATGAGGGGCTCCCCCTCCCAAAATGCTCTCACAGCCATCAGGCCAAAACCTGAGTTGTATTCATGCAGGGTAACGATGCATAATCAGTCGGATAAATCCCCCAATGCGTCCTCAGGAACACCTCCCAAACCGTTGCTGGCGTCGCTGGACTCGCCATCGCTGTCTGCGTTGCCGCCAGCGGCGTCAGGGCCGTTCACCACGCCGCCCTCGTCGGCAGCCACGATCACGCCGTCGTTGTCTGAAGCGAAGGCCCTGACAAGAGCATCCACATTGTCTCCCACCCAGTGCGCCAGGTCGTCTCGGACGGCCTGGGGGACTGGGGCGATGGCGGCGGCGAAATCGAAGTGGGGATCCATGTTCCGGAGATGGCTGAAGACGCGAGAAAAGGCGCGCCCGAGCAGGGCGCGACTCCTCTCCTCCACCAACCTGTCGGCCCTGACTGACCGCGCCTCCAGCTGCGTCACCACGTCGGTGAAGAACTGAAGGTTGCCGGCGTAGTTGACTGCGTGCGGCTCGCCAACAGCCGCCTCGCAGATGTTGCCCAAGGCTGTGTTGGCTCTTTCCCGGAGCGTGGTGAGCATGGGGTCGTGCTCATGCTCCAGGATCTGCCGCTGACGTATCTCGTCCGCATTCTGGCGCGCGACGGCCTCAGCCTCCTCCACCCGATGGCGAAGAAGGAGCACCTCGGCCTGGGAGGTGGTTGACTCCCCTTGCGCTACCTCAAGGGTGGCCCGAAGAGCATCGGCCCGCCGCGTCGCTTCCTCCAGCTTGGCCCTCAAGGCAGCAGTCGTACCTTCAGCCTCGGCCCGGATCAACCCCAGCCTCTCCTCGAACTCGCGCTCGAGGTTCAAGCGCGTCGTCGCCACCCGACGTCCGACCTCCTCCAGGACACGGGCCTCCCGTGCAGCGACATCATCCTCCGCCTGCGTCACCAAGCGCTCCCTCGTCTCCAGACGCTCGTACTCGCGTGCACGTTCGGCGGCTTCCAGTGTCAGCGCCTCCTCACGCTTCTGGAGCTCTGCTGGGTCGCCAGAGGCCACCTTCATCGACGCGAGGGCTGCCTCGCGCAGCTCCACTTGCTCCTCCAGTGAGTGGCACCGGGCCAGGAGTGTTGGGGAACGTAGCAGAAATTCAAAAATTTCCTACGTGTCACCAAGATCTATCTATGGAGAAACCAGCAACGAGGGGAAGAAGAGTGCGTCTACATACTCTTGTAGATTGCTAAGCGGAAGCGTTCAAGTGAACGGGGTTGATGGAGTCGTACTCGTCGTGATTCAAATCACCGATGACCAAGTGCCGAATGGACGACACCTCCGCGTTCAACACACGTACAGCCCGGTGACGTCTCCCATGCCTTGATCCAGCAAGGGGAGAGGGAGAGGTTGAGGAAGACTCCATCCAGCAGCAGCACAACGGCGTGGTGATGATGGAGGAGCGTGGCAATCCTATAAGGCTTCGCCAAGCACCGCAAGAGAGGAGGAGGGAGAGAGGTAGGGCTGCACCAACAGGGAGAGATCAGATCACGTGTTATGGGCAGCCCCATGCCTCACTATATATAGGGGAGAGGGAGGAGGGTGCGCCCCCTCAAGGGTTCCCACCCCTAGGGGGGCGGCAGCCCTAGATGGGAAAAAGGGGGGCGGCCAAGAGGGGAGGAGAGGGAGGCACAGGGAGTATGGGCCTTAGGGCCCATCTGCCCTTAGGGTTTGCCCCCTCTTCTCTCCCTTGCGCCTTGGGCACTTGTGGGGGGGGGGGGGGGGCGCACCAGCCCACCTGGGGCTGGTCCCCTCCCACATTTGGCCCACGCAAGCCTCCGGGGCTTGTGGCCCCACTTGGTGGACCCCCGGACACCTCCGGTGGTCCCGGTACACTACCGATAAACCCTGAAACCTTCCCGGCGACCAAAACAGGACTTCCCATATATAAATCTTTACCTCCGGACCATTCCGGAACTCCTCGTGACGTCCGAGATCTCATCCGGGACTCCGAACAACATTCGGTAACCACATACAAACTTCCTTTATAACCCTAGCGTCATCGAACCTTAAGTGTGTAGACCCTACGGGTTCGGGAGACATGCAGACATGACCGGGACGTTCTCCGGTCAATAACCAACTGCGGGATCTGGATACCCATGTTGGCTCCCACATGTTCCACGATGATCTCATCGGATGAACCACGATGTCAAGGACTTAATCAATCCCGTATACAATTCCTTTTGTCTATCGGTACGATACTTGCCCGAGATTCGATCGTCGGTATCCCGCTACCTTGTTCAATCTCGTTACCGGCAAGTCTCTTTTACTCGTTCCGCAACACATCATCCCGTGATCAAATCCTTGATCACATTGTGCACATTATGATGATGTCCTACCGAGTGGGCCCAGAGATACCTCTCCGTCACACGGAGTGACAAATCCCAGTCTCGATTCGTGCCAACCCAACAGACACTTTCGGAGATACCCGTAGTGCACCTTTATAGCCACCCAGTTACGTTGTGACGTTTGGCACACCCAAAGCATTCCTACGGTATCCGGGAGTTGCACAATCTCATGGTCTAAGGAAATGATACTTGACATTATAAAAGCTTTAGCATACGAACTACATGATCTTGTGCTAGGCTTAGGATTGGGTCTTGTCCATCACATCATTCTCCTAATGATGTGATCCCGTTTTCAATGACATCCAATGTCCATGGTCAGGAAACCGTAACCATCTATTGATCAACGAGCTAGTCAACTAGAGGCTTACTAGGGACATGGTGTTGTCTATGTATCCACACATGTATCTGAGTTTCCTATCAATACAATTCTAGCATGGATAATAAACGATTATCATGAACAAGGAAATATAATAATAATCAATTTATTATTGCCTCTAGGGCATATTTCCAACAGTCTCCCACTTGCACTAGAGTCAATAATCTAGTTCACATCGATATGTGATTAACACTCAAGGTCACATCCCTATGTGACTAACACCCAAGAGTTCTGGGTTTGATCATGTTATGCTTGTGAGAGATGTTATAGTCAACGGGTCGGAACCTTTCAGATCTGTGTGTGCTTTACAAATATCTATGTCATCTCCTAGATGCAGTTACCACGCTCTATTTGGAGCTATTCCAAATAACTGTTCTACTATACGAATCCAATTTACTACTCAGAATAATCTGGATTAGTGTCAAAGTTTGCATCGGCGTAACCCTTTACGATGAACTCTTTTCCACCTCCATAATCAAGAAAATTCCTTAGTCCACTAGTTACTAAGGATAACCTTGACCGCTGTCCTGTGATCCATTCTTGGATCACTCTTGTACCCCTTGACTGACTCACGGCAAGGCACACTTTAGATGCGGTACACAGCATAGCATACTTTAGAGCCTATGTCTGAAGCATAGGGGACGACCTTTCGTTCTTTCTCTCTATTCTGCCGTGGTCAGGTTTCGAGTCTTACTCAATGTTCACACCTTATAACACAGCCAAGAACTCCTTCTTTGCCGATCTATTTTGAACTCCTTCAAAATCTTGTCGTGGTATGTGTTTGTTTGAAAGTACTATTAAGCGATTTTGATCTATCCTTATAGATCTTGATGCTCAATGTTCAAATAGCTTAATCCAGGTTTTTCATTGAAAATCACTTTTCAAACAACCCTATATGCCTTCCAGAAATTCTACATCATTTCCGATAAACAATATGTCAACAACATATACTCATCAGAAATTCTATAGTGCTCCCACTCACTTCTTTGGAAATACAAGTTTCTCATAAACTTTGTATAAACCCAAAATCTTTGATCATCTCATCAAAGTATACATTCCAACTCCGAGATGCTTACTCCAGTCCTCAGAAGGATTGCTGGAGCTTTGCATACTTATTAGCATCTTTCAGGATTGACAAAACCTTCCGATTGCATCACATACAACCTTTCCTCAAGAAAATCGTCGAGGAAACAATGTTTTGACATCTTATTTGCACGATTTCATAAATAATGCAATAATCGCTAACATAATTCCAACAGACTTTTAGCATCGCTACGGGTGAGAAAGTCTCATCGTAGTCAACTCCTTGAACTTGTCGGGAAACATCTTAATGACAAGTCGAGCTTTCTTAATGGTGACATTTACCATGATTGTCCGTCTTCCTTTTAAAATCCATCTGTACTCAACAGCCTCACGACCATCGAGCCGTTCTGCCAAAGTCTACACTTTTGTTTTCATACATGGATCCTCTCTCGGATTTTATGGCCTCGAGCCATCCATCGGAATCCGGGCCCACCATCGCTTCTCCATAGCTCGTAGGTTCATTGTTGTCTAGCAACATGACTTCCAAGATAGGATTACGTACCACTCTGAAGTAGTACGCATCCTTGTCATCCTACGAGGTTTGGGAGTGACTTGATTCGAAGTCTCATGATCACTATCATAAGCTTCCACTTCAATTGTTGTAGGTGCCATAGGAACAACTCCTATGCCCTGCTACATACTAGTTGAAGTGACGGTTCAACAACCTCATCAAGTCTCCACCATCCTCCACTCAATTCTTTCGAGAGAAACTTTTCCTCGAGAAAGGACCCGATTCGAGAAACAATCCCTATTGCTTTCGGATCTGAGACAGGAGGTATGCCCAACTATTTTGGGTGTCCTATGAAGATGCAGTTATCCGCTTTGGGTTCGAGCTTATCAGCCTGAAACTTTTTCATATAAGCGTCGCAGCCCCAAACTTTTAAGAAATGACAACTTAGGTTTCTCTAAACCATAGTTCATACGGTGTCATCTCATCGGAATTACATGGTGCCCTATTTTAAGTGAGTGCGGTTGTCTCCAATGCCTAACCCATGAACGATAGTGGTAATTCGATAAGAGACATCATCATATCCAATAGTTATGATGTTCGGACACACCATCACTCTATGGTGTTCCAGGCGGTATTAGTTGTGAAACAATTTCCACAGTGCCAAACTCGTAACTTAGATATTCATTTCTATGATCATATCATAGACATTTTATCCTCTTATCACGAAGATCTTCAACTTCATTCTGAAATTATTTGAACCATTCAATAATTCAGACTTGTGTTTCATCAAGTAAATATACTCAGTATCTACTCAAATCATCTGTGAAGTAAGAGCATAACGATATCCACTGCGCGCCTCAGCACTCATTGGACTGCACACATCAATATGTGTTACTTCCAACAAGTTGCTTTCTTGTTCCATGTTACTGAAACCGAAGCTTTCAGTCATCTTGCCCATGTGGTATGATTTGCATGTCTCAAGCGATTCAAAATCAAGTGAGTCCAAATGGTCCATCTGCATGGAGTTTCTTCATGCATACATACCAACAGACACGGTTCACATGTCTCAATCTTTTCAGAAATGAGTGAGTCCAAACATGGAGCTTCTTCATGCGTTTTATACCAATATGACTTACATGGCAGTGCCACAAGTAGGTGGTACTATCATTATTATCTTATATCTTTTGGCATGAACATGTGTATCACTATGATGGAGATTCAATAAACCATTCATTTTAGGTGCAAGACCATTGAAGGTATTATTCAAAATAGAGTAACCATTATTCTCCTTAAATGAATAACCGTATTGCGATAGACATAATCCAATCATGTCTATGCTCAACGCAAACACCAAATAACAATTATTTAGGTTTAACACCAATCTCGATGGTAGAGGGAGCGTGCGATGCTTGATCACATCAACCTTGGAAACACTTCCAACACATCTCGTCAGCTCACCTTTAGCTAGTCTCTGTTTATTCCGTAGCTTTTATTTCGAGTTACTAACACTTAGCAACCGAACCGGTATCTAATACCCTGATGCTACTAGGAGTACTAGTAAAGTACACATTCACATAATGTATATCCAATATACTTCTATCGACAGCCTTCTCATCTACCAAGTATCTAGGGTAATTCTGCTCCAGTAGCCGTTCCCCTCATTACAGAAGCACTTAGTCTCGGGTTTGGGTTCAACCTTGGGTTTCTCCACTAGATCAGCAGCTGATTTGCCCTTTCATGAAGTATCCCTTCTTGCCCTTGCCCTTCTTCAAACTAGTGGTTTGACTAACCATCAACAATTGATGCTCCTTCTTGATTTCTACTTTCGCGGTGTCAAACATCGCGAATATTTCAAGGATCATCATATCCATCCCTGATATAGTTCATCACAAAGCTCTAGCAGCTTGGTGGTAATGACTTTGGAAAAACATCACTATCTTATCTGGAAGATCAACTCCCACTCGATTCAAATGATTGTTGTACTCAGACAATATGAGCACAAGCTCAACAATTGAGCTTTTCTCCCTTAGTTTGCAGGCTAAGAAAATCGTCGGAGGTCTTATACCTCTTGACGTGGGCACGAGCTTGAAATCCCAATTTCAGCCCTCGAAACATCTCATATGTTTCGCGACATTTCAAAAATTGTCTTCGGTGCCTCAATTCTAAACCGTTCATCTGAACTATCACGTAGTTATCAAAATGTGTATGTCAGATGTTCGCAACATCCACAGACGATGTTCGAGGTTCAGCACACTGAGTGGTGCATTAAGGACATAAGCCTTCTACGAAGCAACGAGGACAATCCTCGGTTTACGGACGTAGTCCGCATAATTGCTACTATCAACTTTCAACTAAATTTTCTCTAGGAACGTATCTAAACAGTAGAACTAAAGCGTAAGCTATAACTCGCAAAGTTCTTTTTACTATGTTCAGGATAATTAAGTTCATCTTATGAACTCCCACTCAGATAGACATCCCTCTAGTTATCTAAGTGATTACATGATCCGAGTCAACTAGGCCGTGTCCGATCATCACGTGAGACGGACTAGTCAACATCGGTGAACATCTTCATGTTGATCGTATCTGCCATACGACTCATGCTCGACCTTTCGGTCTTCTGTGTTCCGAGGCCATGTCTGTACATGCTAGGCTCGTCAAGTCAACCTAAGTGTTTGCATGTGTTCCGAGGCCATGTCTGTACATGCTAGGCTCGTCAACACCCGTTGTATGTGAACGTAAGGATCTATCACACCTGATCATCACGTGGTGCTTCGAAACGACGAACTTTCGCAACGGTGCACAGTTAGGGGGAACACTTTCTTGAAATTTTAATGAGGGATCATCTTATTTACTACCGTCGTTCTAAGCAAATAAGATGCAAAACATGATAAACATCACATGCAATCAAATAGTGGCATGATATGGCCATCATCACTTTGCTCCTTTTGATCTCCATCTTCGGGGCTCCATGATCATCGTCGTCACCGGCATGACACCAAGATCTCTATCATCATGATCTTCATCATCATGTCTTCGTGAAGTTGTCATGTCAACTATTACTTCTACTACTATGGCTAACGCTTTAGCAATAAAGTAAAGTAATTACATGACGTTTATGTTGACACGCAGGTCATAAATAAATTAAAGACAACTCCTATGGCTCCTGCCGGTTGTTATACTCATCGACATGCAAGTCGTGATTCCTATTACAAGAACATGATCAATCTCATACATCACATATATCATGCATCACATCCTTTTGGCCATATCACATCACATGGCATACCCTGCAAAAACAAGTTAGACGTCCTCTAATTGTTGGTTGCATGTTTTACGTGGCTGCTATGGGTTTCTAGCAAGAACGTTTCTTACCTACGCAAAACCACAACGTGATATGTCAATTGCTATTTACCCTTCATAAGGACCCTTTTCATTGAATCCGATCCGACTAAAGTAGGAGAGACAGACACCCGCCAGCCACCTTATGCAACTAGTGCATGCCAGTCGGTGGAACCGGTCTCACGTAAGAGTACGTGTAAGGTTGGTCCGGGCCGCTTCATCCCACAATGCTGCCGAATCAAGATTGGCTAGTAACGGTAAGCATATTGAACAAAATCAACGCCCACAACTACTTTGTGTTCTACTCGTGCAAAGAATCTACGCAATAGACCTAGCTCTTGATGCCACTGTTGGGGAACGTAGCAGAAATTCAAAATTTTCCTACGTGTCACCAAGATCTATCTATGGAGAAACCAACAACGAGGGGAAGAAGAGTGCGTATACATACCCTTGTAGATCGCTAAGCGGAAGCGTTCAAGTGAACGGGGTTGATGGAGTCGTACTCGTCATGATTCAAATCACCGATGACCAAGTGCCGAACGGACGGCACCTCCGCGTTCAACACACGTACAGCCCGGTGACGTCTCCCATGCCTTGATCCAGCAAGGGGAGAGGGAGAGGTTGAGGAAGACTCCATCCAGCAGCAGCACAACGGCGTGGTGATGATGGAGGAGCGTGGCAATCCTACAGGGCTTCGCCAAGCACCGCAAGAGAGGAGGAGGGAGAGAGGTAGGGCTGCACCAACAGGGAGAGATCAGATCACGTGTTATGGGCAGCCCCAGGCCTCACTATATATAGGGGAGAGGGAGGAGGGTGCGCCCCCTCTAGGGTTCCCACCCCTAGGGGGGCGGCAGCCCTAGATGGGAAAAAGGGGGGCGGCCAAGAGGGGAGGAGAGGGAGGCGCAGGGAGTATGGGCCTTAGGGCCCATCTGCCCTTAGGGTTTGCCCCCTCTTCTCTCCCTTGCGCCTTGGGCACTTGTGGGGGGGGGGCGCACCAGCCCACCTGGGGATGGTCCCCTCCCACACTTGGCCCACGCAAGCCTCCGGGGCTTGTGGCCCCACTTGGTGGACCCCCGGACACCTCCGGTGGTCCCGGTACACTACCGATAAACCCTGAAACCTTTCCGGCGACCAAAACAGGACTTCTCATATATAAATCTTTACCTCCGGACCATTCCGGAACTCCTCGTGACGTCCGGGATCTCATCCGGGACTCAGAACAACATTCGGTAACCACATACAAACTTCCTTTATAACCCTAGCGTCATCGAACTTTAAGTGTGTAGACCCTACGGGTTCGGGAGACATGCAGACATGACCAGGACGTTCTCCGGTCAATAACCAACAGCGGGATCTGGATACCCATGTTGGCTCCCACATGTTCCACGATGATCTCATCGGATGAACCACGATGTCAAGGACTTAATCAATCCCGTATACAATTCCTTTTGTCTATCGGTACGATACTTGCCCGAGATTCGATCGTCGGTATCCCGATACCTTGTTCAATCTCGTTACCGGCAAGTCTCTTTTACTCGTTCCGCAACACATCATCCCGTGATCAACTCCTTGATCACATTGTGCACATTATGATGATGTCCTACCGAGTGGGCCCAGAGATACCTCTCCGTCACACGGAGTGACAAATCCCAGTCTCGATTCGTGCCAACCCAACAGACACTTTCGAAGATACCCGTAGTGCACCTTTATAGCCACCCAGTTACGTTGTGACGTTTGGCACACCCAAAGCATTCCTACGGTATCCGGGAGTTGCACAATCTCATGGTCTAAGGAAATGATACTTGACATTATAAAAGCTTTAGCATACGAACTACATGATCTTGTGCTAGGCTTAGGATTGGGTCTTGTCCATCACATCATTCTCCTAATGATGTGATCCCGTTTTCAATGACATCCAATGTCCATGGTCAGGAAACCGTAACCATCTATTGATCAACGAGCTAGTCAACTAGAGGCTTACTAGGGACATTGTGTTGTCTATGTATCCACACAAGTATCTGAGTTTCCTATCAATACAATTCTAGCATGGATAATAAACGATTATCATGAACAAGGAAATATAATAATAATCAATTTATTATTGCCTCTAGGGCATATTTCCAACAAGGAGCTCCCGAGCCCGCTCCTCCGCCGCCTCTCGCCGCCGGTCAGCTTCCCGGGCCTCCTCAGCGGCCCGAGATCGGGCCTCCCGAGAGGCCACCAGCGACGCCTTGGCCTTTTTGTCGTCAAGATCGCGCTGATGGCGCACAAGGGCGATGGCGCCCTCCAGCTCGCGCCTCTCTGCAGCCAGGCGCAGGCCCTCGGCCTCAAGGCGCGCGTCTTCATCAGCAAGCTCCTCACCAAGCAGGTTCACCGCGTCAGCCGCCCTTCGAAGGAATCCTTGGCGAAGAGCGTGACCCTCCCGAGCGCGCTCGCGCACGACTTCCATGCCATCATCTGCCCCAAGCAAGCGCCGGGGGCCACGAATCGGCACTTCCCCTCCGGGGAGGGGGCTGGGGGCTGGCACCCTCGCGACGGCCGGGCACGCCACGCCAGAAGCCCGGCCTGGAGCCAGAGGGAGCGGCTCAGCCAATCGCAGTCCACGACCAGGCAAGAAGCCCACGGCAGGCTGGCTATGCCACGAGAAGGCCCGCAAAGGAGGATCGCGAGGTGCGCAGGGCCTCAATGCGCCTCGGGATGGTTCGCCCCTCCGATCGCCCTCACCACAAGGGTTGTGCTGCTCGGGGCACTTGAGGACGGTGGAGGGGGCAAAGCCAAGGGGGACGGCACCTCAGCTACCTCCGCGAGCTTGGGCGGAAGGGGCCTACGGAGCAAGGATCGGTACAAGCAATGGGAGGATCGGGAGCTGGAAAAGGAGAAGGCTTACTCATCAGTGGCGAAGTACTTCCTACGCTTCAGCAGGCGACAAGGGTAATCGTCGCCCATGGCCTCCCTTTTCTTTCGGAGGGCCTCAAAATCCACGCGGAAGCGGCCCAAGAGTTGAGCGCAGGGATCAACCTGCGACGAGGACGGAGCGTCAAGGCGATCCGCATCAGGGGCGCCTGCCTGATGCGCGCTGCCAGTCGCCTCACCAAGAGAAGCAGCTGGAGCCTCAGGGGCCTCAGCCGCAGGCGCTGAGAGCAACTGCTTGCCACCCTCAGCCTCAGCGGCACGGGCCCCAAGAGCTGCTCCCTCATGAGCATCGCCCGGTGCTGTCACCCCGCCGGGAGCCCCCTCGGCCTCCGGCGCCTCATGCCTCCCTGCTCCGCCACTTGAGGAAGAGTCGCCTTGGCCGACTGGAAGGGCAGTCACCATCACTAGGTTCTCGCGAGGCCCCTGGAGGCCGGCGGGGCGTGGCCCCCACTCATCAAAGATAGGCATCTGATTCACAAAATCGCCCCTGTTCTGGCAGAGGTACAACAAGGCCCCTCCCTGCTGGATGCTGCCAGGGTTGGGGTCCCCAGTCAGGATCAAGAGCTGTCCTCAGCACTTCAGGCATCAGGTCCTCTTCCTGGAGCCTCATACGATCACCACGCCCTCTGAAGGACCACATCCGGCGGGAGTGGCGTTGGAGAGGAGCAATGCGGCGTAGCAGGAACTCCTTCACCACCTTGGGCGCTGTCACGCCAAGAGACCTCAAGAACACGAAGCGGTGCCAGACGAAGACGAGCCGGGGGCTCTCGAGCGTCTCCTGGCCCCAGCCCGAATTGGGGACAACAGGCGAAGTTGGCTCCGATAGCAGGGGGCTGGGCACCCCTACATCCACATACAGCCACCGCTCGCGGAACCAAGCTGCAAGCAGAGGGAGCCTGAAGTCGATCCCTGAGGCCGCTGTCTCAGACGCGGCGACGAAGCTCACGCACGCCGAGCATTGGGTAGGGTCGATAAGGCGCAGAGAGAAGAAGTGGCGCAGCAAGGCAAGCGAAGGAAGGATGCCCATCATTGCCTCGCAAACAAAGGCGAAGACCGAAAGAAGGGTGATGGATTCAGGACCCAGATGCATCATGTGGATCTGATAGTGGGAAAGCACGGCATTGAAGAAATTAGAAAAGGGGGGAACCAGACCTGCCCACAGGGCGTCGGCAAAATACTGGACCTCGGTGACTATCCTGTCAATGGAGAAGTGAGACGCGGGCCAGGCCGTCGTCCTCCCGCATTCGTTGAAGATAGTAGCCAGAGCCGAGCTGACCTTGCCCAGGCCCTCTTGATTGATTATGATCGACCGGTCGACGGCGGGGGCCGCCAACGGCAGCGAGCGAGGCGGAGGCATGGGTTTCTTCCCTCTTCCCTTCTTCGTCGGAGCCATGGCGATGGGAAGGGGGGCAAGGTTCGAGATTGGGTTGAAAACAGAAGCTGGAGTTCGAGAGAAGGAAGGACAGAGGGCGTTCGAGCAACAGAAAGGGGGGCAGCTGTGTACGACTACGAGTCCGCCTAGCATGGCGCAGAATAAGGGGGCGTGGGGGAACAGTGCCGCCCACGTCCAATCAACCACCACACGGCGCCCAAGGCCGCAGGCTGTTAGGGCCCGTGGCGCTTCGCCCTTGCCCTTTCGCCTCCCTGCACGGCCAAGTCCGGGCGCGCCTTGGGCCCGGGGGCTACAGTCGGCGTTCTTGGAACGAGGGTCCCCAGACTTGCCTGCCTGCGGCCCGCGGTGTGGCTTAAAAGGGGGCCCAGCACGGCCCATCTTCATCAACGCAGACCCAAGACCCTCGCGAGGGGCCAAGCCCCGCGGGGCAGACGACACGGAGCTTCCTCAGGCACGACCTCATCAGGCTGGCTCGCCAGGAGGCGGAGAGATCAAGGCGGGGTACCTCACGAGATGCCCGTGACGCAAGCCATGACGACCAAGGGCGCCAGGCGGGCGCCAGCCCGCGCAGTGTCCTCCTTTCCTCTTTGGTGCAAAGGGAGAAAGCGCAGGCGAGAGCATCAAGCAAAGGCACCCGTTTCGGTGCAACGAGACCAAGACCAGCCCAACGACAGGGAGGAGGTCATTGTGGAGCCCAAGCCAGCGTCACCACCAGAGCCTTTGGCAGGCAAGGACCAACTTTAGTCAGGATAAGTGTACCAGATGTTCCCTATAGGATCTAGAAGTAGGTGTGTCTAGAGGGGGGGGGGGTGATTAGACACTTAGTGCTAAAGTTGCAATTTTTTAGCTTTTTCGGTTTGGGTGGAGTTTTAGGCACAATTTCAACATTCACAATACATATCAAGCAAGTATGCAAAGAGTATATGAGCAGCGGAATGTAAAGCATGCAACTTGCAAGATTGTAAAGGGAAGGGTTTGGAGAATTCAAACGCAATTGGAGACACGGATGTTTTTCCCGTGGTTCGGATAGGTGGTGCTATCCTACATCCACGTTGATGGAGACTTCAACCCACGAAGGGTAACGGTTGTGCGAGTCCACGGAGGGCTCCACCCACGAAGGGTCCACGAAGAAGCAACCTTGTCTATCCCACCATGGCCATCGCCCACGAAGGACTTGTCTCACTAGCGGTAGATCTTCACGAAGTAGGCGATCTCCTTGCCCTTACAAACTCCTTGGTTCAACTCCACAATCTTGTCGGAGGCTCCCAAGTGACACCTAGCCAATCTAGGAGACACCACTCTCCAAGAAGTAACAAATGGTGTGTTGATGATGAACTCCTTGCTCTTGTGCTTCAAATGATAGTCTCCCCAACACTCAACTCTCTCTCATAGGATTTGGATTTGGTGGAAAGAAAATTTGAGTGGAAAGCAACTTGGGGAAGGCTAGAGAACAAGATTCATATGGTAGGAATGGAATATCTTGGCTTCAACACAAGGGTAGGTGGTTATCTCTCAGAACATATGAGTTGCAAGTGTAGATGTGTTCTAATGGCTCTCTCCACGAATGAAGAGGAGGTGGAGGGGTATATATAGCCTCCACACAAAATCCAACCGTTACACACAATTTACCAATTTCGGTGGGACCGAATCAACAAACTCGGTTGGACCGAAAAGGTAAACCTAGTGACCGTTAGAGATTTTCGGTGGGACTGACATGCAACTCAGTAGGACCGATACGGTTAGGGTTAGTGTCCCGAACTGTGCGTCAAGGTCGGATGGTAACAGGAGACAAGGGACACTTTATTTTACCCAGGTTCGGGCCCTCTCGATGGAGGTAAAACCCTACTCCTGCTAGATTAATATTGATGATATGGGTAGTACAAGAGTAGATCTACCACGAGATCAAGGAGGCTAAACCCTAGAAGCTAGCCTATGGTATGATTGTGTATGATGATGGTTGTTCTACGGACTACAACCCTCCGGTTTATATAGACACCGGATAGGGTTAGGGCTACACAGAGTCGGTTACAATGGTAGGAGATCTTGAATATCCGTACGCCTAGCTTGCCTTCCACGCCAAGAAAGGATCCTTCCGGACACGGGACAAAGTCTTCAATCTTGTATGTTCATAGTCCTGGAGTCCGGCTGAAGGTATAGTCCGGCTATCCGAACACCCCCAAATCCAGGACTCCCTCAGTAGCCCCTGAACCAGGCTTCAATGACGACGAGTCCGGCGCGCAGATTGTCTTCGGCATTGCAAGGCGGGTTCCTCCTCCAAGTTCTTCAAGAAGATTACAAACACCAAAAATAGTGTCCAGCTCTGCAAAATAAGTTTCCACATATTGCCATATAGAGAATAATATTAACACAAATCAAATCTGCTGACGTATTCCGCAGTGCGTCATAACACTGCGGCCAAGCTCTTCATATAAATTGTTTTCATTGTTCCACCTCAGCGTGTTTAGCGAGGCGGTTTTCTTGGCACGTCTTATCAAAGCAGAGATCGTGTGCCCCTTTTAACAGGATTCTCATTAATACGGACGTGGGTAACCCAGTCGTGCCCGTTAGCACGTTTTGCCTTAATTAAAGGCTAGTCCAAGACGGTTACGGGGAGGGCTCTTGGTATTCTACCTCTTATAAAGAGATCAAGACCCTATTCCCCTCTTCTATTCTCAAAACGAGCTCGCCCGTCACCTCGAGTTCCAACACCCTAGGCTTCCAGATTCCAGGCGCACCGGACCTTCGACAGTGTCCGGCTCCGACCTCCAAGGCCGATGGATGCCCTCCTCCGTTATGGAGGAGGACGTACTAATGTTGAGGGAAGCTAAATTCCTGACCGGCGAGATTTCGCACAGGTTGCCTGTTCAAGGACAGGTGATCCCTAGCCCTCAGCCCGGTGAGAGTGTGGTATTCATATCCCACTTCCTTCGGGGATTAGGCTTCCCAATGGATCCCTTTGTAAGGGGGCTGATGTTTTATTATGGGCTATAATTCCATGACTTAGCTCCGGAGTCTATCCTCCATATCTCCTCGTTCGTTGTTGTGTGCGAAGCGTTCCTCCGTGTTACCCCTCACTTTGGATTATGGCTCAAGACCTTCAAAGTAGAACCGAAGATGATCGAGGGGCGCCACGCAGAGTGCGGAGGCGCTACTATAAAAGAAATGCCGATGCTCCATGGCCCGAGGGCGCTTTTCAAGAGGAGCTTGGCTTATGGCAACAGGAGTGGTTCTATATCACCGCTCCTCGGGGCACCGCATGGGTGGCGCCTCCTGCCTCTCGCTCGGGTCCTCCACCGTGGTTAGCGTCGTGGATCAACACAAGGTTAGATCGGGGCTTGCCCAAAGACGTACCTCTGCTGCAGGGCCGCATTAAGGATCTCTTGGAAGGAGACCTCAACCTGGTCAAGGTGACACAAGTCATGCTGATTCGCTGGAGACTGCCCGGCCAACGTCACCCCCTTCGCCTGTGGGAGTTCAATCCAGAGGGACTGCGAGTTCTCCGGGATTTTATGGGCGCGACGCCCGCAGAGATGTATAAACTATTCTTCGAATCATAATAAGTGAGTCTGGATTTGACCGAGGATGTGGGTTTAAGCCGCAATCGCCCGGATACTCAAGTAAGTGACCTTGTGCCCGGACCTTCTATCCGCATAATTGACTCGCTCTTAATAAAGCTTCTCCTTTTAAGCAGGAGTGGATAGCGAAGGCAAAGCTGATCAGGTGTCCGGCTCCCCTTCCCGAAACCAGGCTGGATCCCGTGCTAGTCAGGATGCTGGAGGTAGTGCCTTTGGAGGGAAATAAGGGGGAGGACAAGGAAACCATGGCCTCCTCGAAAGAGGCCATTCCAAAGGGGGGAATCAATAATTCCTCTCCTAAGGGAAAGAAAAGGGCCGCCTCTGACGACCCGGAGACCGTAGCCTCGAAGAGGGGGAAAGAATCCTTGTCAGAGGGCCCGACGCCGGGGAGCCCCTCGGCCGAACTAAACCCTCAAAGGGACCAGCTCTCCAGCGAGCCGTAAGTAGAAGAAGAGTTTTTCTTTTAAGAGAAATCCTTGATTTATATCTGAGAAGTTTTAACCGAAACCTTACTTTGTAGTTCGGACCTCAGCCCTTCTCAGCAGAACTCGTCCTCGGGGGATCTTCTTCCGGAGATGATGGAGAGCGGAACGCCTCCTCCTTCTGCATCGCCTAGCAAGGCGGGCGACGCTGAAGTGTCATCGTGGAGGATTTCTCCGGATCCGACAGGGGCGGAAGGTGGCCATGTGGCCACCCGAGGTTCTCCGCGTCCGGCCTTTGAGGGAGGCCATGGGACGAGTCCGGCACCATCTGGTGTTCGGCCGGAGGAGCTAAAGATTCTGCTGGGGCGAGCCTCTGTCTCAGAGGAGCATCGTGTGTTGATGAACACGGTGATTGAAAAGATGTCATCCGCAGAAAGCGGATTGCACGAGACCATCAAAAGTTTACTGGCAGGCCTTGAGGTACGTTTTAAATAATGTACACTTGTGTTAGTTGCGCATAAATAAAGTGCGCCCTGTGTAGATAGTAGCCCCTGAGACTCTGTGCGTCGTTAAAATTGACGGCGCGCAGAGGATCTTAATCCTAGGTCCTTTAAGTGGCACCTTTATATGTAGGTGGCGGATTGTCCGGAGTCAAGCCGGACTCGTGAATTTGCTGAACTGAAGCGACAACTTGATGAGGCAGAAGCCGACATCGCGCTTGTTAACAAGCGGCTTGATGATGCTCAAGGTATTGAAATCATCGGGCGATGGTTAGTAAGAGGAGCTTTATGTCAATATCTTACCGTGTGTATGCTTGACGCAGATGGTGCGGCCGCCGTGGAGGGTCTTAGGGCCGAACTCGCCCGGGCGAAGGAACAAGCCAGGAAAAGCGATGCGGCTGCCGTCAAAGCCTTTGAAGAGCTGAAAGCCGAACAGGCTGCCCATTGCCGAAGCAAGGAGGAGATGGCTGATATGGCCGTAAAGTTAAAGAGTGCTACTGACCGTTGCAAGCTTCTTGAAGAAGAGGGTCGGGCGAGGCAAACGAGCTTAGAGAAGGCTGTTGCTGACGCCAAGGACGCCCGCTCTATAATGAGAGCGGCAAAGGAAGAGATGCGTCAAGCCGGACAAATTGCGGATGTAAAGCCCTTCTCGCTGTGGAGAAAATTTTGTGATCCGAAGTTTGCCCCGTTGAACCGGATTTGGAGTGTAGAGGACACCTATCTGGATTTGGCGGCTAGTGCTGCTGATGCGACCGAACACTTTCGAGATAAAAAGGATCATGAAGTGGAGAAGCTCTTTTGGTCGCAATTCATCAATCCAGAGCGTCCACTGGCAGTGGACGATCGCCTGGCCCAATGGGCCGAACTGAATAGGTTGTCCGGAGTCGCCATGAAGTACGTCATGGATCATCTGTGTCCGGGGAGATCGAAGCCGAAGAGTTATTTCAGCTTGGTGCAGCAATTGCTAGACGTGGTGCCACGTGTCGATGCTATGAAGAGGTCAGCGTGCATAGAGGGCGCTCGGCTGGCTCTTGCCCGTGTCAAGACATACTGGGCAGATATGGAGCCCACCATTGTTGCGTCCCGGGATTCGGATAAAAGCCGAATACCTTCCAAGCACTATTTTGAGGAAGTCCTCGAAGGCGCTCGCGTAATAGAGACGCAGTGCTCGAAGGACGCTATATTATGATAGCATATGTAATCATAAAACAGTATTTTGATAAATTGTAGTGGCATTTTTTAGACTTGTGCCTTCAAGTATTAAGAACACCTCCTGTGCGGCCGTTTTAATATATAAATTCTGAAAGATTGCAGTCGTTGGCTTCAGCACCCACGCACATAGTGCGGGGGTGCGCGCAGAAGACACATTTTCACACTTAACCCAACGTATTGGTCCTACAAAGGAGGTGATAGCGCAGCGGGCTAGGCAACCGGACTATAATGCTTTAACACTTTCACTTAGCCATAGGAGCTTGACAGTGGGACTCTTTAGGTAGCCCCTTAGTGGCGACTGCGCTTGCCCGAATTCGGGGCGCATACGTGCCTGACCGGGAAACGGCCCTTCGTCAAAGCGGAGGAATCCTATAAATTCCTATAAGTCATCGAGTGGCGACCAGTCTCGCGCTACATCATGACAGTCAGTTTTCGGCTTTCTCTACTGAGGTGCTCACCCGGCCGAACCGGGGCACAATCGCAGTAGTTCTCCTGGTGCTACCTTAGCCGATAGAGCGGAACGTAAGGTAGCCGAACTCAGGAGCCGGGCAACCCAACATTTGACCAAAGACATGATTCGAAGCTGATGCATATAGTGCCAAAACTCGCGACGCCGAACACTCCCTAAGGTGTTCGGTCTTTATGAGTGCGGGTGAAACAACACCCTTGAAAAAAAGAGCCCCTAGTGTCCAGGTACGAGCAAAAATTCTGGCGTGGCCACATGCCAAAACGCCAGCCTCCTCCTTGGTTATAGTAGAAAAAACCAGGGGATGTATAGCAGCAAGAGACAGTAAAAAAGGTTTACGCAGGGTCTTAATCTAAAAAGAATCCTTAGGACGGGTCCCTACTGCACGTCTGCGCCTGTGTCTCCGCTGTGCCGTGTCCTGGACGGGCGCCGCACGATGTTCGTCTGTAAAAGAGAGGAACTGAATTGAAAATGGGTCATGCGGAACAAAAAGATAATAAACAAAATATAAAGTAAAAAATATATAAAGTTGAGCTTTATTGTCTCTGCGTATAGCCCCCGGTACGGGGGTATATGGCGTTTTAAGCCTGCGTTGATGATGGACTTGTGCCGAACTCGTTTGGTCCGGGTCCGTTCCCTTTAATGACTTATATCGAAACAGTCTTTTGGCTGGCGAGGCCACTTTATTGTGCGGCTGTTTAAGCGGCCGCGCAATCCTCCATTTGGAGGAGGCGTATTTTAGTGCGCTCCCTTTAAAGAGATGATGCCTCGTGGACCGGGCATTTTAAGCGTGAGAGATGCATAGTGCGGTATTGCGTTAAAGCGAGCGAAAGCTCCGCGTCCCATTAGTGCTTGATAGCGACTTGAAAACGGGATGACATGGAAGGTCAGCTTTTCACGGCGGAAGTTATTGGCAGAGCCAAATATGACTGCAAGCCGGAGAAAACCCATACAATGGGTGTCCGGGCCCGGTGCTACCCCTTGAAAGGAGGTTTTGCTGTGGCGGATTCTTGCTGGGTTTATGCCCATGCGGTGGATTGTATCCTGATATATCAGGTTTAGTCCACTGCCGCCGTCCATAAGGACATTGGTAAACTGGAATCCGTCAATTATTGGATCGAGTATCAGGGCAGTCCGGCCTGCGTTTTTGATATTTCTAGAATAATCTAGCTGATAAAAAATGATTGGTTTTAATGACCAGTGGCGGGACCCCTGAGGGATAGGTTTTATTGTGCGTACCTTTATGGGTGCCACACGTTTTGTTACGTGAAGTGAGTTCACTGTTTTAACTTCTTGTGGGAAGTTCTTTTGTTTCCTGGTGTTCTGCTTCTGGGTTCGTCCTCGTCTTCGCTTGGTGTATCGAGCCCCTTGTGTTCGGCGTTAAGCCTTCCGGATTGTTTAAAAACCCAACAGTCTCTGTGGGTGTGATTGGCAGGCTTTCCAGGAGTACCGTGTATCTGACATATTCTGTCCAGGATTCTGTTTAAGCTGGACGGATCGTCCCTATTATCCTGAAGGGGTGGTTTCATCTGATTTTGCCGTGAGCTTTTGAATCCGGCATTAACTGTCGTGCTCTTCGGACTTTTTTCTTTGGTTTGGCGATGGTCCTTATTTCATCGCGGTTTTCCGTTTCCATCCCTGATTTCGGATGTACTTGGGTCGCTGGGGATGCATCGTGCCAACCAGCTGTCCTCTCCTGCGCAAAAGCAGGTCATGAGGCTTGTGAGTGCGGCCATTGTTCTTGGCTTTTCCTGGCCGAGGTGTCTGGCGAGCCATTCGTCTTGGACATTATGCCTGAAAGCTGCTAAGGCTTCGGCGTCCGGACAATCCACTATCTGATTCTTTTTAGTAAGGAATCTGTTCCAGAACTGCCGAGCTGATTCTCCGTGCTGTTGAGTTATGTGATTGAGATCGTCTGCGTCCGGGGGGCGGACATAGGTCCCTCGAGAATTTGCTCGGAAAGCATCCTCGAGCTCTTCCCAACTTCCAATTGTGTTTTCGGGAAGGCTTTTAAGCCAGTGCCAGGCTAACCCTTTAAGCTTAAGGGGTAAATATTTGATGGCGTGGAGATCATCTCCTCTAGCCTTATGTATGTGGAGGATATAATCCTCGATCCAGACTCCGGGGTCTGTTGTTCCATTGTACGCCTCTATGTTGACGGGTTTGAATCCCTCTGGAAATTCATATTCCAGGACCTCATCGGTGAAACATAGGGGGTGTGCGGCGCCCCTGTATTTGGGTGTGTCGTATTCTGATGATGGCTTTTTTGCATTGCTTGTGAGAGCTTGCTTTCTTGGCCCGTAAATGGACCTGGCTGGGCCATGATGCGAGTCTTTAATTGGGTCGCATGCCGCATTGAGTGCGGCGCCGCTTGCCGTTTTATGGTGGCCGTGGGGTCGTCTATCCGACCGTGTGGCTTTTTTATTTTTTGAATGCGAGGGCTCTAGGGCCTCTTGGTCGAATTAGGGCAGTAGTTTTCTCTTCGGATAGCTTTTAGTGCGGCGGCTGCCGCCGTATTTGTCTGCGGTCTTGATTACCTTGCTCCATCTTATTATGAGTGCATCTTCCGCCGTCTTTAGCTTCCGCTTCTGCTTTTTTAGGCTGCGTGCTGTGGCAACGAGCCTTTCGTGGAGATTCTTCTGCTCCGTGGTTTTATCCGGCGTGAGATCGTCCGGAGTTCTGTTATGGCCGGGGGAGGGCTGTCTGTCCTCACTATCCGCGTTGCCCTATTCGGACGGTTGCTCTGAGGCATGCTCGTCGTCTACCGGCTCATCCTGCTCTATGGCTGGGTCTTGATCGAGGCGGGGCTTGGCTCGGCGTTTTCGTCGCCGCTTTGATTGCTTTTCGGAGGGTTTATCCCTTTTTTCGTCCCCTTTTTCCTCGTTGTCGTTTCCTTTAGGGGTATCCACCATGAATACATCATTAGGTGGGGTGGCGGTCCAGCGCCCTATAGGTGCTGGTTCCTGTTTGTCTCCATCTTCGTCGTCCATACCGTCGAAGTCTTCGGATCCGAAGTCAAGTATGTCGGTTAAATCATCGACAGTGGCTATTAAGTGGGTGGTGGGTGGGCTTTGAATTTCTTCGTCATCCGAATCCCAACCTCGCAGACCATAGTCTGGCCTGGGCTCTCCTGATAGAGAGAGAGACTTGAGAGAATTCAGGATATCACCAAAAGGTGAGTACTGAAAGATGTCCGCGGCGGTGAACTCCATTATAGGCGTCCAATCGGATTCGATCGGCAGGGGCACGGGAGGCCCGGAGTTCGGAGAAGAATCCGACTCCTTGGAATCATGGGCCGTGCGGAGTGCGGGGCTGGCGTTCGGCTCGATCGCCTTCAAGATCGCAGCCCCCGAGGTGACGTCCAACCGTTCATCCTTAAAGAACGCAGCGGGCTCCGAGTCGAGGATCGAGGCCGGTGCGTGTGCGGCCTCCAGGGCACTATTCGGAGGCAGAGCTATATCCTGCCCCTCGAGGTAGTGCGGCGCGCTTGGCTGTGGCTCGAACCCGTCGAAGATCAAGTCTCCGCGGATATCTGCCGTGTATTTTAAGCTTCCAAACCTGACTTGATGGCCAGGGGCATAGCTTTCGATCTACTCCAGATGACCAAGCGAATTGGCCCGCAGAGCGAAGCCGCCGAAGACGAAGATTTGTCCGGGGAGGAAAGTCTAACCCTGGACCTCATCGTCGTTGATGATCAAAGGAGCCATCGGGCCTAAAAGCGACGACACAGAGGAACTCTCAATGAAAGCACCAATGTCGGTGTCAAAACCGGCCGATCTCGGGTAGGGGGTCCCGAACTGTGCGTCAAGGTCGGATGGTAACAGGAGACAAGGGACACTTTATTTTACCCAGGTTCGGGCCCTCTCGATGGAGGTAAAACCCTACTCCTGCTAGATTAATATTGATGATATGGGTAGTACAAGAGTAGATCTACCACGAGATCAAGGAGGCTAAACCCTAGAAGCTAGCCTATGGTATGATTGTGTATGATGATGGTTGTTCTACGGACTACAACCCTCTGGTTTATATAGACACCGGATAGGGTTAGGGCTACACAGATTCGGTTACAATGGTAGGAGATCTTGAATATCCGCACGCCTAGCTTGCCTTCCACGCCAAGAAAAGATCCTTCCGGACACGGGACGAAGTCTTCAATCTTGTATCTTCATAGTCCTGGAGTCCGGCTGAAGGTATAGTCCGGCTATCCGAACACCCCCTAATCCAGGACTCCCTCAGTTAGGGCATAATGTAATCTCGGTGAGACCGATTACACAAACTCGGTGTGACCGATTTGGTAATTGTCTAACCAGAGAGTTGGTCAGGCAAACTCGGTGGG
This sequence comes from Aegilops umbellulata, assembly GCA_032464435.1. Classification (NCBI taxonomy): domain Eukaryota; kingdom Viridiplantae; phylum Streptophyta; class Magnoliopsida; order Poales; family Poaceae; genus Aegilops; species Aegilops umbellulata. Next base: position 188,085,570 of record CP136060.1, read on the forward strand.
ACCGATTACTAGACTCGGTTGGACCGATTTCGGTAATGAGTTACCCAGAGAGTTTGCATTGTAATCTCGGTAGTACCGATTGCCTAAACTCGGTGAGACCGATTTTGACAATTGACATACACAGTGAGATTGCAATCCCATCTCGGTGAGACCGAGATCCCTATCGGTAGAACCGATTTGCTAGGGTTTGGCAGTGGCTTATGACAAGTGAAACTCGGTGGCGCCGGCTGGAAAGAATCGGTAGGTCCGAGTTTGGCTTTGGGTTTAGGTCATATGTGGAACTGGGAAAGTAGCTGAGGGTTTTGGAGCATATCATCAAGCACATGGAGCAAAAGGCTCATTAAGTAACACCTCATCCCTCCTTGATAGTATTGGCTTTTCCTACGGACTCAATGTGATCTTGGATCACTAAAAGTGTAAAATGAAGAGTCTTGAGCTTGAAGCTTTAGCCAATCCTTTGTCCTTAGCATCTTGAAGGAGTTCCCACAACCTTTAGTCCATGCCACTCCATTGTTGAACTTATCTGAAATATACTAGATAAAAGTATTAGTCCAACAAGAGATATGTTGACATTAATTACCAAAACCACCTCGGGAGCACTTGTGCTTTCATTCCCCTTCAAAATGGCCAATTGTTGGCGCCCTTCCCGCTCAATATTTGGGAAGAGGCCCAAGGCCTTTGCCTATAAATAGGACTAGCCACCCCCAGGGTAGAAAAAATGGGAGGAGAGAGATAGAAGATAGAGAATCGGCTAGCCCAGAAACAAGCTGGGATCGGATCGAGTAGCATCACACACACACACACACACACACATAGAGAGAGAGAAGGGTGACTGAACTCCTCCTAGCAGTTCATCGCCCCAGCCAAGAACAGACCCTCGCGAGGCTATTCTTCCTTGTATTGCTCATCATCATCAGCCCAAGAGGCAATCCACCACACCACAAACTGGAGTAGGGTATTACACCACAACGGTGGCCCGAACCAGTATAAACCCTGTGTCTCCGGTGTTGTCCTTTCCATAGCTTAGATCTTAGCAAGGCGGTGGGGTGCAGGTAGGTAGAAGGAGAAATCTCCGCGCGCACCCCAGTGTTCGAACCTCAAGGGTCTGCCGGAACCCAAAATCCGACAGTTGGAATCTTGCACGTGACAGAGTTAGGCAGGGTATTAATAAACCTGACAGGTTAATTGAAGAGTGCAATATTGTTTATTTTGCTTTATCTGTTGCAGAAGAAATTGAAGGTAATGATGAACCTTCTTCATATTCCGAGGCTATTATTTCTGGTGATAGTAATAAGTGGATGACCGCTATGCATGATGAGATGGAATCACTTGAAAAGAATGGCACTTGGGTTTTAGTAACATTACCTAGAGAGAAGAAACCTATTCATTGCAAGTGGGTTTTCAAGAGGAAAGAAGGTGTTTCTCCGAATGATGAGACAAGATATAAAGCAAGGTTAGTTGCTAAAGGTTACAGTCAGATTCCAGGTATTGACTATAACAAAGTCTTTTCTCCTATTGTGAAGCATAGCTCTATTAGCACATTACTCAGTATTGTTGCCATGAATGATTTTGAGCTTGAGCAATTGGATGTTAAAAATGCATTCTTACATGGAGAATTAGAAGAGGATATTTATATGGAACAACCTGAAGGTTTTATTATTCCTGGAAAAGAAAAGCTTGTCTGCAAGTTAAAGAAATCTCTTTATGGATTGAAGCAATCCCCTAGACAGTGGTACAAGAGATTTGACACCTTTATGCTCTCTCAAGGTTTCAAAAGGTCTAATTATGATAGTTGTGTATATTTGAAAACTTTCAATGGTTCAACTATTTATTTGCTCCTTTATGTTGATGATATGCTTATTGCTGCAAAGAGTATGTCAGAGATTAATGAACTAAAGAAGCAATTGAGTAATGAATTTGAGATGAAGGATTTGGGTGCAGCAAAGAAAATACTTGGCATGGAAATATCCATAGATAGACCATCTGGAAAAGTATATCTAAGTCAGAAGGGATATATTGATAAAGTTCTTCGTCGTTTTAATATGCATAATGCCAAGCCAGTAAGTACTCCGTTAGCTGCACACTTCAAATTATCATCGGCCTTATGTCCTAAGTCAGATGCAGATATTGAGTACATGTCTAGAGTTCCCTATTCGAGTGCAGTTGGTTCACTTATGTATGCCATGATTTGTTTTCGTCCGGATTTATCATATGCATTGAGTGTTGTCAGTAGATACATGGCTAATCCTGCAAAAGAGCATTGGAAAGCAGTTCAGTGGATTTTACAGATACCTGTGTGGTACTTCTAATGCTTATTTATAGTTTGGGAAAACTGGAGATGGACTTGTTGGTTTTGTTGATTCTGATTTTGCTGGTGATTTGGATAAGAGAAGATCGCTCACAGGTTATGTTTTCACCATTGGTGGTTGTGCTATGAGTTGGAGAGCAACTTTACAGTCTATTGTGGCTTGTACCACTACTGATGCCGAGTATATGGCTATTTCTGAGGCATGCAAAGAAGCTATCTGGTTGAGAGGTTTGTACACTGAGCTTTGTGGAGATTCATCTTGCCCTACCGTATTTAGTGACAGTCAAAGTGTTATATATCTTACAAAGAATCCAATGTATCATGAGAGAACAAAGCACATTGATGTCAGATATCACTATATTCGAGATGTTGTTGCTAAAGGCGATTTGAAGGTATGCAAGATAAGTACTCATGATAATCCTGCTGATATGATGACAAAGCCAGTTCCTACTAATAAGTTTGAGCTTTGCTCAGGCTTAGTTGGTATTTCTCACTAGTCCTATGGACTTTGACGCACAAGGTGTTTATGCTGATTTGGATGGACTTATTCACTTTCTTCGACTACTGGAGGGAATCTGGCTCAAGGTGGAGATCGTTAAATTGTGATCCAAATTCTACCGTATTGGACTAGACGTAGTACATACGGTGTGGGCCTTTGTGTTGGTACCGACGTGTACGAGTACAACTCGTTTACTTGTCCTCCAAGGACTCTCATGTATTGCCCTCACATATACCCCATGTAGTCGCACCTCAGACGACCTGTCGTCTCGTGTTTGTAATACTCCTCCTCATAGTGATTGCGCCTTCGTGCGTCCGTGGTTTTCTCCCGCAAGGGTTTCCACGTAAAAATCCGTGTCTCTTGTGTCTCGTTTTATCTCGTTATTATATAACAAGGGAGGTGGAGGAGTCCTGCTGGGGTGCCTCTCACAGCCGGAGGAGGTAGAGGCGAAGCTGGGTCCAGCCCGAGCTCGAGCTCGCTCGGGCCATGGTGATGACGTGGTGTGGAAAGGTCCCCGGTGGCGGTAAGGGTTGGTGAGGAAGGAAATGGAGGGACTAGGATTAGGGCTAGCTTGGGGTAGGTCTTATAGGGGCTTTAGGGCAACCCCGGCCATCAAATCAAGCCGGCTGCCAACATGGAGCCTCCTGATGGCCTGCCATGCAGGAGGTAGGAGAAGAACAGGAGGGATCGCCTCTGATGGGCTTAGTGGGCTGAAATCAAACAGGTAAGTGGCAGGTGGGCTGCTACGCTGGGCTGCTACTGCGCTACTGCTTCTTCTTTCTTTTAGTTTTCTTCAGACAGAAAAATAAAGACCGAAAAGCACAGTAATATAGGAGAGGGTTGAGAGAGATATGAGAATATCCCTGGAGTGCTGATTTGTGGGGATTTGAATAAATTGATTTGGCAATTTTTAGAGGTAGAAAAATAATCCAAGTTTGAATTAAGTTCAAAAGTGAGCCATTTTTTAACCCAACCAAAACAAGTCCAAATGGTATGAAATTTGGCAGAGGTGTTAAGGATGAGGTGCACTAGCATCAAGAAAAGAATGAACATTTATGAAGGAGTGGAAAAGGTCACTTGCCAAAATGAAAGAAAGAAGAAGGAAGGAGGAGGTGATGATGCATGATCATACATGGAGCAATCAACAAACCTAATGCAGGGGCAATGCACATGATGGACTTGGAAACAACATGGATGACACAATGCTATAATATGATGCATCAGGCAAAGGATGGCAAAAAGCAAAATGACAAGAGGCACAATGCAACAAAATAAAATGGCACAATGCAATATAATAAAAGATGAACATGATGCAATAAACAAAATATGGAAATGGCATTCATCATGATCATGGCATAAACACATAGGAATGAAATATGCGAAACAATTATGATAATGCCACAAACACACAAAACACACACGACAACAACTAAAATAAAGGAAGGCATCTGGAGCATCAGTCTCGGGGCGTTACAACACACCTCCACTAACAAGAGATCTCGTCCCGAGATCTTAGGAACGAGACAGAAGAAAAAGAGGATGAGGTGACATAAGAACACAAAAGAAAAGATGAACAAAGTCGAGAGCACTCGGGTAGAAAAGAGGAACGACGATTATGACGAGAATCAAAGCTCAAGGAATAAGATAGACTCTGAAACCACTGCGGTTAGAAGAAGATGGAAAAGGAATAAGCGAACGAATTTAGGCAACACTCTGGTTGAACATGGAAAGAATAGAACATGAAGTTGAGAAGATGGAATGATACTTGACGAGAGAGACAACACGACGCCTCCGGAAGAATTGAAAGAGTGGAATGAAAAGAACGGAGAAGAAAATGACAACTTCCACCACGAATGAATCTGAAATAATCCTTAGAGGGAAGGATTGAATAGAGTTGTTGAGAAAATCAACAACAAAAGAATTGATTTGGGTGGGCTTATGTAAACATGTCAAAACTTGAGGTGATAACCGGCCACAAACGGAAATGATTGAATAGCTGAGAAGAACGATGAAATGCAAAAATCCACTTCAAAAGAATACGTCAGATTGACATCACTGCCTCGCCACTGCCCGCATCCCTGCAGCCTTCAAACACAAACGTCAGATCGCCATTGGATGGTTCCTGCAGTGCCGCCCCAAGCGCGCGCTCCGCTCGTTCATATTGCACCGCTCCTTCTTCATCTGACGGTCGTGGTTCTCTGTCATCAGATACGACTTCAAGCCTCTGCTCGGGTTCAAAGATCTGCCCCCTGCCCGCCGTTGTCGGATCCGGGGTTCCGCAGACCCTTGAGAGGTTCAAACTCTGGGGTGTGTGCAAAGAACTCTCTCTCCCTAGTCTGCCTGCTCAACGATTCCAAGGCCTAGCTCGACAAACCCAAGGGACAAGAGACACAGCAGTTTATCCTGGTTTGGGCCACCTTGCAGTGTAATACCCTACTCCAGCTTTGTGGTGGATTGCCTCGAGGGGCTGAGGATGAACTAGTACAGTGGTGGAATAGCCTCATGAGGTGAGGTGTTCTTGAGCTCGATGAGCTGGTGAGATGGTTAGGGTGGAATGGTTCCCTCCTCCCCTATGGTGGCGGCTAAGTCCTATTTATGGTGGCCTTGGTCCTCTTCCCAAATGTAGGTGGGAAGGGATCCCACAACAACCAAATTTGAAGGGAGACAACTAGTACAAGCTATCTTGACAAAACTAGTCTTCGCCTGCAAAAGGCTCTGGTGGTGACGCTGCGATGGGCTCCGCGATGACCTCCGTCATGTCATCCTGGAGGTCTTGGTCTCATTGCACCAATATGGAAACCTTTGCTTGATTCCTCAGGACCCCGCGCCTGTGCTTGCCTCCTTAGCACCAAAGAGGAAACTGGTACATTGCACCCACTGGCGCCCGCCTGGCCTTGGTCGTCATGGCTCACGTCATATGAACCTCGCGAGGTGCACCTTGCATAGATATCTCCGCTCCTCGGGAGCCAGCTGATGACCCACAAGTATAGGGGATCTATCGTAGTCCTTTCGATAAGTAAGAGTGTCGAACCCAACAAGGAGCAGAAGGAAATGATAAGCGGTTTTCAGCAAGGTATTCTCTGCGAGTACTGAAATAAGTGGTAACAGATAGTTTTGTGACAAGATAAATTGTAACGAGCAACGAGTAACAAAAGTAAATAAAGTGCAGCAAGGTGGCCCAATCCTTTTTGTAGCAAAGGACAAGCCGAAACAAACTCTCATATAAGGAAAAGCGCTCCCGAGGACACATGGGAATATCATCAAGCTAGTTTTCATCACGTTCATATGATTCGCGTTCGGTACTTTGATAATTTGATATGTGGGTGGATCCGTGCTTGGGTGCTGTTCTTACTTGAACAAGCATCCCACTTATGATTAACCTCTATTGCAAGCATCCACAACTACAAGAAAAGTATTAAGGTAAACCTAACCATAGCATGAAACATATGGATCCAAATCAGCCCCTTACGAAGCAACACATAAACTAGGGTTTAAGCTTCTGTCACTCTAGCAACCCATCATCTACTTATTACTTCCCAATGCCTTCCTCTAGGCCCAAATAATGATGAAGTGTTATGTAGTCGACATTCACATAACACCACTAGAGGCTAGACAACATACATCTTATCAAAATATCGAACGAATACCAAATTCACATTACTACTAATAGCAAGACTTCTCCCTTGTCCTCAGGAACAAACGTAACTACTCACAAAGCATATTCATGTTCATAATCAGAGGGGTAATAATATGCATAAAGGATCTGAACATATGATCTTCCACCAAATAAACCAACTAGCATCAACTACGAGGAGTAATCAACACTACTAGCAACCTACTAGCACCAATCCCGGACTTTGAGATATGAATTGGATACAAGAGATGAACTAGGGTTTGGAGATGAGATGGTGCTGGTGAAGATGTTGATGGAGATTGCCCTTTCCCGATGAGAGGAGCGTTGGTGATGACGATGATGATGATTTCCTCCTCTCGGAGGGAAGTGTCCCCGGCAGAACAGCTCTGCCGGAGCCCTAGATTGGTTCCGCTAAGGTTCCGCTTCGTGACGGCGGAGTCTCGTCCCGAAAAGTTCTTCCTGGTTTTTTTCTTGATGAAAGACTTCATATAGGAGAAGATGGACGTCGGAGACCCACCAGGGGGCCCACGAGGTAGGGGCGCGCCCTAGGAGGGGGGGCGCCACCCACCCTCGTGAGCAGGGTGTGGGCCCCTGGCCTTCATCTTTGGCGAGGATTTTTCTTTATTTCTTTTAAGATATTCCGTGGAGTTTCAGGACTTTTGGAGTTGGACATAATAGGTCTCTAATATTTGGTCCTTTTCCTGCCCATAATTCCAGCTGCCGGCATTCTCCCTCTTCATGTAAACCTTGTAAAATAAGAGAGAATAGCCATAAGTATTGTAACATAACGTGAAATAACAGCCCATAATGCGATAAATATCGATATAAAAGCATGAGGCAAAATGGACGTATCAACTCCCCCAAGCTTAGACCTCGCTTGTCCTCAAGCGAAAAGCCGATAATAATAAATATCTCCTCATGTTTAGAGGTAGAGGCGTCGACAAAAATAATATACGGACATGAAGGCATCATGATTGTTCTCATAACAGCAACCTATATAGATTTTGTCATATGATTACTTATGTTCAAGTGATGATATTTTCACAAAGCAAAAGTATGAATCAGAAACCTTATTGAGCACCAACAAACTATAACCTCAGTCATTGAAGCAATTGCAATTTATCATAACATCGGAAAGAGTCTATGTCAGAGCTGAAAAGCAAGTCCACATACTCAACTATCATTTAGTCCTTCATAATTGCTAACACTCACGCAATACTTGTGGTTACGAAGTTTTAATCGGACACAGAGAAAGATAGGGGCTTATAGTTTTGCCCCACAACCTTTTACCTCAAGGGTAATGTCAACAATAATAATTCATGCTCCCCTACATCCAATTAGATATATATATATCATGTTCTTTCCAACATGCTGAGCTTGCCAAAAGATAAAATGAAAAAGGAAAGGTGAAGATCACCATGACTCTTGCTTAAGGTAGAGGATAATAACAAAAGATAGGCCCTTCGCAGAGGGAAGCAGAGGTTGCCATGCGCTTTTATGGTTGGATGCACAAAATCTCAATGCGAAAGAATGTCACTTTATATTGCCCCTTGTGATATGAACCTTTATTATGCAGTCCGTCGCTTTTATTACTTTCACATCACAAGATTGTATAAAGCTTATTTCTCCCACACCTATCAATTATACATATTTAGAGCAATTTTTATTGCTTTGCACCGATGACAACTTACTTGAAGGATCTTACTCAATCCATAGGTAGATATGGTGGACTCTCATGGCAAAACTAGTTTAAGGGTTTTCGGAAGCACAAGTAGTATCTCTACTTGGTGCTGAGAATTTGGCTAGCATGAGGGGGAAAGGCAAGCTCAACATGTTAGAGGATCCATGACAACATACTTTATCTCAGACATAAGAAAATATAACTCATTATGTTGTCTTCCTTGTCCAACATCAACTTTTTAGCATGTCATATTTTAATGAGTGCTCCCAATCATAAAAGATGTCAATGATAATATATCTATATGTGAAACCTCTCTTTCCTTATTACTTCCTATTTGATTGCAACGATGACCAAAGCTATGTCTGCCAACTCCCAACAACTTTTAATCATCATACTCTTTCTATGTGAAGTCATTACTCTCAATAAGATCAATATGAACTCTTTGTTTATTTTTATTCTTTTTCTTCTTTTCTTTAGTTCACCCAAGATCATGGCAAAATAATCAAGCCCTTGACTCAACACTAATCTTTATTATTTATAGCTCACGGACTCGATTACATAGACAGATCACAAAGCAAAACTCAAACTAGATCATGCCATCAACTTTATTCTACTAGATCAAGATACTACTAATAGGATCGAACTAAGGAAAAAACGGTAAGATAGGAGATGTGATTGTGATACGATACCGGGGCACCTCCCCCAAGCTTGGCAGTTGCCAAGGGGAGTGCCCATACCCATGTGATTATGTCTCCTTCTTTGTTGTTGGAGAAGGTGGTGGTGATGGATAATCGCACATAGAGCGTAAGAGGTCCTCCAGCTTGCGGATAATGCCCTTGAGTGCGATAATATGCTCCTTCAACAAAATATTTTCACGGGTAAGATATTTATTCTGTAGACGGGCTAACTCAATCATCTTGAAAGCTTTGGCTCAATTGGGGTAAGGAGATTGTGATCGAGTTGAAGGATGTCTTCTACTGGCGAAGCTTGCTTCTCCGTGGCCTTCTTGATCCCTTCATCCTTGTTGATCTCCATGGGCTCTTCCCTCTTCAGCTCTATCTTCATTAGCCAAGCATCGTTTTCACCATTGTTGGAGGAGGAGGACGACATGATGCCTGGCCTTGACAACCCTGACAAAAAACAACTCAAAACAAGAACAGAGGATAATTGCTTGATATGGGAGTCAAAACCTTCGGGAGTATATATAATGAATTTTTACCGACCAAAATACGTATCGTGCAAGAAAATGGAGTCCGGAAGGCACACGAGGTGCTCACGAGGTAGGGGCGCGCCCAAGCAGGGGGGGGCGCGCCCACCACCCTCGTGGGGCCCTCGTGTCCTTCCCGGACTGGCACTTATTTTTCTATTTTTCTAAATATTCCAAAACGGAGAAATATTGCCTTAAAAATTGTTTTGGAGTCGGTTTACTTACCGTACCACATACCTATTCCTTTTTGGAGTCTGAAATGTTCTGGAAAGTGTCCCTTATGTATTCCTCCGGGGTTACGGTTTCAATAATATTGGTTTCAACATTTATGGGATTACTTGAGATATAATGTTTGATTCTTTGACCGTTTACCACCTTCGGATTTGTGCCTTCGAAGTTGTTGATTTTTATGGCACTGGAGCGATAGACCTCCTCGATAACGTAGGGGCCTTCCCATTTAGAGAGAAGTTTTCCTGCAAAAATTCTTAAACGAGAGTAGTATAGCAATACATATTCACCTACATTAAACTCATGCTTTTGTATCCTTTTGTCATGCCATCTTTTAACTTTTTCTTTAAACAACTTGGCATTTTCATAGGCTTGGGTTCTCCATTCATCAAGTGAGCTAATATCAAATAACCTCTTCTCACCGGCAAGTTTGAAATCATAGTTGAGCTCTTTAATAGCGCAATATGCCTTATGTTCTAGTTCGAGAGGTAAATGACATGCTTTTCCATAAACCATTTTATACGGAGACATACCCATAGGATTTTTATATGCAGTTCTATAAGCCCATAATGCATCATCAAGTTTCTTGGACCAACTCTTTCTAGACCTATTAACAGTCTTCTGCAAAATTAATTTGAGTTCTCTGTTACTCAATTCTACTTGACCACTAGACCGAGGGTGATAGGGAGATGCAATTCTATGATTAACATCATATTTAGCAAGCATTTTACGGAAAGCACCATGAATAAAGTGTGAACCACCATCAGTCATTAAATATCTAGGGACTCCAAACCTCGGAAAAATAACTTCCTTAAGCATTTTAATAGAGGTGTTATGATCAGCACTACTAGTTGGAATAGCTTCTACCCACTTAGTAACGTAATCCACAGCAACTAAAATATGTGTGTATCCATTAGAGGCAGGAAAAGGTCCCATATAATCAAAGCCCCAAACATTAAATGGTTCAATAACAAGTGAATAATTCATAGGCATTTCCTGACGTCTACTAATATTACCGATTCTTTGACATCCATCACACGACAAGACAAACTTACGGGCATCCTTGAAGACAGTAGGCCAACAAAAACAAGATTGCAATACCTTGTGTGCAGTTCTGTCTCCAGCGTGGTGTCCTCCATAAGCTTCGGAGTGACACTTGCGTAGGATCTGTTCCTGTTCATGCTCAGGTACACAACGTCTAATAACACCACCTACTCCTTCTTTATAAAGATGTGGGTCATCCCAAAAGTAATGTCTCAAATCATAGAAGAACTTTTTCTTTTGCTGGTATGTGAAGCTAGGTGGTATAAACTTAGCAACAATATAATTAGCATAATCAGCATACCAAGGAGTACTACGAGAAGTACTTATAACATTTAATTGCTCATCAGGAAAGCTATCATTAATAGGTAGTGGGTCATCAAGAACATTTTCTAACCTAGATAAGTTGTCTGCAACGGGGTTCTCAGCTCCTTTTCTATCAACAATATGCAAATCAAATTCTTATAGCAGGAGAACCCATCTAATAAGTCTAGGTTTAGCATCTTTCTTTTCCATAAGATATTTAATAGCAGCATGATCAGTGTGAATAGTTACTTTAGAATCGACAATATACTGTCTGAACTTATCACATGCAAATACAACTGCTAAAAGTTCTTTTTCAGTAGTAGCATAATTTCTTTGAGCATTGTCTAGAGTCTTACTAGCATAATGGATAACATTTAATTTCTTATCAACTCTTTGCCCTAGAACAACACCTACAGCATAATCACTAGCATCACACATAATTTCAAAAGGTAAATTCCAATCAGGTGGCTGAACAACAGGTGCAGAGACTAATGCTTTCTTAAGTATTTCAAATGCTTCTACACAATCATCATCAAAGACAAGTGGTACATCTTTTTGTAATAAATTAGTCAGAGGCCGAGAAATTTTTGAGAAATCCTTGATGAACCTCCTATAAAAACCGGCATGACCAAGGAAGCTTCTTATACCTTTGATGTCCTTGGGACATGGCATCTTTTCAATAGCATCAACCTTGGCTTTATCAACTTCAATACCTCTTTCAGAAACTTTATGCCCCAAGACAATACCTTCATTTACCATAAAGTGGCACTTTTCCCAATTCAAGACAAGATTAGTTTCTTCACATCTCTGCAAAACTCGATCAAGATTGCTCAAGCAATCATCAAAAGAAGATCCATAGACGGAAAAATCGTCCATGAAAACCTCACAAATCTTTTCACAAAAGTCAGAGAATATAGCCATCATGCATCTTTGAAAGGTAGCAGGGGCATTACATAGACCAAAAGGCATACGCCTATAAGCCAAAGTACCAAAAGGGCATGTAAAAGTAGTCTTTGATTGATCTTTAGCCGACATAGGTATTTGAGAGAAACCATAATATCCATCTAGAAAGCAGTAATGTGTATGTTTGCATAATCTTTCTAGCATTTGATCAATAAAAGGTAAGGGGTAATGATCTTTCTTAGTAGCCTTATTTAATTTGCGGAAATCAATTACCATCCTATAAACGGTGATAATTCTATGTGGAATCAGTTCATCTTTATCATTAGGAACAACAATAATACCTCCCTTCTTAGGGACACAATGGACAGGACTTACCCACTGACTATCAGCAACGGGATAAATTATACCTACCTCCAGAAGCTTGAGTATTTCCTTTCTTACCACTTCTTTCATTTTAGGATTCAAACGTCGTTGAGGATCATGAACTGGTTTGGCATCTGCTTCCAATTTTATTTTATGTTGACATAGAGTGGGACTAATGCCCTTAAGATCATCAAGAGTATATCCAATAGCAGCATGGTGCTTCTTCAGAGTTTTCAATAATCTTTCTTCTTCATGCTCTGAAAGGTTAGCACTAATAATAACATGATATATCTTCTTTTCATCAAGATAAGCATATTTAAGATTATTAGGCAACGGTTTAACCTCAAACACGGGATCACCCTTGGGTGGAGGAGGATCCCCTAGGATTTCAACAGGCAAATTGTGTTTCAGAATAGGTTCCTGTTTAAAGAATACTTCATCTATTTCCCTTCTTTCATTCATGAACATATCATTTTCATGGTCTAGCAAATAGTGTTCTAAAGTATCACTAGGAGGTATGACAATAGAAGAAAGACCAATAATTTCATCCTTACTAGGCAATTCTTCCTCGCGGTGTTGTTTACTGAATTTAGAGAAATTAAACTCATGAATCATATCATCCAAGCCAATACTAACAACATTCTTTTCACAGTCTATCTTAGCATCAACAGTGTTCAAGAAGGGTCTACCAAATATAATGGGACAGAAACTATCTTGTGGAGAAGTGAGAACAAGAAAATCAGCAGGATATTTAGTTTTCCCACACAATACTTCAACATCTCTAACAATCCAATTGGTGAAATAGTATCTCTATTGGCAAGCTTAATTGTAACATCAATATCTTCTATCTCAGCAGGTGCAATTTCATTCTTAATTTCTTCGTACAAGTCATAAGGGATAACACTAGCACTAGCACCCATATCACATAATCCATGATAGCAATGATCTCCTATTTTAACAGAAATAATAGGCACGCCTACCACAGGTCTATGTTTATCTTTATCGCAAGGCTTAGCAATTCTAGCAGTTTCACCATTAAACTGAATAACATGCCCATCAATATTATCAGACAAGAGATCTTTAACAACAGCAATATTAGGTTCTACTTTAACTTGCTTAGGGGGTACATAAGTCCTAATATTGCTTTTACGAACAACAATTGAAGCTTTAGCATGATCCTTTATTCTAACAGGGAAAGGAGGTTTCTCAACATAAGAAGTAGGAACAATAGGATCATTATAAGTGACAGAATTTTCTTCAACTTTAATAGGTGCAGCTACTTTTACTTCTATGGGAGGATGATATTTAAACCACTTCTCCTTCATAGAAGGAAGCTACTATCTCAGAGTCAAGTCCATATTTAGTGCTGAACTTACAGAAAATATCGGTATCCATAAAAGATTCAACACAATCAAACTTAGGTGTCATACCTGACTCCTTACCTTCGTCGAGGTCCCAATCTTCAGAGTTGCGTTTAATTCTATCCAATAAATCCCATCTAAATTCAATAGTCTTCATCATAAAAGAGCCAGCACAAGAAGTATCGAGCATGGTGTGATTGTTCTCAGAAAGCCGAGCATAAAAACTTCGAATAATTATTTCTCTCGAGAGCTCATGATTGGGGCATGAATATAACATTGATTTAAGCCTCCCCCAAGCTTGAGCGATGCTTTCTCCTTCGCGGGGCCAGAAATTATATATATAATTGCGATCACGATGAACAATACGCATTGGGTAATACTTTTGATGAAATTCCAATTTCAATCTTTTATAATTCCATGATCTCGTATCATCACATAGCCTATACCATATCAATGCGTCTCCCTTCAAAGATAAAGGGAAGACCTTCTTCTTAGCAACATCATCGAGTATACCTGCAAGCTTAAATAATCCACAAACTTCATCCACATATATTAAGTGCTCATCACGATGCTTTGTTCCATCTCCTGTAAAAGGATTAGCTAGCAGTTTTTCCATCATACCCGAAGGAAATTCAAAAGGAGTTTCATTTCCAATAGGTTCAGTAGGTTGAGGAGCAACTCTTTGCTCTACTGGATTGGGTGAAGATACCCCGAACAAGCCCCTCAAAGAATTACTTTCCATTGTAGCAAGTGACAGTAAATTTCAGCACACTATATAAATTTTTCCTTACCAAATTCCACCTACCAGAAGCGCTACACTCCCCGGCAACGGCGCCAGAAAAGAGTCTTGATGACCCACAAGTATAGGGGATCTATCGTAGTCCTTTCGATAAGTAAGAGTGTCGAACCCAACGAGGAGCAAAAGGAAATGATAAGCAGTTTTCAGCAAGGTATTCTCTGCGAGTACTGAAATAAGTGGTAACAGATAGTTTTGTGACAAGATAAATTGTAACGAGCAACGAGTAACAAAAGTAAATAAAGTGCAGCAAGGTGGCCCAATCCTTTTTGTAGCAAAGGGCAAGCCGAAACAAACTCTCATATAAGCAAAAGCGCTCCCAAGGACACATGGGAATATCATCAAGCTAGTTTTCATCACGTTCATATGATTCGCGTTCGGTACTCTGATAATTTGATATGTGGGTGGACCGGTGGTTGGGTGCTGTTCTTACTTGAACAAGCATACCACTTATGATTAACCTCTATTGCAAGCATCCGCAACTACAACAAAAGTATTAAGGTAAACCTAACCATAGCATGAAACATATGGATCCAAATCAGCCCCTTACGAAGCAACGCATAAACTAGGGTTTAAGCTTATGTCACTCTAGCAACCCATCATCTACTTATTACTTCCCAATGCCTTCCTCTAGGCCCAAATAATGATGAAGTGTTATGTAGTCGACGTTCACATAACACCACTAGAGGCTAGACAACATACATCTTATCAAAATATCGAACGAATACAAATTCACATGACTACTAATAGCAAGACTTCTCCCTTTTCCTCAGGAACAAACGTTACTACTCACAATTCATGTTCATAATCAGAGGGGTAATAATATGCGTAAAGGATCTGAACATATGATCTTCCACCAAATAAACCAACTAGCTGAAGGAAATATGCCCTAGAGGCAATAATAAAGTTATTATTTATTTCCTTATATCATGATAAATGTTTATTATTCATGCTAGAATTGTATTAACTGGAAACATAATACATGTGTGAATACATAGACAAACAGAGTGTCACTAGTATGCCTCTACTTGACTAGCTCATTAATCAAAGATGGTTATGTTTCCTAGCCATGAACAAAGAGTTGTTATTTGATTAACGAGATCACATCATTAGTTGAATGATCTGATTGACATGACCCATTCAATTAGCATAGCACCCGATCGTTTAGTATGTTGCTATTGCTTTTATCCATGACTTATACATGTTCCTTTAAACTATGAGATTATGCAACTCCCGTTTACCGTAGGAACACTTTTTGTGCTACCAAATGTCACAACGTAACTGGGTGATTATAAAGGTGCTCTACAGGTGTCTCCGAAGGTACATATTGGGTTGGCGTATTTCGAGATTAGGATTTGTCACTCCGATTGTCGGAGAGGTATCTCAGGGCCTTCTCGGTAATACACATCACATAAAGCCTTGCAAGCATTGCAACCAATGAGTTAGTTGCGAGATGATGTATTACGGAACGAGTAAAGAGACTTGCCGGTAACGAGATTGAACTAGGTATTGGATACCGACGATCGAATCTTGGGCAAGTAACATACCGATGACAAAGGGAACAACGTATGTTGTTATGCGGTCTGACCGATAAAGATCTTCGTAGAATATGTAGGAGCCAATATGGGCATCCAGGTCCTGCTATTGGTTATTGACCGGAGACGTGTCTCGGTCATGTCTACATTGTTCTTGAACCGTAGGGTCCGCACGCTTAACGTTACGATGACAATTATTATGAGTTTATGCATTTTGATGTACCGAAGGAGTTCGGAGTCCCGGATGTGATCACGGACATGACGAGGAGTCTCGAAATGGTCGATACGTAAAGAATGATATATTGGAAGCCTATGTTTGGACATCGGATGCATTCCAGGTGAAATCAGGATTTTACCGGAATACCGGGAGGGTTACCGGAACCCCCCGGGGGCATAATGGGCCAACATGGGCCTTGGAGGAGAGGTGAGAGGGCTTCCCTCATGGGCTGCGCGCCTCCCCCCTTCCCCTAGTCCTATTAGGACTAGGAGAGGTGGGCGCCCCCTCTCTCTCTCTCTCTCCCCCTTGGAGAATCCTAGTCCAACTAGGATTGGGGGGGAATCCTACTCCCAGAGGGAGTAGGACTCTCTGGCGCGCCAGGCTTGGCCGGCCAGCCCCTCCCCCTTGGCTCCTTTATATACGGGGGAAGGGGGCACCCCAGAGACACACAATTGATCATTGAGATCTTTCCTTAGCCGTGTGCGGTGCCCCCTTCCACCAAATTCCACCTCGATCATATCGTTGCAGTGCTTAGGCGAAGCCCTGCGCCGGTAACACATCAAGATCGTCACCACGCCGTCGTGCTGACAGAACTCTTCCTCGACGCTTTGCTGGATCGGAGCCCGGGGATCGTCATCGAGCTGAACGTGTGCCAAGAACTCGGAGGTGCCGGAGTAACGGTGCTGTGATCGGTTGGATCGCGAGGAGAACGTACGACTACTTCCTCTACGTTGTGTCAACGCTTCCGCTTCGGTCTACGAGGGTACGTAGACAACACTCTCCCCTCTCGTTGCTATGCATCACCATGATCTTGCGTGTGCGTAGGAAAATTTTGAAATTACTACGTTCCCCAACAGTGGCATCCGAGCCTAGGTTTTTATGGTTTGATGTTATTTGCACGAGTAGAACACAAGTGAGTTGTGGACGATACAAGTCATACTGCCTACCAGCATGTCATACTTTGGTTCAGCGGTATTGTTGGACGAGACGATCCGGACCAACCTTACGCGTACGCTTACGCGAGACCGGTTCCCTCGACGTGCTTTGCACATAGATGGCTTGCGGAAGACTGTCTCTCCAACTTTAGTTGAACCGAGTGTGGCTACGCCTGGTCCTTGAGAAGGTTAAAACTGAGTCTATTTGACAAACTATCGTTGTGGTTTTGATGCGTAGGTAAGATGAGTTCTTGCTTAAAGCCCGTAGCAGCCACGTAAAACTTGCAACAACAAAGTAGAGGACGTCTAACTTGTTTTTGCAGGGCATGTTGTGATGTGATATGGTCAAGACATGATGCTAAATTTTATTGTATGAGATGATCATGTTTTGTAACCGAGTTATCGGCAACTGGCAGGAGCCATATGGTTGTCACTTTATTGTATGCAATGCAATCGCGATGTAATGCTTTACTTTATTACTAAGCGGTAGTGATAGTCGTGGAAGCATAAGATTGGCGAGACGACAACGATGCTGCGATGAAGATCAAGGTGTCGCGCCGGTGACGATGGTGATCATGACGGTGCTTCGAAGATGGAGATCACAAGCACGAGATGATGATGGCCATATCATATCACTTATATTGATTGCATGTGATGTTTATCCTTTTATGCATCTTATCTTGCTTTGATTGACGGTAGCATTATAAGATGATCTCTCACTAAAATTATCAAGAAGTGTTCTCCCTGAGTATGCACCGTTGCGAAAGTTCTTCGTGCTGAGACACCACGTGATGATCGGGTGTGATAGGCTCTACGTTCAAATACAACGGGTGCAAAACAGTTGCACACGCGGAATACTCAGGTTTAACTTGACGAGCCTAGCATATAACAGATATGGCCTCGGAACACGGAGACCGAAAGGTCGAGCGTGAATCATATAGTAGATATGATCAACATAGTGATGTTCACCATTGAAACTACTCCATCTCACGTGATGATCGGACATGGTTTAGTTGATTTGGATCACGTGATCACTTAGAGGATTAGAGGGATGTCTATCTAAGTGGGAGTTCTTAAGTAATATGATTAATTGAACTTAAATTTATCATGAACTTAGTACCTGATAGTATCTTGCTTGTCTATGTTGTGTAGATAGATGGCTCGTGCTGTTGTTCCGTTGAATTTTAATGCGTTCCTTGAGAAAGCAAAGTTGAAAGATGATGGTAGCAATTACACGGACTGGGTCCGTAACTTGAGGATTATCCTCATTGCTGCACAGAAGAATTACGTCCTGGAAGCACCGCTGGGTGCCAGGCCTGGTGCAAGAGCTACGCCAGATGTTGTGAACGTCTGGCAAAGCAAAGCTGATGACTACTCTATAGTTCAGTGTGCCATGCTTTACGGCTTAGAACCGGGACTTCAACGACGTTTTGAACACCATGGAGCATATGAGATGTTCCAGGAGTTGAAGTTAATATTTCAAGCAAATGCCCGGATTCAGAGATATGAAGTCTCCAATAAGTTCTATAGCTGTAAAATGGAGGAGAACGGTTCTGTCAGTGAGCATATACTCAGAATGTCTGGGTATAACAATCACTTGATTCAACTGGGAGTTAATCTTCCGGATGATTGCGTCATTGACAGAATTCTTCAATCACTGCCACCAAGCTACAAGAGCTTCGTGATGAACTATAATATGCAAGGGATTACCAAAACTATGCCCGAGCTCTTCGCGATGCTGAAAGCCGCGGAGGTAGAAATCAAAAAGGAGCATCAAGTGTTGATGGTTAACAAAACCACTAGTTTCAAGAAAAAGGGCAAAGGGAAGAAAAAAGGGAACTTCAAAAAGAACAGCAAGCAAGTTGCTAATCAAGAGAAGAAGCCCAAGTCTGGACCTAAGCCTGAAACTGAGTGCTTCTATTGCAAGCAGACTGGTCACTGGAAGCGGAACTGCCCCAAGTATTTGGCGGATAAGAAGGATGGCAAGGTTAACAAAGGTATATATGATATACATATTATTGATGTGTACCTTACTAATTCTCGCAGTAGCACCTGGGTATTTGATACTGGTTCTGTTGCTAATATTTGCAACTCAAAACAGGGGCTACGGATTAAGCGAAGATTGGCTAAGGACGAGGTGACGATGCGCGTGGGAAATGGTTCCAAAGTCGATGTGATCGCGGTCGGCACGCTACCTCTACATCTACCTTCGGGATTAATATTAGATCTAAATAATTGTTATTTAGTACCAGCGTTGAGCATGAACATTATATCTGGATCTTGTTTGATGCGAGACGGTTATTCATTTAAATCAGAGAATAATGGTTGTTCTATTTATATGAGTAATATCTTTTATGGTCATGCACCATTAAAGAATGGTTTGTTCTTACTTAATCTCGATAGTAGTGATACACATATTCATAATGTTGAAGCCAAAAGATGCAGAGTTGATAATGATAGTGCAACTTATTTGTGGCACTGCCGTTTAGGTCATATCGGTGTAAAACGCATGAAGAAACTCCATACTGATGGACTTTTGGAGTCACTTGATTATGAATCACTTGGCACTTGCGAACCGTGCCTTATGGGGAAGATGACTAAAACACCGTTCTCCGGTACTGTGGAGAGAGCAACAGATTTATTGGAAATCATACATACTGATGTATGTGGTCCAATGAATGTTGAGGCTCGTGGCGGATATCGTTATTTTCTCACCTTCACTGATGATTTAAGCAGATATGGGTATATCTACTTAATGAAACACAAGTCTGAAACATTTGAAAAGTTCAAAGAATTTCAGAGTGAAGTGGAAAATCATCGTAACAAGAAAATAAAGTTTCTACGATCTGATCGTGGAGGAGAATATTTGAGTTACGAGTTTGGTCTACATTTGAAACAATGCAGAATAGTTTCGCAACTCACGCCACCCGGAACACCACAACGTAATGGTGTGTCCGAACGTCGTAATCGTACTTTACTGGATATGGTACGATCTATGATGTCTCTTACCGATTTACCGCTATCCTTTTGGGGTTATGCTTTAGAGACGGCCGCATTCACGTTAAATAGGACACCATCAAAATCCGTTGAGACGACGCCTTATGAACTGTGGTTTGGCAAGAAACCAAAGTTGTCGTTTCTTAAAGTTTGGGGCTGCGATGCTTATGTGAAAAAGCTTCAACCTGATAAGCTCGAACCCAAATCGGAAAAATGTGTCTTCATAGGATACCCAAAGGAGACTATTGGGTATACCTTCTATCACAGATCCGAAGGCAAAATCTTTGTTGCTAAAATCGGAAACTTTCTAGAGAAGGAGTTTCTCTCGAAAGAAGTAAGTGGGAGGAAAGTAGAACTTGATGAGATAACAGTATCTACTCCCTTATTGAGAAGTAGTACATCACAGAAATCTGTTTCTGTGACACCTACATCAAATAGAGAGGAAGCTAATGATAATGATCATGAAACTTCAGATCAAGTTTCTACTGAACTTCGTAGATCAACCAGAGTAAGATCCGCACCAGAGTGGTACGGTAATCCTATTTTGGAAGTCATGTTACTAGACCATGATGAACCTACGAGCTATGAAGAAGCGATGGTGAGCCCAGATTCCGCAAAGTGGCTTGAGGCCATGAAATCTGAGATGGGATCCATGTATGAGAACAAAGTATGGACTTTGGTTGACTTGCCCGATGATCGGCAAGCAATTGAGAATAAATGGATTTTTAAGAAGAAGACTGACGCTGATGGTAATGTTACTGTCTATAAAGCTCGACTTGTTGCAAAAGGTTTTCGACAAGTTCAAGGGATTGACTACGATGAGACTTTCTCACCCGTAGCGATGCTTAAGTCTGTCCGAATCATGTTAGCAGTTGCCGCATTTTATGATTATGAAATTTGGCAAATGGATGTCAAAACTGCATTCCTGAATGGATTTCTGGAAGAAGAGTTGTATATGATGCAACCAGAAGGTTTTGTCGATCCAAAGGGAGCTAACAAAGTGTGCAAGCTCCAGCGATCCATTTATGGACTGGTGCAAGCCTCTCGGAGTTGGAATAAACGCTTTGATAGTGTGATCAAAGCATTTGGTTTTATACAGACTTTTGGAGAAGCCTGTATTTACAAGAAAGTGAGTGGGAGCTCTGTAGCATTTCTGATATTATATGTGGATGACATATTGCTGATCGGAAATAATATAGAATTTCTGGATAGCATAAAAGGATACTTGAATAAGAGTTTTTCAATGAAAGACCTCGGTGAAGCTGCTTACATATTGGGCATTAAGATCTATAGAGATAGATCAAGACGCTTAATAGGACTTTCACAAAGCACATACCTTGACAAAGTTTTGAAAAAGTTCAAAATGGATCAGGCAAAGAAAGGGTTCTTGCCTGTGGCACAAGGTGTGAAGTTGAGTAAGACTCAATGCCCGACCACCGCAGAAGATAGAGAGAAAATGAAAAATGTTCCCTATGCTTCAGCCATAGGCTCTATCATGTATGCAATGCTGTGTACCAGACCTGATGTGTGCCTTGCTGTAAGTTTAGCAGGCAGGTACCAAAGTAATCCAGGAGTGGATCACTGGACAGCGGTCAAGAACATCCTTAAGTACTTGAGAAGGACTAAGGATATGTTTCTCATTTATGGAGGTGACAAAGAGCTCGTCGTAAACGGTTACGTCGATGCAAGCTTTGACACTGATCCGGACGATTCTAAATCGCAAACCGGATACATATTTACATTAAACGGTGGAGCTGTCAGTTGGTGCAGTTCTAAACAAAGCGTCGTGGCGGGATCTACATGTGAAGCTGAGTACATAGCCGCTTCGGAAGCAGCTAATGAAGGAGTCTGGATGAAAGAGTTCATATCCGATCTAGGTGTTGTACCTAGCGTATCGGGTCCAATGAAAATCTTTTGTGACAATACTGGTGCAATTGCCTTGGCAAAGGAATCCAGATTTCACAAAAGAACCAAACACATCAAAAGACGCTTCAACTCCATCCGGGATTTGGTCCAGGTGGGAGACATAGAGATATGCAAGATACATACGGATCTGAATGTTGCAGACCCGTTGACTAAGCCTCTTCCACGAGCAAAACATGATCAGCACCAAGACTCCATGGGTGTTAGAATCATTACTTTGTAATCTAGATTATTGACTCTAGTGCAAGTGGGAGACTGAAGGAAATATGCCCTAGAGGCAATAATAAAGTTATTATTTATTTCCTTATATCATGATAAATGTTTATTATTCATGCTAGAATTGTATTAACTGGAAACATAATACATGTGTGAATACATAGACAAACAGAGTGTCACTAGTATGCCTCTACTTGACTAGCTCATTAATCAAAGATGGTTATGTTTCCTAGCCATGAACAAAGAGTTGTTATTTGATTAACGAGATCACATCATTAGTTGAATGATCTGATTGACATGACCCATTCAATTAGCATAGCACCCGATCGTTTAGTATGTTGCTATTGCTTTTATCCATGACTTATACATGTTCCTTTAAACTATGAGATTATGCAACTCCCGTTTACCGTAGGAACACTTTGTGTGCTACCAAACGTCACAACGTAACTGGGTGATTATAAAGGTGCTCTACAGGTGTCTCCGAAGGTACATATTGGGTTGGCGTATTTCGAGATTAGGATTTGTCACTCCGATTGTCGGAGAGGTATCTCAGGGCCTTCTCGGTAATACACATCACATAAAGCCTTGCAAGCATTGCAACCAATGAGTTAGTTGCGAGATGATGTATTACGGAACGAGTAAAGAGACTTGCCGGTAACGAGATTGAACTAGGTATTGGATACCGACGATCGAATCTCGGGCAAGTAACATACCAATGACAAAGGGAACAACGTATGTTGTTATGCGGTCTGACCGATAAAGATCTTCGTAGAATATGTAGGAGCCAATATGGGAATCCAGGTCCCGCTATTGGTTATTGACCGGAGACGTGTCTCGGTCACGTCTACATTGTTCTCGAACCGTAGGGTCCGCACGCTTAACGTTACGATGACAGTTATTATGAGTTTATGCATTTTGATGTACCGAAGGAGTTCGGAGTCCCGGATGTGATCACGGACATGACGAGGAGTCTCGAAATGGTCGAGACGTAAAGAATGATATATTGGAAGCCTATGTTTGGACATCGGATGCATTCCAGGTGAAATCAGGATTTTACCGGAATACCGGGAGGGTTACCGGAACCCCCCGGGGGCATAATGGGCCAACATGGGCCTTGGAGGAGAGGTGAGAGGGCTGCCCTCATGGGCTGCGCGCCTCCCCCTTCCCCTAGTCGTATTAGGACTAGGAGAGGTGGGTGCCCCCTCTCTCTCTCTCCCCCTTGGAGAATCCTAGTCCAACTAGGATTGGGGGGGGGGGAATCCTACTCCCAGAGGGAGTAGGACTCTCTGGCGCGCCAGGCTTGGCCGGCCAGCCCCTCCCCCTTGGCTCCTTTATATACGGGGGCAGGGGGCACCCCAGAGACACACAATTGATCATTGAGATCTTTCCTTAGCCGTGTGCGGTGCCCCCTTCCACCAAATTCCACCTCGATCATATCGTTGCAGTGCTTAGGCGAAGCCCTGCGCCGGTAACACATCAAGATCGTCACCACGCCGTCGTGCTGACAGAACTCTTCCTTGACGCTTTGCTGGATCGGAGCCCGGGGATCGTCATCGAGCTGAACGTGTGCCAAGAACTCGGAGGTGCCGGAGTAACGGTGCTGTGATCGGTTGGATCGCGAGGAGAACGTACGACTACTTCCTCTACGTTGTGTCAACGCTTCCGCTTCGGTCTACGAGGGTACGTAGACAACACTCTCCCCTCTCGTTGCTATGCATCACCATGATCTTGCGTGTGCGTAGGAAAATTTTGAAATTACTACGTTCCCCAACACTAGCATCAACTACAAGGAGTAATCAACACTACTAGCAACCTACTAGCACCAATCCCGGACTTTGAGACAAGAATTGGATACAAGAGATGAACTAGGGTTTGGAGATGAGATGGTGCTGGTGAAGATGTTGATGGAGATTGCCCTCTCCCAATGAGAGGAGCGTTAGTGATGACGATGGTGATGATTTCCCCCTCCCGGAGGGAAGTGTCCCCGGCAGAACAGCTCTGTCGGAGCCCTAGATTGGTTCCGCCAAGGTTCCGCCTCGTGGCGGCGGAGTCTCGTCCCGAAAAGTTCTTCCTGGTTTTTTTCTTGACGAAAGACTTCATATAGGAGAAGATGGACATCGGAGACCCACCAGGGGGCCCATGAGGTAGGGGGCGCGCCCTAGGAGGGGGGGCGGGGGGCGCCCCCACCCTCATGAGCAGGGTGTGGGCCCCCTGGCCTTCATCTTTGGCGAGGATTTTTCTTTATTTCTTTTAAGATATTCCATGGAGTTTCAGGACTTTTGGAGTTGCACAGAATAGGTCTCTAATATTTGCTCCTTTTCCAGGCTTGAATTCCAGCTGCCGGCATTCTCCCTCTTCATGTAAACCTTGTAAAATAAGAGAGAATAGCCGTAAGTATTGTAACATAACGTGAAATAATAGCCTATAATGTGATAAATATCGATATAAAAGCATGATGCAAAATGGACGTATCACCAGCCTAGTGAGGCCGCCCCCAAGGGAGGTCTTGGTGTCGTCCGCCTCACGAGGATTGGCTCCTCACGAGGGTCCTGGTTTGTTGTTGCTAAAGCTAGGCCGTACCGGGCCGTTGACGGAGCCACACCGTGTGCCGCAGGCAGGCAAGTCTGGGCACCCTCGTTCCCAGGACGCCGACAGTAGCCCCCGGGCCCAAGGCACGCTCGAACTTGGCTTCGAGGCGAAGCCAAAGGGCAAGTGCAGAGTGTCGCGGGCCCCAACCGCCTGCGACCCGGTCGACGCGTGGCGATTGACAGGATGTGGGCGTCTCCGCTTCCCCATGCTGCCTCGGCAACCGTCTTTACCTGACAAAAAGGCTGGCGCCTGCTTTAGAGCTTTCATTGCCCTTCCTTCGTCTTGCTCCAGATCCCCTTCTCCTTCTCGCCCAGAGAGACCCCAGATCCACTGAACTCTCCCCTAGCCCGTAGCCGTTGGCCACCGACAAGGCGAAGTCCGTGCGCTCGCCCTCCTAGTTCGAGCCTGCCCTGAGAGCGTCCACAGTCACGGAGAAGAACCTCGCTGCCGCGCTCCAGGTGATGGCGGGCAGCAGCAATGAGGGGGGGAAACGGCGCTTCGGGCCGGCTCCGTCAAGCCGGAAACCTTGGGCGGTACCTTCCTATACCTTCTTCTTGCACAATGTCTTCGTGGAGCTGGTCCCCCCTTTCTCCAGCTTCTTCTATGCCGTCCTTCGCCATTATAATCTCCACGCCCTCCATCTTCATCCCAACTCTATCCTCCTCCTGTCGATCTTTGCCTTTTACTGTGAGGCGTTCGCGGGGGTGATGCCGTCCGTGGCGCTGCTCCACCATTTCTTCTACCTCCAGGTCAAGGAGGGCCAGTGTTCGAGGTGTGTCAACTTCGTCGCGGCCAACGGCAGCAACGCGATCTCGCGAGCCAGTAAGAAGGTGGAGGACTTCAGGAACAAGTGGATCTTCATGGACGCCAAGCGCTCCTACCCTCGGTTGGTGCTGCCAACCGGGATGTCGGCCCCTCGCGAGGGATGGTCTCACGAGAAGCTCACCGATCCCCGGGTGGAGCAGTTGATGGAGAAGATGGTGGCCGGCCTGAAGTCGGATGACCCAAAGGCAGAGAAGATGACGGGGGCCATGATTGTCAAGGAGTTTCTGACACAACGCTTGGCTCTGCTCCAGGCACGCTCACGCCCCTTGTGGGAGCTTATGGGCGCGGGAGGCGACCTTCGGCTGCGCCCGGGCAACCTACCCGAAGAGGAGCTGAACAAGGTCCTGCGCCTCCTGCTTGGGAAGGACCAAGGCTGCCCGCCGAATACTCATCTTCCGCTATACCGCCGCCTGGACGGGGAGAAGATCGTTGCCGCCATGCCTGTCTTCGACGAGCGCAGGCTCATACCTCTAGCGCCCTCTGTCAGGACCCTGATCCTAAGTCACACCGATCTAGCATGTAACACATCATATCACTTTGCGGCTTCACGCGCGGTATTCCCACGGGTGCCATCTTACCTGGCCCGGGACCGTTTGCGCCTTTTGGCTCACGTATATGATAGTGTCGCTAGCATCCCTATGACAAAGAACCCGGGCCGACATGACTAGTCATAAATCCAAGGTGGCGCTAACTTACAGGGACATGCATACATGACCCAGCAACGAACGTGTCGATCATCAATGTATGAACCCAAGTCGTAGCAAGCTACAAGGACTTAAAGGAACAACGCATGACATTTCCCTGAAGGGACAGACACAGGAACGAAGAAGGACACATGCCAGCCAGCCTAAGTGTTCTGGAGCAGTAGCAAGCTCATGGCTCAGTGGAAGCACTAGGAGACATTTCCCGATAAGAGAGGCTACCAAGAATAAACAACTAGGTTGTCGGATCCCACACATACCAAGCATTTCAATAACATACACACAATATGCCCGATATGTGCAAATACAACATGGCATCACAACAAGACTCTACGACTCAAAGTATTTATTCAATAGGCTCCGAGGAGCCAGATATTACAAACATGGGTCTCATGACCCAACATTTAGCGCATACAAACAACGGAAGCATAACATGTCTGATTACAGACAACTACAAATGAAAAGGGCTGAGAAGCCTGACTATCTACAAGATCCTCCCAAGGGTACAAGATCGTAGCTGAGGTAACAAGCTAAATGTCGAAGTCCACGTGGAACTAGTAGTGAGACTGAAGTCTCGCTGCAAAAACATAAATTAAGCAAATGTGAGTACAAATGTACCCAACAAGACTTACATCAGAACTAGCTACATATGCATCAGTATTAACAAAGGGGTGGTGGAGTTCAACTGCAGCAAGCCAGCTTTGACTCAGTGGCTATCCTGGACTACGATTGCAAGTAACTCTTTTGAGGTGGCGCACATGAGTCCACATATTCACCATATCAATACACCACTATGGATCCCCTCCCATCTCCCTACGAGAAGGCCATCCATAGCACTCATGCTTATCTTGCGCATTTTAGAGTATCCACTTTCACTTGTCTATGAACTGTATAGGCAACCCAGAAGTCCTTTACCGTGGACGCGACTATTCGAATAGATCATTTATAACCCTGCAGGGGTGTACTTCTTCACACATGTTTCCACCATTTAGCGTCTGCACACGACATGTGCTCGGCAGATTTCAAGCGAAAGCCGACGTGGGTGTAGACCACGACCTGACTAACCACACAAGTCCCTAGTCCAGATTTATCGCCTATTCAGGTTCCATCCGCAGGGAGTCCGGTCGAGGTTTCCACTATGGCCCTGAACGATGTGTACAGGGTTCCTGAGGCACCAAACGGGCGTCCCGGTACACCATGCCACATGCCTACCGCATCACAGTCCACCCCTCAAGTCAGCATTGCGCACGGCCTCCAGCATACTACAAACACCAGAAACTACTTGCAACTCCTGGACAGAGGACAGGGGGTTAATAAGTCGAGCGGGGTCATATTTCAGGGCCCAACATGTGGTAGTAGCTGTTCATGGATCACAAACACAGAACTCAGATCCCGAGGAC
Organism: Aegilops umbellulata; assembly: GCA_032464435.1. Classification (NCBI taxonomy): domain Eukaryota; kingdom Viridiplantae; phylum Streptophyta; class Magnoliopsida; order Poales; family Poaceae; genus Aegilops; species Aegilops umbellulata. The sequence continues at coordinate 188,113,235 of CP136060.1, forward strand.
AGTTTCAATAAGACAACCCACCATGTACTCCTACATGGCCTCTCACCGCTACCTTTACCAAATCGTGTTCACACACTTAGCTCTCAATAGTAGGACATGTTCACCATATTCCAATTCATCCCTGATGAATCAGACCTGACTCAACTCTAAGCAGTAGTAGGCATGACAACAAGCATGAATGAGTAGGCACATCATGGCTCAAACAACTCCTACTCATGCTAGTGGGTTTCATCTATTTACTGTGGCAATGACAGGTCATGCAGAGGAAAGGGGTTCAACTACCGCGTCATGTAACAGTTGAATCGTTGTTGTCCTAATGCAGCAAAAGAGAGCATAAGCGAGAGAGTGGGATTGTATCAGAATGAACAAGAGGGTTTTGCTTGCCTGGCACTTCTGAAGATAGTATAGCTATTCATCGGTGTCATCGAACTCATCGTCGGAACCACGTCTACTGAGAGGGGTCAAACACTGGCAAACAAGAAAGAACACAATCAATGCAATGCAACAATATGATGCATGAATGTCGCATGGCAATATGTTGTGATTAGAGCTAATGCAGCTAACAATGATTTAAATGAAGTTGGTTTGAACCCTAGGTTCAAATTCAAACTCCATATGTTAATATTCACATGCCATTTATTTGATTTGCCCTAAATAGTAGTCATAAGTTGTTATAACATGCATGAAAATGGTACGGATGGATAGATTGGATTTTTCTGATCATTTTTCATATATAGACTATTCCATTTGGAGTTACGGTTTAATTTCTATGAATCTTAGAAGTTTTAAACATTTTCTCAAATTTCCTGGATATTCTAATTTAAACTAAATCCAGAAAATGACTTATTGCGTTAGCATGACGTCGGTTTGACGTCAGCAAGCCAACATGCACGGTCTAGGTCAAACCTGACCAGTGGGGCCCAATGGTCAGTGACCTAGTGTCACTTGTGTCATGGACAGGTGGGTCCGGTCAACGGCCACATCAGCATGGTCAACTCTGACGTGTGGGTCCCGTTGGGTTATAACTAATCTAAGCAGAAATAAAGCTCGGGTTAATTAGGGCATGGGGCCCATGCATCAGTGGCCCAAGGGGCTGGTTAGTGGGGTGATTAGCCCCTAACAGTGGTTGTCATCGGCGGCTAATCGCCGGTGAGCACACAGACGCGGCGGAGTCGCTCGTCCCGGCGATTCTGGCGTCGAGAGGAGGCGGGGTTGGGCTCGTTGGAATGCCCGTGAGGCGGCGCGTCCAACGAAGGTGGTGGCAGGTGCTGGGGCGGCCAAAGACGACCGCGGCGTAAACCACAACGGTGGCCGGAGCTTGGTCGGGTGTGGGCGCGGGGCTTCAGGGCGGTAGGGGAGGAGTTGGTGGCCTAGATGGTAACCACGGGCCACTAGAAGCACGCTGGTGCCACGGGTTCGAGCGGAGGGGCTCGGGTTAAGGTGGCTAGGCGGTCATGGCAGACGGCGGTGCTCGGGCACGTGGGGGAGGGTGCTACGGCACGGGAACGAGCAAAATGAAAGAGGGTAAACGGAGCAGAGCTCACAACGATCTCGAGGGCATCGTCAATGATCTCTGGGAATGCCTGGTGTGACCGGAACGACGGCGGTGATCTCGGGCAGCCGACGATGAAGACGATGGTGGTAACAGCTCCACAGGGCGTCCGGCGTCACGTAGCTTGACGGAGAGGACGAGGGAGGCGCTGTGATGCTCGTGCACACGTCGGAGAGGCGAAGTGATGGCTCTGGGTGCGGCAACGACAAGCGGCAACGACGACAGCGCTCGGCTGTTCGCGGGAGAGAGAGACAGAGGGGAGGATAGGGATGGGGAATAGCAAGAGAGAGTCGAGGGGCAGTGTGGTGTCGTCCAGGGAGGCCAGACCGTCGAGGGGGAGGGGCAGGCAGGTAGGTGGCGTGGCGCCCTCGCGCGCGCGCCTTGCCCACCTTTGCCTCTGCCTTCTGGCAGTGGTTGGGGACGACTGGCGTGCCAGCTTGGCTGGGCCACACAGTACTGGGCCGCCAGGTAAGGCCAGGTTAGTTCTCTCTCTGTGTGTGTGTTTTGTATTTGTTTTAGTTCTCTATTTCTTTCAATATGTTTTGATTTGATTTACAAACCAAACCATTTTTAAACTTTCTATAAATTTTTATGTGAGCTCAGGGAGCTAGTCCAAGGTCACATGCAAACTTACAAAAATATTTGAACTTTATTTCTTATATAATAGAAATAAATCCAACTCAAATATGTTATTGATTTAATTCAAAGGCCCAAAATAAATATCCCTGAGACTCCAAAAATATTGTTTGAATTTTACCTCTTGCCAATATTTTAATAGCTTAACAGGAACATTTTCTTGGGTTTATTTGAAGCAATTTTTAATGTCGATCATTTTTAGAAATGATCTCTGAGGCTTTCCACTTTTGCCAATTCGCATTTAAATGGAATTTAAACATGATGCATGGATGCCACTCACTAATGCAACTAATTACAAAGCGGAATTCTAGGGCTGCGACAACTCACCCCCACTAAACAAGAATCTCGTCCCGAGATTCAAGACGTGAGGTAAGAAGATAGAGGGAACACAAACTACACAATCTTCATGATCCAAGTTGCACTTCTCGAGGATACTGATTCATTCCATCATCTTGGTCTCGACGTCTTGCTTTGAGAACCTCATCCAACATGATGACGACAGAAAGAAACTCTACTGGAGTCGATCTTCTCAAAGATCGAGCAATTCAAGATCGACTCATGGAGTGAGACATTGTAACATCTCTTGAGCTGAGACACAAAACACACATCAAGAGGGATGGAAGAAACAGATGACAGAGGTTCAATTTGGTAGGCAACAATTCCACGCTTGAGTAAGATGGTGCATGGTTTCAAGGTAGTGAGGAGATAACTACCATGATTCCATAACAAAACACCTTGGGGGAGCTAACTTGTAGAATTATTCCCTTAAGTGGAAAAAAGAATTACATTTTGATACATAGTTCATTGAAACTCTCTATACAAGCCTAAGGCAATTCACCAACAATCGTTCGGTGGAGTTCAAAAGAATGGCATACCCGGACTAGAATGGATGATGTGGACTACCTTGTTGAAGACAACACAATGGATGATTGCTACCTCTTGAGCATGCGTTGGTTTTCCCTTGAAGAGGAAAGGGTGATGCAGCAAAGTAGCGTAAGTATTTCCCTTAGTTTTTGAGAACCAAGGTATCAATCCAGTAGGAGTCCACATGCAAGTCCCTCGTACCTACACAAACAAATAAGAACCTTGCAACCACCGCGATAAAGGGGTTGTCAATCCCTTCACGGCCACTTGCAAAAGTGAGATCTGATAGAGATGATAAGATAATATTTTTGGTATTTTTATGATAAAGATTGCAAAATAAACGAAGATAGAAATATCTAGGTGACAGAAGATTAATATGATGGAAAATAGACCCGGGGGCCATAGGTTTCACTAGTGGCTTCTCTCGAGATAGCATAAGTATTATAGTGGGTGAACAAATTACTGTCGAGCAATTGATAGAATTGAGCATAGTTATGAGAATATCTAGGCATGATCATGTATATAGGCATCACGTCCGCAATAAGTAGACCGACTCCTGCCTGCATCTACTACTATTACTCCACACATCGACCGCTATCCAGCATGCATCCAGAGTATTAAGTTCATAAGAAAGAGTAACGCATTAGGCAAGATGACATGATGTAGAGGGATAAACTAAAGCAATATGATATAAACCCCATCTTTTTATCCTCAATGGAAACAATACAATACGTGTCTTTTCCCCTACTGTCACTAGGATCGAGCAACACAAGATTGAACCCAAAGCTAAGCACTTCTACCATTGCAAAAAAGACCAATCTAGTAGGCCAAACCAAACTGGTAATTCGAAGAGACTTGCGAAGATAACCAATCATACATAAAAGAATTCAGAGGAGATTCAAATATTGTTCATAGATAATATTGATAATAAACCCACAATTCATCGTATCTCGACAAACACACCGCAAAAAGAGTTACATCGAATAGATCTCCAAGAAGATGGAGGAGAACTTTGTATTGAGATCCAAAGAGAGAGAAGAAGCCATCTAGCTAATAACTATGGACCCGAAGGTCTGTGGTAAACTACTCACACATCACCGGAGAGGCTATGGTGTTGATGTAGAAGCCCTCCATGATCGATGCCTCCTCCGATGGAGCGCCGGAAAAGGCCCCAAGATGGGATCTCACAGGTACAGAAGGTTGCGGCAGTGGAAATAGGGTTTCGTGGTGCTCCTGGATGGTTTCGGGGTATGTAGGTATATATAGGAGGAAGAAGTAGGTCGCTGGAGCCACGAGGGGCCCACGAGGGTGGGGGGCACGCCCAGGGGGGCAGGCGCGCCTCCCTGCCTCGTGGCCTCCTCAGTTGTTTCTTGACGTCCACTCCAAGACCTCTAGATCATGTTTGTTCCAAAAATAACTCTCCCGAAGGTTTCATTCCGTTTGGACTCCGTTTGATATTCCTTTTCTGCGAAACACTGAAATAGGCAAAAAACAGCAATTTGCACTGGGCCTTGGGTTAGTAGGTTAGTCCCAAAAATAATATAAAAGTGGATAATAAAGCCCATTAAACATCCAAAACAGAATATATAATAGCATGGAACAATAAAAAATTATAGATACGTTGGAGACGTATCAAGCATCCCCAAGCTTAATTCATGCTCGTCCTCGAGTAGGTAAATGATAAAAAACAGAATTTTTTATGTGGAATGCTTTCTAGCATATTCTTCAATGTAATTTTCTTTATTGTGGCATGAATGTTCAGATCCGAAAGATTCAAGATAAAAGTTTAATGTTGACATAAAAATAATAATACTTCAAGCATACTAACAAAGCAATCATGTCTTCTCAAAATAACATGGCCAAAGAAAGTTATCCCTACAAAATCATATAGTCTGGCTATGCTCTATCTTCATCACACGAAGTATTTAAATCATGCACAACCCTGATGACAAGCCAAGCAATTGTTTCATACTTTTGATGTTCTCAAACTTTTTCAATCTTCACGCAATACATGAGCGTGAGCCATGGATATAGCACTATATGTGGAATAGAATGGTGGTTGTGGAGAAGACAAAAAGGAGAAGATAGTCTCACATCAACTAGGCATATCAATGGGCTATGGAGATGCCCATCAATAGACATCAATGTGAGTGAGTAGGGATTGCCATGTAACGGATGCACTAGAGCTATAAGTGAATGAAGGCTCAAAAAGAAACTAAGTGGGTGTGCATCCAACTCGCTTTCTCACGAAGACCTAGGGCATTTTGAGGAAGCCCATCATTGGAATATACAAGCCAAGTTCTATAATGTAAAATTCCCACTAGTATATGAAAGTGACAAGACAGGAGACTCTCTATCATGAAGATCATGGTGCTACTTTGAAGCACAAGTGTGGAAAAAGGATAGTAACATTGTCCCTTCTCTCTTTTTCTCTCATTTTTTGGGCCTTCACTTTTCTTTTCTTTTCTTTTCTTTTGGCCTCTTTTTTTTTCTTTTTTTTCTTTCGTCCGGAGTCTCATCTCGACTTATGGGGGAATCATAGTCTCCATCATCCTTTCCTCACATGGGACAATGGTCTAATGATGATCATCATACATTTATTTACTTACAACTCAAGAATTACAACTCGATACTTAGAAGAAAATATGACTCCATGTGAATGCCTCCGGCGGTGTACCGGGATATGCAATGAATCAAGAGTGACATGAATGAAAGAATTATGAATGGTGGCTTTGCCACAAATATGATGTCAGCTACATGATCATGCAAAGCAATATGACAATGAGGAAGCATGTCATAATAAACGGAACCGTGGTAAGCATGGCAATATATCTCGGAATGGCTATGGAAATGCCATAATAGGTAGGTATGGTGGCTGTTTTGAGGAAGGTATCTGGTGGGTGTATGATACCGGTGAAAGGTGCGCGGTATTAGAGAGGCTAGCAATGGTGGAAGGGTGAGAGTGCGTATAATCCATGGACTCGACATTAGTCATAAAGAACTCACATACTTATTGCAAATATCTGTTAGTTATCGAAACGAAGTACTACGCGCATGCTCCTAGGGGGATAGATTGGTAGGAAAAGACCATCGCTCATCCCCGACCGCCACTCATAAGGAAGACAATCAATAAATAAATCATGTCCCGACTTCATCACATAATGGTTCACCATACATGCATGCTACGGGAATCACGAAGTTTAGAACAAGTATTTCTCAATGTCGGTGTCAAAATCGGCGGATCTCGGGTAGGGGGTCCCGTACTGTGCGTCTAAGGCGGATGGTAATAGGAGGCGGGGGACACGATGTTTACCCAGGTTCAGGCCCTCTCGATGGAGGTTATACCCTACTTCCTGCTTGATTGATCTTGATGGTATGAGTATTACAAGAGTTGATCTACCAAGAGATCGTAGAGGCTAAACCCTAGAAGCTAGCCTATGGTATGATTGTTGTTGTCCTACGGACTAAACCCTCCGGTTTATATAGACACCGGAGGGGGCTAGGGTTACACAGAGTCAGTTACAAAGGAGGAGATCTACATATCCGTATTGCCAAGCTTGCCTTCCACGCCAAGGAGAGTCCCATCCGGACACGGGATGAAGTCTTCAATCTTGTATCTTCATAGTCCAATAGTTCGGCTAATGTATATAGTCCGGCCGTCCGAGGACCCCCTAATCCAGGACTCCTTCGGTAGCCCCTGAACCAGGCTTCAATGACGATGAGTCCGGCGCGCATATTTGTCTTCGGCATTGCAAGGCGGGTTCTTCCTCCGAATACTCCATAGAAGATCTTGAACACAAGGATAGTGTCCGGCTCTGCAAAACAAATTCCACATACCATCGTAGAGAGAACAATATTTCCACAAATCTAATCTGCTGACACGTTCGGCAGCATGACATCATACCACGGCCCAGTCATTATCCAAACTGTTTTCTCGACTAGAGACCGCACACATCGCGAGGCGGTTTCCTTGGAACGTTTTGTCGAAGCAGAGATAGTGTCCCCTTATCACGGGATTCTCATCAATACGGGTGTGGGTAACCCAACCGCGCCATCAATTACGGCGCTTGGGGAATGAGCGGTTTTACTAGGTAAGTGGGGAGGCACAGAATCTCTACTGCCTTTATAAGGGGATAAGGACTCCCTTTCGCACCCACGCTTTCTCCTTCCCAATCCATTCCCCTCCACTCAAGCTCCAGCGCCCAAGCGTTCATCTTCTCTGCCCACAAAGGCCTTCCGAAAATGTCCGGATCCGGACCAGGAGGCAAATGGACGGCCTCTACCGTCCGGGAGAAGGATCTCAAAAAGCTTCGGGAGGCCGGGTATCTGGCCAAGAAAATCAGCCATCGTCTCCCGACGGCGGGACAGATCGTCCCTACCCCGGAACCCCATGAGAGGGTTGTATTCCTCCCTCACTTTGTCCGCGGGGTAGGGTTTCCCCTCCACCCGTTCGTTCGCGGCATCATGTATTATTATGGGATCGATCTGCACGATCTGTCCCCTAATTCCTTCCTCAGCATTTCGACATTCATTGTCGTGTGCGAGGCCTTTCTCCGCATCTCACCACATTTTGGCTTATGGCTAAAGATTTTTAACGTGAAACCCAAGGTAGTGGGCGGCGAGCACGCCGAGTGCGACGGCGCTATGGTGAGCAAGATGCCCAACGTTGTATGGCCAACAGGCACCTTTAACGATTCTGTCAAGGAGTGGCAACAACAGTGGTTTTACATCACCGAGCCACGCGGCACAGAATGGGCCGTTACTCCCGAGTTTTGATCCGGCGCCCCCCTGCAGCTCACATCCTGGGTCAAGAAGGGCCTGAACCGGTCCTCATCCGATGAATTTTCGATGCTCCAGATGCATGTTAGAAATATGGGAGACAAGAACATTGAACTTGTCAATGTGGTCCAGGTGATGTTAGTTCGCCGGATCCTGCCTTGTCAATACCGGACTTCTATGGGAATTCAATCCGGCCAAGCACCAAACCTTGCGGGAGCTTTTCGGCTCCTCGCACAAGGACATCTGGAAGGCGCTTTTCAAGTGTAGCAAATCCTGGACGGACTCCGCCGAAGACCGTGGGTACCAACTGTCCCGCTCTGCAAGTTCGGTGAGTAATCGTATTTTTTTCCCACATGACCCAAAGGAAGCGCTTAATGTGCTTTCCATAATTATCCTACGGTTGGACAAAGAAGGAGGAGCGGATCCATTGTCCAGCCCCACTTCCCGAAGAACCGGCCGTCCCTCTTCTGACGAAGATGCTGGTCCTGGCGCCTTACAAGGTGCCGAAGAAGACGGCCGAGAAGGAGGCCAAAAAGACTCGGGGCGGCCTTCGTCGTCGTGGCACTTCGAACACAATATCTGAAGGCTCTGATGCCCGTTACGCCTCCGAAGAGGAGGAGGAGGAGGAGGAGGAGAAGGAATATGAATCCCCTGCGGGGAAAAAAAAGAAAAGGACGGCCTCCACACACTTGGAGGCCGAGTCGCCCAAAAGGGGAAAAGCTCCTTTCCCAGAGGAGTTCGCTGCCGCCACCGACAGCGGCCCGGCGTGGGACCCCAGGGCCCAGCCCCTGGAGAACCCGTGAGTATACATAGTCCGAACATGCTTATGCGTCCAGACTCATCATGGCGTAATATTTTAACCTGAGCCGTATGTTTTGTAGTCCGGCGAGGCCCCGTACCGAACAATCCTCATCAGAGGATTTGCTGAGCTCGGATGCTATGGAAAGCGGGACGTCCCCGAAGGCCCCTTCCTCCAAATAGGTGAATACCACCGAGGCTTCATCCCAGAGGGGCCTCGGCCCAGGAGGAGAGGCAAATACCGTGAAGGCGGCGCCAGGAGGTCAAACTTCAGCGGCCGAACACATGGGGGAGCAGATTCCCATGGGAGCTGACGGCGGGGGCCATCTTGAATTCGGCTCCCAGCCGGATGCCGTTCCGGAGACCAACACGGCTCCGGAATCAAGCAGGAGGCAGCCTTTCTCAGCTGGAGGAGGTATACCGGTGACCTCTGTCCAACCAGAGGCGTCAGATGCTTTATTGGTGGCGCTGAAGGTCGCCTCCATCATCGATGAACACCGTGCCCTTATGGGTGCGGTGATTGAGAAGGTTCAGTCTGCTGAGAGTGGACTGAACGGGGCTTGTATCAGCCTTCTAAAAAGCTTTGAGGTATGTTTTATTAGTTCTCGAAGAGTGTCATAGTATAGATAGTAGCCCCTGATACGCTGTGTGGTGAAAGAAAAGAACCAGATGGAGGATCAAATTTTTTGTTCGCAGGAAGACTCGTTGAATGACATCTATTTCTCTTCTGTTATAAGCAGGCGTCTGTGGCGGCTGCTGCTTCTCATACTGCAGAGATCTCCGGACTGAATCAAAGTCTGGAGCGGGCCCAAGAAGAACTTGGCCAGTTGAAAATGCAGTTGAGAGATAAACAAGGTATGCACAAGTCTTGTTCGCGTTTATTGCGAATGAATTTTCGGCATGAAATAAGCTTCATGATTTGCGCTAGGGATTGTGACCAAAGTCGAAGCCCTTAAGAAGGCTGTGGCCGAGGCCGAGAAAAAGGAAGCCACAGAGCATGCTCTTCGTGAGAAACACGATGCCAAGATTATGAAAGCTGAGCAGGAGCTGCAAGAGGCTGTGAGGAAATGCGAGACCTTGGAGTAGAGTTTAACCGAGAAAGAATCCGAACTCACCAAGGCGCATCAGGCCACGAGCGATGCCCGGGGAGAAACCCGAAGCGCCCTGCAGGGGATCCAAGAGGCGAGAAAGATCGCGGCAGGTGAGGCTTTTTCCATGGAAAGCAAGTATTTGAGGGGAAAACTATGTTTCTAATTTTGAATCCGGATTTCTTAGGGGTATTTGCGGAGCTACCCTGCAGTATATCAGATGCCGCCCAATTCTATCAAGCCGAAGAAAGGAACACTGCAGATGAGCTCTTCTGGTCGCAGTATTTGGCACCGAATTATCCGGTGCCCTTTGTCGATCAACTGAAACAGCTGATCGGACTGCATAAGGCGGCGGATCTAGCCATGAAGGATTTGATTATCCGGCTGTGGCCTACCGAGCCGATCTAGGCAGCTATTTCGGGCTCGTGAAGCGGCTTGTAAGCGCTGGCCCTCGACTTGACATCATCAAGCGGTCGGCCTGCATAGAGGGTGCGCGCATGGCCTTCGCCCGCGCGAAGGTGCAATGGGGGAAGATGGATGCTGAGAAGCTGATGACCGAAGGGCCGCTAGAGGGGAAGGAACACCATAAGCCCGAATTATATTATGAAGGTGTCCTGAAAGGATCCTACCTTGCCGCGGAGCTATGCGCCAAGGACATTATATTCCCATGAATGCCAATCATGTTGTTAATGTTTGAACAAGGTCATTTGTTTGCCTGTTATGTAAAAGTTTACCCTCCTGTATGACCGTTTTATACATTAAACCTGAGAGTTGGCCAGTCGTCGGCTTCTGCCCCCATGTAAGAAGTACGGGGGTGTTTGGGATAAACCTGAGCACTCTTTATCCCAGTTGGGTCCTTCGAAGGAGGTGCTCAGCACGACGAACCAGGCAATCGGACTATAGGGCTTTATCACTCTCACTTAGCCATAGGAGCTTTAGTAAGGTAGGCGTAGCCCCTAGTGTTCGGAAGACCGTACTAGGGGCTCTATAAGCACCTGATCGGAGAAAAACTGATCAATCGCACTCTGCATTGGTTATGGCATTATGCGGGAGAAATCCTTAAAGATTTTATGACCTCTCGAACAGCTGACCAGCTCTCGCCGTATCATGACAGTCAGTTTTCGGCTTTCTCTACTGAGGTGTTCGTCCGGAAGAACTGGGACACAATCGCAGTAGTTATCCCAGCGCTACCTTACCCGATATAGCAGAACGTAAGGTACCAAAACATGGGAGCCGGGCAAACCCAACTATTGACCCAACACATGATTCGGAGCTGATGCATATAGTGCTATAAGTTTGGGGTGCCGAACTTCCACGAAGGCGTTCCGACTTTATTGCCGTACTATGGGTAAAACGAAGCCCCTTGCCCGTTTAAAGGCATATCGCTGTGGGCAGTTGCCACTCGACAAAAGAGTTTTAATAAGAAATGACATCAGAAAAGTGTCATACAAATCCACATATTTTATTTGAATAGTACGTCGATGCGTATAAGACAGGTAATAATGGAAAAGAAATACGACTGTGGAACCTGTTGAGATCAGGGAACATGAAGCTGCGTGTGGATCCGAAGTGTAGTCGGATGATCATTGTGGGTAATATCTAAGGATTCCCTTACGCGTTTCGAGTTGCTTCCGTATCGTTCGTCTTGGTCGGCGCAGAGGTGAACCTGCGAAGGAAGTGTAAGAAATGTTTGCGTGCCGGAGAGCGGTTGAGCCGCTGAGTGTGGCCTATCCTGGCCTTCGCCGGAGTGTTTAACTGAGCTCCGGACGAGCCGGGCTATCCTTCCGCGAGGTAGTTCGGAGTCCTTTGATGGTGTCCGGGAACTTGGCCATCGACTTGAGGTTCGGCTGCAAGGTGCTGCTCGTTGCCTCTGCTGTTAAAGTTGTGGCGTACTCGTTGATGCCGGGGTAAAGTTTGTTTTTGCCATTAACCGTGATGACGCCGCGTGGACCAGACATTTTGAGCTTACGGTAGGCATAATGTGGCACCGCGTTGAATCGAGCGAACGCTAGTCGTCCGAGCAGTGCTTGATAATCACTGCCGAAGGGGACGATTTCAAAGGTTAACTCTTCGGTACGGTAATTGTCAGGTGATCCGAAGACTACCTCAAGGGAAATGGAGCCTATACAGCTAGCTTCCACACCTGGTATAATGCCTCTGAAAGTGGCTTTAGTGGGTTTGATCACCGAATGATCGATGCCCATCTTGTGCACTGTGTCCTAGTAAAGCAGGTTTAAACTGCTGCCTCCGTCCATAAGGACTCGTGTGAGGTGGAACCCATCAATTATTGGGTCGAGGACTAGTGCGGCTGGATTGCCCTGATTGGAGTTAACCAGACGATCCGTGCGGTTGAAGGTGATCGGCACCAGTTTATACTATGGGACGACTAGTTCCGTTAGGTCGGCATCCCTAGGGGTGCGTATCCGGTCGGGGTTGGGAACTTGGGTGGTGTTTACCATGTTCACCGTTTGTATTTGCGGGGGAAATTTCTTCTGCCCTCCTGTGTTTGGTGATCTGGGCTCTTCGTTGCCATCATCGCTTTGAGACCCCCCTTTACTGTTTTTGCCGCCTGCCCTTCCAGCTTGCTTGAAGACCCAGCATTCTCTGTTGGTATGGGTGGCAGGCGTCCCTGGGGTGCCATGAATTTGGCATTGACGATCGAGTATGCGGCCCAGACTGGATGGATCCGAATTGTTATTTCTGAGGGGCCCTTTCCGCTGACCAGACTTTGGGCTGCTAAACCCGGCATTAACTGCCGTATCTTTGGCATTTTCACCATATTTGCGACACTTGTGTTTGTTGCGTCGTGGCTTGCCGTTGCTATCCCTGGCCTCTGATGTGCTAGGTTTGCTTGCTGTGTTGTTACTACGAGCCAACCAGCTATCTTCGCCCGCACAAAAGCGGGTCATAAGTGTCGTGAGGGCTGCCATGGATATTGGCTTGTCCTGACTGAGGTGCCGGGCGAGCCACTCGTCACGGATGTTATTCTTAAATGCCGCTAAGGCCTCTGCATCCGGACAGTCAGCAATTTGGTTCTTCTTAGTTAGGAACCGGGTCCAGAATTTCCTGGCCGATTCCCTTGGCTGCTGAGTTATATGACTTAAATCATTAGCATCCGGTGGTCGCACATAAGTTCCCTGGAAACTGTCCAGGAATGCATCTGCCAGGATCTCCCAACTTCCGATGGAGTTTGCCGGCAAGCTATTCAGCCAATGCCGAGCCGGCCCTTTGAGTTTTAGCAGGAGGTACTTGATGGCATGTAGATCGTCCCCGCGGGCCATGTTAATGTGGAGGAAGAAATCTTCTATCCATACCGCGGGGTCTGTAGTACCATCATATGATTCGATGTTCACGGGTTTAAACCCTTCTGGGAACTCATGATCCATTACTTCATCGGTGAAGCATAGGGGGTGTACGGCGCCTCTATGCCGGGCTATGTCACGACGCAGTTCATACGTATCTTGTCTGATGTATTCGGCCCAGCCGGATTTGCTTTTAGTATATCCGACGTGACGGTCATCGTCCCGCGTTGGGGCGCGCCCCTGTGATCCGTAGATCGATCTTGCATATTTTGCTTTGTTTTCTAATACGTCTCGCAGGTCCTACGTGTTGCCCCGGGCCTTGGTGTTTTTGGTTGAACGGTGGCGGGGTGCGGTCTGGACTTCGGGCTGGTATGCCCCTCGTGGCCGATCAGCCGCGTCATACGATGGTGATGTGGGTTTTAATGCTTCCTCCTCGAGTTGGGGTAGCAACCTGCGCTTTGGGTAACTCTTGGTTGGGCATTCGAGTTCGTATTCCTCGGCCGCAAGGACTTCAGTCCATCTGCCTGCTAGCAGATCCTAATCAGCTCGAGGCTGTTGTTGCTTTTTCTTTAGGCTATTTGCTGTGGCTATAAGCAGACGCTTGAAGCGCTCCTGCTCGATGGGATCCTCTGGCACGATAAATTCTTTGTTGCCGAGACTCACCTAGTTTTCGGAGAGAGGCATGTAATTGCCATCCTTCATTTCTCCGTCTGCTGCCTGTTCTGGAGGGCTAGCCTGTTCATCCTTCCGCTCTAAATATGGCTGGAGGGGATTGTCGTCGTCTTCGGCACTATCCGGAGTGTTATTGTCTCTTGTGCCGGTATCGATACTTTTGCTATGGCGGGACTTAGAGCGGCGCCGCTGACGTTGGTGCTTGGGTTGCTTCTTGGAGGGGTCATCCTCCGCTGCCTTATCGCCGTCGCCTTCTTTGGGGGTATCCACCATGTATATATCATATGATGAGGTGGCGGTCCAGCGCCCTGTGGGTGGTGGTTCCTGTTTGTCTCCTACATCATCGTCCATACCGTCGATGTCTTCAGAGTCAAAGTCGAGCATGTCGGTTAAATCGTCGACAGTGGCTATTAAGTGGGTGGTGGGTGGGTAGCGAATTTATTCGTCGTCCGCATCCCATTCTAGCCGGACATAGTTCGGCCAAGGTTATCCTGACAAGGAGAGAGACCTTAGTGAATTTAGTGCATCGCCAAAAGGCGAGTGCTGAGAGATATCTGCGGAGGTAAACTCCATGATCGGTGCCCAATCGTATTCGATAGGCACGGACGCAAGTAGCTCGGAGCCCGTGGCCGGGGACGAACCCAACAGTTCGGCGACACGGCTCTCGTGGGAGGTGAAGTCAGTATTTGGCTCTATCGCCGCTGAGAGTGCGGCCTCTGCGGCGGGGTCTATCCACCCGTCCTCAAATGGTGCAATTTGTTCCGGATTGAGGGCCGGAGTAGTTGTAGGTGTGATCTCCCGGATACTGTCCGACAGCAGAGTTAAGTCATGCTCGTCGTGATTGTGCGGCGCACCTGACATGGGTTCAAATCCGTCAAAGATCAAGTCTCCGGGGATGTCGGCACTATAGTTCAAGTTTCCGAACATGACCTGATGGCCAGGGGCGTAGCTCTCGACCTGCTCCGGATGGCCAAGCGAGTTGGCCCGCAGTACGAAGCCGCCGAATACGAAGATCTGTCCGGGGAGGAAAACCTCATCCTAGATTGCATCGTTGCCGATGAGAGAAGGAGCCGTCAAGCCTTATGGTGATGGCACAGTGGAACTCTCAATGAAAGCACCAATGTCGGTGTCAAAACCGGCGGATCTCGGGTAGGGGGTCCCGAACTATGCGTCTAAGGCGGGTGGTAACAGGAGGCGGGGGACACGATGTTTACCCACGTTCGGGCCCTCTCGATGGAGGTAATACCCTACTTCCTGCTTGATTGATCTTGATGATATGAGTATTACAAGAGTTGATCTACCACGAGATCGTAGAGGCTAAACCCTAGAAGCTAGCCTATGGTATGATTGTTGTTGTCCTACGGACTAAACCCTCTGGTTTATATAGACGCCGGAGGGGGCTAGGGTTACACAGAGTCAATTAAAAGGGAGGAGATCTACATATCCATATTGCAAAGCCTGCCTTCCACGCCAAGGAGAGTCCCATCTGGACACGGGACGAAGTCTTCAATCTTGTATCTTCATAGTCCAACAGTCCGGCTAAAGTATATAGTCCGGCCATCCGAGGACCCCCTAATCCAGGACTCCCTCACTCAAATTCACAACTACTCAACTAGCATGACTCTAATATCACCATCTTCATATCTCAAAACAATCATAAAGAATCAAACTTTTCATAGTATTCAATGCACTTTATATAATAGTTTTTATTATATCCATCTTGGATGCCTATCATATTAGGACTAATTTTATAACCAGAGCAAATTACCATGTTGTTCTAAAGGACTCTCAAAATAATATAAGTGAAGCATGAGAGATCAATTATTTCTATAAAATAAAACCACCGCCGTGCTCTAAAAGATATAAGTGAAGTACTAGAGCAAAATTATCTAGCTCAAAAGATATAAGTGAAGCACATAGAGTATTCTAATAAATTCCGATTAATGTGTGTCTCTCTCAAAAGGTGTGTACAACAAGGATGATTGTGGTAAACTAAAAAGCAAAGACTCAAATAATACAAGACGCTCCAAGCAAAACACATATCATGTGGTGAACAAAAATATAGCTCCAAGTAAAGTTACCGATGGACGAAGACGAAAGAGGGGATGCCTTCTGGGGCATCCCCAAGCTTAGGCTTTTTTGTTGTCCTTAGATTTTACCTTGGGGTGCCTTGGGAATCCCCAAGCTTAGGCTCTTGCCACTCCTTGTTCCATAATCCATCAATCTTTAATCAAAACTTGAAAACTTCACAACGTAAAACTTAACAGAAAATCTCATGAGCTCCGTTAGCGAAACAAAACAAAACACCACTTTAAGGTACTGTAATGAACTCATTCTTTGTTTATATTGGTGTTAAACTGACTGTATTCCAACTTCCCTATGGTTTATGAACTCCATTACCAGCCATAGATACATCAAAATAAGCAAACAAAACACGAAAAACAGAATCTGTCAAAACAGAACAGTCTGTAGTAATCTGTATCTAACGCAAACTTCTGGAACTCCTAAAAATCTACCAAAATAGGACGACCTAGATAATTTGTTTATTGAACTACTGCAACTGGAATCAGTATTTTATCACGTTATGGTGAGTTTTAACAATTGTTTTAGTGAGCAGAAAGTTTCTGACTTTTTCAGCAAGATCAGATAACTATCATCCAAGAAGATCCTATAGGTTTTACTGGGCACAAACACTAATTAAAACATAAAACCACATCTAACCAGAGTCTGGATCAAATATTTATTCCTAAACATAACCAAAAAGCAATAAACAAAAATAAAATTGGGTTGCCTCCCAACAAGCGCTATCGTTTAACGCCCCTAGCTAGGCATAAAGGCAAGGATAGATCTAGGTATTGCAATCTTTGGCATGCAATCCATAAATGGCTCTCATAATAGATTCATAAGGTAATTTAATTTTCTTCCTAGGAAAGTGTTCCATGACTTTCCTTAACGGAAATTGGAATATAATATTCCCTTCTTTCATATCAATAATTGCACCAATCGTTCGATGGAAAGGTCTACCAAGAATAATAGGACATGAAGGATTGTAATCTATATCAAGGACAATGAAATCTACGGGCACATAGTTCCTGTTTGCAACAATACGAACATCATTAATTCTTCTCGTAGGTTTCTTAATGGTGGAATCCGCAAGGTGCAAGTTTAAAGAACAATCATCAAATTCACGGAAACCAAGCAAATCACACAAAGTTTTTGGGATCGTGGAAATACTAGCACCCAAATCACACAAAGCATAGCATATATGATCTTAATTTTAATTTTAATAGTAGGTTCCCACTCATCATAAAGTTTTCTAGGGATAGAAACTTCCAATTCAAGGTTTTCTTCATAAGATTGCATTAAAGCATCAACGATATGTTTAGTAAAAGCCTTATTTTGACTATAAGCATGCGGAGAATTTAGCAAAGATTGCAACAAGGAAATACAATCTATTGAAGAACAATTATCATAATTAAATTCCTTGAAATCCAAAATAGTGGGTTCATTGCTATGTAAAGTTTTGACCTCTTAAATCCCACTTTTACCAATTTTGCATCAAGATCTAAAAACTCCAAATCATTGGGATGCCTTTTAACTAAAGTTGACTCATATCCAGTCCCATCATTATCAAGATTCATATTGCAAAGCAAAGATTTAATAGGAGACACATCAATCACTTTTAGATCTTCATCTTTATTACCTTCTAAATCTTCCTATTTAGCGGCCATCTTATTGACTAAGGTGGCCTGCTTATCCGAAATTTGGGCTATTAATTTTTCAAGATGAGCAAACTAAGATCTCAAGCCATAAATTCCTTAGACATATCATCAAGCTCTTTATTCATGTAATCCATAAAGCTCTTTTGTTCTTTAAGCTCGTTCCTAAAGAAATTATTATGCTCAAATTGCAAAGTCATAAAGCTTCTGACGTTGTTTTCAATTTCTTCCAACCTTTTAAGGTAAGGATCAACATTTTTAGGCAGGGACATTAGGGCAAACAGGCAACAAGAAGCAAGCGAAGAAAGGTGAACGAAAAAAGAGGGTGAATAAAATGGCAAGGGTGAAGTGGGGGAGGGGAAAACGAGAGGCAAATGGCAAATAATGTAATGCGAGGGATAAGAGTTTGTGATGGGTACTTGGTATGTCTTGACTTGTGCGTAGACTCCCCGACAACGGTGCCAGAAATCCTTCCTGCTACCTCTTGAGCATGTGTTGGTTTTCCCTTGAAGAGGAAAGGGTGATGCAGCAAAGTAGCGTAAGTATTTCCCTCAGTTTTTGAGAACCAAGGTATCAATCAAGTAGGAGGCCACACGCAAGTCCCTCGTACCTACACAAACAAATAAGAACCTTGAAACCAACACGATAAAAGGGTTGTCAATCCCTTCACGACCACTTGCAAAAGTGAGATCTGATAGAGATGATGAGATAATATTTTTGGTATTTTTATGATAAAGATTAAAAGTAAAGATTGCAAAATAAACGAAGATAGAAATATCTAGGTGACGGAAGATTAATATGATGGAAAATAGACCCGGGGGCCATAGGTTTTACTAGTGGCTTATCTCAAGATAGCATAAGTATTATGGTGGGTGAACAAATTACTGTCGAGCAATTGATAGAATTGAGCATAGTTATGAGAATATCTAGGCATGATCATGTATATAGGCATCACGTCCGCAACAAGTAGACCGACTCATGCCTGCATCTACTACTATTACTCCACACATCGACCGCTATCCAGCATGCATCTAGAGTATTAAGTTCATAAGAACACAGTAACGCATTAGGCAAGATGACATGATGTAGAGGGATAAACTAAAGCAATATGATATAAACCCCATCTTTTTATCCTCGATGGCAACAATACAATACGTGTCGTTTCCCCTACTGTCACTCGGATCGAGCAACGCAAGATTGAACCCAAAGCTAAGCACTTCTCCCATTGCAAGAAAGATCAATCTAGTAGGCCAAACTAAACCGATAATTCGAAGAGACTTGCAAAGATAACCAATCATACATAAAAGAATTCAGAGGAGATTTAAATATTGTTCATAGATAATCTTGATCATAAACCCACAATTCATCGGATCTCGACAAACACACCGCAAAAAGAGTTACATCGATTAGGTCTCCAAGAAGATAGAGGAGAGCTTTGTATTGAGATCCAAAGAGAGAGAAGAAGCCATCTAGCTAATAACTATGGACCCGAAGGTCTGCGGTACTACTCACACATCATCAGAGAGTCTATGGTGTTGATGTAGAAGCCCTCCGTGATTGATGCCCCCTCCGGCGGAGCGCCAGAAAAGGCCCCAAGATGGGATCTCATGTGTACAGAAGGTTGCGGCGGTGGAAATAGGGTTTCGTGGTGCTCCTGGATGGTTTCGGGGTACGTAGGTATATATAGGAGGAAGAAGTAGGTCAGTGGAGCCACGAGGGGCCCACGAGGGTGGGGGCATGCCCAGGGGGCAGGCGCGCCTCCCTGCCTTGTGGCCTCCTGGTTGTTTCTTGACGTCCACTCCAAGTCCTCTGGATCATGTTTGTTCCAAAAATAACTCTCCCAAAGGTTTCATTCCGTTTGGACTCCGTTTGATATTCCTTTTCCGCGAAACACTGAAATAGGCAAAAAACAGCAATTTGCACTAGGCCTTGGGTTAGTAGGTTAGTCCCAAAAATAATATAAAAGTGTATAATAAAGCCCATTAAACATCCAAAACAGAATATATAATAGCATGGAACAATTAAAAAATTATAGATACATTGGCGACGTATCAATGATTTTTCTTATCATCGGAAATGGATGGGACCCATGGTAAGTCCACTTTTGAAGATGATCCTGGATAACAATTCCTATGAAGGGCAGCCCATGGAAAAATGGCACAATGGCAGTGCAAGTTGGGAACAAAATGTAAATGTTGGGAATGTTCCAACCATCATATCTGCCCGAGATTCAGATCTGGTTAGTAACAGGATACTTCAGACTCAACATGTCTGCAAAGAAGAGTTGCAACACAAATTGACGAGATGACGTTGCGAGATTCTCGGGAGATGAACTACGATAGCTAGCTCCAAAACATGAGCTGGTTCTGCTACACACATGTGAACACGCTGTCCCAGACAAGCATGACCACGTAGTATTCTTACAACAAAACACTACCGAGTTCTGGTTGGGAACCATCATCGCAGATAACGAAGTCCTTGCATAAGTCATATGATTAGCTCTTATGAAGGAACTTCTTCTCCTTGAACAAATCAACTAGTGGCTTGGTGTGCTAGGAATTGCATATGGAATGGAGATGATCAGTCTATCAAACCATAGAATACTTCGCACGTGCATGACTGACTTGGGATGATTCTAGAGGAAGCAAAACAACCTTTCTCGAGTTCACGGCGGCAACTTGCATCAAATGCACATGAACTTAGGGAGAGTCACGTCTTTCTTTCGACATATGCTTCATGAACGGGACATGAAGAAAATGCTTACACAAGTTTCCAACACTAGCTTTAATGTTGAACACAAATCATGGAGATGATAATTATGTTGCCGATGGACTCAACAACAATTCATCAAAATTCCACGAAGATGGAATTCCATAACTATGTGAGCAAGGTGTTAACATTGGTCAGGCCAAAAGATGTAATGGTGTGTGCTCAAGGGATCAACCAAGAGTAAGACAACATTACGCACATCGTTGGTTCTGATTTGATTTGAGAATAGCCCATACTCAAATCAAAGTTTGGACAAGACAATAGATCCAACAATTGTTCACTGAGATCAATCGATGAAGATATCATCTTACTTCGACACTCACACACACAAACACAAGATATCCCTTTAGGATGAACCAAGTTAGGCAAGCTTTTATCTTCCAACTCTCCTAGTTTTTTTAGCTCAATCAACTAGTTCAGGGTATCCAACACAGATTCTTGGAGAAGGGGTGGTTTACCAGAAACCAACTTGATCATGAACTTAACATAACAGTCAGGGAATACCCTGGTGACACTACAAAAAAAAGACACTTCCATGATGATACGTGTTTGTCACAGTAGGTCACGTTTTCTGTCATGCATGTACATCCATGACAAATTTATGACAGAATCAAGATAGTCATACCTGTGTTGTCGTAGAAGTGTTCCATAACATTACCAAAATTATCATCACGGAAGTGCCCACTTCCATGACGATAAATCGCGCGTTATGGAAGTGCTTTCGTCAAGGGTGATCGACACGTGGCATCCACCGTAACGGAACGCCTTTAAGCTGTCGGGTCCGGTTTTGGATCTGATAACCCGCTAACAGCCCGGACCGATGAGGATTTTCCACGTGTAAAATTCTCATTGGCCGGAGGAAACACGTGTTGGCTCACCGTTGGGACAGATGTCATCCATTCATTGGACAGGAGGCCCCTATGATACATCGACACGTGGCACGGCCCCACAGAGGCCCATTCCGGTGAAAAGGCCGCGCCGTTTGACTTGATCAAAAGGTAACGGGTCGGCCCACGGAAAGCCTGTTAACGGCCTGTTCGTATATGGCCCATTTACGACCCGCTAACTCACGGCCCGTTACGACCTATCCGAATTAAGCCCAGTAGCTTCATCTGGGCCTTCCAATATGATTCCAGCCCGTTGTAACTTCCGGCCCATGTATGGACCATGATGTCTTTCGGCCCATACGAGACCATTTGTAACTTGGCCCATTAACGGCCCGTGGTGAATCTAGCGCACAATGAACAGTGTACCCCTTTATACCCATTAACGGCCCATTATTCCATCGGGCTGTTTCCAACCCGTGTTATCTTTCAGCCTTCTCAGGGCCCATTTATTCTTGGGCTCATTTCCAACATTCGGTTACTTACGGCCCGTCATTGGCCTTTTCTGCCTGTGGGCCAAATTCAGCTTGCGGTTACAATCAGCCCATTTGCGGCCCGTTACTCTGTTGGGCTGTTTTCGTAACTTCATCAAATACGGCCGATTAACGACGACCTGTTATTGTCGGCTCATGAACGGATGATTCCAAATCTAGCCCGTTTACAGCCCATAATGCGGTCTGTTATTGGTCCATGTTTGGCCTATCGCTCATACGACACGTAGTAGGCCCATTGATGCTACGGCCCGTAGAAGGCCCATTCTTTCTACGGCCCGTAGGAGGCCCATGGTAACTACAATAAATATGTAGCCCATGGTATATTGTGGCCTAGTTTTAAAAAATAGGTTATTGTGGCCACTAGCAAACCGCGGAAAAAGAACTGCACTGACTACAAGCAAACAAATAAACAAGGCAACAAGGAAATAAATAAGCAAGCAACTTATGCTAGGCTATCACGGCTATTACACATATTACATCCACTGAGCATCAAAGTTTGCCACCAGTGCAAATATAGGGAACAAAGCAGCATATCATATACACTGGTTGTCAAAGTTGGCGACTAGTGCAAATAAACGTCACAACAAAACAAGTCTAGAACTGAAACCACTTCAGAAGAGCTCAAGAAACAATATCCTGGGTACCCATAATGCTGGCAAGATGCTTAGCAAGCTTAATAACTTTCTCTTGTTTGGCTCTTAAATCCTCCAGCACTTGCTATTGCACCAGAAAGTATGCATCTGAATTCTGCAGGGACTTCCTCAGTCCTTTGGCTTCCTGTCGCATAACACCTGATCGATGTCTTTCAACTTGAAGTTGAGACTCAAGAAGCCGAACTGATTCAGGCAGCAAGTTCAAAGAGCTGGTGCCAGTAGTAGTAGCCAGTAACTCGAACACTACATCAAGACATGACTTTGGGGTTGTCTCAGTGTCTTCAATATAGTTTTTATCAGCTTTCTTGGAGACCAACAGGGATGTCTCACTATCTTGAACCTTATCTACATTACTTTCTTTACCATTGCATAAAGGGGTACTCTTCTCCAATATTTTATCCGCGTTCTAAAAGAGAAACAAACAAACACATCACAGGTTTACAATGTAGCATGTGGAACTCATTTTGGTAGACCAGTTCAGTAGTAAGGTGGACAGGATAATAGCATGAAACAAACATATATTTATGTAGTATGGTCACTGTATGGTCTATATCATTCTAGTTTATGTTGCCAAATCAAGATAGATACAGTTTGAATCATATCTATTTAAGACAAAGCAGCATAGACAAAATATAAGTGTGGGAAACTACACAGCAATAACAACACTTGTAATGTGCATGGCATGAGAACATAACTGTTTATTCAATTGAAACTGAAATCAACATAGAGCAAGTTACAACAGCAAACACGTTAAAGAAACAGGTTTAAAACATAACATACCGGTTGCACCATTGGAGTTTCAATTGCATCCTTCAATTTGAAATTAGTTGGTATGAGTAAATACAGTGATGCAAGAGCAAAGTAGTATGAGCCATAGCTATGGAACCTGACCTGAGAACAATTCTTCTTCTGCTTTAAGCGTTGACTTGGGGTTCGGAGTGGTGGTCCTCGTGCTTTGGGCACTGCAGTTGCCTTACTAACTGCTCGTGTTTGGGTGCTCTGTGGTGGAGACGGTGTTGTGTCAACTGGAACTCGGTTACTATCTGCTGGGGTTGGGGTTAGAAGGGGTGTAGCTGGTTCTCTGTCCAAATGGGTAGGGGTACAATCTGCGCGAGTCTGAGTTATGTGTGGTGAGGCTGGTTCTTGGGCAAGTACAACCGTGGTTCTATCTGCATCGACAGGTAG
This sequence comes from Aegilops umbellulata, assembly GCA_032464435.1. NCBI lineage: Eukaryota > Viridiplantae > Streptophyta > Magnoliopsida > Poales > Poaceae > Aegilops > Aegilops umbellulata. The sequence goes on from CP136060.1 coordinate 188,136,630, forward strand.
CACAATCTTTTCTAAAGACTGTGTTTTACTCCCACAGATACTGCCATCACCCCCTCCAATTGAAATGGCTGATAAACAGGAAAAGTAATTGAATGTAGAGACATTGTAAGATAGACAGGTGCAATGGATAGTAGGGAAGAAAACATGGCATGAAATAATTCACATTTATGTTGTCTAACCAAACAGAATACCAGGACATAATTTCACATATATGATGGCTAATTAAACAGGATAGCATGACACAATTTCAAATGTATGATGGCTAACTAAACAGGATAGAATGACATAATTCAAAATATGATGACTATGTAAACAGGATGAGATGATATAACTATATTATGTCTTTAGAAAATGGGTTGGCATGCCATAATTCAAATACATGTTGTCTATGTAAACATCTTGGCATGATATAATTCAAATATATGATTTGTATACTAAGCAAGGGAGCAGAGGACAATCGCATATATGATGTGTCAACTAAGGAGATGGCATTCAGTATTGTGCATATGATGTAAAAACTAAGCATTGCAATACAACATATGCATGATATGGGTAATATAACCCTGCCAAGTTTGAGCATACACCTCAGGGGGATAATAGGACTGGTCATCTGCCTCTGAATCCTCCTCTGAAGAGCTATCTGTAACCAGCAAGATATCTGCTTCAGCAGGTAGCATTGTCTGCTATGAAGACCTTGTTTTCACTCCAGATTTCTCCATCACCAATTCAAATGGCTGGTGCACAGGAAGAGCAGTTGAATATACAAACATTGTCGACAAATGCAACGAGAAATACAAAAAAAGGACGGCATGATATAATTCACATATATGATGCTTGGCTAAACAGCATGGCATTGCATAATTCACATATATAATGCCTTGCAACAAGATAGCATTGCATAATTCACATATATAATCTCTTGCAACAAGATGGCATCGCATAATTCACATATATGGTAATTAGACACTAAACAGGTGGCATTCACACAAAGCATGTCTAAATTAAGCAAATGACATAGCAATGCAAGATAGCATATGCACGATATGAGCAACATAACCCTGCCAAGTTAGAGCATGCACCTCGGGGGGGGGGGGGGGAATAGGACTGGTCAACTATCTCTGAATCCTCCTCTGAGGAGCTATCCATAACCAGCAGATAGTATTGTCTGCTCTGAAGACCTTGTTTCCACTTCAGATTTTTCCATGACCGTGTCGAATGGCTGATGCACAGGAAGAGTAATTGAATGTACTAAAATTGTTGACAAATTTAACACGTAATAAAACATGATGGCATGATATAATTCACATATAAGATGACTGGCTAACCAGGGTGGCATTGCAAAATTCACATGTATGATGCCTGGCTAAACAAGATGGCATTGCATGATTCACATATATGATAAATAAACTAAACATATGGCATTGACACAAAGCATGTCTAAACTAAGCAGATGACATTTTGATGTATCCAGTAAGCAATGCAAGGCACCATACGCATGCTATTACCAACATCAGCATGCCAAGTTAGAGCGAAGACCTCAGGGGGTAAATAGGAGTGGTCTTCTCCTTCTGAATCCCCCTCAGAACAGTTATCTTCCTCTTGATTACGATCCGAAATGGGTGGAGGGGGGCTGCCTTTGCGCCCACCATGGAGCGACGTCTGCATGAAATTTTATTGCCACGCAAGGCTCGTCTCTTTTGCTCTACATGTTCAGTTCCATTGTGTACAATAACTGACATGCATAGGAATAAAACATAGTGAGATTATGTAAGGAGTGCATGCACAAATCCAGAGTGATGGTAGCAAACTATGGATAGACCCAAAACCAATGATAGCAGGCAGATAATAGCTTTAGTTAAAAAATACAGATAATGGCTCCTTTAATGTTTGTTTGCACCCAACATGAAACTCATAGTAGACACCCGAGATTAACCAGATAGTAGACAAATAGTACAGATTGTTGCCCCAATATGTACCCCACAACCATTTAAAAACTCAAGTTTCAACATTAGTTTGGACCTGACTCGGAGTCTAATAGGTGAACACGACGATAAAGTAGCATGTCATCATATTAAGTAATGCATAACGTAAGCAGACACGGAAGAGTGCGACCTCTCTTGCGGACCCGTGTAGTCCTCAAGGTCATCTGCTCAGTTGATGATGGTAATGCATTTGTCGTGGCTGTCGGCGGCGGGGAAGAAGATCTGAGACAAGCAAGAGCGAGAGCAGCAGCGCGAGCAAGAGCAAGAGCGACAGCAGCAGCGCGAGCAAGCAGGGGACCAAGAGCAAGAGCAGAGCAGCAGCGCGAGCGAGAGCTAAAGCAGCAGCAACTCCTACTGATGTGGACGTCACCGCCGAGGGAGCGACGCCGTGGATGGAGCCGTGCCGTGTCGGCTCGGGACCAAGCGCCGGAAGCATCGTGAGATCAAATCAAGAAGAAAATGCGGTAATTAGTGTACAACCTCTTTGGTGGCACCGATTAGGCCTCAGCTTCATCCGAGGAAACAGTGATGATGATGCTCTTCCGGTGGTGTAGGTGAAGACGGCGGTGTGGGAATGGAGGTGGCTCGAAAGACGAGGGGAACGTCGGGCGGCTCCTTTGGAGGATGGGGTGGCTGAACCGGCGGGACGACGAGATCGACGACGGATCCTCATCCGGTACGGTGGATGAGGGACGTCGAGGTGTTGTTGTGGACCACGTCGTTGGGGAAGAGGCTCCAGCTGGGTGGCGGACGGAGGAGGGTGTGGGGCTTCGCGGGTTTTCGCGTCCTCGGTGTATGAATGGGTGGGCGGATGGGATGGGAGTGGGGAACCATGGCTTATGGACGTGCTTGTCTGAAATGTGGGGTAAGTTACGAAATTACCCCCACCGATTCGAGCTAGGCGGTTCATGGGTATCATGGGCATTTCGCGTGTCGGGATTTCACAGGAAGTGGGAGTTTTCACGCGCGTTGTAATTTTGGAATAGAAAGGCGCGGGTTGATATGGAGGGAGTTGTCGGAGCACAACGAGATGAAGATATATCTTAAATATTTTGGGGTAACAAGGAAGGAGTTTCTCAGCACGATAGACAGAGACACTTGCTTGAAATTTTGGCATAACAAGGCGCGGCTTGAAATTTCGGGAGAACAAGCTTAACGTGTACCAAAAAAACAATTCGCACCTCATCACTAGAGAGAGCTATGCCCTGTTTTAGTATATTACTAGAAACGCATTCAAATACAGCAAAAAAAACCAAAAAAATCAGGACAACAAACATAACATGTATAGTACCAAAACAATTTGCACTTCCCTCAACAATAAAAAAAGAATGTGTGTTGTCTAGCATATGGACTAAATTTGAGTACATTTTCCCTGTTTGAATGGGATTGTACTCGGGTTAGTTATAAAACCATCTAAATATTATCTTCACAACACATGACATGAATATAGGAGAAGTAAATTCCTATATAAATACGAACTACATGTACATACGATCTCAAATTCAAATATATGTATAGATTTTATGTTGAATTGAAATCATATTACATGTATGCTCTAGCTAGATGTTCGGAATCTAAACCATGTATGATATACTACGTACAATGTGTTTAACAAGCACAACACACACACAAATGCCATTTAGACTAGTAAGGTACACGTGCATTGCACGCATGAGATTTGGCAACCAAATTATGAATAAATACCACATTATAGCATGTAAGCTTTGAGTCATATATGCATGATGTAGATGTTCGTTTAATTCTTATAGTTCATTTCATTCAAAATCATCTAGTTTTTATAAGAAAGCTAATCTATTTTAAGATTCATGGAATTGTGCGTTGTAAGGCATAAATTAAAAACAAATAATGGCAAATCATGTAGAAAAACATTTGGGCAATTATGATACGAAAGATTCTAGAACAAAGAAGAAGTGCTTGTGTTTTGAGGTTTGTGTGTTATGCTTAAGTTCAACCATGGAGTCTTCTAGATTGTAGATGTGGCAAAATCTGGTGGAATCTAGATGATATCCAACGGCCAATTGTGCTCAAATTTGCCATCTCTGCACCATCTGATTGGCCTCATCCAACGACCATCTTTCAAAGTTAAAGTTATCCGCACACTATATAAAAAATATAAAATATAATATATATATATATATAGGGGTATAGATATAGATATGTGATGCGAAAGCCACCCATCATCTCCAATTAGAATAGTGTGTCCATGCACGGATGCAATGTGGCCAAACGATGTCTGCCATCAATATCTCAAATACAAATCAGTCTGACCTTGTTCAATGTGTATACAGTACAACATGATCGTTTCGAAACCACACCATGCATATCTCAGTTATATTCATGCATGCATGGGTTTCAAACATCATGATCTCTTATTCAAATATTTGAATTCTACTTTATATTGATTATGAAGTCACCTAGTCTTTTACACCCACACAGTCATCTTCTCTTTATAATTATACCATTAACTTTCTCTCATGCATGCATGCACACACAGTACCAGTCGGCATTATCCATCGCACACATGCAATCTTTTTCTTCATGTCGGTCTCCCATGCATGCACACACACACACATCTCCCCCTCCCCATCATATCGGGCATTCCTTATCTCTCACGTGCATGCGCAATGATCGATGTTCCTCTATGTGTGTGTGTGTGTGTGTGTGTGTGTGTGTGTGTGTAGCTAGGTCTTTCAAGTTTTCCACACAAACCGATCAATCTATATATCTAGTGAGGTCTCACCCTCTTTCCCACGTCCACATCGATCAATCTATACCTCTCTATATAGGATTACATAGCTAATACACCCACATTAATTATTTATCCAACATCCCCCTCTCATCATCCATGCCTCCGCTTCATCTCTCAGACGCGGGCACAGTGGTGAAGACAGGGGCAGCAAGGGCCCTGCCCCCCTAACATCACTATATATCGAGGCTAATATGAATGTGATCATTAGACAATTGCTGGTAAAATGGTTTAAGTTGATGAATCGGCCCTCCTCATAAAGGATTAGCAATGCTTGGCCCCCTAGCTCATTTATTTTTCATGGCTCCGCCACTGCGCGCAACAACGCACGTTCTCGCCCCCTCTCTTGAAATATCGATCTCGAAATTGTGCACTCCTTCATAGTCTCCCTCCACTTGGCCCCTCACACCATCTTCTAGCCCCCTGCCGAAATTTGCCACATGTACAATCTAGCAGACTCCATGGTTGAACTTAAGCATAATGCACAAACCTCAAAACACAAGTGCTTCTCCTTAGTTCTAGAATCTTCCTCATAACTGCCCAAACTTTTTTTCTAGTTGAATTGCCATTATTTGTTTCTACTTTATGCTTTACAACGCACAATTACATGAATCATAAAATAGATTAAGGGCTTTGATTCAAAGGATTCTCAAAGGAATTTTGGAGGATTCTAATCCTTAGGAATTTTCCTATCTTGGTTGTTTGATTCGTAGGTTTGTAAACCATAGAAATTTCTCCATAGGATTCATTTGCACTAGATTTCATAGGAAACATCCCATCCACTCAAAGCACTTTGAAAGAATTTTGCATTTTTTCTATGCACAATCAAACACTCGTACAATCCTGTAGGATTCAAGACGACATTCCACTCTAATCCCTTGTTTTTCCTATTCCCGCGTTTTGGAAATCCTACGAATCAAAGAGGCCCTAGATTTTTTTATAAAAACTAATTTATTTTGAATGAGATGAACTATAAAAATTAAACGAAGGTCTACATCAGGCATATATGACTCAGAGCTTACATGCTATAGTGTGGTATTTATTCATAATTTGGTTGCCAAATCTGATGCGTGCAATGCACGTGTACCTTACTAGTACTTTGAGTATGTGCAAACACGTAAATTAGAATTCCAATGGCACACTACATAGTGTCTCTCTTACAGTTCATGAAGCTACGTGGCACATGTGAAGGCGTTGTCGCGACCTCCTTGTGTGGATTGATCACAGTGACGTGCTGCTGCTTCCAGAAGAATGTACTCGTCCTCTCTAAGCCACACTGGCGGTACATGCACGAAGCGAAGATGTGCACGCACGCCACACACACACTCATTCCCTCGCACGCACACGCGGGTACATGGGGAGACGCATTTTTGTATGAAGATCCACTCCATGTGATAATTTGACGCGTGTAAAGTCCTTCATTTCATTGATGGTCAATTAATACAGCGCATGCAAATTGAGTGGACATGAGGGCGGAAGAAAGACATTACTACTCCAATGCACGCATGCGAGTAGTTAAATCATGGGGTGCCAATACTTCCATTGGGCTCCTTCGTATTTTGTGCCAATTTTTGACCATATTTGTAAGTAACATAATACTTATGCATATCATTAAAAGTGGCAAAAGGGGGCCAATAAACCAGGACCCAGGCAGCATGATCAATTTTTGCCAGGGCTACTATTGGTGGCCTTTGTATTTAAATAAATACGGAGTGGAGTAGTACTATCTTTATCTTAGCCTCGTAGGGATCTCCCAGCGCCTAGGCTCGCCTCCCCGCCTCGCCCACCGAATCCCGCCATGGAGGATCCCGCCATGGATAATCCCTTAGATCCCAGGATCCTGCGGGTTGCCCTCTCGCTGCGGCCCGCAACACTGCCGCCTTTGAGCGAAACCCACATGTGTTTTAGAGGGGATCCATTGCTCTGGAATCACAGATCGGTGGCGCCGGAGGACATGCCAGGGGCGCGTTTCAGGTGGTGGGAAGCAAGGGCAAATCGGATTGAGGAAGCGTTGCATCGATTGGAGAGAAGTTCCAAGGAGCTGCGCCTGGCGCAGCACAAGGCGGAGGTGCAAGTCGATCTCAGGGGAGAGATGCCGAGGGATGTCAGCATCTGGCAACGTCGCGTTGATTTCGAGCTAGGGCTAATGGCAGAGATCATATTCACGGAGTCGACTGCAGAGGAAAGAACGCGCATGCCTGCGCAATGGCATGAGCAGCCGGTGCAACTATTCAAATGGGCGGTAGGAGAAGCCAAATCTCGGGACCAGTTGCGGCGGCACCGCAGGGCATGCATCGTAGGCGAGGTGAGCTACCCTACTTCCCCGCCAGTGATGCAGTGACCTAGTCGGTTGCTGCTGAAGTGAACTTGCAATGCTATGTATGTTCGCAACCTTGACAATCACTCCATCTATATGTATTGTTTTACTATAAAAAATACTTGGTCGTTTGTAAAAAGATGGTAATTGATTTATCACTAGTTTTAGAATGCTTGGTCGGGAAAATCAACCGAAACCACAAGCAGAAGTCTCCATCACGTAAGTCCTTTACGGTCGGTCGCACCAACAGATGGCCGGTCGGACCCGCGTCTCACCGAAGGGACACGCATCGGCTTGGTCTGACATGTACGACCAGTTACATCACTGACTTGTGCGACCGCAATTTTGAGCAGTGTAGTACTCCCTCTATCTCAGTTTACAAGTCCTGCACATGTACCTAGGTCGTTAATTTTACCAACTTAATAATAGGCATACATTACGAAAAATATATCATTACAAACTTCAAATATTCTTTTTTTTAATGATATATTTTTTATGTTAAACAATTTATGTTCTACTAAACTCATCGGGAGTACTTGAAATTTATGTTCCACTAAACTCATCGGGAGCCGTTTCAGGCCTCGAAACCAAAACCATCAATTAATATTTACCTTGTTCCCATCACATTCCAAAGTACTAGTGCTACAATTAAGTGCAAGCCTGCTCACACCTACCAATACGTACCAAACCTGAACGTGTTCCCACTATGCAGGTTTTAGTACTAGTGCTAGTACTTAGGTTATAAAAAGGGGAACTACCTAACCGAAAAATACTCTACCTTCCTCCTCATAAGTCCTCCTTCTTCGTCCGTCCTTGCCATGGCCGGTGTGCAGAGCTCTAGGTCGAGAACTATCCGAACTACTCGTAACAAGGGAGCGGCAACCAAGGGTGCGGAAAAAAGAGGGCTCGCCACCACGCAGAGACCTCGAAAGATCTCTCACGGGCAGGCGATGGCTCCTAGGAGCGCCCTAGCCGCGGAGGCGAACATGCTGAGCTGGCAGCGCTGGAGTCGTTATCCCTTGACGGCATGCCCGATTAGCTCAATAAGCACCTCAATAAGCAGAAGGAGTTCATCCATGGCTCGGTGGAGCTGTTGAAGGAGAGCCTCAACGACATGCCCACTGAGCTCAATGAGCAGGGGGAGTTGACCGCCGGCTTGGTGATGCTGCTGAAGAAGAGCATTGCCTCAGAGAAGAAGGCGACCGGTGAAATCCTGTAACTTCAGGAGGACAAGGCGAAGCTCTGCCACGAGCTCTACCTGCTGAAGGAGGAGAACGCCGGCTAGAAGAAGCTGCATGAGAATAGTTGTTCCTCGATGAAGATGCTACAGGCCCTCGTCATGGAACAGAAGGAGGAGTTGGCGAAGCTCCGCATCAAGCACCCGACTGCTGTCAAGGTACGTAATGCGGCCGTGGAATAGATGATGAAGGCTCGCGTCTAGAAATCCCGCGTCATGGACACAATGAAGAAGATGGCGGAGGAGACGCGCAAGGAGATGGAGGTCGTGGAGGCGATGAAGAAGCAGTTACGACTTCGCGGCCAGCAACCCTTCATGTAGTGAGAGCAGCGCCCCAGACTTGTGTGTGCGTCTTCCTTCTTTTTTGGGGGTGATAATCTTCCTTATTATTTTGCCTCTGTGTTTCTTCTTTTGCTTCGGGTGTTTCGCCGCACGTGTCTACTTCTCTGCGAGGCATGAATAGAACAATGCTAAAAATTAGATGACTAGCAAATTAGATCATTCTTTATCGCCAATAGAACAATGCCCCTTGCTAGTAATCTATACCTACTAATAAAAGAAATAGGTATTCTTAGTCCGTCATGTTATTTTATAGAAAACGCCTTGATGTTTCTGACATTAAACCCGTAATACATATCAAATGTTTTTTTAAATACTCATATCTTCTAAACTGTTACTTCAAATTTAACATGTTATATGTGGAATTTGATTAGAAAAATATAGAGAATCTGAATATAATGTTATTTTACCTACTAACCATTTAAAAAAATACTATCTAGGGTGCAATCTTAATCAACAGTGCATTATCCGTCTTTCTTTCATATACGTATTAAGTCTTCATGCAAGCCTTGTTTAAATAGAAGGCATGTGGAATCTTGAACTTGCGCTTTTGTAGGCAAAAACCATCTTTGTTTGGGCCGTAGCTACAACTACTCAGATTATAGACCATTTTTTGTAAATTAAGAGCGTGTGGTATTCTTTTCTTCCGGTGCAACGCACGGGCCCTTTTGCTAGTATATAATAAGAGTAGAGAGTAGAGGATATGGCACTGGGCTGCCATGTTTCGTGCTCCTCCATCATACTCCAGCGGAAAACTTGAGTATACCACACGGTTCTCTGCTCCTCCTTAGGTCGTTGGCACATTTATACAAGCAGTCAAATCACAAGGCCCCGCCTTCCAGCAGTAATGAGCCGTCAAATCACAAAGGCCCTCGCCTCTCTTGAAACCAACCTAGCTAGACTGCCCCGCCCTCTAGCCTTCTAAAAAATGTATACTTTTGTACAGTAGTAGGATCGATGGATTGCGCCATGGAGCAAAACTAACAAGATGAAATTAAAGAAAAAAGGTGGTACATATAGAGAGCGCTCGTCGCCAAATTATGCATATAGTACTATTTAAAAAGCTACTACGTGATTAAATGGGGTGCTAAATTCTATTAAAGAAATTAGCATACCTATTTAATTCTTGGGTTCTTATTATTTATGCCACTAGTTTATGTATCACTACTTAGTTTTGCCATTAGAAGTTACAGCTACTCAAAAATGCCATCGATCTGTGAGATGCCTCCTCAAAAATGCAATTAGATATCTAAAAATGCCATCGTTAAGTTAGATGTTTGCTCAAAAATGCCATTAGACATTGTGCTTTTCACGTCAAAACCGTTGACCGTGTTAATGTTGGGGAACGTAATAATTTCAAAAAAATTCCTACACACACACATGATCATGGTGATGCATAAAAACGAGAGGGGAGAGTGTTGTCCACGTACCCTCGTAGACCTAAAGCGGAAGCGTTAGCACAATGCGGTTGATGTAGTCATACGTCTTCACGATCCGACCGATCCAAGTACCAAACGTACGACATTTCTGAGTTTAGCACACGTTCAGCTCGATGACGTCCCAACTCCGATCCAGCAGAGCTTCACGGGAGAGTTCCGTCAGCACGACGGCGTGGTGACGGTGATGATGTTGCTACCGATGTAGGGCTTCGCCTAAGCACCTCTACGATATGACCGAGGTGGGATATGGTGGAGGGGGCACCGCACACGGCTGGAATAGATCAACAGATCAACTTGTGTGTCTAGAGGTGCCCCTGCCCTCATATATAAAGGAGCAAGGGGGGAGAGGAGGCCGGCCAGGGAGGGCACCCCAACGGGGAGAGTCCTACTCCCACCGGCAGTAGGACTCCTCCTTTCCTAGTAGGAGTAGGAGAAGGAGGGAAGGAGGAGGTGGAGAGAAGGAAGGAGAGGGGGGCTGCTGCCCCCTTCCCTTGTCCAATTAGGAATGGGGCAAGGGGGCCGCGCGCCACCTCCTAGCTGCCCTCTATCTTCTCCACTAAGGCCCAATAGGCCCATTACTTCCCCGAGGGGGTTCCGGTAACCCCCGGTACTCCGGTAAATCCCGATTTCACCCGGAACACTTCCGATATCCAAATATAGGCTTCCAATATATCAATCTTTATGTCTTGACCATTTTGAGACTCCTCGTCATGTCCGTGATCATATCCGGGACTCCGAACTACCTTCGGTACATCAAAACACAAAACTCATAATACCGACTGTCATCTAACTTTAAGCGTGCGGACCCTACGGGTTCGAGAACTATGTAGACATGACCGAGACACATCTTCGGTCAACAACCAATAGCGGAACCTGGATGCTCATATTGGCTCCAACATATTCTACAAAGATCTTTATCGGTCAAACTGCATAACAACATACGTTGTTCCCTTTGTCATCGATATGTTACTTGCCCGAGATTCGATCGTCGGTATCTCAATACCTAGTTCAATCTCGTTACCGGCAAGTCTCTTTACTCATTCCGTAATACATCATCCCGCAACTAACTCATTAGTTACAATGCTTGCAAGGCTTATAGTGATGTGCATTACCGAGTGGGCCCAGAGATACCTCTTTGACAATCGGAGTGACAAATCCTAATCTTGAAATACGCCAACCAAACAAGTACCTTGTGAGACACCTGTAGAGCACCTTTATAATCACCCAGTTACGTTGTGACATTTGGTAGCACACAAAGTGTTCCTCCGGTAAAAGGGAGTTGCATAATCTCATAGTCATAGGAACATGTATAAGTCATGAAGAAAGCAATAGCAGAATACTAAACGATCAAGTGCTAAGCTAATGGAGTGGGTCAAGTCAATCACATCATTCTCCTAATGATGTGATCCCGTTAATCAAATGACAACTCATGTCTATGGCTAGGAAACATAACCATATTTGTTCAATGAGCTAGTCAAGTAGAGGCATACTAGTGACACTCTGTTTGTATATGTATTCACACAAGTATTATGTTTCCGGTTAATACAATTCTAGCACGAATAATAAACATTTATCATGATATAAGGAAATAAATAATAACTTTATTATTGCCTCTAGGGCATATTTCCTTCAGTCTCCCACTTGAACTAGAGTCAATAATCTAGATTACACAGTAATGATTCTATCACCCATCGAGCCTTGGTGCTGATCATGTTTTGCTCGTGGAAGAGGCTTAGTCAGCGGGTCTGGAACATTCAGATCCATATGTATATTGCAAATTTCTATGTCTCCCACCTGTACTTGATCCCGGATGGAGTTGAAGCATCTTTTGATGTGCTTGGTTCTCTTGTGAAATCTGGATTCCTTTGCCAAGGCAATTGCACCAGTATTGTCACAAAACATTTTCATTGGACCCGATGCACTAGGTATGACACCTAGATCGGATATGAACTCCTTCATCCAGACTCCATCATTTGCTGCTTCCGAAGCAGCTATGTACTCCGCTTCACACGTACATCCCACCACAACGCTTCTTTTAGAACTGCACCAACTGACAGCTCCACTGTTCAATGTAAACACGTATCCGGCTTGCGATTTAGAATCGTCCGAATCAGTGTCAAAGCTTGCATCGACATAACCATTTACGACTAGCTCTTTGTCACCTCCATAAATGAGAAACATATCCGTAGTCCTTTTCTGGTATTTCAGGATGTTCTTGACCGCTGTCCAGTGATCCACTCCTGGATTACTTTAGTACCTCCCTGCAAAACTTATAGCAAGGTACACATCAGGTCTGGTACACAGCATTGCATACATGATAGAGCCTATGGCTGAAGCATAGGGAACATCTTTCATCTTCTCTCTATCTTCTGGAGTGGTCGGGCATTGAGTCTTACTCAACTTCACACCTTGTAACACAGGCAAGAACCCTTTCTTTGCTTGATCCATTTTGAACTTCTTCAAAACTTTGTCAAGGTATGTACTTTGTGAAAGTCCAATTAAGCGTCTTGATCTATCTCTATAGATCTTGACGCCCAATATATAAGCAGATTCACCGAGGTCCTTCATTGAAAAACTCTTGTTCAAATATCCCTTTATGCTATCCAGAAATTCGTTATCATTTCCAATCAACAATATGTCATCTACATATAATATCAGAAATGCTACAGAGCTCCCACTCACTTTCTTGTAAATACAGGCTTCTCCAAAAGTTTGCATAAATCCATATGCTTTGATCACAATATCAAAGCGTTTATTCCAACTCCGAGAGGCTTGCACCAGTCCATAAATGGATCGCTGGAGCTTGCACACTTTGTTAGCTCCCTTTGGATCGACAAAACCTTCCGGTTGCATCATATACAACTCTTCTACCAGAAATCCATTTAGGAATGCAGTTTTGACATCCATTTGCCAAATTTCATAATCATAAAATGCGGCAATTGCTAACATGATTCGGACAGACTTAAGCACTGCTACGGGTGAGAAAGTCTCATCGTAGTCAATTCCTTGAACTTGTCGAAAACCTTTTGCAACAAGTCGAGCTTTATAGACAATAACATTACCGTCAGCGTCAGTCTTCTTCTTGAAGATCCATTTATTCTCAATCTCCTTCCGATCATCGGGCAAGTCAACCAAAGTCCACACTTTGTTCTCATACATGGATCCCATCTTAGATTTCATGGCCTCAAGCTATTTCGCGGAATCTGGGCTCACCATCGCTTCTTCATAGTTCGTAGGTTCGTCATGGTCTAGTAACATAACCTCCAGAACAGGATTACCGTACCACTCTGGTGTGGATCTTACTCTGGTTGACCTACGAGGTTCAGTAGTAACTTGATCTGAAGTTTCATGATCAATATCATTAGCTTCCTCACTAATTGGTGTAGGTGTCACAGGAACCGGTTTCCGTGCTGAACTACTTTCCAATAAGGGAGCAGGTACAGTTACCTCATCAAGTTCTACTTTCCTCCCACTCACTTCTTTTGAGAGAAACTCCTTCTCTAGAAAGGATCCAAATTCAGCAACAAAAGTCTTGCCTTCAGATCTGTGATAGAAGGTGTACCCAACAGTTTCCTTTGGGTATCCTATGAAGACACATTTCTCCTATTTGGGTTCGAGCTTATCAGGTTGAAGCTTTTTCACATAAGCATCGCAGCCCCAAACTTTAAGAAACGACAACTTTGGTTTCTTGCCAAACCATAGTTCATAAGGCGTCATCTCAATGGATTTTGATGGTGCCCTATTTAACGTGAATGCAACCGTCTCTAAAGCATAACCCCAAAACGATAGTGGTAAATCAGTAAGAGACATCATAGATCGCACCATATCTAGTAAAGTACGATTACGACGTTCGAACACACCATTACGCTGTGGTGTTCCGGGTGGTGTGAGTTGCGAAACTATTCCGCATTGTTTCAAATGTAGACCAAACTCGTAACTCAAATATTCTCCTCCATGATCAGATCGTAGAAACTTTATTTTCTTGTTACGATGATTTTCTACTTCACTCTGAAATTCTTTGAACTTTTCAAATGTTTCAGACTTATGTTTCATTAAGTAGATATACCCATATCTGCTCAAATCATCTGTGAAGGTGAGAAAATAATGATACCCACCGCGAGCCTCAACATTCATCGGACCACATACATCAGTATGCATGATTTCCAACAAATCTATTGCTCACTCCATAGTTCTGGACAACGGCGTTTTAGTCATCTTGCCCATGAGGCATGGTTCGCAAGTACCAAGTGATTCATAATCAAGTAATTCCAAAAGTCCATCGAAATGGAGTTTCTTCATGCGCTTTACACCAATATGACCTAAACGTCAGTGCCACAAATAAGTTGCACTATCATTATCAACTCTGCATCTTTTGGCTTCAATATTATGAATATGTGTATCACTACTGTCGAGATTTAATATAAATAGACCACTCTTTAAGGGTGCATGACCATAAAAGATATTACTCATATAAATAGAATAGCCATTATTCTCTGATTTAGAAGAATAACCGTCTCGCATCAAACAAGGTCCAGATATAATGTTCATGCTCAACGCTGGCACCAAATAACAATTATTTAGGTCTAAAACTAATCCCTAAGGAAGCGTGTCGACCGCAATCACATCGACTTTGGAACCATTTCCCACGCGCATCGTCACCACGTCCTTAGCCAATCTTCGCTTAATTCGTACCCTACTCCAAGTTGCAAATACTAGCAACAGAACTAGTATCAAATACCCAGGTGCTACTGCAAGCATTAGTAAGGCACACATCAATAACATGTATATCACATATACCTTTGTTCACCTTGCCATCCTTCTTATCCGCCAAATACTTGGGGCAGTTCCGCTTCCAGTGACCAGTCTGCTTGCAGTAGAAGCACTCAGTCTCAGGCTTAGGTCCAGACTTGGGTTTCTTCTCCTGACCAGCAACTTGTTTGCTGTTCTTCTTGAAGTTTCCCTTCTTCTTCCCTTTGCCCTTTTTCTTGAAACTGGTGGTCTTGTTGACCATCAATACTTGATGCTCCTTCTTGATTTCTACCTCCGCAGCCTTTAGCATTGCGAAGAGCTCGGGAATTGTGTTATCCATCCCTTGCATATTATAGTTCATCACGAAGCTCTTGTAGCTTGGTGGCAGTGATTGAAGAATTCTGTCAATGACACTATCATCCGGAAGATTAACTCCCAGTTGAATCAAGTGATTGTTATACCCAAACATTCTGAGTATATGTTCACTGACAGAACTATTCTCCTCCATCTTGCAGCTGTAGAACTTATTGGAGACTTCATATCTCTCAATCCAGGCATTTGCTTGAAATATTAACTTCAACTCCTGGAACATCTCATATGCTCCATGACGTTCAAAATGTCGTTGAAGTCCCGGTCTAAGCCGTAAAGCATGTCACACTGAACTATCGAGTAGTCATCAGCTTTGCTCTGCCAGACATTCATAACATCTGGTGTTGCTCCTGCAGCAGGTTTGGCACCTAGCGGTGCTTCCAAGACGTAATTCTTCTATGCAACAATGAGGATAATCCTCAAGTTGTGGACCCAGTCCGTGTAATTGCTACCGTCATCTTTCAACTTTTCTTTCTCAAGGAACACATTAAAATTCAACGGAACAACAGCACGACCCATCTATCTACAACAACGTAGACATGCAAAATACTATCAGGTACTAAGTTCATGATAAATTTAAGTTCAGCTAATCATATTACTTAAGAACTCCCACTTAGATAGACATCCCTCTAATCATCTAAGTGATCACGTGATCCAAATCAACTAAACCATGTCCGATCATCACGTGAGATGGAGTAGTTTTCAATGGTGAACATCACTATGTTGATCATATCTACTACATGATTCAAGCTCGACCTTTCGGTATCAGTGTTCCGAGGCCATATCCGCATATGCTAGGCTCGTCAAGTTTAACCTGAGTATTCCGCGTGTGCAATTGTTTTGCACCCGTTGTATTGAACGTAGAGCCTATCACACCCGATCATCACGTGGTGTCTCAGCACGAAGAACTTTCGCAACGGTGCATACTCAGGGAGAACACTTTTATCTTGAAATTTGGTGAGAGATCATCTTATAATGCTACCATCAATCAAAGCAAGATAAGATGCATAAAAGATAAACATCACATGCAATCAATATAAGTGATATGATATGGCCATAGTCATCTTGTGCTTGTGATCTTCATCTCCGAAGCACAGTCATGATCACCATCGTCACTAGCGCGACACCTTGATCTCCATTGTAGCATCGTCGTCGTCTCGCCAACTTATGCTTCTACGACTATCGCTACCACTTTGTGATAAAGTAAAGCATTACAAGGCGATTGCATTGCATACAAAAAAGCGACAACCATATGGCTCCTGCCAGTTGCCGATAACTCGGTTACAAAACATGATCATCTCATACAGTAAAATATAGCATCATGTCTTGACCATATCACATCACAACCTGCCCTGCAAAAACAAGTTAGACATCCTCTACTTTGTTGTTGCAAGTTTTACGTGGCTGCTATGGGCTGAGCAAGAACCGTTCTTACCTATGCATCAAAACCACAACGATAGTTCGTCAAGTTAGTGTTGTTTTAACCTTCTCAAAGACCGGGCGTAGCCACACTCGCTTCAACTAAAGTTGGAGGAACTGACACCCGCCAGCCACCTATGTGCAAAGCACGTCGGTAGAACCAGTCTCGCGTAAGCGTACGCGTAATGTCGATCCGGGCCGCATCATCCAACAATACCGCCGAACCAAAGTGTGACATGCTGGTAAGCAGTATGACTTGTATCGCCCACAACTCACTTGTTTTCTACTCGTGCATATAACATCTACGCATAAAACCAGGCTCGGATGCCACTGTTGGGGAACGTAGTAATTTCAAAAAAAATCCTATGCACACATAGGATCATGGTAATGCATAGCAACGAGAGGGGAGAGTGTTGTCCACGTACCTTCGTAGACCGAAAGCGGAACCGTTAGCACAATGCGGTTGATGTAGTCGTACGTCTTCACGATCCGACCGATCCAAGTACCGAACATACGACACCTCCGAGTTTAGCACACGTTCAGCTCGATGACGTCCCGCGAACTCCGATCTAGCAGAGCTTCACGGGAGAGTTCCGTCAGCACGACGGCGTGGTGATGATGATGATGATGCTACCGACGCAGGGCTTTGCCTAAGCACCGCTATGATATGAGCGAGGCGGAATATGGTGGAGGGGGGCACCGCACACGGCTGGAATAGATCAACAGATCAACTTGTGTGTCTAGAGGTGCCCCCTGCCCCCGTATATAAAGGAGCAAGGGGGAGAGGCGGCCGTCCAGGGAGGGCGCGCCAAGGGGGGGGAGTCCTACTCCCACCGGGAGTAGGACTCCTCCTTTCCTAGTAGGAGTAGGAGAAGGGGGAAGGAGGAAGTGGAGAGAAGGAAGGAGAGGGGGGCCGCCGCCCCCTTCCCTTGTCCAATTCGGACTGGGGCAAGGGGGCCACGCGCCACCTCCTGTCTGCCCTCTCTCTTCTCCACTCAGGCCCAATAGGCCCATTACTTCCCCAGGGGGGTTCCGATAACCCCCGGTACTCCGGTAAAATCCCGATTTCACCCGGAACACTTCCGATATCCAATTATAGGCTTCCAATATATCAATCTTTATGTTTCGACCATTTCGAGACTCCTCGTCATGTCCGTGATCATATCCGGCACTCCGAACTACCTTCTGTACATCAAAACACAAAACTCATAATACCGATCGTCTTCTAACTTTAAGTGTGCGGACCCTACGGGTTCGAGAACTATGTAGACATGACCGAGACACGTCTCCGGTCAATAACCAATATCGGAACCTGGATGCTCATATTGGCTCCGACATATTCTACGAAGATCTTTATTGGTCAAACCGCATAATAACGTACGTTGTTCCCTTTGTCATCGGTATGTTACTTGCCCGAGATTCGATCGTCGGTATCTCAATACCTAGTTCAATCTCATTACCGACAAGTCTGTTTACTCTTTCTGTAATACATCATCCCGCAACTAACTCATTGGTTACAATGCTTGCAAGGCTTATAGTGATGTGCATTACCGAGTGGGCCGGGAGATACCTCTCCGACAATTGGAGTGACAAATCCTAATCTTGAAATACGCTAACCGAACAAGTACGTTTGGAGACACATGTAGAGCACCTTTATAATCACCCTGTTACATTGTGACGTTTGGTAGCACACAAAGTGTTCCTCCGGTAAACGGGAGTTGCATAATCTCATAGTCATAGGAACATGTATAAGTCATGAAGAAAGCAATAGCAACACACTAAACGATCGAGTGCTAAGCTAACGAAATGGGTCATGTCAATCACATCATTCTCCTAATGATGTGATCCCGTTAAAAAAATCACAACTCATGTATATGGCTAGGAAACATAACCATCTTTGATCAACGAGCTAGTCAAGTAGAGGCATACTAGTGACACTCTGTTTGTCTATGTATTCACACAAGTATTATGTTTCCGGTTAATACAATTCTAGCATGAATAATAAACATTTATCATGATATAAGGAAATAAATAATAACTTTATTATTGCCTCTAGGGCATATTTCCTTCGGTTACATGACAAAAATAAGCCGATTCTCACAATGATAAGTGTGGCCCCGCTTGTTAGGAGTAACCAAGCGAACAATTTTACAGGATAATAAGAACGTTGTTGGGATCAAGTAGGCCCCAGACTTTATTTTACTGTAGTGAGATAGAGGGAGAGCTGTCATGTTGGTCCATCGGTATTTATGTCATTATAACATGGCAAAAGAGATTTGAGTCACAATAATGGTTTCCAGCACAACACACCCCTCAAATAAAACTAAGCACCCTGAAATTCTTTGACAAAACTAAGCCCCCTGAAATTCTTTGACAACTTAACTGCTGGCTATATGATGCTGGCCATATATATTGTACGTATATAATGTGAAGAAATGAGTGGTAGTCGTAGTACTATACCAACTAAAAGATGAATTGTAAGAAATACTAGTATGTAAGTACTGATGAGTTAAAGTAACAAGAAGAAACATAACATAGTTCTGCTGGGGGCTCAGCACAACACACCCCTCAAATAAAACTAAGCACACCAAAAATTAAACTAAGCAACTAATCCGGTAGACACTGCATTAGAACCACCATGAGCAACGACACTGCCACCTTACTCGGAGTCCTCGTCCACGTCCTCGACTTTGTCCTTGTCCCTCTTGCTCTTGGCCGATACTTCTTTGCTTGAACCACACACTTGGCTCTTGCTCTTCATCCAACCCTTGTAGATATTGAAACAAAGGTAGCCATCCATTGCAGCGTAGTGGATGTGGTCTATATCTAGTACATTCCACTGCCATGCACAATGAAACGTGTGCGGAGGTTTCTTCAGTTTACCGTACAAAGGATGAACCATGGCTCCTGCCAGGGTCAGCATTGAAGGCTTATCATGGGAGGACACCAGCCCTTTCTTCTGGAGGTCAATGGGGTTGCCTACAATGAGGCCTATCCGACCCAGGATTTCCTTGTCGTTCCTAAAGTCTACAATACGAATTTGACTAGGCCGCCCTTGAGGAACTTCTTAAATTCCTCACACTCAATGTCGGCATGGCATACGTGGTAGACCAAGCATAAGTCATGCACACAAACCTGGATCACGGCGGGCTTCTTCTTCTCTGCCTCCTTTAGATTCTTCTCGCTTCCTAGGACTGTGGTGTACTCAACATCTAGCCTAGCGACCCACTCATCATTTGAGTTTTCGAACATGCTCTGAAGCGAGCAAGGCATCCTTTCACCGTTGCAGAAGAACAGGTGTAGATGACGTCGAACTCATCGCCGGTGATGGTTCTAACCTTGTACTCACCGCCGATCATGGAGATTTGGGACGCCATGGATTTGGGAGGAGGGTTAGGATTAGTGAAACTGCCGTAATGTGAAAGGACGGGACGACTAGGAGCAAACTGCCATAATGTTAAAGGACGTCCGGGGACGAGTACGAGCGAGAATTGCCAGCGGTTTTTGTAAAAATGTTGAGTGGGGCGTGCGAACCGCAGGGTAGTGGCTTGCCTGGTGGATAAATGGATTCATGCACAGTACTATGGGGGCCCAATTAGATGTCATGTCTACTTGACGCCCAATTAAATGGCTTTCGATGTCATGTCAAGCGTCGGGAAAATTACAGGTGATATGAAGCTTCCGAGAGCCCTTGGATCTTAGATAGAACGGTTGCATGGTGTGATTCTAGACCTATGGGTGAATATCCTATCTTGGAGGGTTATTCCGCAAATTTTCAGCAACTTAGCATGTGACCATTCGATCTCAGATCCAAGGGCTGCCAGCAGCCCGTATCATGGTCGCGCCTACCACGACCATCGCCTCGCTCGCGCGTTCGCGCCCTTGGAGATTTAACACGGTGCGTTAGGCTATCTGATGTTGGCATGTCATACACAGTCATCACTTAGTCACTCATACTACAACAAGATTAGCTATAAGGTTGGCTATAAGAGTATTTTTGTTTACTTCTCTCTATCTCTTTCTGCATAGTATTTATTGCATTTGCCAAGGAGTGGCCTCTTCCAATGAAATGGTGCTTAGATGAGGTGCTATGGGCATTAAATGGCTTAGCAACTCAAGTCCCCAATGCATAGGTGCTTAGTTTTTTGTTGCTAAGTTTGCTTCATGTAGGTACACACGCTTAGCACCGTTTCTTCCTGGGGTCGCCAAACTAGTCTCTCTCTTCTTAATTAACTTGCCACATCAGACTTTATGCCTATGTGACAGGCTTAGCACCTGTAGGATCAAGTACAATAGTGGGATATAAGCCCGCTTTACATGGCATTTTTGCATATGTGGGGGAAAGAGGCAAGGAAAAAGTGGAGGAGTGGGCTCTCAAGCAAGAGCCAGCCTCTACATGGTGGAGCATCGGGAGAGGCACCTGTATGGAGGTGGTAAGGAATCGGGAGACTCACGCCGGTTGTAGCGCCGCAGTTAAAATGATAATGGCAAGTCAAATCACCGGGCCCCACCTGTCCAGCAGTAACTCACTGTCAAATCACACAGCCCTATGTTTGCAGCAGCCTACTCCCTCATCTTCTCGCGTCTCTGTCGAACTGACTAGGCGAAACTGCCCCGCCTACCGCGCGGGAAAAGCCCCGCCCTCAACTTTTAAATAGTATAGTATACTAATTTTGTATCCGTGGATTGCGCCATGGAGCAAAGCCTCAAGAAAACGACGGCACACATTTACGGAGTACAGTACACACCATGCCCGTCGCGTTCACGTCGCACCCCAGACGGTCGGTCGGTCTAGCACGCCGCTCTCCGAATGGAACGCGCATCATATTGCGTTTGCACACACATGTGGGACCACAATTGAGAACCGACCATAGGCACACTCCCCGGTCCCGCAAGTCGGGTGAGTTAATAGAAGAGAGAGACGAGCGATAGTACTAGAGAAGTGTTGTACAGACGTTGGTGCCTGGACGATCCCTGCATGACACGGAAGATTAGTTCGTCCATGCATGTGACCAGACTCCAGCAGACACGCCTGGATTGGCTATCGTCTACATGTCGTGCAGGCTGTGTTGTACAAGCCTGTAGTTCTGGTGAGAAATCTAAAAAAAGGTTTCTTGTCATCTCGCAAAATTAGGTGTCATGTGCTTCGGATCACTGCGAGGGTTAAACAGTGACAACTGAGTTCCTCCAAGGCGCTAGTCATGGGGGCCACATGCACGAAGACTACTCGGCTGCCATCTATGTCAAGCCGGCTATGTTAATTAGGGCATCTATCGATGGACCCCTTTTCTACGAGTTTATCTTTAGTTTGAGCTTTGATCCTCGTCTAGTTTGTCCGTCGGGATTCATGTTGTCTCCTTTGGGCAGTGAGGTTATGGTTTCTTGTCATGTTATAATCCGGTGCTTCAGATCAAAATGAGAACAACTGCGCCTCCAGGGCACGTGCTGTTGGGAAACGTAGTAATTTCAAAAATTTCTTACACACACGCAAGATCATGGTGATGCATAGCAACGAGAGGGGAGAGTGTTGTCTACGTACCCTCGTAGACCGAAGCGGAAGCGTTGACACAATGTAGAGGAAGTAGTCGTACATCTTCCCGGTCCAACCGATCCAAGCACCGTTACTCCGGCACCTCCGAGTTCTTGGCACACATTCAGCTCGATGACGCTCCCCGGGCTCCGATCCAGCAAAGCTTCGGGGAGGAGTTCCGTCAGCACGACGGCGTGGTGACGATCTTGATGTTCAACCGTCGCAGGGCTTCGCCTAAGCACCGCTACAATATGACCGAGGTGTAATATCGTGGAGGGGGGCACCGCACACGGCTAAGGAACGATCACGAAGATCAACTTGTGTGTCTATGGGATGCCCCCTACCCCCGTATATAAAGGAGTGGAGGAGGGGAGGGCCGGCCCTCTCTATGGCGCGCCCTAGGGAGTCCTACTCCCACCGGGAGTAGGATTCCCCCTTTCCTAGTCCAACTAGGAGTCCTTCCATGTATTAGGAGTAGGAGACAAGGAAGGGGAAGAGGGAAGAGAAGGAAGGAGGGGGCGCCGCCCCTCCCCCTAGTCCAATTCGGACTAGTCAATGGGAGGGCGCGCGGCCTGCCTCTCCCTCTCCCCTAAAGCCCAATAAGGCCCATATACTTCTTCCCCCGTATTCCCGTAACTCCCCGGTACTCCCAAAAATACCCGAACCACTCAGAACCTTTTCGATGTCCAAATATAGTCGTCCAATATATCGATCTTTACGTCTCGACCATTTCGAGACTCCTCGTCATGTCCCCGATCTCATCCGGGACTCCGAACTCCTTCGGTACATAAAAACTCATAAACTCATAATATAACTGTCATCGAAACCTTAAGCGTGCGGACCCTATGGTTCGAGAACAATGTAGACATGACCGAGACACGTCTCTGGTTAATAACCAATAGCGGGACCTGGATGCCCATATTGGCTCCTACATATTCTACGAAGATCTTTATCGGTCAGACCACAAAACAACATACGTTGTTCCCTTTGTCATCGGTATGTTACTTGCCCGAGATTCGATCGTCGGTATCCAATACCTAGTTCAATCTCGTTGCCGGCAAGTCTCTTTACTCGTTCCGTAATACATCATCCCGCACCTAACTCATTGGTTACAATGCTTGCAAGGCTTATAGTGATGTGCATTACCGAGTGGGCCCGGAGATACCTCTCCGACAATTGGAGTGACAAATCCTAATCTTGAAATACGCTAACCGAACAAGTACATTTGGAGACACATGTAGAGCACCTTTATAATCACCCTGTTACATTGTGACGTTTGGTAGCACACAAAGTGTTCCTCCGGTAAACGGGAGTTGCATAATCTCATAAGTCATAGGAACATGTATAAGTCATGAAGAAAGCAATAGCAACACACTAAACGATCGAGTGCTAAGCTAACGAAATGGGTCATGTCAATCACATCATTCTCCTAATGATGTGATCCCGTTAAACAAATCACAACTCATGTCTATGGCTAGGAAACATAACCATCTTTGATTAACGAGCTAGTCAAGTAGAGGCATACTAGTGACACTCTGTTTGTCTATGTATTCACACATGTATTATGTTTCCGGTTAATACAATTCTAGCATGAATAATAAACATTTATCATGAAATAAGGAAATAAATAGTAACTTTATTATTGCCTCTAGGGCATATTTCCTTCAGTCTCCCACTTGCACTAGAGTCAATAATCTAGTTCACATCGCCATGTGATTTACCAGCAATAGTTCACATCACCATGTGATTAACACCCATAGTTTACATTGATATGTGATCAACGCCCAAAGGGTTTACTAGAGTCAGTAATCTAGTTCACATTGCTATGTGATTAACACCCAAAGAGTACTAAGGTGTGATCATGTTTTGCTTGTGAGAGAAGCTTAGTCAACTGGTCTGCCAAAATTCAGATCCGTATGTATTTTGCAAATTTCTATGTCTACAATGCTCTGCACGGAGCTACTCTAGCTAATTGCTCCCACTTTCAATATGTATCTAGATTGAGACTTAGAGTCATCTAGATTAGTGTCAAAACTTGCATTGACGTAACCCTTTTACGACGAACCTTTTTGTCACCTAAATAATCGAGAAACATATACTTATTCCACTAAGGATAATTTTGACCGCTGTCCAGTGATCTACTCCTAGATCACTATTGTACTCCCTTGCCAAAATCAGTGTAGGGTATACAATATATCTGGTACACAGCATGGCATACTTTATAGAACCTATGGCTGAGGCATAGGGAATGACTTTCATTCTCTTTCTATCTTCTCCCATGGTCGGGCTTTGAGTCTTACTCAATTTCACACCTTGTAACACAGGCAAGAAACTCTTTCTTTGACTGTTCCATTTTGAACTACTGCAAAATCTTGTCAAGGTATGTACTCATTGAAAAAACTTATCAAGCGTCTTGATCCATCTCTATAGATCTTGATGCTCAATATGTAAGCAGCTTCACCGAGGTCCTTCTTCGAAAAACTCCTTTCAAATACTCCTTTATGCTTTGCAGAATAATTCTACATTGTTTCTGATCAACAATATGTCATTTACATATACTTATCAGAAATGTTGTAGTGCTCCCACTCACTTTCATGTAAATACAGGCTTTATCGGAAGTCTGTATAAAACTATATGCTTTGATCAACTTATCAAAGCGTGTATTCCAACTCCGAGATGCTTGCACCAGTCCATAGATGGATCGCTGGAGCTTGCATATTTTGTTAACACCTTTAGGATCGACAAAACTTTCTAGTTGCATCGTATACAACTCTTCTTTAATAAATCCATTAAGGAATGCAGTTTTGTTTATCCATTTGCCGGATTTCATAAAATGCGGCAATTGCTAACGTGATTCGGACAGACTTAAGCATAGATACGAGTGAGAAACTCTCATCGTAGTCAACACCTTGAACTTGTCGAAAACCTTTTGCGACAATTCTAGCTTTGTAGATAGTAACACTACTATCAGTGTCCGTCTTCCTCTTGAAGATCCATTTATTTTCTATGGCTTGTCGATCATCGGGCAAACCCATCAAAGTCCATACTTTGTTATCATACATGGATCATATCTCAGATTTCATGGCCTCAAACCATTTCGCGGAATCTGGGCTCATCATCGCTTCCTCATAGTTCGCAAGTTCGTCATGGTCTAGTAACATGACTTCCAGAACAGGATTACCGTACCACTCTGGTGCGGATCTCACTCTGGTTTACCTACGAGATTCGGTAGTAACTTGATCTGAAGTTACATGATCATCATCATTAGCTTCCTCACTAATTGGTGTAGTAGTCACAAGAACAGATTTCTGTGATGAACTACTTTCCAATAAGGGAGAAGGTACAATTACCTTATCAAGTTCTACTTTCCTCCCACTCACTTCTTTCGAGAGAAACTCCTTCTCTAGAAAGGATCCATTCTTAGCAATGAATGTCTTGCCTTCGGATCTGTGATAGAAGGTGTACCCAACAGTCTCCTTTGGGTATCCTATGAAGACATATTTCTCCAATTTTGGTTTGAGCTTATCAGGATGAAACTTTTTCATATAAGCATCACAACCCCAAACTTTAAGAAACGACAACTTTGGTTTCTTGCTAAACCACAGTTCATATAGTGTCGTCTCAACGGATTTAGATGGTGCCCTATTTAACGTGAATGCAGTTGTCTCTAATGCATAACCCCAAAACAATATTGGTAAATCGATAAGAAACATCATAGATTGCACTATATCCAATAAAGTACGGTTATGACGTTCGGACACACCATTATGCTGTGGTGTTCCAAGTGGCATGAGTTTGTGAAACTATTCCACACTGTTTTAATTGAAGGCCAAACTCGTAACTCAAATATTTTACCTCTGCGATCATATCGTAGAAACTTTTATTTTTGTTACGATGATTCTCCACTTCACTCTGAAATTCTTTGACCTTTTCAAATGTTTCAGACTAATGTTTCATTAAGTAGATATACTCATATCTTCTCAAATCATCTGTAAAGATCAGAAAATAACAATACTTGCCGCGAGCCTTAACACTCAGCGGACTGCATACATTAGTATGTATTATTTCCAATAAGTCAGTTGCTCGCTCCATTGTTCCGGAGAACGGCGTTTTAGTCATCTTGCCCATGAGGCATGGTTCGCAAGCATCAAGTGATTCATAATCAAGTGATTCCAAAAGCCCATCAGCATGGAGTTTCTTCATGCGCTTTACACCAATATGACCTAAACGGCAGTGCCACAAATAAGTTGCACTATCATTATTAACTTTGCATCTTTTGGCTTCAATATTATGAATATGTGTATCACTACGATCGAGATCCAACAAACCATTTTCGTTGGTGCGTATGACCATAGAAGATTTTATTCATGTAAACAGAACAACAATTGTTCTCTAACTTAAATGAATAACCGTATTGCAATTAACATGATCAAATCATATTCATGCTCAACACCAAATAACACTTATTTAGGTTCCACACTAATCCCGAAAGTATAGGGAGTGTGCGATGATGATCATATCAATCTTGGAACTACTTCCAACTCTCATCGTCACTTCACCCTTAACTAGTCTTTGTTTATTCTGCAACTCCTGTTTCGAGTTACTACTCTTAGCAACTGAACCAGTATCAAATACCGAGGGGTTGCTATAAACACTAGTAAAGTACACATCAATAACATGTATATCCAATATACCTTTGTTCACTTTGCCATCCTTCTTATCCACCAATTACTTGGGATAGTTCCGCTTCTAGTGACCAGTCCCTTTGTAGTAGAAGCACTCAGTTTCAGGCTTAGGTCCAGACTTGGGCTTCTTTACTTGAGCAGCAACTTGCCTGCCGTTCTTCTTGAAGTTCCCCTTCTTCCCTTTGCCCTTTTCTTGAAACTAGTGGTCTTGTTAACCATCAACACTTGATGTTTTTCTTGATTTCTACCTTCGTCGATTTCAGCATCACGAAGAGCTTGGGAATTACTTTCGTCATTCCTTGCATACTATAGTTCATCACGAAGTTCTACTAACTTGGTGATGGTGACTAGAGAATTTTGCCAATCACTATCTTATCTAGAAGATTAACTCCCACTTGATTCAAGCGATTGTAGTACCCAGACAATCTGAGCACATGCTCACTAGTTGAGCGATTCTCCTTCATCTTTTAGCTATAGAACTTGTTGGAGACTTCATATCTCTCAACTCGGGTATTTGCTTGAAATATTAACTTCAACTCCTGGAACATCTCATATGGTCCATGACGTTCAAAACGTCTTTGAAGTCCCGATTCTAAGCCGTTAAGCATGGTGCACTAAACTATCAAGTAGTCATCATATTGAGCTAGCCAAACCTTCATAACGTCTGCATCTGCTCCTGCAATAGGTCTGTCACCTAGCGGTGCATCAAGGACATAATTCTTCTGTGCAGCAATGAGGATAAACCTCAGATCACGGATCCAATCCGCATCATTGCTACTAACATCTTTCAACACAATTTTCTCTAGGAACATATCAAAATTAACATATGAAAGCAACAACACGAGCTATTGATCTACAACATAGATATGCTAATACTACCAGGACTAAGTTCATGATAAATTAAAGTTCGATTAATCATATTACTTAAGAACTCCCACTTAGATAGACATCCCTCTAATCCTCTAAGTGATCACGTGATCCATATCAACTAAACCATGTCCGATCATCACGTGAGATGGAGTAGTTTCAATGGTGAACATCACTATGTTGATCATATCTACTATATGATTCACGCTCGACCTTTCGGTCTCCGTGTTCCGAGGCCATATCTGTATATGCTTGGCTCGTCAAGTATAACCTGAGTATTCCGCGTGTGCAACTGTTTTGCACCCGTTGTATTTGAACGTAGAGCCTATCACACCCGATCATCACGTGGTGTCTCAGCACAAAGAACTTTCGCAACGGTGCATACTCAGAGAGAACACTTCTTGATAATTTAAGTGAGAGATCATCTTATAATGCTACCGTCAATCAAAGCAATATAAGATGCATAAAAAGATAAACATCACATGCAATCAATATAAGTGATATGATATGGCCATCATCATCTTGTGCTTGTGATCTCCATCTTCGAAGCACCGTCATGATCACCATCGTCACCGGCGCGACACCTTGATCTCCATCGTAGAATCGTTGTCCTCTCGCCAATCTTATGCTTCTACGACTATCGCTACCGCTTAGTGATAAAGTAAAGCATTACAGGGCGATTGCATTGCATACAATAAAGCGACAACCATATGGCTCCTGCCAGTTGCCGATAACTCAGTTACAAAACATGATCATCTCATACAATAAAATTTAGCATCATGCCTTGACCATATCACATCACAACATGCCCTGCAAAAACAAGTTAGACGTCCTCTACCTTGTTTGTTGCAAGTTTTACGTGGCTGCTACGGGCTTAAGCAAGAACCAATCTCACCTACGCATCAAAAACCACAACAATAGTTTGTCAAGTTGATGCCGTTTTAACCTTCGCAAGGACCGGGCGTAGCCACACTCAGTTCAACTAAAGTTGGAGAAACTGACACCCGCCAGCCACCTGTGTGCACAGCACGGTGGTAGAACCAGTCTCGCGTAAGCGTACGCGTAATGTCGGTCCGGGCCGCTTCATCCAACAATACCGCCGAACCAAAGTATGACATGCTGGTAGGCAGTATGACTTATATCGCCCACAACTCACTTGTGTTCTACTCGTGCATATAACATCAAACCATAAAACCTAGGCTCTGATACCACTATTGGAAAACGTAGTAATTTCAAAAAAAAATCTTACGCACACGCAAGATCATGGTGATGCATAGCAACGAGAGGGGAGAGTGTTGTCTACGTACCCTCGTAGACCGAAGCGGAAGCGTTGACATAACGTAGAGGAAGTAGTCGTACATCTTCCCGGTCCAACCGATCCAAGCACCGTTACTCCGGCACCTCCGAGTTCTTGGCACACGTTCAGCTCGATGACGCTCCCCGGGCTCCGATCCAGCAAAGCTTCGGGGAGGAGTTCCGTCAGCACGACGGCGTGGTGACGATCTTGATGTTCAACCGTCGCAGGGCTTCGCCTAAGCACCGCTACAATATGACCGAGGTGTAATATCGTGGAGGGGGGCACCGCACACGGCTAAGGAACGATCACGAAGATCAACTTGTGTGTCTATGGGGTGCCCCCTGCCCCCGTATATAAAGGAGTGGAGGAGGGGAGGGCCGGCCCTCTCTATGGCGCGCCCGAGGGAGTCCTACTCCCACCGGGAGTAGGATTCCCCCTTTCCTAGTCCAACTAGGAGTCCTTCCATGTATTAGGAGTAGGAGACAAGGAAGGGGAAGAGGGAAGAGAAGGAAGGAGGGGGCGCCGCCCCTCCCCCTAGTCCAATTCGGACTAGTCAATGGGGGGGGCGCGGCCTGCCTCTCCCTCTCCCCTAAAGCCCAATAAGGCCCATATACTTCTTCCCCCGTATTCCTGTAACTCCCCGGTACTCCCAAAAATACCCGAACCACTCAGAACCTTTCCGATGTCCGAATATAGTCGTCCAATATATCGATCTTTACGTCTCGACCATTTCGAGACTCCTCGTCATGTCCCCGATCTCATCCGGGACTCCGAACTCCTTCGGTACATCAAAACTCATAAACTCATAATATAACTGTCATCGAAACCTTAAGCGTGCGGACCCTACGGTTCGAGAACAATGTAGACATGACCGAGACACGTCTCTGGTCAATAACCAATAGCGGGACCTGGATGCCCATATTGGCTCCTACATATTCTACGAAGATCTTTATCGGTCAGACCGCATAACAACATACGTTGTTCCCTTTGTCATTGGTATGTTACTTGCCCGAGATTCGATCGTCGGTATCCAATACCTAGTTCAATCTCGTTGCCGGCAAGTCTCTTTACTCGTTCCGTAATACATCATCTCGCAACTAACATATTAGTTGCAATGCTTGCAAGGCTTATGTGATGTGCATTACCGAGAGGGCCCAGAGATACCTCTCCGACAATCAGAGTGACAAATCCTAATCTCGAAATACGCCAACCCAACAAGTACCTTTGGAGACACCTGTAGAGCTCCTTTATAATCACCCAGTTACGTTGTGACATTTGGTAGCACACAAAGTGTTCCTCCGGTAAACAGGAGTTGCATAATCTCATAGTCATAGGAACATGTATAAGTCATGAAGAAAGCAATAGCAACACACTAAACGATCGAGTGCTAAGCTAAGGAAATGGGTCATGTCAATCACATAATTCTCCTAATGATGTGATCCCGTTAATCAAATGACAACTCATGTCTATGGCTAGGAAACTTAACCATCTTTGATTAACGAGCTAGTCAAGTAGAGGCATACTAGTGACACTCTGTTTGTCTATGTATTCACACATGTATTATGTTTCCGGTTAATACAATTCTAGCATGAATAATAAACATTTATCATGAAATAAGGAAATAAATAATAACTTTATTATTGCCTCTAGGGCATATTTCCTTCACGTGCATGAGGACAGTCACTGACGAGGTCAAGCCGGCTCCGGTAGACAAAAGAAAACTAGTAGTACTCCACTATATAGGTAGGAGCCTCCGCACTTGCTTGCTAGTGTTGCTCTCTTCACACTGTCTCGTCCTCTCCATATCTAAACACGACAGCGGTGGCCACTCTCTCTCTCTCTCTCTCTCTCTCTCTGCTCACCGCTGGTCACAGATCCAGCCAGATCATGTCCACCGGGGAAGGTGAGAAGGTGTAATGTTCACGCGGTCGTCCTCGGCGCCGGCTCTTACCTGCTCCCGGCGCGTCCCGATCAGCGTGCCTTGCCGTTCTCTCCCAAGCACCGCTGGCTAGGGAGGGCCTCTGACCCCTTCTTCCTCGCTGTCGTAGTGTGGGAAGATCCGGCCTCCCGCCGCCCACCTAGTGATATCTCGGCGACCCTCAGGTATAACTTCCTTCAAAACCGGCCTTGCTCTACTTCCCAAGATCCTGACGTCACTGCATTTGTATCTTTTACTCTTTCCCAGGCCCCCTCGTAGATAGGATCGATCGGCTGTTCGAAAGCCACCTAAATTTTTACTATTAAGAGGTAAAACTAGTTCATGCACTCGAATCTAGTACTACTTGGTTCAAACAAGGAAGAAAGGGGGTGGGGTGGGGGAAGGTTTGTTACCTGAATCTAGGACTTGGTCGAAAGAGGAAATAATGGGGGCGAAAAGTAGCAGAGACTGGCTATCCAATTGGTCTCTAGGTCTAATAGGGAAATAAAAGGAAATGCAGTACAAACTCAATGTAAACCCGATCTATTGGTTGAAAAAGGAAAGAAAGTGGGGACCGGGAGACAAGTCAACAGAGTAAGTCCAACACTAGATTTGCTAGCCTCACACAGTATAAGGTGGCTATATAGAACAAAAATGGGACCAACCCAGATATCCTGTTCTGATGTTTGTTGCCCCGAGCCACTCTTATATAATGCCACTGGTAAAATGTAGCAGTCGCACTGCTAAAAGTAAGGACACATTAAACCAATGTTGCTGGTAAAATGAAGCAACGACACCATTAAAGTAATGTCATATTTAATGGTTGTCATAGTTAATCCTAATGCCCACACTAATATCTAGTAATGTTGTTGCTTTAGAAACTGCTACTGTCCTTGTAGGATTGCCATTCAGATAAGGAACATGCTTCTTTTCATTGATGTATGTTTCATCACTTGTTTATCACCCTCCTTTCCACCTTTTTTGTGCAAACAGAGACATACATTTCACGCTTAATCTTAGTTGAACTGGATAAATGATATCCAAATTATAGTTGAACATTCCAGGAGCTTCACAACCAACCTTGATGTTGCTCAATTTTATTGCAACTAATGAAGAAGAAGCTCTGTGGGTTTCGTTTTCTGATGGAAATGGAACCGGGTCTGGAGCCCTTTTCTTAAAAAATGAAGAAGAAGTTGCTAGCTCATGGGACATTGCTTCATTTTAGGTGAACTGCACCAAAAGGTCCCACGAATTGAATCATCCATGTTGGTGACTGGTGTCATCCCTTCTACGATGGCGTTCACTGCAGACATGGTTCCATCACGAGGTATGTTCCTTTTTGGTCTGACCGTTTGCCAAAGATCTTGCATGTTGAGTCTACTCTTGTGCTACTGTTTTGGCACTGCCATGATAAAGCAGTAATGTTATTATTTTGCACCTTAATCTAGTGGCACTATTAATTTGAGGCAATGTTTTGGCATCACTAGTGGCACTGGTTTTTTTATATATCGAAAGAGGGGGTTTCCTTCGATTTCATTAAAGAAATCCAGCCATAGAGAACCATTATCCGACAACATCTCAGTGTAAACGGGCAGTTATGCAACTACTACTAGAACGGACTTAGTACTAGCAGGAGACAAGTTCGCCACATAAGCTAGGCAGGTAGGGGGACGCAACACCAGCTCGACCAAGTTTGGATTACAACCCAAATGCTACCAAAGAAACATCAGAGGGGAAGATAGGGACTGAAAGAGCCAGCTTCAGCATCCTAGTCTAAGCACCCCGGCCTCCATCCTTGCGACGCACGGTACACCTCGTTTGCCACCTGCTCGACCCCAGTGCCACTGATAAAATGAAGTAATAATACAGTTAAAATAGAGCGAGTATCCTCTCTATCATTTCATTTCCAATGTAGATAAAGAAAGTGCTTCTCTTTGTTAGTATATGTTTCATCAACTAGTCCCATTGTTAATGTTTAAGCGTTTCTGCAAACTGGGGTGCATAATTTTAGTTGATCTGCACAAAAATAAAGATTGGAATGTCTCAAGGCCCCTCCTTGTACTACTGATGTACACTGATGTTCATCACTGGCAAAGGGTGTACCGGGAAGACTTGGGTCGATTTCCAGTATGAGGCGTACCGTATGAGGTGTCGCAGGGCCCATCTCGCCCTCGCAGCATGGCATACTATGATACTATCGCAATATTTTCTTCTATTTATTAGTGTATGTTTCATCAACTAGTTCCACTATAATGTAATCACGCCTTTTCAATATCTGTGCAAACAGGGTTATTCAGCTGCATTTTGGTGGAACTGCACAAATGTACGGATGGAACCGGCATATATGTAGAGTGCGAGGTGGCAAGTAAAAATTACCGACACCAACCCTGCTCCATCTAAGAATTGGCATCCACCACCATCAGTGGGATGTGTGGCGCTCACTATGGACAGATCTTTCTCGGCAGCAAAGCCTCTAACCAAATACTAGTAGCTTAGACTTAAAAAAAATACTATTAGCTTATATTGGCAGTTTTCTAGGGGTGTACTCTTTTATGAAAGAAGCACCAATCTATTCTTCTTTATTTGTACACAGTGTCACAACTTTGACCCAAAGGTCTAGAGCTATTTTACGGTGATTGGCGTAGTACTCAGAGACTGATTGTAAGCATGATTTTTATTAGCTGTCACACTGATTGTAAGCATGAGCGGATGGAAGATTAGGTTAGTGCGAAGCTTACCTTAAACCCTACCGACGCCGTTGAAACGAGGCGAGCATCGAGGGAACCATGGAGAACAGCGGGGAAGCGACGTCGCGCCATCTGTCATCCTCTTGTGGTGGGAGAACGAATACTCCTGTGCCTCCAGTTGGCTCTCCACCCTCACGAACGGCACACCGTACTCGATCAATTTGTTATCCTCTGGGTGCTCGAGCTTCGACCTGTACGCCCACCACCTCTGCCTGACTTTCGCCTCAGGTGAATCTGTCTGCTCCATCACGATCGGTGTAAAAGCTTGCATCGGCGTAACTCTTTACGATGAACTCTTTGTCACCTCCATAACCGAGAAATATCTCCTTTAGTCTTCTAAGGATAATTTTGACCGATGTCAAGTGATCCACTCCTGGATCAATATCGTACCCCTTGCCAAACTCATGGCAAGGTACACAATAGGTTTGGTACACATCATAGCATACTTTATAGAACCTATGGCTGAGGCATAGAGAATGACTTTTATTCTCTTTCTATTTTCTGCCGTGGTCATGTTTTGAGTCTTACTCAACTTTACACCTTGCAATACAAGCAAGGACTCCTTCTTTGACCGTTCCATTTTGAACTATTTCAAAAATCTTGTCAAGGTATGTACTCATTGAAAATCTTATCAAGCGTCTTGATCTATCTCTATAGATTTTGATGCCCAATATGTAAGCAGCTTCACCGAGGTCTTTCTTTGAAAAACTCCTTTCATACACTCCTTTATGCTTTCCAGAAAATTCTACATCATTTTCGATCAACAATATGTCAATCACATATACTTATCAGAAGGGCTGTAGTGCTCCCACTCACTTTCTTGTAAATACAGGCTTCACCGCAAGTCTGTATAAAACCATATGCTTTGATCACCTTATCAAAGCGTATATTCCAACTTCGAGATGCTTGCACCAGTCCATAGATGGATCGCTGGAGTTTGTACACTTTGTTAGCACATTTAGGATTGACAAAACCTTCTTGTTGCATCATATACAACTCTTCTTTAAAAAATCCATTAAGGAATGTAATTTTTGACATCCATTTGCTAGATTTCATGAAACTAGGAAAGTGGCCCGCTCGATGCGCGGGTTAGTACTTACAAAGTTTAATTAACTAATAAAGTAAGTATATGACATTTTTATCGTTTGTTCGTCAAGTGGTGGTTGTAAACATGATTTTATCCTTAGACATTTCTTTGGTGGTTTTGATTATATGAAGAATTTTTCTTTCCCGTTTGAAAAAAATTATTAGGCATGAACTTCCTCACCAATTTTTTTGGGAGCACCTCGCTCTAGGCCGGATGCGGTTGCAAGACTATCTTGATAGTTTGTGATGGCTTGACATGTAATGATACTTTTATATGAGATGTTTTTTATGAGCGCGTAGTATATATTTTTATATTTCTTCATAATAATATACTCTCTTCATCCTGAAATAAGTGACTCAATTTTGTACTAAAGTTGAAGATTACGTGCAACAGTACTGTAATTATGTTTCTTTTAGGAGAAGCGTCCTTCTCACATCCATTTTCAAAGTAGTGGGAAAACATCTGTACTAAAGCAAACTACTACAGTTCGTGTACTATCTTTTATCATTGCTTAAATGTATTACCTCGTGCATGTGTCATTGTTTGCAGCAAATATGCAACCAAAGTGCAGTATTTTGAAGCTATGTGAGGTAACTTGCAACAAAATAACTGTTCGCATAGTATAATGGTCTAGCTCAGTAATCATGTAAAAATTGTTTAGGTAGCTTGTCCTTGAAGGTTTCCATGTCGTCGGCATAACTTAATTGCTTGAAAAACTGAAGATACAATTAATATTAAAGCTTCTCAGTCACAACTGTTTCTCTCAATGAAGGATCGCCTCCATACCTAGAACTGCAGAGACTCGTTCCCTTTGCTACGCAGACCAAGACCAACCTTTCTTTTAGTGGAAGCCCAAATAGATCACTTCTCTCGCAGTCACACCCGCACCTTCACACACTCACACTCACACTCACATGTAGCTCTTACTTTTTTACCCCTAAAAAGAAGCTCTTATTTTCTTTTGAGAACCCACGTAGCTCTTACCTTATCCCCTTTCCATCTCCTTCTATCCTCTCGCTACAAAATTGCTTCCACCTGAGCGCTGCGGATTTAATTCCCAACAACACCTGAATTTCCCCTCTTGATCCCTTGCTGTGACCTTGCTCATCCTCACCTGCACGCAACTCTGCAGTTCAGCTGACCGACGCGGACACTGGATGAGGCTTGTTTGGCTCCCTGTATGCCTCCTCGATCCCTTAGGTCGGTCAACGACGACGGAGGGTTAGTATGGCTCGATGAGAAGCTGCGCGATGCGAGCTTGTCGACCTTGACAATGCCTTTGTTGTCGGCGAGGCGATGTGAGCGTGGATCTCGTCTCCCGCAGCAAGCTTGGATCCACCTCGATTGTGAGGAACTGGCTGTCCCCGAGCAAGGCATCCTGGCTTGTCGTCTTCATCCTGCAGCCTAACTTCAGCGGCTCATGATTCTACCTGCAGGTCCCCCCTTCTCCCTTCTCCTGAGTTTCTCATATTTGTTTTCTTGTTTCTTATCATTTCTCTGCATGTGTATGTGCATGTGCAGTAAGTTAGAACTTGTTAGTGAAAGATGTAAATTTATTTATGCCCCCTCCACCTTTTTTCGTAGTTGGACTGGCATTGGCAAAGCCCCCCGCCCCCATTCATATTGAACAAATTTAATACAGTTAGTAATTTGTTTATTTGTGATTAGCTATAATTTTACGATTTCCCAAAGATAGAATTGATTTTAATAAGTGAATATGAAAAAAGGTGCTATTGTAATTTACATATTAACTACTCCCTCCGTTCTAGAATAAGATTCTTGGTTTTAGTTGAACTAAAACAACGACACTTGTTTTGGAACGGAGGGTAACGATCCGTGGATGTTGTCACCGTTGTGTTGTACAATAGAATAAGCTTCAAATATCAATTAATATAGTGTCGACAATTGGTATTACTGAATTTTTTCTATCGAATGTTGATGCATGTTTCCAGTACTTCTGGGAGTAGTAGATCATGTCGTTCCTCTATATCATGTTACTAGCATAGAAAAGTCAGTGTTGTTCCATCTACTTATGGTTATCTAAAAATGCTGTTAGCATTTGTAAGTGTGTTTTTAGTTCCTACCTTTAGAATATTCTTGTGTATACTATGTTCTTGACCACATCATCCTCGTTGTTAGTTCATTTGCTATAGAAAAGAAAACAATAACAGGTTTGATCAAGTCTGTAGGTTACTACCTGGGAGTGTTTTTCCAAAGTATTCCCTTTCTCTTGCATTTCTCATGAACTCCTTGAGCTTTATGTGGAACACTATCAGGTGTTTCTGATGTTGTTTGGCCTACTTCCTGTAGCATAGATCAAACCTCCAGCCAAGCTGTGTTGCTTGTGAATGTCAGAAATTGGTTTGTGTATCCAGCCCACTAACATATTGCCATAGCATCTTGGTAGTTTGTGCTTTGTATCTTGGGCTATCCGTGAAGCTGGATGGCACACGGCAGTAGTACTCTCTAGCATACCTGGTTAGCCGCTGTATTTCTATTGCATCTTGCAAGGCAACATATAATTCGGTTCTTAGATTTCCTTGATTTCATTCGATCCAGTCTATTTGTACTGCAAAATGTATGAAAGGGCATCCACATTGAATTTCAATTTAAGCTTTTCACACACCAGCAAGTGTTTCGACTGGTTAGTACATTGTTTTATATGATTTCATAGTATTCCAACATAGTTACATTCTTTCTCTTGCATTTTACACCTTCTTTTAGTGTGTAATGTATATTTCCTCTGTACCCATCTTCTCCGTAGGGGAATGATAATGGATTCTGCATAGCCATGAATTTTGAATGGTTCTCTCATATTCTTTTCGGTCTCAAGTCTTTGTACTGAACAATAATATCCAGGCCTTTTCTATTCTGTCGTATCATTTATAATCAAGGCTGCATCTTTAGTTGCAGATGGCATGTGATGTCATCTTAATCTCATGTTGTGATAGTCACCTTCTTCAAATTTATCCCTTGCCATTCTGAGTGTTTTTGCTAGTCTATTATCTCTATCCAGCATATTTTTAAGGCCTTCACAATGTGAGGATCGGTTGACTCCCTTTTATCTTATTTCTTTGTACCAAAAAATTGCACCACATCACTTACACTTGCAGCTTGGTTTTACGCCTTTCCGAATTTCCATATTGGTCCTCTCTGATGTCCTCTTCAAGATTCTGAATTTAGCATCCATTTATATATTCATAATGTTTGGTTGTTCTTGTTCGTACTAAAAAACAAACTTAATAGAACTTACATATCTTTAGTTTTTTTTCCTCTATCCTTGATTTTCATGTTGTACAGTTTGTGTTACTTTTAGTCCTGTACACATGCATAAAAGAAATACCAGGTTCATGAATGTACAAATTGTAGATCTTGATTGAACTTCCT
Organism: Aegilops umbellulata; assembly: GCA_032464435.1. Taxonomy (NCBI): domain Eukaryota; kingdom Viridiplantae; phylum Streptophyta; class Magnoliopsida; order Poales; family Poaceae; genus Aegilops; species Aegilops umbellulata. The sequence goes on from CP136060.1 coordinate 188,174,766, forward strand.
TGTTGCTCACCTCTTAGTCTTACCAACCTGACTGATTATTGAATTCTTTTGTGTCGCTGGTTCTGCATTGCTCTTTCTTTGTGTTTTTCTTTTCCTATATTGTCTTACATCTCTAGCTATCTCTGTTTAATTACGTGCCCTGCATAAACATAAATTCCATTTAGTAGAAATAAGAGATTTGTTTTGCAACATGTGCAATTTATGACTGTAGTGGTTAAAGTATATGATTAATGTATGTACATGATATGGTTCCCTGTTGTAATTCAACAATGCTGATTTTGCCTGTCTTGGTTAAGCCATAGTGCATTGGAATTTGTTCTCATGTTTTTGTTAAAGAAATAATTGGTAGATACAGTCAGAACCAGATGTAACCCTTTTATATTTGATACAATATTTAAATTAGCCGCAGATCATATGGAAATGCATAGGTGGATGGGCATGATAAACATTTGCGAATGGTAAACTGTGTAAGATCAGATATTCTAATCCACTGGGTTAATGAAGAAACTTGTGTAAGCTTGGAAAGAATGGAACACATAGGTAGCACAATTGGATTGCAAAGCAGAAGCAAAGGTATAATGCTGCTTCCAGTACACCTTACTACGTCTGTGCATGATATAAAGGAAGTTTACAATTGAATTCGGAACAGTAAGTAAAGATAGTGGATGATAATACACATAAGGAAATAAGTTTGTAAAGATTTTCTTACTGCACGTGGTTCAGAGGTTGTTCTTTCGGCTTAGTTATGCAGTCTGGCACATCTCAATGTATGATAGAAGGTTGTCTCTTCTTCTTGCATTGAAGTTTCTTTCTCCTCTCGTATCTTGTAAGTGTTTATTGACTGGATTCACATCAATAAGATAGTAATTTAAAATATTTTTTCCCGTCCAAGCTTAAATCACAAACCCACGTGTGCCTAACTTGAATCACAAATCCAAGCTTAAATATTTTTCTTGTGATACCATCTAGTAAAGGTTCATGGTTAGTAATGGCTCAGCTAATTGTATTGCATATTTGGTGCTTTTAACCACCTTGGCAGATTTCTCACATTTTTGCTATATGTGATTCCCTTTTATTTTCCTTGATTCTTCCTGTACAATAGAGTGCACATATTATTGAATACAAGATGAGATATTGTAACATTGTTATGGAGTACTGCTCAAGGTTATGAAGATTTATGGTTTTGATAGTTTTTTCATCTTACAAATTTTTGTTTTTGTTGTAGAATTAAAGAAGATCAACTTCTAAGACCAGCAGATGTTAAGTTCCAATCTTCATGTGAAAACACATATTGTGAGTATCTTTTGACCTAGTGGTGTAGTTACATGCAAGTCCATAAAAGCATATGTTTAGTGAAGAATAAGATTGCAATTGAGGCTGGCAAGTTCATGTACAGTCACGACTAAAAAATCTCAAGGGGATCTTACGACCTTATCAGAACTAAAAAGCTATTTGATTGTGTTGTTACACCTTGAATTAAAGACATGGGTTGTACTGCTGATTATGTTGTTGCTATTGAGAAAATTGAACTCTAAGAATATGTTAAGATTGCAATCGAGGATGCGAAGTTGATGTACAATAATGACTATAAATTACAAGGGGAACCTAGGACATGATTAAAAGCTACTACCTCTGTAACTAAAACGTCTTATATGTGAACTGCAAAAACTTCTTATGTCAAACATCTTATATTTAGTTACAGAGGTAGTATTTGATTGTGTGTTCATACCTTGAATTGAAGACGTAAGTTGTACTTGTTAAGGAGTATTAGTATTGGTCTAGGAGTCCTTATTAGTCTATGTTTAGTTTTCTTACACCTCAAGTCATGTGTAATATATATATGCCCCTTGGGCCTTCAATAAAGATAAGTTGCTTTCCTAACATGGTATCAGAGCCTTATCTTTTTAGCACGCGCAACTCGTGCAGATCCAATTTTGCACCGCTGAAGATCGCCCCCGTGCAGGTCTCCCACGCCCGCTGCGCTCCCCACCGGCTGCTCTCCAAGTCTGCCGCTGGGACGATTGGCCCTTCCGCAAAGACCATCGCCGCCGCATGACGACCACCGTCCCGATTCATCGGCCGCTGCTTTCTGCACTCGTGTTCCCGTGTGCAGCCGCTTCTCACTCGCGTGCGCCCACTCATGCAGCCGTGCAGGGCGTGTTCCTCTCCTGCTTTTGCTTCCGTGTGCGTGGCTGCTACTATCTCTTGCTACACTGGCTGCTGCATGCTTACCTGCATTGACGCTGCTCTCTCATTGCTGATGCTAGGTGCTACTGCTTGCTGTTACGCCCTGCAGGCAGCCTAGTTTTTGGTGTGTTTTGGTGATGCGTGCTATGTCATTGCAAGTTTGTTCCTTCTAAAAAGAAGTCCAATGTCTCTTACATCGCATCTAGTCCGGTGTGCTTTTTAGCTTCCTAGTTTCTAGTATAATTTCCGCTGTGTCCATCAAATCCGTTGATATTTTGTGTTTTCTCATGTCATGTGAGTCCATACCTATGTCCGTCAGCCTTTTTCTGGTCATTGTCCTCTGTATAGGATTTCTGTGGCCTCTCTTTGCATTGTTGATCTAAGCCCATTTTCTTGCTGCTGAGCTTCTTTCGCCGTCGGTTTTCATGGGCCATGATTCTTTAAGCAATGCTGCTTCTCTTGATGTGCCATCTTCTTTCGACAACCCATCTTCTCTTGATACTTCTATTGTACTAGGGGTTGGGGCGCACCCGTGGCGCGCCTCTTGAGGCAGTCTTGTGCGCTTCGATCTTATTTAAGCACATTAGGATGGCTATTTGGGTCTTGATCTCAGCTTGGTTATGCAACGAGTGAGACATGTACATCAACATTAGCACATGTTAGTACGAGAAGATTAATTCAAAGATACAAATAGTCTTACTAACACATTCGAAATTACTCATACTGTACCATAATGTGAGGACTATATAAACATCAATCAATAATATGACAAACATTTTAAATTGGCTTGTAGAACAGAGTTACAAATGATTCTTTGATGTATGATCCCTTTTAGTTCTAACTCACCAATTGTTGTCCAAACAAAATGTTTCTTGGGAATACATAAAAACACAATATTCACTAACAGGGAATTTGACCGAAATCCTCCAAATATATGCATTAGAAAACAAAAGTAGAAGCAATGACACAAAATAGAGATAAAGGACTAAGAGACCGCCTAACTGCAGCACCTTCCTGTAGAACAAATGCCGCCATGCCTCATTGGTGTCATGATCGACACATCTTGACAGTGTAGTGCCTCCATCAGTGGCTCAACACCACGCCTCCCCACCATGGTCAATGGTCATCTACTCACCACCACTGCTGTCCGGTCGAGCGGGATATGTTAAAGCCCTATAATAATAAAAAATGAGTGAGTATATTCAGTAAGATTTTTATATAACAAGTTTAGTAGTTCACTGGTTGGCCACATTGTGAATGTAAAATGTTGGTCAGAACTCTTCTAGTCAGGTGTGTCGCTAATTTGTATTATTGTTTCTGATCAATAATACATTATGACAACCAACTTTGAGCTTGCAAGGAAAGGAAAGTAATATATGCTAGGTAGCTAGTCATCTTGCCAATTCAGCAACACGCTAGCGACGGAGTGATCCCTAAATTCAAAGTTACAATTTTATATTGTCGAAGAGACTTTTGCTTCAAGAGGGATGTTCTAAGTTACAGCAGTAGTATCAAGAAGCAGATGACATATTAGATCTAGGGATTTATATGTGCATCAATTTAGCAATTGGTGCGAAGCGGCAGACTCAAGAGTCATGGAACAAAGGCATGCAATTACATCTAGCAAAAGAAACGACATCTATAGAGGAGAATGTAGAATTTGTAATCAAGGTATATATTCGCCTAAGCTGAAAGCACAAAAGCAATTACATTCTTTCCGGGAGTAAATCATATCTAAACAGATCTGATCTACAGGTTCTTGAAGAAATAATGGAACTGATAAAGAACAATATACTATAGAAAATAATCAAGATGAGCGAGAAAAAACATGGTGCGGAGTTGAGTAATTTAGCCATGGAAACTAATTTCCAATGACAAACTGAATTGTGTTCCCCCATTTCTTCATGTTTCCTACAGTTTTACCTATTTTTGATTGTCTCATTATTAATTATTGAGAGAATGACACTATGATGAACAACGAAGCACTAAAGCTTAATGCCAAAGGCCTTTGACAAAGCAGATTAAAGGTATACATCCAACAGCCATATATAAAGGTACAAAATATGAGTTCAAAGAGATTCGTTGATGAAAAACCTTACTGAAGTGACCAGAAACTGAACCTTAGAACAGATTAGGCATGTGCGCCCGTGTGTTTCGATAGCATCTCATAGTAAACGAAATCCTGGAAGACAAATCTAAGCACCAAAATCAAGGAATTAATCCAGAAAAATATCTATTTTGTACCTTTGTTTCAATAGGAACATCCACATTGACGTGGTCATGGACCAAATAGAATGGCATGATGAGCAGCTTGACGCACTTAATGGAGCACGGATGCAGAAGTTTTATCAGTAAGTTAAACCTGGATGAGCATAGCAGCATGCTGAAGTAGCGAGCTCATTGAGAGGGTGACGGTGGCTTAACATGATTAGGTCTACATGTTTTTTGTCATTGGCAAAGCACACACATTTAGCTAGTTTAACTAAATGATTAATATCATGCCTTTAAAATGATCATTAAAATTTCAGTGTTCCCTCAAAATAAAACATTTCAGTGCAGAATTTGTCGAAGTTTGTCGATCTTCGATACAAATCAGGGACCCTGCTCCAAGTACTAAAATTGATAAGTTATAGTAGGACGTTTACAAATTGATAAATGATTACAATGATATCATTTGAATTTTGAGAAATTAACCTGTTTATCAAGCTCCTCCATGACATCTTCAAAGAGTTCTTTTGACATCAAGCCAGGCATGTTCGAAGCAACTGCCAGGTAAGCACGTGAATTTTACCTGTAAATTGGTAAGTTTAAGGAATCATAATTACCATCACTACAACAAGAAACAAACACACATATAGCAAGGTGAATTACCAGAAAAACATACCCTTTGTAGGGAAACAGTCACATATAGATGCCTAAGCCTGCAGACCAACAAAAATATTAACCCTTTAATTTCATCACAAACATTAACTCAGCAGCACCAAATTCATGGACAAAGGAAGAAGGAAAAAGATCGTGACCTTGTTGCAATTTGGTATCAGGTTCCTTCAATCTTCTCGCCGATCGGCCCAATCAGCGACCATCGCCAACAAGCAAATTAGCAGTTGAACTGAGAAATAAGAGAAAAGCAAAGCTCATGGCAGCTAGAACATGTCAATCACATAATCGGAAAATTAGAAGTGATTATTATGACCTATGAGTAGAAAGCAGACAAATTTACCAAGTTGATTCAAGCCAAGCCAACAAAGAAGCTAGACTCTGTGACTGAAACAATTTTCATGAAAGGAATCATATTCAGATTTGGCATTCCCTATAGCATGTCACTGACAGTGGCACAAACTTTGCTACGGATGAATTCAAGAGTTTCTATTGGTCCCAACGCACTCTGACTCACTTCCCCAACAATATCAAGCACAAGAAGGAAGAACTCACCCACATACACTTGCTTCCAACAATCCCTACAAATTGAAGGAACGCAGATGAGAGGTGGAGATGCATAAATAGCAAGATCAGGAGGAGATGACTGCATGATAATCTTAGGAGCTTGGAGGAAGAAGGGCTAACGGACCAGATCTGGGACTCCCAGCGGCAGGTGCGGCGATAGAAGGTGAGGACGTCGTACTGCAAGGTCTTGAGCTGCAGCCCACGCCGACTCTTCCTCGTCGATGCTGGCTGCGCACACAACCCAGCCGCCGCCACGCCGACCGCAACAAATTGATCCATCATCTGTGCCGCTCCTCCTGCGCTGGTGGCCCTTTTTCTACCGCTTCCATGGGTTCGCCTCGCGTAATGGAGAGGAGCAGAGGATGGGAGAGGCGGAGCCGAGCCCCCATGGCATCCCCTTCCTCCCCCTCTTCTGCCATGGCACACCTTGCCTCAACGAGGAGAAGGTTTGGGAGCGGCATGTCTTGCCTTCTCCGATGTCCGACGACGGAAGAGCCGGCATGGGATGACCGGATGGCGGCTGCGGCGGCGGAGGCAAAGCTATCGGTCGTCCTCGCCATCGCAGACCTCCTGTTCGTCATCTCCGCGACACCAAACAGGGGCGGGGACGGGGACGGATCCAGCGCCGAGATAGAGAAGACCAGGAGGCAGAGGCGCGTCGCCGGCGCGGGCAGGCTAGCTCTATTGCAGTCGTGCGGTGGATTTGGAGGGCGGCGGCGGCGGCGGAGCAAAAGGGAGGGGAGGAGGGGCTGCGGGAGATGAAACGAGAGAAGACGCGTGTGCGGGTTTTCTTCCGAAAGCGACCTGGCTATGTGGGCCAGCAACGAGCTGCCAAACACACAGCCTCGTCCAATCGCTGGATCGATTATTTTTCTTTTCATCACGCCCAATCGGTAGCTGATGACGTGGCTAGCGCGAGGGGGCGCCCTTTGCGCGACTGTTAAAGGGTTGTATCTTCTATCGATGTGGTGTCTTCCTTTGATGTGTCATCTCTTCGTTATCTCCTTTGGCGACTCGACAGGTTTTGAAGACTCTTCATGCTACGACGACACTCTCAAGACGTGGATTTGGATTATCATTTTTTTTAGTATTACACTTCTTCAAATGCAATGCTATTGCATACGCTTTGCATTTGAGGGGGGTGTTAAGGAGTATTAGTATTGGTTTTAGGAGTTCTTATTAGTCTATGTTTAGTTGTCTTACACCTCAAGTCATGTGTAATATATATATGCCCCTTGGGCCTTCAATAAAGATAAGTTGCTTTCCTAACAGTACTATCGTTTCTACTCTTGCTTTTGACAAAAGATTAAGCTTTATTTTAGTTCTATATGATATCTTGCTGGAGGTGGTCTGCTCGCTCGATGGAGCCGATGACGCAATCGAGGAAATTGGGGTACTCACTGGTGGGAGTTCCTTTTTCTTAGGGAAAGCCATCATGGCGGTATATATTGATCTGTAATAAACATAGCACGAATAAAATTGTTTCATGTAAACTTTGTCATTGGAAGCTTGTATATATTTCGGGCTATCCTTTATAGATATAAGAAACTATCATATTGTTATATGGGAGGTGGCAGTTAGTAGCCTAAAATTACAACAACCAATTCATAACCTATGTGTTTACTGTATCTTTAGATTAAATATTGATCCAATTTCTCTTTTTTAGGGAAAGCCATCATGGTGGTGTATATTGATCTGGAACTAGTAGTTGGGGCGCACCCTTGGTGCGCCGCCTGAGAGGAAGTTTTGGCGGTGCCAGGTGGGATGCGCCCCTTTCACTTTCCTATTTATACCATGTACTGTTATTATTTGTACTATGTATTGCTATTGCCTGAGCAATGCCAGGGTAGGACACGCTCATCTGGTAGCCGTTCTTGTCAGCTTCCATGTGCTATAGGATAGCTTACAAACTGAACTCATTAGCATACTACATTTGTATGAATCAGGGGATGACACATGCATTAACTAAAATCAGCCATTTAATGTATTCTAGCAAACATCTAGCACTGTTAAGTCGCTATTAGGTAAACATTACTATCACGACAATGTAACTACAGGATGTTCGAAAGTGCTAGTGTGAGCTCGAGCACAGATGGTCATGTTATCTCGGGCTAGGCCGTCGGCATAGGTTTGCCACGTGGTGCCTCCTGGTTGGGCAGCACTTGACGGCGGCGCCAACAGGCACCGTTAGGCTAGGAACGTTGCCGACGGCCGAGGCCGTGACGCCGTCAGGATATCATCTATGCCTACGGCCTTTCTATGCCGACGGCCTCCGGTGGTGCGCCAACGCATATGTTGCCGACGACACTATGCCGACAGGGGCCGTCGGCATAGGCCTGTCCCGACGGGAATCAGGACTGGGCCGTCGGCATAGAGGTTGATTCCGGTAGTGTTCATGTTGTATATTCAAGTGCATTCTGATCCAGACAACACACATGGCCCACACTCCACTAGTGAGTCAATGCAAGCTATCACGTTATGTAACTTCCGGTCCACAATTCCGTACTGAGCTTACATGACTTTCTGGCATGACCATTAATGCCAGGCCAGCTACCTGAACAGCACGCGGGCTCTATGAAATGATCCTAGTGCCGCCCTCCCACATGATCACTGAGCGGATTATCAAAAAGAAACATGACCACTCAGCTGATGTTGAAGCTATGTGTCTAACCACGGTAGCCAGGGACTGTAATTTATCCGTCTCGCCAACCTGAACCTTTATACCAGCACTACAGCAAACCAAAACATGGAGCTTCAACACGAACGACGGCCATTCTGTAGATACGAATGGCCTATTCCCGTCCAATATTACCAAAGTTTTTAAACCACTACTCATGTGAATCTTGGTTGTAGTCATTTAAATACCTGTGGCGATGCTGAATAATTTTTTTTATTGCATTCCAACCCAAAATTCTATACCACTCCTCCACAAGTTTTTTTTATCTATGTTTGACCAATGAGCCCCGGCTCTGTAACTCAGTACACCACTACAACTGGAGTGCCAAAAGCGAAACCTGAATCTGCCCAGTTGTGTATGTGCACATATTCATGTCATTAGTAAATATTGTTAGAACAATCGCCGAAGACATTGCAACCACCGAGCTGTCTACTTCAGTAAACCTCTAAAACTTATGCACCAAAGAGAAAAATCCACCCTGGATCAATGCAACAAGCCATCTCTGTGCAGAAAATGGTTTTAACAATATTTAATTATAAAGAATAAAAGAAAAATGCTACAATGGTGTTCAATTATGCGAGGAAACAAAATTTTGCCTGCTTATTTTCCTAGCACCAAGACTGGATCTATACTGCAATAGTTTTTATCTACAAACAAAAACACAAGTAAAAAATGTCAGAAAGAATTCCACACACAAACCATAACTCTAGCTTAGCCGCCCAATTGCACCTATGACTCCGGCTAGTTTGACTGAATCCGTGTAACTGGAACTGGGATGTTTTTTTTTGCGAGAAAATTTCTGATCTATTCATCTTCAATCATGGCAGTACAACGAATACCAAAAATAATAGAAATTACATCCAGATCCGTAGACCACCTAGCGACGACTACCAGCACTGAAGCAAGCCGAAGGCGCGCCGCCGTCATCGCCCGTCCATCGCCGGAGTCGGGCACAACTTGTTATAGTAGACAGTCGGGAAGTCGTCGTGCTAAGGCCCCATAGGACCAGCGCACCAGAACAGCAACCGCCGAGGATGAAGAATAACGTAGATCAGAAAGATCCAAACCGAAGACACACGAACGTAGACGAACAACGACGAGATCCGAGCAAATCCACCAAAGATAGATCCGCCGGAGACACACCTCCACACGCTCGCCAATGGTGCTAGACGCACCGCCGGAACGGGGGCCAGGCGGGGAGACCTTTATTCCATCTTCAGGAAGCCGCCGCCGTCTCGTCTTCCTGAGCAGGACACAAACCCTAACAAAACTGAAAGAAATAATTAAAAACGGAGCCCTCCCACCGGCCCTTGTTGAGATCCACCACAGATCCATGGCCCTAGGGCCACAGGAGAGGAGGCGGACCTGCGGCGGCGGCGGGAGGCAGAAACCCTAGTTTTCTTGTGGAGAAGGAGGAGACCGGGGCGACCTAACTGGAACTGAGATGTTATTTGGCAGTCATGCTTTGGCTTCAATCTGACATCTCCAGAGTTACAGAAACAGTATGTATCAGTATGATAGAGTCCTAAAAAGAACACAGATCAGTATGTATGACTGATTAAGAAACAGATTTAAATTCAGAAAATATTTCTGCGTAACCAAATACTCCAAGAAACACAATGAAAGTGGGCTGGAATCCCCAATTCGTTTTGAGCTCCGCGCGCTACGTTGTATGAATTTTTTGAGAAAAAGTCTTGGCACCCATTCAGCAAAAAATCAAACGAAATGAAATCCCACATCAGTGAATTACACAAGCAGCAAACAAAGACACGGAAGAATAAGATGCAACAAGTTGATAGAAACATGGTAAATTACACAAGCAGCGAACAAAGACGCCCATTCACCTTTGTCTCTAGGGGTGGGGATAACCCCTGGTGTTAGTTCATATATGTTTGGTAATGTACAGACTTCCCAGAAGGCTTGCTAACTGTACTTCATGAACAAAACACAATGCAACATCAATCTTCACAACCACATTCTATCCGATTAGACACATTTGCTGGTACAAAAAAAATTGTCCATGACCTATCAATATGTGATCTAATGATCTTATACCTTAACTCCTGACAAGCAGTAATTCTGTACAACGTCTGATAAATTACCCAGTAATTTGTCTCCTAATTATAAGCAACCACCTACCTATGGAGTCAGAAAATTTCAGATTTTTGCAACGAAGACATCCTAACTTCTCAGTTCACGAATTATGGTCTAATCATTTATCCAGGGGACACAACAATGTGGACATAACAAATAATTCAGATCACAATCTAATGATGTGTCGCTGTGCTGTACCTGTGCAATGATAACGAACCACACACAGATCAAAGCACGCATCCTGATCCACGGATCAGCAAGAACGCTGACGAGTTGAACCACGGCTCAGCTTGCTGCCGTCCACGCCCGCCGTTCCTTCGTCACTGTCGTTGGCCACAGCTCATGTGTATTCCCTCTTTTCCATATTTTCAGCCGCTCGTGAAGTCGGCCCACTTTTTTAATGCATCAAATCCCTAGACGCTACTGAACCGGCCAGATATAGAGCACACGTGTGCTCGAGTTCAAAAATATTGCGTCCCAGGATGTTGAGCTACTTCAACTACATTGGTTTCCGTCCTCTAAAGCTTCAGGAATTTGTAAAAAAATAACTAATACTTAAAAGTTTGAGAGTTGTGATATTTATCTTAGCTGATAGGAATAAACACAATAACAATAGGAAAGAGCACAGTGCATTCAATGCATCATTTTATGTTTACACAATATACATGATGATCAATCGAGTAGCATATGTTATAAGAACTGAAGCCTCTAACATAGTTTAATTTGAAAATTGTAGAAACTATGAGAAGCAGATGGAACTGCAAATAGTTTTTTTTAACTTAAGTAAGAAGAAGGAAGCTTTGACTTTTTTACAAGCAGTGTTTCTCCTTCGCCTGAATAAATTAGGACATGGCTAGTAATCTTGATGCACGAACATTACTTTATTTAATTGAAATGCCATACTGAGAGATTCTTTCACTGTTTTCAGTTATAAAAAAAACAGCCAATAAAGCCCCTCCAATGTTTGAGTGGGATCATTATTGACATCTCTCTGCTAAGAACAGTGTTACATGTATCATGGAAGGAAGGCTGTTCTAGTAGGGATACATAGGTAACTCTTAACCAAGATAAGGTACCAGATGAAGCTAAGAAGAAGATGAAGCTAAGAAGGAGACCTGACTTAGCCGTGCAAATCGCTCAGAAAACAATTGCTCAAGGGTATGATGGTGTTAGCAGCTGCTCGTGCAACAGAGCATACAAGGCCAATTGCTCATCACGCTCTGGACCGAGAAGTACTTCATTAGTATAAATAAAGGAGTCTCGAAGAGGAGGGTGCTCTGAATCGGAAATATTCATTAAAAAAATTCAACATACTTGAAACGGAAACATCAAAGTATTTAGCATCGTCATTATCCTCAAATGCAGAATCAGCACCAGCTATGTAAAAGAGAAGAAGCGCAGTTAGTATGCAGCATGACATGAGAACAACAGATGAGTACTCTATAAGCATAATTATCAATGTCTTCCGAGGGTAACTTCAAATGAAAAGGTTTGTGCCCTTCAAATGTGACTCCGCAATGATCTTAAACAAACTTGAACATGCAAGTGCTCCATCAGCTGGCATAGGACTTTTATTAGCACAAGCTTCCTGTGTATAAACCGGATTGAAATGAATCATAATTAATGGTTATAGTCAATAAGATGGAAGAATGAGTTATATTAACCAACCTAAGTAGCTAATCTTGTTACGTCTATTGGACATTGCCACAGCCCACAACCACTAGAATTTATCACTTTAAACATAAAAGGTGGTAGGAATAAATAAATTAAGTGTGTAAGCCATATTGTATAGGAGGGTATAGTATTAGACCGCAACTGGGAACTTGCTGCAGAACAGGGCCTCCTAGTTTAACCAACCTAGAAGACATGAAAACATATCCAACACCAAGGGGCGAAAATCATCTTCGCCATTCAGATTAAAATACATCTCATCAACACAACGGAACATTGCACTGATGGCCCCATTACTGTCGATGAAAGAAGCAATTGACGTTTTGTTCGCTTCAGATAGGAGTCGTTCCAGGCCAAATAAAAATGGGATAATATATGTTCTGCGGTCTTTTAATCTTTTATGAACAAGAAGAACATCAATAGGGGAAGTGTTGCAGTTACATTGAACATGATGTATGTCAAAAAAAGAATGGTAGGTTCAGAATTAAATATAATGCAGTTAATACATTAAAGACCAAATGCAATCATCACTTCTGGTGATGCTTGCAGCGCCATAGTGCAGCAAGCCATCCCGATTTGCACGCTTCCACCTAGTCACACAAAATATAACCCATACAATAAAAACAAGCGATGGTATCTGATATCAGTAAACCTCTGAATGAGCCTTACTCATTGTCGCCATCAACAACACTTAGCGCGAATCCCACAAAGAGAGTAGCAGAGCGAAGCCAATTGTCAAAGAAGAAAAGATGACCAAAAACCACACGAGAAATGGTGAAAGCAGAAAAAATCACTATATCAGGAGCAAATCATGATCTGGTGGACACAAAAACTGGGACACGCATAAGTAAATGGCTCAGATATACCCCCATCTCGTCACCATAACTGAATTTCTGGTAGAATGACCATGAACATCTTATATTTGTGAACGGAGGGAGTAACAATTAGCCGCTAAACTGGTTACTTACACAAGCTATCCTAGTTTAGCACCAACTGAATAAATTCAGGTGTTAGATAAAAGCAATTACAGGGAAGCTATATCATCACGGCCATTCATGAACATGACAGGAAGGAAACCGTAATCTTGACACCTGAACTTGCCCTATATGACCCTTAAGTTGACACCAGTAAAGAAGTGGGGAGTAACCAAAAGTACAAACTGATAAGTAGATAAAGAGTATAGTAGAAGAAAGACATTATCAAAAGTCAAATAGCAATTGAAACAAGCAGTCTGGCCCCGAACCCAATAAGATAACAAAATAAACTATCCAAGGGACAACAGAATTATCACAGCCATTCAAGGAAAAGTAAAAACAGAAAAAGAAAAATCATGAATGCCCCAACTGTTCCCACCATGGACAACAAAATCATGAGAAGGCAAACCAAACACCACGAGAGGTGATCTGTGCGTAGCTGCTCCTACTGAGATAGCAAATGCCACAACCACGACAGTTCATCACTTTTAAACATAAAAGGGGATAGGAATAAATAATTGTGTAGAGGCCACAATATTAGTTGCATTGAGATTTGAGAGGGCTCAAATTCGCCTTTGTTAGATCATACAACCTAGCCCCACCATCTTCTTGCACCAGATCAATCCCCATCATTGAAGTCGAGCTCCTCTGGTTATCACTCAACAAAATGACCATCCAAGAGAGAGTCGTCAATATTCTGTGAGAATGAAAAGGTACCAAAAGAGGGGGCACTGGGTTTTTTATGCTCACAGCTCCTCAAATAATCGAAGACAAGCTTATGTCAGCCATGTTTTATCATCATCGCCCCAGATAAGTTTCCAACATATATAGTTCAGTTTGTGCTGAACTTTTCCAAATAAGTCAAAACAGTGATTTAGGCCGCAACATGACCATAGTATCCATACACACATACATGCATGCATACATCACCCTGGAGGTTGAGAGACACATTCAACAGAATGTAGAAGTAAAAGGAAAAAAACAAATATACATACTATGCAATCGCATACCATGCCGTGGACGTCCAGGATGGTGGAATCAGTGTGCCTTTGGCAGCCAATGTGCAGGGATGGAACCTCTCTCTGAGTTGTTATGGGCCACAACATTTTAGTACATGTTAGACTAATTTATTTATCTAAATAGCTAGTTATTATTATACTCGATTACCATAATGTAAAAGTTCAGTCACAAAAAATCAGCAGCCCCTTCATTCTCCCTATATGAGCTAATTTTAGATGGTAGTTCAATTTTGATTAACCTGGTAGTGGTGTAACTATGCTGATTGGTCCTTTTTTTAGTCAGTGGATCTTGCTGGTTGCAGAATATATGGATCGAATGTGCAGTGCAAAATGGTGGTGTCAAAATTATAGGTATTCCTTATGCTTGTGAAGAAAGTCCATTTCAATGGCCATACACCAAAATCATGTGAATCCCTAAAACTCAATTCACTGGGGCACTAACAGAGAGACCCATTGAAGCACTATAAATTTATGTTGAACTAAAAGAGAGTATACTACGGACCTCAACTCAAATATCAGCAGGAGTACGGTCAAAAAATAATATCAGCAGGACCTGGCGTTCCTTATTGGACTTAAGCCATTCCTCCTTGTTGAGTATATTGTGTACGTGTATATTTATGTGTAGGGCCCACCTCCTGTTTCCTTTGTATAGTTGAGGTTGTGGCCCACCTCTATACTTATATATACGTGCATGGTGCACCGATCAATACATCGAGATTGCACAACCCATATCTTGTTCTTCTACATGGTATCTACCGCAGCACGATCCTAACCCTAGCCGCCGCCGCCGCCCCTTCCCGCCGCCGTCACCAGCCGCCGCCGCCGCTGCCCTTCTTTCGGTCGCCGCCGCCGCTCCTGGTCACTGCCGGCCGCCCCGCCTCGCTTGCCGCCGCCGCCGCCTCCCTCTCCCGAGGCCGCCGCCGCCGCACGCCCCCGCTTCCGCCTAACCCCGCCTCGCTTGCCGCCGCCGCTGCCTCCCTCTCCCGAGGCCGCCGCCGCCGCACGCCCCCGCTTCCCCTGCGCCACGCCCCTTCCTTCCTCCCGCGCTGCGCACCCGCCTCCTGCAACCGCCCCCATCTATCACCATGAGCTCTTCCGCCTCCACTGTTTTCAACCCGTTCGCCGGTCCCGACGTCACCCTCGTCCGCGATCTCAACATCCATGAGCGCGTTCCGGTCAAGCTTGATCACACCACCGCCTCCTACTCCGCTTGGAAGCGGTACTTTTCGCTTGTGTTCCGTGAGTACCTTCTGCACGGCCACGTGGACGGCACCGTGGACTCGGCGCTCATGATCCACGACGAGGAGTGGATGATCCTCGACGCCACCATCATCCGCTGGTTCTACCTCACCATCTCCAACGACCTCTTCCACGCCGTGGTGAACGACGAGGACGACGCCTATGCGGTCTGGACCAAGCTCAACGGCCTCTTCACCGACAATCGGCTGCAGCGCAAGGTCCTCCTCTATGGTGAGTTTTACGGGTGCCAGCAACTTGACTCGTCCATCGATGATTTTTGCATGCGCCTCAAGAAGCTCGCCGATGAGCTCCGTGATCTGGGCGAGAAGATCGGCGACGAGCTCCTCATCAGCACCCTCTCTGGCGGCCTCAACGAGGACTTCGGGAACGCCGCCTCCAACCTCACCCTCATCCCGGAGCCTACCTTCGCTAAGGTGGTCGCGTACCTTAAGCTGGAGGAGCGCCGGATGCGGGTGGCCCGGTCCCGCGCGACCCACACCGCCCTCATCGCCGGCACTCGCGGGGGTTCGGCCCCTCCACCGCCCCGCCCGCCGCCACCCCAGCCGGCGGCGCTCGTCTTCCCGCCCGGTTTCCCGCCCGCCCCAGCCGCCCCCTTCCCGCCGCCCCAGCCGGCGGCTAATGGTGGCGGTCGTCGCGGCGGCCGCCGGGTTGGCCGCAAGCAGGGGGGCGGCGGTGGTGCTCAGGGAGGCGCACCTCGTCAGCAGCAGCAGGCCCCGCAGCCGGCCCCGTGGTACGCCGGCCAGAACCCATGGACTGGTGTTGTCCACGCCTACTCCATGCCGGTTCCTCGGGCCCCTACTCCGGGTCTTCTAGGCACTCGGCCTCCGCCACACCAGGCGTACTACGCCGCGCCGCAGCCCTATGCAGCGCCCTACGGGCAGCAGCCGCTGCCAGGCGGGCCGCTGCCGCTGCCCCTGCCGACTGCATCGCCTCTCCCGCCGGCACCGTGGGATCCGGCTCTTTTGGCGGCTCTCCACACCGCCCCTTCTCCGTCCAACTACACCGGCGGCGGCGATTGGTACATGGACAGTGGCGCCACTGCTCACATGGCGGCGTACCCCGGTAACCTCCACACTGCCCATCCTGTCCACACCTCCAACCGCATCACCGTCGGTGACGGTTCTTCTCTTCCCATCACTCATATTGGACATACGTATTTTCCGTCTAACTCCACTCCTATATCTATGTCTAATATTCTTGTTTCTCCTGAACTTATTAAAAATCTTGTTTCCGTTTGTTCTCTTACACGTGAAAATCCGGTCACTGTTGAATTTGACGAATGTGGTTTTTCTGTTAAGGACGCTCGCACGCGGATGGTGCTCCACCGATGTGACAGCCCCGACGAGCTCTACCCGGTTCACTCCGCCACCTCCACCACTCCCGCCGCCCCTGTCGCTCTCGCCACCGGAGTGGATCTTTGGCACGCTCGTTTGGGTCATCCTAATCCTGCTACACTTCACCACATCCTTCGGAGTTTTTCTTTCACGTGTAATAAGAACGAAGATCACTCGTGTCATGCATGTCGTCTTGGCAAACATGCTCGTCTTCCGTTTAAGTCTTCTTCCTTTGTTGCATCGTACCCGTTTGAGTTAATTCATAGTGATGTTTGGACATCTCCTGTTGCAAGTAATACGGGCTTTCTTTATTATCTTGTCATACTTGATGATTTTTCGCATTATGTGTGGACCTTTCCGTTGCGCCGCAAGTCGGATGCTATATCCACTCTCGCCGCTTTCTACTCCTATGTTCTCACGCAGTTTGGTCGACCCATACTCGCGTTGCAGACAGACAACGGGAAGGAGTTTGACAACACCGCTGTTCGCAATCTTCTCACCACACATGGCACGATTTTTCGTCTCACTTGCCCGTACACCTACCAACAGAACGGTCGTGCTGAGCGCATCCTTCGCACTCTTAATGACTGCGTTCGGACTCTTCTTTTTCATGCCAATGTGCCTCCGCGCTTTTGGCCTGACGCTCTAGCCACCGCCTCTCTCCTTATCAACATCCGTCCATGTCGCACTCGCGGGAACTTTACACCTCACCATCTTCTCTTCGGTGCCCCTCCCTCTTATGACGGGCTTCGCATCTTCGGCTGCCTTTGCTATCCTAGCATCGCCGCCACTGCACCTCATAAGCTCGCCCCTCGCTCCGTCGCCTGCATCTTTCTCGGCTACCCACCTAACACTAAAGGCTACCGCTGCTATGATCCCGTCTCCCATCGTGTTTTCACCTCCCGACACGTTTACTTTGATGAGATGGTGTTTCCGTTTCAGCAGCAGGTACCCCTTGTCGTCTCGTCGCCGCCGGCCACCAGCGGCTCTCCGACGACCCCGTCAGGTGGACGATCTCGTCTGGCTCGCGGACCGCCTCCGGGCTTCGGCGGTCCCCGCGCCCTTCTGCCGGCGCCCGCCTCCTCGGCAGGTGCGGCCGGCGCCCCGCCTTCACCCGCCGCCCCCGACTTGGGCGCCGTGGGGTCGGGTGCTACCGGCTCGGCCACCTCCTCCGCGGCCCCGACGCCGGCTCCCTCTCCGGCCGCCTTGCCGGCTGCCTCGCCGGTCCCGTCGCCGGCCCCGTCGCCGGCCGCCACGCCGGCCGCCTCGCCGGCCTCGCCACCCGCCGCCTCGCCGGTGGCTCCCGTGGCTCCGCCCGACCCTGTCACCCGCGCTCGCGCCGGCGTTCATCGTCCGAGTCTACGGTACTCGTGTGACGAGTACGTCCTCGCCGCCTCCGCCGTGGAGCCGTCGCCCATTCCTGTGTCCGCTCGCGCCGCTCTACGTGACCCTCACTGGCTTGCGGCGATGCAGGAAGAGTTCGATGCTCTTCAACGGAACCGCACTTGGACCCTGGTTCCCCGGCCTCCTCGCGCCAACGTCATCACCGGCAAGTGGGTCTTTCGCCACAAGACCCGCTCAGACGGTACACTCGAGCGCTACAAGGCTCGCTGGGTGGTTCGCGGTTTCCGCCAGCGCGCTGGCGTTGACTTCACGGAGACGTTTTCCCCGGTTGTGAAACCGGGCACGATCCGCACCGTCCTCCAGCTCGCCGTCTCTCGCGGCTGGCCTGTTCACCAGATGGATGTCTCCAACGCCTTCCTCCACGGTCACCTTGAGGAGCAGGTGTTTTGTGAGCAACCCACCGGCTTTGTCGACGCCACACTTCCCGGCCATGTGTGTCTGCTGTCCCGCTCTCTTTACGGGCTCAAGCAGGCCGCCCGCGCCTGGTACCAGCGGATCGCCGGGTTTCTTCAGACACTGGGCTTCAGCGTTACTCGCTCGGACGCCTCACTGTTCGTCTATCGCCACGGTGACACGACTGCATATTTGCTGCTTTACGTCGACGACATCATCCTGACGGCCTCCTCCGCAACTGTTCTTCAGCAGATTACTCTCCGGCTGCGTGACGAGTTTGCTATTAAGGACTTGGGTGCTCTACATTATTTCCTTGGCATTGAGGTCGTTCGGCGCCCGGACGGTTTCTTTCTTCATCAGCAGAAGTATGCACATGAGCTTCTTGAGCGTGCCGGTATGCTGAACTGTCATCCTGCTGCTACTCCTGTTGACACGAAGGCCAAGGTCTCTGCTCTTCAGGGCTCACCTGCGTCGGATGCTCCATTCTACCGGTCTATTGTTGGCGCTCTCCAGTACTTGACTCTCAATCGGCCGGATCTTCAGTATGCTGTTCAGCAGGTGTGTCTCCACATGCACGCCCCTCGTGACACTCATTGGACTCTCGTGAAGCGGATCCTCCGCTACATCCGCGGCACGATGTCCCTCGGGCTGACACTCACGGCATCTACTTCTCTGGAGATGGTGGCCTACTCCGACGCTGACTGGGCTGGCTGCCCTGACACCCGTCGGTCCACCTCTGGCTACTGCGTCTACCTCGGTCCTTCACTCGTTTCGTGGTCGTCTAAGCGACAACCCACTGTTTCGCGCTCCAGCGCGGAGGCTGAGTACCGAGTTGTCGCTAACGCCGTCGTCGAGTGCACCTGGCTACGACAGTTACTACAGGAGCTGCATCACGACGTGTCCCAGGCTACAGTTGTCTACTGTGACAACGTCTCTGCGGTGTACCTCTCCGCCAACCCTGTTCATCATCGCCGGACTAAACACATCGAGCTGGACATTCACTTTGTGCGCGAGCAGGTGGCTCTTGGACGCATGCGGGTTCTCCATGTGCCGACCGCCCAGCAGTTCGCCGATGTGATGACGAAGGGACTGCCGACTTCTACTTTCGAGGAGTTTCGTTCCAGTCTTTGCGTCACTGGCGCCGCTTCGACTGCGGGGGGGTGTTGAGTATATTGTGTACGTGTATATTTGTGTGTAGGGCCCACCTCCTGTTTCCTTTGTATAGTTGAGGTTGTGGCCCACCTCTGTACTTATATATACGTGCCTGGTGCACCGATCAATGCATCGAGATTGCACAGTCCATATCTTGTTCTTCTACACTCCTCTTCAGCCTGTAATGCACCCAAAAAATTGAGTCCACTGAATGAACAAAAGAATGTTAAAGTGGACATAATCATAGCATGTTTATTCATTAATTTAAAAAATAGAGTTAACTACGTGATACAGAATTCTAGCCGCAATGATAATAATAACTAAATAAGGGTTACCCATTAAACAATAAGATGCAAACTCGTAACAATAGTCAACTGGTAGCATTGACAATGGACATATCTAAAACTTTCCCACACTTACTTGGACTCTGTACTCTAGATTAGACTGCACAAGCATGCAAGGTGGAAACATGGGAAATCGCATTGTGACAAAAAAATAGTCTCACGACTCACAATGTTCCTCACAAATTCAAATATGTACTTGTAAAGTATAACACTTGGAGAGCCCTGATAGTCTCCTCGTCCATGTGCCCCCTGTAAAGCAACAGGCCAATCTCTTCGTCACGGCCACCCTGGTAAAAAGAGGAAGCTGTTTAGTCGAGGTATTGCACAACCAGGAGCAAGTGTAAGCTCTTCGAACAGGTGTCAAAATTGTGTCAGCATGGATCAAGAGAACTTTTCCATTCCAGGTATATGATGCCAAATGAACATCCCATTTATAAAACTTTTGCTGAATCACATGACGGAATTGCTATGCAGTATTCTTTGCTATGTTTCCAAGCAGCATATATAGCAGGATTATTACAGATCTGCAAAGTTATTGCGAACTGTTTTCTGCTTTTTGTGTTGCATGTGATTCTCAACAAAAACATATGGGTATAATGAGGCAAGGAACCCAAACTACGTATACCAAATATTATCATCAGGTCTGCCCAGTGCATGTAAGCCAATCTGAGTCAAGTTACGTTATTCTTTTCTGAAACAGAAGTTATGCCTTAATTGTGAACTGAAGGCAATGTAGGCCACTTACCGGTGATGGTAGCATTCTGCACCCAGTAGCAGGGTCCAGCAAAACAATACGATCAACCATGCCCTCTAGATTTAACTTTATACCAGTTTCTTCTTCGATCTAGCTAGCAACAATCCAAGTATAATTAGTGAATAGTGACGTATACAATAACTGAATACTTAGTACTTCAGAAATTAAGTCGAATTCCTGGAGTGGCAGCAAGATTGGTATATGTCTTGTGACCCAAATCGAGCTAAAACATGGCTAGTGTGACTGACTAGCTGCAATAGCATGCAAAATTCAGTGGATATAAACTATATATTTGGGGAAAGAAGATACTAACCTCTCGGACTGCGGTGCCAACAAAGTCGCCATTTTCATCATCTAGCATTCCAGCTGGTAGCTCCAATATAAACTTTCCAATAGGAATTCTAGCCTGAAATTTCCGGAAGGGTCAATCATCAATAGAATTTGTGTGTTTTATCGAATATGCAAACTTTTGCTGCAAATCACTGTTATATATATACCTGTTCAGTAAGAACAACATAAGTTTACCCTTTGGACTCCAAAAGAATCAACAAAGCAACAACAGGCCCTCTTGCAAAGACAATCCCTGGAATCTAAATATATTGTAGATCAATATAAGATGAACGAAAATCCACAATATGTACTTTAAAAGGTAAGACAGAGTACCGATGATTAGTTAGGAACTACTGGAACAATCACAATATGACAAGGACGAACTGAAACTAAATCGAACGAGAAAGGAAAAGTGATGTGCACCTGTACTGCAGATGTGAACTACTTTGCACAGCTTATCGTCAACGAAATAGACCGACGCAAGTAATGTGCTCTAGCACCGTAAATGCTCGAGCCCAACGCCATCGCCAAGCCAAGCTGAACCGCTGCGCCAATCGACCGGACCACCATCTCCCTCAAGCGACCGGCTCCCTCTGCCCTGAGATGGCTGTCACCCCTCAGCCATAAGGCAACCCAGGTCGATGGCCCCCATGCCGGCCACCTCCATGGACTTACATCAAAGTGGTAGCATGCATGGCTGGTGAACCATTTCAAAGAGTGGATATGACACTCTGACCATACTGGCCCTGTATATCAAATTTTATATGTATCTTGTTAAAATCTTCTAGAAGTTTTTCTTGTCATGAACAAGTATGAGATAGCATACAAACCTCATTTTCATCATGATAAAAAACATCTTCAGCTGAGGTCCAAAACTAGCGGATAAAGCAAACTGCCGTAAAATTTCAGGCCAGGTAAGAAGATTGAGGTGGCGCTGCCAGTTTCATATATTGAATCCCCAAGAATATGCCTGTAAAAAGGTTTAAAATATATAAATAGCTTGCAAACAAGAAATGATCTTAAGGAACAATCAGAGCTTTCAGGATATCTGCACACACACACACCTTGAACAATTTGTGGATGGCCACCTCCTGGATTTACCCCCAATGCAACCGATGGAGTTCAGACAAACTCAATATCCTTTATGATAGATTTCAGAAGAGCAACATGCAATTCTCCCAACAACCTAGAATACTACAAAACAAATCGAGTAAGCTAACACATGGCGTTACTTAATAGGCTATTACTGCCTTCACTAACAGCTACAAGAAAAGGTAGTTAATGGTAATAGTCAAGAAACCGGGAGAGATGACATCGAACAATTATAGGTATAGCAACACCTATGAAATTGATGGAAACAGCAGAGCAGCCCGCACCCATCATCTCCCGCACCAATCCGCCGCTGCCGCTAGGGTTTTGTGCCCTTCACAACTCAACGCCTCAAAGGTGGAGGAAGAAGGGATGAGAGAGGGAGTACGAAGGGAGGAGTAAGGAGGGAGATTACTTGCTGCGGTGGGCGGCGCGGGTCCGTACGGCCGTCGTGGAGGGGCTGCTGGGCAGGCCCAATCCTGCTCGATGGCGGGCGGAGATGGGCGGAGCAACTCCGAGTGACGGTGGAGAGGACCATCCATGGGCGCCGGAGTGGGGGTGGCTCTGGCCGGCTGCGCACGCGGCGGCTAGGAACCCTAGCGTCGTGGTCGAGAGCGAGCTGTGTGAGAGAAGAAGTTGCGTGGAAGGGTGGAGAAGAAATCTCCATCGCTACGTTTTACAGGGAAGGTGTTAGCTGAGATATCACCTCGGCACAGTAAAAATACACGTGGACATCACGGTTACTCGCCCTTGTAGTACACCTTATTGTTTTTAATAATAGCTACACCATCTGCAAGAACAGCAACTAAAGATCCTGTAGGGTTGCATGTGATGGATATGAGTCCAACCTATCTTGACTTTTGTTTTTGGGGTCGTGAGATTGGTGTAAAGAATATGTAAGATTATTGTGAGATTGGTGTAAAGGACATGCATGCAAATGATTGATGTAGGGCTGGATAGTTTGGGAGAAGCGATCAGCGTACCAACCTTGGTCTTGGCCGCTGCTCATGCTGCATATTGCTCTGCGAGCTACCTTGTAGGAGGCGACATGTGCCTACCAGCCCTATCTGTTTGGGACTTGCTTTTGTTTGTATCCGTAAAAAAAAAACCCGAGGAGGAAGGACGTAGCCTGAATGCCTGAAAGCCTGGATCGTTGCATGGTAGTGCCCTAAGCCAATGGCGATGAAGATGGCGTGGCTTGGCAATGAAGATGGTGTAGCCAAGCTAGGGTTTCTTGTGATTTTTTTTAGCTTGTTTCTTGCTGTCTGGTCGTTCACCTTGATAGGATACATTTTTTTAGAGAAAAAGGTAAGAGGTGAGGAAAGGACGGTCTGTTCCATTGTAATGGCAATGGTGGGTAATTTTCAAATTAAATCTGATCTAGTGGTTATAGAATTTTTTTTAGTCTATTAAATTAACGGTTAGATGTGTCTAATCGTTATGATAACTAGATAATACCCCGCACGTTGTTGCGGAATTGTTTGCTATATATTTTGATGAAGTTAGAGTATTAATAATTGATTATTGTATAAATGTAAAATATTTATCAAACATACCGGCCAGTGTAGAGTTTTCACATGCATGGTTGCATTTTACCATGCATGTTGTGGTGGGTCTTTTCCTCTGCACGGTATCATGTTGTAGAGACCCTTTATACATGCATGAGTGCACCTTGAGGTGGTATAGCTGCATCTTATCATGTCCATCATCTTCATGCCTAAATAGGAGTTGCTCGTCATAATTCCGATTTGAGATTTTGTGCATGAGACTGCTACAAACCGGTATTCACGGCCTAGATTAAAACATGATGAAAACCTAAGATAAATAAAACAGATGCCACCAAACTAACCTAGGATTCGAAATTTTTAACATCTTATCAAGATTGTTTCAAATATAAATACAACATCAGGAGCCAGATTATCAGACTCGATTAATCTCTCAAATAAATAATGGTCAATCAAACCCACTTCGTCATCCAAAAATTTCTTCAGACTTCTTAATGTTGTTATCCACTGCACTGACAGCCTAAAGAAAAACATTTAAACAAAAGTATCTACCGTAAGAAAATAATGTGGACAGTGCAGTACCTTCTTTACTATGTCAAGTATACCGCGTGATTGCCGATCAAGTACGATCCAATATGGCCATCTTGGTAAACTTCGGTTCAGTGATTAAAATACTCCATCGTATCTTGTTTGCACTGGTCTCTCCAAAATACACATCATAAAGAAGGTCAACCAAGCCATGCTTTCTGTAAAGGGGAAACAGTGAGCGGGATCCAAACCAATTAAGAACTGAGCACACAGAAAATAATTCAAGCAATCACAGGACCAAACAAAAGACACCATGTTAACATCAGTGTAGTAAACTTGAAGCATAAATATGTGGCTCACTATTGGAAGAGGCACATGTCAAAGACTTGCAACATAAATCAAATATGTGACGCGGGATGGAGCAGCCATTGTTGTAAAGATTGCAATCAAAAGAAAGCTACAATGATAATTCAGAATAACGGAGGCTACAAACCACCATTATTAGGAATACAATAGAAAAAACAACTCCACACCAGCGAAGAACAGGAGAACACTGAGCAAACCCACCGGGAAGCTGGAGAGCATGTGCAACACGGAGCTGCCAAGGAACAACTCCATCCCCAGCTTGTGCCCACCCAACGCTGCCACGCGCACGTCGCAGCGACTGGCAACCTTGTACTACCCTGCGGCCTGCATGCGGTGCAGTTAACATCCTGCCCTAGAAAAATCCCTGGTTCCAACCAGTTCAAAGAACACTTGGCCTAGAGCCCTAGTCATTGCCAAGAGCTCATACTCCATACATGTATTTCAACAAACAGATTGTGTGCGAGACTTCAAGGCAAGCCCACCATGAACTCAAGGACTACCGCGATGCCCAGGTGTGTTTCCATGCCGGTGTCACCACGACGGTAAAACGGTTTGAACTCCAATACTGTGTCTAGAGGAGCGGCCGATGAGCTCCTCGATGACGTGGGAGTGGCCGATGAATAGCGCGAACTCCTGCACGGTTCCTACATGACCACGAATAGGTATTAACCTTGATGTCTTAACCGTATCTGCACGAACCTTGTGGAGCTCGAACTCCTACGTCACCACGAACTCACGGCCGCCTCCAATCCGTGGCTTTGCAGTGGAGGCCGATGCCGTCCCGTCAGATCTGGACCGTGCGCGGGAGAAGCCGGCGTCCCATCTTGAATCGCTTGAGGGAAGGATCGTCGGGCGCTGTCAGCGATCCGGTACCTCCAAAGGAGCAGGCGACGCGGGAAGCTGCGGTTCCTACTACGGCCAGGCCTCGTCGCAAGCCTCAGCGGCCCGCTAGGCTTGCTGGGCCTGAATGGGCTTAGGCCTCTGTTGTGGATACTTATACACGCGTGTGTGGTGTGAGTGGCTAGGCTGGCAGAACGGCTAGAAGCCAAGGCACGGCAAGTGCGTGTAGCTCAACAACTCTCGATCCCCTCCTCGATCCCCAAAATTGTACCCTGAATTGATTCGAATTCGGCCATGATTGAGCAATAGAGAAGCGTAGCGTTGACAATCTGATATCAGAGCCATTTGATCCATCGGCCCTTCCGACTCACCACCGGCATACGCGGCTCGCCGGCCGACTGCGTGCGGCGGCGATGGAGCGCATTCCGCCAGAGACGAAGGCCATCTACGACCTCTTACGCGCCGACTTCGACAAGGTCAGCCGCGAGCGCGACGACACCACCGCGAAGGCCATCGCGCAGCTCGACGCCAAGCTCGACCTCCTCTCCGGGCGCCCCGACGAGGTCAAAATCTCGATCGGAGTCGACATCGACGAACTGCGCCAGGAGTTCGACAAGCCCGCACCGCCCGAGCCAGCCGCCGCGGATCCGCGTGTCACGCCTGCTCCTCCTTCACGAGCGCAAGGCGACAGCTCGTCCAACTCCGAGGCGTTCCGCTCCGACATTGAGAATCGGGGTCCCATTCACCGGGCGTACGTTCCGCCTCCGATCAGAGGTACGCATCTGGACCAGACGTTGCAGCGCGTTCCATCCGCTCCTCTGGATTCGAGGCAGAATTCTACTGATGTGTATGGTGTCGGTCCTCGGATTGAGATGCCCCGTTTCGACGGATCCAATCCGAAACTCTGGCAGGCCCGCTGCGAGGACTACTTCAGGTTTTGGGGCACGCCACAGAATCAGTGGATCTCTTTGGCCTCTTCCTTGTTCGAGGCATCTGCTGCTAGGTGGCTGGAGTCTGTTCGTCGCCGGGCACCGCACGCTACCTGGGACGAGTTCTGCAAGCTACTCCAGAACAGGTTTGGCCGCAATTTGCATCAGACTATGTTGAGGAAATTTTTTCACATCTCTCAGACGGGAACTGTGGAGGATTATGTCGAGAGGTTCTCTGAATTGTTCGATCAGCTGTCTGCTTACGAAAGTTTTTCCAACACGGTGCACTACGTTACCCGTTTCATGGAAGGACTGAAACCTGCCGTCAGGATGGCCGTCGGCATTCAGCAGCCCGTAGATTTGGATACAGCTTACCAGCTTGCTATCCTGCATGAGGAGTTGGGCACGAGTTCTGTCAGTCCTTCTGTGGCCAATACCAGTCGTAGAGCTTCTGCGTTGCCGTTGCCGCTGCCGCCTCCGCCACCGTCCTCATCGACGCCTCTGCTTACTACCCGGACGACTGATGATAAGAAGGCTACAGACGGGTTCAGAAGGGCTGCTGTTGATGACAAGTGGAGTGCTCTGCGTAACTATAGGAGAGCCAAGGGGTTATGCTGTGTGTGGAGAGCGATGGGGCAAGGAGCACGTTTGTAAACAGGAAGTCCAATTGCATGTTGTGCAGGAAATGCTAGATTATGTACAGCATCTTCCACAGGAGTTTGCAGATTACACTGAAACAGACACAGTTTCTGAAGCCAATGCTATGTCTCTATCTGCCGCAGCTCTAGGTGTCACTTCTCAAGCTCCTGCTATGACAATGAAGATGAAAATTCAGCTGCAGGGCCGTACCTTAACTTTCCTGGTTGATTCAGGTAGCTCTCACACATTTCTGAATTGTGCAGTAGCAGAGCTATTGTCAGGAGTGTCAGACATGCCTATTTCCATGGTCAGAGTTGCCAATGGCAAGTTAATTCCCTGTTGCAAACAGCTATTGCAAAGCAAATGGACTTGCAGCGGTCATAAGTTTGTTAGTAATTTCAGGATTTTTCCCTTGGGCTCCTATGATGGGATTTTGGGCATTGATTGGCTAGCTGCACACAGCCCTATGCAAGTGGATTGGTCTGCTCATTGGCTTGCGTTTCAGCATGATGGTGCTCTCATAACATTGCTCGGAGAAGATGCTACTCAGCCTGTTTGCACATTGTTCAGTCTGTACGCTATCACTTGTACAACAACCGATGCTGCTATGTCTGAAATACCACCTGAAGTGCAACTGCTGTTGGAAAAGTACGCTTCTGTATTTGAAGCTCCTACTGGACTGCCTCCCAGAAGGCAGTATGACCATACAATTCCCCTGGTCCCAGGTGCAGCTCCTGTGTCCCTTAGACCATATCGAATTGCCCCTGCTCTGAAAAGTGAGATGGAAAGACAGGTGCAAGAGATGTTGGACAGTGGCATTATCAGACATAGTAACAGTCCCTTCTCTTCACCTATGATCATGGTGGAAAAGAAGGACACAACTTGGAGACCAGTAGTTGACTATAGACATCTGAATAATATCACTGTCAAGAGCAAATACCCCATACCAGTTATAGATGAACTATTGGACAAGCTGGCTGGATCCCATTGGTTCACTAAGTTGGATCTTAGGGCTGGATTCCACCAAATCAGAATGGCACCTGGGGAAGAATACAAGACTGCATTCCAGACACATATGGGCCATTATGAATTTCTGGTCATGTCCTTTGGTCTCACTAGTGGCCCCAATACTTTCCAGTTTGCAATGAATAGTGATCTAAAACCAGTCATGAGACGCCATAAGGGAAAGAAATTTGTTCTTGTTTTCTTTGATGATATACTGGTCTTCAGTATCACATATTCTCAGCACCTACAACATTTGGAAGAGGTGTTATAGCTCCTTCAAAAACAGCAGTGGCAAGTTGAGCTGTCTAAATGTACCTTTGCTCAGCAGCAGGTTGAATACCTAGGGCATGTTATCAGTGGACAGGGAGTTGCTACAGACCTACTAAAATTGAAACTATTCAGAGCTGGCCTGTTCCTGTTACTGTCAAGGAGGTCAGAGGATTCCTTGGTCTGGTAGGGTATTACAGAAAGTTTATCAAACTTTTTGGCCTGATCAGCAGACCCCTTACAAATCTTCTCAAGAAAGGGGTGTTTTTCCACTGGACAGACATTGAGCAACAATCCTTTGAGGCCCTCAAACAGGCTCTGGTTTCAGCTCCTGTTCTGGCCCTCCCTGATTTTTCTAAGAAATTTGTCATTGAGACAGATGCATGTGATGTGGGGATTGGAGCGGTCCTTATGCAAGATGAACACCCACTGGCTTATGTTAGTAAGGCCTTGGGTCCTAGGAATCAAACCTTATCTGTGTATGAAAAGGAATACCTGGCTATATTGCTAGCTGTCGACCATTGGCGTCAGTACTTGCAGCTGTCTGAATTTGTTATCAGAACTGATCAGCGTAGTTTGTCCAGCTTGTCTGAACAAAGATTGCATACAGTATGGCAACGGAAGGCTCTTACCAAACTCCTGGGGCTTAGCTACACAATCTGTTACAAGAAAGGCAGTGAAAATGGTGCAGCTGATTCTGTCGGCATTCTAGGAATGGGGGTCCCCAGACTTGCCTGCCTGCGGCCTGCGGCGTGGCTCAAAGGGGCCCCAGCATGGCCCATCTTCATCAACACAGACCCAAGACCCTCGCGATGGGCCAAGCTTCGCGAGGCGGACGACACGAAGCTTCCTCAAGCGCGGCCTCATCAGGCTGGCTCGCGAGGAGGTGGAGAGATCAAGGCGGGCTACCTCACGAGGTGCCCATGACGCAAGCCATGACGACCAAGGGCGCCAGGCGGGCTCCAACCCGCGCAGTGTCCTCCTTTCCTCTTTGGTGCAAAGGGGGCAAGCACAGGCGAGAGCATCAAGCAAAGGCACCCGTTTCGGTGCAACGAGACCAAGACCAGTCCAACGGAAGGAAGGAAGTCATTGTGGAGCCCAAGCCAGCGTCACCACCAGAGCCTTTGGTAGGCGAGGACCAACTTTAGTCAGGATAAGTGTACCAGATGTTCCCCTTTAAAATGGCCAATTGTTGGCGCCCTTCCCGCTCAATATTTGGGAAGAGGCCCACGGCCTTTGCCTATAAATAGAACTAGCCACCCCCAGGGTAGGAGGGAGATCGATCGGCAATTAGACCGGAGAGAGAGAGAGAGAGAGAGAGAAGGGCGACTGAACTCCTCCTAAGTAGTTCATCGCCCCGGCCAAGAACAGACCCTCGCGAGGCTGTTCTTCCTTGTATTGTTCATCATCATCAGCCCAAGAGGCAATCCACCACACAACCACACTGGAGTAGGGTATTACACCACATCGGTGGCCCGAACCAGTATAAACCATGTGTCTCTTGTTTTGTTCTTCTCGTAGCTTAGATCCTTGCGAGGCGGAGGGGTACAGGTAGGTAGGAGGCGTAATCTCCGCGCGCACCCCAGAGTTCGAACCTCAAGGGTCTGCCGGAACCCGAAATCCGACAGATTCGCTTTCGCGCAGACCACACAGTTCTTCCGAAGCTTTACCTCAAGTTTTGGCCGTGTCAACAGTTCAACCACTCTGGCTCACGGAAATATTGGACAGTTACTTGGACGATTCCTTCTGTACTGGGTTACTGCAACGCTTGGCGACTGACCCTGAAGCTGACAAGAAGTTTTCATTAAAAGCTGGGCTGCTTCATGTTGATAACTGTATCTGGATTGGAAACATGCCTGCCTTGCATCAGAAAATCGTCAGTGCCTTCCATGATAGCCCGGTCGGTGGCCATTCTGGTTTCCCTGTCACGTACAAACGAGTTCGCCAACTTTTCCGTTGGGCAGGAATGCGTGGATTTATTAAGCAGTTTGTGCACCATTGTGTGACCTGTCAGCAAGCTAAGCCTGAACGCGTAACTTACCCAGGGTTACTGCAGCCGCTGCCCGTTCCAAACATGCCGTGGGAGATGGTCACCATGGATTTCGTGGAGGGATTACCCACTTCGGGCAGATATAACTGTTTACTAGTGATCATTGACAAGCTATCAAAATATGGCCATTTCGTTCCGTTGCATCATCCTTTCACCGCTCAAACAGTTGCTGAAGCGTTTCTGAATTCAGTTTATAAGCTTCATGGGATGCCGCTCTCCATTGTGTCCGATCGCGACCGCATCTTCACTAGCCTCTTCTGGAAGGAGCTCTTTACCAGGTCTGGAATCTTGCTCCGAATGAGCTCTGCTTGACACCCTCAGTCTGACGGCCAGACAGAACGTGTGAACCAACAGGTGGAGTGCTTTCTTCGCTGCTTTCTCAGTGCTCACCCTGCTCGATGGGCTCAGTGGATACCATTGTGTGAGTATTGGTACAATACCAATTGGCATTCTGCTACTGGCTCCACCCCGTTCGAAATCATCTATGGGCATTCTCCTCGTCACTTTGGTCTGACGACTGACGATACGATCCAATCTGAAGATCTTCAACAGTGGCTGAAGCAGCGCACAGTGGTTATCGATTCAGTCCGTCAGCACCTGTTGCATGCTCAGCAACGCATGAAAGCTCAAGCTGACAAACACCGCACTGAACGCATTTTTTCTGTGGGCGAGTCTGTCTTCCTGAAGCTGCAACCTTACCTCCAGTCGTCCGTTGCTCCGCGTGCCTATCACAAGCTGGCCTTTAAGTACTATGGTCCCTTTCAGATCGTGGCTCGCATGGGAGAGGTTGCATATCAGCTGGACTTGCCTGCTACCAGTCGCGTGCATCCCGAGTTTCACGTCTCCTTGCTGAAAAAGGTTTTGGCGCCGGACTGTGAGTTTCGTTCTCAGTTGCCTTCCACTGATGCACATTTGCAAGTCCCTGAACAGGTGTTGCAGCAACGAGTGGTTCGTCGTGGCAATGACTCGATCGTCCAGGTCCTGATTCGATGGAGTGATTCTACTAAAGATTTGGCTACCTGGGAGGACAAAGAAACACTCAAGCAGTTGTTCCCCCGTTCACCGGCTTGGGGGCAAGCCGTTTCTAAGGGAGGAGGAGCTGTCAGCGATCCGGTACCTCCAAAGGAGCAGGCGACGCGGGAAGCTGCAGTTCCTGTTGGGGATATTACTGCTGGGCGTAAACCGGTCTAAGTGGGCCGGGTTGACTTCATCAGTAGTCTAAAGGTGCTAAAGCCCAGAGGCTAGACAAAGGCCCAAGGCCGTAGTCGGTTCAGTATCTGTCGCCGTAAACCGGCGTGTATATAAACTTGTATTATAAGTTAGGAATAGGGAGAGACCAACCCGGATACGAATATAAACCGGAGATTGGGAATCTATGAACCGACGGGTGTTGCCCGTGTATATAAGGGGGCAACCCGATAGCGGTTCAGGACAGAGAAGAATAACTCGAGGCCTAGGCGAAGCTTGTTTGCTCCCTAGTCATCGAAACCCCATCAATTCCATCACAAACTAGACGTAGGCTTTTACCTTCATCGAAGGGGCCGAACTAGTATAAATTCCCTGTGTTCCTTGTCCGCTTTAACCCCTTCGAGTTAACCCGTTGCGATGGCTCCACGACTAAGTCCTTTCGCTAGGACATCTGCCGTGACAAACCCACGATCGTTGGCGCCCACCGTGGGGCTATCGCACGATGGTTTCAAGTTCTTGGAGGGCCGCTTTGAAGGACTCGAGGGATACGCCGTGGGCCGGATGACCAAGAGTCGTCGCGGCAAGATCTACATCGACGACGCAGGCTGGGGCCCCGAGGCCGGCTCAATTGAGTACGGGTACCGGGTCCCCTTTGGTGGCATACATGTCTTCATCGGCAAGATCGCTGAACCGGGCCCTGAGCTGGACACCTGCACCGACCTCGTCGAGACAGCTCAGCGTGCACGACCTGCCCGGGTTAAACCGGCCGTGAAGCATGCCTTCGTGGGAGTCATCCATGGAGGAAGCTATGAGGACGGATCATGATCTGGTAGTGAAACCGTCGTTTACTCTGGCGACGAGTCATCTACCGGAGAGACTGAGTCATTGTATCAGCTACAAGATGGCCGGATTAGGGGCTGTTCCGATGGCGACAGTATTCCGGACTCCTCCGATCTGCCCAACCCGGGTTGGAATATTCATGGCCGGTACACAAGCAGCGCCTCACTCATCGACGGCCGCGACAATGATTTCCGGTTCAGCAGCAGCAACGGCTGCCGGAGCAGGAGGCTCGGTGTGCCTGCCGGTTCAAGTGTTATCAGATCTATTCGACGCATTGGCTGCGCTCATGGCGGAGGCTAATCCGGTGGATCAGGATGCTCATAACGCGGAGATCGCAAAGGTGAGAGAGCAGATTACCCAGGCCAAAGCGGATCTAGCAGCAGAAGAGGTCAGGATAACCGCGGAGCGGGCCGCTTTAGATGCCCAAGCTTATAAACTCATGCTGGACCAGAACGCCTCACAGGAAGTCATGAGGAGGAAATACCGATCTCGGTTACCTTCAGTTTTTGAAGGAAGAAACCTTTTCAACACCCCTGAAGCGGGAATCAATAATCCGCCGGTAGTAAACCGGGCGGAGGCACCTGCGGCAGGAGCACCGGTTCAGCCCCGTTTAATAGATCTGCCTCGTCATAATGTTGGTGTACCGCAGGCCGTGCCTACACCTCCGGGTCACTACTCCAATCCGATGGATAACCTCGTTGCAGCTGCGGCACGGCTAGAGGCTATTCCGGTTGAAGGTGATTCATTACAGGCGATCGAAACACGCCGGGTTAAGGATCTCCTTAGGACGGCTTTGATCCAACAGGAAGCATATTCATACAGCCGTGACCGGATTCATTCTACCCCACGCCCGGCCCAGAGTTATAGCAGGCGTATGGAGGAACCAGCTGTGTCAAGTAACGCGCTGCGTGAAGCACCCCGTGGCAACAATCCGGCTCCCGATGCCCAGGAGGTGGTAGACCGGGCCCGAGCGCGCAGGGAAGCTGAGGTAGCAGCGCAGTATCAGACTCATCAGTTCACGCCGGTTCGTCCCACCACTTCGGTTGAACTGGGGCTCACGTCTAGCATTTTGGGAGTGCCTTGTCTTGTCCCCGCTTTACGCAATGTACGCCTACCCAAGGATTTTAAGGGCCCGCGCAAGGTGCCGAACTACACGGCGGATAAACCCCCAGAGACGTGGGTGGAGAGTTATGAGATGGCCATGGAGATGCTTAATATTGATGAGGCGGCGTGTGCAAAATATTTTACCATGATGCTTGAAGGGACAGCCCGCACTTGGTTAAAAAGCCTGCCGCCCAATTCTATCAGTTCATGGGCCAAGCTGAAAGACTGGTTCATCAATAATTTCAAAGACACGTGTAAGCAGCCCATGTCAATAGTGGATTTAGCTGCCTGTGTCCAGGAGGAAGGAAAATCAACGACTCATTGGGTTCGCAGGGTCTCACGAGTTCTGCATTCTTCAGGCCGCATCAATGCGGACACTGCAGTTATAACCTTGGAAGGCAATTGCCGGTTTGGACCTTTGAAGCTGAAGTTAGGACGGATGAAACGCCATTGTACTGACATGGGAACCCTCATGGGCACTTTGGTAAAATACGCTGATTCTGATAGTACCAAGGATCCCGAGTCTGATGATGAAAAGACAGGGAAGGGAAAGAAGAACGGCAACTTCAGGGGTCAGCACCATCACCCAGCAGGAAACGGTGGTGGAGGCAAGCGTAAAGCGGATGGCAACATGGATTTTGTGGCCAATACTAACGTGCAGAACGGAGGCCAGCGGCGGAAGGGCAAAAACCGTAGTGGAGGGCCTAGTCCTAATCCGGAACGCTTGAACTATCTGCTAAACCAGCCCTGTCCAAAGCATGGAACAAGGGAGGAACCGGCAAACCACCTTTGGAAAGATTGTTATATCATGCAAGAATTCAAGAATTCCAATGCCTTCCGGTATGACCCCGGCTCTGGTGGTGGTTCTGGATCTGGACCGAGTCACGGTGGTGGAAATTCCAGTTCAGGATTTAATGGTAACCCGGGCGGGCATAACAACCAGCATAATCAGAATAGCCAGGGTGGTAACAATCAGCAACAGCAGCAGTCGGGTTACCAGAGCAATCCAAAGCAGCTAAATAGTGGGCAGTATCATGTATTCACCACTAGCTTGGACAAGTGGGATAGGAAGGTCCAGAAGCGGGCGGTTAATTCTGTTGAACCGGCCGTGCCCCGGTATCTGCGCTGGTCAGAGCAACCAATCATATGGAGTAGAGAGGATCACCCTCCCCGGGTTGACAATCCGGGTCAGCTGGCTTTAGTGGTGGCACCTCAGGTTGGAGGTTATAAGTTCATCAAGGTACTCATGGATGGAGGTAGCAGCATTAACATCCTGTACTATGAGACTTTTCGTCGAATGGGGCTAACAGATAAGGAACTCCGGCCTTCAAATACGGTTTTTCATGGTGTGGTACCTGGCAAGTCAGCATTCCCCGTTGGAAAGATAGCATTAGAAGTGGCTTTCGGAGATGATCACGATTCCCGGTCTGAGACGCTGACATTCGAGGTGGTGAAAATCAAAAGCCCGTATCACGCCCTGTTCGGTAGACCGGCCTATGCGAAATTCATGGCACGACCCTGTTATGTCTACTTGCAACTCAAGATGCCAGGTCATAAGGGGACCATCACGGTTCACGGAAGCCGCAAGATCGCTTTGGAATGCGAAGAAGGAGATGCAGCTTATGCAGAGTCGGTTTGTAGTACCGAGGAACTCAAGTATTACAAAGACAATGTTGATCCGACGGATATGACTCCTTTAAAAAAGCCTACTACGGAGCATGATCCGGCTCTGAAGTTTACGTCATCCGCTGAGACTAAGCTTGTTGACTTCGTACCTGGCGATTCGTCCAAGCAGTTCAGTATCAGTGCCAATCTGGATCCGAAATAGGAAAGCACGCTCATCGAGTTCATCCATGAGAATCGGTACATCTTCGCGTGGAAACCTTCTGACATGCCTGGTGTATCGAGACGACTCGCTGAGCACACTCTTAACGTGGATCCTAAATACAAACCGGTGAAACAGTTCCTCCGCCGGTTCAACGAGGAGAGGCGAAAAGCTATTGGAGAAGAGGTGGCCAGGCTCTTAGCAGCTGGCTTCATTGTTGAAGTTTTCCACCCTGAGTGGCTTGCTAATCCGGTGCTAGTTCTTAAGAAAAACGGCACGTGGCGCATGTGTGTAGATTATACTGATCTTAATAAAGCCTGTCCCGCAGATCCTTTTGCCCTCCCCCGTATTGATCAGATCATTGATGCTATGGCGGGTTGCGAGCGTTTATGTTTCCTGGATGCTTATTCCGGTTATCATCAAATCAAAATGGCAGTTAAGGACCAGGAGAAGACGGCGTTTATAACTCCTTTTGGAGCCTTTTGCTATGTGTCTATGCCTTTTGGTCTCAAAAGTGCCCAGGCAACTTATCAACGGTGTGTGCAAAATTGTCTCCACAATCAGATTGGCCGTAATGTGCATGCTTATGTGGATGATATCGTTGTTAAGTCAAGGAAGAAGGAGACTTTGGTCGATGACTTGAAGGAAACCTTTGATAACCTAAGGACATACAAGATGATGCTCAATCCGGCCAAATGTGTTTTCGGTGTACCGGCAGGCAAGTTATTGGGTTTTCTGGTGTCCAACAGAGGAATTTAGGCTAATCCAGAGAAGATCACGGCTATCACTTCTCTGGCTAAACCGAAATGTATTAATGATGTTCAACGTTTGGCTGGCCGAATTGCCGCGTTGAGCCGGTTTATCAGTCGCCTTGGTGAAAAAGTGATCCCGCTATATCAGATGTTGAAGAAAACAGATCAGTTCGCCTGGAGTCTTGCCGTGGATCAGGCATTGGAGGATTTAAAGCGGCAATTGGCCAATCCGCCTGTACTTGCCGCCCCCGTTGACAAGGAACCATTATTGTTGTACGTCGCTGCCAATGCTCGTGCGGTCAATGTAGCTATAGTGGTGGAGCGGAAGGAGGCGGGCAAAGAGTACCCGGTTCAGCGTCCGGTTTACTATATCAGCGAAGTGCTTATTGAGTCCAAACAAAGATATCCGCATTGGCAGAAGCTGGTATACGGAGTTTTCATGGCAAACCGGAAGCTGAAGCAATATTTCCAAGGGCATCCTATCACAGTGGTCAGCTCTGCCCCTTAGGGTGATATCATCCAGAACCGGGAAGCAACAGGTCGGATTGCCAAGTGGGCTATAGAGCTTGGGCCACACGGTTTGAAATACGTGCCTCGGACAGCCGTGAAGTCCCAAGCACTTGTCGGTTTTATTAACGACTGGACAGAGCTGCAGGCCCCTGAAGAGAAGCCGGATCACACATATTGGACCATCCATTTTGACGGATCACGGCAATTGGAGGGCTCGGGGGCTGGAGTCATATTAACTTCCCCAAGAGGTGACAAGTTTTGTTATGTTCTCCGCTTAATGTTCCCTTGTACTAACAATGCAGCTGAGTACGAAGCCTTGCTCCATGGTCTCCGGATGGCTAAAGAGATGAACTTAAGCCGGGTTAAGTGCTTCGGTGACTCGGACCTGGTAGCTCAACAAGTGTCTGGTACTTGGGATTCTAAGGACCCACTCATGGCGGCATATCGTCGTGAGGTTGATGCTGTTGCTGGTCATTTCAAGGGTTATCAGGTGGACCACGTGGACCGTCGGAAGAATGAAGCGGTGGACGCTTTGAGCCGGCTAGGGTCACAGCGTAAACCGGTCCTGCCTAATGTCTTTCTCGACATACTACACAACCCATCGGTTCAGCTACCTAGAGAAGCAGATTTGGCTGTTCCTGATTCGGAGGCTCAGTTGGTGGTGGCACTCCACTCATTCCGGATTGGACACTTCCTTACCTGGCGTACATGAACCGGGGCGAGTTACCAGAGGATGAGACTCTGGCCAGACAAATAATACGGCGGTCCAAGTCCATGACAATCATCAATGGCGAGTTGCATCATTGCAGTGTATCAGGAGCATTTCAACGCTGTGTGTCTCCTGAGGAAGGCTGTGAAATTTTGCGTGAGATCCATGAAGGGGATTGCGGTCACCACGCCGGTTCAAAGTCTTTGGTGGTTAAGGCGTTTCGCCACGGTTTCTATTGGCTGACTGCCCATACTGATGCGGAGGATCTGGTCAGGCGATGTGATGGTTGCCAAAAATTCTCAAGACGCGCTCATGTTCCGGCTCAAGAATTGAGGATGATCCCAATTACTTGGCCGTTTGCAACCTGGGGGCTGGATATGGTTGGGCCTTTCAAAAGGTCCAAAGACAAGAAGAACCACCTCCTGGTGGCGGTTGATAAATTTACAAAATGGGTGGAGGCAGAGCCCGTTAGCAAGTGTGATGCAGCCACTGCGGTTCAGTTCATCAAAAAAGTGATTTTCCGGTTTGGCTTTCCGCACAGTATCATCACAGATAATGGTACCAATCTATCTAAGGGTGCCATGAGAGAGTTCTGCGAACGAGAGCACATCCGCCTTGACGTTTCATCAGTGGCACACCCGCAGTCCAATGGTCAAGCAGAAAGAGCTAATCAGGAAATCTTGAGAGGCATCCAACCACGGCTTATGGTTCCCTTGCAAAGGACGCCGGGTTGTTGGGTCGAAGAGTTGCCCTCTGTGTTATGGAGTATCAATACCACGCCCAGCAGATCAACTGGATACACGCCATTCTTCATGGTTTATGGGGCAGAGGCGGTTCTCCCTAGTGATATCCGTCATGATTCACCTCGGGTGGCGGCTTATGTTGTAGCAGATAACGAGACAGCTCGACAAGACGCTTTAGACCGGTTGGATGAAGAGCGAGACACAACAGCTGCCCGCTCAGCGATTTACCAACAAGATCTTCGTCGCTATCACAGTCGTCGGGTCAGAACCAGAACCTTTCAAGAAGGAGATTTGGTGCTTCGACTCATTCAAGATCAAACCGATATGCATAAATTATCTCCGCCTTGGGAAGGACCGTTCATGGTCAGCAAAAATCTGCACAACGGGTCATACTATCTGATTGATATTTGAGAGCATAAGGACTCACGTAGGTTAGAGGAGGAGACCAGAAGGCCATGGAACATAGCTCATCTTCGGCCTTACTATACCTGAGCCATTGGCTCCGCTTATGTACATATTATGACAATGTATATATTATCAATACAATAAACCGGATCCTCAGCTAAAGCGGGGTATCTGTTCGTTTCTATCATGTGTGGTTACACGGAAATGTTCTGTTTTAAAACGACCTCCGGTTTACCCCTTGCAAATATTATCAATATCACTTGGGGGCTCGGTCATGTCTGAACCGATGCAATACCTTTTGATAGGCGAAAGCCACCAGATCACTTGGGGGCTCGGTCGTGTCTGAACCGATGCAACACCTCTTGATCGGCGAAAGCCACCAGATCACTTGGGGACACGGTCAAGTCTGAACCGGTCACGCCTCTTGGTCGGCCTACAGGCCTTATAGTCACTTGGGGGTTTGGTCGAACCCGAACCATTGCCGTGCCACTTGGCCGGCGTAATGCCACGAGTCATTTGGGGACCTGGCCGACTGGCACCATAGCTACACCTTTGGGGAGCTTGGTTGCATCTGACCATGGTAACACCATCTGATCGGCTCAGTAAAGCCTCTCTTTTTGCAAAAAGTTTTATCATTGCTTTTGCTTTAAATAGCTTTTCTTAAGGAGTTGCTATTTTATCTTAGTTGCATTTTTTAAACCGACAGTGCTTTGTACCGGTTCAAACAGCCAAATTGGCGGAACACGGTCCATTTTTAAACCGAAGATTATTTGCCCGGTTTAATTTTTTCTGTTCACATCCTTTTTTGGAGTAACAAAAGGCTATTATGATCAAAGCACGGTTTACACAGTAAGCCAGCGTTATATATGCAGGAGCTACTTTCTCCCATGACGGTTTAGGGTTATCAAAACCCCGTTTCAAGATTGGCTACAGGCCTACTTCGTGCCCAATAAATGGCAGGTATTTCGTATCACAAAATTGATCATATTTGCAAGTCTCCTGGCGTATCTACATAAAGATTCATAAACCGGATGGCGGTACAACCACCCTGGTAGTTTAAGATTTTATGATTGCAGGAGATATAAGTTGGCAATATTGACCTTCCAAATAAAGGTATCAGCATAGATGCACGAAGGCATCTCAGGAAGCAAAAAGTATTGTCTATCCTATTACAAAGCGGCATGGAGACCAAATGAGATCATTGTTTTCTTGACAAGATATAACAAGGAAGCTCGATAAAGCTGCCTTCGGTTTACGCCTGCTGGCCACCCCGGTTTGATTGTTCTGGATCATCCTGCGCCGCTTCAGCTTCCTCGTCTCTACCCAGCGGCTGGAAGTCAACAGTGGTCCAGTCGATTCCCATTAATGCTTGAAAGACAGCTTCTTCATGGATCAGTGAAGACGGTTCAATATCAGGGGCGTAAGTATGCTTACGGATTGGAGGAATCAGGTTTTCTGCTTCAGGGATTGGTGCAGCCACTCTTTTGTTCTGGCCATTATACTGAGCTTGAGAATGCGACAAATTTGCTTCCTCTACCAATTGGCAGGCCAGAGGGCGCACCGCCCGGTTTATCTCTCTTAAATCCTCTTCGCTGAATTCGGAGCCATCCTCCTTCAAGTTGGGATAGCCTTGAGCCGCTTCAACCGGATCAAAATCGGGCACCCATGCTTTGGCCTGGATTAAGGCATTAATGGCTTCGGTTCGAGCAGCGGACTTTTTTACCTCATCAATCCGAGCAGGGAGCATTGACAGTCTCTTCAGCGTATCTTGGATCAAAGTAGGTGCTGGATTATTGTGTGACGCAGTTGAGATAATCCGCTGCGCTCCAGTATACAGCTGTTCGATTAAGGTGTAGGCGGCTTTCAGTTTCATCCGTACATCCGACCCCAAGTGGTTAATGCGAGTGCCTGTAACATGATCAGCAGTTTACAAACCGGGCTGTTTACAAGAGGATCACAGTTATTATGCAAGTCGCAAGAAGCTTACCAAAGATGGCGGCAGTCATGGCGTGCACTTGTCGCTTTACACTGGTTAATTCGTCAGTTACCGGTTTTAGGGCAACCTCCGCATTTTCAATCTTCTTGGTTAAAGCGGCCTTTTCTGTGGCCCAGTTAGCCCGTTCCTTCTTGAAGTCCTCCTTCAGCTGCTCCATGCTGCTTAAAGCGCTGGTTAGCTCTTCCTTTGCCTTGGAGGTTTCAGCTTGTTGGGTTTTCAAATTCTCTTGAAGGTCGGCAACTTGGTTTTCTTTGGCCCTTACTTCAGCCTGCTTTCCGACAGTTATACGGTTTAACAACAAACATGAACAATGAAGTACCAACCACATAACAAGTTATGCGCTTTGTACTTGGGGGCTAATGCTTATTTGATCTATAGCTATCAGTTAATTGTCAAAGTCCCAAGCTCAATACAAATATTCAACTTGGCACTTGGGGGCTAATGGCTATTTGCTCTGATAAGTTTCTGATCCCACGGTATGAAGATTAAAGTTTCGGTTTCACTACATCAAGTTAAACCGACCCTTGGGGGCTATATCAAGGAATTTTGAAGCATGGAATTTTTTATGTCAAGACCCGATTCAACTATGATAGGTTGAACCGGCCCTTGGGGGCTACAATGGTGATAAGCAGGAACAAATTCATGGAAGTTACCTCAAGCTTCTCTTTCATCAGCTTTACCAGATTAGCTTCATAATCACGGCTAGTATACAGCCGGTTCAAGTATCCAGAATGCACATCTTGGGCGCCCAGAGCAGTGTATGTTGCCAGATCAACATCCCATTTGCCTTTGCTCATGGCAGAAATTTCTTCTTTGGCAGTATGCTTGGCTAAGGCGATGGGATTCCCCGGTTCAGAACGACCAATGCCAGTGATTATGACTTCATCATCCTTAGACTCGCCGGTTTGAACCGGCGTAGTCGGTTTATCGGCAGGGCTGGAAGGGCTGGTGGTTTTCTCAATCCGGATGGGACTGGCTGGCTGGTCAGCAGGACCGGAGGTGTTAACGAAACCTTCATCAGCAGTAACAACTTCATCTCGTACTAGCGGGTCATTAACCACATCTTCATGGATGACCGCTTCAATGTTTGGGGCAGCATCCGGTTCAGGAGCAGCGTCTTCTTCAGCTGCCTTATCCAGGCGAGCTTTCTTACTTGGCCTCGGTTTGGCCCTAAAAAGAAGCAGCAAAATCAAAGACAATACATGTTGAAAACTACAAAAATCAACAACGTTATGATAAGTGCAAGCTTACCCAAGCACGATTTTAAGTGGAGGCAGCTGGGTGCCAGTTGATTCGTCAGAAGAGGAGTGCGAGGTGACCTGATAATCGGAGTCAGACAGATTAAGCGGTTAACGAAAACAGCCCGCTTTAGGACGAATACTGACAAGCAAATTAGAGACCTCTGAATGACGTCTCCGAACCGGATTGTTCGGTAAACCGGCGGAGGTAACTACCTGACCGCTGTGTCGAGTTGTGCGGCGCACCTCATGCAGTTGGGTCTTCATAAGAAAGTTGGGATCCAAATAAGCAAGGGGATGAGAAAATTTAACTTTGCGGTTTGCCTGACGGATTTTATGTGAAGGCGGAAGGCTTGAGTCAGAGGAAAGAACAATTACCTCTACATCGTCAGCATGGCTAGCTTCGGCATCATCCTGACAAATATCATCATCAATAAGGTGTACAAAAAGTAAACCGAGGGAATCAAGTTCTGCCTCAAGGTCCGGATTACCCACATCATCATCAGCGGGCGGATCAGAGGAAGCGGTGGTTCTCCTTTTATGAGCAGACTTCTTAACAACCTTGGTCTTAGGCCGGACTGGTCTGTCCAGTTTATCGGTTTTCTCTTGTAGGATTTTCTTGCTCCAAAACGGATCATTACCCTGCATCAAACAGATGTCGGTATCAGTAATAGACAAGTACAAAGGCATTTACAAAGAAAAATGCAGACTTACGACTGGCGGTTTGTTGGTGGCGCAAAAAGGAAGCAGGTCGGTACGAGCGCAGACGTGCTCCGGTTCGTTCAAAATTTTCCTTACAGCTTCTGTGACTTCTTCATCAGTAAGCTGGATGTTTACATGCCGCAGCGGATCGTCAACACTGCCCGTATATTCACACGTCAAACCGGAGCGTCGGCTAAGGGGCAGTATACTCCAGGATATCCAACAACGGGCAAGATCAACTCCAGTTAAACCGTTGGCTAGGAAAGCTCTGAGCTTGGACAATTGAGGAGCGTATTTACTCCTCTCTTTGCCAGTTAACCTCTGAGGAAAGGGGTGAGTGTTGCTAAGCCGTTCCGGACGGAGACCAGGCAATGGATTCTCTTCGGCAGGGGAGGTATCTTTGCAATAGAACCAGGAATTATTCCACTCCTGGGGATGACTGTGCAATTTTGGATGAGGATAAGTGACTTCTTTCCTTTTTTTGAATTGCCATACCACCCAGATCCATATTGGGGCCGTCAGTAAACTCTGTGCGGCGGTTCAAGTGAAAGAAGTCTCAGAATAGTTCCACTGTGGGTTCCTCTTGGAAGTACGCTTCGCAAAGCACTTGGAAGTGGCATATATTAGTGACAGAGTTGGGACCGATATCTTGTGGGCGCAGTTGGAAATTGGCTAAGACATCCCGATAAAACTTTGAACCGGGCGGGCTAAAGCCCCGGGCCAGGTGATCCGCAAAAACAACAACCTCTCCCTCTTCAGGGGTGGGAGGACATTCTGTGCCTGGGACTCTCCAGTGGACGGTGTTTCTACTGCTTAAAGCGCCAGTGAGAACTAAGTTGTTCAGCTGTGTTTCCGTAACACGGGAAGGAACCCAGTTGCATTCAT
The DNA here is from genome assembly GCA_032464435.1 of Aegilops umbellulata. Classification (NCBI taxonomy): domain Eukaryota; kingdom Viridiplantae; phylum Streptophyta; class Magnoliopsida; order Poales; family Poaceae; genus Aegilops; species Aegilops umbellulata. The sequence continues at coordinate 188,217,918 of CP136060.1, forward strand.
ATATTTGCTTCGCCATGAGGAAATCTACAAAACAAGCAGTTCCGGTTCAAGTATATGTTTGAATTAAACCGGAGGCATATCTACTTAAACCGAAGACAGTCCTATCTAAACCAGAGTTATGCAAGGTGGCAGCGTTTGGCGGTTCAAACAGGGGGACTAATGATATATACTGGTCCTTTACATTTTCTATGCCAAAGTTAAACCGCCGGATCTGAGCATTGAAAGCAATTGAGGGTGTATAAATACAGAAATAGGTTTCACAAGACTTCTCTACAGCGATGGATCTAAAGCCAGTCCAGAAAAAGGAAAATATTTAAAAGCTTAAGGCGGAACAATATTGGTTCAAAGAGCAGAAAGGTTATTTGGATCTATGAACTGAAACATGAATCTACAAGATGAATGCTAAAAGCCCATTGGTAACTCACAGAAGGGTTTCCTTGGATCTATCCAGAGGTATGAGCAGGAATACGAACAGTAAGCAAGAACACGGCAAGAACATGAAACCCTAGTATGGATCCGGATGGGTAAAAAGCAGAGATCTTACCGGAGCTGGGGGAGATGCGGAAGGACGCCGCGGTTTTCTGGTACGATCAGGTCGATGCAGCGGCCCAAGACGATGTAGAGATCAGCAGCGGCGGCAGAGCTCCGAGGCTGGCGGCGCGGAGAAGACGAAGAGAAAGGGGATGAAGGAGAGAAAAGAAATGACCCTTCGGCCCTATTTATGAAGCAAAGGACATGTGTCAGGCGCGCGAATCCAGGAGCCACAATTTTCGGAGTTGTCACCTCGATTAGTGCGGATCAATTAAACAAAGAAGGCGTTATAAAGGCTAGTTTCAAGATGACGTCATGCCGGTTTACAGCAACCAAAGAAGATGACGACACGACGGTTCAACAGATACAGGAAGATGATGAAGACAAAGATTTTGGCTAAGGATTGACATGAACCTGTTCAAATCAATCTGGGGCCTAATGTTGGGGATATTGAAGGAAATATGCCCTAGAGGCAATAATAAAGTTATTATTTATTTCCTTATATCATGATAAATGTTTATTATTCATGCTAGAATTGTATTAACTGGAAACATAATACATGTGTGAATACATAGACAAACAGAGTGTCACTAGTATGCCTCTACTAGACTAGCTCATTAATCAAAGATGGTTATGTTTCCTAGCCATGAACAAAGAGTTGTTATTTGATTAACGAGATCACATCATTAGTTGAATGATCTGATTGACATGACCCATTCCATTAGCATAGCACCCGATCGTTTAGTATGTTGCTATTGCTTTTGTCCATGACTTATACATGTTCCTTTAACTATGAGATTATGCAACTCCCGTTTACCGTAGGAACACTTTGTGTGCTACCAAACGTCACAACGTAACTGGGTGATTATAAAGGTGCTCTACAGGTGTCTCCGAAGGTACATATTGGGTTGGCGTATTTTGAGATTAGGATTTGTCACTCCGATTGTCGGAGAGGTATCTCAGGGCCTTCTCGGTAATGCACATCACATAAAGCCTTGCAAGCATTGCAACCAATGAGTTGGTTGCGAGATGATGTATTACGGAACGAGTAAAGAGACTTGCCGGTAACGAGATTGAACTAGGTATTGGATACCGACGATCGAATCTCGGGCAAGTAACATACCGATGACAAAGGGAACAACGTATGTTGTTATGAGGTCTGACCGATAAAGATCTTCGTAGAATATGTAGGAGCCAATATGGGCATCCAGGTCCCGCTATTGGTTATTGACCGGAGACGTGTCTCGGTCATGTCTACATTGTTCTCGAACCGTAGGGTCCGCACGCTTAACGTTACGATGACAGTTATTATGAGTTTATACATTTTGATGTACCGAAGGAGTTCGGAGTCCCGGATGTGATCACGGACATGACGAGGAGTCTCGAAATGGTCGAGACGTAAAGAATGATATATTGGAAGCCTGTGTTTGGACATCGGATGCATTCCAGGTGAAATCAGGATTTTACCGGAATACCGGGAGGGTTACCGGAAACCCCCAGGAGCATAATGGGCCAACATGGGCCTTGGAGGAGAGGTGAGAGGGCTGCCCTCATGGGCTGCGCGCCTCCCCCCCTTCCCCTAGTCCTATTAGGACTAGGAGAGGTGGGCGCCCCCTCTCTCTCTCCCCCTTGGAGAATCCTAGTCCAACTAGGATTGGGGGGGGGGGGGATCCTACTCCCAGAGGGAGTAGGACTCTCCTGGCGCGCCAGGCTTGGCCGGCCAGCCCCTCCCCCTTGACTCCTTTATATACGGGGGCAGGGGGCACCCCAAAGACACACAAGTTGATCTACGGATCGTTCCTTAGCCGTGTGCGGTGCCCCCTTCCACCAAATTCCACCTCGATCATATCGTTGCAGTGCTTAGGCGAAGCCCTGCGCCGGTAACACATCAAGATCGTCACCACACCGTCGTGCTGACGGAACTCTTCCTCGACGCTTTGCTGGATCGGAGCCCGGGGATCGTCATCGAGTTGAACGTGTGCCAAGAACTCGGAGGTGCCGGAGTAACGGTGCTGTGATCGGTTGGATCGCGAGGAGAACGTACGACTACTTCCTCTACGTTGTGTCAACGCTTCCGCTTCGGTCTACGAGGGTACGTAGACAACACTCTCCCCTCTCGTTGCTATGCATCACCATGATCTTGCGTGTGCGTAGGAAATTTTTTGAAATTACTACGTTCCCCAACAGTGGCATCCGAGCCTAGGTTTTTATGGTTTGATGTTATTTGCACGAGTAGAACACAAGTGAGTTGTGGACGATACAAGTCATACTGCCTACCAGCATGTCATACTTTGGTTCAGCGGTATTGTTGGACGAGACGATCCGGACCAACCTTACGCGTACGCTTACGCGAGACCGGTTCCCTCGACGTGCTTTGCACATAGATGGCTTGCGGAAGACTGTCTCTCCAACTTTAGTTGAACCGAGTGTGGCTACGCCCGGTCCTTGAGAAGGTTAAAACGGAGTCTATTTGACAAACTATCGTTGTGGTTTTGATGCGTAGGTAAGATGAGTTCTTGCTTAAGCCCGTAGCAGCCACGTAAAATTTGCAACAAACAAAGTAGAGGACGTCTAACTTGTTTTTGCAGGGCATGTTGTGATGTGATATGGTCAAGACATGATGCTAAATTTTATTGTATGAGATGATCATGTTTTGTAACCGAGTTATCGGCAACTGGCAGGAGCCATATGGTTGTCGCTTTATTGTATGCAATGCAATCGCGATGTAATGCTTTACTTTATTACTAAGCGGTAGTGATAGTCGTGGAAGCACAAGATTGGCGGGACGACAACGATGCTACGATGGAGATCAAGGTGTCTCGCCGATGACGATGGTGATCATGACGGTGCTTCGAAGATGGAGATCACAAGCACGAGATGATGATGGCCATATCATATCACTTATATTGATTGCATGTGATGTTTATCTTTTATGCATCTTATCTTGCTTTGATTGACGGTAGCATTATAAGATGATCTCTCACTAATTATCAAGAAGTGTTCTCCCTGAGTATGCACCGTTGCGAAAGTTCTTCGTGCTGAGACACCACGTGATGATCGGGTGTGATAGGCTCTACGTTCAAATACAACGGGTGCAAAACAGTTGCACACGCGGAATACTCAGGTTTAACTTGACGAGCCTAGCATATAACAGATATGGCCTCGGAACACAGAGACCGAAAGGTCGAGCGTGAATCATATAGTAGATATGATCAACATAAGATGTTCACCATTGAAACTACTCCATCTCACGTGATGATCGGACATGGTTTAGTTGATTTGGATCACGTGATCACTTAGAGGATTAGAGGGATGTCTATCTAAGTGGGAGTTCTTAAGTAATATGATTAATTGAACTTTAATTTATCATGAACTTAGTCCTGGTAGTATTAGCATATCTATGTTGTAGATCAATAGCTCGCATTGTTGCTTCCCTGTGTTTATTTTGATATGTTCCTAGAGAAAATTGTGTTGAAAAATGTTAGTAGCAATGATGCGGATTGGATCTGTAATCTGAGGTTTATCCTCATTGCTGCACAGAAGAATTTTGTCCTTGATGCACCGCTAGGTGACGGACCTTTTGCAGGAGCAGATGCAGACGTTATGAACGTTTTGCTAGCTCAATATGATGACTACTTAATAGTTTAGTGCACCATGCTTAACGGCTTAGAATCGGGACTTCAAAGACGTTTTTGAACGTCATGGACCATACGAGATGTTCCAGGAGTTGAAGTTAATATTTCAAGCAAATACCCGAGTTGAGAGATATGAAGTCTCCAGCAAGTTCTATAGCTAAAAGATGGAGGAGAATCGCTCAACTAGTGAGCATGTGCTCAGATTGTCTGGGTACTACAATCGCTTGAATCAAGTGGGAGTTAATCTTCCAGATAAAATAGTGATTGATAGAATTCTCTAGTCACCATCACCAAGTTAGTAGAACTTCGTGATGAACTATAATATGCAAGGGATAACGGAAAATATTCCCAAGCTCTTCGCGATGCGAAAATCGGCGAAGGTAGAAATCAAAGAAAAACATCAAGTGTTGATGGTTGACAAGATCACTAGTTTCAAGAAAAGGGCAAAAGGAAAGAAGGGGAACTTCAAGAAGAACGGCAAGCAAGTTGCTGCTCAAGTGAAAAAGCCCAAGTCTAGTCCTAAGCCTGAGACTAAGTGCTTCTACTGCAAAGGGACTGGTCACTAGAAGCGGAACTACCCCAAGTGATTGGCGGATAAGAAGGATGGCAAAGTGAAACATAAGTATATTTGATATACATGTTATTGATGTGTACTTTACTAGTGTTCATAGCAACCCCTCAGTATTTGGTACTAGTTCAAGTTGCTAAGATTAGTAACTCGAAACGGGAGTTGCAAAATGAACAAAGACTAGTTAAAGGGCAAGGTGACGATGTGTGTTGGAAGTGGTTCCAAGATTGATATGATCATCATCACACACTCCCTATACTTTCGGGATTAGTGTTGAAACTAAATAAGTGTTATTTGGTGTTTGCGTTGAGCATGAATATGATTTGATCATGTTAATTGCAATACAGTTATTCATTTAAGTTAGAGAACAATTGTTGTTCTGTTTACATGAATAAAACCTTCTATGGTCATACACACCAATGAAAATGGTTCATTGGATCTCGATAGTAGTGATACACATATTCATAATATTGAAACCAAAAGGATGCGAAGTTAATAATGATAGTGCAACCTATTTGTGGCACTGCCGTTTAGGTCATATTGGTGTAAAGCGCATGAAGAAACTCCATGCTGATGGGATTTTGGAATCACTTGATTATGAATCACTTGATGCTTGCGAACCATGCCTCTTGGGCAAGATGACTAAAACGCCGTTCTCCGTAACAATGGAGCAAGCAACAGATTTGTTGGAAATCATACATACTGATGTATGTGGTCCGATGAATATTAAGGCTCGCGACAAGTATCATTATTTTCAGAACTTCACAGATGATTTAAGCAGATATGGGTATATCGACTTAATGAAACATAAGTCTAAAACGTTTGAAAAGTTCAAAGAATTTCAGAGTGAAGTGGATAATCATCGTAACAAGAAAATAAAAAGTTTCTACGATATGATCGCAGAGGTAAAATATTTGAGTTACGAGTTTTGGCCTTCAATTAAAACAATGTGGAATAGTTTCACAAATTCATGCCACCTGGAACACCACAGCATAATGGTGTGTCCGAACGTCATAACCGTACTTTATTGGATATAGTACAATCTATGATGTTTCTTACCGATTTACCAATATCGTTTTGGGATCATGCATTAGAGACAGCTGCATTCACGTTAAAAGGGGCACCATCTAAATCCGTTGAGACGACACCGTATGAACTATGGTTTAGCAATAAACCTAAGCTGTCGTTTCTTAAAGTTTGGGGCTGCGATGCTTATGTGAAAAAGCTTCAACCTGATAAGCTCGAACCCAAATCGGAGAAATGTGTCTTCATAGGATATCCAAAGGAAACTGTTGGATACACCTTCTATCACAGATCCGAAGGCAAGACTTTTGTTGCTAAGTTCGGAAACTTTCTAGAGAAAGAGTTTCTTTCAAAAGAAGTGAGTGGGAGGAAAGTAGAAAACTTGATAAGGTAATTGTACCTTCTCCCTTATTGGAAAGTAGTTCATCACAGAAATCTGTTCTTGTGACTACTACACCAATTAGTAAGGAAGCTAATGATGATGATCATGTAACTTCAAGATCAAGTTACTACCGAATCTCGTAAGTAAACCAGAGTGAGATCCGCACCAGAGTGGTACGGTAATCCTGTTCTGGAAGTCATGTTACTAGACCATGACGAACTTGCGAACTATGAGGAAGCGATGATGAGCCCAGATTCCGCGAAATGCTTAGAGGCCATGAAATCTGAGATATGATCCATGTATGAGAACAAAGTATGGACTTTGAGGGATTTGCCCGATGATCGGCAAGCCAAAGAAAATAAATGGATCTTCAAGAGGAAGACGGACACTGATAGTAGTGTTACTATCTACAAAGCTAGAATTGTCGCAAAAGGTTTTCGACAAGTTCAAGGTGTTGACTACGATGAGAGTTTCTCACTCGTATCTATGCTTAAGTCTGTCCGAATCATGTTAGCAATTGTCGCATTTTATGAAATCCGGCAAATGGATAAACAAAACTACATTCCTTAATGGATTTATTAAAGAAGAGTTGTATACGATGCAACTAGAAGGTTTTGTCGATCCTGAAGGTGTTAACAAAATATGCAAGCTCCAGCGATCCATCTATGGACTGGTGCAAGCATCTCAGAGTTGGAATATACGCTTTGATAAGTTGATCAAAGCATATAGTTTTATATAGACTTGCGGTGAAGCCTGTATTTACAAGAAAGTGAGTGGGAGCACTACAGCATTTCTGATAAGTATATGTAAATGACATATTATTGATCGGAAATAATGTAGAATTATTCTATAAAGCATAAAGGAGTATTTGAAAGGAGTTTTTCAAAGAAAGACCTCGGGGAAGCTACTTACATGTCGAGCATCAAGATCTATAGAGATAGATCGAGACGCTTGATAAGTTTTTTCAATGAGTACATACCTTGACAAGATTTTGAAGTAGTTCAAAATGGAACAGTCAAAGAAAGAGTTCTTGCCTGTGTTACAAGGTGTGAAATTGAGTAAGACTCAAAGCCCGACCACGGCAGAAGATAGAAAGAGAATGAAAAGTCATTCCCAATGCTTTGGCCATAGGTTCTATAAAGTATGCCATGCTGTGTACCAGACCTATTGTATACCCTACCCTGAGATTGGCACGGGAGTACAATAGTGATCTAGGAGTAGATCACTGGACGGCGGTCAAAATTATCCTTAGTGGAATAAGGATATGTTTCTCGATTATGGAGGTGACAAAAAGGTTCGTCGTAAAAGGTTACGTCGATGCAAGTTTTGACACTAATCTAGATGACTCTAAGTCTCAATCTAGATACATATTGAAAGTGGGAGCAATTAGCTAAAGTAGCTCCGTGCAGAGCATTGTAGACATAGAAAATTGCAAAATACATAACGGATCTGAATGTAGCAGACCCGTTGACTAAGCCTCTTCCACGAGCAAAACATGATCAGCACCAAGACTCCATGGGTGTTAGAATCATTACTTTGTAATCTAGATTATTGACTCTAGTGCAAGTGGGAGACTGAAGGAAATATGCCCTAGAGGCAATAATAAAGTTATTATTTATTTCCTTATATCATGATAAATGTTTATTATTCATGCTAGAATTGTATTAACTGGAAACATAATACATGTGTGAATACATAGACAAACAGAGTGTCACTAGTATGCCTCTACTAGACTAGCTCATTAATCAAAGATGGTTATGTTTCCTAGCCATGAACAAAGAGTTGTTATTTGATTAACGAGATCACATCATTAGTTGAATGATCTGATTGACATGACCCATTCCATTAGCATAGCACCCGATCGTTTAGTATGTTGCTATTGCTTTTGTCCATGACTTATACATGTTCCTTTAACTATGAGATTATGCAACTCCCGTTTACCGTAGGAACACTTTGTGTGCTACCAAACGTCACAACGTAACTGGGTGATTATAAAGGTGCTCTACAGGTGTCTCCGAAGGTACATATTGGGTTGGCGTATTTCGAGATTAGGATTTGTCACTCCGATTGTCGGAGAGGTATCTCAGGGCCTTCTCGGTAATGCACATCACATAAAGCCTTGCAAGCATTGCAACCAATGAGTTGGTTGCGAGATGATGTATTACGGAACGAGTAAAGAGACTTGCCGGTAACGAGATTGAACTAGGTATTGGATACCGACGATCGAATCTCGGGCAAGTAACATACCGATGACAAAGGGAACAACGTATGTTGTTATGCGGTCTGACCGATAAAGATCTTCGTAGAATATGTAGGAGCCAATATGGGCATCCAGGTCCCGCTATTGGTTATTGACCGGAGACGTGTCTCGGTCATGTCTACATTGTTCTCGAACCGTAGGGTCCGCACGCTTAACGTTACGATGACAGTTATTATGAGTTTATACATTTTGATGTACCGAAGGAGTTCGGAGTCCCGGATGTGATCACGGACATGACGAGGAGTCTCGAAATGGTCGAGACGTAAAGAATGATATATTGGAAGCCTGTGTTTGGACATCGGATGCATTCCAGGTGAAATCAGGATTTTACCGGAATACCGGGAGGGTTACCGGAAACCCCCAGGAGCATAATGGGCCAACATGGGCCTTGGAGGAGAGGTGAGAGGGCTGCCCTCATGGGCTGCGCGCCTCCCCCCCTTCCCCTAGTCCTATTAGGACTAGGAGAGGTGGGCGCCCCCTCTCTCTCTCTCTCCCCCTTGGAGAATCCTAGTCCAACTAGGATTGGGGGGGGGGGAATCCTACTCCCAGAGGGAGTAGGACTCTCCTGGCGCGCCAGGCTTGGCCGGCCAGCCCCTCCCCCTTGACTCCTTTATATACGGGGGCAGGGGGCACCCCAAAGACACACAAGTTGATCTACGGATCGTTCCTTAGCCGTGTGCGGTGCCCCCTTCCACCAAATTCCACCTCGATCATATCGTTGCAGTGCTTAGGCGAAGCCCTGCGCTGGTAACACATCAAGATCGTCACCACGCCGTCGTGCTGACGGAACTCTTCCTCGACGCTTTGCTGGATCGGAGCCCGGGGATCGTCATCGAGCTGAACGTGTGCCAAGAACTCGGAGGTGCCGGAGTAACGGTGCTGTGATCGGTTGGATCGCGAGGAGAATGTACGACTACTTCCTCTACGTTGTGTCAACGCTTCCGCTTCGGTCTACGAGGGTACGTAGACAACACTCTCCCCTCTCGTTGCTATGCATCACCATGATCTTGCGTGTGCGTAGGAAATTTTTTGAAATTACTACGTTCCCCAACAGATATTACTGCTGGGCGTAAACCGGTCTAAGTGGGCCGGGTTGACTTCATCAGTAGTCTAAAGGTGCTAAAGCCCAGAGGCTAGACAAAGGCCCAAGGCCATAGTCGGTTCAGTATCTGTCGCCGTAAACCGGCGTGTATATAAACTTGTATTATAAGTTAGGAATAGGGAGAGACCAACCCGGATACGAATATAAACCGGAGATTGGGACTCTATGAACCGACGGGTGTCGCCCGTGTATATAAGGGGGCAACCCGATAGCGGTTCAGGACAGAGAAGAATAACTCGAGGCCTAGGCGAAGCTTGTTTGCTCCCTAGTCATCGAAACCCCATCAATTCCATCACAAACTAGACGTAGGCTTTTACCTTCACCGAAGGGGCCGAACTAGTATAAACTCCCTGTGTCCCTTGTCCGCTTTAACCGCTTCGAGTTAACCCGTTGCGATGGCTCCACGACTAAGTCCTTTCGCTAGGACATCTGCCGTGACAAACCCACGACAGTTCGGCCAGGCCTCGTCGCAAGCCTCAGCGGCCCGCTAGGCTTGCTGGGCCTGAATGGGCTTAGGCCTCTATTGTGGATACTTATACATGCGTGTGTGGTGTGAGTGGCCAGGCTGGCAGAACGGCTAGAAGCCGAGGCACGGCAAGTGCGTGTAGCTCAACAACTCTCGATCCCCTCCTCGATCCCCAAAATTGTACCCTGAATTTATTCGAATTCGGCCATGATTGAGCAATAGAGAAGCGTAGCGCTGACAGGCGCCCCATCAGTTGTAGCAGCCGGTAGCGCCGCTCCTGGATGGGCGCAAGCTAGGTGTCATGTCTCCCTCTCTGTAGGTTATGATGAGGCACGGCTATGGACGGCTGGTCTTCCATGACTGTTTCAGGCTAGGTGAAAAGTTTATTTCTTTAATGAAGAACTGGAAATGGAGGGTAGTGCGGTTTGGCTGTTACTTTTAGAAACGAAAAGGAACAATCTAGTGAAATAGAAACGCATGACGCTTCATTTGTGCTGATGTGCGATGCATGTCTGCATGCTAGAAAAATTATAGTATAAATGTTGTGCTGATGCGGGATGTATGGCTGCATGCTAGGAGAATTAGAGAACTGCTGATGTGGCTACATGCTGAGGTGGATAGGCTGCATGTCAAGAAAAATAGGTTAGTGGGGATGAACTATTTAGGTATTATATATTTCTAGCTTATTTTATTTTTTCTGGTTAACCCGTAAATACTTTTTATATATAAATAGATGTGGCAATTGCTAACATGATTCAGATAGACTTTAAGCATTGATACGAGTAAGAAAATCTCATCATAGTCAACATCTTGAACTTGTCAAAAACCCTTTTCGACAAGCGAGCTTTGTACATAGTAACACTACTACCAGCATCCGTCTTCCTCTTGAAGATCCATTTTATTCTTTATGGCTTGCCGATTATCGGGCAAGTCAACCAAAGTCCATACTTTATTCTCATACATGGATCTTATCTCAGATTTCATGGCCTCAAGCCATTTTGCGGAATCTGGGCTCATCATCGCTTCCTCATAGTTCGTAGGTTCGTCATGCACTGGTACTGATGAGGACATCAATACCATTGTTACACCCACAGCCCCTGCTGCTATACATATTGGACCAATTACTAGAGCTCGCGCACGCCATTTGAATTATCAGGTACTTTAGTTTCTTGGTAATGATTCTAATGTTCATGAGAATATGATGCTGCCTAAATTGGATACATTTGTTTTGCTTACAAATGAAGGGCCTAGCTTGGAGAAGGATGATCGTTGGAGCAAGAACAAGCATGGAGTTGATGGCATGCGCAAGGGAGACAAGAACAGAGTTTCAAGTGATGATTTCAGGACTTTGAAGCCACCATAATGAGTGCATGAAGCCTTGGACGAAATATACAAGATGCCACTTCATAATTTTCGTCCAGAGGCTATTCTAGGTGCTGCGTCACCTTCTTTTTGGGCCAGGCCCATGTAATTTCGAAATACTTCAATATAGGCTGTTTTTAGAGTCTGTATGTGTGGGGAAACAAGAGTTAGGGTGGGTTTCGGACCCCTCCTCCAAGGGCCACAAAATTCCCCCCTCTTTCTCCATATATACAGCCCCTAGGGCATCGTTTAGACTTTGGGTTTTGTTTAGATCAAAAGTTCGCCATAGCTGCAACTTCGCGTACTTCATTTGTGTTCAATGACCAGACCAAGGCGTCACAGAACCCCACCTTCATTAATAAAGCTTTACTCTTATATTTGCAATATCCAGATTGCAATCTTAGTTTCTTGCTTGTTCTTCGTTTGCTCGCAGGAAATAGGCCCTCGTGGTCAGGTTGATCGTGCTCTGGCGTGGTCAATAACCCTCGGAAGTTGGTTTAGCGATTGCCAAGGCGCGACGTCTCGCACGTTCGTAGTCGGATCGTCAAGGTCGACTCCCACAGAAACGATAGCCACCATCTCATCAAAACATCGGGACACCTTTGCCTCTATCAAGTGGTATCTGATTTCCAGGTTGTTCGGTGAGATTTTACAGTTTTTCATAGTTTAGATCGAGTCTGTTTTTCATACCTACAGTCCACGAAAAAGCCAAAAAAAATTAGGGTTAGTTCATCCTATCCGAACCAATATGAGCCTTTGCATAATCTTTTCTGTATTTGCTTTGTTGAATTTGCGGTTGCATCGTCGTGTCAAGTTGCTGGTCTTAGCGTCTAGTCCTTTAGAGTTTCGAGTTCTGTTCACAGGTTGTCATGTCGTCGCTGCCATATATCACCACCGCATCATCATCATCACCGTTGCCATATACCACCATCGTCATCACCGCTGCCATATACCACCATCGTCATCGCCGCTACCATATACCACATATCCACCGCCATCACGCTAATCCGAGTCCACCTCCATCACAGATTCGCCACCAGTCCGTGTTCCATCGCCCTACAAATATCCGCCACCAGTCCGAGTTTCCACCAGATTCATCTCCGCCACGAGTCCTAGTCCGAGTCCAGTAATTGTTGCTTTGTTCTTGATTTCCCGATCACGCGATACTCTGAGTCGTGACAGAGAAGGACTCCCGAACTTTCGTGCTACCCGCAGAAGAAAAATAGTTCCAGTTTAAAAAAAACTAAGTTTGGAAAATTCTGGCTAGGCAGTTTTTAGGACATTTGTAGACTTTTTCGAAAAAAAATTGTTGCGGAGCAAAAAAAAAGAGGAAAAAAAGTGCAAAAAAAAAGTGAAAAAAAAGAAAAAAAAAATTCAGAGTGTGCTCCTCCCTTGTTTACGTGCAGCGCCGTGATTTTGTTAGTGTTCTAGGCTCGCGTCTCTAGTACGGTCTAGCCTAGGACTAGCACAGTACCGTCGTTGAGCGTTTCTTCAACTTTGCATCTCTGAATTGATTATTGCTGACCCTTTTTGATACCATATTAAAAGCCTTCCCAGCTCCGCATACATCTACATCGTGCGTTTGACTCTCCCTGGTAATCGCTCTATCCAAGCTTTGAGAGTTTTGACTACATCGGTTGCCGATCACCGCCTGCTGCTGGGTAAGAACTGGTAAGAATTTGAGATTTGCTTAACGGATTTGTGACTGTTCACCACACCACCACCACCACTTCCTAGTAGTCTGTAGAATCATATTCTTGTGTGTTTCTATTGCTGCTAACCATGGCAGGATCACAAGCCGACGAGACTGACTGGGAGAACATGACAAACAAAGCGTTACATGATAAGTTTCAGCAAATGATGAGTGGACAGGTGGAATATGTGCTAAATAGATTTGAAGAGGCCATGGAGAAGATAGATGGCATTGAGAAGGCATTCGAAACAAAGCTTGATAACAAGTTCAATGAATTGCTCGCGCGTCTACCACCACCACCACCACCGGCTGCACCTAACGCACCTCTACAACAGCAACAACGACTACCTCCACATCGCGAAACAACCCTCCGCCGAGCGACCCGTGTCCCTCTTCAGCCTGGCCAAGCTACTGGTGCTGCTGTTGATACTTCTGTGGCTCCTGCTGCTGATGTGGGGGAGGATGATTATGTGGGAGATTACGAGGATGAGGTTGATCAACATCAGTACTACGTGCAACCACCAGCACCACAACCACCAGGTCGTCCACATGCAAATAATGGCAATGTTAGGGCTCCCCCTCAGGTACGAGATCATGACCATCTCCCTAAACTGAAATTGAATATTCCACCATTTGAGGGTAGATATGTTCCTGATATATATCTTACTTGGGAGTTAGAAACTGAACAACGATTTACATGTTTACAATATCCTAAGGAGAGACGTGTTCCTGCTGCTGTTTGTGCTTTCACTAGCTTTGCATGTGTTTGGTGGTCTGAACATTGTAGATTATATCATGTTCCAGCTACTTGGGCTGCTTTGAAAACTGCTATGCGTACTCGTTGGGTTCCACCATATTATCAACGTGAATTACTTCAAAAATTGCAGCGCTTAAGACAAGGAAAAAATTCGGTAGAAGAATATTATCAGGAATTACAAACTGGCTTGATTAGATGTGGTATTGTTGAGGAGAATGAAGCTATGCTTGCACGTTTTCTGGGTGGATTAAATAGAGAGATTCAGACCATTCTAGACTATAAGGATTATAATAATACCACTCATTTATTCCATCTTGCTTGTAAAGCTGAACGTGAAGTGCAGGATCGACAGGCATTGGCGCGAACTAACTTTTCTGCAGGTCGACCTTCATCATGGACACCACGTGCATCGTCTACTTCCACACGTTCTGCTACACCGGCACCTCCGTCGGCTGCCACCTCCAACCGTGATACAATAAAGCAGGCACAATCACCACTATCTGCCAAGAGCACACCTTCTGGGCCTGCAAAGAGCTCTTCTCCATCCATGGCATCAAACAGGACAAACACATGATATTATTTGTCGACGTTGCAAGGGTAGAGGTCATTATGCGAGAGAATGCCCATCTAAGCGTGTGATGATTGTTACCGAGGATGGTGGGTATGAGTCCGCTAGTGACTGATGATGAGACTTTGGCTCTTATTAGACATGAAGAACACGGTGGAGATGATTCTGATCATGAGACACAATACATGTCTGCTGAAGATGCTGACAGGTATGAATGTTTAGTTGCTCAACGTGTTTTGAGTGTGCAGGTTACACAAGCTGAGAAAAATCAGAGGCATAGTTTGTTCCATACAAAGGGAGTTGTGAAGGAACGTTCTATTCGCGTCATCATAGATGGAGGGAGCTGCAACAACTTGGCTAGCATGGATATGGTGGAGAAGCTTTCTCTCACCACAAGACCACATCCACATCCTTACTACATCCAATGGTTCAACAACAGCGGCAAGGGTAAGGTAACACATACTGTTCGTGTGCATTTTAGTATCTCTACATATGCTGATTATGTTGATTGTGATGTGGTACCTATGCAAGCATGTTCCTTATTACTTGGTAGACCATGGCAATTTGATAAAAATTTTGTACACCATGGTAGAAACAATCAGTATACTCTTGTTCATAAGGATAAAAATATTACTTTGCTTCCTATGACTCCTGATTCCATTTTGAAAGATGATATTAATAGAGCTAATAAAGCAAAACAGGAGAAAAATAAGAGTGAAAATCAGATTGTGGCAAAAGATGAGCAACAAATGAAGCCTAATAATAAACCATCTAGTGTTGCTTCTGAAATTAAATTGAAAAGTGCATGTTTACTTGCCACCAAATCTAATATTGATGAGCTAGATTTTAGCAATTCTGTTTGCTATGCTTTTGTGTGCAAAGAGGCATTATTTTCATTCGAGGACATGCCTTCCTCTTTGCCCCTTGCTGTCACTAACATTTTGCTGGAGTTCGCTGACGTCTTCCCACAAGACGTGCCACCGGGATTACCACCTATTCGAGGGATTGAGCATCAAATTGACTTAATTCCCGGTGCATCGCTACCCAACCGTGCACCATACCGTACCAATCCAGAGGAGACGAAGGAGATTATGCGTCAAGTACAGGAGCTGCTCGACAAAGGTTATATACGCGAATCTCTTAGTCCTTGTGCTGTTCCTATTATACTCGTGCCTAAAAAGGATGGTACGTCGCGTATGTGTGTTGATTGTAGAGGCATTAATAATATTACTATTCGTTATCGTCATCCTATTCCTAGGCTAGATGATATGCTTGATGAATTGAGTGGCTCTACAATATTCTCCAAAGTTGATTTGCATAGTGGATACCATCAAATTCGTATGAAATTGGGAGATGAATGGAAAACAGCATTTAAAACTAAGTTTGGTTTATATGAGTGGTTAGTCATGCCTTTTGGGTTAACTAATGCACCTAGTACTTTCATGAGACTAATGAACGAAGTTTTACGTGCTTTCATTGGACGATTTGTGGTCGTCTATTTTGATGATATACTGATTTATAGCAAATCTTTGGAAGAACATTTGGAACATTTACGTGATGTTTTTAATGCTCTACGTGATGCACGTTTGTTTGGTAACCTTGGGAAGTGCACCTTCTGCACCGACCGAGTATCTTTTCTTGGCTATGTTGTTACTCCACAGGGAATTGAAGTTGATAAAGCCAAGATTGAAGCTATTGAGAGTTGGTCGCAGCCCAAAACGGTCACACAAGTGAGGAGTTTCCTTGGCCTTGCTGGTTTCTATAGGCGTTTTGTGAGAGATTTCAGCACCATTGCTGCACCTCTCAACGAGCTTACAAAGAAGGATGTGCCTTTTGTTTGGGGTACCGCACAGGAAGAAGCCTTCACGGTATTGAAAGATAAGTTGACACATGCTCCTTTACTCCAACTTCCTGATTTTAATAAGACTTTTGAGCTTGAATGTGATGCTAGTGGAATTGGATTAGGAGGTGTGTTATTACAAGATGGCAAACCTGTTGCATACTTTTCTCAAAAATTGAGTGGGCCTAGTCTGAACTATTCTACTTATGATAAAGAATTATATGCTCTTGTTTGGACCTTAGAAACATGGCAACATTATTTATGGCCCAAAGAATTTGTTATACATTCTGATCATGAATCTTTGAAACACATTAAAAGTCAAGTTAAACTGAACCGTAGACATGCTAAATGGGTTGAATTCATTGAGACTTTCCCTTATGTCATTAAACACAAGAAGGGTAAAGAACATGTTATTGCTGATGCATTGTCTCGTTGTTATACTATGCTTTTACAACTTGACTTTAAAATATTTGGTTTGGAGACCATCAAAGATCAATATGTGCATGATGCTGAATTTAAAGATGTATTGCAGAATTGTAAAAAAGGAAGAACATGGAACAAGTTCGTCGTTAACGATGGATTTGTGTTTCGTGCTAACAAGCTATGCATTCCATCTAGCTCTGTCCGTCTTTTGTTGTTGCAGGAGGCGCATGGAGGAGGACTAATGGGACACTTTGGCGTGAAGAAGACGGAGGATATACTTGCTACACATTTCTTTTGGCCAAAGATGAGACGGGATGTTGAGCGTTTTGTTGCTCGCTGCACTACATGTCAAAAACCTAAGTCACGACTCAATCCTCATGGTTTATATATGCCTTTGCCTGTACCTAGTGTTCCTTGGGAGGATATATCTATGGACTTTGTTTTAGGTTTACCTCGAACAAAGAAGGGGAGGGATAGTATATTTGTTGTTGTGGATAGATTCTCGAAAATGCCACACTTTATACCATGTCATAAAAGCAATGATGTTGTTAATGTTGCTGATTTGTTCTTTCGTGAAATTATTCGCTTGCATGGTGTGCCAAATACTATTGTTTCAGATCATGATACTAAATTTCTTAGCCACTTTTGGAGATGTTTATGGGCTAAGTTGGGGACTAAACTGCTTTTTAGTACTACTTGTCACCCCCAAACTGATGGACAAACTGAAGTAGTCAATAGAACATTGTCTACTATGCTTAGGGCTGTTTTGAAGAATAATAAGAAAATGTGGGAAGAATGCTTGCCTCATATTGAATTTGCTTATAATCGTTCATTGCATTCTACTACTAAGATGTGCCCTTTTGAAACTGTGTATGGTTTCCTACCTCGTGCACCTATTGATTTGTTGCCTCTTCCATCTTCGGAGAAGGTTAATTTTGATGCTAAAGAACGTGCTAAATTGATTTTAAAAATGCATGAGTTAACTAAGGAAAACATTGAGCGTATGAATGCTAAATATAAACTTGCTGGAGATAAGGGTAGAAAACATGTTGTGTTTGCACCTGGAGATCTTGTTTGGTTACATTTGCGTAAGGATAGATTTCCTAATTTGCGCAAATCAAAGCTAATGCCACGTGCTGATGGTCCTTTTAAGGTGTTAGAGAAAATAAATGATAATGCATATAAACTTGAGTTGCCTGCAGATTTTGGGGTTAGTCCCACTTTTAACATTGCAGATTTGAAGCCTTATTTGGGTGAGGAAGATGAGCTTCCATCGAGGACAACTTCATTTCAAGAAGGGGAGGATGATGAGGACATCAATACCATTGTTACACCCACAGCCCCTGCTGCTATACATATTGGACCAATTACTAGAGCTCGCGCACGCCATTTGAATTATCAGGTACTTTAGTTTCTTGGTAATGATTCTAATGTTCATGAGAATATGATGCTGCCTAAATTGGATACATTTGTTTTGCTTACAAATGAAGGGCCTAGCTTGGAGAAGGATGATCGTTGGAGCAAGAACAAGCATGGAGTTGATGGCATGCGCAAGGGAGACAAGAACAGAGTTTCAAGTGATGATTTCAGGACTTTGAAGCCACCATAATGAGTGCATGAAGCCTTGGACGAAATATGCAAGATGCCACTTCATAATTTTCGTCCAGAGGCTATTCTAGGTGCTGCGTCACCTTCTTTTTGGGCCAGGCCCATGTAATTTCGAAATACTTCAATATAGGCTGTTTTTAGAGTCTGTATGTGTGGGGAAACAAGAGTTAGGGTGGGTTTCGGACCCCTCCTCCAAGGGCCACGAAATTCCCCCTCTTCCTCCATATATACAGCCCCTAGGGCATCGTTTAGACTTTGGGTTTTGTTTAGATCAAAAGTTCGCCATAGCTGCAACTTCGCGTACTTCGTTTGTGTTCAACGACCAGACCAAGGCGTCACAGAACCCCACCTTCATTAATAAAGCTTTACTCTTATATTCGCAATATCCAGATTGCAATCTTAGTTTCTTGCTTGTTCTTCGTTTGCTCGCAGGAAACATGCCCTCGTGGTTAGGTTGATCGTGCTCCGGCGTGGTCAATAACCCTCGGAAGTTGGTTTAGCGATTGCTAAGGCGCGACGTCTCGCACGTTCGTAGTCGGATCGTCAAGGTCGACTCCCACAGAAACGATAGCCACCATCTCATCGAAACATCGGGACACCTTTACCTAAACAAACGGTTTTTAACCCCTTTCCGCGACGGCATTTGGAACCGTTGCCAAGTGAGTGTGCGCAATAGGGGGGTCCTTCCCACACGACCCAGAAACCGTCGGGGATATGCCCTCCTGGCACACACGCTCGGCAAAATGGGGTCGTGTGCGAGCGGCGATCGCTCAAATACGAAAATACATACAGTAGAGCTAAAAAATACAATTATACACGCAAAATTGTTTCCGGTCACAAGTACATCCCACACAGTCAGTCCCCGCTAAACGTTTCCATTCGTATGTACATCCCACACAGTCGCTCCAAGGAAAACGTTTTCGTTCACAGGTACATCACACACAATTTTTCCCGTTAAATCATTTGCGTTAAATGTATCACACACAGTCCATAGAAGAAACTGTGTGGCAAACGCTATCCATCACAAACAGTTTTTATGTGGTAAACGTTTGCGCAAGGAGGCCTAACGCAAACAATTTTCAAGAGAAAGTCGTGTGTGATTGTTCATTGACCCAACACGGTTTATTTCTAGAAACTGTGTGCGTTGCCTGAGGTCATCGCCCACGGTATTTTTTCAATAACCGTTTGCAATATCAAAACCCAATTAGCAGGCTGATTCGCCATTAGCAGGCTAATTGCCCTATTATTAATAGTCCATTTATTAATCTAATTGACATTCATATTAAGTACACAATATATTTCATTTCCATATTAAGGAACCATAATTTCATAATTGAAATACATCAGAGTACAACATGATATAGCTTCAACACTCAATTACCCCATTACACAACTGCACCAGCACCAAATTTCACATGCAAGATGTAGAACCTTTCGAAATTAGCATCATAGACGGTATATAGACATATGCATCTCATCTGGTAAACTGCTGAAAACGAAAGGCGAATATTGAGCCTTCATTCATGTTGAAGGTCTTTGCAACTTTAGGCCAGTGCGTGTGGATGATTGACCGTCCGTCCTTCGTCCTCTTCAGGATCACTTCAATATTGAACCGTGTGTATTGTATGAAAACATTCCCCGCCTCCTGGCCATAGAGGTGGTTTGAGAGGTAATTATCAGTGAACTGCTTTGGAAAGGCCTAAAAACAAGGATGTGCATAAATATCTTCTCTATATTGAAAATGGGGCAAAGGAATAAAAAAAGGCAAGGTATAATAGTTAGTATCATCTTGTAGTGAACTGATGTCTTCTTCATTATGCAGACAAAGATCTTGTTGTTTTTTGTCACTAATTTCTTTATCCTAACAATCTTTCTGAGTTTCTTGATTTGATTGATATTCATGGACAACTCATTTCCCCATATGCAAAAAGGGTCGAACAATGGGTCAAAACCTCTAAGAGCAGGACCTACATGTGCAAGACCAAATTGTTAAAAACCAAAATATTAGAATGGTTCCCGCAATTGCACAATAATGTGCTATTAGAGAACGAACCATGCACGTGCTAACCTCGATTGTAAACCTTAGTGCTTTCCATTGTTTCCCTGCAACACATATAAGGTAGTTAGTCATCACGTTAAGTAAGGGTTCGTATGCTATCAGTAAAATATGTTGATGAAAAATAAGCACATTGCAGATCATCAGATTAATTCAAGTCACACAGAAAACCTATTTATCCAAACCAAGCATAATTAAGAATTAGGAAATATAACACTTGTATATGTTTCTCATGTATTAAGTGCAGCCAAATTCGATTTATTCCTCACATGCACAACAATACAAAATTCTACCCACGACAATTGGACATCGTATTGCAGAATTGAACCAAGAAGTTAACTAAACACCACAACAAATGAACCAAACATTAACTGAGCACCACATTGCACAATATAACATACTCCTAACAGAAGATCAGACAGTTAACCAAATAGTTAACTACAGCCAATTGTAGCAATTGTATTTGTTTCTCATGTATTTACTACAGCCAAATTCAATTTATTCCTTACATGGTATACAATAACAAAATGCACCCACAACTATTGAACGTCACATTGCAGAATTGAACCAAACAGTTAAGTAAGCACCACAACACAAATGAACCAAACGTTAGCTGAGCACCACATTGCACAATGTATAACCAAACCAAGCATGCTTGACAACTTGGAAATATAGCAATTGTATTCATTTCTCATGTATTTTGTAAATATAAATTCGATTTATTTCCCACATGGAAGACAATACAAAATTGCAGCCTGAAGAATTGAACATCACATTTGCAGAATTGAACCAAATAATTAACTGAAGACGACAACTAATTAACAAAATAGTTAATAAGTGAGCACCACACTGCACGACATATAGAACATATACACTAGAGCAATAGATTGCATGGTAAAATTAGATATCACAATTCACTAGAATTTGTGAAGGAAAGGCAGAAGCAGCACACGCAACGGGTAAACTGAGCATGCTTAACCAGCGTAGCTAGCAAATGGCAAGGTGCTCCTCCAAGATCTGGGCGTTGGCACGAATGGCAGCCATCGCGACCTCACCCGCGCGTGCGGCCGCGATTTGCTTCTTGGTCGGTGATTTGGGTGGAAGGTGCCGTGCTCGCACCGGCGGTCGGGGCATGTGGGATGTGGAAGGAGGAGGAGGATGGGGGTCGGATGTGGATTACCTGCCTGTATAGACGAGGCCGAGCAGCGTGAAGGAGGGTCGTTGACGAGGAGGCGGCGCTGTAACTAAGGAATGAAGGTTTATACTTGGAAAGGAAGGCGGAAAGAGGGGAAATGTGGCTTTTGGTAAGGGGGAGGGGGCGGGGAGGTAGATATTTCTGCGAAAGCTGGAAATTTGGAATCGCTTCAGCCAAAAAACTGGCGCGCAAAGTGTCATCAGACATGATTCCTTATTCAAAACTGTGTACGATATGTGGACATCACAAACGATTCAGATAGCTTCACCCGTGTGTGATGAGTTTGAATGTCAAAAGTTTTGGTTCGAATTTCCATGGTTACAGTGGTCATCCACGTCATTGCATAATTTGGGTACACAAAGGAGACTACAGCACACCACACTTGTCAATCGAGCAAGTTCAGCAATTAAACAGAGCTAGCTGACCTAAATATTACTCTAACAAATTAAAGACCGGCGCTCTTAGTTAAACAAAACAGAGTACTACTACGGCTGGCGCTCGTCGATCTTCGCCACCGCCTTCATGTCTAGCTCGCGCCCGACGATCTCCTGGGGAAGGGGCTCCATGGCATCCATCGCACCATACTCAGCAAGCATCTCGTCATCCGCGTCCACCATCTCTTTGGAAAAGGCCGCCACGAGCTGGGCGTGGGCGAACGTGATCTGGGCTAGGATGGGCTCCGTCGTCGCAAGGCATGCGGCGGAGGAACGGACGGCTGGTCGAACACTCTCGACGATTGCCAGCTCTTCGGCCTTGGGTTGCCGACCGTTGTCGGAGAAGCTTCGTTGGATTTGTGTGGTGACCGCCAGGAGCTGGGCGTGGGCGGCCTCCATAAGGACTAAGGCTGCCGCTGCGGAACGGACAACTGATGTGCCGCTCTCGCCAGCTGCTATCCCCGAGGTAGATGTTGTTGCCGCCACCTAAGAAGCAACAGCGGCCGTTTGGGCTGCCTTTGCGGCCGCGCTCATGCACCTTATTAGCACGCGCATGGCGGCTGCAGCCGCGCTCTCGCCGGAGTGGGCCACCGAAGTTGCCCTCACGACGCGGGTCCACGTGCCCATCTTTCACCGGCGACGATTGAACAGTGAAATGATATTTGGGGAGCGAGCTGGTGTGCTTGAGATACCAGTTGTGGACTGTAGCCGATGCACCTTCTCGCGTAAGCCATAGGTGTACTATACACCGACGGTGCTCCAGGATATTTTGTGTTGCATCTCACACCACTACTAGGGAAAACCTTATACACAGAATCTTAGCAGCAGCGCAGCATAAAAAGAGGCGCTGCTGCTAAATAGTAGCAGCGCGGGTACGGAAAGCTCGCTACTAGTGCAAACTTAGCAGTAGCGCGTGACGCTCAAACCGCGCTGCTACAAAAATCCACCGACAGTACACAACGACATAAGTTTACTAGCAGCGCGGCGTCAGGAAGCGCGCTGCTGCTAATGCCATAGTAGCAGCGCGCTTTTTTGTCACTTCGCTACTGCTAATTTTGAAATTGTGCACATGGTTGGCCTGTTTAGCAGGAGCGCGTGACAGGAAAGCGTGCTGCTACTATGCTCTTAGCAGCAGCGCGCTTTTGCTCCCGCGCTACTGCTAAGACGCAGCACCCACCACCTTTTTCCACCTCCCCCCTCCCCATCTCCTCTCCTTCCTTTCCCCTACCTCCCACATCCTCCCTCTCTCACTCTTCTTCTTCCTCAATACTTCTCCCTCCATTACTCTCCCTCTTCTACCTACCTTTCTCTCTCTTCATAACTCCTAGCTAAAACTACACCACCTCCATTAATTCATCTCCTTTCTCTTTTTCCTCCCCCCTCCACTAGTTGAAGTTGTCTCCTCCCAAATTAACTAGCTAGGTAGATGTAGCATTTAGTTAAGTGACCTATTTGCCCCCTAACTAGATCTTTCTTTGTCAAGAAGAGCTTTGTGCACTTTTGACCTCCCTACATCGTCATCATCTCCACCGTGTGCTCGATCTCGAGATAGAGGTGTGATTAATATTTCATGCTTTTGCAAAATGAAATATGTTTATGTGTGTGTGATATGTTTATGGAAATTGTGTGTGTGGCATGAGTTGACGCCAAATTGTGCTTTGGAGTTACCTATGTTTTGCCGAAATGTCAATTTATTTCCGTTTTGGTGAATTCCGGGAAAACTCTAGATCTATATATGTCCTATTTTTAAGGAAGCTCATGCCGAATTTTTGTATGACTTTGATGAATGCACGCATTTTTATAATCAATTTGTTTATTATTACCGTGCAGAGTTGACGATGGTCAGTGGAATGATGGTGGACAGGTGGTTGCGGTCGACGGTGCAGGACATGAAGGAAAATAACCTGACAGAGGTTTTATGTCCGTGTCGAAAATGCAAAGGAATAGTTTGGCTTGACCCCCATTACGATGGTCGTGTTGAAGCGCACCTGCTCATGACTGGTTTCATGGATGGCTATACTCGGTGGATAATTGAAGATGAGGATGACGATGTTGAGGATTCCGACGGGGCAGGCAATGATGACACGGGGCAAGACGAAGAGATGATCGATAATGGCGGCGGGGAAGAGGCCGGACATGGCGGCGAAGAAGGGGCCGGACATGGCGGCGGAGAGAACGACATGGACTCCACGCAGCAGAGTTCGTCGGTACTAAGTTCAATCGTGCGGGACCCTCATGTTCAAGCATTGCTTCGCAAGGAGATGCGTACTGAGAGAGCTGCTTCTAGAGAGGAGGCTAAGCTGGAGCAACTGGTGGTAGACTCGAACACTCCATTGTATGATGGTTGCAATCCTGAGGTGACCCGCTTGAGTTTCACGCTCCAACTCCTGAAGACGAAGGCTAAAAACAAATGGACCGACACTAGCCTCGATGAGCATCTCAAGTACCTAAAGGATGTTCTTCCCGAGGGTAATCTATGTCCTAGTAGTGTTGATGAGGCCAAGAAGATCGTGTGCCCTCTTGATCTGCCACACGTTAGATACCATGCATGCATCAATGATTGCATAATTTATCGGAAGGAGCACGCGGAAAAAACAAGTTGTCCGGTGTGCAATGCTTCTCGATACAAGAAGGCTGGGAAGAAATGTCCTCAGAAAGTGGTATGGTACTTACCAATCACTCCTCGTCTCCAGAGGTATTTTGTAGATCCCAAGGAAGCAAAGCTAATGCGCTGGCACACGGAGAGGAAGAAGCCCGACGATGGAGATGATCCGAAGCTGAGACACGTCAAGGATGGAAGTCAGTGGAGAGCGTTGAACAAGTTCTATCAGTATTTTGAATGTGATGCAAGGAACATCGTGCTCGGCGCGTGTACCGATGGCATGAATCCGTTTGGCAACCAGAGCACCAACCATAGCACATGGCCCGTGTTTGTATGGATGTACAACCTCCCCCTGGTTGTGCATCAAATCGAAGTACATTCACATGAGCATGCTTATTCAAGGGCCGAAACAACCAGGAAATAATATTAATTTGTATCTGGGGCTACTTAAGGAGGAGTTAGACACGTTATGGAAAACACAGGCCAAGACATGGGACGCCAGCAAAGGCGAGTATTTCAACATGAGAGCCGCGCTGATCACGACAGTGCAGGACTATCTCGGTTACGGATATGTGGCAGGCCAGGTGTGCCATGGATATTGTGGATGCACGCGGTGCATGGATGATACGACGTCTCAGAAGTTAACGTCAAGGAAAGATGGCGGGTCTGGGAAAATTGTGTACATGGGGCATCGAAGATGGCTCGAACAGGACGACCCGTGGAGATCTATTCAATGGTCACGCTGAGCATCGAGGACCTCCACGTAAGCGGAGCGGTGCCGAAATCGATGAGCTGTTGAAAAACTGGAAGGAGTGCCCCGCGCCGGGAAAGACGATGAGAAAGGCGCCGGAGCCGCTGCTGAAGGTATGGAAGACGAGGTCTGTGTTCTGGGACTTGGAGTACTGGCACAAACTCGATACACCTCATTGCCTTGATCAAATGCATATCTGTAAGAATGTCCTTGAGAGCTTGCTCGCAACACTGATGAACATGCCGGATAAGACCAAGGATGGGCCGAAGGCCAGAAAAGACTTGCAAGATTTGAAAATCACGGAAGATCTGCACATGCCGCCCTGCAAAATGTCAGACGAGACAGAGACGGAGACAGAGGCACGAGAGAAGAAGGGCAAGAAAATAAAGAATGAGGATTATTGCCCCCCTTCTTGCTTCACCTTAAGTCAGGCTGAGATCAATCAATTCTTTAAGTGCCTTACCGGAGTCAAAGTTAGTTCCGGTTACTGTGGCAAGATAAGTAGATATCTAGACACGGACAAGAAAAGGTTCAGCGGGATGAAGTCTCATGACTGTCATGTGATGATGACGCAGATACCCTATTGCCCTTAGAGGGATAATGGACAAGCACGTCCGTGACACGCTTATTGGTTTCTGCAACTTTTTCGACATCATCTCTCGAAAGTCGATCAGTGTGAAGCAGCTCCGAAGGCTACAGGAAGAGATCGTTGTGATACTGAATGAGCTTGAGATGTACTTCCCGCCCGCGTTCTTTGACGTGATGGTGCATCTGTGTGTCCATATTGTGGATGACATAATAGACCTGGGATCGTCAAGATAGCAGTAGCGCTTCACTGAAAAAGAGCTACAGCTAGTCAAAATAGCAGTAGCGGTTTCTGTATAAAACCGCTGCAGCTAGTCAAAATAGTAGTAGCGCGCTTCGTGTAAACGCGCTACTGCTACGTCCACTTAACCCAAAATTCTCACTCTCCCTGCTTCATCCCGCCTCTTTTCCCCAAAATCCCCACTCTCTTCCCCGGCCCCGTCGCACCGCCGCGCCCGACCCCGGCGCGCTCGCCCTCGACCCCGCCGCACCCGACCCAGGCGCGCTCGCCCCCGACCCAGGCGCGCTCGCCCCCGACCCGTCGGCCCTCGCCTCCCTCCTCTGCTTCCTCCCCTCCCAACCTCGGCCGTCGTCGGGCCTGCCTCCTCGCCCCTGCACCCTCTGTAAACCACCCCCCCTCTCTCTCTCTGCTAGCTAGGGTTCTTCTGTTAATTTACTTAGGTTTTAGTTAGGGCAGTATGTTAATTAGGTTATCTATTTAGTTATGAATTTAGCTAGTTTCAAAATTAGCTAAATTTATATGCAAATTTGAACTGGACATGTGATATGTGGATATGTCATGTTTTGGACATGTCAAGTTTGGAATATGAACATGTTATTTGGACATGTGATGTTTTGGTTCAATTTTGGTAAATGATCCGAGTGGCCTATGTTACGCCGGAATGTTGATTCATTTCCGTTCCGGTGAATTTCAGGCGCTCGATATGTCCATTTTTTAGCAAAGGTCATGCCGAAATTTCCCGTGAATAAAGGCATGATTTGTGCTACATAGTTGGCATATCGAGTGCTGGCACATATATTTCTGTTTTATGTCATTTCTCATTTATTCATACTTTTAGAAATAAATGAGGACACTTAATCATAGGAAACATGTCGAACAACGAAGAAACTAGGCCTTCTGACCAAGATGCATACGAGATGGACTATCAGGGTGAACAAGACTACCTCGACTTTTTGACTGCTAAGCAAGGTTCGCAGGTCCGCCTCGATGATGGTACTGACGCCAACATCGACACCGACGGCGCCGGCACCGATGGCGGCGCCGAGACCGGTGGGGAAGGTACCGGCGGGGAAGGTACCGACGCCGATGCCAGTACCGAAAAGAGGAAGCATAAGAAGCAGAGGATACGAAAACCTAACAAACTAGGGATTGGACGACTTGTGATCACAAAGATGGCACCTGGCAAGTTTGAGCCGTTAGAGCCGGAAGAACCTCGCAAGTGCTATGGGAACCAAGTAGGATGCATCCTACGGGAATGCGCGAGCATCAACGATGATGACTTAAGGAGTAAAGAACATTTGACGCAGTTGCTCCTAACGAAGTTGCACAAGAGATTCAAGTTCCCCGACCGGGATGATAACATAGAACAACCGTGGGATGATCCGAAGATGAAAAAAATTAACAATCACGCCATGGGCATGTTCAGCAATGATTTGGCCTCCTAGAAATCGAGGGTGAAACGAGCTATTGAGGCTGAGGAACCCCTGTCCAAGATTCTGGAGGAAAATCCGACACTTACGGAAGAGGAGTTCGAAAAGTTCAAGGACACTTGCGCTACCGAGGACGCCAAGGCTAAGGCTGCGAAATTCAAGAGCCTTCAGCAAAGGAACACAGGGAAGCATCGCCTCGGAAGCCGTGGCTACCTTGGTAAAAGGCCCATATGGGATAAGGAGGACGCGGAACGTGAAGCCGCGGGTCTCCCAGACCCCTTCGCGAAGTTCACCAACCCCTTGGAGCGTGACTTCATTAGGGCCCGCTACAAGTGGGACAAGGAGAAAAAGGTTTTTTACACAGACAAGATCACGAGGAAATTGATTAGACTACTGGAGAAGCAACACCAGCTTGTAGCCGAAAGCCCTACTTCTCCGATGAGGCCCAAGTGGGACACCCCTCTCAACCGGGCCTTGAACGAACTTAAGGGACTCCCTTTGGGCCAGCGGCCGCAATATGGTTGTGTGCACGGCGCTGGAGACGGCGCCACGTGGAAGGTGTTTTACAACGAGGGCCCGGAGGCCAAGAAGTAGAAAAATAAGTTTGGTCAGGCGGACATCGACGCGAAGGTGAAGCTTGCGGTCGAGAAAAAAGCAGCTGAGGACGCGAAAAAGGCAGCCGATGACAAATATGAGTTGTTACAGCAGGCAGTCAATGCAGCTGTAACTACCTGCAGAAATGATTTCGCTACTAACTTGGTTCCAATTATCATCAACTGGACGAAGGAAAATCCAGACAAGACAGTACATGATTTCCCGTTGCCCAGTTTCGTCGGGAGCAACTCCATGAACAACAACATCATCGCACCATCACTTGCCCACGCAACCGGGCCTCCTCTCGCAGCCGCTCCCGCTCATAGCAGCCCGTCCTCAGTCTCTGGCGCGCTCGGTGGGCCTTCGTCTTTGACTGAGCTGGACGCCATCACGGTAATTACATGTCGCACCACCATATATATATATATATATAATATTCCATTTTTGTTGCCTTTCGGATGTTTTACGCCACAGACATATGTGTTTGTAGGCGAAAGAAACCCCGTGCACCATACTCTACTTGATCAAAGGCCAGAAGGTGGACGTGGGAAAGGGGATGATAATGGACCCCTTGCAACCCACGTTCCACAACCAGTCGATCCCTGCTGGGCACTGCAGGGTTAGCTTGTCCAATGTGAAATCAGGGCATGAGGATTTGCCTCCTCCAGTACAGCATGTGGGAGCGGACGATGAGACCCCGTCGCGGATTGGAAGCTGCAAGGGTTGGGTGCTGCTATGGCCGAAGAATCTTATTCGTCTGGAGCCGGCCGAGAGCACACCAATAACCACACATCAACAAGCATGTGCGGAGACCACCACCCCGCCTACGCAATTACCAGCTCCTGTAGTGCCGGGTGAGAGCGGCGGACGGCATGATGAAGGGGGTGCGATAGTGCCGGCTGATGTAATTTGTCCTGTAGAACAGAGAATGGATGATGAGACGGAGGTCGACCCTATGGATTACCTCAATACAAACGCGTATGACTGTGACATAGAATTGATGAGTCAACCATATGACGAATCGGGCTATCAGCTTGCTAATGAGGATATGGATGATATGCCCGGGCAGGAAGGTCGTAGCAGGGATTGCAAAAAGTCTCTCTTCATTAAATCCTCACAGGACACGCCTGAAGATGCCGCCTCAACACAGGCTCAACTATCCCGGCGCGAGGGTCGTACAATACTTAGCCCGGGAACACTGGGGCAGGGGTTAAGGAAGGGTCTAGAAGGTGTGCCCAAGAAAAAGGAGAGAAAGAGATCGGGGAAGATAGCTGCCTCCAAACAAGCCAGACCACATAGCAGCCAGACGATGCATTCTGAAGAGCGTGTACCCGTGAAAGGTGCGGCCATGTTCCATCTCACGGGTGAGCCGATGCTACCGCCGAAACCGCTGGAGGCACTATCAGGGGATCTCAGGAGACTGCACGACCATGTGCTGTCGACTGAGAAAAGCTTACTAGCCTCAAAGGATCCAGGATATCCGACATACGCGGCTCGTGTGCCTGAGGGGAAGTGCTACGTCGAGACACGGCCCGCGGAGGTGTTCTTCCCGTGGTTTGACCATATCTTTGAGATGTTTCTGACAAGGCGGCTCGATTTTACAATCGTCTGCCTTTTTGCGCTACATATGAGCTCCGTCATGAACAGTGAAGAACTCTCGCAAATCTGTGTGGCGGATCCGTACTACATGCACGAGTCTTTCTTGAGTCTCGGCAACTTTGAGCGTGAAACTGCTAGGGAGTACCTCCAAAACTTCATGGTACAGAATAAGGACCGGGAAATTGTCCTCGTGCCTTATCATCCAAAGTAAGTCAGTTTCGAACAACCCTTTCATACATTTCAACCATTCCTTCTCTCTCTATGGGGAATAATTTGAGGTGTCTTTTCCCCGCAGCAACGGGCGCGCCTGAAGGAAATATGCCCTAGAGGCAATAATAAAGTTATTATTTATTTCCTTACATATCATGATAAATGTTTATTATTCATGCTAGAATTGTATTAATCGGAAACATAATACATGTGTGGATACATAGACAAACAGAGTGTCACTAGTATGCCTCTACTTGACTAGCTTGTTAATCAAAGATGGTTAAGTTTCCTAACCATAGACAAAGGAGTTGTCATTTGATTAACAAGGTCACATCATTAGTTGAATGATCTGATTGACATGACCCATTCCATTAGCTTAGCACCCGATCGTTTAGTATGTTGCCATTGCTTTCTCCATGACTTATACATGTTCCTTTGACTATGAGATTATGCAACTCCCGTTTACCGTAGGAACACTTTGTGTGCTACCAAACGTCACAACGTAACTGGGTGATTATAAAGGTGCTCTACAGGTGTCTCCAAAAGTATTTGTTGGGTTGGCGTATTTCGAGATTAGGATTTGTCACTTCGAATGTCGGAGAGGTATCTCAGGGCCTTCTCGGTAATGCACATCATATAAGCCTTGCAAGCATTGCAACCAATGAGTTAGTTGCGAGATTATGTATTACGGAACGAGTAAAGAGACTTGCCGGTAACGAGATTGAACTAGGTATTGGATACCGACGATCGAATCTCGGGCAAGTAACATACCGATGACAAAGGGAACGACGTATGTTGTTATGCGGTCTGACCGATAAAGATCTCTGTAGAATATGTAGGTGGGCATCTAGGTCCCGCTATTGGTTATTGACCGGAGACGTGTCTCGGTCATGTCTACATTGTTCTCGAACCGTAGGGTCCGCACGCTTAAGGTTACGATGACAGTTATTATGAGTTTATGCATTTTGATGTACCGAAGTTAGTTCGGAGTCCCGGATGAGATCACGGACATGACGAGGAGTCTCGCAATGGTCGAGACGTAAATATTGATATATTGGATGACTATATTCGGACATCGGAATGGTTCCGAGTGGTTTCGGATAAAACCGGAGTGCCGGAGGGGTTACCGGAACCCCCCGGGGAAGTAATGGGCCTTATTGGGCCCGAGGGGAGAGAGAGGGCTGCGGCCAGGAGGTGGCGCGCGCCCCCCCCATGGGGAGTCCGAATTGGACAAGGAGGGGGGCGCGGCCCCCCATTCCCTCTCCCTCTCCCTCTCTTTCCTTCCCCCTCTCTCTTCCTAGTTGGACTAGGAAAGGGGAGTCCTACTCCCACTAGGAGGAGGACTCCCCCTCCCTTTGGCGCGCCCCATAGGGCCGGCCGGCCTCCCCCCTTGCTCCTTTATATACGGGGGCAGGAGGGCACCCTAGAACACACAAGTTGATCTTCGTGATCGTTCCTCAGCCGTGTGCGGTGCCCCCCTCCACCATATTCCACCTCGGTCATATTGTTGAAGTGCTTAGGCGAAGCCCTGCGTCGATAGTTCATCAAGATCGTCACCACGCTGTCGTGCTGACGAAACTCTTCCCCGAGAGCTTTGCTGGATCGGAGCCCGGAGAACGTCATCGAGCTGTACGTGTGTCAAGAACTCGGAGGCGCCGGAGTAACGGCGCTTGGATCGGTCAGATCGGGAGGAGGACGTACGACTACTTCCTCTACGTTGTGTCAACGCTTCCGCTTCGGTCTACGAGGGTACGTAGACAACACTCTCCCCTCTCGTTGCTATGCATCACCATGATCTTGCGTGTGCGTAGGAATTTTTTTGAAATTACTACGTTCCCCAACAGCGCCGTCCTTATCGTTCTTTATACGCAAGTCTCCCACGTCGTGTATTTTGACCCTTCCAGAGACTACGAGAAAAAAGACTACACCCACATAATGAATATTCTAGATGATGCTCTCCAAGGCTTCAGCTTTAGAGGTGGCCACATGCAGATCAGGAAACAAAGGAACAAGAAGATGGGTTTCGCGCATAAAACTAACTTCTCTTGCATCCATGTCCCAAAACCAAGCAAGAAGGATGGATTCTACATCCTCCATCTCATGATTCAGTTCAACACGGATCACCAAAAGCTTCGCATGAGAAGTAGAAATGATGATCATATCCACAAGTGGCTAGAATCTCATGGAGAAGCGCATTATAAACTTAGAGATGACTTCTTTCGCATCCAAAGCGACATTGCAACGATCATCATGAAAGAAGTCATCGATGAGAAGGGGATGTTCCACCACGGCCCTATATCGCGAGCTGACGTCCGAACTCGCATAGGCATGCAACGTCTAGACCTCACGCCGTTCAAGAAGCTAGGGTCCATCCTCGATGATATGGAAGGATGGAACTTCTAGTGATTTATGATGCCGGTGATGATGATATGTGTCAGTTGAACTTGTATACTATTTGTAGCGATGAAACTTTGTGATGTCCATGATCCCTGCCGAACTTGTGTAACGCTACTTTGTTAGTTTGCGTACGATGACCTGCATACCTCTAGTTAATTAATTTGCGTACTGTATGTTGCATCTAGTTGCTAGCCCTTTCTTTTTTGGTGTTCTCTAGTATATTTTGTTGCATATATATGATTGTACATCCTCTTCATGAACATGCATCTCTAACAGGTACCTAGTTTCTTGATGGCGAGATGGAACTGCTATGTCGTGTACAAAGGGAAGGTTTCGGGGGTGTACAACGAGTGGCATGAGTGTCAGGCGCAAGTGAATGGGTTCTCGGACGCCAGCCATAAAGGCTTCAAAAGCAGACAAGAAGGAGAAGCTAGTTACTTGAGGTTCACGCTAGCGCGAGAGAGGACTCGTAACCGCCATCTCATGTACTGCATAGTTCCGCTCTCACTCTTAGTGATAGCTCTTCTCGCGTATACCTTTGTTTAGATGGATGACGTTGTAGTTGCAAGTATTAGAGACTTGCATGTATCGCTATTTTCGAGATGATGACAAGATACCACTCTATGTTGGATGATGATTATGATGAGACTATTTGTATGTATATGCTATGATTACATTTGTGGTCTCGCATGCATTTGTATGTGTATCATGATGACATTTGTATGTGCTAAAGATTCTTCTATAAAGCTTGTTCAAATACAAAACAAATATGCCGAAAAAAACAAAAAACAACTAAAATTAGCAGTAGCGAGTGGAGAAAAGTTAGCAGCAGCGCGGTTGTAGCAGTAGCGCGCACAGGGGAAGCGCGCTATAGCTATTAGCAGCAGCTAGCTTCCTTTAAACGCGCTGCTGCTACACTTGTGTAGCAGTAGCGCTGGTAGACCCGCGCTACTGCTATACATTAGCTGTAGCGCCTTATTAGTAGCGTCGGCCCCCGCGCTACTAATAGGCCCAAAACCCACGCTGCTGCTAGGCTTTTCCCTAGCAGTGCACGGTTGGTGATAATAAACTGTGTGCGATCTACTTGATTTTTCATCTTGATTTAAATTACATAATGGGGTCACAGCGGCAATGGACGGTGTTTGAATTGCTAGACCTTTTATCTGGAGTGAACATGCAACTATATGTGTGTCGTAAAAGAATTGAAATTATTCAGGGTTCGTTTGAACATTTTATACATTAAATTGGTTTTCTAGCCATTTTAGGTGCACAATTCAAAATTAAACTACATGCACATGCTCCGGTGCACCAACATGGGTTGTAAAATCATATATGTGTCCATGGGTTTATGCTTATCTCCCATGCAAGAAGTGGGGATGAAATTCGAACACCACGGCACCGTGCCTCTCCGGCAAACCTCGACGTACTTGCCTTTGTAATTCTAGTAAATCCAAAATCTGTCCGAAATTCATGAAACTTGGCATGCTATCATGGAGCGGCATCAACATGACGTGGTAAAAATTATGTCCCATTTGGGGCAGGTTTGGTATAAGCTTCTCATAAACCAGAGCTTCTCACAACAAGTGTGATGGTTTCGGTAGGGAACGTTTCACCTTTCTGGACGAAACGATATCCGTTGCCTCTTCTCGATTTCAATTTCTTTCCTAGTGTCAACATAGAACAACAGGAGTGTAGTGTCAATTTTTGGGATTTTTTGGGGTTCGCTTGGACATGTTTATACATTAACTGAGTTTTCTATGCATTCATGTGCATAATTAAAATTTGAACTACAGGCACATGCTCTAATGCATATAAATTAGTTGAAAATTCAAATCTGTGTCCTTGGTTGCCTGCTTAGGTCCTATGCAATAAATGGGAATGAATTTCAAACACCAGGGCACCGTTGATTACCGGCAAAATGTTGAGTACTTTATTTTTAAATTCTAGTAAATCCAAAAGTCTCTGAAATTCATGAAACTTGGCATTCTATCATGGAAAGGCACCCGACATGCTGTGGTATTTTTCATGTCCATTTTGAGAGAAGGCACACTCAAATAATGACAGCCAACAAAGGCATTTTGAAAAAATAGCTGCCACTTTAATATCTCAAACGATTGTATAATTCAAACCGTGTGCGTTCTGTTAACCATTCACGTGACGCCACGTGTCTTGGTTTTAATTGTTGTACGCGGTGCCGTGCGGACAGTTGCTTGACCTTGACTGAACGGGAGGCGTGCGAGCGCCGTCTGGTGCGCAGGCTGACCGAGAGGCGTGCAAGCTGTCCTCGAATGCGCAGGCTCACTAGGAAGCGTGCAAGTTGTACGCTGTGCAGGCTCACTGGTAAGTGAGCCCTTTGACTTGCATGGCCGCCCGCCTTGCTCGCATCCTCTGTATTAATGGCGCCCAAGCCGCAGTTTAATTCGGTTTTTAAATATAAAACACTCATCGCAAACGTTTTAGTTAGAACACTCGTATGCAAACCGACAGCTTCCCCAGGAAGCCAAGAGAAAATGTGCCGAGCGGGATTTCTGCATCTCTTGATCACAATTGTTGCCAACCACGTACTGAAATAGCTAGTTCAACTATATATACTAGCTAATTTTAAGTACGTTGTGCAGTTCCACCACATCTATAGTCAGATGAACTAAACAAAATAGCCCCTACTACTACTACGGAGGGGCTTTGTACTAGTTTCGGCTGCCTCTCCTCTGCCGAGCGTGCTCAGTAAGAGGCGGAGGAGGAGGAGCCTACCGGCGAGCTGGGTAACCGCAATACGGTGCCTGCCGCTATCGCAGCTTCAGCGACGGTCACCTCGAACGCCCTCTGCCGCTCCAGACGACCCCTCTCAAAGCGGTGGTTCTCCTCGTAGATCTCCTGATTCCTCGCCTCTGAGGCGGTGTGTGCCGCGGCCATGGTGGCGGTAAGGCTCTTTGCGTGCTCGATGAGGCGCTCCTCCTCCTGCCGCAGGAACTCGGTGTAGCGCGCAAGGTCGCTGACGCACGTGCGGTCATCCACCTCCGCCTCCCGCCTTCGTGCGGTGGTGGCGGAGCGGGTTATGACCCCAGAGGTCGATGGTGGGCTAGCGGCCACGGCGGCCGACGACGGGGTGGCGGCCACGACCACCACCTCCCGCCTTCGAGCCGCGGTGGCGGAGCGGGTGATGGCCACAGTGGTCGACAGTGGGGTGGCGGCCACGACGGCCACCTCCCGCCTTCGGGCCGCGGCGGCGGAGCGGGAGATGGCCCTGGCTTTCGACAGTGGTGTGGCGGCAACGGCGGCCGGCAACAGCTGCCGACGGGCAGCGGCGGCGGAGCGTGTGGTGGGTGTTCCACGCACGCCCAACAGGACGCCACGCGCACTACACTACGCCGGGGACTGCACCGCCACCGCGGTGTAGCCTCCCAGCTTGAGCTGTCCTCTAATGACGGCGGAGTGGTTGAGCGACGACGACGAACCAGTGCCATTGGCGATTGTTGGAGAAGCAGACAAGATAAGCTACAGGGAGAGAGGGGAAAATGCGACGCAGGACTCGCCGGCCGTGAAAGTTTTAATAACAGGCCGGTAAGCATTGGGATTTTGGGGGATTTCACCAAGTCGGGCGGGAAGCTTGCGCGGGAACATGCGAGGTTACGCGGGAACGGGCTCAACGACGATTCATTGGCACCACCGTTTGGCCAAAAGAACGCCCCCGCGCGCTGCGCAAGCTTGTGCTGTAAGCCGTCTGCGGCAGCAGGGTGACAAGACAAGCGAGAGGAGGACGAAAGGCCACGTAGACATACAGTTAATACAAAAAATGTTTGCGATTTAATTACCTACTATACCAACGTCCTTGTTTATAAGTATGATTTAACTAATAAAATACAAATGCATGTCGCCAAAGATGATATAGTTGGATTTGTATTTGAACATAGTTTCCAATTATATAATTTTTAAAACATGCATTAACATTTTGTTGGTTAAATTTGAGGGCGAAGTATGGCATGGAATATAAAGGAGACTATAGACTAGACGGAGGTGGTAGCACACAGCCGCTCTCTACGCAGCGATGCAACTGTCGATCGGCTTGTAGGCGACCATTTCCTGCGTGTTCAACTGCTCTATGCGTGTGGTTGCTTGCGGTTCAGGCGGCCACGGCGCGCTCTGCTCGCGTCCCGCCGCACGCGCTCTGCTCTTGCGTCCCTCCGGGTGCTCTGCCCTCGTCCCTCCATGCTCGCTGCCAGTGTTTGGGGCCAGTGCACGATCACGCACGTTCGTGTGCAAGCGGTTGCGCCGGGCGCGGCGGGACAATGCAGTTACCTGCTGCAAAAACTGCCATGCGGACGCGCCGAGAATACACGCCACCCGGCCCCCTTTTATTCCTGCGTCCATTTACCTTCATCTCTCATCTCACACGATACAATAAGCACACCCACAAGGACATATACAGAGAGGACATCCAGCGGTTCCAATGGCGCTGCCCGTGGCTCCGATGGCGCTCCCAGCGGTCGACGACGACAGCGGCGGGCAGTTCACCACGCATCACGTAGTGGACACCCATGTGAGGGGGAAGGCCCTCTCGGTGGTGTACATGAACGATCCAATCTCGGTGGAGAGCTCCATCCAAACTATGGATCAGTTCCTTGCTAAGGATAAGTACCGATGGTCGGCTTCGACCTCGAGTACACCATCGGTCGTGTCGGGTACGATCAAAAGATTGTCGTCGCCTAGTTGTGCGTGCAACATGACGTCCTCGTCTACCACTACCACCTTGCCACAAGGCCTTGCGAGTGTTTCTCCAGGTTTATCAACAGCTCCGACTACAGTTTCGCTACGGTGGACACCACCAACGATCTAAAAGCGCTCAAGGTTTCGAACTTGAAATGCCCGAATCTTGTCAACATCCAACACCACTACAAGGTCTGGGGCAGCGAAAAAACAAACTGAACTCCCTGGTTGACCTCGCCTTGGCCATCATCGACCTCTACTACGCGAAGATGAAGGAAGAGAGCAATAAGGAGAAGAACGCCTGGTGTGAGAGACTGGATGAACAACATGTCAAGTACGCGGCCATGGACGCGTACACAAGCTACGAGATGTACAGGCGGATCGTTGACATGAGGAACTGTATTCTTCCTGACCCAGACGAGGGATCAAGCCACATAGTAGTGGCGGGAGCGTCACAGGAAGTAGATGACTAGACGATCATTTATCCTACTTTAGAATGCATGCAATTGTTTATTAAGGTGTGTGCGAATGATCTCTATAGTCACTTATGTAATTGGATGTTTATTTTAGTTATATATATACATGTTATTCTACTGTAGACAGAGCAATTCACATGGCTTATTAGCAGCAATCGTCTGTGTTATTATTGGTCTTCGCACACATTTCTGATTATGGACCTGTTTGTCGCGTATCACACACATCTTCAATTGAACCGTTTCCATTGTGTTGCCTAATCACACACAATTCATCCCAGTGAACCGTATGCTGTATATCGCACACGCCTTCATCTGGCTGCCCGTTTCTTTTGTTCCTCCTCATCCTAAACAGTTAATTGAGCTGAACCGTATGCCCTACATCGCACACACAACTAAGTTCTGAACCGTGTTTGATGCATCTGTCATCGCAAATGTTTTGCACCTTTTTTGACCGTTTTTTACACCACCGTTTGCGATTGTGGCATCGCACACAGTTTCGTCGAAGGGTCTCTGATCATAGCGTCGCGTTTGGACCATCCTGCAGTAGTGATGGTCAAGTAACATGACCTCCAGAACAGGATTGCCGTACCACTCTGGTGCAGACCTTACTCTGGTTGGCCTACGAGGTTCGGTAGTAACTTGATCTGAAGTTTCATGATCATCATCATTAGCTTCCTCACTAATTGGTGTAGGCATCACCGGAACTGATTTATGCGATGAACTACTTTCCAACTCGAGAGAAGGTACAATTACCTCATCAAGTTCTACATTCCTCCCACTCACTTCTTTCAAGAGAAACTCCTTCTCTAGAAAGGATCCATTCTAAGCAACGAATATCTTGCTTTCAGATATGTAATAGAAGGTGTACCCAACAGTCTTCTTTGGGTATCCTATGAAGACGCATTTCTCCGATTTGGGTTTGCGCTTATCAGGTTGAAGCTTTTTCACATAAGCATCGCAGCCCCAAACTTTTGAAGAAACAACAACTTAGGTTTCTTGCCAAACCACACTTCATATGGTGTCGTCTCAACAGATTTAGATGGTGCCCTATTTAATGTGAATGCAGCTGTCTCTAATGTATAACCCCAAAATGATAGTGACAAATCGGTAAGAGACATCATAGATCGCACCATATCTAATAAAGCATGGTTATGATGTTCGGACACACCATTACGCTGTGGTGTTCCAGGTGGCGTGAGTTGTGAAACTATTCCACATCATTTCAAATGAAGACCAAACTCATAACTCAAATATTCATCTCTGCGATCAGATCGTATAAACTTTATTTCCTTGTTACGATGATTTTCCACTTCACTCTAAAATTCTTTGAACTTTTCAAATGTTTCAGACTTATGTTTCATCAAGTAGATATACCCATATCTGCTCAAATCATCTGTGAAGGTCAGAAAATAACGATACCCGCTGCGAGCCTCAACACTCATGGATCGCATACATCAATATGTATTATTTCCAATAAGTTAGTTGCTCGCTCCATTGTTTCGGAGAACGGAGTCTTAGTCATCTTGCCCATGAGGCATGGTTCGCAAGCATCAAGTGATTCCAACAGCCCATCAGCATGGAGTTTCTTCATGCGCTTTACACCAATATGACCTAAATAGAAGTGCCACAAATATGTTGCACTATCATTATCAACTTTGCATCTTTTGGCATCAATATTATGAATATGTGTATCACTACGGTCGAGATTCAATAAACCATTCACCTTGGGTGTATGACCACATAAGGTTTTATTCATGTAAAAAGAATAAAAATTATTCTTTGACTTGAATGAATAACCGTATTGCAATAAACATGATCCAATCATATTATGCTCAATGCAAACACCAAATAACATTTATTGTTAGGTTCGACACTAATCCTGAAGGTAAAGGGAATGTGTGATGGTGATCTTATCGACCTTGGAATCATTTCCAACACACATCGTCACCTTGCCCTCAACTAGTCTTTGTTCATTTTGTAACTCCTGTTTCGAGTTACTAATCATAGCAACTGAACCAGTATCAAATACCCAGGGGCTAATATGAACACTAGTAAAGTACACATCAATAACATGTATATCATATATACTTTTGTTCACTTTTCCATCCTTCTTATCCGCCAAGTATTTGGGGCAGTCCAGCTTCTAGTGACCATTTCCTTCGCAGTAGAAGCACTCAGTTTCAGGCTTGGGTCTAGCTTTGGGCTTCTTCATGGGAGTGGCAACTTGCTTGCCATTCTTCTTGAAGTTCGCTTTCTTTCCATTGCCCTTTTACTTGAAACTAGTGGTCTTGTCAACCATCAACATTTGATGCTTTTCTTGATTTCTACCTTTGTCGATTTCAGCATCACGAAGAGCTCGGGAATCGTTTTCGTCATCCCTTGCATATTATAGTTCATCACGAAGTTCCAGTAACTTGGTGATAATGACTAGAGAACTCTGTCAATCACTATTTTATCTGGAAGATTAACTCCCACTTGATTCAAGCAATTGTAGTATTCAGACAATCTAAGCACATGCTCACTGGTTGAGTTATTCTCCTCCATCTTGTAGGCAAAGTACTTGTCAGAGGTCTCATACCTCTTGACTCGGGCATGAGTCTGAAATACCAATTGCAGCTCTTGGAACATCTTATATGCTCCGTGGTGTTCAAAACGTTTTTGAAGTCCCAGTTCTAAGCCGTAAAGCATTGGCGCACTAAACTATCAAGCACTTATCATACCGAGCTTGCCAAATGTTCATAACGTCTATATATGCTCATGCAATAGGCCCGTCACCTAGCGGTGCATCAAGGACATAATTCTTCTGTGCAGCAATGATGATAGTCCTCAGATCACGTACCTAGTCTGTATCATTGCTACTATCATCTTTCAACATAGTTTTTCTCTAGGAACATATCAAGAATAAACGGGGAGCTACATCGTGAGCTATTGATCCACAACAAAGTTATGCAAATACTATCAGGACTAAGTTCATGATAAATTAAAATTCAATTAATCATGTTACTTAAGAATTCCCACTTAGATAGCCCTCTAATCATCTAAGTGATCACGTGATCCATATCAACTAAACCATGTCTGATCATCACGTGAGATGGAGTAGTTTTTAATGGTGAACATCACTATGTTGATCATATCTACTATATAATTCACGCTAGACCTTTCGGTCTTAGTGTTTTGAGGCCATATATGCATATGCTAGGCTCGTCAAGTTTAACCCGAGTATTCTGTGTGTGCAAAACTGGCTTGCACCCGTTGTATGTTAACGTAGAGCTTATCACACCCGATCATCACGTGGTGTCCCAGCACGAAGAATTGTTGCAACGGTGCATACTCAGGGAGAACACTTATTCCTTGAAATTTTAGTAAGGGATCATCTCATAATGCTACCGTCGTACTAAGCAAAATAAGATGCATAAAAGATAAACATCACATGCAATCAAAATATGTGACATGATATGGGCATCATCATCTTGTGCCTTTGATCTCTGTAACGCCCTCGATGCGGCTATATCTCCCACGTGTCGAAGCACGACTTAGAGGCATAACCGCATTGAAAGCAATGTCGCAAGTGAGGTAATCTTCACACAACCCATGTAATACATAAGGGAAAGAGATACATAGTTGGCTCACAATCGCCACTTCACACAATACATAAGTAAAGCATTACATCATACAGATACAATCAAGGTCCGACTACGGAACCAAAATAAAAGAAGACTACCCCAAATGCTACACAGATCCCCGATCGACCCCAACTGGGCCCCACTACTGATCAACTGAAACGAAACAACACAATGAACAAGATCTTCATCGAGCTCCTCCTTGAGCTCAGGTTGCATCACCTGCACGGTTTCATCGGCACCTGCAAACTGGTTTTGGAAGTATCTGTGAGTCACGGGGACTCAGCAATCTCACACCCGCGAGATCAAGACTATTTAAGCTTAAAGGTAGGACAGGGTAGTGAGGTGGAGCTGCAGCAAGCGACTAGCATATATGGTGGCTACCATACGCAAAAGAGAGCGAGAAGAGAAGGCAAAAGCATGGTCGAACAACTATGATCAAGAAGTGATCCTGAAACTACCTAGGTCAAGCATAACTCCAACACCGTGTTCACTTCCCGGACTCCGCCGAGAAGAGACCATCACGGTTACACACGCGGTTGATGTATTTTAATTAAGATCAACTTCAGGTTTTCTACAACCGGACATTAACAAATTCCCATCTGCCACATAACCGCGGGCACGGCTTTCGAAAGTTCAAACCCTGCAGGGGTGTCCCAACTTAGCCCATTATAAGCTCTCGCGATCAACGAAGGATATTCCTTCTCCCCGGGAAGACCCGATCAGTCTCGGAATCCCGGCTACAAGACATTTCGACAATGGTAAAACAAGACCAGCAAGACCGCCCGATGCGCCGACATCCCGATAGGAGCTGCACATATCTCGTTCTCAGGGCAACACCGGATGAACACTACGTACGGCAACCGAAGATACCCCAAGTTGCCTAAGGGTGGCACCGCAAGTGGCTCTAGTTTGGACCAACACTTAGACAAGCATTGGCCCGGGGAGGCTAAATAAAGATGACCCTCGAGAGAGCGACTCACAAGGGAAAAATAGGTGGTGGTGAGGCAAATGGTAAAACCAAGGTTGGGCCTTGCTGGAAGAGCTTTATTCAAAGCGAACTGTCAAGGGGGTCCCATAAATCACCCGACCGCGTTAGGGACGCAAAATCCGGGAACATAATACCGATATGACGGAAACTAGGGCGGCAAGAGTGGAACAAAACACCAGGCATAAGGCTGAGCCTTCCACCCTTTACCAAGTATATAGATGCATTAATTAAATAAGATATATTGTGATATCCCAACAAGTAAACATGTTCCAATCAAGGAACAACATCTCCATGTTCCAACAAGGAACAAACTTCATCTTCACCTGCAACTAACAATGCTATAAGAGGGGCTAAGCAAAGCGGTAACATAGCCAAACAACGGTTTGCTAGGACAAGGTGGGTTAGAGGCTTGGTTTAACAATATGGGAGGCATGATAAGCAAGTGGTAGGTATCGCAGCATAGGCATAGCAAAAGAGCGAGCAACTAGCAAGCAAAGATAGAAGTGATTTCGAGGGTATGGTCATCTTGCCTGAGATCCCGCAAGGAAGAAGAATGAGTCCATGAAGAAGACAAATGGATGTAGTCGAACGGATCCTCACAACTCCGGAACGAAACCGAAGCTAACGAGAGAAGCAACCCGGAAAGAAACAAACAACATAGTAAACAACCACCACATACTTGCATGATGCACAAACAAGTATGATGCATGTCCGATTTAATGAGGCATGGCATGGCAAAGTGCAACAAACAACACTACAAATTAAGTGGAGCTCAATATGTAACGAGTTGCATATTGACAAAACACCACATACGATTATTTAGTTCTCTCTCGGTTATGCACCCAAAAATATTAAATGTTGTTAAACATGGCAAGAGATGAAGCATACAAAAACTAACTATTTATGCAAGTTTAAATGAGGCCGGAAATAACAAACAACAATTCTGGAAGAACCTCATGTGCATATTTTAGATTTGGTTCTGTTCTGTCCTAAACCACATTTTAATGTTGTTAAACAGGAAGATAAAGTGCATCATGTTAAACTATGCATTTTTCTAGCCCATTTACATATATAATTTATTTAAAACCGAGCTACGGTTAATCAATTATGAAATAAAGCATTTTAACATGTCATTTGGCAAAATTAATGCAAACAACAAGTTTAACATTTTAAGCATAGATGAAAAAGGCATATTATGAAACTAGATGAAATTCTAAGCATTGTGCATATATAAATTATTTACATACGATGCATGGTTAATTAGTTATTAGATGCATGAACACTAGGGGTTTTTCTGCAAAACAGTAAATCACTGGATAAGGCTAAATTCGCAGCATTGGAAAAAAAACATACACGGGCCGAAACTACTGCGCGCAGGACATCAGCAGCAGCAGAATCGGGCCAAGCCCAAGTAGGAACAGAGGAGGGGGCGTTGGGGGTCTGCTCACCATGGGCCAAGGCCCGGTCGGTGCAGAGGCTAGAGGAGGCCGGTCAACGCGCTCGAGACAGGAGCGAAGCAGGCAGGGGCTTGGTACGGCGGCTTCAGACGAAGCAGGGTGCGGCAGCGGTCGCTCAAGCCGGACGAAGCAGAGGCGAGGTCGGGCATGGCGGCGCTGGACTTGGCGAGGCGGCGGAGCCGAGGACTTGAAGGAGCAGGCGGGGCGGCGTGGGGCTTGGCGGTCAACGCGGCAGGGGCGGCTTCCTCTGTCTGCTCCCGACAGAAGGAGGCAGTGCATCTCGGGGCAGCGCTTGGGCTGCGGCACGAAGACGACGGCAGTGACGCGTACGGAGCTCTGGCGAGGCGAAGCAGATGCGGAGGAGGCGGTGGAGGCCAGCTTGGCAGGGGCGCGGTCAACAGGAGCGGGACTTGGCGGGGCGACGTGCTCGTCCAAGGTTTGACAGAAGCAGAGCTCGGCAGCATCAGAACTTGGCGAAGGGCGGCGGCTTCGGGCAATGGAGCGGCGGAGCTCGGGCCCTGGGATGCTGGTGAGGTGGCCGTCCGGGCGAGAAGACGAGTGCGGGGTCGAGCACTGCTGCGGTGTTGCTC
The DNA here is from genome assembly GCA_032464435.1 of Aegilops umbellulata. Taxonomy (NCBI): domain Eukaryota; kingdom Viridiplantae; phylum Streptophyta; class Magnoliopsida; order Poales; family Poaceae; genus Aegilops; species Aegilops umbellulata. The sequence continues at coordinate 188,262,068 of CP136060.1, forward strand.
CTCGAGGTGCTCCCATGGCTGCCCTCCTACACGGGACAGGGAGAGAGCACTGAGAGAAGAGCAAGATAGGGGAAGAAGAAGGAAGAGCAGGGCGCGGATGACCTGCGAGGGGCGGCGCCGCTTGCTGATCTTCGGGAGGAGCCCGTCTCCCTGCGTCGACGAGGAGAGCGGGGGGGCTGCGGGGACGAAGGGTGATGGCTTGACGCAGCTCCAGCGAGGAGCGGCACAGGAATGGCGGGCGCGGTCTGCGGCTGCTCGCGTGCTCGGGCGCGTTGGGGAAGGTCCTGCTGGAGGTGGTCGATGGCGACGTTTGGGTGCCCCGGCAAGCTGCGGCTCGTCGCCGGCAGCGACGGGAACATAGAGAGGTGATGCTCGGGCAGAGAAGGCCTTGGGCACGAGCGCGCTGGACCGCAGGCGCAAGGAAGCTTCAGATCGGGAGCTCCTCTCCCGATCGGATTTGGAGGAGGAGGCACCGGTGAGGTGGATCGAGTGGGGTGCTGGCTCTGGTTGGCTGGGTTTGCAAAACAAGGAGGAGGCTGCGGGTGCGGGTTGGAGGAAGGTAGCTAGGCTGATTGGGGATGGATCCCGAGGGGGATTTGATGGAGTGGCGGCGGCCATGGGTGGATGGGACAAGGTCCCTAGGTTTTAGGGTTGGTCTTTATATAACACAAGTGAATTTTGGGTAGGGGTGTTTGGTCCCTCCGATCTTAAATGGACGGTCGCGAATAAATAGGTTATGGAGTCCAATTAACAAAACGGAGATGTTTTGTAGACGTTAGGGGATGATCTGGACACAATGGTAGCGACAGACCAGATCGGTTTCGGGTAAGTCTCGGACACGCACACGAGGGGTTTGAGAGAGGTCAACGAGGACAAGGGCCTGACAAAACGACAACGGAGGCAAAGAGGGAAAGGGCAACTGCGAACGGCTACGAGTTTTATGAAAACATGCAGATGCAATGCGCATGATGCTAAGAGATGAGATGCATGACATGAACAAAATGCAAAACAAAATACAAAAACCCAACCACGGAGGAAATAACATATCACATCTCCGGAAAAGGCAAGAGTTGGAGTTACGAATATGGAAAATTGTATCCGGGGCGTTACAACACTCCACCACTACGAGAGGATCTCGTCCCGAGATCTAGGATGGCACCGGAGGGAGAAGAAAGAGGAAGATAAGAGGTAAAACTAAGTTGCCTCTTTGACAAACGAGTGAAACCAAAGAACCTTGAGAGGTTGAGCAAAATGAAAGAAAGAATACCATGGAGATGAACGAAATGAAATACTCCGTTAGAAAAGAGGAACATGGGATATGACGAGAACCCAGCGGTTTAGTGATAAGATAGATATTGAAACCACTCCGGTTAAAACTAGATAGAGAAGGAATAAAATTGATATAATTTGGGCAGCACTCCGACTGAAAATGGAAGGGATTTGAACATGATCTTGACAAGATGATAGGATACTTGCTGAAATTAACAACACACTGCCTCCGAAACTATTAAAAGAATGGCACAAGGGGTAAGAAAGATTTCAGACCGCACTCCGGTTGAGAAGAGATGCCAGACTTGATAAGATGAGAGAGCTCGAATGAAAACATGACACTCCGGTTGAATGGATAAGCAAAAGCAAAGAACATGATCTTGACAATTCGAGATGATGAGTGAAGAGAGCAACATCACAATGCCTCCGGAAGAAGAAATAGAAGTTAGATCATTGGAATAAAGGAATGGAGAAGAAAATGACAACTTCTACCACAAATGAGTTTGGAAAGCACCCTTAAAAAGAAGAATAGAACGGAGTTGTTGGAGAATCAACAACGAAAAGAATAAGATTGATATGGTCTTAAGGAATGCATCTCAAATTATGAGATGACAGCCTGCCACTCACGGGAAAAGAATTGGATTGATAAGAGCAAGGAGACGAGAAAGCTATATCACCGGGAGGATAAAGAAGAACTTGGGTCATTTATAAGCACCATAAATAACAACAATCCTTAGGGAAAGCTTTAGGTGAAATATAGCCCAAGATAACTCCAATGAAGAAACGATGGGTTTAAATATCTCATTCTTAACAACTTGTGAACCTTGAAACACGAAGAGAAGTTGTCAAGAGTGATATAACACCACCTCAACATAAGGTAGAAAGAATTGCACTTTGGAATGCAGGTAGAAGAATACTTGAACTCCTCAAAACAAGGCATGTGTTGAACACCATGTTTATTTTAGAGTATAGCTTAGCGGATCTTGACTTCAAGAGAAATCTTAAAGAACAAAGAAGAATGAAAAGAATCCTTGACGAACCACCAAGTAGAGCCTCCATGAAGAACTCCGGTAATGAAAGGATGATAAAAAGAAAGAGAAGTCGAAAAGAACTCCGGGAGGAGCCTTGAAATGATTATATGAAGCTCTGAAATGATGTAATTGAAATAACTTGGAGCTCCGGAAAGAAAAAATGAACAAATGAGATCAAGAATTTTGATGAATCTCTAGAATAAGGAATTAAATTTACTCGATGAAACAAGAATAAGAATTACATTATGCTCATCCTTCACCAATTAAATTGATGACAATCGATGGATCTGGCATACTACTTATTCTCGTAGAAAGGATTAAGATAGATATGGCGCAAACTAGGGAAGGTATTGATGGAACCACCGGTGGAATTAGAACGAACGAATGAAATGATACCATAATAAAGGAATAGAAATGTTGAATAAACCACCGTAAGAATTGAAAATGAACGAAGAAAAGATAAAGAAACACCGGGAAGAATTAGAAAACGAATAAAGATACTTGACAGAATTTAGATACATGAGAACGAAGAGATCATGAACTGATTAGAGGATATTTGAAGGATGCACCGGTAAGATTTGGAGAACGATAGCTGAAAACTTGAATGAATAATTATGACATGATGGCCTCGGAAGAATCAAACTGAAAAGACTCCTGAATTGCTCCGGATGGGTGAAAAGAATTCTCACAATCTAAAACAATTACGAGAGAATGGCATCAATCTAGAACCACGCATCTTCAAGAGAATGGACAAGATTTAAGGGAAACTCTTCTTCGGTCTTCAAATGTTGAGAATGATGATGAGAAACACCACCATGAATTGTTGAGACACTCCGGAATGAAAATTAGAAAGGTTGAACCAACGATGAAAGAATTGAAGGATCTTGGAGAAAGACATTAGACTGATGATAATTCATTCATACATCAAACTTTGAAATGAAATTGGGAATAGCTCCGGGAAAAATAGAAGAGTCAGGTAAGATCCTGGGAAAAGACCTGTGGGTTAGGGCCCACTCAAAAGAAACACCATTGAAAAGATTGCTTGAAAGGGATATTGCACCGGTTGAATTAAGTGGCTTGAATGAGGTAACAACCTCAAAAGAGATTGAGAGAATTGAGAATGGAAACTTGAATCTTCTGAGATATCTTCATCACTCCGGAACAAATGAATAGTGAGAAGTGGATTATTATGAGGTGCACCGGTATGAGAAGGTATTGAAACGAGGAAAAGATGTGATCACCATTGAAAGATTGCATTGAACACACCGGGGAAGATAAAAGAACAAATAATTATAAGCTTGAGGCTCCGTTAGCATCTTCATGAGAAACACCGAGTAAGAACATGAAGGAGAAGAATGGAGAGGCTTCACATCAATAAAATGGATACTTGATCAAGAAATCTGCGTCCTTGAAGAAATAAGGGTGGGAGGGCGGGAAAAACAAAGACAACTTGGAACGGATGAAGCAAACACCGTTGAGAAGAACTGATAATTGATCTTGCGAATGTTGAAGTGATCGGATCCACTTGAAGAGGGACACACCAGTTGGAAAAGAATTGGCATGATAATCTTGATGATCAAGAAGGATTAGTATTTCCATAGAAATATGATAACACCGTTTAGAAAAGGTATGGAATCAACACTTGACCTCGAAGCAACTCGAATACCACAAATAAAACAAAAACAAAGGGTTTGGCTTGCAGAATAAACCGGAAACAAACATATGATAGATCCCATATCGTATCATGTGTCTGTTGGAAAGATATCCTACGAGATACTTGAATTACCACTTATAAACTCCCGAAACTTTCTGGTTAGGCAATCAGGTGTTGGGGATACAGGGGACACAAAATATATCTGTAACGCCCTCGATGCGGCTATATCTCCCACGTGTCGAGGCACGACTTAGAGGCATAACCGCATTGAAAGCAATGTCGCAAGTGAGGTAATCTTCACACAATCCATGTAATAAGTAAAGGGGAAAGATACATAGTTGGCTTACAATCGCCACTTCACACAAGTACATAAATAACATCCATCAAAAAGATTACACTCAAGGTCCGACTACGGTACCAAAATGAAAGAAGACTACCCCAAATGCTAAACAGATCCCCGGATCACCCAACTGGGCTCCACTACTGATCATCTGGAAAAGAAACATAGTAACGGCCACGTTCCTCATCGAACTCCCAAGTGAGCTCGGTCGCGTCATCTGCCCTGACATCGTTGGTACCTGCAACTGAGGTGATAATATCTGTGAGCCACGGGGACTCAGCAATCTCACACCCGCGAGATCAAGACTATTTAAGCTTAAAGGTGGGAAAGGGGGTTTATGAGGTGGAGCTGCAGCAAGCGGCTAGCATGTGGTGGCTATAGCGCAAAAGAGAGCGAGAAGAGAAGGCAAGCACGGTCGTGAAGCTAGAAGTGACCAAGAAGTGATCCTGAAACAACCTACGTCAGACATAACTCCAACAACCGTGTTCACTTCCCGGACCCCGCCGAGAAGAGACCATCACGGTTATACACGCGGTTGATGTGTTTTAGTTAAGGTCAACTTTGGGTTTTCTACAACCGGACATCAACAAATTCCCATCTGCCTCATAACCGCGGGCACGGCTTTCGAAAGATAATACCCTGCAGGGGTGTCCCAACTTAGCCCATGATAAGCTCTCACGGTCAACGAAGGATATTCCTTCTACCGGGAAAACCCGATCAATCTCGGAATCCCGGACTACAAGACATTTCAACAGCAATAAAACAAGTCCAGCAAAGCCGCCCGATTGTGCCGACAAATCCTGATAGGAGCTGCACATATCTCGGTCTCAGGGCACATCCGGATGAACACTCCGTACAACTAAAACCAGCCCTCGAGTTGCCTCGAGGTGGCGCTGCAAAGGGCTCTAGTTTGGACCAGCAATCGAAGGATAACTGGCCCGGGGGTTTAAAATAAAGATGACCCTTGAGTCTGCAGAACCCAAGGAAAAAAGGCTAGGTGGCGAATGGTAAAACCAATGTTGGGCCTTGCTGGAAAAGTCTTATTCAAAGCGAACTATCAAGGGGGTCCCATAAATCACCCAACCGTGTAAGGAACGCAAACTCCGGGAACATAACACCGGTATGACGGAAACTAGGGTGACAAGAGTGGAACAAAACACCAGGCATAAGGCCTAGCCTTCCACCCTTTACCAAGTATATAGATGCATTAATTAAATAAGAGGTATTGTGATATCCCAACAAGTAAACATGTTCCAACAAGGAACAACAAGTCCATGTTCCAACAAGGAACAAACTTCATCTTCACCTGCAACTAGCAACGCTATAAGAGGGGCTGAGCAAAAGCGGTAACATAGCCAAACAACGGTTTGCTAGGACATGGATGGTTAGAGGCTGACATGGCAATATAGGAGGCATGATAAAGCAAGTGGTAGGTATCGCAGCATAGGCATAGCAAAAGAGCGAGCAATCTAGCTAGCAAAGATAGAAGTGATTTCGAGGGTATGGTCATCTTGCCTGCAAGTTTCTCAGAGTTGTCGAAAGCTTGGTCCTCGTAAGCGTTCTCAACAGGTTCCTCGTTCACATACTCGTCTCCCGGCTCTACCCAAGACAAGAGAACAAGCAAAGGAACCAAAATCAAACACGATGCAATGCGCAAGCAACATGATGCAAACCATGGCATGATATGCGAGAGGAGATATGCAATGCGTATGCATGCTCCGGAAGGACAAGGATGAACAGGGCATAATCTTGGCAAACCAAGCATGCCACTGGATAGATGAGGTGATTTCGGTTGAAATCGATATAAAGATCACCGGAATCGGATGCACGGTTTGCAAATGGCAAGCAAAACAAGAATGACACGAATCTGCCATAAACAGCAAGATGCTACTTAGCAAGCAATAAATAATTAAGCTACTGCTCCCAAACATGGCAACAAAGCATATGACAGTAATCTACTCAAGATGCACGACAAAAGATGAACACTGAGCTACGGCTAATTTACATCGTAACAGGTTCAAACAAGCATGGCAAAAGTGCAAACGATAACAGATTCACAGACTTAGAGAAATAACAGCAAGTCAGGAAAACAACATCAGGATGACAAGTTCAGAGCAATGAAACAACATGCTACAGGTTCAGAACATAGCAAAGTAAGGCATGGAATGAATCTACTCATAGCACTTGACAAAAGACTCTTACTGAGCATAAGCTAAAAAGGATCAGAAAATAAGATTACACCCATGTCAATTAAGCAAGTTTCGTTACAGGTTTCAGACTTAGCAGAAAACTGGACATGGCAGAAAACTGTTAACGACTAGGCATGTTCGTGAGCTCGATGCACTCACTACAGAGCATTTCATGATTAACTAAGCATACATACATCAATAAGACATGGCATACTAACTAAACATAGCAAGAATAACATCATATCATGCAAGGATCAACTACACCAAGCTTGGCAAAATCGAATAACATGTAAACAATCTGCCAGTAACATTTTGAAGCAAAAGTAGAGCTCGATTGACTCGAGCTATGGCACTCCATAATTGCAAACAAAGACATGGATGGATTAAGCAAATACTCAAGTCCAAAACTCCCTTACTGATCATACTCAAATTATGCATAGATCTCTCAGAAACAACATGAACACATGGCATGATAATAACAAAAGTCAGGGACTTAATGAAATCACTAAGTCTCTGAAAACAGCAATATCATCATCCCTACTTCGCATGCAATTTCTAGCCACCTCAAGCATGACAAAAATACATAGCAAAATCCCCTGGAAAGGTAACATGGCATATTACAAAACACATATATAGCTCAACCTCATAGGAGGTACACATCAATCATGGCAAAAATGACAAAAGTGCATGTTCAGATAAGATCCAGCAATAAACATCAACTAGCCCTCTTCTAACAGCAATTCGGGCATCAAGATGGCTTCAAATGAAATTGGTGCAATGGAACAAAATGATGTACTCTTCTAGACGAACAAAATGACATATTATATGCGCGAAACGGAGCTACGGATGCAAAGTTAGGGCATGTCGAAGTTGCGATGATGATGATGAAAATAAATGACTTAGAGTTTTCGGGGAGGAGGTGAAAGTCAACCCAGCGCGGACTACGATGTTCGCCGGAGGGGGGGGTCGCCGGAGAAGGAGGTTGAGGGGCGCCGGATCTGGGCCTCTCCGGCCGGATCTCGCCGGATCCGGCCCGGATCGGGGCGGTGGAGGCAGGCAGGGGCGGCGCCGGGCGCGGCGGGGCGCGGGGCGGCGGCGACCGGGCGAGGCGGCGGCGCACGGCGGCGGGCGGCGGGCGCGAGCAGGCGAGGCAGGCGGCGGCGGCTGCGGGCGCGGGGGCGCGGGGGCGCGCGGGCGCCCCGCGGGCGGCGGCGCGGCGGATCCGGGCCCCGCGGGCCTGGCGCGGGCCCCGCGGGCCGGTGGAGGCGGACGGCGGCGCTGGACAGGTGGCGGCGGCGGAGGGATCTGGCGCGGATTTCGAGGCGAGCTTAGGGTTAGGAGGTGGTTTTTGACCCGGATTTGGAGGGGGAGGTGTTTTTATAGCTAGAAGGAGCTAGGAAGCTCCAAATGGAGTGCGGTTTTCGCCCACGCGATCGTGATCGAACGGCGGAGGACATGGGAGTGACCTAGATGGGTTATTGGGCTGTTTTGAAGGGGTGTTGGGCTGCAACACACACGAGGCCTTCACGGTTACCCGGTTAACCGTTGGAGTACCAAACGAACTCCGATTGACCCGAAACTTGACAGGCGGTCTACCGGTGCTACACCAAGGCCACATGTCAAACCTCGGTCCATTCCGAGAATGTTTAATACCCGCTCACGAAGAAATGTAAAAGAGGACGCCGGGAGGCATAGGAGCGCCGGATTGCAAAACGGACAACGGGAAAGATGCTCGGATTTATGAGACGAACGCGTATGCAAATGCGATGCACATGATGACATGATATGAAATGCATGACATGACCAAAATGCAAAACGGAGAGAACCCAACCACGGAGGAAATATCATAACACATAGCCGAAAATGGCAAGAGTTGGGTTACAAATATGGCAAGTTACAACGGGGGCGTTACAACACACCACCACTACGAGAGGATCTCGTCCCGAGATCTAGGACTGAAAGAACTCCGGATACTCAGAACGTAGGTGGTCTTCACGCTCCCAGGTGGCCTCTCGGTCTGAATGATGTGACCATTTCACTTTGAGGAATTTGATTGACTTGTTGCGAGTCTTGCGCTCAGTTGACTCAAGAATAGCAACTGGATGCTCATGATACGACAAATCTTCTTGAAGATCAATCTCTTCGAAGTTGATGGTGCGCTCAGGCGTCTTGAAACACTTGCGAAGCTGTGACACGTGGAAGACATCGTGCACATTTGCAAAGTTGGAGGGGAGCTCAAGTTGATAGGCTAGATCGCCTCGTTTGCCGATGATCTTGAAAGGGCCGACGTATCTGGGGGCAAGTTTCCCCTTGATACTGAAGCGACGAGTTCCTTTCATTGGCGAGACACGGAGGTAAACATGGTCTCCGATCTCAAATGCCACATCTCGGTGTTTGCTGTCGTAATAGCTCTTCTGGCGCGACTGCGCTGCTTTGAGGTTCTCACGAATCACCTTGCACATAGCCTCAGCCTCTGAGATCAAATCATTGCCGAGCAATTGACGTTCACCGGTTTCAGACCAGTTGAGAGGAGTACGGCACTTTCTGCCATAGAGAATCTCGAATGGGGCTTTGCCCGAGCTGGCTTGAAAACTGTTGTTGTAAGAGAACTCAGCATAAGGAAGACAATCCTCCCACTTCATGCCGAAAGAGATAACACAGGCTCTGAGCATATCTTCAAGAATTTGATTGACACGCTCGACTTGTCCACTAGTCTGAGGGTGGAAAGCTGTGCTGAAGCGAATGTTGGTGCCCATGGCCGTCTGAAAAGAATCCCAAAACTTGGAGGTAAAGATGCTGCCACGGTCTGAAGAGATCAATTGTGGAATGCCGTGCAACGAGACAATTCTGGAGGTGTAGAGCTCTGCCAGCTGCGCTGCTGTGATAGACTCTTTGATAGGTAGAAAATGAGCCACTTTGGTGAGCTTGTCGATGAGGACGAAGATAGCATCATTTCCACGCTTGGACTTAGGAAAACCAGTCACGAAGTCCATTTCGATATGATCGAACTTCCATTCTGGAATAACAAGAGGTTGGAGAAGTCCAGCTGGTCGTTGGTGTTCTGCTTTCACCCTTCTGCAGACATCACACTCATTCACGAACTGAGCGATCTCACGCTTCATTCGAGTCCACCAATACGACTGCTTGAGGTCATGGTACATCTTCGAACTTCCAGGATGAATAGACAGGAGAGAGTTGTGCGCTTCGTTCATAATGACTTTACGAAGATCACCTTTTGGAACCACGATCCGGTCCTCGAAGAAAAGAGTATCTCTGTCATCAACTCGATAGCACTTGTATTTGGGGATGCTCTTTTCAATACCACGTTTCACCTTCTTCACCATGGTATCCAACAATTGTGCCTCACGAATTTGATCTTCCAAAGTAGGAGAGACAATGAGGTTGGCAAGAACACCTTGAGGAACAACTTGGAGATTCAACTTGCGAAAAGCCTCACAGAGATCCGGTTGAAAAGGCTTGAGGATTAAGCTGTTGCAGTAAGCCTTTCTGCTCAAAGCGTCTGCAACCACATTAGCCTTGCCTGGAGTATATTCAATACTCGGATTATACTCTTGAATCATTTCGACCCATCGAGTTTGCCTGAGGTTGAGATGAGGCTGAGTGAAGATATACTTGAGACTCTTGTGATCTGTGAAGATGTCCACTTTCCTTCCCAACAGGAGATGTCTCCATGTTATTAGTGCGTGGACAACTGCCGCCAACTCAAGATCGTGAGTGGGGTAGTTCCTTTCATTGGGCTTCAACTGCCGAGAGGTATAGGCAACAACCTTCTTCTCTTGCATTAAGACAGCACCGAGGCCCTGGAGAGAAGCATCACAGAATACTTCATAAGGCTTTGATTCATCAGGAGGAGTCAGAACTGGAGCAGTGACGAGTTTCTCTTTGAGAGTGTTGAAAGCAACGTCACACTCAGGAGACCAGACATATTTCACATGCTTCTGGAGGAGGTTGGAAAGAGGCTTTGCGATCTTGGAGAAATTCTCAACGAATCTTCTGCAATAGCTTGCAAGTCCAAGGAAACTGCGAAGCTGCTTGACATTCTGAGGAGGATTCCAATTCAAAACTGCAGACACCCTCTCTGGATTAACAGCGATGCCCTTGGCAGAGATGATATGACCAAGATAAAGAACTTCATCAAGCCAGAATTCACATTTGGAGAACTTCGCATATAATTGATACTCTCTGAGCTTGTCGAGTACCAATCGCAAATGTTCGGCATGATCCTTCTTATTCTTGGAGAAGACCAAAATATCATCGAGATAGACCAAGACAAATTCGTTGATGTAGGGGTTGAAGATGAAATTCATCAATCGAGTGAAATACGGAGGAGCATTGACAAGGCCGAAAGACATGACAGTGTATTCATAAGAACCAAAGCTTGTTCTGAATGCTGTCTTGGGAATATCTTCTTCACGAATGCGAATCTGATGATAACCCATATGAAGGTCAAGCTTGGAGAACACCTTAGCACCTTTGAGTTGCTCAAATAGCTCATTGATGTTGGGAAGTGGGTACTTGTTCTTGATAGTCTTCTTGTTCAATGGACGGTAATCGACGCAAAGTCGGTCCGTGCCATCCTTCTTCTTGACAAAAAGAACACCACAACCCCAAGGAGAAGAACTCGGTCTGATCAGACCCAGACGTTCTTGTTTATCGAGTTGAATCTTCAATTCCTTGAGCTCATCTGGTCCAAGCTTGTAAGGACGCTTGCAAACGGGTTCCGTGCCAGGCTCAAGCTCAATAACGAATTCAACTGGCCTGCGAGGAGGCATACCCGGAAGCTCTTCTGGAAAAACATCTTGGTACTCACAAACGACTGGAATCTGAGAGATAGCCTCCATTTCACCCATCTCATTGAGAGAAAACAACCGAATGGTATCATCACGAGAAGCATAGATGATCACATCGTTCGAAGTGTGAGTCAATTTGATTTCCCTGGCAGCACACTCAAGCTGAGCCTTGTGCTTAGAAAGCCAGTCCATCCCGAGAATAAGATCAATATCAGAATCACCAAGAACAACTGGTTTAGACAAGAATTTATAGTCGCCCATCTTGATAGAAACATCCGGGACACAAACATTAGATGTCATTTGCTTGCCCGGGGACACAATAGACAACGGTCTCGGCAAAACTTGAGTAACGAAATCATGCTTAGATGCAAAAGGTCTTGACATGAAAGAAAGCGATGCTCCAGTGTCAAATAAGACTTTGGCAGGAATATCATTAACAGGAAGATTACCCATGATCACTTCAGAAGACTCCTCTGCTTGAGCTGCATTCAACATGTTCACCTTGGCATGCTGGGAATTATGCTTGACCACTGCATTGCTGGAAGACTTCACAGGAGGAGGAGGCGGAAGGCGCCTCTGGTTGAAGCACTTGTTCGCATAGTGACCCTTCTGCTGACATTTGTTACAAGTCACTTCTGAGAGCGGACGATGGTAAGGAGCACTTGGCCTTGGAACTTGATTCTGAGACTTGTTCTGATAACCAGGGTTGGGTGGGTGGGAAGATCCACGACCACTTGAGTTCTTCTGCTGATAAGGCTGACGGAACGGAGGAGGAGGAGGCAACCAGAACTTCTGTTGCTTAGCTGCCACAAGTGAGGAAGAAGAAGACTGAACTGCGTCTCTGACTCTCTTCTTAGATGCCTCACACTTGAGCTGAGCAGCTTCTTGTTTCAGTGCCATGTTGTAGAATTCATCATACTTTAATGGCTCGAAAAGCACGAGAGCAAGTTGCAGATCTTCTCTGAGACCACGCCTGAACTGGTAGATCATACTCTTCTCATCAGGAATGTCTTGCCTTGCAAAACGAGAGAGTTTCTGGAACTGAGTGTTGTATTGATAGACAGTCATGTTGCCTTGCTTGAGATTGCGGAATTCCTCACGCTTAAGCTCAACAACACTTTCTGGAATGTGGTGTGCTTTGAAGTCACGACGGAAATCATCCCAAGTGATCACACGACCTCCTCTGGAATCTTTGTATTGCTGGAACCACTCAGCAGCTTGATCTTTGAGTTGAAAAGAGGAAAACTTGACAAAGTCCTCAGGTCTGACATTGCTGCACTCGAAATGCTTGCTGATGTCCACGAGCCAATCATCTGCGTCTGTGGCCTCGACACAGTAGCTGAAGGTTTTTGGCTGATTAGCAAGGAACTGGTTCAGTGAAGCAAAGTGCGGCTGATTGTTGCCTTGGCCTTGATTCTCTTGATTAGCTTGTCCTTGGTGGCGATCTTGCAAGAGCTGAATCAGAATCTGAGCATTGGCATTTGTGGCAGTCATCAAGGCTTGCCAGGCTTCCGGAGGCGGAGGTGGTGGCGGAGGGTTAGTCTGATCTCCGTCATTGCGTTCCGGATTCAGACGAGTAGGCGGAGCCATCCTGAAGAGGGTGACATCCATTAGCATCTTGACAGAGATATATTGAAGCTGAATCAAAGGAACGAAATTGCAACATATAGTCTTCACAATTAACATTCGAACGAGAATGAACGAATGAATTCCAATGTAAATCATCACACTTCCAAAGCTGAGAAGCCACTTAGAACATGGTAAGAAATAAAATCAACAAGGTACGGAAGTGAACAAATACTTGGTAAGGATTACCCAATCACAAACCAAATATCTGCGGAAGAAATACTAAAGCTACAAGAATTCCCACTTATAAACTCCCGAAACTTTCTGGTTATGCAATCAGGTGTTGGGGATACAGGGGAAGCATAATATCTCACCCAAACTAGCAAATCCTACAACCAGCTGTATCCATCCTTCAACACATAACCAAGAAACCTTCGGAAATCGTCTACCTCAACCTTCGAAAACACATCCGTTATACAAGTCATGGCAATACCCCTGCACTCGCCACAGTACTGGGCTATCAGGTTATCTCACCAACAACTGTACAAAAGAGATTTTCGATGTCGGTCGTACTAAACTCAGGTATTCCAAAACCGCAACGATAAGATTATGACGACAACACCTCGGAGCTCAACTCCCCGGGACACTGCCACAACCCCTAAATGTCAGGAGGCAACCAAGACAATGTTGTCATCATAAAACCATCGGAACGATTGTAATATACCCGCGTGACCCTAAAAATTTTTTAGTGAAATTTGAGAAGAGAAGAGTCAAAACTCTACGTCAGGATGCCTTACCAGAAGGTCGGAGGGACTGGGAAGTAAAAAGAATTCCTAAACTCTCCGATATATAATTCCTAAATGACTCAAAACATTTTTTCTAGACACAACTCGGCCACTAAAGACGATCAAACAGTGGGGGCTCCTAAAGTCGGGAAAGGCTCTGATTACCAACTTGTAACGCCCTCGATGCGGCTATATCTCCCACGTGTCGAGGCACGACTTAGAGGCATAACCGCATTGAAAGCAATGTCGCAAGTGAGGTAATCTTCACACAATCCATGTAATAAGTAAAGGGGAAAGATACATAGTTGGCTTACAATCGCCACTTCACACAAGTACATAAATAACATCCATCAAACAGATTACACTCAAGGTCCGACTACGGTACCAAAATGAAAGAAGACTACCCCAAATGCTAAACAGATCCCCGGATCACCCAACTGGGCTCCACTACTGATCATCTGGAAAAGAAACATAGTAACGACCACGTTCCTCATCGAACTCCCAAGTGAGCTCGGTCGCGTCATCTGCCCTGACATCGTTGGTACCTGCAACTGAGGTGATAATATCTGTGAGCCACGGGGACTCAGCAATCTCACACCCGCGAGATCAAGACTATTTAAGCTTAAAGGTGGGAAAGGGGGTTTATGAGGTGGAGCTGCAGCAAGCGGCTAGCATGTGGTGGCTATAGCGCAAAAGAGAGCGAGAAGAGAAGGCAAGCACGGTCGTGAAGCTAGAAGTGACCAAGAAGTGATCCTGAAACAACCTACGTCAGACATAACTCCAACAATCGTGTTCACTTCCCGGACCCCGCCGAGAAGAGACCATCACGGTTACACACGCGGTTGATGTGTTTTAGTTAAGGTCAACTTTGGGTTTTCTACAACCGGACATCAACAAATTCCCATCTGCCTCATAACCGCGGGCACGGCTTTCGAAAGATAATACCCTGCAGGGGTGTCCCAACTTAGCCCATGATAAGCTCTCACGGTCAACGAAGGATATTCCTTCTACCGGGAAAACCCGATCAATCTCGGAATCCCGGACTACAAGACATTTCAACAGCAATAAAACAAGTCCAGCAAAGCCGCCCGATTGTGCCGACAAATCCTGATAGGAGCTGCACATATCTCGGTCTCAGGTCACATCCGGATGAACACTCCGTACAACTAAAACCAGCCCTCGAGTTGCCTCGAGGTGGCGCTGCAAAGGGCTCTAGTTTGGACCAGCAATCGAAGGAGAACTGGCCCGGGGGTTTAAAATAAAGATGACCCTTGAGTCTGCAGAACCCAAGGAAAAAAGGCTAGGTGGCGAATGGTAAAACCAATGTTGGGCCTTGCTGGAAAAGTCTTATTCAAAGCGAACTGTCAAGGGGGTCCCATAAATCACCCAACCGTGTAAGGAACGCAAACTCCGGGAACATAACACCGGTATGACGGAAACTAGGGTGATAAGAGTGGAACAAAACACCAGGCATAAGGCCTAGCCTTCCACCCTTTACCAAGTATATAGATGCATTAATTAAATAAGAGGTATTGTGATATCCCAACAAGTAAACATGTTCCAACAAGGAACAACAAGTCCATGTTCCAACAAGGAACAAACTTCATCTTCACCTGCAACTAGCAACGCTATAAGAGGGGCTGAGCAAAAGCGGTAACATAGCCAAACAACGGTTTGCTAGGACATGGATGGTTAGAGGCTAACATGGCAATATAGGAGGCATGATAAAGCAAGTGGTAGGTATCGCAGCATAGGCATAGCAAAAGAGCGAGCAATCTAGCTAGCAAAGATAGAAGTGATTTCGAGGGTATGGTCATCTTGCCTGCAAGTTTCTCAGAGTTGTCGAAAGCTTGGTCCTCGTAAGCGTTCTCAACAGGTTCCTCATTCACGTACTCGTCTCCCGGCTCTACCCAAGACAAGAGAACAAGCAAAGGAACCAAAATCAAACACGATGCAATGCGCAAGCAACATGATGCAAACCATGGCATGATATGCGAGAGGAGATATGCAATGCGTATGCATGCTCCGGAAGGACAAGGATGAACAGGGCATAATCTTGGCAAACCAAGCATGCCACTGGATAGATGAGGTGATTTCGGTTGAAATCGATATAAAGATCACCGGAATCGGATGCACGGTTTGCAAATGGCAAGCAAAACAAGAATGACACGAATCTGCCATAAACAGCAAGATGCTACTTAGCAAGCAATAAATAATTAAGCTACTGCACCCAAACATGGCAACAAAGTATATGACAGTAATCTACTCAAGATGCACGACAAAAGATGAACACTGAGCTACGGCTAATTTACATCATAACAGGTTCAAACAAGCATGGCAAAAGTGCAAACGATAACAGATTCACAGACTTAGAGAAATAACAGCAAGTCAGGAAAACAACATCAGGATGACAAGTTCAGAGCAATGAAACAACATGCTACAGGTTCATAACATAGCAAAGTAAGGCATGGCATGAATCTACTCATAGCACTTGACAAAAGACTCTTACTGAGCATAAGCTAAAAAGGATCAGAAAATAAGATTACACCCATGTCAATTAAGCAAGTTTCGTTACAGGTTTCAGACTTAGCAGAAAACTGGACATGGCAGAAAACTGTTAACGACTAGGCATGTTCGTGAGCTCGATGCACTCACTACAGAGCATTTCATGATTAACTAAGCATACATACATCAAGAAGACATGGCATACTAACTAAACATGGCAAGAATAACATCATATCATGCAAGGATCAACTACACCAAGCTTGGCAAAATCGAATAACATGTAAACAATCTGCCAGTAACATTTTGAAGCAAAAGTAGAGCTCGATTGACTCGAGCTATGGCACTCCATAATTGCAAACAAAGACATGGATGGATTAAGCAAATACTCAAGTCCAAAACTCCCTTACTGATCATACTCAAATTATGCATAGATCTCTCAGAAACAACATGAACACATGGCATGATAATAACAAAAGTCAGGGACTTAATGAAATCACTAAGTCTCTGAAAACAGCAATATCATCATCCCTACTTTGCATGCAATTTCTAGCCACCTCAAGCATGACAAAAATACATAGCAAAATCCCCTGGAAAGGTAACATGGCATATTACAAAACACATATATAGCTCAACCTCATAGGAGGTACACATCAATCATGGCAAAAATGACAAAAGTGCATGTTCAGATAAGATCCAGCAATAAACATCAACTAGCCCTCTTCTAACAGCAATTCGGGCATCAAGATGGCTTCAAATGAAATTGGTGCAATGGAACAAAATGATGTACTCTTCGAGGCGAACAAGATGACATATTATACGCGCGAAACGGAGCAACGGATGCAAAGTTAGGGCATGTCGAAGTTGCGATGATGATGATGAAAATAAATGACTTAGAGTTTTCGGGGAGGAGGTGAAAGTCAACCCAGCGCGGACTACGATGTTCGCCGGAGGGGGGGGGGGTCGCCGGAGAAGGAGGTTGAGGGGCGCCGGATCTGGGCCTCTCCGGCCGGATCTCGCCGGATCCGGCCCGGATCGGGGCGGTGGAGGCAGGCAGGGGCGGCGCCGGGCGCGGCGGGGCGCGGGGCGGCGGCGACCGGGCGAGGCGGCGGCGCACGGCGGCGGGCGGCGGGCGCGAGCAGGCGAGGCAGGCGGCGGCGGCTGCGGGCGCGGGGGCGCGCGGGCGCCCCGCGGGCGGCGGCGCGGCGGATCCGGGCCCCGCGGGCCTGGCGCGGGCCCCGCGGGCCGGTGGAGGCGGACGGCGGCGCTGGACAGGTGGCGGCGGCGGAGGGATCTGGCGCGGATTTTGAGGCGAGCTTAGGGTTAGGAGGTGGTTTTTGACCCGGATTTGGAGGGGGAGGTGTTTTTATAGCTAGAAGGAGCTAGGAAGCTCCAAATGGAGTGCGGTTTTCGCCCACGCGATCGTGATCGAACGGCGGAGGACATGGGAGTGACCTAGATGGGTTATTGGGCTGTTTTGAAGGGGTGTTGGGCTGCAACACACACGAGGCCTTCACGGTTACCCGGTTAACCGTTGGAGTACCAAACGAACTCCGATTGACCCGAAACTTGACAGGCGGTCTACCGGTGCTACACCAAGGCCACATGTCAAACCTCGGTCCATTCCGAGAATGTTTAATACCCGCTCACGAAGAAATGTAAAAGAGGACGCCGGGAGGCATAGGAGCGCCGGATTGCAAAACGGACAACGGGAAAGATGCTCGGATTTATGAGACGAACGCGTATGCAAATGCGATGCACATGATGACATGATATGAAATGCATGACATGACCAAAATGCAAAACGGAGAGAACCCAACCACGGAGGAAATATCATAACACATAGCCGAAAATGGCAAGAGTTGGGTTACAAATATGGCAAGTTACAACAGGGGCGTTACAATATCACCCAAACTAACAATACCTAGATCCAGCTGTATCCATCCTTCAACACATAACCAAGAAACCTTCGGAAATCGTCTACCTCAACCTTCGAAAAGCATCCGTTATACGAGTTATGGCAATACTCCCGCACTCGCCTCAGTACTGGGCTATCAGGGTTATCTCACCAACAACTGTACAAAAGAGATTTTCGATGTCGGCGTACTAAACTCAGGTATTCCAGAACTGCAACGATAAGATTATGACGACAACACCTCAGAGCTCAACTCCCCGGGACACCTCCACTAAACCCCTGCTGACAGGAGGCACCAAGACAATGTTGTCATCATAGAACCATCGGAACGATTCTAAGATACCCGCGTGATCCTAAATTTTTTTTTTAGTGAAATTTGAGAAGAGAAGAGTCAAAACTCTACGTCAGGATGCCTTACCAGAGCGATGAGGAGACTGGGAAGTAAAAAGAATTCCTAAACTCTCTGATACATAATTCCTAAATGACTCAAAACTTTTTTTCTAGACATAACTCGGCCGCTAAAAACGATCAATCAGTGGGGGCTCCTAAGGTCGGGGAAGGCTCTGATACCAACTTGTAACGCCCTCGATGCGGCTATATCTCCCATGTGTCGAAGCACGACTTAGAGGCATAACCGCATTGAAAGCAATGTCGCAAGTGAGGTAATCTTCACACAACCCATGTAATACATAAGGGAAAGAGATACATAGTTGGCTTACAATCGCCACTTCACACAATACATAAGTAAAGCATTACATCATACAGATACAATCAAGGTCCGACTGCGGAACCAAAATAAAAGAAGACTACCCCAAATGCTACACAGATCCCCGATCGACCCCAACTGGGCCCCACTACTGATCAACTGAAAAGAAACAACACAATGAACAAGATCTTCATCGAGCTCCTCCTTGAGCTCGGGTTGCATCACCTGCACGGTTTCATCGGCACCTGCAAACTGGTTTTGGAAGTATCTGTGAGTCACGGGGACTCAGCAATCTCACACCCGCGAGATCAAGACTATTTAAGCTTAAAGGTAGGACAGGGTAGTGAGGTGGAGCTGCAGCAAGCGACTAGCATATATGGTGGCTACCATACGCAAAAGAGAGCGAGAAGAGAAGGCAAAAGCACGGTCGAACAACTATGATCAAGAAGTGATCCTGAAACTACCTAGGTCAAGCATAACTCCAACACCGTGTTCACTTCCCGGACTCCGCCGAGAAGAGACCATCACGGTTACACACGCGGTTGATGTATTTTAATTAAGATCAACTTCAGGTTTTCTACAACCGGACATTAACAAATTCCCATCTGCCACATAACCGCGGGCACGGCTTTCGAAAGTTCAAACCCTGCAGGGGTGTCCCAACTTAGCCCATTATAAGCTCTCGCGATCAACGAAGGATATTCCTTCTCCCCGGGAAGACCCGATCAGTCTCGGAATCCCGGCTACAAGACATTTCGACAATGGTAAAACAAGACCAGCAAGACCGCCCGATGCGCCGACATCCCGATAGGAGCTGCACATATCTCGTTCTCAGGGCAACACCGGATGAACACTACGTACGGCAACCGAAGATACCCCAAGTTGCCTAGGGGTGGCACCGCAAGTGGCTCTAGTTTGGACCAACACTTAGACAAGCATTGGCCCGAGGGGGCTAAATAAAGATGACCCTCGAGAGAGCGACTCCCAAGGGAATAATAGGTGGTGGTGAGGCAAATGGTAAAACTAAGGTTGGGCCTTGCTGGAAGAGCTTTATTCAAAGCGAACTGTCAAGGGGGTCCCATAAATCACCCGACCGCGTTAGGGACGCAAAATCCTGGAACATAATACCGATATGACGGAAACTAGGGCGGCAAGAGTGGAATAAAACACCAGGCATAAGGCCGAGCCTTCCACCCTTTACCAAGTATATAGATGCATTAATTAAATAAGATATATTGTGATATCCCAACAAGTAAACATGTTCCAATCAAGGAACAACATCTCCATGTTCCAACAAGGAACAAACTTCATCTTCACCTGCAACTAACAACGCTATAAGAGGGGCTGAGCAAAGCGGTAACATAGCCAAACAACGGTTTGCTAGGACAAGGTGGGTTAGAGGCTTGGTTTAACAATATGGGAGGCATGATAAGCAAGTGGTAGGTATCGCCGCATAGGCATAGCAAAAGAGCGAGCAACTAGCAAGCAAAGATAGAAGTGATTTCGAGGGTATGGTCATCTTGCCTGAGATCCCGCAAGGAAGAAGAACGAGTCCATGAAGAAGACAAATGGATGTAGTCGAACGGATCCTCACAACTCCGGAACGAAACCAAAGCTAACGAGAGAAGCAACCCGGAAAGAAACAAACAACATAGTAAACAACCACCACATACTTGCATGATGCACAAACAAGTATGATGCATGTCCGATTTAATGAGGCATGGCATGGCAAGGTGCAACAAACAACACTACAAATTAAGTGGAGCTCAATATGTAACGAGTTGCATATTGACAAAACACCACATACGATTATTTAGTTCTCTCTCGGTTATGCACCCAAAAATATTAAATGTTGTTAAACATGGCAAGAGATGAAGCATATAAAAACTAACTATTTAT
The DNA here is from genome assembly GCA_032464435.1 of Aegilops umbellulata. Taxonomy (NCBI): domain Eukaryota; kingdom Viridiplantae; phylum Streptophyta; class Magnoliopsida; order Poales; family Poaceae; genus Aegilops; species Aegilops umbellulata. Next base: position 188,282,735 of record CP136060.1, read on the forward strand.
GCAAGTTTAAATGAGGCCGGAAATAACAAACAACAATTCCGGAAGAACCTCATGTGCATATTTTAGATTTGGTACTATTCTGTCCTAAACCCCATTTTAATGTTGTTAAACAGGAAGATAAAGTGCATCATGTTAAACTATGCATTTTTCTAGCCCATTTACATATATAATTTATTTAAAACCGAGCTACGGTTAATCAGTTATGAAATAAAGCATTTTAACATGTCATTTGGCAAAATTAATGCAAACAGCAAGTTTAACATTTTAAGCATAGATGAAAAAGGCATATTATGAAACTAGATGAAATTCTAAGCATTGTGCATATATAAATTATTTACATACGATGCATGGTTAATTAGGTATTAGATGCATGAACACTAGGGGTTTTTCTGCAAAACAGTAAATCACTGGATAAGGCTAAATTCGCAGCATTGGAAAAAAACATACACGGGCCGAAACTACTGCGCGCAGGACATCAGCAGCAGCAGAATCGGGCCAAGCCCAAGTAGGAGCAGAGGAGGGGGCGTTGGGGGTCTGCTCACCATGGGCCAAGGCCCAGTCGGTGCAGAGGCTAGAGGAAGCTGGTCAACGCGCTCGAGACAGGAGCGAAGCAGGCAGGGGCTTGGTGCGGCGGCTTCAGACGAAGCAGGGTGCGGCAGCGGTCGCTCAAGCCGGACGAAGCAGAGGCGAGGTCGGGCATGGCGGCGCTGGACTTGGCGAGGCGGCGGAGCCGAGGACTTGAAGGAGCAGGCGGGGCGGCGTGGGGCTTGGCGGTCAACGCGGCAGGGGCGGCTTCCTCTGTCTGCTCCCGACAGAAGGAGGCAGTGCATCTCGGGGCAGCGCTTGGGCTGCGGCACGGAGACGACGGCAGCGACGCGTACGGAGCTCCGACGAGGCGAAGCAGATGCGGAGGAGGCAGTGGAGGCCGGCTTGGCAGGGGCGCGGTCAACAGGAGCGGGACTTGGCGGGGCGACGTGCTCGTCCAAGGTTCGACAGAAGCAGAGCTCGGCAGCATCAGAACTTGGCGAAGGGCGGCGGCTTCGGGCGATGGAGCGGCGGAGCTCGGGCCCTGGGATGCTGGTGAGGTGGCCGTCCGGGCGAGAAGACGAGCGCGGGGTCGAGCACTGGTGCGGTGTTGCTCCTCGAGGTGCTCCCATGGCTGCCCTCCTACACGGGACAGGGAGAGAGCACTGAGAGAAGAGCAAGATAGGGGAAGAAGAAGGAAGAGCAGGGCGCGGATGACCTGCGAGGGGCGGCGCCGCTTGCTGGTCTTCGGGAGGAGCCCGTCTCCCTGCGTCGACGAGGAGAGCGGGGAGGCTGCGGGGACGAAGGGTGACGGCTTGACGCAGCTCCAGCGAGGAGCAGCACAGGAATGGCGGGCGCGGTCTGCGGCTGCTCGCGTGCTCGGGCGCGTTGGGGAAGGTCCTGCTGGAGGTGGTCGATGGCGACGTTTGGGTGCCCCGGCAAGCTGCGGCTCGTCGCCGGTAGCGACGGGAACAGATAGAGGTGATGCTCGGGCAGAGAATGCCTTGGGCACGGGCGCGCTGGACCGCAGGCGCAAGGAAGCTTCAGATCGGGAGCTCCTCTCCCGATCGGATTTGGAGGAGGAGGCACCGGCGAGGTGGATCGAGTGGGGTGCTGGCTCTGGTTGGCTGGGTTTGCAAAACGAGGAGGAGGCTGCGGGTGCGGGTTGGAGGAAGGTAGCTAGGCTGATTGGGGATGGATCCCGAGGGGGATTTGATGGAGTGGCGGCGGCCATGGGTGGATGGGACAAGGTCCCTAGGTTTTAGGGTTGGTCTTTATATAACACAACTGAATTTTGGGTAGGGGTGTTTGGTCCCTCCGATCTTAAACGGACGGTCGCGAATAAATAGGTTATGGAGTCCAATTAACAAAACAGAGATGTTTTGTAGACGTTAGGGGATGATCTGGACACAACGGTAGCGACAGACCAGATCAGTTTCGGGTAAGTCTCGGACACGCACACGAGGGGTTTGAGAGAGGTCAACGAGGACAAGGGCCTGACAAAACGACAACGGAGGCAAAGAGGGAAAGGGCAACTGCGAACGGCTACGAGTTTTATGAAAACATGCAGATGCAATGCGCATGATGCTAAGAGATGAGATGCATGACATGAACAAAATGCAAAACAAAATACAAAAACCCAACCACGGAGGAAATAACATATCACATCTCCGGAAAAGGCAAGAGTTGGAGTTATGAATATGGAAAATTGTATCCGGGGCGTTACAATCTCCATCTCCAAAATACCATCATGATCTCCATCATCACCGGCATGACACCATGATCTCCATCATCTTGATCTTTCTCAACATGTCGTCACATGGTTGTCTCGCCAACTATTGCTTTTGCAACTATTGCTATCGCATAGCAATAAAGTAAAGCAATTATATGGCGCTTGCATCTTATGCAATAAATAGACAACCATAAGGCTCCTGCCAGTTGCCGATAACTTTAACAAAACATGATCATCTCATACAACAATTTATATCTCATCACGTCTTGACCATATCACATCACAACATGCCGTGCAAAAACAAGTTAGACGTCCTCTACTTTGTTGTTGCAAGTTTTGCGTGGCTGCCACGGGCTTCTAGTAAGAACCGTTCTTACCTACGCATCAAAACCACAACGATTTTTCGTCAAGTGTGCTGTTTTAATCTTCAACAAGGACTGAGCGTAGTCAAACTCGATTCAACTAAAGCTGGAGAAACAGACACCCACTACCCACCTGTGTGCGAAGCATGGCGGTAGAACTAGTCTCATGAACGTGGTCATGTAATGTCGGTCTGGGCCGCTTCATCCAACAATACCGCCGAATCAAAGTATGACATGCTAGTAAGAAGTATGACTATTATTGCCCACAACTCTTTGTGTTCTACTCGTGCATATAACATCTACGCATAGACCTGGCTCGGATGCCACTGTTGGGGAACGTAGTATTTCAAAAACTTTACCTACAATCACACAAGATCTATCTAGGAGAAGCATAGCAACGAGCGGGGAGAGTGTGTCCACGTACCCTCGTAGACCGAAAGCGAAGCGTTTAGTAACGTGGTTGATGTAGTCGAACGTCTTCGCGATCCAACCGATCCAAGTACCGAACATACGACACCTCCGCGTTCAGCACACGTTCAGCTTGATGACGTCCCTCAATCTCTTGATCTAGTTGAGGACGAGGGAGAGTTCCGTCAGCACGATGGCGTGGCGACGGTGATGATGATGTTACCGGCGTAGGGCTTCGCCTAAGCACTACGACGATATGACCGAGGTGTGTAACTGTGGAGGGGGCACCGCACATGGCTAAGACAATTGTCTGTTGTCCTTTGGGGTGCCCCCCTGCCCCCGTATATAAAGGAGGGGAGGAGGAGGCCGACCAACAAGGGGCGCGCCAGGGAGAGGGGAGTCCTACTAGAACTCCAGTCATACTAGGATTCGGCCCCACCCTTTTTTCCTTCTACCGGAGGGGGAAAAGGGGAAGGAGAGGGAGTAGGAGAAGGAAAGGGGTGGCGCCCCCTTCCCAAGTCCAATTCAGCCTCCTCCCTTGTGGGGGGCGCACCAGCCCCTTGTGGGCTGGTTAGCCTCCCTCCTATGGCCCATAAGGCCCATATCTTTCCCCGGGGGATTCCGGTAACCTCCCGGTACTCCGGAAAAATGCCCGAATCACTCGGAACCATTCCAATGTTCGAATGGAACCTTCTAGTATATGAATCTTTACCTCTCAACCATTTCGAGACTCCTCGTCATGTCCGTGATCTCATCCGGGACTCCGAACAAACTCCGGTCATCAAATCACATAACTCATAATACAAATCGTCATCGAACATTAAGCGTGTGGACCCTATGGGTTCGAGAACTATGTAGACATGACCGAGACACATCTCCGGTCAATAACCAATAGCGTAACCTGGATGCCCATATTGGCTCCTACATATTCTATGCAGATCTTTATCGGTCAAACAACATAACAACATATGTTGTTCCCTTTGTCATCGATATGTTACTTGCCCGAGATTCGATCGTCGGTATCATCATACTTAGTTTAATCTCATTACTGGCAAGTCTCTTTACTCGTTCCGTAATGCATCATCCCGTGACTAACTCATTAGTCACATTGCTTGCAAAGCTTATAGTGACGTGCATTACCGAGAGGGCCTAGAGATACCTCTCCGATACACAGAGTGACAAATCCTAATCTCGATCTATGCCAACCCAACAAACACCTTCGGAGACATCTGTAGAGCATCTTTATAATTACCCAGTTACGTTGTGACGTTTGATAGCTCACAAGGTGTTCCTTCGGTATTCGGGAGTTGCATAATCTCATAGTCAAAGGAACATGTATCAGTCATGATGAAAGGAATAACAATAAAACTAAACGATCATTATGCTAAGCTAACAGATGGGTCTTGTCCATCACATCATTCTCTAATGATGTGATCCCGTTCATCAAATGACAACACATGTCTATGGTCAGGAAACATAACCATCTTTGATTGACGAGCTAGTCAAGTAGAGGCATACTAGGGACACTCTGTTTTGTCTATGTATTCACACATGTACTAAGTTTCTGGTTAATACAATTCTAGCATGAATAATAAACATTTATCATGATATAAGGAAATATAAATAACAACTTTATTATTGCCTCTAGGGCATATTTCCTTCAGAGGCCGCAATGGAGGCGGCCGTGGCAACGGCAGTGGCGGGCGCGGCCAAGGCCGTGGCGGCCGTGGCAATGGAGGAGGCCACAATGACCTCCCCGAAGTCTTCTGTCCGTTCTGCTCCAAGCCCAACCACACCGCCATGGAGTATTACCGTCGCTTCGACATCGCCTTCACCAAGGACAAATCTGTAGGCGCCGTCACCAACTCATCTTCATATGTCTTCGACACCAACTGGTACATCGACACTGGAGCTACAGAACACATCACCGGCGAGCTGGACAAGCTGACGATGAGGGAGAAGTACATTGGCATGACCAAGTGAACATGCCAAACAATGCAGGTATGAAAATCAGCCATATTGGTCAAGCCTATATTCGTACTCCTACTCACAATCTTCATCTAAAAAATGTCTTTCATGTACCACACGCCACCAAAAACTTGATCTCTGCTCACAGCTTATCTCATGATAATCAGACCTTCCTTGAAACTCATCCATATTTATTTTTTATTAAGGACAAGGAAACGAAGAAAACTCTTCTTCACGGCAGATGTAGGGGTGGCCTCTATCCCCTCTCATCATCATCAACTCCTTTAAGTGTGGGCAGACAAGCTTTTGGCGTCACCAAGATTTCTCCATCAAGGTGGCACAACCGACTAGGTCATCCGGTGTCGACAATCGTTCAACATGTCCTTAGGAAGAATAAAATTATGTTTTCAAGTAGTGAGTTGAATAAAGAGGGAGCGTGTGATGCTTGCCAAATGGGCAAGAGTCATCAACTTCCCTATCCAAATTCCAATAGTGTTTCGAATGCTCCTTTAGAGCTAGTATTTTCTGATGTATGGGGGCATGCCCGTGATACCATTAATAGAAAAAACTATTATGTGAGCTTTATTGACGATTTCAGCAAATTTACTTGGATTTATATTCTTAAGCACAAGTCTGATGTCTTTAAAGTGTTTCATGAATATCAAGCACTTGTCGAAAGACTATTTGATCGTAAAATCATCACCATGCAAACCGACTGGGGTGGTGAATATGAACGATTAAATTCCTTTTTCCGTCAAATAGGCATCACACACCATGTTTCATGCCCTCACGCCCATCAACAAAATGGGTCTGCCAAAAGAAAGCATCGTCACATTGTTGAAGTTGGCTTCTCACTTTTGGCTCATGCTTCAATGCCCTTAAAATTCTGGGATGAAGCATTAGCTGCCACATATCTCATAAGCCGTACTCCTAGCAAAATCATCAACCTTGAAACTCCTCTAGAAAGATTGTTTCATCAACAACCAAACTATCATGCTCTCCGCACTTTTAGTTGTGCCTGTTGGCCAAATCTCCGACCCTATAATGCTAGGAAACTTGAATTTTGATCAAAACAATGTGTATTCCTTGGATATAGTAATATTCATAAAGGGTTTAAGTGCCTTGACATTGCTGCTGGACGAGTCTATATCTCTCGGGACATTGTTTTTGATGAAATTGTGTTCCCGTTTGCCTCCTTAAATCCAAACGCCGGAGCCCTACTTAGATTCGAAGTTCTCCTTCTTTCTAAAAATTCCGCTTCTGATCATGGGGAGTGTATGGCTGATCCATCGGTTGATTTTCATGCATTAAATCCTGCTATAAATTTGGGTGGAAATCCTGTTTTTGGCTATGCTTTTATGCAACAAGAGACAGGCACAGAACACGAAAATGATTCAGGGGCTGCCGACGGGGATCCCGATGATGATCTGTCCTCTGCCACACCGAATAACGAGGTCAGTGGCACCACTCCTGGAGGCGAAAACGCGTCGCCCAATTGCGCAACCGCATCAGGGCCCACACGCGGCAGCGGTGGTGCGGTGGCCTCCCCAAGCCGCCAGATGGCACGGCCCTCTCCACATACCAGCGGGCCAATGGAGGAAAGCCAGGTGGCCCAACAGGCGCCACGGCCGAAACCGAGGCGCAGAGGATCTGCGTTGGATCTGATGCACCCACCTTGGCTGCAGCTGCCCCCGATAGCATCCGTCTCGGATCCGGCGCATCTGCTGCGGGATCTGGCGCGTCTACAATGTCCTCGCCAGGATCTTCTATGCATCGCACAAATACAACATTTCCTGCTGTAGCACAACGCACAAGATCCCAACACGGTATTTCAAAACCCAAAATACGTACAGATGGTATGGTCAGGTATGACAAGGGTAAGTTTGCTGGATTTGCTGTCTCTGGAGAACCGAATAATTTGCATGATGCTTGTGAAAGTAAAAATTGAAAAAATGCTATGGATGAGGAATATAATGCTCTCATCAGAAATAAAACTTGGCACTTAGTTCCTCCTGCTAGAGGTAGAAATATCATTGACTGTAAATGGGTTTACAGAATTAAAAGAAAAGCTAGTGGAGAAATAGACAGATACAAGGCTGGACTAGTTGCTAAGTGATTTAAACAAAGATATGGCATAGATTATGAGGACACCTTTAGTCCAGTTGTGAAAGCAGCTACTGTCAGACTTGTGCTATCTATTGCAGTGTCAAACAATTGGAGCCTTCGTCCATTGGATGTGCAGAATGCGTTTCTTCATGGCGTTCTGGAGGAGGAGGTATACATGAGGCAACCTCCTGGATATGAAGTTAAAGGAAAACATCATCATGTGTTTAAGCTTGATAAGGCTTTGTATGGATTGAAACAGGCACCTAGAGCATGGTACTCCAGGTTGAGTGAGAAACTACAAAGACTTGGTTTCAAACCTTCAAAGGCTGACACTTCACTTTTCTTCTATAAAAAGGGAAGAATCAGTATTTTCATGCTAGTCTATGTTGATGATATTATTGTGGATAGTTCTTCATAGGAAGCAACTATGGCATTGCTTGAAGATCTCAAGAAGGATTTTGCCTTGAAGGATCTTGGTGACTTGCATTATTTCTTGGGAATAGAGGTGAAGAAGGTTGATAATGGCATACTCTTGACTCAAGAAAAATATGTAGCAGAAGTACTAAAGCGAGCAGGGTATGATGAACTGTAGGTTGCAAACATGCCTCTCTCAACTTCGGAAAAACTCACAAAGGAAAATGGTGAACCATTGGGAACCGAAGATTCTATGAATTATAGAAGTGTAGTAGGTGCATTGCAATATTTGACACTGACAAGACCTGACATATCTTTTCCTGTGAATAAAGTATGCTAGTTCTTGCACTCTCCTACGCTTCAACACTGGACTGCCGTTAAGAGGATTCTTAGATACCTCAGAGGTACTATGAGTACTTGACTGAAGAGTACAAAGTCAACCTCAACACTGGAAAGCGCTCTTTCTGATGCAGATTGGGCAGGTTGTCCAGATGATAGGAGGTCAACTGGTGGGTTTGCTGTTTTCTTTGGACCCAACCTAATCTCTTAGAGTGCACGTAAGCAAGCTACAGTCTCAAGATCCAGCACAAAAGCTGAATATAAAGCCTTGTCTAATGCCACAGCTGAACTGATATGGGTTCAAGCATTACTTGATGAACTTGGCATGAATTCTTCTCCAGTTGCTCGATTATGGTGTGACAATATTGGAGCCACATATCTTTCTGCAAATCCTATGTTTCATGCAAGAACAAAACACATTGAGGTTGACTATCATTTCGTGCGTGAAAGAGTAGCCAAGAGATTAGTTGACATTCGTTTCATTCCCACCAATGATCAAGTTGCCGATGGTTTTACCAAAGCCTTATTATGGCGCAAGTTGGAAGACTTTAAAGGCAATCTCAACTTAGTAAAGTTATGATTGAGGGGGAGTGTTAGAATATCTGTACGTAATACGGTGTATGTATAAACTGTATATACATTAGAGATAAAGATGGCGCGCGTGTTGTACCCCGGTTAGTTAGGTTGTTGTGATCGATCCTTATCCCTGTATAGATGACTTGGGGATCAATCCACGACCTTACTACCGAATCTTGTAACCCTAGCCTATGGCTATATAAACACGCAACGCGTCCCTGCTAGGCATACGCTTAACCGCACTTTTACAAGGGTCCCTATCTATTTGCTCTGCTTACTGCGCCACGCCCGTTCCCACACGCTTCTCCAAATTTCAAATCCCGCGAGATCCGGGAACCACAGAGCAGTCAATCGCACGAAAGATATCACATTCCAATGTACTCGGAGATATGCAACGTAATCCACTCAGTGATCCCAAAGACCAGAATCGATCAAGGCATTTGATGCAGGGTTAAAGTACCAGTATGCTTTCAGGACCTTGAAGAAAAGCCTTCGAAGCATTGAATCGTGTCGGAACCAACTTCAACCCTTCTTCACTCGGACCTCAATCCATTCGGGGGCTAATGACGATGACATGTACCTAGGGTAGGGTCTTAGGCCTGACCTAGACACCCTACCCAAGGACACTGCCCTAAAGTCAGAGACATACAAAGTTCAACAGAAGATACCGACTGAAATCACCCTGAAGTGTAATCCACTTGACGAAAGATTCCACTCGGATATCCCAATTCCACTCGACCATGGTAACAACACTCGACTATACAACGAATCACTCAGAGTGCAGAAGGGCTAGAGTCACCCCAGGATGGCAACGGTTAGGCATTCACTCCGTCGTCATAAAGATCATTAATAGCAGGCGCTACCAGTAACGTCCCAGTCTTAACTCACACTGAACCCTGTGTAACTGAGGGATGCGAGGGGCCTGGTGCACTCTATATAAGCCAACCCCTCCTCTAGCACAAGGGTTCGCACCCCCTGTAACTTCAACACATATCCAGCCGACAAGCATCAGCGGCACCAAGACGTAGGGCTTTTACCTCCTCCGAGAGGGGCCTAAACTCGTAAACTTGTGTGTACAACCTCGCCGTAGTTAGGACACTGCCTCCTCCTACGTACCCCCTACTCTTATTGTCAGACTCATTCCCACGACGCTGTAGCTCGGAACTAACTCGAGGTCGACTAAAGATCGTTACAAGTTGAGCACAAGTCATTTTCTACCGCTCAATCTTGAGCTTCACTCAGTTTGAGCTCGCTCAAATTTTAATATGTTGAGTTGAGCTGAGCGAACTCCAACTCACTCGAACTCAACTCGTTTGCAGTCAGCCTCCTAGCGTCGCCCTTGCAGTAATTCTCCCGGCAATTTCTCCCCCTAATTCTCCGCTAGCGGTTCTGTTTCACCACCCCTCTCCCCCGATAAACCTGTTGTGCTTTCCATGAGTTACAACCCACTCCCTGGGTAAAATCAGTGCTTCCATACAGCCCCTAGGCTTTGTTTGGATAGCAGCCGGTATATGGAAAACGAGTTCGTAGCAGGATTTTAGCAAAATCGGTTTTGCTAATTAATCTTTGGATTACTGATTTACATAATAACACGTTTGGGTTTGGAAAGGGGTAAAACTGGCTTGCAATTTTGGCCATTGCCGATGGATTCCCAGGCTCACCTGCGAGCCCGTAGACGCCGGTACTCCTCCCTACGGGATGGCCTCGATGACTTCGCGGTTCGCGCGCGCAGGCTTTCCCTGGTCGCGCATAGGCTCTGCTCAAGGAGAGCTGCTGCTCGCGCTCATCACGCTGTTCGCGGCCCCTCGGTGCTGGCCGTACAGAAGCGTCCCTCGTCGGCTTGCATAGGCTCTGCTCGGGGAGCTGCTGGTCCGCCGCCCCTCGACGCTGGACGTCCAGGAGCATCCCTCATCGGCACCGCATAGGTTCTGCTCGGGTTGAGCTCATTCGCAGTTTCGCCGCGCCTACGCTGGCCGCCCAGGAACATCCATACCAGGAAGAGCAGATCTCAAGGGAGTGCTCGACGCCGTCCACACGGATGGCGGCCATGTCGAGGCTGGAGGTGAGCGGCAAAAAACGCAACAAACGGCACAAAGCTGTTGGGAAACAACCAGGCGGAGAGGAAAGCTGTTACGATCACGTATATGGCGATCGCGATTGTGGAAAAACGGATAATAGTCGATTTTCCACAAACCTGAAATCCGGCGATTTGGAGTACCAAGTTTCCTATAAACGTGGATTAGTAATTGTAGCCAAACAAGATTTTATTTGGTTGAACCGTTTTCCTGGTTTATAGAGATCAGATTCTGTATATGCGCCCTATCCAAACAACGCCCTAGGCAGTGAAGCCCCGGCACCGAACCTTTTTCTTTAAAGCCCCTGAAATAAGTCGACTTCCACGGCCACGCGCCTGCTCTGGCGCCTCCACCTTCCCAGACCGGAGTTCAACCCTAATGCCGCTGCCGCTGCAGGTCTGAGGTCAGCGAGTATGGGTGGTGTGACGTCCTCGGTGGCCGCTAAGTTCGCCTTCTTCCCGCCCGACCCACCGTCTTACGGTGTGGTGGACGAGGAGCCGCCTCCGCCGGGCGTGGCTCCGGCGGGGAGTGACGCTGCAGCACTTTCTAGGAGGGTGTTGATGACGGGGGTTCTGTGGAGGGAGGGGGTGGAGGCACGTCGCCTCCGGACGCGGCGGGGCACGGAGATCATTGCTATGTATGTAGGGTGTCCCAAGGCGAGTCTCACCGTGCTGTACTCGCACGGCAATGCCGCCGACCTCGGCAAGATGTATGAGCTCTTCATAGAGTTCAGCGCTCGCCTCCACGTCAACATCATGGGGTAAGTGTTCGTGTCTTCACTTGGCCCATTTATCTCATCTTGATTTGCATTAGTTGAGGGAGCAAGAATCTTCAGTGATTGGGTCATCTTAGGAGCAAATGGTTAGATTCTGACTTGATGCATGAGTGGTCGTGCACGCTAAAAGTAGTGCCTTGGGAATTTATCAGAAAAAGAAAACTACTCCCTCCGTCCCACAATAAAAGATGTCTCCCTATTTTAGCTTGAAAAGCGATCTTATATTGTGGGACGGAGGGAGTAGTTGTTGTTTCTGATTTTTTTTTTTCGTTTATAGAAAGTACTCGGTATTATATCTGGTTGACGAAATAATTGTGTTGTGGCCGGTGGCTATAATGGCCATGACCTACATATATTAAATTACATTTCTATCACAGAATTCATTTTATTTACAGAAACCTAGGTACTTCTCCGTGAGTTGCAACGGGGCTATAAGGACCGTGATCAATAAGGCTCGACAAGAACATCAAGACCCTTTGTCACGACTGGACGAGTGGATCTGGGGAATTTTGGGATGAACACGCGCTAGGGTTTCGATCTGGAACTGAGGATATTGAATATGCTATAGAATATACCTCTCAGAGGAATGTTTAGGTATACATTGTTTAGAGATAAGTCTCAGAATGATTCCATGCTTACACGCGCTCTGCGCAGGCTCTTATATAGCCATGACACTAGCTAAACCGGAAGCAGTAACAAGCAACCGGGTGAAACGGTACAGTGACAGGTGAGCGATGCGAGCCGTCCGATCTTCCTAACTCTGAAGCGTCCCAGCCGCATGATAACTGAATCTTCAGAATAGATAACTGAACTACACTCCGCACCTGACAATGCCCCTCCGAAGAAACGAACCTGTCCTCAAGGAGCACTCAACGCCCATGATGCCAGCCTTCGACTGTTTGTTTGAAAAATGCAGGGAATGCGTGCTTAACAAAATCCGCATCTTCCCAAGTGGAGTCGTCCGGAGGAAGATTTTCCCATTTACCAGCCATTGAACCACAGGTAGGTTGTTTTGGAATCTGGCGTGTCTGTAACACCAGCACCGGTTCTTGTTTGATGCTACCCTCATCGGTCACCAACGGTAAATCTGCACAAGGAACTACATTGGGATCAGTATGACCCTTGAGCTGTCTGACATGAAAAACTGGGTGGATCTTGGTCCCAGCTGGAAGCAGAAGGTGATAAGCAACATTTCCCACTTTGTGGAGCACTCGAAAAGGGCCATAGAACTTGCTTTGGAGTTTAATGTGAGATTTAACTCCAAAAGCATTTAAACGATACGGTTGCATCTTTAGATAGACCATGTCACCCTCCTGAAAAACTCGTTCAGTACGTTTTCTGTCAGCAAACTTTTTCATCCGCTCTTGTGCTTTCTGCAAGTTGCTTCTCAGATTAGACAACAGTTGTTGTCTGTCAGTTAACAGTTCCTTGGACTCATTATCATGTATGACATATTCACTGATTTGTGGAGGTGGATAACCATAAAGAGCTTCAAATGGTGTCTTTCGCAGAGAACAATGAAAGCAACTGTTGTATCAGTATTCTGCCATTGGTAGGTGTTTCACCCACTGAGTTGGATGAGATGATGTTAAACATCTTAAGTAGTTTTCAATGCATTGGTTGACCCTCTCGGTCTGGCCATCTGATTGAGGGTGATAAGCAGAACTATATCTGAGTTCAATTTTCAGTGCAGAGAAAATGTCTTTCCAGAGCTGACTAGTAAAGATTCTGTCCCTATCAGATACTATGGCAATAGGAGGACCATGCAGTTTAATGATGTTATCAATGAATACCTGAGCCACTGTCTTGACAGTGAAAGGGTGTGATAGAGGAAGGAAATGTGCAAACTTTGTTAATCTGTCCACAACAACAAAGATTACTTCCTTCCCTTGTGACTCTGGCAATCCTTAAATAAAGTGCATGCTCAAAGTGTGTTGGACTGTTGCTACTGCTTCAGTGCTGATTATTGTAGGTGCAGCAGTACTGTCTTCTGTAGGTTCAGCAACAGCAATATCTGTATTTTTCTTAGGCTTGTCCCTTGTATTGTCTATCAGGTACAATGCAAAACCAGGTGCCCCCTTAAGAATGAGTTTGTTCATTTCCTTCTCATCCACCTCAATAGCATTGGCAAGAGTGTCACAGGCAGGAATAGTGACAGGTAGTTGTCTGTCCTTATAAACAGTGATTGATCTTTGTATCTGATCAAAAGATGTAGGGCTATGTTTAGCTAACCAATCACATCCCAAAACTACATCATGACCAGGAATTTCCAGGATTCTGAAAGTTTGAAGAAATTTCTGTTTTGCTGCAGTAAAATATGTGTTTGGGATATAAGCTCCAGACCATAACTTGCCCCCACCAGCTACTGCTACTGATCTGCTTTTGTCCTTCAAAATGGTGCAAGAAGTTTTGGGAGCAAATTGGAGGTTCATGAAAGTAGAATTACTTCCAGAATCCACAAGAGCAACAGCCTGTTTTCCTCCAACTTGAATCAGGATAGAAATAGTATTAACACTATCAGGGTCCATTGCTTGAGCAGATATTCTCATGCATTTGTCTTGTGCAGCAGGTGCATTCTCTTGTTCCTCTTCTGACCCAGAGTCCTGTTCTTCACCTTGATCTGTTGGTTCTTCCCCTGTTAACATGTTTATAACAGGGGCTTGTTTGCAGTTGTGCCCATGAAACCAGTTATCACCACATCTCCAACACTTTCGAGGCTCTCTTGCCTTCTGTGCTGTTGCAGGCAGTTTTTGTTCAGGCAACATTGTTTCAAACCCTGGAGTTTTGAAAGAGTTGTAGTTATTCTTCTTATAACTACTTTGGAAGTTTGATTTCTTTGGAGGAAGAGACTGCTCCATATCTACAGCTAGCCAATATGCTTCAGTTAATATGGGAGGTCTTAAAGGTCTGAGCTGAAATTTGATGTGAGATCTCATGCCATTGACATAGCATTTTATAAACCACTGTTCAGATAATGAAGGATTTTCTTCTTGCATTTCTGCCATCAAGGACTCAAACTGGTCTGTATAGTCAGATATAGACATATTTCCTTGCTTGAAAACATTAAATCTATCAGCTAGATCATAGGAGCTTGTAGGAGAGAACCTCTTGAGCACTTTATCACAGAATTGTGACCAAGTAGGGTGTTTCTTCAGTAGACCTGATCTCCTCAACCATACATCAGCTCTGTCAACGAAATAAAGTTGTGCAAGTGACATTTTATAAACACTAGGTGCACCAGACATTTGAAAATACTTCTCACACTGTCTGATCCATCCACCAGGGTTGTCCCCATCAAATCTAGGAAATTCCATTGAGTTAAATGCACTGGAGGTCCTAAAAGTTTCATCTGGGTGTCACTTTAGTCCTAATTCTTCCAAAATACACCTTTAGGTCCTAATTCTTTAGTAAGTGGTTCACCTGAGGTCCTTTTTTTCATGAGCGCTCGTTGACCTGCCTGCATGGCATGTTCACCCATGCCACGTCGACAGATGGCTCAACCGGCTGGCGAGAAAAATACATAGGTGGTCCTAAAAGTTTCTGGGCAGTGCCACTTTAGTCCTACTTCTTTCAAAATGCACGTTTAGGTCCTAATTCTATAGTAAGTGGTTCACACGAGGTCCTTTTTGGCACGATCAATCATAGACCTTCTTGGTTGCGCGTTGACCCACGCCGCGTCCATTTAGGTTCACTAGCAGATGAGTAACATTGCAAAAAATCCTATTTTTTTCGCCGCTATCGTCCTGTAGCTATGTGATTTCCTCTACTCTGCCACAATCACTAGCTGTAGGCATTGATTTAGTTCGATTTGCACTGTTTTGTTAAGTTCGTCAAACCGCTTGCTTCGATTTGGGGTTAGGCAGTAGGAGCTTGTGGAGGAGGCAGCACTGCCGACGCTGCTGCAACGCTCCTCTTCGTCACCTGCTTCCATGCCGAGGAGCTTGCTACCCTAGTCATGGCGATGGTGTGGGTACGACAGAGAGAGAGAGAGAGAGAGAGAGAGAGAGAGAGAGAGAGAGAGAGAGAGAGAGAGAGAGAGATTCTGTAGGGGTTGGGAAATGTCAAGAGGGGGGTTACAAGGGGCTTTCTTTAAAAAAAAAGAGCAACCACAACGACCTCTAAGTTGACATGGCATGGGTCAACACGTCACGCAAGCAGGTCAACGAAAGTTCGTGCAAAAAAGGACCTCACATGAACCACTTACTATAGAATTAGGATCTAAACATGCATTTTGAAAGAAGTAGGACTAAAGTGACACTGCCCAGAAACTTTTAGGACCTCCAGTGTATTTTTCTCGCCTGGCGGTTGGGCCCTCTGTTGATGTGGCGTGGGTCAACGGGCCACGCGGGCAGGTCAACGCGCGCTCATGAAAAAAGGACCCCGCATGAACCACTTACAAAAGAATTAGGACCAAAAGGTGCATTTTGGAAGAATTAGGACTAAAGTGACACCCCGACGAAACTTTTAGGACCTCCAGTGCATTTAACTCAATTCCATTCTAGGGCCCTTGATTATGTTTTTGAGAAATTGTGTTCTCATTTCCTTTTCATAATTCTTGTAGTACTCATCCCAAATCACATTCACTTCTGGTGAATTTGCCAGGGGAAAAGCTGTGGTTCAGTCTGTTTTAATTTGAGCAGTAGGACTTGCAGCTTCAGACTTAATCTCCTGAGGATTAGTCCTGTTAAAACCAGGACGGCCTGATTTCTGTCCCACCTGAATAGGTGGCAGTCTTGCAGCATTGAGGAGAGTAAACTGTCTAGTTTTCTCTTGTTCCAACAAAAGACGCTTCCTCAATTCTTCAGTTAGTGGTTTTGTAGCTGGATCTGTTGCCTCCTTTAGTTCTGATGATTGTTGGTTTGCAACAGGCTGTTCCACTCTGGTAACTGGTTGATCCGTGGGTCTTGGAATTTGCTGAGCTGAGCCTGAAACCCCTTGAGTGCCAAGTGTCTTGAGCACATCTGTAATGGTAGATAGTTGCTCTGAGAGAAAAAACTGCTGTCTGCACTGTGGACAAGACTGTATTCATTTCCTCATGCTTGGAGTTTGAGATCTGAACTTCCTTCCTCAGCAAATCAACTTCATCGCGCCAACCTGTGGTCTCCTCACGATTTGCCAGCACATCTTCTTTGAGATGAAGCAATTCAGCGAGCTCTGCGTCGTCGATACTCTGCTTCGATCGTCCCATGATCTAATTCAGTGGAGAGGAATTTTACTACCGCAACAAGGCAGCAACCAGAACCGCTTACTAGATCCTGCTGCCGCGACAGAAATCCGCCTCCAAATCAGCACCACCCGGGCACGTACCTGGAATTTCACCACCAGAACAGTGTGTTCTAGCAACCAGTACTGCCGTCCGAGCTGCCGACGAATTTGCTCCGCCGCCTTCACCGCCGCCTAATGCCACCAACGCCTCTGAATCAGGGTGGGAAAGGGAGGGAAAACATTTCAGCACTGCGCCTTGCGATCGCGCCGCCGAGAAAACGTATGGCTCATGATAGCAATTGTCACGACCAGACGAGTGGATCTGGGGAATTTTGGGGATGAACACGCGCTAGGGTTCGATCTGGAACTGAGGTATTGAATATGCTATAGAATATACCTCTCGGAGGAATGTTTAGGTATACATTGTTTAGAGATAAGTCTCATAATGATTCCATGCTTACACGCGCTCTGCGCAGGCTCTTATATAGCCATGACACTGGCTAAATGGGAAACAGTAACAAGCAACCGGGTGGAACGGTACAGTGCGTCCCAGCCGCATGATAACTGAATCTTCAGAATAGATAACTGAACTACACTCTGTACCTGACACCCTTTGGCCTGAAGCTTCGTAACATTTCCTTTTTTAACTCATTCAGTTTATCTTTTCCGAAAGATACATGGTATAACTCTGTTCTTGTGTTGGATTGGGACATGGCAGGAGTGTCGGCGGGTTCAACACACGTAACAAACTCAGTTTAAGGCTATTAGTCTTCACCATGAGCAGCCTGCACCTGATGACAAATTAAAACAACATGGGTCATCTAAAAAACCATGGGCTAATACTATGGTGAGAACGTATTCAGTGCACCAGAGCTTCTGGTGCAACCATCTTTAGAACTTCAAAGAGCTCAACAAAAAAATAGAGTGCATAAACACAGTGACAACGTAACATTCTACTAAATCCAAATTTGAAACATAACTTGTGAAACAAAGATCATCCGAAAAGAAAAAAACAAAGATGACAAATACACTATCAATTGAGATAATGGGCCAATTCACACCACAATTTAGAGTAGCAACTATTCACTAAGAGATTCGTCTTTTTAGAGTTCTTGAGTTGTGTTTTAAGTTTTGAATTGAAACTCTATAGCATGGCCAGTGTATATTGTGCCCACACGCTGTTTCTTTTTCCACAGAATGTTTTACGACTTCTGGATGAGTGCACCGAGACCGGGTACACCTGGAGCACCACAGGCTCGGGTGCATTGGATACTCTCACAATACAGGGTATGAAGGCATGCATTACTAATCTACAAGTTAATAATCACACAAATTGATGGAACTATAATATTTTGGGTTCGTATTACTAGATCAAGCTAAACAAGATATTTACCGAAAAAGGCTTCCGCCCCGCTTTATATATAAAGCAATAATCACCAACATCCTGATACAAGCGCACGCCACCACAAAAAACGCACACACCCAAGGCATGATACGCAGGCGCTGAGCGCAGCAACACCACCCCTATCTACGAAGAGATGATGCCGCATACGACGATCCATGAACTCCAAGGCAGCGCCTTCAGGAAGGATACGACACCGGAGCGCCGCCACCGCCCGATCCGAGGATCAGAGTTTCCCCTGGAGCAACACGATGGGCGATGAGAGCCGCGACGACGCCTTCAAGAAGGGAACGAGCTTCGCCGCCGCCGGTCTGTCCGAATAAAGAACAGGTTTTCACCCCGGCCAACACTCACCGCCACCGAACGCCACACACCGGCTGCCACGCCGCCCGCACGGCCATGGCCACCGGGCAGCACCAAGTCGCGGGCCCTGCCCAAAAGCACTGCGCTACCACCACCAGGGCCGCCGCCCCGGCATCCAAGACCTAGGCACCACCTGACCCGAGACCCGTCGCTACCCCAACCGAAGAGACGAGCGGAAAGGCCCTGCCTTTCGCACCACCCCTGGATGGCCCCTAGCACCGAGACCCAATAGGCCGGCCAAAGCTGGCCTCCATTGCCCCGTCATGCAGCCCCGAGCATGAGACGAGCTCGATCCTGCCGCCGGGCACGAGATGAGCTCGGTCCTGCTGCCGGGCGCGAGACAAGCGATGGGCCGCAGCTGGGAGAGGGCCAGCCCTTGGACTGAAGTATTGCTCGGACGACGAGGAGATGGAGCGAAGGTCGAAGCGGTCTGACCGCAAACGAGCCGACGCCGGAGAAAAGCCGTCCGTCGCCGCGGGCAGATCCGCCAAGCCACCGTGTAGCCGCCGCGCCCCTGGGAGGCCACCACCATGTGCCGGACCTCCGCGTGCCACCGCCCACGGCCGGAGCAACAACCACGCCATGCCGCTGCCCCACCCGCGCCGCCCACCCGGATCCCAGCGCTAGATCCAAGACGGATGCGCCACCACCCGCCTCGCAGCCGCGCAATCCTTGGACATTAGAAACTCAAGATGGGCTTTGATTATACACAAAATCGATGGAGTTATAATATTGGGTTTGTGTTTTATCATGAAAAGACATCTCAATCTTAATTTATTTAGTTTTATGAAGGGGCGTGTATTATACCATTATTATGTAGGAACAAAACTTAATATCTGAAAAGACATATTTTGTTTACGGCGCCATAACAGACCGTAAAGACTAATTATACATTTATTAGTGTTGCTAGTATAAGCATATTGTCAATAGAGCAATGCTATTCATACATACGGGTTTCACAAAAAGTTTACGTACTAGTGAAATCTGGAAACGGTTAGCTAAAATTATGGGGGTGGTTATGATCCAAATGAACTAGTACATAGAGTTCTTTTAGTAACTTGCATGTAGGAATAGGGTTTTCGTTGTCAATATCCAAAAGAACTGGGGCAAAGCGCGGGCTATAATACTAGTTTCTTATAAAGCTAATACCAGCTAGCCATTTATTGCTTATTTCTCCGTGTGCTCCTACGCGGCTGTCTCATTCAAGGAATTAGTAAAACCTCTGCCTTTTCATTTTGTGCTAAAATCCCACTGCAATGCACAGTTATCTTCTAGTGTAACTACAATTAAAAGCAAAATGCTGAGCCAACATATAAGGTCCAGTTATTGTCACTCCCAAATTAGGGCACACGATTGCATCAAAATACCAAAATTGATGGAAAGCCAACAATTTCGGTTTCTAGCAAATGTGCACTCTTGCTCTTCACCAAATTGAAATTGGTTCGGACAATCTTCCCACCCACAGTGTTTATTCTGATGCCATCTGAGCTGAAATTATACGTGATACTGACTTAAAATGCCTTCAGTTGCAGTTTTCCTGATTTCACCCTTAAGACAAGTATTTCACCTATCTAAGTTGCATATCCTCTTAGAGCATCTCCAGCCATTGGCCCCCCAGGAGGCGCTAAAAATCGCCCCCTGGGGGCGCACCGGCGCAAACCGCGTGCTAGGGGCGTGATGCCCCCCAGTCGCGGCGCCCACGATTTTTTTGAAAACTAAAATCCGGCACAAACTAGGCGCAAATTCAACCAAACTTCGGCGAGTTCATACATATTTAAAATATTTTACAAAAAAAGAAAAAAAAGGCGGGACCGGTTACTCGGCCTCATAGAGGAGCCGAGCTTCGTCCTCGTGAAGGTGGCGGCGGCCGAAGCCGTTCGCCGCCGCCCCGTCGCCTGGGAAGCGCTCGGCGATGGTTGAACTGGAGAGGGCGAGAGGAGAGGGAGGAACGGGGCGTCGGCGGTGGAGAGTCTGTGCGTCACCGGCTCGCTGGGGGGGGGGGCGGCTTTTATAGGCGGAGGCGCCGCGCGTACGCGTGGCCGCCGTGTGTATGCGTGGCGGGCGAGGGACGCGCGTCGTCCGGTCTTCACTGCGCCGCCCGTGGGGCATCAATGGAGGAGGCTGACCGGCGCGGCAGCGCGCGGCAGCTTTGGCATTGATTCGCCGCGGGAACTGAGGCGATGAGGACGACGAAGCGGCGAGAAGAGCCGAGTCGCTGCCAAGGAGGGCCCGCCGGTTTTCGCGCCAAAAACGATTCGGCCGGCGCCCCCAAGCGCCCCCCAGCGCGCCGGGTTTGGCCTGGGTCCGCCGGCGCTAATTTCGGCCCGAGCCAGCGAAAAATGGGCCTTTGGGGGCGCGACTGGGCCGATTTTTCGGCGCCGGCGGCCGAAAAATCGCCTGGGGGGCCTTGTGGGGGCGCGGCTGGAGATGCTCTTAATTTATGATAGTGGATGAATGCCTAATGTAGGATAAATAGTCCAATAGAGGTGATGTGCAGTCTGCATGATGCATTCAAGATTTTGGTTGGATTAATTAGTACAAAACCGACCCTTTTGCAGTAAATTTTCATCGGTCAGAGGTTTGCAGCTTATAACAGACTAAAGCTGGCTGCGTAATATTTGAACAGATGTTCAAAGACTGTTACTCTGCCTTTTATGTTAGCCTAACCTGTTGACTAGTGAATTGGGTGCCCATTGAGTAAATGGCTTTATCGTTGCATGGCATATACAACTTCACCTCTGTGAAGATTTAGTCATTCTAGGTAAGCTACTTAAATAATGCTCCAATGCTACAAGCCTACGTTCTCCTTGATGCCTTAGCAAGCCTTGTATTATTCTCCATTTTACAACTTTTAATGGTAACATTGATCATTGATGTATCAACACCTCATTTTGGTGCCTTGATAATAATTTGCTCAATTTTCGCAGGTATGATTATTCTGGTTATGGACGGTCATCAGGCAAGGTTAATAATACTTTCTGCTCTTTCTTGAAACTAATGCTCTATCATGTCGTTAGAGGAGCAATACCTGCTTATACTAGAGTAGTTAAAAAAGGTTTTAGGCAGGTGGAAATCATTTAATAGCTTAATATTCTTGTCATGGGAGAGGCCACAAATCTGATTCCCACGTGAGTGCTTCTGTTAAGGGATCCTTTTTTGCATTTGGCTAATTCCATTTGTTTTTATGGAAGATTGTTCCATCCCATGTGTTTATCTCATGGTTAGAAAAATAAACTCTGTTGAGACAATCTTTCTGCGCCTTCCATTTTCAGGCAAGTGAAGCTAATACATTTGCTGACATAGAGTCTGCATATAAATGCCTTGTGGAGGTTTATGGGACTAGGGAAGAAGACATTGTTCTTTATGGTCAATCTGTCGGTAGTGGCCCCACTGTTGATTTAGCTGCTCACTTGCATCACATAAGAGCAGTTGTTCTGCATAGTCCCATACTTTCTGGCCTGCGTGTCATGTATTCTGTGAAGAAAACGTACTGGTTTGACATATATAAGGTTTGCTTCACTAGCTGAACTATCAAGAGAAATACTGAAAGACCTCACATGCTTTGTCTACACTAACAGACATTTGCTTTGTTACAGAACATCGAGAAAATTCCCCTTGTTAAATGCCCTGTTCTGGTGATTCATGTAAGTTTGGAATTAAAGACATCCACACGTTGTAGTGATATCTGATATGCTCGTGTAATCCGTGCATAGCTTCAGATAAACCTGGTGGCCTGTTTCCCTTTCTTCTCAGGGTACAAATGACGATGTTGTTGATTTTTCCCATGGAAAGCGGATATGGGAGCTGAGCCAACAGAAGTATGAGCCTCTGTGGATCGAGGGAGGCGACCACTGTAACTTGGAGACCTTCCCAGTGTACATAAGGCATCTGAAGAAGTTTCTGTCGGCTGTAGAGAAGTTGCCTGCTGGAAAAGAAGCAGCACCTGAGAGTGAGAAGTTGCTAGCTGGAAATGAAAAACCTTCAGATAGCGTCGCTCTTTCTGAGGCGCATTTGATGACCTCGCAGAGGTTAGAGCCATCGAGGAAGAGCTCAAGGCATGAGCAGCCTCCTAGGCTGAGCACTGAACGTGTAGATAAACACCGTCGAAGTACAGACGTCAGGGAAAAGGCAAGGTCCATCACACATAAGGAGAGATCAAGGAGAAGTGTCGATACATTTGACAGGACAAGAGATGAAAATGAACAGACGGACAAACCAAGGAAAAGCATTGACAGGTTGGTCCTCCCTCAGCCTCCTCTCTTGCACCATCTTGCAGAGTACTCGATCAGCATAGACTATGTAACAATCATTTTCTGAGGTCAAATCAAATTTTGTATGATTCACATTTTTTCGCATTGACCTTTGGGAATCTTTGGCAGGCTTGGTGAGATGATTAGATCAATGGGCCTCTGCAATGTTGATTGCTTCAAAGAGGCTTCTCGAAAAACCGAGGCTTGCTGAGTCAGTGAGTGGTTTTTCATATGTAGTTATAGAATCGTTTTGTTTCTCTTTGCAGCGGCGGAGTCAACAATGGTTTGTGTGCTCTTGCTGATGAAAATTGTAAAATTGTCCACGAACAGCAAAGATAAATATAGTGCAACTCCTTGAATTGAGCTTTATTCTATCTTGTAAATACTACATATGTGTTTCTTGAAACGAAGTATACCACTTTTTCCTGCTACTTTCCCGTCGTTCTTCAAATACCAGGTTGAGCGTAGTAGGTGCCACTACGACGCAGAAATTCGTTAAGGACAAATCTCCACCATCCAATCAAAGTCTAAGGGCCCAAATCAACTGCTACAGTGCTTATGTGTATCAGTGCAGATCATCTGGGTACCTCTTAGGCGGCATCAGTATACAGATTGGGCAATCCTCTGCTTTGCAAACCCCAACATATCTGCCGAGCAATAGTCATCTGTCAATTTTTTTTATCTTTTTCATCTTTTTATCATTTACCTACTCGAAAACGAGCAGGAATTAAGCTTGCGGATGTCGATACGTCTTCGTTGTATATATATTTTTTATTGTTTCATGCCAATATTTTACAACTTTTATATATTTTTGGCAACATTTTATATTATCTTTTGGACTAATATATTGATTGAGTGCCCAGTGTCACTTCTATATGTTGCATGTTTTTTGTTTCGCAGAATATCCATATCAAACAAAGTCCAAACGCGATAAAAATTTACATAGATTTATTTTAGAATATATGTGATTTTTGGGAAACAGAATCAACGCGAGATGATACCCGAAGGGCCCATAAGCTCGAGGGGCGCCCCCCTACCCCAGGCGCGCTTGGTAGGCTTGCGGAGCCCCTGTAAGGCGGTTGGTGCCCTTCTTTCACCGCAAGAAAGATAATATCCGGAAAAAAATTATGTTAAAATTGAAACGGTGAAGGACCAGAGAACATGAAGGCGAAAAAGAAGAGAAACACAGAGAGAGATCCGATCTCGGAGGGGCTCCCGCCCCTCCGTCGCCATGGCGGCCATGGACCAGAGGCGGAACTCTCCTTCCATCTAGGGGGATGCCATAGAAGAAGGAGGGGGGGGGGGCTCTCTCCCCCTCTCTCCCGGTGGCGTCGGAGTGCACCGGGGCAACCATCGTGATGGCGATCTACACCAACAACTTCGCCGCCGTCATCACCAACTCTCTCCCCCTCTATGCAGCAGTGTAACACCTCTTCTCCCTGCTGTAATCTCTACTTAAATATGATGCTTAACGCTATATATTATTTTCCAATGATGTATATGACTATCCTATGATGTTTGAGTAGATTTGTTTTGTCCTATGGGTTGATTGATGATCGTGATTGGTTTGAGTTGCATGTTTTATTTTGGTGTTGTCCTATTGTGCCCTCTGTTTTATTTTGGGGTTGTTGCATATGGGAGTAAAGAGGACTTGTTACTTAATGCTATGGTTGGGTTTTACCTTAATGATCTTTAGTAGTTGTGGATGCTTGCTAGAGTTCCAATCATAAGTGCATATAATCCAAGTACAGAAAGTATGTTAGCTCATGCCTCTCCCTCATATAAATTTGCGATAATGGTTACCGGTCCAGTTATCGATAGCCTATGGACAAATCCTTCTCTTGTGTTACAAAAATCTTTCTACTAAACAACTAAATTTTATTATCTTGCAAATTACTCATAGTTTTATTCTCACTAAGTACATCTAGTTTTATCCTTGCAAACTTATCCTCTCACCTACAAAATAGTTTCATACTTGTTCCACGTAAAGCGAACGTAAGTGTGTGTAGAGTTGTATCGGTGGTTGATAGAACTTGAAGGGAATATAAATCCTACCTTTAGTTCCGCATTGGGTTCGACACTCTTATTTATCAAAAAAGCTACAACTGATCCCCTACACTTGTGGGTTATTACCCGCTCGCTCGCCAGAGCCACGATCCGGTCGAACTGCGCTTCTCTTCAGCGATGACCAAAGACTCGGCCAGCCGGGAGCCGGCTGCAGCGCACTCGAGGGACTTCTTGTAGTCGTCGGCGATGGTGATGATGCCCTTGGGACCCGACGTCTTCAACTTTACGTAGGCACAGTGGGGCACCGCCATGAATTTGGCCAGCATGGGCCACCCTGAGAGCATGTGGTAGGGGCTGCTCAGGTCGACCACCTCGAACCAGGTCGGCTCGCGGTGGAAGTGGCCCTTGGTGCCGAATGAAACGTCCAGGCGGATCCTACCGATAGGGGAGCAGGAGTGCCCTGGCACGATGCCGTGGAACACCGTCCGGCTAGGCTGCAGCTAGTTCTCCTTGATGCCCAGCTTGAGCATGGTGTCACAGTAGGTGGCGGGGTCCTGTACCGGGGGTGGCTAATGCCAAGGAGCCCGAGCTCATCAATTACAAGGGGGCCCAACGGGCCCACGGCGCGGTGCTAACCCTAGGAGTCTAGATGACCTTCTTGACGCCCAAGACTAGAGGATGGAGGTGCCCTAGATCGCATCCAGCATGTAAACACTAGACCTCTCTTGTCTATATAAAGGGGGGCTCTAGGGTTCCTCCTGATCATCTATCTTCAGATAGGAAAACTCTCGGTAGCAATATCATACACCATTGTAACCCGTCGCATGAGGTATCCCTCCATTGTGAATGACCGAAACAGTAGGACGTGATAACCCACAAGTATAGGGGATCAATTGCGACGTTTCTCGATAAGTAAGAGTGTCGAACCCAACGAGGAGCTAAAGGTAGAACAAATATTCCCTCAAGTTCTATCGACCACTGATACAACTCTACGCACGCTTAACGTTCGCTTTACCTAGAACAAGTATGAAACTAGAAGTACTTTGTAGGTGTGATATGATAGGTTTGCAAGATAATAAAGAACACATAAATAAAAGCTAGGGGCTGTTCAGATAAAGAAACAATTAAGTTAGTTCTAGTAGAGAGCTTTTTGTTACAAGAAAGTTATTTGTCCCTAGACAATCGATAACTAGACCGGTAATCATTGTTGCAATTTTATATGAGGGAGAGGCATAAGCTAACATATTTTCTATACTTGGATCATATGCACTTATGATTGGAACTCTAGCAAGCATCCGCAACTACTAAAGATCATTAAGGTAAAACCCAACCATAGATTTATAAGGTAACAAGTCCTCTTTACTCCCATACGCAAGCAACCTACTTACTCGGGTTTAAACTTATGTCACTCTAGCAACCCACCATAAGCGAATCATGAACATATTGCAAACCCTACAACGGGGATCCCTCACGCTTACGTGACACGAAGAGCACCATAGGACAACACCAATAATAAAACATACAACTCAAACCAATCACAATCATCAATCAACCAATAGGACAAAACAGATATACTCAAACATCGTAGGATAGCCATTCATCATTGGGAAATAATATATAACGTTGAGCACCATGTTTAAGTAGAGATTACAGCGGGGAGGAGAGGTGTTACACCGCTGCATAGAGGGGGCGAGAGTTGGTGATGACGGCAGTGAAGTTGTTGGTGTAGATCGCCGTCATGATGATGGCCTGACGGTGTTCCGGCACACCAGGAGAGAGGGGGAGAGAGCCCGCCACCTTCTTCTTCTTCCTTGGCCTCCCCCTAGGTGGAGGAGGGTTTCCCCTATGGTCCTTGGCCTCCATGGCGGCGGAGGGGCGGGAGCCCCTCCGAGATTGGATCTCTCTCTCTCTGTTTCTGCGCTCCTGTTTTCTGCCCTTTCACCGTTTCTTAAATTGCCGGAGATCCGTAACTCTGATTGGGCTGAAATTTTAACACAATTTTACCCAGATATTAGCTTTCTTGCAGCCGAAGAAGGGCACCAACCGCCTTACGGGGTGGCCACAAGCCCCCTAGGCGCGCCCAGGGTAGGGGGCACGCCCCTAGGGCTTTTGGGCCCCTCAGGCATCGTCTCGCGTTGATTCTTTTTCCCAAAAATCACATATATTCCAAAAAAAAAATCTCCTTAAGTTCTTATCGCGTTTGGACTCTGTTTGATATGGATATTCTGCGAAACAAAAAACATACAACAATCAGGAACTGGCACTGGGCACTGGATCAATATGTTAGTCCCAAAAATAATATAAAAAGTTGCCATAAGTATATGAAAGTTGTAGAATATTGGCATGAAACAATCAAAACTTATAGATACGACGGAGATGTATTAGCATCCCCAAGCTTAATTCCTGCTCGTCCTCGAGTAGGTAAATGATAAAAAAGATAATTTTTGATGTGGAATGCTACCTAGCATAATCTTGATCATATAATCTTATCATGGCATGAATATTAAGACATGAGTGATTCAAAGCAATAGTCTATCATTTGACATTAAGACAATAATACTTCAAGCATACTAATAAAGCAGTCATGTCTTCTCAAAATAACATGGCCAAAGAAAGTTATCCCTACAAAATCATATAGTCTGGCTATGCTCCATCTTCATCGCACAAAGTATTTCATTATGCACAACCCCGATGACAAGCCAAGCAATTGTTTCATACTTTTAATGTTCTCAAGCCTTTTCAACTTTCATGCAATACATGAGCGTGAGCCATGGATATAGCACTATCGATGGAATAGAATATGGTGGTTGTGAGGAGAAGACAAAAAGGAGAAAGTCTCACATAAACTAGGCAAATTAATGGGCTATGGAGATACCCAACAATTGATATCGATGCAAGTGAGTAGGGATTGCCATGCAACGGATGCACTAGAGCTATAAGTGTATGAAAGCTCAAAAGAAAACTAAGTGGGTGTGCATCCAACTCGCTTGCTCACGAAGACCTAGGGAAATTTGAGGAAGCCCATCATTGGAATATACAAGCCAAGTTCTATAACGAAAAATTCCCACTAGTATATGAAAATGACAAAATAGGAGGCTCTCTATCATGAAGAACATGGTGCTATTTTTGAAGCACAAGTGTGGTAAAGGATAATAGCATGGCCCCTTCTCTCTTTTTCTCTCATTTTTTAATTTTTTCTCTCTTTTTTTGTTTTGAGCTCTTTGGCCTCTTTTTTTATTTTGGGATCTTTGGCCTCTTTTTATTTTATTTTAGTCTGGAGACTCATCCCAACTTGTGAGGGAATCATAGCTTCCTCATCCTTTCCTCACATGGGACAATGCACTAATAATGATGATCATCACACTTTTATTTACTTACAACTCAAGAATTACAACTCGATACTAGAACAAAGATATGACTCTATGAATGCCTCCGGTGGTGTACTGGGATGTGCAATGATCTAGCGTAGCAATGACATCAAAAAATGGACAAGCCATGAAAACATCATGGTAGCTATCTGTAGGATCGAAAGTATGTCTAGAGGGGGGGGGGGTGATTAGACTACTTGACCAAATAAAAATCTAGCCTTTTCCCAATTTTAAGTCTTTGCAGATTTTAGCAACTTATCACAAGTCAAGCAATCAACCTACACATGCAATTCTAAGAGTATAGCAGCGGAATGTAAATCATTGCATATGAAGGTAAAGGGGAGGAGTTTGAAGGGAGCAAACGCAATGTAGACACGAAGATTTTTCCCATGGTTCCAATAGGTGGTGCTATCGTACATCCACGTTGATGGAGACTTCAACCCACGAAGGGTAACGGTTGCGCGAGTCCACAGAGGGCTCCACCCACGAAGGGTTCACGAAGAAGCAACCTTGTCTATCCCACCATGGCCATCGCCCACGGAGGACTTGCCTCACTAGGGTAGATCTTCATGAAGTAGGCGATCTCCTTGCCTGTACAAACTACTTGTTTTAACTCCACAATCTTGACGGAGGCTCCCAAGTGACACCTAACCAATCTAGGATACACCACTCTCCAAAAGGTAATAGATGGTGTTGATGATGAACTCCTTGCTCTTGTGCTTCAAATCATAGTCTCCCCAACACTCAACTCTCTCTCACATATTTGGATTTGGTGGAAAGATGATTTGAGTGGAAAGCAACTTGGGGAAGGCTAGAGATCAAGATTCTTGTGGTTGGATTGGAATATCTTGGTCTCAATACATGAGTAGGTGGTTCTCCCTCAGAAAATGAATGCTGGAAGTGTAGGCAAGTTCTGATGGCTCTCTCCGCGAATGGAGGAAGGGTGGAGGGGTATATATAGCCTCCACACAAAGTTGAACCGTTACACACAATTTACCAAACTCGGTGAGACCGAATACTCAAACTCGGTCAGACCGATTTAGTTCAAAATGTGAACGTTAGGATTTTCGGTGGGACCGACATGTCAACTCGGTGGGACCGATTTCATTAGGGTTAGGGCATAACCTAATCTTGGTGAGACCGATCACATGAACTCGGTGAGACCGATTTCTGTAATAGGCAAACAAAGAGTTGGTCAGGCAAACTCGGTGGGACCGATCGCTCATTTCGGTAAGACCGAAACGTTACAAAGAGGAAACAGAGAGTTTGCATTGCGAACTCGGTGGGACCGATCGCTCATCCCGGTTAGACCGAAACGTTTCGAAGGGAAATCGAGAGTTTGCAATCCCATCTCGGTGAGACCGAGATCCCTATCGGTGATACCGAACTGATTAGGGTTTCTGGGAGTGGCTATGCCAAATGAACTCGGTGGTGCCTGATAGATCAAATCGGTGGGGCCGAGTTTGACTTTTGGTTTAGGACATATGTGGATATGAGAAAGTGGTTGAGGGCTTTTGGAGCATATCACTAAGCATTTTGAGCAAGCAAGCCATTAAGCAACACCTCATCCCCTTTTAATATTATTGGCTTTTCCTATGGACTCAATGTGATCTTGGATCACTAAAATGAGAATGTAGAGTCTTGAGCTTGAGCCAATATGTGTCATTAGCATTTTGAGGGGTCCACATCTTTAGTCCATGCCATGCCAATCATTGAACTTTCTGAAATGATCATCTTGAAAGAGTATTAGTTCAATGAGCTATATGTTTTTAGGAATTACCGAAACCACCCAGGGATTAGTTGCACTTTCAATCTCCCCCTTTTTGGTAATTGATGACAACATATAGATTCAAAGCTTCGACAAATGATAATAAGAATGAAATATATCGTCGCTTTGAGAAGTATGTGATAAGCAAGAGCTCCCCCTAAATTTGTGCATTATTTAAAATTTGCTTTTGAATGCAAATGCACAATCGATTAGGATCATGGGTTACTCTTCCATGTCACATACATCTTGGTGGAGCGCTCAAAATGATAGAATATGAAATATGCACTCATCACCAAGGCAAAGTGAATGATCATACAAGAGAGATAAATAATATCATCATTTAAGCACAAACATTAGTGTAGGATATGATCAAACACATGACCATACAAGTATCTCACACACATAGACATAGAGTATCATCCAAGCAAGCACACACATAAATAAGTATCAAACAAGTAGCAAAAGAGATAGCAAAAAGAAGCAAATCTCTCTCTCGAAGCCTATGATCTATACACTTCATCCCCCTTTGGCAACAAGTTACCAAAAAGCTTGAAAATGCATAGTGCTATGCGTCTCTCTAGGCTTGATCTTCGGGAGGTGGCGTTGAGAGGACTCAAAGGACGAATGCATCTGTTGAGGTTGTTGGAGCTGGTGGAGTGGTAACTGGAGGGGCTACAAAAGTTGTGGCTGCAGGTGCTGATGTAGTAGCTCTTGTGTCTGTCACAAGCACTGCTGCAGATCTCAGTGCCCTAGGCACTCTCTGAAAAGCACCAGTGGTTGCTTTCCCTTTCCTCTCTTCAACTTCTTCCTGGAGCTGCTCAACAGCTGTCTGCATCTCTGTCACCTTTAAGTCAAGATCATAGAACTTTGTTTCAATGATCCTCTCTAGGCTCTCTTGATTCTGAGTCAGGGTGGCTAATCCTTTCTCAATCCTCAAAGTGGCTTGAATAAGATATCCTAGTTGATCTTGCTTTGACTTGAGGAAGACTTGTGAAGCGTCTTCAGCACTTGGCATCTTGGCTGCCTTCTTTGCTTTTGCTTTCTCCCTCTTCTCTGGAGCCTCTACTGATGTGGGATCTTCATCATCCATGACAAATGTGTTGTCCTCAAAGTCAGGCCTCAAGGGAATGTTTTATTTATCCAACAAGTATGTGCATGTGCCCATCTTGGAGTTGATGAGCATCTGATGTGTGGAGCATACCCACATGTTCTCTTCTGGTCTGCAGCTGCCCTCTTGATTGTCTCAACAATCAAACTCATCACTTTAAACTTCTGGGGAACATCAAACAACTGAAGCAAATTGATGGAATGGCCTCTGATCATCCTGTGATCTCCTGATTTGGCAACAAGGTGTGCCTCAAGGTGGTGTTAATAGTGGCCAGTCCAGACAATAGATAGTATACATAGCCTAGCTTATGAGTCTCCAAGGCCTTGTCAGGAATCTCCTTATACATGTTGGCCATGGAATTGTGATCTTTCTTTCTCTTAGCATAGACATCTATGTCATCCTCAAGCTCTGCAGGGGCATTGACCAGCTTGGCCCACTCAGCAACTGTTGATTGGTACCCTGTACCTTCAGACATCCATACAATCCTTCCATCTGGATAGAAATGAGCTGTAGAATAGAATTGCATAATGAGCTCATCATTCCACTTGGTCAGTTTCTGACCCACAAAAGTATCTACTCCATTGAGTCTGAAACTTTCATGCACTCCTGGGAAGTGGACTTCATTTTTGTCAATGTATTTCTAGTCTACCCACTTCATGTCACACACTATGGGCTTCTTATCCAAAAGAATTGTCTCGTAGAAGTCCTGCTGCTCCTTGGTGTGAAATCTATAGTCCACAACGGTCCTTCTCCTCATAGCATATGCATCTGATTGTCTCCACAATCTGAGACCTGCATCTTTTCTGATTTTCATATTCTCAGCCATTGGATGATTGTCATCATGGTCAGGGATCTTTGGCTTTAGCTTCCTGAGCACTTGGGCTTCCTCATTTTCGTCTTCTTCAATCTCAGGCACTAGGGACTTGTTCTTCTCAGCACCTGGTATGTTTCTTGTGCTCCTCTTTGGTGCGGTCTTGGGGGCTGGAGCAGAAGCTTTGGGGGCAGTCTTGGGCTTAGATGAAGCAGCCCCAAACTTGATGGCACCCCCATCAGCTTTTGAGCTTTAGGTGCTGGTGCAACATCCTCTTCTTCATCTTCTTCATCCTCAGCTGGGTCTTTTATCATAGAGGATCTTCCAATTACTTTGGCTATGGTCTTCTTGACCCTTTCCGTTCTCTTCTTTCCCTCACCATCCTCTTTTGGTTCAAGAGTGAACTCAATGGCTTCCTGTGTTGAGGCTCTGGCCTTAGACATGGGCCCTCTCTTGCAGGTGCCTTCTTATTCAGACCTAGCTTTGTAGAGGTAGCTGTGCCAAATTCCTTCTTGACCACCTTCTTCTTTGAGCTGACCTCTTCCTCAGCAGCCACATAATCTTCATCCCCAGAATCAGAATTTCTCTTTCTCCTTGTCCTCGTTGCTTCCTTGGGCAAGTTGCTAGGAGTACTTCTGCTACCCTCATCATAGCTGCCAGAGGGACTAGTGCCCTCACTCAAATTCACCTACTCCTCAGACTTGTTCTGGCTATCACTCTGGTCTGACATGTCTGACACTGCAAACTGAGAGCTGACCCTGTGAATAGTTATAGGTGAGATAGAGTGGATGAGCATTACAAAGTGCAGAGCTTTTGCAAAACAAATGAGTCAAAAACTTAGTTTTAGTTTTCCACAAAAAGCATTTCGGAGCTACCGATTTGTTAAACTCGGTGACTGTCGGTGTCAAAACCGGCGGATCTCGGGTAGGGGGCCCCGGACTATGCGTCTAGGATCGATGGTAACAGGAGACGGGGGACACGATGTTTACCCAGGTTCGGGCCCTCTCTATGGAGGTAATACCCTACTTCCTGCTTGATTGATCTTGATGAATATGAGTATTACAAGAGTTGATCTACCACAAGATCGTAATGGCTAAACCCTAGAAGTCTAGCCTGTATGACTATGGTAATGAATATCTCTGCCATCTGGACTATACCCTCCGGTTTATATAGACAACGGAGGGATCTAGGGTTACATAGAGTCGGTTACGTAAGAAGGAATCTTCATAGTTGATCGCCAAGCTTGCCTTCCACGCCAAGGAGAGTCCAATCCGGACACTGGTACAGTCTTCGGCCTTCATGTCTTCACAACCCATCAGTCCGGCCCATGGATAACAGGCCGGACGCCTGAGGACCCCTTAGTCCAGGACTCCCTCAGTAGCCCCTGAACCTGGCTTCAATGACGAGGAGTCCGGCGTGCAGATTGTTTTTTGCATTGCAAGGCGGGTTCCCCTTTCCGAACTCCAAGATAGTCTTCAGATGTAATGATTGTATCCGGACCTGTGTACACAACTACAGAGGATATAATATTTCACGAGTCCAATCCGCTGACAACTTTTTGGTAATATGACATCACGCCTGCTCGGCCATTATATTCGGACCGTTAGCTAGCCCGCCGTCCCACGTCCCGAGACGTGGTTTTATTGGCATGTCTTATCCCAGCGGAGATCGTGTCTCCCCTTTTTTAAGGGATTCTTATCAACCCAGACATGGGTAACCCAACGGTCGCTTGGGTACAACTCCTAGGGAATAGGCAAGTTTGAGGCCTAGGAGGAGCCGTTAGATATTCGTGGCCTTTATATAGGGGTATAGACCCATCTTTTTCTTTTACGTTTGCTTCTTACTCAACCCCTGCTACCCCAAGTTCCAACACCCGGGTTCCAATAGCCACAAGCTCCAATCATGTACGGATCCAGCCGTCAAGGCCGGTGGGTGGCTTCTTCTGTCATGGAGGGAGATATTGCAAAGCTTCAGGCGGCGAGGTATCTGACCGCAGAAATCCTTCACTGGCTTCCTTCCGACGGGCAGGTTATTCCCACCCCCAGATCCGGCGAGAGGGTCGTGTTCGTGTCCCACTTCCTCTGCGGGTTAGGGTTTGCGCTTAACCCCTTCCTTCGAGGGCTCATGTTCTATTATGGGCTAGATTTTCACGATCTGGCCCCGGAGTCTGTTCTTCTTATCTCAGTGTTTATCGTCATGTGCGAAGCCTTCCTCCGAACTCCTCTGCACTTCGACTTATGGCTCCAGACCTTCAATGTGAAGCCGCAAGCGATAGAGGGGAAGCAGGCAGAGTGCGGTGGAGCCATAGTGAGCGAGCTTGCTACTGCTGTTTGGTTGAAAGGATCTTTTGCCAAATCTTCTGACTTATGGCAGCAGGGGTGGTTCTACATCACCGAACCCCGTGGCTCCAAGTGGGCAGCTTCGCCCGAATTTTGATCCAGCCCCCCAATTCAGCCGGCATCGTGGATTAATAAGGGGTTGGAATGGGGACCAACGGATGAGGTGCGGACTTTGCAAAGTTGCATCCGAAGCCTCATTGAGAGGGACATCAATGTCATCAATGTCGTTCAAGTAATGCTGGTCCGCCGGACCCTGCCGTGCCAGCGACGGCCTCTCCGTATGTGTAAGTTCAATCCAGAAGGGCCACGGATTCTTCAGCACTTCTTCGACACTACGCATGAAGGAATGTGGAATTTATTTTTTGGAAAACAAAAGCAATGGCCGGACACCACCGAAGATATCGGTCTCGACTGCAACCATTCGGACACCCCGGTAAGTACCCGTTCGTCAAACACCCTATACTCGGATACACAGTGGCAAGACACTAACCGAATCATCCTTTTTCAGGGCTGGATAAAGAAAGTGGAACGGATTAGGTGTCCGGCTCCCCTTCCCGAGGACCCAACCATTCCTATGTTAACAAGGATGTTGGCCTCAACACCATACCAGGCGCCGGCAAGGGAGGGTAAAGAGGAGAGCGAGAAGACCCGAGATGACTTTTGTCCCGGGGGCGAGTCGGATACTGAGTCCGGGGAAATCGACCTTTTCTCGCCTGAAGATAGAGGCGAAAGAGTAGCCAGCATCCCTTCTCTGAATAGGAGGAAAAGGTCCGCCTCCGAAGGTCGAGAGGGGCGATCCCCCAAAAGGGGCAAGATGCCACCGTTGAGCGGCTTGGGTTTGGAAAGCGACTTTGCAAAGTTGCATCCGAAGCCTCATTGAGAGGGACATCAATGTCATCAATGTCGTTCAAGTAATGCTGGTCCGCCGGACCCTGCCGTGCCAGCGACGGCCTCTCCGTATGTGGAAGTTCAATCCAGAAGGGCCACGGATTCTTCAGCACTTCTTCGACACTACGCATGAAGGAATGTGGAATTTATTTTTTGGGAAACAAAAGCAATGGCCGGACACCACCGAAGATATCGGTCTCGACTGCAACCATCCGGACACCCCGGTAAGTACCCGTTCGTCAAACACCCTATACTCGGATACACAGTGGCAAGACACTAACCGAATCATCCTTTTTCAGGGCTGGATAAAGAAAGTGGAACGGATTAGGTGTCCGGCTCCCCTTCCCGAAGACCCAACCAGTCCTATGTTAACAAGGATGTTGGCCTCAACACCATACCAGGCGCCGGCAAGGGAGGGTAAAGAGGAGAGCGAGAAGACCCGAGATGACTTTTGTCCCGGGGGCGAGTCGGATACTGAGTCCGGGGAAATCGACCTTTTCTCGCCTGAAGATAGAGGCGAAAGAGTAGCCAGCATCCCTTCTCTGAATAGGAGGAAAAGGTCCGCCTCCGAAGGTCGAGAGGGGCGATCCCCCAAAAGGGGCAAGATGCCACCGTTGAGCGGCTTGGGTTTGGAAAGCGACGCCGTTGAATAGCTTCGACGAGGGGACAAGCCCTCGGCCAAACCGTAAGTGAATCTGGAATACTTTGATAGCGTCCCGCTCCTTTGCCGTTACAGAAGATATACGTAACGCATCCACGCATTTTTACAGGTCGGCGCAGAGTGTTTCTGGGCAATCCTCTTCTTCCGGAGGTCTCCTCCCAGAGATGATGGAGAGCGAGACGCCTCCCCCAACCTCCTCACCCAATAAGGCGGACGTTTCTGAAGTGTCGTCGCGGAGGGTTCTTCTTGATCAACGAGGGGATAAAAGAGGCAGTACCCGAAGGTGGATCTCCGACCGTCCGATATTCTGGGGCTGATAATAAAGGCCCCGGACTGTTTGGCACGCAGCCGATGGTGATTCTGGAGACGGGTGAACAGATTCCTTCAAAGGATGGTGGCGCTCCTAGAGCGGCTTTCGGAGACCCGAAGGCTCCGGATATATTGCGGGACATGTTGCGAAAATCATCTGTCTCAGGAGAATAGCGTACCTTGATGGGTACAGTGGTTGAGAAGATTTTGTCCGCGAAGAGCGGATTGAATGAAGCCTTCATGAGCCTGCTAAAAGGCTTCGAGGTTTGTGATATAATATTTTCAGCTATGTTTTATTTGCAAAGATGCACCTGTGTATAGGTAGTAGCCCCTGAGACTCGGGTTGGCTTCCACTAGGAAGCAAACGGAGGATCGGAAAGGATCGATTGAGGACTAACCTGATGAACTTGAACACAGGCTGGTTCCCCCTTGGCCACTTCCCAAACTATGGAAATTGCCGAGCTGCAGCGGAAGCTTGATGTGGCAGGGGATGATCTTTCATTGATCAATATGCGTCTTGACGAGTCGCAAGGTATGTATTTGGGGCAATCCCTCATACATTTTTGTGGTATAAGCCTGACGCTGAAATTTAGATGCTGGAGTATTCGTGGCTGCAGATGGTGCTGCCGCCGTTGAAGTTCTTCGAGCGGAGCTAACCAGGGCCAAGGAGCAGGCCCGGTGTAGCAGTGCGGCTGCAGAAAAGGCATCGGCTGAGTTACCAGCCAAATAGGCTGTACGGCGCCAAGACGAGGAGAAGATATCCACGATGGCACTTGAACTGAAAAATGCTGCTGGCCGCTGTGAATTTCTTGAGAAGGAGAATAAAGCCATAACGGCTGAACTGAACCAGGCCTTAGAAGAGGCTAGAGAAGTGCGGTCGGAATCCAGAGCAACCCGTGAGGAAATCCAACAAGCTGGGGAGATTGCGGCTGGGAAGCCCTTTCTGTTGCAAACTAAGTTCGGTGACCCGAACTATGCGCAGCTTAACCAAGTGTGGAGTTCTCCGGACGAGTTTTTAGACCTGCCGAAGGGTTCTTCCGATGCGGCGTAGTATTATCAAGCGCGAGATGGGTATGCAATGGAGAAGCTTTTTTGGTCGCAGTTTGGCGCATCAAAGCGCCCTCGGTGCTCAATGAACAGATGTCCCAATGGGCCGAACTTCATAGGATATCCGGCGCTGCCATGAAGAACGTCATAATCTAGTTGTGGCCAATTGAGCCTATTCCGGATAGCTACTTCGATTTGGTACAAAGACTTGTTGACGCGGTGCCGCGAATCGATGCTGTGAAGCGATCGGCGTGCGTTGAAGGTGCACGGATAGCCTTTGCCCGAGTCAAGACATTCTGGGGAAAGATGAAGGCCATCGATGTTGCGGCTAAGAGTCCACCCGAGGGCAAGGACCGTCCTGATCTGGAGCGTTATTTTGAAGACGTCCTAGAGGCTCCCACTTAATAGAGGGTCAGTGCTCGAAAGACATAATGTTCGAGTGAGGTGTATGAGAATTATAAAAGACAACTTTATAGTTAATCTATTTTAATGTTTTGCTCTAAAGCTTGTATTCCTCCTGTGCAGCCGTTTTAATATAATCTGGAAGTTTTCCAGTCGTCGGCTTCAGCCCCCTCGTAGGAAGTACGGGGGTGTTCGGAAAAGCATTTAATCACTCTTCATCCAACGTCTTGGTCCATGAAGGAGGTGATAATGCGGCGAACTAGGCAATCGGACTATAAGGCGTCAACACTTTCACTTAGCCATAGGAGTTTTATGGTGGGGCTATGACATAGCCCCTGGTATGTATGCGGCGTATGGTGCCTTACATATTTGATCTAAAAAAGATCCCTCGTGTGACACGGAGAATCACGAAAGATTCCAATAAGTCATCAAGTGGTTGACCAGCTCTCGCCGCATCATGACAGTGAGTTTTTGGCTTTCTGTACTGAGGTACTTAACCAGATGAACCGGAAGCACAATTGCAGTAGTTCTCCCTTTACCACCCTAGACGATAGAGCGGAACGTAGGGTAGCAAGCATAGGAGCCGGGCAACCCAACTATTGACCCAAGACAATGATTCAGAGCTGATGCATATAAGGCCAAACTTGCGACGCCAAAGTACGCTGTAGAGCTGTTCGGGCTTTTGCTGGCAACTCATTTATTCCCATACCGAGCCCCTGACAGGTTATGCCAAGGTGTGTCTGTGAAACA
Organism: Aegilops umbellulata; assembly: GCA_032464435.1. Classification (NCBI taxonomy): domain Eukaryota; kingdom Viridiplantae; phylum Streptophyta; class Magnoliopsida; order Poales; family Poaceae; genus Aegilops; species Aegilops umbellulata. Next base: position 188,320,693 of record CP136060.1, read on the forward strand.
ACCATGGGGGCCGTATTTAGTGGCGAAACAACACGAGTGATTAATTCGGATACTGTTTACTGGGAGCTGAGCGATATGCCAATGATTATTTATTATATATAAAAGCCATCCTCCCGGCTATTTGACATGCTCGGGGTCGGAGGCGGAGGAACATGCATAGTACAAGCTCGAAATAGAGAGTGCGGTGTACAAAAAGTTATTTTGGACCTCCTGTCATACGTTTGCGTCGCCAGTCCTCGACGAGGGGAATCCTTGATGAAGGTAGCCCCTTAGGTGAGTGTACGGATCCGAACTCCGATAGAGCCAGTTTCAGATGTTTATCCTGTTCGTCACCTGTTTCTAAGAGATAGTGAAGGAAGAAATAAAAAGAAAATGGATAAAAATGTTACGGGGATGCTTGTAGGCTTGTCCGTAGTGTGCTTCCGCCAATGCCCATGGTATTTTGAGTGTGTAGTGATGTATGCGCGGCACAAATTTTGCAGGTGTATGAGGTGGGCGGCGGAAGCCGGACTGCTATTTTCGATCAGGGAGTAGTTGATCCTCTGATGGAAATTGCTTCTGACCCCCGGTATTTCGTTGGTGAACCTCTCCGTTATCCCTGTCGCCTGGCGGTCTCCTCCCCTTGTGTTCGGTGTTGAGCTTGCCGGCCTATTTAAAGACCCAGCAATTTCTGTTAGTATGATTAGCTGGTTTGTTGGGGTGGCCGTGAATCTGGCAAGGTCGGTCCAATATCCTGTCTAGGTTGGATGGTTCATCTCGCTTCGCCTTGAATGGCTTCTTCCGTTGGTCGGTCTTGGGATTGTTGAATCCGGCGTTGATCGCTGTGTCGCGTGATCTTTCATTATCATTGTGAATGTTGTATTTGCTTCGTCGTGGCTTGCCGTTGCCGTCTCGGATTTCGGAAGTGCCCGGGTCGCTGGCGCTGTTGCTTCTACGAGCGAGCCAGCTGTCTTCTCCCGCGCAAAAGCGGGTCATCAGAGCAGTGAGGGCTGTCATGGATTTAGGTCCTTCTTGGCCGAGGTGGCGTGCAAGCCATTCGTCTCGGACACTGTGTCTAAAAGCCGCAAGGGCTTCCGCGTCCGGACAATCGACGATTTGGTTCTTTTTGACTAAGAACCGAGTCCAGAGCTTCCTGGCTGACTCTCCGGGTTGCTGGACAATGTGACTTAGGTCATCGGCATCCGATTGCCGGACATATGTTCCTCGAAAGTTATCGAGGAAGGCCTCTTCCAAGTCCTCCCAGCTGCCTATGGAATTTTTAGGCAGGCTATTTAACCAGTGCTGAGCTGGCCCTTTTAGCTTTAGTGGGAGGTATTTAATGGCATGGAGGTCATCCCCACGGGCCATATGGATCTGGAGGATAAAATCTTCTATCCATACCGCGGGATCGGTTGTTCCGTCGTATGATTCGATGTTGACGGGTTTGAATCCTTCGGGGAATTCATGATCCATTACTTCATCGGTGAAGCAAAGCGGGTGTGCGGCGCCTCTATGTTGAGCCACACTGCGACGTAACTCCGAAGGATTCCATTTGCGGTTTTCGGCTCGGGCGTGGCTAGGCTTGTCATGTCCGAATAGGTAGCCATCGTCGCGTGTCGAGGCATGCCTTCGTGATCCGTAGATCGGTCTTGCGTGTCCTGCTCTATTGTCCAAGTCCTGCTACGGGTCCTCTGGACAATCGTGAGCTGCGTTATTCCTGCCTTTACGGCGAGGTGGGGTGGTCTGGTGTTCGGCTTGAGTTGCCTCTTTATCCGGACAAAGTTGTCGGCGACCTGCCGTATTGTGTGATGGTGGTACGGGCTCCAACGCCTCGTCGTCGAACTGACGTAGCAATCTATGCTTCGGGTAGCTTTTGGCTAAGTCGCTAAGGTCGTATTCTTTGGCGACCAGGACTTCATTCCATCTATCGTTGAGTAAGTCTTGGTCAGCTTGAAGCTGCTGCTGCTTCTTTTTCAGACTCCTTGCAGTAGCTATTAACCTGCGCTTGAAACACTCCTTCTCGAGGGGCTCTTCGGGTATGATGAAGTCCTTGTCGCCGAGGCTTACCTCATCTTCAGAGAGCGGAAGGTAGTTGTCGTCCTCCGAATTATCGCTGGGCAGGGCCCGTTCATCGGGGCTGGCTTGCCCGTCCTCCTGTTCGGATTTTGCTCCAACAGGGTCTTCATTGTTTTCGGCGTCGTCTGGAGTACTATTTTCTCTGGTGCCAGCGTTGCTGCGATGTGACTTGGAGCGGTGTTTAGGGCGTCGGTACTTAGACTGTGCCTCAGGAGTTTTATTCTCGATTGGATTTCCTTTGTCATCATCGCGAGCTTTTTTAAATGTATCAACCATGTACACATCGTACGAATGGGTGGTCGTCCCACGTCCGGTGACTGGCGGGTCTTGGCCTTGCTCCTTGTCGGCATCGTCGTTTATACTGTCAATGTCTTAGGAGCCATAGTCAGGCGTGTCGGTTAGGTCCTCGACAGTGGCTATGAAGTGGGTGGCGGGTGGGAAGCGAAATTCTCCATTATCAGCCTCTAGCTCGAACTGGACATAGTTCGGCTGAGAGTCCCCCACCAGGGACAGGTTTTTTTAATGAATTTAGCACATCACCGAAGGGCGAGTGTTGGAAGATATCCGCGGCACTGAACTCGAAGATCGATAACCAATCCAGTTCGGTGTCTGCAGGCGTATGCGGTTCGGAATTTGTAGCCGGAAACGAGTCTGGAATTCCGTTGACGCAGATATTCCCTGGTGTTGAGTATGTGTGCGGATACAGCGCCGCGGACTCTGTGGCTTCGGATGGTGCAATCTGCTCCAGATCTAAGGCCGTAGAAGTTACAGGAACCATCTCCTGAATCTGGTCCGATGATAGATTTAAGTCATGTTCATCGGAGCGAGGGGGAGCGATCGCCGCGGTCTCAAATCCACTGAAGATCAAGTCCCCACGGATATCCGCGACGTAGTTCAAGCTTCCAAATCTAACCTGGTGGCCTGGGGCGTAGCTATCGATCTGCTCCAGATGGCCAAGCGAGTTGGCCTGCAGTACGAGGCCGCCGAATACGAAGATCTGTCCGGGGAGGAAGGTTTCTCCTTGGATAGCGTCACTATGGACGATCGGAGGGGCCATCGAGCCTTTCGTCGACGGCACAGTGGAACTCTCAATGAAAGCACCAATGTCAGTGTCAAAACCGACGGATCTCGGGTAGGGGGTCCCAAACTGTGTGTCTAGGATCGATGGTAACAGGAGACTAGGTGCACGATGTTTACCCATGTTCGGGCCCTCTCTATGGAGGTAATATACTACTTCCTGCTTGATTGATCTTGATGAATATGAGCATTACAAGAGTTGATCTACCACGAGATCGTAATGGCTAAACCCTAGAAGTCTAGTCTGTATGACTATGGTAATGAATATCTCTACCATCCGGACTACGCCCTCCGGTTTATATAGACACCGGAGGGATCTAGGGTTACATAGAGTCGGTTACATAAGAAGGAATCTTCATAGTTGATCGCCAAGCTTGCCCTCAATGCCAAGGAGAGTCCAATCCGGACATGGGTACAGTCTTCAGCCTTCATGCCTTCATAGCCCATCAGTCCGACCCATGGATAACAGGCAGGACGCCCGAGGACCCCTTAGTCCAGGACTCCCTCAGTGACACCGAAGCAACTTTGGAGTCTAAACTAGTGGAATCGGTCAGACCGAGACACAGTTCGGTGACTCGAGATTGCTAGGGTTTCACTGAGAGTTGAACTCGGTCACACCGATTTGCAAGTTTCGGTCAGACAGAAAATTACAAGTGCAATGGCCTAAGCCAAATCGGTGAGACCAATTTCCACAACTCGGTCGGTCCAAGATGAGTTCGGCGGAAACCTAACCCTAAATTTTCGAATCAAAACTAATCTGAAGGAAGTTTTTGTTGGATAGGCTGATCTCATACGTGGTAAGAAACATGGCATTGACTCTGTGCTAAGAATCAGAGGTAAAAGATCGCACAAAGGTTCGAACTCATACCCTAACTCGGCGATTAGCTTGCTACGGCGGCAACGGCGATGTAGATTTCCGTTGACATGGCAGAGACCAGCGGCGGGAGGTCGCTGGCGACGAGAGGATGATCCGGAGACCTGAGTCGGCAGAGCAGGACACGTGCGGGCAAAAAGGTTTCGGAGAAATTTCCAAAATTTGACCCGTCGGTATACATATCCTAACCCTGACGGTGTGACCGAGTGGACCAACTCGGTGGCACCGAGATGCAGAATCGCAAGCGATTACTGCAACTCGGTGTGACTGAATGGTTCTGATCTGTTGCACCGAGATTGAAAACCTAGATCAACTCAGTGAACTCGGTATGACTGAAAAGGATGAATCGGTCAAACCGAAATGCACAGAGAGGTTTTGGAAGTTTAAGTCTATGACGAATCGGTGACCCAGAGTGCCCCTCACCCAGAGGGTTCGAATCTGACTTGATCAAACTTTGTGATGTAGCATGAAGAGAGTTTGAGACGAGAAAAGCATAGATAGCTAGAGGAAGTTCTTAGGCGTTCTTGTCCATCCATTTGGCAAAAGAAGAAGAGCCAAACAATCAAAGCAACAAATGGATGTCCTCGAATGAGAAAAATATGCAATCAACATGCTCCCACAATAAAATGGCAAATGAAATATGCGACAAAGCATGCACAAACACTCTATCATCTATCAAGCAATTGGCGATGACTAGGTCATATATATATGAGTATATTGACTTAGGAGCCAGATGAGAACATTTGATCATAGGTCATACTCATCGTTTAAGCGCAAGTGGGGTTACCACTTTTACATAAAGCATTGTTGTGTTCACACCATTAGAGTTGCTTTAGCTCAATTCTTAGAGTAAACCTCCCCCTTGATGTGATATCCCCCCTAAGAGGGATGAACTAACCTTGGGTTTTGTCGATGATGACTTCATGTAGATGTTGAAGATGTGGATGCTCAATGTTGATGTAGATCATTTGGAGCAATCCATTGGAGTGAGTTGCACTTTCAGTACCTACGCGGGTTAGTCCCACAAGGAACAAACAAGGATATCCATAGACATAGAGTGAAGTACACACAAGATGATGTCCATGAAAGCATTAGGTTACCTTGTCCCTTGTCTTACCAACAAGAGGGTTTGTGACTCCTTGAACTAGTGCAATATGTGGAAGTTGATTGCACATGTCATTGCCAAAATAAATACGAGTGAAGTATGTTGGCGGAGTCACCCTCAAGAACTCTCTAGTTCTTCTTCTTTGGGATACACATCAACTTGATGGGAATCCTTGGAGTTGTAGTCGTACTTGATGAAGTAGAACCTGATGTAGTCTTGGGAACCCACTTGACCAAGGCCTTAGGAGCTTCTTCAAATGCATCAATCTCCTCTTGAAACTTGTCCTTGCCTTTTTGCTTGTGGTCTTGTGGTGGAGGATCATCTTGAGCTTGTGTTCCCTTGAAAGAAGTAGGATCATACTTCCTCTTGTTGAGGAACAAACTTCGTCTTGGGGTATTGATCTTCTTCCCACTCAACTCCATTGGTATTAAACTTTCGTTCAAAACAAACACCTTGATTCTTTCGGTGCCTTCCTTGCTTGCGTACAATTTTCTCAAATTGCTTACTTCCGACAAGGCTCTTGTAAACACCTTTCTCTATAATTCCCTTCAATAAGCTATTTTCTTGCTCAAGTGTAACTTGACTAAGAGAATCCTTAGTGGAATCAATAGAACTACTAGAAGCAACAACAATGGATTTAACATGATTATTGTTACTACTAGAAGAAGAATCTTTCTTACTCTTGTTGCTAGATTTTACTTGTGGCATGTAAGTAGACAAGAGTAAACGCTTGGCAATGTAAGAAGAACTTTTCTTACAAAGATAATCATTGATTGCTTTTAAGAACCCATGCTCTTGCTCAAGGTTGAGCTTTTCAAAGCATAGCTTCTGATGAGTCTTTAAAAGCTCTCAATGATCTTCGAAGGTAGTTTCATGAGCTAACTTAAGGGTGTTTAGTTCTTTAGTTAGACGCTCAATCTCCTTCTTATCATCGTCATTTGTTTTATCTTGATTAGCATGTTTAATAGAAAGTTCATCATAGTTTTCATCACTAGAGTTGTCAACAAGTAAATCATCATCATCTAGCAAATAATCTTCATCACTATTAAAATCAACATACTCGGGGTGTGATACCTTTATTTGGTGAGTCAAATATGTCATAGGAGTTGGTTGACACAAGTGCTAGACCGGCAACACCGTCATCTTGAGTATATTCGAAGTCAGAGTGATAACTTCTCTCGGAGTGATGGTCGGAGTCGGAGACGGATACCCATTCACCAACATGAGCTTGATGTCTTTGTTTTGTGTAGCTCCTTGATGACTTGTCCTTCCTTTCCGAATCCTTGCTTCCGCGAGAGGTTCTTCGTTCATAACGATCATCTCTACTCCTTCTCTCTCTTGGAGGTGATTCTTCTCTTCTACTTCTCCTTTTAGGTGAGTCTTCTCTTCTTTTGTAGGGAGCCGTACACTCATTGGAGTAGTGTCCGGGTCTTCCACAATTGTAGCAATTACGCTCACGACTAGAGGATCTTTTGTCATTGTAGGACCTTGACTTGGAACTTCTTTCTTTGCTTCTACTCTTGTAGAACTTGTCGAAGTTCTTCACCATTAGGCTCAATTCCTCATTGAAGGCTTGTTTCTCACTTGATGATGTAGGAGCATCACATGAGGCTTTGTAAGCACCACTTGACTTGTTGTGAAGCTCTTCTTTATCCTTGAGTGACATCTCATGAGCAACAATTCTACCAATGACTTCCGTTGGCTTGAGATTTTGTAATTGGGCATCATTTGAATCAATGTGCACACGGTATCATATTTTCCATCCAAGGCTCTTAAGATGTTCTTGATGATGAATCTATCGGTCATTGAGGGAGTCCTGGATTAGGGGGTGTTCGGATAGCCGGACTATACCTTCAGCCGGACTCCAGGACTATGAAGATACAAGATTGAAGACTTCGTCCCGTGTCCGGAAGGATCTTTTCTTGGCGTGGAAGGCAAGCTAGGCGTGCGGATATTCAAGATCTCCTACCATTGTAACCGACTCTGTGTAACCCTAACCCTATCCGGTGTCTATATAAACCGAAGGGTTGTAGTCCATAGGACAACCATCATCATACACAATCATACCATAGGCTAGCTTCTAGGGTTTAGCCTCCTTGATATCGTGGTAGATCTACTCTTGTACTACCCATATCATCAATATTAATCTAGCAGGAGTAGGGTTTTACCTCCATCGAGAGGGCCCGAACCTGGGTAAAATAAAGTGTCCCTTGTCTCCTGTTACCATCCGACCTTGACGCACAGTTCGGGACCCCCTACCCGAGATCCGCCGGTTTTCACACCGACATTGGTGCTTTCATTGAGAGTTCCTCTATGCCGTCGCGATCAGGAAGGATGCCTCTTCCCGTCTTTAAAGATGGCGCCATTACAAAAGGAGCCTTGGCTATCAGCCAAACTCTCCGGCTAGGTGGTTTTCTCGCAACCACCTGTTCGGCTGTTGCGCCGACGGTGACCTCCCGGGTCATCGAAAGCAACCTCCACGTCGGCTCAGAACTCGCCGAGCAATTGGATCCGTTGGAGCTCTCTTCTGTAAACGAGCTCCTGGATCGCATCGCTGCACTAGGTGTCGCCACAAATTACGACCAGGTTGGGCTTATACCCGATCTAAGAGAAATTAACTCTCCCCAAGTCACCCACCATGTTGCTGTGGTGGAGACACAATGCAGCGACCCTTCATCTATCTTAAGGACTAGCTACGTCCGAATTCCTGAACCCTCCATGCCGGATATCCGCGGAGGGGAGGATACAATCCAAGACCTGAGCTTAAAATCAGGCAAATCGGATAACATCCAAGACTTCGGATCTCAGAATCCGGAAGTTCTTCGGCCTCCGAACAGCAAACTGGGCGAAGTCTCAGATTCAACGACACCCGCCCGCCCGATCTTAAGCGATCTTTCCCAAATCAGGCAAATGCCCGAAGAAACAGTACATCATTACTGTGCCAGATTCCTCCTGGTTATGAACAGGATAAAGGACTGCCGCGAGGGAGACGCAATTTCAATCTTTTGCAGTAACTGCACGGACAAGGGAATACTCAACGCCGTAAGTCGTCGTAATATTACACGCTTTGCTGACTTGGCGTCCATAGTACAAAAATACTGTGCGATGGAAAGTGCTTGGAAAACCAAAATAAAATTTTGGGATAATCCGGCCTTGAATAGCAATCCCGTCCGAATTAAGAGGGCGCACCACAGTAAGGCGCCTGGACTAAATACCAAAAAATCAAAACCCTTTAGAGGGCACGGAACCGTACTGGAAAAGTGGCTAGATGGACCCTGCAAGATTCATAGTGCAGAGGACGCCACCCCAACTCACAGCCTCAGGGCATGTTGGATACTCCGGCAGGTGGCCAAAATTGGCGAGGACCTCCTAATTCCAGAGGTCGAAGGAAACCAGCCCCAGAATTTCAGTTCCGTTCTCACAGTCTTTGAGACTTTCACATCAAATAAGATGCGAAAAAGAACACTCCGCAGCCTCACTGAAGTCTATCAAGTGGCGACAATAAACCCATGGAGTAATACTGCTATCACCTTCAACGCGAGTGACAAACCTAAATTTCGAACAGCCAGAGCACCAGCCGCATTGGTCCTCAGTCCCATAGTGGGCGGCTGTCGCCTCGCAAAGGTACTCATGGACGGAGGCAGCGGATTGAACCTCATTTACGAGGAAACCCTCCAAAAGATGGAAATAAACTGGAACCGCATTGAGCGAAGCAGCACAACCTTTAGAGGAATAATCCCCAGTCAGGAAGCGCGCTGCACCAGAAAGATCACACTAGATGTGGTATTCGGCACGCCGGATAATTACAGGTCCGAACAGATCACGTTCCAGGTGGCCCCGTTCAAAAGCGGATATCACGCTATACTAGGATGGGAGGCTTTCATAGTTTTTCAAGCTATACCCCATTACGGGTACATGAAGCTTAAGATGCCTGGGCCAAACGAAATTATCACTCTCGCTAGTGATCTGGACATAGCACTCCGCGCCGAGAACAAGACAGCCGCATTGGCCCTCGAAGCACTATCCGAAACCTTAGCGGACGAAGAACTGACTGCGCTGCAATCCACGGTCAATAGGGATGATGTGATACTCGATAAGAGACCCAAATCCACATCCTTCAAACCAGCGGACGAAATAGTCAAATTCCAGGTCCACCCAACGGACCCCAATAAAACAGCCTCCATCGGGGCAAGACTGAACCCTGATGTAGGTGCCGCACTGCGAGAGTTCCTATGAGAGAACTGGGACATTTTCGCTTGGCACCCTTCAGACATGTCAGGAATCCCACGCAGGTTGGCCGAACACAGCCTAAATATCCAGAAAGGATTCAAACCTGTCAAACAAGCCCTTCGGCGTTTCTCCGAACCAAAGAGACAGGCTATGGGAGAGGAGCTAGCCAAGTTATTGGAGGCCGGATTCATTAGAGACATAAAACACCTGGACCGGCTAGCAAACCTGGTGATGGTACCAAAGAAGGACAAATCCTGGCGCCTGTGTGTCGATTTCAAAGACCTTAATAAGGCTTGCCCAAAGGATCCTTTCCCCCTCCCTCGAATAGATCAAATCATCGATGCCACTGCAGGACACGATTCGCTGTGCTTCCTCGACGCATACTCCGGTTACCATCAAATCAAGATGGCAGAATCAGACCAAGCCGCAACAACATTCATCACACCATACGACCCATTCTGCTTCAACACAATGCCCTTTGGGCTAAAAAACGCCGGCGCAACATATCAACGCATGATTCAAACATGTCTGGCAAACCATATCGGCAAAATAGTGGAGGCGTATGTAGATGATGTGGTTGTTAAATCAAGACATGTCGAATCTCTAGTAGACGACTTGAGGCTTACATTCGACAACCTCCGAAAATACGACATTAAGCTCAATCCGGAAAAATGCGTTTTCGGCGTTCCAGCCGGAAAGCTCCTGGGCTTCATTGTATCCGGTAGAGGAATTGAGGCAAACCCAGCTAAAATCCGAGCTTTGTCACAATTGGATGTCCCAAAAGACCTTGAACAAATACAGAAACTCACCGGATGCGTGGCGGCTTTAAGCCGCTTTATCTCCCACCTGGGAGAAAAGGCATTGCCCCTTTACCGCCTCCTCAGGCGCACCGAACACTTCAAGTGGACAGATGCTGCCACGGCCGGACTCGAGGAAATAAAGGCCATCTTGGCAACAAACCCAGTCCTGGCCGCGCCGAACACTGGCGAACCCATGCTATTGTACATTGCCGCAACTCATCAAGTTGTTAGCGCAGTACTCGTCGTCGAGCGGGCAACGGACGGACACAAACTCCCCCTTCAAAGGCCGGTTTACTACGTGTCCACTGTCCTCACACCATGCAAATCACGGTACCCGCATTACCAAAAGATTGCATACGCGGTGTTTATGGCATCCCGGAAGCTACGACACTACTTTCAAGAGTGTTCTATAACAGTAGCCTCGGAAGTACCACTTAACGATATTATCAACAACCGCGATGCAATGGGCCGGATAGCAAAATGGGCCATAGAGCTCCTCCCGTTCGACATAACCTACAAACCACGGCGAGCCATTAAATCGCAAGTCCTAGCCGACTTCGTCGCCGAATGGACAGAGGCCAAACTCCCTAAAGAGTACGGCACATATTCAAACTGGATCATGCATTTCGACGGCTCCAAAATGTTGGCCGGACTGGGGGCTGGCATCGTTTTGACGTCCCCTACAGGAGACACAGTCCAATATGTACTCCAAATTATGTACACGGACTCCAACAATGCAGCCGAATACGAGGCCCTTCTACATGGTCTCCGAATGGCAGTATCCATGGGCATTCAATGCCTGGAAGTACGCGGGGACTCAAACCTCGCGATATCCCAAATAAATGGTGACTTCGATGCCAAAGACCCAAAAATGGCAGCTCATCGCAACGCCGTCCTAAAAATGTCAGTTCGGTTCGAGGGACTGGAGTTTCACCATATAGCCCGAGAAAATAATCAGGCAGCTTATCTCCGACGAAGTAAAGCTGTGGTGCAAAAACATGGGCATTAAGCTCGACTATGCTTCTGTCTATCACCCACAAACTAACGGTCAGGTCGAACGTGCAAATGGTCTCATCATGAGCGGCATTAAACCCAGACTAGTGCGGTCCCTCAAGGAATCTAATACGCACTGGGTGGAGGAGCTCGACTCCGTACTCTGGGGGCTGCGAACCACGCCGAATCGTACCACCGGATTCACACCATTCTTTATGGTGTACGGCGTAGAGGCAGTTCTGCCCTGCGACATAATCCATGACTCACCTCAAGTGCGCATGTACGAAGAAAGAGAAGCCGAGCTTGGTCGGCAGGACAACTTGGACGCCTTAGAGGAGGAGCGCGACGTGGCTAAAGCCCGTTCCGCATTTTATCAACAGCAGGCTCGAAGATATCAAAGCAGAGAAGTACGGGCCAAAAATTACAACGTTGGCGAACTAGTTCTACGCCTGCCGGATAAGAAAAAGGACAAACTCAAGCCCAAATGGGAAGGTCCCTTCATAATTGACCAAGTCCTGACTGGTGGAGCGTACCGCCTGCGAGATGGGTCGGATAACCGACTCGAGCCAAACCCATGGAAGGCCGCACGTCTCCAAAGATTCTATGCCTAGCGCCGAACTCGGGGTTTGTCTCCTTCCTCTGTCCATTTTTATATATTTTTCTATTTTTATTTTGCCTCCTCCCACTCTTTCCTTTTATTGCCCTTAAAGGCTCATCATGTGACGCGCTACCCGCGCTCCTTAAACCTGGGGGCTTCTTTAACAGAAGCTTGTTTATATGGGTTTCACGCCCAACGCATGCGTCAGACTTCCGCATGCACCTTTTCTTCACCATTATATGCATCGATATGACTTAAGTTTTGGCCAAGCTGGGTTGCCTGGCTCCTGTGCTTTCCCCTACGTTCCCGATTGTTCGGCTAGGTGGTAAAGGGAGCACCTCTGCGATTGCTACTGCCGGATAAGCCAGATGTGTACCTCAGACTGGGTGAAGCCGAAAGCTAGAGTTCTTAAGGGAATATTCGGTCGGTGAACTAAAGATGAACCTTCTTTACCTATACATGCCCCCAGATGTTTTCCTGCATTTGCAGTCCGGACATGCACTTTAGGGCACACCACCCCAGCGAAAGGAACCCTTAACGGAACTATTCTCTTTGGAAGATGTTTCTTACTAACCATGTAATATAACACAACTAGTTGGGCACTTGTCTGATAAAGCACTAATGACCCCTACGCCTGGTCTCCATGCATACCTTGGTTCTTATATAACCGTTATGGTATTCGGACACACTCCGGACCGTCAGGTCCCGAGGTCGAAGCGAAAAGGTCGGCAACGACAAACGATCTACAATTCGGCTAGAAGGCATTACACATGTCAATTATAAATTACATAGTCATCCTGACTGATTGTATTCCTCCTCTATACCATCTAACAGGCTGTCTAATTTACAGTCCTGCTGGGAATACTTTGCGTCCAATTCTACCTGGCCATACACTAAGCTCACAGGGATCTCCTTCCCGTCAGGCCCCACCGGTCCGACCTCGGCCATGTGATTGGGGTCAGACTTCGTAAAGCAGGTCTTCACCATGGCCCAGGCCTCCCTAGCGCCCTGCCGGCAGGCCGATATCTTCCACAACCGGAAGCTCCGCCGAGCTCCCTTCAACTTCTCCGCAAGTTCTCCAAGGCCCTAGGAATGGAGTGGGCAGGCCACAAGGCTTGGGCAATACCTCGCATCGCCTGCCGAACTCGTTCGTGTAGTTGCGAATGTTCGGGAAGAAGATCGCCCGTTGAACCGGGCATCTCCTCTGCAGGACGACCTGTCAGCATACCTACAGACATAACTCTGTTAGTCGTCTTCCTCGCCGAACTCCTTTTTCAAGAGTTTGCTTAAGCACTTACTAAAAATGTCACGTCGAAGTCGCTGATTCTCCTTATTGGAGTCCGATAGCTGGCCACGAACATCTTTTAGTTCAACATCCAGCCTGGTGTTGGCATCCTGGAGATCATTCTTCTCCCGCCTCACCTTTGTTAGCACGCTTTCACCAGCCTTTAACCGGCGTAGAAGCTGTTGCCTGTCCGGATCGAGTCCGGCGCCATCTGCAATACCATTTGTCAGATTGGCACTTAAATCCGCACAATACTAAATATTATGATGTATTGTTTACCTGCAGGGGTCTCTTTAGACCCCCCTGCTGCCGTTAGTGCGGCCTCTAGTTGGGCCCTGCACCTTTCCAGCTCCTGGGACAGCGCGGTGTTCTTCTCGGTAAGAAACTGCATGTTATATGATTCTTGAATCAGTTATTTCCACTGCTTCAAGTCTCGGGGGCTACTGGCATATCTATATTTACCAAAATTTTCTTACCCGTATGTCTTTTACATACTGCTCTGTGGCTCTGGCTAAACCATTTTGAGCGGCACGGAGGTACGCGTCTCCTGAATTGAAGGCATTTAAAGCCTCCTGGGAGAAACAAGCGTCGTGAAGAACTGTCCGGCGACGCCTGTGGTTCATGTCACTCTCCACCTCGGAATGGGTGGCAGACAGCCTGTCCGCATCCTCTGACGGAGGAGCGTCCGGTGCGTGCCTTGCGTGGGCCTCCGCTTCCGGGCCGGGCGTTGGAGTATGGCTGGTGGAGGCGCGATTGGCAACCTCTCCGGATATAGTCCGGCGAGGTCTCTTCGTCCTGAAGATAGCACGAATGTTAATATACCCTGGAGGAGTAAAACACCAGGGAAAAAGAGAGGGTACGCCATACCTTTGCTCTGGCACCTCAGTCCAGACTACGTTCCTTTTTGCCCCACGGGGCCCCGCGGCCCCCCGCTGGCTAGCTGCAGCGGGGTCGGCTTCCCGCCTCGGGAATCTCCCCTACAAAGCACGGTTGCTGTCAGAACAACCAAACCCGTGAAAACGGAACCTCTCTTAAGGGGGTAAAGCTCCAGTGTTTGTCACCTGGGAGGCTGGGATTAACCCTGGGTAATCAGCTATAATAGCTACCAAGGTATCGTCCTTGCTTAGCTGATAAAACACTCCGTCGATAAGCTCCACCGCTAAGTCCGGATCCTCTTCGAAGTCCGGATCGAGGGACCGTTCTAGGTCCTCTGGCTGTGGAGGACGGCTGTTTATGTTTTTTACCTCCTGACGCAGGTCCTGCGTTGAAGTCGTTAGACTGTCTATTTAATCATGAGAATATAAAATGAACAGGGAAGCACGACTGTCCGCTTACCCAATTCGGAGGACTATACATGGAAAATCCGCCCTGCGGGTCGACGCGGAGGAATTCCTCTTCTTCTCCCTTGTACAAAGAGGATAAGATCTTCATTAGAGCGGCAGGCGAGTCCGGCCCTTTACGGCCGTAACGGGTGGCATCATCTTCCCCGTTGAAATCCCACATGGGGTGGCTTCTGTATTGGAGCGGCTGCACCCCCCGCATAATGCATATGGCCATGACTTTAATCATGGTTAGTCCGGAATGAGCCAGTAGCTTAATCCGGCCCATTAAGTAAAGGACGTCTCTATCATTCTCTCTCTGAGAGCTCCGAGGGCGCCAGCTCAGGCGTTTCTTTAGGGGAGCGTTGTTGAACTCAGGGAGACCGGCCCGGATAGGGTCCGGCAGGGGGACGTTGTCTATGTAAAACCATTCTGAAGGCCAGTCCTCGGACGCCTTCTTCGGGGTTCCGGACGGATATCCGGTCCCCGCAATGCGCCATACTTCGGCTCCGCCCACTTGATATATGGACCCCTCTTGGGAACGGGGCACCAGGCAGAATATCTTCTTCCACAGCGCGAAATGAGCCTCGACGCCTAAAAATAGCTCGCAAAGAGCAACGAAGCCCGCGATGTGTAACACGGAGCCGGGCGTAAGGTGATGCAGCTGGAGGCCATAGAACTCCAGAACCCCGCGGAGAAAGGGATGAATTGGAAATCCCAGTCCCCTTATTAGATAAGGGACCAGGCACACCCGCTCCCCTTTAGAGGGACTAGGTGAGTTCTCCGCTTGTTTTCCGCCTTGATAAGTGGTGAGTCCGGCTCGGACCGAGACCATATAGGCTTGAGGGAGAAATCCCTTGGCTTGGAGCGACACTAATTCGCTATGCGGGATGGAACAACTCTCCCAGTCTCCAGGGATAGGACTGGAAGGGCGAGAGGAGGAGCTACGACGGCTGGCCATGTTGGAATGGATCTTTGCTGGAGACGCTCTGATGATTTCTCGCGGAAGGGGAAGGAGTGGTATGGATCTGAATCCCCATCCCGTTAAATGGGCGGCTCATTTATGTGGCTAGGGGCTTGGATGTAAAACCGCCCCAGTTTTCGCATTCGTTTGACACGTGGAAGGCGGCCATTATTAGGCGTGAAAGCCAAGGAGCGCTGCATTATAAAAATCGGACGTTATACCCGCAGGTACACAAAGTTTGAAGGAGAACCCGCCTTGCAATGCCGAATACAATCTGCGCGCCGAACTCATCGTCATTGAAGCCTGGTTCGGGGGCTGCTGAGGGAGTCCTGGATTAGGGGGTGTTCGGATAGCCGGACTATACCTTCAGCCGGACTCCAGGACTATGAAGATACAAGATTGAAGACTTCGTCCCGTGTCCGGAAGGATCCTTTCTTGGCGTGGAAGGCAAGCTAGGCGTGCGGATATTCAAGATCTCCTACCATTGTAACCGACTCTGTGTAACCCTAACCCTATCCGGTGTCTATATAAACCGCAGGGTTGTAGTCCGTAGGACAACCATCATCATACACAATCATACCATAGGCTAGCTTCTAGGGTTTAGCCTCCTTGATCTCGTGGTAGATCTACTCTTGTACTACCCATATCATCAATATTAATCTAGCAGGAGTAGGGTTTTACCTCCATCGAGAGGGCCCGAACCTGGGTAAAGTAAAGTGTCCCTTGTCTCCTGTTACCATCCGACCTTGACGCACAGTTCGGGACCCCCTACCCGAGATCCGCCGGTTTTGACACCGACATGGGTGCTTTCATTGAGAGTTCCTCTGTGTCGTCGCTTTTAGGCCCGATGCCTCCTTTGATCATCAACGATGATGAGGTCCAGGGTGAGAGTTTCCTCCCCGGACAAATCTTCGTCTTCGGCGGCTTCGCTCTGCAGGCCAATTCGCTTGGTCATCTGGAGCAGATCGAAAGCTATGCCCCTGGCCATCAAGTCAGGTTTGGAAGCTTAAACTACACGACAGATATCCGCGGAGACTTGATCTTCAACGGGTTCCAGCCACAGCCAAGCGCGCCGCACTACCTCGAGGGGCAGGATATAGCTCTGCCTCCGAATAGTGCCCTGGAGGCTGCACACACACCGGCCCCGATCCTCGACTCGGAGCCCGCTGCGTTCTTTGAGGATGAATGGTTGGACGTCACCTTGGGGGCTGCGATCTTGAAGGCGATCGAGCCGAACGACAGCCCCGCACTCCGCACGGCCCATGATTCCAAGGAGTCGGATTCTTCTCCGAACTCCGGGCCTCCCGTGCCCCTGCCGATCGAATCCGATTGGGCGCCTATAATGGAGTTCACCGCCGCAGACATCTTTCAGTACTCACCTTTCGGTGATATCCTGAATTCTCTCAAGTCTCTCTCTCTATCAGGAGAGCCCAGGCCGGACTATGGTCTGCGAGGTTGGGATTCGGACGACGAAGAAATTCAAAGCCCACCCACCACCCACTTAATAGCCACTGTCGATGATTTAACCGACATACTTGACTTCGGATCCGAAGACTTCGACGGTATGGACGACGAAGATGGAGACGAACAGGAACCGACACCTATAGGGTGCTGGAACGCCACCCCACCTAACGATGTATTCATGGTGGATACCCCTAAAGGAAACGACAACGAGGACAAAGGGGACGAAAAAAGGGATAAACCCTCCCAAAAGCAATGAAAGCGGCGACGAAAATGCCGAGCCAAGCCACGCCTCGATCAAGACCCAGCCATAGAGCAGGATGAGCCGGTAGACGACGACCATGCCTCAGAGCAACCGTCCGAACAGGGCAACGCGGATAGAGAGGACAGACAGCCCTCCCCCGGCCATAACAAAACTTCGGACGATCTCACGCCGGATAAAACTACGGAGCAGAAGAATCTCCACGAAAGGCTCGTTGCCACAGCTCGCAGCTTGAAAAAGCAGAAGCGGAAGCTAAAGACGGCGGAAGATGCACTCAGAATAAGATGGAGCAAGGTAATCAAGACCGCAGACAAATACGGCGGCAGCCGCCGCACTAAAAGCTATCCGAAGAGAAAATTACTGCGAGAATTCGACCAAGAGGCCCTAGAGCCCTCACATTCAAAAAATAAAAAAGCCACATGGTCGAATAGACGACCCCACGGCCACCATAAAACGGCAAGCGACGCCGCACTCAATGCGGCATGCGACCCAATTAAAGACTCGCATCATGGCCCAGCCAAGTCCATTTACGGGCCAAGAAAGCAAGCTCTCACAAGCAATGCAAAAAAGCCATCATCAGAATCCGGCACACCGAAATACAGGGGCACCGCACACCCCCTATGTTTCACCGACGAGGTCCTGGAATATGAATTTCCAGAGGGATTCAAACCCATCAACATAAAGGCGTACGATGGAACAACAGACCCCGGAGTCTGGATCGAGGATTATATCCTCCACATACATATGGCTAGAGGAGATGATCTCCACGCCATCAAATATTTACCCCTTAAGCTTAAAGGGCCAGCCCGGCACTGGCTTAAAAGCCTCCCCGAAAACACAATTGGAAGTTGGGAAGAGCTCGAGGATGCTTTCCGAGCAAATTTTCAAGGGACCTATGTCCGCCCCCCCGGACGCAGACGATCTCAGTCACATAACTCAACAGCCCGGAGAATCAGCTCGGCAGTTCTAGAATAGATTCCTTACTAAAAAGAATCAGATAGTGGATTGTCCGGACGCCGAAGCCTTAGCACCTTTCAGGCATAATGTCTGAGACGAATGGCTCGCCAGACACCTCGGCCAGGAAAAGCCAAGAACAATGGCCGCACTCACAAGCCTCATGACCCGCTTTTGCGCAGGAGAGGACAGCTGGTTGGCACGATGCAGCCCCAGCGACCCAAGTACATCCGAAATCAGGGATGGAAACGGAAAACCGCGACGAAATAAGGACCGTCGCCAAACCAAAGAAAAAAGTCCGAAGAGCACGACAGTTAATGCCGGATTCAAAAGCTCACGGCAAAATCAGACGAAACCACCCCTTCAGGATAATAGGGATGATCCGTCCAGCTTAAACAGAATCCAGGACAAAATATGTCAGATACACGGCACTCCTGGGAAGCCTGCCAATCACACCCACAGAGGCTGTTGGGTTTTTAAACAATCCGGAAGGCTTAACGCCGAACACAAGGGGCTCGATACACCAAGCGAGGACGAGGACGAACCCCAGAAGCAGAACACCAGGAAACAAAAGAACTTCCCACAAGAAGTTAAAACAGTGAACTCACTTCACGTAACAAAACGTGTGGCACCCATAAAGGTACGCACAATAAAACCATCCCTCAGGGGTCCCGCCACTGGTCATTAAAACCAATCATTTTTGATCAGCTAGATTATTCTAGAAATATCAAAAACGCAGGACGGACTGCCCTGATACTCAATCCAATAATGGACGGATTCCAGTTTACCAATGTCCTTATGGACGACGGCAGTGGACTAAACCTGATATATCAGGATATAATCCACCGCATGGGCATAAACCCAGCAAGAATCCGCCACAGCAAAACCTCCTTTCAAGGGGTAGCACCGGGCCCGGACACCCATTTTATGGGTTTTCTCCGGCTTGCAGTCATATTTGGCTGTGCCAATAACTTCCGTCGCGAAAAGCTGACCTTCCATGTCGTCCCGTTTTCAAGTCGCTATCAAGCACTAATGGGACGCGGAGCTTTCGCTCGCTTTAACGCAATACCGCACTATGCATCTCTCACGCTTAAGATGCCCGGTCCACGAGGCATCATCTCTTTAAAGGGAGCACACTAAAATACGCCTCCTCCAAACGGAGGATTGCGCGGCCGCTTAAACAGCCGCACAATAAAGTGGCCTCGCCAGCCAAAAGACTTTTTTGATATAAGTCATTAAAGGCCACGGACCCGGACCAAACGAGTTTGGCACAAGTCCATCATCAATGCAGGCTTAAAACGCCATATACCCCCGTACCGGGGGCTATACGCAGAGACAATAAAGCTCAACTTTATATATTTTTTACTTTATATTTTGTTTATTATCTTTTTGTTCCGCACGACCCATTTTCAATTCAGTTCCTCTCTTTTACAGACGAACGTCATGCGGCGCCAGTCCAGGACACGGCACAGCAGAGACACAGGCGCAGACATGCAGTAGGGACCCGTCCTAAGGATTCTTTTTAGATTAAGACCCTGCGTAAACCTTTTTTACTGTCTCTTGCTGCTATACATCCCCTGGTTTTTTCTACTATAACCAAGGAGGAGGCTGGCGTTTTGGCATGTGGCCACGCCAGAATTTTTGCTCGTACCTGGACACTAGGGGCTCTTTTTTTAAGGGTTTTGTTTCACCCGCACTCATAAAGACCGAACACCTTAGGGAGTGTTCGGCGTCGCGAGTTTTGGCACTATATGCATCAGCTCTGAATCATGTCTTTGGTCAAATGTTGGGTTGCCCGACTCCTGAGTTCGGCTACCTTACATTCCGCTCTATCCGCTAAGGTAGCACCAGGAGAACTACTGCGATTGTGCCCCGATTCGGCCGGGTGAGCACCTCAGTAGAGAAAGCCGAAAACTGACTGTCATGATGTAGCGCGAGACTGGTCGCCACTCGATGACTTATAGGAATTTATCGGATTCCTCCGCTTTAACGAAGGGCCATTTCTCGGTCAGGCACGTATGCGCCCCGAATTCGGGCAAGCACAGTCGGCACTAAGGGGCTACCTAAAGATACCCACTGTCAAGCTCCTATGGCTAAGTGAAAGTGTTAAAGCATTATAGTCCGGTTGCCTAGCCTGCTGCGCTATCACCTCGTTTGTAGGACCAAAACATTGGGTTAAGTGTGAAAATGCGTCTTCTGCGCGCACCCCCACACTATGTGCGTGGGGGCTGAAGCCAACGACTGCAATCTTTTAGAATTTATATATTAAAACGGCCGCACAGGAGGTGTTCTTAATACTTGAAGGCACAAGTCTAAAAAATGCCACTACAATTTATCAAAATACTGTTTTATGATTACATATGCCATCATAATATAGCATCCTTCGAGCACTGCGTCTCTATTACGCGAGCGCCTTCGAGGACTTCCTCAAAATAGTGCTCGGAAGGTATTCAGCTTTTATCCGAATCCCGGGACGCAACAATGGTGGGCTCCATATCTGCCCAGTATGTCTTGACACGGGCAAGAGCCAGCCGAGCGCCCTCTATGCACGCTGACCTCTTCATAGCATCGACACGTGGCACCACGTCTAGCAATTGCTGCACCAAGCTGAAATAACTCTTCGGCTTCGATCTCCCCAGACACAGATGATCCATGACGTACTTCATGGCGAGTCCGGACAACCTATTCAGTTCGGCCCATTGGGCCAGGCGATTGTCCACTGCCAGTGGACGCTCTGGATTGATGAATTGCGACCAAAAGAGCTTCTCCACTTCATGATCCTTTTTATCTCGAAAGTGTTCGATCGCATCAGCAGCACTAGCCGCCAAATCCAGATAGGTGTCCTCTACACTCCACATCCGGTTTAATGGGGCAAACTTCGGATCACAAAATTTTCTCTGCAGCGAGAAGGGCTTTCCATCCGCAATTTGTCCGGCTTGACGCAGCTCTTCCTTTGCCGCTCTCATTATAGAGCGGGCGTCCTTGGCGTCAGCAACAACCTTCTCTAAGCTCGTTTGCCTCGCCCGACCTCTTCTTCAAGAAGCTTGCAACGGTCAGTAGCACTCTTTAACTTTATGGCCATATCAGCCATCTCCTCCTTGCTTCGGCAATGGGCAGCCTGTTCGGCTTTCAGCTCTTCAAAGGCTTTCACGGCAGCCGCATCGCTTTTCCTGGCTTGTTCCTTCGCCCGGGCGAGTTCGGCCCTAAGACCCTCCACGGCGGCCGCACCATCTGCGTCAAGCATACACACAGTAAGATATTGACATAAAGCTCCTCTTACTAACCATCGCCCGATGATTTCAATACCTTGAGCATCATCAAGCCGCTTGTTAACAAGCGCGATGTCGACTTCTGCCTCATCAAGTTGTCTCTTCAGTTCGGCAAATTCACGAGTCCGGCTTGACTCCGGACAATCCGCCACCTACATATAAAGGTGCCACTTAAAGGACCTGGGATTAAGATCCTCTGCGCGCCGTCAATTTTAACGACGCACAGAGTCTCAGGGGCTACTATCTACACAGGGCGCACTTTATTTATGCGCAGCTAACACAAGTGTACATTATTTAAAACGTACCTCAAGGCCTGCCATAAACTTTTGACGGCCTCGTGCAATCCGCTTTCTGCGGATGACATCTTTTCAATCACCGTGTTCATCAACACACGATGCTCCTCTGAGATAGAGGCTCGCCCCAGCAGAATCTTTAGCTCCTCCGCCCGAACACCAGATGGTGCCGGACTCGTCCCATGGCCTCCCTCAAAGGCCGGATGCGGAGAACCTCGGGGGGCCACATGGCCACCTTCCGCCCCTGTCGGATCCGGAGAAATCCTCCGCAATGACACTTCAGCGTCGCTCGCCTTGCTAGGCGATGCAGAAGGAGGAGGCGTTCCGCTCTCCATCATCTCCGGAAGAAGATCCCCCGAGGACGAGTTCTGCTGAGAAGGGCTGAGGTCCGAACTACAAAATAAGGTTTCGGTTAAAACTTCTCAGATATAAATCAAGGATTTCTCTTAAAAGAAAAACTCTTCTTCTACTTACGGCTCGCTGGAGAGCTGGTCCCTTTGAGGGTTTAGTTCGGCCGAGGGGCTCCCCGACGTCGGGCCCTCTGACAAGGATTCTTTCCCCCGCTTCGAGGCTACGGTCTCCGGGTCGTCAGAGGCGGCCCTTTTCTTTCCCTTAGGAGAGGAATTATCGATTCCCCCCTTCGGAATGGCCTCTTTCGAGGAGGCCATGGTTTCCTTGTCCTCCCCCTTATTTCCCTCCAAAGGCACTACCTCCAGCATCCTGACTAGCACGGGATCCAGGCTGGTTTCGGGAAGGGGAGCCGGACACCTGATCAGCTTCGCCTTCGCTATCCACTCCTGCTTAAAAGGAGAAGCGCTGTTAAGAGCGAGTCAATTATGCGGATAGAAGGTCCGGGCACAAGGTCACTTACTTGAGTATCCGGGCGATTGCGGCTTAAACCCACATCCTCGGTCAAATTCGGACTCACTTCTTGTGATCCGAAGAACAGTTTATACATCTCCACGGGCGTCGCGCCCATAAAATCCCGGAGAACTCGCGGTCCCTCTGGATTGAACTCCCACAGGCGAAGGGGGCGATGTTGGCCGGGCAGTGTCCGGCGAATCAGCATGACTTGTGTCACCTTGACCAGGTTGAGGTCTCCTTCCAAGAGATCCTTAATGCGGCCCTGCAGCAGAGGTACGTCTTTGGGAAAGCCCCGATCTAACCCTGTGTTGATCCACGACGCTAACCGCGGTGGAGGACCCGAGCGAAAGGCAGGAGGCGCCACCCATGCGGTGCCCCGAGGAGCGGTGATATAGAACCACTCCTGTTGCCATAAGCCAAGCTCCTCTTGAAAAGCGCCCTCAGGCCATGGAGCATCGGCATTTCTTTTTATAGCAGCGCCTCCGCACTCTGCGTGGCGCCCCTCGATCATCTTCGGTTCTACTTTGAAGGTCTTGAGCCATAATCCGAAGTGAGGGGTAACACGGAGGAATGCTTCGCACACAACAACGAACAAGGAGATACGGAGGATAGACTCCGGAGCTAAGTCGTGGAATTCCAGCCCATAATAAAACATCAGCCCCCTTACAAAGGGATCCATTGGGAAGCCTAATCCCCGAAGGAAGTGGGATATGAATACCACACTCTCACCGGGCTGAGGGCTAGGGATCACCTGTCCTTGAACAGGAAACCTGTGCGAAATCTCGTCGGTCAGGAATTTAGCTTCCCTCAACATTAGTATGTCCTCCTCCGTAACGGAGGAGGGCATCCATCGGCCTTGGAGGTCGGAGCCGGACATTGTCGAAGGTCCGGTGCGCCTGGAATCTGGAAGCCTGGGGTGTTGGAACTCGAGGTGACGGGCGAGCTCGTTTTGAGAATAGAAGAGGGGAATAGGGTCTTGGTCTCTTAATAAGAGGCAGAATACCAAGAGCCCTCCCCGTAACCGTCTTGGACTAGCCTTTAATTAAGGCAAAACGTGCTAACGGGCACGACTGGGTTACCCACGTCCGTATTAATGAGAATCCCGTTAAAAGGGGAACACGATCTCTGCTTTGACAAGACGTGCCAAGGAAACCGCCTCGCTAAACACGCTGAGGTGGAACAATGAAAACAATTTATATGAAGAGCTTGGCCGCAGTGTTATGACGCACTGCGGAATACGTCAGTAGATTTGATTTGTGTTAATATTATTCTCTATATGGCAATATGTGGAAACTTATTTTGCAGAGCCGGACACTATTTTTGGTGTTTGTAATCTTCTTGAAGGACTTGGAGGAGGAACCCACCTTGCAATGCCGAAGACAATCTGCGCGCCAGACTCGTCGTCATTGAAGCCAGGTTAAGGGGCTACCGAGGGAGTCCTGGATTAGGGGGTGTTCGGATAGCCGGACTATACCTTCAGCCGGACTCCAGGACTATGAAGATACAAGATTGAAGACTTCGTCCCGTGTCCGGAAGGATCTTTTCTTGGCGTGGAAGGCAAGCTAGGCGTGCGGATATTCAAGATCTCCTACCATTGTAACCGACTCTGTGTAACCCTAACCCTATCCGGTGTCTATATAAACCGGAGGGTTGTAGTCCGTAGGACAACCATCATCATACACAATCATACCATAGGCTAGCTTCTAGGGTTTAGCCTCCTTGATCTCGTGGTAGATCTACTCTTGTACTACCCATATCATCAATATTAATCTAGCAGGAGTAGGGTTTTACCTCCATCGAGAGGGCCCGAACCTGGGTAAAATAAAGTGTCCCTTGTCTCCTGTTACCATCCGACCTTGACGCACAGTTCGGGACCCCCTACCCGAGATCCGCCGGTTTTGACACCGACATGGGTGCTTTCATTGAGAGTTCCTCTGTGTCGTCGCTTTTAGGCCCGATGGCTCCTTTGATCATCAACGACGATGAGGTCCAGGGTGAGACTTTCCTCCCCGGACAAATCTTCGTCTTCGGCGGCTTCGCTCTGCGGGCCAATTCGCTTGGTCATCTGGAGCAGATTGAAAGCTACGCCCCTGGCCATCAAGTCAGGTTTGGAAGCTTAAACTACACGACAGATATCCGCGGAGACTTGATCTTCGACGGGTTCGAGCCACAGCCAAGCGCGCCGCACTACCTCGAGGGGCAGGATATAGCTCTGCCTCCGAATAGTGCCCTGGAGGCCGCACACGCACCAGCCCCGATCCTCGACCCGGAGCCCGCTGCGTTCTTTGAGGATGAACGGTTGGACGTCACCTCGGGGGCTGCGATCTTGAAGGCAATCGAGCCGAACGCCAGCCCCGCACTCCGCACGGCCCATGATTCCAAGGAGCCGGATTCTTCTCCGAACTCCGGGCCTCCCGTGCCCCTGCCGATCGAATCCGATTGGGCGCCTATAATGGAGTTCACCGCCGCGGACATCTTTCAGTACTCACCTTTCGGTGATATCCTGAATTCTCTCAAGTCTCTCTCTCTATCAGGAGAGCCCAGGCCGGACTATGGTCTGCGAGGTTGGGATTCGGACGACGAAGAAATTCAAAGCCCACCCACCACCCACTTAATAGCCACTGTCGATGATTTAACCGACATACTTGACTTCGGATCCGAAGACTTCGACGGTATGGACGACGAAGATGGAGACGAACAGGAACCAGCACCTATAGGGCGCTGGACCGCCACCCCACCTAATGATGTATTCATGGTGGATACCCCTAAAGGAAACGACAACGAGGAAAAAGGGGACGAAAAAAGGGATAAACCCTTGAAAAGCAATCAAAGCGGCGACGAAAACGCCAAGCCAAGCCCCGCCTCGATCAAGACTCAGCCATAGAGCAGGATGAGCCGGTAGACGACGAGCATGCCTCAGAGCAACTGTCCGAACAAGGCAACGCGGATAGAGAGGACAGACAGCCCTCCCCCAGCCATAATAGAACTCCGGACGATCTCATGCCGGATAAAACCACGGAGCAGAAGAATCTCCACGAAAGGCTCGTTGCCACAGCACGCAGCCTGAAAAGCAGAAGCGGAAGCTAAAGACGGCGGAAGATGCACTCAGAATAAGATGGAGCAAGGTTCGGGCCCTCTTCGGACGTGAGGATAGCGCCCCGGGTTCTCGTGGATGGTAACAAGAAGTATGGCGCATCAAACCTTGCTCTCGACCATCAAACCTTTATGGGTAAAATAAAGTGTCCCTTGTCTCCTCTTACCATCCGACCTTGCTCTCGACCATCAAACCTTTATTTTACCCAGGTTCGGGCCCTCTTCACTTCCTAAGCCGACAATCTCATTTGTGTTGAGAGCAAGCCTAGAGTACATTTTAACGACACCTTCACCATCCTTCATTTTGAACTTGTCAAGCTGACTTTGAAGCACATCCAATTTGGATCCCTTGACGGAGTCGGTACCTTAGTGCATATCAATCAAAGTATCCCAAATTTCCTTTGCATTCTCAAGACGGCTGATTTTATTGAATTCTTCGGGGCACAATCCGTTGAAGAGGATATCGCAAGCTTGATCATTGTATTGCAGCATCTTCAATTCTTCCGTGGTAGCTTCACGATTCGGTTCTCTCCCATCAAGGAATTCACCTTGCAAGCCAATACATACAATAGCCCAAAAGGCGGGGTTATGTCCAAGAATATGCATTTTCATCTTATGCTTCCAACTAGCAAAATTAGTACCATCAAAGTAAGGACCTCTACGGTGGTAATTTCCCTCGCTAGACGCCATACTCTCCTAGGTTGTGAAACCAAGGCTATGATCACCAAAGCTATGGAAATCAAGGCAAATGGAGACCAAAGCTCTGATACCACTTGTAGGATCAAAAGTATGTCTAGAGGGGGGGGGGTGATTAGACTACTTGACCAAATAAAAATCTAGCCTTTTCCCAATTTTAAGTCTTGGCAGATTTTAGCAACTTATCACAAGTCAAGCAATCAACCTACTCATGCAATTCTAAGAGTATAGCAGCGTAATGTAAGTCATTGCATATGAAGGTAAAGGGGAGGAGTTTGAAGGGAGCAAACACAATGTAGACACGAAGATTTTTCCTGTGGTTCCGATAGGTGTTGCTATCGTACATCCACGTTGATGGGGACTTCCACTCACGAAGGGTAACTGTTGTGCGAGTCCACGGAGGGATCCAGCCACGAAGGGTCCATGAAGAAGCAACCTTATCTATCCCACCATGGCCATCGCCCACGAAGGACTTGCCTCACTAGGGTAGATCTTCACGAAGTAGGCGATCTCCTGGCCCGTACAAACTCCTTGGTTCAATTCCACAATCTTGACGGAGGCTCCCAAGTGACACCTAACCAATCAAGGAGACACCACTGTCCTAAAGGTAATAGATGGTGTGCTGATGATGAACTCCTTGCTCTTGTGCTTCAAATGATAGTCTCCCCAACACTCAACTCTCTCTCACAGATTTGGATTTGGTGGAAAGATGATTTGAGTGGAAAGCAACTTGGGGAAGGCTAGAGATCAAGATTCTTGTGGTTGCATTGGAATATCTTGGTCTCAACCCATGAGTAGGTGGTTCTCTCTCAGAAAATGAATGCTGGAAGTGTAGGCACGTTCTAATGGCTCTCTCCACGAATGGAGGAAGGGTGGAGTGGTTTAAGGAAATGCGCCCTAGAGGCAATAATAAAGTTGTTATTTACATTTCCTTATATCATGATTAATGTTTACTATTCATGCTAGAATTGTATTAACCGGAAACTTAGTACATGTGTGAATACATAGACAAATAGAGTGTCCCTAGTATGCCTCTACTTGACTAGCTTGTTTATCAAAGATGGTTATGTTTCCTAGCTATAGACACGTGTTTTCATTTGATGAACGGGATCACATCATTAGAGAATGATGTGATGGATAAGACCCATCCGTTAGCTTAGCACTATGATCAATAAGTTTGTTGCTATTGCTTTCATCATGACTTATACATGTTCCTCTGACTATGAGATTATGCAACTCCCGAATACCGGAGGAACACTTAGTGTGCTATCAAACGTCACAACGTAACTGGGTGATTATAAATATGCTCTACAGGTGTCTCCGATGGTGTTTGTTGAGTTGGCATAGATCGAGATTAGGATTTGTCACTCCGATTGTCGGAGAGGTATCTCTGGGCCCTCTCGATAATGCACATCACAATAAGCCTTGCAAGCAATGTGACTAATGAGTTAGTTGTAGGATGATGAATTATAGAACGAGTAAAGAGACTTGCCGGTAACGAGATTGAACAAGTATGGTGATACCGATGATCAAATCTAGGGCAAGTAACATACCGATGACAAAGGGAACAACGTATGTTGTTATGCGATTTGACCGATAAAGATCTTCGTAGAATATGTAGGAACCAATATGAGCATCCAGGTTCCGCTATTGGCTATTGACCGGAGATATGTCTCGGTCATGTCTACATAGTTCTTGAACCCGTAGGGTCCACATGCTTAACGTTCGATGACGATTGGTATTATGAGTTTATGTGATTTGATGCACCGAAGGTTGTTCGGAGTCCCGGATGAGATGACGGACATGACGAGGAGTCTCGAAATGCTCGAGAAATAAAGATTCATATATTGGAAGGCTATATTCGGACCCCGGAATGGTTCGGGTAGTTTCGGATAAGTTTCGAAGTACCAGGGGTTACCGGAACCCCACCGGGAAGTTATTGGGCCTCATGGGCATAGTGGTGGAAGAGAGGAGGCATGCCAAGGTGTGGCGCGCGCCCCCTATCCCAAACCAAATTGGACTAGGGCTAGGGGGGCTGACCCCCCTTCATTCTCTTCTTCCTCTCCTTCCTTCTTCTCCTACTTGGACTAGGAAAGGGGAAACCCACTCCTACTAGGAGTAGGAACTCCCCTTGTGGCCGGCCCACCACCTCCTCCCCTCCTTTATATACGGGGGAGGGGGGGCACCCCATAGACACACAAGCTGATCTTTAGCCGTGTGCGGTGCCCCCCTCCATAGTTTTACACCTCGGCCATATCGTCGTAGTGCTTAGGCGAAGCCCTGTGCCGGTAACTTCATCATCACCGTCACCACGCCGTAGTGCTGGCAGAACTCTCCCTCGGCCTCAGCTGGATCTAGAGTTCGAGGGACGTCATCGAGCTGAATGTGTGCAGATCACGGAGGTGCCGTGCGTATGGTACTTGATTGGTTCGATCACGAAGACGTTCGACTACACCAACCGCGTCACTTAACGCTTCCGCTTTCGGTCTACGAGGGTACATGGACACACCCTCCCCGCTCGTTGCTATGCTTCTCCTTGATAGATCTTGCGTGATTGCACAAAATTTTGTTAAATACTACGTTCCCCAACAGTGGCATCCGAGCCAGGCCTATGCGTAGATGTTATATGCACGAGTAGAACACAAAGAGTTGTGGGCGATAATAATCATACTGCTTACCAGCATGTCATACTTTGATTCGGCGGTATTGTTGGATGAAGCGGCCCAGACCGACATTACATGACCGCGTCATGAGACTGGTTCTACCGCCGTGCTTTGCACACAGGTGGCTAGTGGGTGTCTGTTTCTCCAACTTTAGTTGAATCGAGTATGACTACGCCCAGTCCTTATTGAAGGTCAAAACAACACACTTGACGAAAAATCGTTGTGGTTTTGATGCGTAGGTAAGAACGTGTCGGTGTACAAAAAGAGGGGTGCGTTTTTGTACCCCTATACCTGTGCATGGGCAGTCGGAGCCGTGCCTACGGTCACGCCAAGCATAACAGGGGAGGTGAGCCAAGGTAAGACCGAAGCCCAAGACAATAAGAGCAACGCCGAGGCCAAGACCATGAAGGACAGAGGGACGAAGCAGGTTTCCCCGGCAAGACCCTTGCCGGGGCAGCCTCAGCAGCCCCGGCAAGACCCTTGCCGGGGACAGCTCGCCCCACACCAACAGAGCGAGCCACCCTTGAGCCCACGGTCCCCAACGCCATCATCCACGTATGGCCAGGGCTCGGGAAGGCACCTCTGTGGTGGCATGCAGATCTTTGTGAAGACATATTCAAGATCAGATGAGGATTAGAAGACGACGGTCCTCGGCAAGATCCTTGCCGAGGAAGGCCACCAGACCCCCGGCAAGGCCCTTGCCGGGGACGACAGCGCGCCACAGCAAGACCCTTGCCGGGCCACCCGGCAAGGCCCTCACCGAGGGCGTCGGCAAGGTCACCGCCAGGACCGCGCCAACCAAGTTTCCACCGCCCCTCACATGCAGCTGCCAGCCCAACCAACTGGGCAGGCACCTGCGTGGCAACATGCAGCTCCCAGGCCAACTCATCGAGTGCCTGCGTGGCGGCTGAAAGAAATATGCCCTAGAGGCAATAATAAAGTTATTATTTATTTCCTCATATATCATGATAAATGTTTATTATTCATGCTAGAATTGTATTAACTGGAAACATAATACATGTGTGAATATATAAACAAACAGAGTGTCACTAGTATGCCTCTACTTGACTAGCTCGTTAATCAAAGATGGTTATGTTTCCTAACCATGAACAAAGAGTTTTTATTTGATTAACGAGGTCACATCATTAGTTGAATGATCTGATTGACATGACCCATTCCATTAGCTTAGCACCCGATCGTTTAGTATGTTGCTATTGCTTTCTTCATGACTTATACATGTTCCTATGACTATGAGATTATGCAACTCCCGTTTACCGGAGGAACACTTTGTGTGCTACCAAACGTCACAGCGTAACTGGGTGATTATAAAGGTGCTCTACAGGTGTCTCCAAAGGTACTTGTTGGGTTGGCGTATTTCGAGATTAGGATTTGTCACTTCGATAGTCGGAGAGGTATCTCTGGGCCCTCTCGGTAATGCACATCACATAAGCCTTGCAAGCATTGCAACTAATATGTTAGTTGTGAGATGATGTATTACAGAACGAGTAAAGAGACTTGCCGGTAACGAGATTGAACTAGGTATTGGATACCGACGATCGAATCTCGGGCAAGTAACATACCGATGACAAAGGGAACAACGTATGTTGTTATGCGGTCTGACCGATAAAGATCTTCGTAGAATATGTAGGAGCCAATATGGGCATCTAGGTCCCACTATTGGTTATTGACCGGAGACGTGTCTCAGTCATGTCTGCATTGTTCTCGAACCGTAGGGTACGCACGCTTAACGTTACGATGACAGTTATTATGAGTTTATACATTTTGATGTACCGAAGGTAGTTCGGAGTCCCGGATGTGATCACGGACATGACGATGAATCTTGAAATGGTCGAGACGTAAAGATCGATATATTGGAAGCCTATATTTGGACATTGGAATGGTTCCGGGTGAAATCGGCATTTTACCGGAGTACCGGGGGTTACCGGAACCCCCCGGGGGTTAATGGGCCTACATGGGCCATAAGGGAGAAGAGAGGGGCCGGCCAGGGCAGGCCGTGCGCCCCCTCCCCCTAGTCTTAATTGGACAAGGAAGGGGGGGGGCGGCGCCCCCCTTTCCTCTTCTCCTTCCCCCTTTCCTTCTCCAACAAGGCAAGAGAGGGGGGAGTCCTACTCCCGATGGGAGTAGGACTCCTCCAGGCGCACCCCTTGGGGGCCAGCCACACCTCCCCCTCCCTCCTTTATATACGGGGGCAAGGGGGCACCCTAGAAGACATAAGTTGATCTTCGTGATCGTTCCTTAGCCGTGTGCGGTGCCCCCTCCACCATATTCCACCTCTGTCATATCGTTGCGGTGCTTAGGCGAAGCTCTGCGTTGGTAGAACATCATCATCGTCATCACGCCGTCGTGCTGACGGAACTCATCCCCGAAACTTTGCTGGATCGGAGCCCGGGGAGCGTCATCGAGCTGGATGTGTGCTAAGAACTCGGAGGTGCCGGAGTAACGGTGCTTGGATCGGTTGGATCGGGAAGACGTACGACTACTTCCTCTATGTTGCGTCAATGCTTCCGCTCCGGTCTACGAGGGTACATAGATGACACTCTCCCCTCTCTTTGCTATGCATCACCATGATCTTGCGTGTGCGTAGGAATTTTTTTGAAATTACTACGTTCCCCAACAGCGGCATGCAGATCTTCATGAAGGCTCCAACACAGCGCCACCTCAGCTACCTGCCTGCCACACCGCATGCCTCCCTGGCTAGGGCGCGTGTCGGAGCGAGGAGGAGCGGCGACGGACGGGACGGGCCTCGCCCCCGCCGCCGATAAAGCAAGGGGACACCTAAGCTACGCATTAAATGCGTCTTGTCCTGTAATACGAGCGATAAGCTCGCAATACTGTACGCCTTTCCACCTCCTGTATGCTACTGTGGCAGCCCCTTTCGTCTATAAAAGGAGGCCCATGGCATACTGGAGAGGAATTCGGCTCTTTCGAACCACGCACTGACCACAGCTAGTTCGAGAACTCAAGAACTCTCCGAAATACACCCACCAAAGCAGGACTAGGGTTTTACGCATCCTCGCGGCCCGAACCTGGGTAAACGATCCTTGTGCTGTCTACTAGCCCTGCTCTTCTCGCAACCCCGCGCCCCGGCAACCGTAGTAGGGATTCTTGTGATCCCATAGGTGTCGTTCGCCACCGACATCTTTGGCGCGCCAAGTAGGGGGCGCAATTGTGAGAATCTGGTCTAGTAGTTAGCCTAGCAGTTCTTCGTCGCCATGGCTCCAAAGAAGAAGACGACCACGGCGATCGGCTTGTTGGGAGCCGAACGACCCGTGTCGGTGTGGACGAGTAGTGGACCGGTCACAGACAGGACCCGGGCCGCGGTCCGCGAGCACCAGCATCGCCCAGGCAGTCGGAGCCTGGCGAGCGGCGTTATCCGCGCGCTAGACGACCTGCTACACGTCGTCGGATCCAAAGACGGAGCTAGGCCCCCCGCAGGAGGCATGGGGCCCTCCAGGGGTGTCGTTGTGCCACCTCTGGGCGGCATAGCGACCTCAAGGACGCCCACACCGGCGACCACCGCGCGTTCTTCCCATTGTGTGCGCACCGAGCAGCGGCACCACGTTGGTGACCCTGGGCACCGCCGTGGGAAGAGCCCTGTGCGTCATCCGCAAGATGAAGGGGTTCAGCACGCTCGTCGAAGCGCTCGCGAAAATGGCATGCAGCCGCTGGGTCGTAACGGAACTCCTTCTAATGTAGTTAGAAGTCGAAGCATGCCGCGATCCACGCAGCTGTCGCCGCCGCCCATGCCGGCAGAAGCTTTGGCGCGCGCGCGCAGCTGCTCCTCGACTTCCCTCCTGCTGCGGAGAAGCTTGATAGGTGGAGGGCCACCATCCGGAGCCTCGTCGCCGTCGCCAACAAAGACGATCCGCGACCGGCAGGACCCTCGGGCCGGCGCTCCACCGAGACACCGCATGCTGGCGCTAGGAGGACCGGGGGAGTTGCGGCCACGGTGCACTCTCCTCCTCCTCGCCAGCCGCCGCGGGCGTCGGCCCGTCGTGACGACGCTTGTGATAACATCTCCATAGCGTCGTCCGACCCACGGACCCTCCGCGACCAGCGCCAGGTCCTTCGGGAGCGGGCTCACGAAGACGCTCGAACCACCGTCGAGCGCCGGCGCGAAACGCGCCGTCAGTCAAACAAGCGGGCGGGACCCGCTACGGACCACCCGGCACCGGGGGGCTCCGGTGGCCTACCTTACGAGGTGGGCTGCTCGGCCTTTACCCGTGAGTTGCAGCAGTTCCAGTGGCCGTCCCACCGCACGTTCAAGCCTGACGTCAGCGAGAAGTACACTGGCAAGACCCATCCGTCCGAGTTCCTCAGCATCTACACCATTGCGATGCAGGCTACTGGGGCTCGCGACGACAAGGTGCTTGCCAACTATTTCCCGCTGGCGCTCAAGCCCAACGTGATGTCTTGGTTGATGCACTTGCCGGCGGATTCCATTTCTTCTTGGTCGGATCTGTGCCATGAGTTCGTTGGCACCTTCACAGGAGGCCACCAAGCTCATGGCCAGGCCAGTAATCCGCATATCATTCCCCAGAAGGAAGGGGAGACCCTACGCAAGTACATCCAGAGATTCAGCCGGGTGCAGTACAACATCGCCGACGTTCATCCCGCCGCTGTGATTAGCGCGTTCCACCAGAACGTGCGCAATCGCAAGATGCGCGAGGAGCTGGCGATGACCAAGGTTAAGGATGTGGCCAAGCTCTACGTTCTGGCTGATAGATGCGCCCGGGCTGAAGAGGGAAGGAAGTACCCCAGCGAAGACGCCGACGCGGAAACTGACTCTACCGATGAGGACGCCGCTACCCCGACGAAGAAGGGCCGGTGTCGCAACAGGAAACGCAAAGGCAAGGCCATGCTTGCCGTTGAGGGGTCTGACGACACCGGTGCCGGCAAGAAGGTCAAGGCAGACGCCCCCGGCAAGGAGATTGCCGGGTTCGCCACCTGCCGGGCCTTGGCGGCTACCGACAAGCCAGGAAGCTCCGGCAAGCAATACTGCAAGATCCACCGCACCAAGGGCCACGACCTCCAGAACTGCCGACAAGTCAAGCTACTTGCTGAGAAGCAAAAGGCCGAGTATGAGAGGCGGGACAATGAGAAGGACCAGGACGGTGTTGAGGGATCCGGCAGGAAGCGTGGCGGCCAAGGAGGCCACCCCAGCAAGAACAACCAGCAAGAGAGGCCCGCCCGGGGCCGCGAGAAGAAACAAGAAGACAATGATCATGATGAGGACGACGAGTATGGTGAGCAAGGGTTCCAGAAGGCTACGGAGGCCATGTGCGTCGATGGCGGCGCCTCACTGCATACCTCTCACTGGCAGCTAAGGCAGTTGGCGCGTGAGATTACAGCAGCGGAGCCGTCGTTCGATGCTCAGAAGCCGCTGAAGTGGTCCAGCACGCCCCTCATCTTTGACGCCGAGGACCACCCTGACCGCACTACCGCGGTCGGGTGTTTGCCATTGTTGGTCTCACCAACGATACGCAACCTCAGGGTGAACAAGATGTTGGTTGATGGTGGGGCCGGCCTGAACCTGATCTCGCTTGTCGTGATCAAAAGGCTGCAAATCCCTGATGGAGACCTCGAGGAAACGGGCACGTTTCAAGGGGTCAATCCAGGGAGGAGCCAGCCGAAGGGAAAGGTCACACTGCCCGTGACATTTGGAGGAGAGTTGAACTACAGGACGGAGAGGATCGTCTTCGATGTGGTCGAGATCCCTTTGCCCTACAACAGGATCCTCGGCCGCCCGACACTAGCCAAGTTCATGGCGGCGTCACACTACGCCTACAACATGCTAAAGATGCCCGGGCCGTTGACCATCATCTCTATCCCCTCTGACAAGAAGGACGCGCTGATCTGCGCCGACCAACTCTATCGGGAAGCGGTTGCGGCAGCTGCCGTCAAGGCGCCTGCTCCTGCCGCTGAAGGCCCGGGAGGGAAGAAAAAGCCCAGCAAGACCTCTCACACCCACTCCGGCAAGCGCACCTCCTCGGAGTGTTGTGCTACTGTCGAGGACGTGCTAGAGAGCTCTACCGACAAGAGCAAGAGATCCAGGGCCGATCCGCCGCAGACTAAGAAGGTGCCCGCCAAGGAGGATGGCACGGGAGGGGCCTTCACCATAGGCTCCACCCTCGACAGCAAATAGGAAGGCACGCTCATCGCCTTCCTGCGGGTGAATGTCGACGTGTTTGCGTGGAAAGCACCCGACATCCCCGGTGTTCCCAGGGAGGTGATTGAGCACCACCTAGCTGTCTGCCCTCATGCGCAACCCGTCAAGCAGAAGGTCAGAAAGCAGGCTCTGGAGAGGCAGGAGTTCATCACAGAGGAGATCAGGAAGTTGGAAGTGGCAGGTTTGGTGAGAGGGGTGCTCCACCCGACGTGGTTGGCCAATCCGGTAGTGGTGCGCAAGGCGAATGGGAAGTGGAGGATGTGTATTGATTACACAGATATCAATAAGGCCTGTCCTAAGGACCCCTTCCCGTTGCCGCGCATCGACCAGATTGTTGACTCCACAGCCGGGTGTGTTCTGCTATCATTCCTCGACGCCTACTCGGGCTACCACCAGATCTTCATGACAAGAGAGGATGAAGAAAAGACAACATTCATCACCCCATGTGGTACGTATTTCTTTTTATGGATGCCTTTCGGATTGAAGAGTGCTGGCTCAACGTTCGCAAGAGAAGTCCAAATTGGTTTTGAACCTCAGCTCCATAGAAATATGGAGGCATACATGGATTACATAGTGGTCAAAACCAAAGACGGGCCAACTCTTGTGCAAGATCTGGAAGAGACATTTGCTAACCTACGCAAGATCAACCTCAAGCCGAACCCTGAGAAGTGTGTCTTCGGCGTTCCATCTGGCAAGCTTCTCGGGTTCTTTGTGTCGCAGCGCGGGATCGAGGCAAACCCAGACAAGATCAAGGCTATTGAGCAGATTGAGGCGCCCAAGCGGATCAAGGACGTGCGTCGGCTCACTGGCTGCGTTGCCGCCATGAGCCGATTCATCTCCAAGTCCGCCGAGCGCGCCCTTCCTTTCTTCAAACTCCTGAAGAAGGCGGGCCCAATGGAATGGACCCAAGAAGCCGAGGTAGCATTGCAGGATCTGAAGAAATACCTTTCCTCCATGCCAATACTGGTTGCGCCTAAACCACGAGAGCCGTTCCTGCTGTATCTGGCAGCGACGAATCAAGTGGTCAGCGCCGCTGGTGGCACAGAGGGAGGTCAATGAGGAGGCAGTGATGGCGGCGGAACCAGCGGATGGCGAGCCCAAAACTCCCCCGGCAGGGCCTGATGCCAGCAAGGCGAGGCCCCCGGCAGAGTCTGATGCCGCCGAGGCAGTGCCCGTGCAGTCAAGTGAGGTGGTGCAGAAGAAGATGATGATGCAGCACCCGGTTTACTTTGTCAGCTCCCTCTTGCAGGGAGCTAGATCGAGGTACTCTGGTGTGCAGAAATTGCTCTTCGGCCTCCTTATGGCCTCGAGGAAGCTGCGTCATTACTTCCAAGCCCACGAGATCACTGTCGTCTCCCGCCTCCCATTACAACGGATACTGCATAACCCAGATGCGACTGGAAGGATTGTGGAATGGGCCTTGGAGTTTTCTAGCTTTGGTTTAAAGTTTGAAAGTACCTCGACAATTCAGAGCAGAGTCTTGGCGGAGTTCATTGCAGAATGGACCTCGACGCCTGAGGAAGATATCCAGGAGACCACTCTCCCCGACAAGGAAGCAGACTGCGACTGGATCATGTACTTTGATGGGGCTTTCTCACCACAAGGCGCTGGTGCCAGTGTGCTGCTCGTTGCACCCACCGGAGAGCACCTCAAGTACGTGATCTAGATGCACTTCCCCAGGGAGATGTCCACCAACAACACTTCTGAGTACGAGGGATTGCTTGCTGGTCTCAGGATCACGACAGACCTCGGGGTTAAGAAGCTCATCGTCAGGGGTGACTCACAGCTCGTTGTCAGACAAGTCAACAAGGATTATCAGAGCCCATTGATGGAAGCTTACGTAGATGAGGTGAGGAAGCTGGAGGAACACTTTGACAGTATCCAAGTAGAGCACGTCCCCCGAGCGGAGAACGACATCGCCGATTACCTGTCAAAGTGTGCCGCATTCAAGCTACCTGTGGAACCAGGTACCTTTTTGCTCCAGTTAACTCAACCATCCGTCAAACCATCAGCGGGGCAGAACAAGTAGAGGAAATCAGGTCCCAGCAAGTACTTTCCTACCAAGTCCCCTGGGGCTGCCGGCAAGGGTGCTGCCGCGGACGCTGAGCTTGCCCAAGAGTAACTGGCTCTGGTAGGGCGTCAAGACCTGGCCGTAGAGACAACCGCTCCCATGGTGGGAGAAATGCCTTTGGTCCTTGCCGTCGAGCCCCAGGCTCCGGCATGGGCACAACATACCGTCCAATTCCTCCAAACAGGGGAGCTTCCCGAGGAGCAGGAAGAAGCGGAGAAAGTAGCCCGTCGGTCCGCCCTGTACCAGTTCGTCGATGACATCCTGTACAGGAGAAGGCCGAACGGTGTGAAACTAAAGTGCATCCCCCGGGAGGAAGGACTGGAGCTGTTGGCGGAGATACATGGAGGCATATGTGGCTCCCACGTAGGGTCGAGGTCCCTTGCCGGAAAGGCGTTCCAGCAAGGTTTCTTCTGGCCCACCGCCCTCCAAGATGCGACGACACTAGTAACCAAGTGTGAAGCGTGCCAGTTCCATTCAAAGAAGCTCCATCAACCAGCTCAAGCCCTTCAAACAATCCCTCTCTCCTGACCATTCTCGATCTGGGGGCTCGATATACTGGGCCCTTTCCCTCGCGCTGTCGGGGGCTTTGAGTACTTGTACGTTGCAATCGACAAGTTCACAAAGTGGACGGAGGTGGAAGCAGTGAGAAAGGTGACTGCTCAGTCAGCTGTCAAGTTTTTCAAAGGACTGCTCTGCCGTTTTGGTGTGCCAAACAGAGTCATCACCGACAACGACACACAGTTCACAAGCCGCACCTTCATGCAATACATTCAAGACCTCAGCAGCAAGGTCTGTTTTGCTTCCGTGGCACACCCACGGAGCAACGGCCAAGAGGAGAGGGCAAATGCTGAAGTGTTGCGAGGCCTAAGGACAAAGACTTTTGACAAGCTGCGCAAGAGAGGAAGGTGCTGGATTGATGAATTGCAGGTGGTTCTTTGGTCGATCAGGACGACGCCAAATCGAGCCACCAGCCAGACACCTTTTGCGCTGGTCTATGGGGTAGAAGCAGTTCTCCCCACGAAACTCATATACGGGTCACCTCGAGTGCTCGCTTATGATGAGCTTGAGAAAGAGCAGTTGCGCCAAGATGACGCAACGCTCCTTGAGGAAGATCGTCTTCGGGCGGCTGTGAGAGCAGCGTGCTACCAGCAAGCCTTGCACCGCTACCATAGCCGCAAGGTCATGCCCGAAGCTTTGAGGAAGGTGACATTGTTCTTCAGCGTGTTCAGTCGGCCAAGAATACCAACAAGTTGACGCCAAAGTGGGAAGGCCCTTATCGGGTATTACGAGTCACCAGGCCCGGCGCAGTCCACCTGGAGACCGAAGATGCCATCCCAGTGAGCAACTCCTGGAACATCGAGCATCTTCGCAAGTTCTACCCGTAAGGCGCGGCTTGCCGGGCCTCCCGGCAAGCCACCTTTTGTACAAGCTTTGCCGGCAACGCATGTGACCCTTTGTACAAAGCCAGGCGCAGACCCTGAGCATAAATAAATGAAGCACTGGCGCCCTAAGTCATAACATGCATGCTAGGTCGAGTCTCTTCCTTGGTTAGGGTTGATAGTGCTTAGCGGCGACTAACCCCTAGCCTAGAGGTCGAGTGCGCGTCTGTATGTTTATTTTCTTTCCTCCTTTGGTTCGCAGGGCACATGAGCACTTTTGCTGAGCTACTTGGAAGAAGGGAAACGGACCAGCATCCCGACCCCGGCAAACCAGAGTTGCCGGGGGCTGCAAGCACGGGGATCCAACCGCGGCAAGACAAGGTTGCCGGGGGCTGCAGATCCAGACAAGTCTTTTATCCTCTGTCATGCATTTCAGAACAGAACTAGGGCATATGAAACCTCGTTTTTATCTCTAGGCTGCCGTGCTCCCCTCTTTCCTATACCTAAGGATTATTTCCTGGGTTCGGATTTGGTTGTAGCCGCAGCGGCAAGGAGGCAGAACAAGGAGCCTAAAGCCCACTTCATCCCTGCCTCCGCCGAGAGTGTGAGAACGGTCGAGTGGAGTGGGGGGACGACAAGGCCTGTTGCCGGGCAGAAAACATTTATCTTAAACAATAACAAGGATTCACTCCTTGTCGCGGGATTTACCCACGAACGAAAAACCTGGCAAGCATCCCTTTTTCATTAAAAACATCCCATAAAGGTATAGTTCATACGAAATGAAAAACATGAACAAAGGGGATCACAAGCTTTAAATTTCACAACGCCCAAAGGCTTACAGATTAAAAAAGAGGTAAGATGCCCATGATCCTTTTCTTGTCCCTCTCCGCAGGAGGCAAGTCAAGGAGGCGAAAGGGCAAAAGGGGCGCCTAGGCGAGCTACGAGCAGTAGAAAGCACCAAGAGAACACCTCGGTGACCGCCCCGGGGCGGGCCGGTGATGACGGTGCCGGGAAAGGAGCTAGAAGACGAGGCGGCAGGACCGGCAGTACGCGATGAAGGCGTCGGTGCCCGCGTACTCCGATTTGACGGCCTTGCCGCCCGCCCTCTTCCTCTTCCGCAGCCTCCCGACGCCAGCCGCCCAAGGAGACGACCCCGAGAAGTTCAAGGAACTAGCCCCACCCCCGGCAAAACCCTGCCGGAAGAGCGGCTAGGTGCAGATGCTACTGCCGCACACGCCCAGGCGCGGGGCGTCCGACGCCTAGTTGGACTCATCCCCGTCATCTGCCCTACTGTCCTCCTCATCACCTTCGCTCGAGGAAGAGCTTACATCATCGGAATCTCCATCGAAGGACCTCTCCACGCAGCACTTCAGGTGAGTCCCGAACTCTCCGAAGACCTTGACAGAGAGTAGGCCGTCCTCCATCAATTTGAAGTAGAGGACGAGCCCCGCTGTCAGGCTATGGATGCAGGCGAATGTCTTCCACCTACGACGGAGGTACATGACCTGAGGAGCCAGGAAGTCGACGTCGACCCGCGTGCCCCCGTTCCCACAGCCCCTCATGTGCAACCTAAGGGTCTGGGGCGGGTTACGCTCCATCACCCGAGAAAACGGGGCGGGGAGACGAAGACGACGACGCGGAGGCCGGCGCAGCCTGATGAAGAACTCGCAAGGCTGGTCTTCAACGTGGCCCTCCATCGGGAAGGGCATCATTGGCGGGGGCAAGGCCGATGCGCCGCCCCGTCCTCCTCTTCCCCGAGCACTATGGCCTCTGCCCCGACCTCGCCCCTCCCCCTTCCCCTCACGGCTGGTTCCACCACCACGGGCTCAGGAGGAGGAGGGACGCGCTGTCGAGCGGCTACCCTCGCTGCCACCGTCGAGGGACCCGGATTCCCTTTCTCCCTAGTGAGTGAAAGGAAGAAGCAGAAGCAAGAGGAGGCAGATGACATAAGAGTGCGGGGAGCTATCCCCCTTCCCCCTCTTTATAAAGAGGCGGGATCGGGTCTTGGCCGCCCCGCTCGGCCAATCCGGCCACCAAAGGCGCAGGGAATCAGGACCGACCCGCTGCCCCAACCAGCAATGGCCCGGTTTCCCGACTCCACCGCTTACCACCCCAGGCGCATGAGGGACGCGTGGCGGGCGTGCAGAACCGAGGGGATAGATGAAGCGACCTCTCCCCACCCCATGATCGTGGGGAGTGGACGCCTCGAAGACCGCAACCCGGCCCCATTCAGTAAATGAGCCGCGCCTCCACGCCTCCCTCTCTTTATGGGGAAGGCGCGAGCCGCCTCTTTACTGCGATGTGATGCATGGATGTGGAAACCGCCCCACGCATGCCGCCCACGTCACGCACACCCCTCCACGCCACGCCCCGCGCGCGGGTCATGGGAAGCGCAACGCGCAAAAAGTCTTACCGCGGTAAAAACCGCCCCGCCTGCCCGCGCACCATTTTGGGCCTAGCCCAACAACGTGTCGCGCTTATGTGTGGCCCAGGCCCGGGGGCTCCTGTTGGTGTACAAAAAAAGGGGTGCGTTTTTGTACCCCTATACCTGTGCACGGGCAGTCAGAGCCGCGCCTACGGTCACGCCAAGAAAAACAGGGCAGGTGAGCCAAGGTAAGACCGAAGCCCAAGACAATAAGAGCAACGCTGAGGCCAAGACCACGAAGGATAGAGGGACGAAGCAGGTTTCCCCGGCAAGACCCCTGCCGGGGACAGCTCGCCCCACACCAACAGAGCGAGCCACCCTTGAGCCCACGGTCCCCAACGCCATCATCCACGCAGGGCCAGGGCTCGGGAAGGCACCTCTGTGGTGGCATGCAGATCTTTGTGAAGACATATTCAAGATCAGATGAGGATTAGAAGATGACGGTCCTCGGCAAGATCCTTGCCGAGGAAGGCCACCAGACCCCCGGCAAGGCCCTTGCTGGGGACGACAGCGCGCCACAACAAGACCCTTGCCGGGCCACCCGGCAAGGTCCTCACCGAGGGCGTCGGCAAGGTCACCGCTAGGCCCGCGCCAACCAAGTTTCCACCGCCGCTCACATGCAGCTGCCAGCCCAACCAGCTAGGCAGGCACCTGTGTGGCAACATGTAGCTCCCAGACCAACTCATCGAGCGCCTGCGTGGCGGCATGAAGATCTTCGTGAAGGCTCCACCACCGCGCCACCTCAACTGCCTGCCTGCCTACATGGCACCGCATGCCTCCCTGGCTAGGGCGCGTGTCGGAGCGAGGAGGAGCGGTGACGGACGGGACGGGCCTCGCCCCGCCCCCGATAAAGCAAGGGGACACCTAAGCTACGCATTAAATGCGTCATGTCTTGTAATACGAGCGATAAGCTCGCAATACTGTACGCCTATAAAAGGAGGCCCATGGCATACTGGAGAGGGATTCGGCTCTTTCGAACCACGCACTGACCACATCTAGTTCGAGAGCTCAAGAACTCTTCGAAATACACCCACCAGAGCAGGACTAGGGTTTTACGCATCCTCGCGGCCCGAACCTGGGTAAACGATCCTTGTGTTGTCTACTAGCCCTGCTCTTCTCGCAACCCCACGCCCCAGAAACCGTAGTAAGGATTCTTGTGATCCCATAGGTGTCGTTCGCCACCGACAGAATGGTTCTTGCTAAGCCCGTAGCAGCCACGTAAAACTTGCAACAACAAAGTAGAGGACGACTAACTTGTTTTTGCAGGGCTTGCTGTGATGTGATATGGTCAAGACGTGGTGATATATAAATTGTTGTATGAGATGATCATGTTTTGTAACAGTTATCGGCAACTGGCAGGAGCCATATGGTTGTCGCTTTATTGTATGAAACGCAATCGCCATGTAATTGCTTTACTTTATCACTAAGCGGTAGCGATAGTCGTAGAAGTAATAGTTGGCGAGATTACAACGATGCTTCGATGGAGATCAAGGTGTCAAGCCGGCGACGATGGTGATCATGACGGTGCTTTGGAGATGGAGATCAAAGGCACAAGATGATGATGGCCATATCATATCACTTATATTGATTGCATGTGATGTTTACCCTTTATGCATCTTATTTTGCTTAGTACGGCGGTAGCATTATAAGATGATCTCTCACTAAATTTCAAGGTACAAGTGTTCTCCCTGAGTATGCACCGTTGCGATAGTTCGTCGCGCCGAAACACCACGTGATGATCGGGTGTGATAAACTCTACATTCACATACTACGGGTGCAAGCCAGTTTTGCACACGCAGAATACTCGGGTTAAACTTGACGAGCCTAGTATATGCAGATATGGCCTCAGAACACTTAGAACGAAAGGTCGAGCGTCAATCATATAGTAGATATGATCAACATAGTCATGTTCACCATTTAAAACTACTCCATCTCACGTGATGATCGGACATGGTTTAGTTGGTATGGATCACGTGATCACTTAGATGATTAGATGGTTGTCTATCTAAGTGGGAGTTCGTAAGTAATATGATTAATTGAACTTTAATTTATCATGAACTTAGTACCTGATAGTATTTTACATGTCTATGTTGTTGTAGATAAATGGCCTGTGCTACTGTTCCGTTGATTTTTAATGCATTCCTAGAGAAAGCTAAGTTGAAAGATGATGGTAGCTACTACACGGACTGGGTCCGTAACTTGAGGATTATCCTCATTGCTGCACAGAAGAATTATGTCCTGGAAGCACCGCTATGTGCAAGACCCGCTGAAGGGGCTACGCCAAACGTTGTGAACGCCTGGCAGAGCAAAGCTGATGACTACTCGATAGTTCAGTGTGCCATGCTTTACGCCTTAGAACCGGGACTTCAATGACGTTTTGAATGTCATGGAGCATATGAGATGTTCCAGGAGTTGAAGTTAATATTTTAGGCAAATGCCCAGATTGAGAGATATGAAGTCTCCAATAAGTTCTACAGCTGCAAAATGGAGGAGAATAGTTCTGTCAGTGAACATATACTCAAAATGTCTGGGTATCATAATCACTTGACTCAACTGGGAGTTAATCTTCTGGTTGATAGTGTCATTGACAGAGTTCTTCAATCACTGCCACCAAGCTACAAAAGCTTCGTGATGAACTATAATATGCAAGGGATGGATAAGACAATTCCCGAGCTCTTCGCAATGCTAAAGGCTGCGGGGGTAGAAATCAAGAAGGAGAATCAAGTGTTGATGGTCGACAAGACCACTAGTTTCAAGAAAAAGGGTAGAGGGAAGAAGGGTAACTTCAAGAAGAACGGCAAGAAAGTTGCTGCTCAAGTGAAGAAACCCAAGTCTGGACCTAAGCCCGAGACTGAGTGCTTCTACTACAAAGGGACTGGTCACTGGAAGCGGAACTGCCCCAAGTATTTGGCGGAAAGAAGGATGGCAAAGTGAAAGGTATATTTGATATACATGTTGATGTGTACCTTACTAATGCTCATAGTAGTGCCTGGGTATTTGATACTGGTTCTGTTGCTCATATTTGCAACTCGAAACAGGGGCTACGGATTAGGCGAAGATTGGCTAAGGACGAGGTGACGATGCGCGTGGGAAATGGTTCCAAAGTCAATGTGACCGCCGTCTGCACGCTACCTCTACATCTACCTTCGGGATTAGTTTTAGACCTGAATAATTGTTATTTGGTGCCAGCGTTAAGCATGAACATTATATCTGGATCTTGTTTGATGCGAGACAATTATTCATTTAAATCAGAGAATAATGGTTGTTATATTTATATGAGTAATATCTTTTATGGTCATGCACCCTTGATGAGTGGTCTATTTTTA
Organism: Aegilops umbellulata; assembly: GCA_032464435.1. Taxonomy (NCBI): domain Eukaryota; kingdom Viridiplantae; phylum Streptophyta; class Magnoliopsida; order Poales; family Poaceae; genus Aegilops; species Aegilops umbellulata. The sequence goes on from CP136060.1 coordinate 188,364,939, forward strand.
TTGAATCTCGATAGTAGTGATACACATATTCGTAGTGTTGAAGCCAAAAGATATAAGTTTAATAATAGTGCAACTTATTTGTGGCACTGCCGTTTAGGTCATATTGGTGTAAAGCGCATGAAGAAATTCCATGTTGATGGGCTTTTGGAATCACTTGATTATGAATCACTTGCTGCCTGCGAACCATGCCTCATGGGCAAGATGACTAAGACTCCGTTCTCCGGAACAATGGAGCGAGCTACAGACTTGATGGAAATAATACATACTGATGTATGCAGTCCAATGAGTGTTGAGGATCGCGGTGGGTATCGTTATTTTCTGACCCTCACAGATGATTTGAGCAGATATGGGTATATCTACTTGATGAAACATAAGTCTGGAACATTTGAAAAGTTCAAAGAATTTTAGTGAAGTGGAAAATCATCATAACAAGAAAATAAAGTTTCTATGATCTAATCGTGGAGGTGAATATTTGTGTTACGAGTTTGGTCTTCATTTGAAACAATGCGGAATAGTTTCGCAACTCATGCCACCCGGAATACCAAAGTGTAATGGTGTGTCCGAATGTCGTAACCACATTTTACTAGATATGGTGCGATCTATGATGTCTCTTACTGATTTACCGCTATCGTTTTGGGGTTATGCTTTAGAGACGGCTACATTCAAGTAAATAGGGCACCATCTAAATCCGTTGAGACGACACCTTATGAATCGTGGTTTGGCAAGAAACCGAAGTTGTTGTTTTTTAAGTTTGGGGCTGTGATGCTTATGTGAAAAATCTTCAACCTGATAAGCTCGAACCCAAATCGGAGAAATGTGTTTTCATAGGGTACCCAAAGGAGACTATTGGGCACACCTTCTATCACCGATCCGAAGGCAAAATATTCGTTGCTAAGAATGGATCCTTGAGGGAGTCCTGGATTAGGGGGTGTTCGGATAGCCGAACTATATCTTCAGCCGGACTCCAGGACTATGAAGATACAAGATTGAAGACTTCGTCCCGTGTCCGGAAGGTTCTTTCCTTGGCGTGGAAGGCAAGCTAGGCGTGCGGATATTCAAGATCTCCTACCAATGTTACCGACTCTGTGTAACCCTAACCCTATCCGGTGCCTATATAAACCGGAGGGTTGTAGTCCGTAGGACGAACACATCATAACCATCATCATACCCATAGGCTAGCTTCTAGGGTTTAGCCTCCTTGATCTCGTGGTAGATCTACTCTTGTACTACCCATATCATCAATATTAATCTAGCAGGAGTAGGGTTTTACCTCCATCGAGAGGGCCCGAACCTGGGTAAAATAAAGTGTCCCTTGTCTCCTGTTACCATCCGACCTTGACGCACAGTTCGGGACCCCCTACCCGAGATCCGCCGGTTTTGACACCGACATGGGTGCTTTCATTGAGAGTTCCTCTGTGTCGTCGCTTTTAGGCCCGATGGCTCCTTTGATCATCAACGACGATGAGGTCCAGGGTGAGACTTTCCTCCCCGGACAAATCTTCGTCTTCGGCGGCTTCGCTCTGCGGGCCAACTCGCTTGGTCATCTGGAGCAGATCGAGAGCTACGCCCCTGGCCATCAAGTCAGGTTTGGAAGCCTAAACTACACGACAGATATCCGCGGAGACTTGATCTTCGACGGATTCGAGCCACAGCCAAGCGCGCCGCACTATCTCGAGGGGCATGATATAGCTCTGCCTCCGAACAGTGTCCTGGAGGCCGCATACGCTCCGGCCCCGATCCTCGATTCGGAGCCCGCTGCGTTCTTTGAAGATGAACGGTTGGACGTCACCTCGGGGGCTGCGATCTTAAAGGCCATTGAGCCGAACGCGAGCCCCGCACTCCGCATGGCCTGTGACTCCAAGGAGCCAGACTCTTCTTCGAACTTCGGGTCGTCCGTGCCCTCGCCGATCGAATCAGATTGGGCGCCTGTGATGGAGTTCACCGCCGCGGACATCTTTCACTATTCACCTTTTGGTGATATTCTGAATTCTCTCAAGTCTCTCTCTTTGTCAGGAGAGCCCGGGCCGAACTATGGCCTGCGAGGTTGGGATTCGGACGACGAAGAAATTCAAAGCCCACCCACCGCCCACTTAATAGCCACTGTCGACGATATATCCGACATGCTCGACTTCGGCTCCGAAGACTTCGACGGTATGGACGACGAAGGAGGAGACGAGCAAGAATCAGCACCTGTAGGGCGCTGGACCGCCACCTCGTCATACGACATATACATGGTGGATGCTCCAAAAGATGGATATGGCGATGGAACAGCGGAGGATGGCACTTCGAAAAAGCCTCCAAAACGCCGACGTCAGCGGCGCCGCTCCAAATCCCACCACAGCAGAAACGGTGATTCCGGCACGGGAGATAATACTACACCGGACAGCGCCGAAGAACACCAAAACCAGCAGGATTTGGCACAGGAAGATGGAGAAGACCACCCTCATGAGAGAGCGGCAGAGCGAGAGGTCGAGGACGATAACTACATGCCTCCCTCCGAAGACGAGGCAGACCTCGGCGACGATGAATTCATCGTACCATCAGACCCCGCCGAACAAGAGCGCTTTCAATGCAGGCTTTTTGCCACGACGAACAACCTAAAGAAAAAGCAGCAACAGCTTAGAGCTGATCAAGATTTGCTAGCTGACAGATGGACTGAAGTCCTTGCGGCCGAAGAGCACGAGCTCGGACGCCCCTCCAAAAACTATCCTAAGCGCAGGCCGCTACCCGAATCAGAGGAGGAAGCACAAGACATGGCAGATCGGCCACCTCGCGGCCGCGACAGAGAAGCCTATCGAACATCCAAACAAGCCATGCCCCGCAGCCGCTTTACCAAGGCACGGGAACACGAACCAGACCTGCGAGACGTCCTGGAGGACAAAGCAAGGCAAACAAGATCGATCTATGGATCGCGCAGACGCCCGACGACACGTGATAGTTTTCACTCCGGACACAATAAATCCGGCCGAGCCGAACACAACAGGCACAGCTCCTCCGAACTGCGTCGAGACATAGCCCAGTACAGGGGCGCCACACACCCACTATGCTTCACAGACGAAGTAATGGATCATAGAATCCCAGAGGGTTTTAAACCCGTCAACATCGAGTCGTACGATGGTACGACAGATCCGGCAGTATGGATTGAGGACTATCTCCTCCACATCCATATGGCACGTGGCGATGATTTGCACGCCATCAAATATTTACCCCTTAAGCTTAAGGGACCAGCCCGGCACTGGCTTAACAGCCTCCCCGCAGATTCGATCGGCTCTTGGGAGGACCTGGAGGCCGCATTCCTCGACAACTTCCAGGGGACCTACGTACGGCCACCGGACGCCGACGACCTAAGCCACATAATCCAGCAGCCAGAAGAATCGGCCAGGCAATTCTGGACACGGTTCCTAACAAAGAAAAATCAGATAGTCGATTGTCCGGATGCAGAGGCCTTAGCAGCCTTCAAGCATAACATCCGTGACGAGTGGCTTGCCTAGCACTTAGGACAGGAAAAGCCGAAATCGATGGCAGCCCTCACGACACTCATGACCCGCTTTTGCGCGGGCGAAGATAGCTGGCTAGCTCGCAGCAACAACTTATCGAAGAAGCAAGGTAATTCAGATACCAAGGACAAAAGTGGCAGGTCACGACGGAATAAACAGAGACGCCGCGTCAGCAGCGACATCAATGAAGATACGACAGTAAACGCCGGATTCAGAGGCCATAAATCCGGTCAGCGGAAAAAGCCATTCAAAAAGAATACCCAGGGCCCGTCCAGTTTGGACCGAATACTCGACCGCTCGTGCCAGATTCACGGCACCCCCGAAAGGTCAGCCAATCACACCAACAGGGATTGTTGGGTGTTCAAGCAGGCAGGCAAGTTAAGAGCCGAAAACAAAAACAAGGGGCTAGACAACGATGACGAAGAGGAGCCCAGGCCGCCGAACAACAACGGACAGAAGGGGTTTCCCCCACAAGTGCGGATGGTGAACATGATATACGCGACTCATATTCCCAAGCGGGAGAGGAAGCGTGCGCTACGGGACGTATACGCGATGGAGCCAGTCGCCCCAAAGTTCAACCCATGGTCCTCTTGCCCGATCACCTTCGATCGAAGGGACCACCCCACTAGCATCCGTCACGGCGGTTTCGCCGCATTGGTTCTTGACCCAATCGTTGACGGATTTCACCTTACAAGAGTCCTCATGGACGGCGGCAGTAGCCTGAACCTGCTCTACCAGGATACAGTGCGGAAAATGGGCATAGATCCATCAAGGATCAAGCCCACAAGGACGACCTTTAAAGGCGTCATCCCAGGTGTAGAGGCCAATTGCATAGGCTCCATAACACTTGATGTGGTCTTCGGATCTCCGGACAACTTTCGAAGCGAAGAGTTAATCTTCGACATAGTTCCGTTCCGCAGTGGCTATCATGCTCTGCTTGGACGAACCGCATTCGCTAAATTCAATGCGGTGCCACACTACGCATATCTCAAGCTCAAGATGCCAGGCCCTCAAGGTGTAATCACGGTCAGCGGAAACACCGAACGCTCCATCCGTACGGAGGAACACACGGCGGCCCTCGCAGCAGAGGTACAAAGCAGCCTGTTAAGGCAGCTCTCGAGTCCGGCCGCTACAAAGCAGGACAAAGCAAAACGCACCCGGAGTAACCCGCAGCAAGACCGACTGGCGCGTTCAGAGCACGCATAGCAATACGGCCCCAACCCCAGCCATCGCTACATAGCGGAGCTAGTACCTCGAGTACACAATTACGCCCTTACAATTCCATGGGCATAGGGGAAGGGGCAGATAAAACGGCATGCCAACAATACGGCGTCAAACGTACTAGGGGCTGCCGGGTTCTTCTTTTCTTTCAGGACTCCATACTCTGGATACAGTGTTCGGCCTCGCTGCCGCACAAACGATACAGGACCCAGGAAAGCAGACAAAACAACGCCGCATCATGGAACTCTCAGGTGGTCTCTATTTCGAGCGATATATCTGTTTCTAAATTCCACGGCCTGCGCCTGGTCAGGACATGTTAAATAGTCTATTTTTTTCCGCACTACTTGTATCGTTCGGCTTGAATAAACAGCCTCCTCATAAATAATGCATAGCTTTTCGTCTATTTTTTGCATTATCTTCTTTTAATATACATATGTTTACTCAAATAACATGATCGCACCCGTACACCATGGTACGGCAAACCACGCCAGGGGCTTTATTACCCTTCTATCTGGTGTGAGAAGTCCGTCCACTTTCACAAGTGCGGCACCCCGAACTTATAGCATTATATGCATCGGCTCCGAGTCATGATTTTGGTCATATGTTGGGTTTGCCCGGGTCCTATGTTTTGGTGCCTTACGTTCCGCTCTATCGGCTAAGGTAGCACTAGGAGAACTACTGCGATTGTGCCCCAGATCAGGTGGGTGAGCACCTCAGTGGAGAAAGCTAAAACAGACTGTCATGATAAGGCGCGAGACCGGTCGCTGTTCGAGAGGTTTTTCGAGTCCCTAAAGGCTTATGCCGCTTCGAGCGGAGAGCTGGTTAAGTCCGGCTAAAGGCGTGGATAGTGCCCCGAATTCGGCCTTCCAAACTAGGGGCTTCGCCGAAATTTAAAATTATAACGTTCTATGGCTAAGTGAGAGTGTTCAAGTATTATAGTCCGATTGCCTGGTTCGCTGTGCTGAGCGCCTCCCTCGAAGAACCCAACTATGGGAACAAGAGCCCTCAGGTTTATCCCGAACACCCCAGCACTAGTTGCATGGGGGCAGAAGCCGACGACTCGCCATCTCTCAGTTATTGATAAACGGCCGCACAGAAAATAATATTTTAAATTCAGAAAGCATTGCTTAAGCGCATATGAACAAGTTTTCAGCGCACAGGATACAAACAAGCGAGTTCATTGAAATATTACATCTTTGGCACACTCATCCGCGACAAGGCGAGCTCCAGCGAGAACTTCCTTGTAGTAGTTCTCGGGCTTGCGATGCTCCTTCCCCTGCGGCGGCCCGTCCTTCACCAGCTTCTCTCCGTCCATCTTGCCCCAGTGTACCCTTACACGGGCAAGGGCCCTCCGGGTACCTTCTATGCAGACGGAGCGCTTGATGACCTCAAGCCGTGGACAGGCCTCCACCAGCCGCCGCACCAGCCCGAAGTAGCTCCCAGGCAGGGCCTCTCCAGGCCACAGCCGAACTAGTAAGCCCTTCATGGCCTGTTCGGCCGCCTTGTGGAGCTCGGCCAGCTGCTTCAGCTGATCGCTCAAGGGCACAGGGTGTCCGGCCTTAGAATACTGAGACCAGAACACACTCTCCTTCGAGCTATCCTCTTCAGCTCGGCAGAATGCGGCGGCGTCGGATGCGCTGTGGGGAAGATCGAAGAACGCCCCTGGAGAACTCCGGATTCGGGTAAGTAATAGGTATTTCACCTTTATATTCCTACTTTGCATTAAGAATGCCTTACCCGCTGCTATCTTTTTCACATCCTCCAACTCTTGCAGGGCCTTTTGGGCTTCGGCCTTGGCACTCTTGGTGGTCTCAACAGCCGACGCGAGCTCGGATGCTTGCGTTTTTGCCTCAAGCTCCAAACCCTCATGTTTCTTCATGAGAGCTTGCAGCTCTTGCTGCACCTCGCCGACTCGGACCCCAAGCTTTTCTCGCTCGGCGCGTTCCTTGGCCGCTTTCTTCTCGGCCTCAGCCAGCGCCTGCTTCAGGGTTGCCACCTCGGTTGTGGCCCCTACAATAAGCAGTACAATCCTGTTATTTCTTTTTGCAATCGAGCCTCTCTATAGGCACCACTTTTTTTTCTCTTCTAAGGGGTATTTCTCACCTTCCTTTTCCACGAGCTGCCTTTTGGCAAGGCCGAGCTCTTGCTCGGACCGCTCGAGGTCCTTTTTCAGGACTTCCACCTGCGCAGTCAGTGCGGCGGTGGACAGCAGGGAAGCCTGCATACGCATATTAGACTTTTTATTAGACTCCTGCGAAAATTGTTGGATCCTCTATTAGGCTTTTCTTTCCGAACACCGAACAGAGCATCAGGGGCTACTGTCTATGCGGTAATGAATTTAGCATATTTTTTGCTTACTTGGTAGCCCGTTAAAAGGCTAGTGCAAGCTTCATTCAGTCCGCTCTTGGCGGACTGAACCCTTTGGACCACCGCACTCATAACAGTACGGTGCTCCTCGACAATGGTGGCGCCTTCAAGCGCCTCCAACAGACTATCCGGCGCCTCTGGTTGGACAGAGGTCGCCGGCTCAGACGGCTTACTCCTTTTGGAAGGAGTTCGCCCACCGCGAGCCAGGACGGTTGAGTCCGGCGCGGTGTCCGGCACAAAGCCGGACTGGGAGCCTTGGGGGGTTTCATCCCCTTTACTCCTGGGGTCCTGAGGATTGCCTTGCGGCTCCTCCAGGACCACCTCCTCCTGCCCTGTTCGACGGGACGCCGCTTCGGCGTCGTCCGCCCCGCTGGGGGAGACTGCGGGCGGGACAAAGTTCTGTCCGGCCACTCCTTTCCGCCCTCTTCGGCGTTGGGGGAGTAGTCCGGCGGAGGGGTCTTCCTTTTCCTCGACCCCTCGGCCTCCCCTGTTGGGGCGGCCTTCTTCTTTTTCGCTCCCCTCGCTGGAGGGGGAGAGCTTCCTTGTTCCTCCTCCTCGTTTTCACAAGAGGAGGGCGTCGCAGACTCGCCAGATGACGAGCTCGACACCACCACATTGCGGGCACTCTTTCGAGTCCCGGTGGTCTTCTTCTTCTTTACCTTCTTCTTCGGCACCACATAGGGCGCCGGAGCCAGCAACTTCTCTAAGAGAGCTGGGGCTGGGTCTTCGGGCAGAGGAGCCGGATAGTTGATTGGTCCGGCTATCTTCAGCCACGCCTGTCAAAGGCAAAGTGAGTTTTTAGATCCCCCATAGAGTTAATCTATGTAGAAAAGCTTAAACGAACCTGTGAAAGGTATAAATAGCCTACCTCGCCAGCGTTGCGCTGCGAGCTGTATCCGCGGTCCTCGGAAGCGGATGTGGGGCACTCGGCGCCTTTGGTTAGCACCTTCCAGGCGTCTTCATACGTCGTGTCGAAGAGCCTATTGAGGGTTTGGTGCTGCGCCGGGTCGAATTCCCACAAAGTGAACTCCCGTTCTTGGCACGGGAGGATCCGGCGAACGAACATGACCTGGATGATGTTGACATGCCGGATGGGCTTGTTCATCAGGGACCGGATGCAAGTTTGCAGTCCAGTCACTTCTTCTTTGTTGCCCCACGATAGGCCCGTCTCTTTCCAGGACATGAGCCGCGTGGGGGGTCCGGATCGGAACTCAGGGGCCGCGACCCATTTCGAGTCGCGTGGCTCGATGATGTAAAACCACCCTGCCTGCCACCCCTTTAAGGACTCCACAAAGGAGCCATCGAACCAGAGTGCGTTGGCCATTTTGCCGGCCATAGCACCTCCGCACTCCGCCTGGGTGCCGGACACCACCTTGGGCTTGACGTTGAAGGTCTGGAGCCAGAGGCCGAAGTGGGGGCGGATGCGGAGAAAGACCTCACACACGATGATAAACGCCGAGATATTGAGGATAAAGTTTGGGGCCAGATCATGGAAGTCCAGGCCGTAGTAGAACATGAGCCCCCGGACAAAAGGGTGAAGTGGAAAACCCAGTCCGCGGAGGAAATGGGGGAGAAAAACTACCCTCTCATGGGGCCTTGGGGTGGGAAGAAGCTGCCCCGCCACGGGAAGCCGGTGCGGGATGTCCTTGGACAGATATCCGGCCTTCCTAAGCTTTTGGATTTGACCCTCCGTAACGGAGGAAGCCATCCACTTGCCACCCGCTCCGGACATCGCTGGAGCAGGTTGGGGAAGAAAGAGCGAACTTGGGCGTTGGAGCTTGAGTGCGCAGGAGATGGATGGGCAAAGGAGGAAGAAGGCTAGGTGAAAGAGGTGGATCTTTATCCCCTTATATAGGCTGATGCCGTTATGCGTCCCCACCTACCTAATAAAACTCGCTTGCCACTCACACGCCGTGGTAAATGGCGCGGTTGGGTAACCCACGTCCGCATTAATGAGAATCCCGTTAAAAGGGGCACACGAACTCTGCTTCGACAAGACGTGCCAAGGAAACCGCCTCGTCGAACGTGCTGCGGTGGAACAACAAAAAATAATCCATACAGAAGGCTTGGTCGCAGTGTTATGACGCACTGCGGAATACGTCAGCAGATTTGATTTGAGTTTGTATTATTCACTATATGGCAATACGTGGAAACTTGTTTTGCAGAGCCGGACACTATTTTTTGGTGTTTATTATCTTCTTGAAGAATATGGAGGAGGAACCCGCCTTGCAATGCCGAAGACAATTTGCGCGCTGGACTCGCCGTCATTGAATCCTGGTTCAGGGGCTACTGAGGGAGTCCTGGATTAGGGGGTGTTCGGATAGCCGAACTATATCTTCAGCCGGACTCCAGGACTATGAAGATACAAGATTGAAGACTTCGTCCCGTGTACGGAAGGTTCTTTCCTTGGCGTGGAAGGCAAGCTAGGCGTGCGGATATTCAAGATCTCCTACCAATGTAACCGACTCTGTGTAACCCTAACCCTATCCGGTGCCTATATAAACCGGAGGGTTGTAGTCCGTAGGACGAACACATCATAACCATCATCATACCCATAGGCTAGCTTCTAGGGTTTAGCCTCCTTGATCTCGTGGTAGATCTACTCTTGTACTACCCATATCATCAATATTAATCTAGCAGGAGTAGGGTTTTACCTCCATCGAGAGGGCCCGAACCTGGGTAAAATAAAGTGTCCCTTGTCTCCTGTTACCATCCGACCTTGACGCACAGATCGGGACCCCCTACCCGAGATCCGCCGGTTTTGACACCGACAATCCTTTCTATAGGAGTTTCTCTCCAAAGAAATGAGTAGGAGGAAAGTAGAACTTGATGAGGTAATTATACCTGCTCCCTCATTGGAAAGTAGTTAATCACATAAATCAGTTCCAGTGATTCCTACACCAATTAGTGAGGAAGCTAAGGATGATGATCATGAAGCTTCTGATCAAGTTACTACCGAACCTCGTAGGTCAAGCAGAGTAAGATCCGCACCAGAGTGGTACGGTAATCCTGTTCTCGACGTCATGTTACTTGACCATGACAAACCTACGAACTATGAGGAAGCGATGATGAGCCCAGATTCCACGAAATGGCTTGAGGCCATGAAATCTGAGATGGGATCCATCTATGAGAACAAAGTGTGGAGTTTAGTTGACTTGCCCGATGATCGGCAAGCCATAGAGAATAAATAGATCTTCAAGAAGAAGACTGGCGCTGACGGTAATATTTCTGTCTACAAAGCTCGACTTGTTGCGAAAGGTTTTCGACAAGTTCAAGGAGTTGACTACGATGAGACTTTCTCACCCATAGCGATGCTTAAGTCTGTCCGAATCATGTTAGCAATTGCCGCATTTTATGATTATGAAATTTGGCATATGGATGTCAAAACTGCATTCCTGAATCGATTTCTTGAAGAAGAGTTGCATATGATGCAACCAGAAGGTTTTGTCGATCCAAAAGGTGCTAACAAAGTGTGCAAGCTCCAGTGATCCATTTATGGACTGGTGCAAGCCTCTCGGAGTTGGAATAAACGTTTTGATAGTATGATCAAAGCATATGGTTTTATACAGACTTTTGGAGAAGCCTGTATTTACAAGAAAGTAGTGGGAGCTCTGTAGCATTTCTAATATTATATGTGGATGACATATTACTGATTGGAAATGATATAGAATTTCTGGATAGCATAAAAGGATACTTGAATAAGAGTTTCTCTATGAAAGACCTCGGTGAAGCTGCTTACACATTGGGCATCGAGATCTATAGAGGTAGATCAAGACGCTTAATTGGACTTTCACGAAGCACATACCTTGATAAGATTTTGAAGAAGTTCAAAATGGATCAGTCAAAGAAAGGGTTCTTGCCTGTGTTACAAGGTGTGAAGTTGAGTAAGACTCAATGCCTGACCACTGCAGAAGATAGAGAGAAAATGGAAGTCATTCCCTATGCGTCAGCCATAGGTTCTATCATATATGCAATGCTGTGTACCAGACCTGATGTGTGCCTCGCTATAAGTATAGTAGGGAGGTACCAAAGTAATCCAGCAGTGGATCACTGGACAGTGGTCAAGAACATCCTGAAATATCTGAAAAGGACTGAGGATATGTTTCTCGTTTATGGAGGTGATAAAGAGCTCATTGTAAATGGTTACGTCGATGCAAGCTTTGACACTGATCCGGATGACTCTAAGTCTCAAACTGGATACATATTTATATTGAATGGTCGAGCTGTCAGTTGGTGCAGTTCCAAATAGAGCGTCGTGGAGGGATCTACGTCTGAAGCGGAGTACATAGCTGCTTCGGAAGCAGCAAATGAAGGAGTCTGGATGAAGGAGTTCATACCCGATCTAGGTGTCATACCTAGTGCATCGGGTCCAATGAAAATCTTTTGTGACAATACTGGTGCAATTGGCTTGGCAAAGGAATCCAGATTTCACAAGAAGACAAAGCACATCAAGAGACGCTTCAATTCCATCCATCATCAAGTGTCGGAATGGGACATAGAGATTTGCAAGATACATACGGATCTGAATGTTGCAGACCCATTGACTAAGCCTCTCTCACGAGCAAAACATGATCAACCCAAGACTCCATGGGTGTTAGAATCATTACTATGTAATCTAGATTACTGACTCTAGTGCAAGTGGGAGACTGAAGGAAATGTGCCCTAGAGGCAATAATAGAGTTGTTATTTACATTTCCTTATATCATGATAAATGTTTTATTATTCATGCTAGAATTGTATTAACCAGAAACTTAGTATATGTGTTAATACATAGACAAACAGAGTGTCCCTAGTATGCCTCTACTTGACTAGCTGGTTTATCAAAGATGGTTATGTTTCCTAGCCATAGACATGTGTTGTCATTTGATGAACGGGATCACATCATTAGAGAATGATGTGATGGACAAGACCCATCCGTTAGCTTAGCACTATGATCGTTTAGTTTGTTGCTATTGCTTTCATCATGACTTATACATGTTCCTCTGACTATGAGATTATGCAACTCCCGAATACCGGAGGAACACTTAGTGTGCTATCAAACATCACAACATAACTGGGTGATTATAAAGATGCTCTACAGGTGTCTCCGATGGTGTTTGTTGAGTTGGCATAGATCGAGATTAGGATTTGTCACTCCTATTGTCGGAGAGGTATCTCTGGGTCCTCTCGGTAATGCACATCACAATAAGCCTCGCAAGCAATGTGACTAATGAGTTAGTTGCAGGACGATGCATTACGAAACAAGTAAAGAGACTTGCCGGTAACGAGATTGAAATAGGTATGGTGATATAGACGATCGAATCTCGGGCAAGTAACATACCGATGACAAAGGGAACAACGTATGTTGTTATGTGGCTTAACCGATAAAGATCTTCGTAGAATATGTAGGAACCAATATGAGCATCCTGGTTCCGATATTGGTTATTGACCGGAGATGTGTCTCGGTCATGTCTACATAGTTCTTGAACCCGTAGAGTCCGCATGCTTAACGTTCGATGACGATTGGTATTATGAGTTTATGTGATTTGATGTACCGAAGGTTGTTCAGAGTCCCAGATGAGATCACAGACATGACGAGGAGTCTCAAAATGGTCGAGACATAAAGATTCATATTGGAAGGCTACTTTTGGACACCGGAATGGTTCGGGTCATTTCGGATAAGTTTCGGAGTACCGCGGGTTACCGGAACCCCCCGGGAAGTTATTGGGCCTCATGGGCCTAGTGGTGGAAGAGAGGAGGCAGGCAAGGTGTGGTGTGTCCCCCCTGCCCAAAACGAAATTGACTAGGGCTAGGGGGGCCACCCCCTTTCCTTCTCTTCTTCCTCTCCTTCCTTCTTCTCCTACTTGGACTAGGAAAGGGGGAAACCTACTCCTACTAGGAGTAGGAATCCCCCCCTTGGGAGCGCCCCTTGTGGCCAGCCCTCCTCCTCCTCCCCTCCTTTATATACGGGGGAGGGGGCACCCCATAGACACACAAATTGATCTTTAGCCATGTGCGGTGCCCCCCTCCATAGTTTTACACCTCGGTCATATCGTCGTAGTGCTTAGGCGAAGCCCTGTGCCGGCAACTTCATCATCATCGTCACCATGCCGTAGTGCTGACGGAACTCTCCCTCGGCCTCAGCTGGATCTAGAGTTTGAGGGACATCACTGAGCTGAACGTGTGCAGATCGCGGAGGTGCCGTGCGTTCGGTACTTGATCGGTTGGATCGTGAAGACGTTCGACTACATCAACCGCGTTACTTAACGCTTCCGCTTTCAGTCTATGAAGGTACGTGGACACACTCTCCCCGCTCGTTGCTATGCTTCTCCTAGATAGATCTTGCGTGATCGTAGGAAATTTTTTGAAATACAACGTTCCCCAACAGGGGTAGATATAGCCTCTCCATAAAATCTAACCGTTACACACAATTTACCAAACTCGGTGAGGCCGAATACTCAGACTCGGTCAGACCAATTTAGTTCAAAATGCGAACGTTAGGATTTTCGGCGGGACCGACATGTCAACTCGGTGGGACCGATTTCATTAGGGTTAGGGCATAACCTAATCTCGGTGAGATCGATCACATGAACTCGGTGAGACCGATTTCTGTAATAGGCAAACAAAGAGTTGGTCAGGCAAACTCGGTGGGACCGATCGCTCATTTCGGCAAGACCGAAACGTTACGAATAGGAAACAGAGAGTTTGCATTGCGAACTCGGTGGGACCATCGCTCATCTCGGTTAGACTGAAATGCTACGAAGGGAAATAGAGAGTTTGCAATCCCATCTTGGTGAGACCGAGATCCCTATCGGTCAGACCGGACTGATTAGGGTTTCTGGCAGTGGCTATGCCAAATGAACTCGGTGGCACCGGATAGATCAAATCGGTGGGGCCGAGTTTGAATTTTGGTTTAGGACATATGCAGATATGATTAAGTGGTTGAGGGCTTTTGGAGCATATCGCTAAGCAATTTGAGCAAGCAAGCCATTAAGCAACACCTCATCCCCTTTTAATAGTATTGGCTTTTCCTATGGACTCAATGTGATCTTGGATCACTAAAATGAAAATGTAGAGTCTTGAGCTTGATCCAATATGTGTCCTTAGCATTTTGAGGGGTCCACATCTTTAGTCCATGCCATGCCAATCATTGAACTTTCTGAAATGATCATCTTGAAAGAGTATTAGTTCAATGAGCTATATGTTGTTAGGAATTACGAAAACCACCCAGGGATTAGTTGCACTTTCACTATCTTACGATCATTCAAAGAAATATGACAATGATGGTGCGTGTCATAATAAATGGAACGATGGAAGTTACATGGCAATATATCTAGGAATGTTGGGGAACGTAGCATGCAATTTCTAAAAAATTCCTACGATCATGCAAGATATATCTAGGAGACGCATAACAAGGAGAGGGGGAGAGTGTGTCCACGTACCCTCGTAGATCGAAAGCGGAAGCATTAGTTTAGTGCGGCTGATGTAGTCGAATGTCTTCACGATCCAACCGATCAAGTACCGAACGTACGACACCTCCGAGTTCAGCACACGTTCAGCTCGATGACGTCCCTCGAACTCTTGATCCAGCAAAGTGTCGAGGGAGAGTTTTGTCAGCACGATGGCGTGGTGACAGTGATGGTGATGTGATCCGCGTAGGGCTTCTCCTAAGCACTACGACAACATGACCGATGGAGTAAACAGTGGAGGGGGCACCACACACGGCTAAGAAACAATTGATGTGTTTTGGGGTGCCCTCTGCCCCCATATATAAAGGAGGGAGAGGGAGGAGTCCGGCCTAGGCGCGCCCCCAAGGGGGAGGCGTCCTACTAGGACTCCAAGTCCAATTCGGCCCCCTTCCTTTTATCGGAGGGGGAAAGGGGGAAGGAGAGGGAGAGGGAGAAGGAAAGGGGGGCCGCGCCCCCTCCCCTTGTCCAACTCGAACTCCTCATGGGGGGGGGCGCCACCCCCTTGTGGGTTGCCCTCTCTCTCCTCTATGGCCCATGATGCCCATTACTTTCCTCGGTGGGTTCCGGTAACCCCTCAGTACTCCGATAAATACCCGAAACACTCTGAAACCATTCTGGTGTGCGAATACTATCGTCCAATATATCAATCTTTACCTCTCGACCATTTTGAGACTCCTCTTCATGTCCGTGATCTCATCCCGGACTCCGAACAATCTTCGGTCAGCAAAAAACGTAACTCATAATACAAATCATCATTGAACATTAAGCGTGCGGTCCCTATGAGTTCAAGAACTATGTAGACATGACCGAGACATATCTCCGATCAATAGCCAACAACGGAACCTGGATGCTCATATTGGTTCCTGCATATTCTGCGAAGATCTTTATCGGTCAAACCACAATGACAACATACGTCATTCCATTTGTCACCGGTATGTTACTTGCCCGAGATTCGATCGTCGGTATCCTCATACCTAGTTCAATCTCGTTACCGGCAAGTCTCTTTACTCGTTCCGTAATGCATCATCCCACAACTAAATCATTAGTCACATTACTTGCAAGGCTTATCATGATGTGCATTACCGAGAGGGCCCAGAGATACCTCTCCGATACTCGGAGTGACAAATCCTAATCTCAATCTGTGCCAACCCAACAAACACCTTCGTAGACACCTATAGAGCATCTTTATAATCACCCAGTTACATTGTGACGTTTGATAGCACACAAGGTGTTCGTCCGGTATTCCGGAGTTGCATAATCTCATAGTCAAAGCAATATGTATAAGTCATGAATAAAGAAATAGCAATAAAACTTAACGATCATTATGCTAAGCTAACGGGTGGGTCTTGTTGTAACACCCCGGATGTAGCTTGCCATATTTGTAACTCCAACTCTTGCCATTTTCGGCAATGTGATATGATATTTCCCTCCGTGGTTGGGTTTCCCGTCATTTTGCATTTTGTCCTTATCATGCATTTCATATCATGTCATCATGTGCATCGCATTCGCATACGTGTTCGTTTCATGAATCCGAGCATTTTCCCCGTTGTCCGTTTTGCAATCCGGCGCTCCTATGTTCCCCGGCGTCCCCTTTTACCTTTTTCCGTGAGCGGGTATTAAACCTTCTCGGAATGGACCGAGGTTTGTCAAGCGGCCTTGGTATAGCACCGGTAGACCGCCTGTCAAGTTTCGGGTCATTCGGAGGTCGTTTGATACTCCAACGGTTAACCGGGTAACCGTGAAGGCCTCGTGTGTGTTGCAGCCCAAAACCCCTTCAAATCAGCCCCATAACCCATCTAAGACACTCCCATGTCCATCGCCGTTCGATCACGATCGTGTGGGCGAAAACCATACTCCATTTGGAGCCTCCTAGCTCCTCCTACCTATAAATAGGTGCCTCCCCTCCATTTTCGCGCAGATCAAACCCTAGCCCGCGCTCCCTGTCGCGCCGCCCCGCCGCCCAGTCGCCGCCGCCCGCCGCAGCTCCTCCGCCCTCCATCGCCGTCGCCGGCGCCGGATCCGCCGTCCCCGGTCCTCCCCCGACCTCCTCGGCCTCAACTCCGGCGAACAGCTCCGGTCCCGCCTCGGTTTGCGTGAGAACCCTAGATCTCGGAGGTCGATATTTCCCCCGTCATTTTTCTGATGTTATTTTGTTGCATGTTCATCGCATAATAATTTGTTGTATACTACTCCGTTTCATGCGTGTAATATGTCAAATTGCTCGCCTCGAAGAGTACATCACTTCATCTCATTGCATCGTCTTCATTTGAGCTCAACTTGGTGCCCGAAATGCTGTTGGAAGAGGGCTATGTGATGTTAGTTTCAGATCTGTTTCAGTAGATGCACTTTTGTCATTTTTGCCATGATTGATGTGTGCACCCTATGAAGTTGAGTCCTACATGTGTTTTGTAATATGCCATGCCATATTTACAGGGGTGTATTCCATGTATTTTTTATGATCTTTGTGGTGACTAGCACAAGCATGCAAACTAGGGATCATAATGTTGCTGATTTCAGAGACTTAGTAATTTCACTAAGTCGTTCCCTGCTGTTATTTTTATGCCATGTGTTCATGTTGTTTCAGAGAGATCTATGCCTCTTTTGAGCATGATCAGTAAGGGTGTTTTGAACATATGGATTTGCTCTATCAATCCATGCCTTTGTTTGTAATTATGGAGTGCCATAGCTTGAGTCAATCGAGCTCTACTTTTGCTATAAAACGTTCCTGGCAGATTGTTTACATGTTATTCGATTTTGCCAAGCTTGTTGTAGTTGATACTTGCATGCTATGATGTTGTTCTTGCCATGTATAGCTTCTATGCCATGTCTACTTGATGAATGTATGCTTAGTTTATCATGAAATGCTCTGTAGTGAGTGCATCGAGCTCGTAAGCATGCCTACTTGTTATCTGTTTTTGACATGTCCAGTTTTCTGCTAAGTCTGAAACCTGTAACGAAACTTGCTTATTTGACATGGGTGTTATTATATTTTCTGGTCCTTTTTGGCTAATGGTCAGTAAGGGACTTTTGTTCAATGCTTTGAGTAGATTCATGCCATGCCATATTTTGCTATGTCCTGTTCCTGTAGCATGTTGTTTCCTTGCTCTAAACATGTCATCCTGATGCTAATTTCTGGCATGATAGTATTTTCACCAAGTCTGTGAACCTGTTATCTTTTGCACTTTTGCCATGCTTGTTTGAACCTGTTATGGTGTGATTTAGCCGTAGCTCAGTGTTCATCTTTTGTCAAGCATCTTGAGTAGATCACTTCCATATGCTTTGCTGATATGTTTGGATGCAGTAGCTTACTTTCTTGTTGCATGCTAAGTGGCATCATGCTGTTTAACGCAGAAATATGTCATTCTTGTTTTGCTTGTCATTTGCAAACCGTGCATCCGATTCCGGTGATCTTTATATCGATTTCAACCGAAATCACCTCACCTATACAGTGGCATACTTGGTTTGCCAAGATTATGCCTTGTTCATCTTTATCCTTCCGGAGCACGCATATGCATTGCAAACCACATCTCGCATATCATGCCATGTTTTGCATCATGTTGCTTGCGCATTGCATCGTGGTTGATAGTTGTTCCTTTGCTTGTGTTCTTGTTTTGGGTAGAGCCGGGAGACGAGTACGTGAACGAGGAACCTGTTGAGAACGCTTACGAGGATCAAGCTTTCGACAACTCTGAGAACCTTGCAGGCAAGATAACCATACCTTCGAAATCACTTCTATCTTTGCTTGCTAGATGCTCGCTCTTTTGCTATGCCTATGCTGCGATACCTACCACTTGCTATAGCATGCCACCCGTATTGCCATGTCAAACCTCTAACCATCATTTCCTAGCAAACCGTTGATTGGCTATGTTACCGCTTTGCTCAGCCCCTCTTATAGCGTTGCTAGTTGCAGGTGAAGATGAAGTTGGTTCCATGTTGGAACATGATTATGTTGGGATATCACAATATCTCTTATTTAATTAATGCATCTATATATTTGGTAAAGGGTGGAAGGCTCGTCCTTATGCCTGGTGTTTTGTTCCACTCTTGCCACCCTAGTTTCCGTCATACCGGTGTTATGTTCCTTGATTTTGCGTTCCTTACACGGTTGGGTGATTTATGGGACCCCCTTGACAGTTCGCTTTGAATAAGACTCCTCCAGCAAGGCCCAACTTTGGTTTTACCATTTTCCACCTAAGCCTTTTCCCCCCGGGTTTTCGCGAGCCCGAGGGTCATCTTTATTTTAACCCCCCCGGGCCAGTGCTCCCTCTGAGTGCTGGTTCGAACCGAGCAGCCTGCGGGGCCACCGCGGGGAAACTCGAGGCTTGGTTTTACTCGTAGCTTGACTTATCCGGATGTGCCCTGAGACCGAGATATGTGCAGGTCCTATCAGGATTTGTCGGCACAATCGGGCGGCTTTGCTGGATTTGTATTATTACTGTCGAAATGTCTTGTAGTCCGGGATTCCGAGACTGATCGGGTCTTCCCGGTAGAAGGAATATCCTTCGTTGACCGTGAGAGCTTATAATGGGCTAAGTTGGGACACCCCTGCAGGGTATTATCTTTCGAAAGCCGTGCCCGCGGTTATGAGGCAGATGGGAATCTGTTGATATCCGGTTGTAGAAAACCCGAAGTTGACCTTAATTAAAAACACATCAACCGCGTGTGTAACCGTGATGGTCTCTTCTCGGCGGAGTCCGGGAGTTGAACACGGTGTTGGAGTTATGTTTGACGTAGGTTGTTCTAGGATCACTTATTGATCACTTCTAGTTTCACGACCGTGCTTTGCTTCTCTTCTCGCTCTCTTTTGCGTTGTTAGCCACCATATATGCTAGTCGCTTGCTGCAGCTCCACCTCACAACCCCATCCTACCTTTAAGCTTAAATAGTCTTGATCTCGCGGGTGTGAGATTGCTGAGTCCCCGTGACTCACAGATTCTACCAAAACAGTTGCAGGTGCCGACGATGCCAGTGCAGATGACGCATCCGAGCTCAAGTGGGAGTTCGACGAGGAACGTGGTCGTTACTATGTGTCTTTTCCTGATGATCAGTAGTGGAGCCCAGTTGGGACGATCGGGGATCTGTGTAGCATTTGGGGTAGTCTTCTTTCATTTTGGTTCCGTAGTCGGACCTTGAGTGTAATCTGGATGATGAATGTTTATTTATGTATTGTGTTAAGTGGCGACTGTAAGCCAACTATGTATCTCTTTCCCTTATGTTTTACATGGGTTGTGTGAAGATTACCTCACTTGCGACATTGCTTTCAATGCGGTTATGCCTCTAAGTCGTGCTTCGACACGTGGGAGATATAGCCGCATCGAGGGCGTTACACTTGTCCATCACATCATTCTACTAATGATGTGATCCCGTTCCTCAAATGACAACATATGTCCATGGTCAGGAAACTTAACCATCTTTGATTAACAGGCTAGTCAAGTAGAGGCATACTAGGGACACTTTGTTTTGTCTATGTATTCGCACATGTATGAAGTTTCCGGTTAATACAATTCTAGCATGAATAATAAACATTTATCATGATATAAGGAAATATAAATAACAACTTTATTATTGCCTCTAGGTCATATTTCCTTCAGTCTCCCACTTGCACTAGAGTCAATAGTCTAGATTACATTGTAATGATTCTAACACCCATGTAGTCTTGGTGCTGATCATGTTTTGCTCGAGGAAGAGGCTTAGTCAACGGGTCTGCAACATTCATATCCGTATGTATTTTGCAAATCTCTATGTCTCCCTCGTTGACTTGATCACGGATGGAGTTGAAGCGTCTCTCGATGTGTTTGGTTCTCTTGTGAAATATGGATTCCTTCGCTAAGGCAATTGCTCCAGTATTGTCACAAAAGATTTTCATTGGACCCGATGCACTAGGTATTACACCTAGATCGGATATGAACTCCTTCATTTGCTGCTTCCGAAGCAGCTATGTACTCCGCTTCACAGGTAGATCCCACCACGACGCTTTGCTTGGAACTGCACCAACTGACAGCTCCACCATTCAATATAAATACGTATCCGGTTTGTGACTTAGAGTCATCCAGATCAGTATCAAAGCTAGCATCGATGTAACCATTTACGTCGAGCTCTTTGTCACCCCAATAAACGAGAAGCATATCCGTAGTCCTTTTCAGGTACTACAGGATGTTCTTGACCGTTGTCCAGTGATCCACTCCTGGATTACTTTGCTACCTCCCTGCTAACCTTATAGCAAGGCACACATCAGGTATGGTACATAGCATTGCATACATGATAGAACCAATGGCTGAGGCATAGGGAATGCCTTTCATTTTCTCTCTATCTTCTGCAGTGGTTGGGCATTGAGTCTGACTCAACTTCACACCTTGTAACAGAGGCAAGAACCCTTTCTTTGACTAATCCATTTTGAACTTCTTCAAAACTTTATCAAGGTATGTGCTTTGTGAAACTCCAATTAAGCGTCTTGATCTATCTCTATAGAACTTTATGCCCAATATATAAGCAGCTTCACCGAGGTCTTTCATTGAATTTTTTATTCAAGTATCCTTTTATGCTATCTAGAAATTCTATTTTATTTCCCATCAACAATATCACATGTAATATTAGAAATGCTACAGAGCTCCAACTCACTTTCTTGTAAATACAGGCTTCTCCAAAAGTCTGTATAAAATCATATGCTTTGATCACACTACCAAAGTGTATATTCCAACTCCGAGATGCTTGCACCAGTCCATAAATGGATTGCTGGAGCTTGCACACTTTGTTAGCACCTCTAGGATCGACAAAACCTTCTGGTTGCATCATATACAATTCTTCTTTAATAAATCCATTAAGGAATGCACTTTTGACGTTCATTTTTATAGATTTCATAATCAGAAAATGCGGCAATTGCTAATATTATTCGGACAAACTTAAGCATCGCTACGGGTGAGAAGGTCTCATTGTAGTCAACTCCTCGAACTTGTCAAAAACCTTTTGCAACAAGTCGAGCTTTGTAGACAGTAACATTACCATCAGCGTCAGTCTTCTTCTTGAATATCCATTTATTCTCTATGGCTTGCCAATCATCGGGCAAGTCAGCCAAAGTCCACACTTTGTTCTCATGCATGGATCACATCTTAGATTTCATGGCCTCAAGCCATTTTGTGGAATCTGGGCTCATCATCGCTTCCTCATAGTTCGTAGGTTCGTCATGGTCTAGTAACATGACCTCCAGAACATGATTACCGTACCACTCTGGTGCAGAACGTACTATGGTTGAACTACGAGGTTTGGTAGTAACTTGATCTGAAGTTTCATGATCATCATCATTAGCTTCCTCACTAATTGGTGTAGGCATCACGGGAAGAATTTTCTATGACGAACTACTTTCCAATTCAAGAGAAGGTACAATTACCTCATCAAGTTCTACTTTCCTCCCACTCACTTCTTTCGAGAGAAACTCCTTCTCTAGAAAGGATCCATTCTTAGCAACAAATATTTTGCCTTCGTATCTATGATAGAAGGTGTACCCAACACTTTCCTTTGGGTATCCTATGAAGACGCATTTCTCTGATTTAGGTTCGAGCTTATCAGCCTGAAGCTTTTTTACATAAGAATCGCAATCCCAAACTTTAAGAAACGACCGCTTAGGTTTCTTGCCAAACCACAGTTCATATGGTGTCGTCTCAATGGATTTAGATGGTGCCCTATTTAATGTGAATGTAGTTGTCTCTAATGCATAACCCCAAAATGATATTGGTAAATCGGTAGGAGACATCATAGATCACACCATATCTAATAAAGTACGTTTACGATGTTCAGACACACCATTACGCTGTGGTCTTCTAGGTGGCGTGAGTTGCGGAGCTATTCCACATTGTTTTAAATAAAGACCAAACTCGTAGCTCAAATATTCGCCTCCGCGATCAGATCGTAGAAACTTTATTTTCTTGTTATGATTATTTTCCACTTCACTCTGAAATTCTTTGAACTTTTCAAATGTTTCAGACTTATGTTTCATTAAGTAGATATACCCATATCTGCTCAAATCATCTGTGAAGGTCAGAAAATAACGATACCCGCCATGAGCCACATACATCAGTTTGTATTATTTCCAGTAAGTCAGTGGCTCGCTCCATTGTTCCGGAGAATGGAGTTTTAGTCATTTTGCCCATGAGGCATGGTTCGCAAGCATCAAGTGATTCATAATCAAGTGTTTCCAAAAGCCCATCTGCATGGAGTTTCTTCATGCGCTTTACACCAATATGACCTAAACGTCAGCGCCACAAATAAGTTGCACTATCATTATTTACTTTGCATCTTTTGGCAGCAATATTATGAATATGTCTATTACCACAATCGAGATTTAACAAAAATAGACCACTCATCAAGGGTGCATGACCATAAAAGATGTTACTCATATAAATAGAACAACCATTATTCTCTGATTTAAATGAATAACCGTTTCACATCAAACAAGATCCAGATATAATGTTCATGCTCAACACTGGCACCAAATAACCATTATTCAGGTCTAAAACTAATCTCGAAGGTAGATGTAGAGGTAGCGTGCCGATATCGATGACATCGACCTTGGAACCATTTCTGACGCGCATCGTCACCTCGTGCTTAGCCAATCTTCGTTTAATCCGTAGCCCCTGTTTCGAGTTACAAATATGAGCAACAGAACTAGTATCAAATACCCAGGCGCTACTACGAGCATTAGTAAGGTACACATCAATAACATGTATATCAAATATACCTTTCACTTTGCCATCCTTCTTATCCGCCAAATACTTGGGGCAGTTCCGCTTCTAGTGACCAGTCCCTTTGCAGTAGAAGCACTCAGTTTCAGGCTTAGGTCCAGACTTGGGCTTCTTCCCAGGAGCACCAACTTGCTTGCTATTCTACTTGAAGTTCCCCTTCTTTCCTTTGCCCTTTTTCTGGAAACTAGTGGTCTTGTTAACCATCAACACTTGATGCTCCTTCTTGATTTCTACCTCCACAACCTTGAGCATTGTGAAGACCTCGGGAATTGTCTTGTTCATCCTTTGCATATTATAGTTAATCACAAAGCCTTTATAGCTTGGTGGTAGTGATTGAAGAACTCTGTCAATGACACTATCATCCGGAAGATTAACTCCTAGCTGAGTCAAGTGGTTATGGTACCTAGACGTTCTAAGTATGTGTTCACTGACATAACTGTTCTCCTCCATCTTGCAGCTATATAACTTGTTGGAGACTTCATATCTCTCAACTCGGGCATTTGCTTGAAATATTAACTTCAACTCCTGGAACATCTGATATGCTCCATGATATTCAAAACATCTTTGAAGTCCCGATTCTAAGCCGTAAAGCATGTCACACTGAACTATAGAGTAGTCATCAGATTTAGCTTGCCAGACGTTCATAACGTCAGCAGTTGCTCCTGCGGCAGGCCTTGCACCTAGCGGTGCATCAAGGACATAATCTTACGTGCAACAATGAGGATAATCCTCAAGTTACGGACCCAGTCCGTGTAGTTGCTACCATCATCTTTCAACTTAGCTTTCTCTAGGAACACATTAAAATTCAAGGGAACGGTAGCACGGGCCATTGATCTACAACATAGATATGCAAAAACTATCAGGACTAAGTTCATGATAAATTTAGTTCAATTAATCATATTACTTAAGAACTCCCACTTAGATAGACATCCCTTGAGTCATCTAAATGATCATGTGATCCATATAAACTAAACCATGTTCGATCATCACGTGAGATGAAGTAGTTTTCATTGGTGAGCATCTCTATGTTGATCATATCTACTATATGATTCACGTTCGACCTTTCGGTCTTAGTGTTCTGAGGCCATGTCTGTACATGCTAGGCTCATCAAGTTTAACCCGAGTATTCCCCACATGCAAAACTGTCTTGCACTTGTTGTCTGTGAACGTAGAGCTTATCACACCCGATCATCATGTGGTGTCTCGGCACGACGAACTGTCGCAACGGTGCATACTCAGGGAGAACACTTATACCTTGAAATTTTAGTGAGGGATCATCTTTTAATGCTACCGCTATACTAAGCAAAATAAGATGCATGAAAGATAAACATCACATGCAATCAAAATATGTGACATGATATGGCCATCATCATCTTGTGCCTTTGATCTCCATCTCCAAAGCACCATCATGATATCCATCGTCACCGGCTTGACACCTTGATCTACATCGTAGCGTCATTGTCGTCTCGCCAACTATTGCTTCTACAACTATCGTTAACGCATAGTGATAAAGTAAATCAATTACATGGTGATTGCATTTCATACAATAAAGTGACAACCATAAGGCTCATGCCAGTTGCCGATAACTTTTACAAAACATGATCATCTCATACAATAACGTATATCACATCATGCCTTGACCATATATATCACATCACAACATGCCCCGCAAAAACAAGTTAGACATCCTCTACTTTGTTGTTGCAAGTTTTACGTGGCTGCTACGGGCTTCTAGTAAGAACCGTTCTTACCTACGCATCAAAACCACAATGATTTTTCATCAAGTTTGCTATTTTAACCTTCAAAAAGGACCGGTCGTAGTCAAATTTGATTCAAATAAAATTGGAGAAACAGACACCCGCCAGCCACCTTTATGCAAAATAAGTTGCATGTCTGTCGGTGGAACCGGTCTCATGAACGTGGTCATGTAAGGTTGGTCTGGGCCGCTTCATCCAACAATACCGCTGAATCAAAATAAGACGTTGGTGGTAAGCAGTATGACTACGATCTCCCATAACTCTTTGTGTTCTACTCGTGCATATCATCTACACATAGACCTGGCTCGGATGCCACTGTTGGGAAACGTAGCATGCAATTTCAAAAAAAAATCCTACGATCACGCAAGATCTATCTAGGAGATGCATAGCAACGAGAGGGGGAGACTGTGTCCACGTACCCTCGTAGACCGAAAGCGGAAGAGTTAGTTTAACGCGATTGATGTAGTCGAACATATTCACGATCCAACCGATCAAGTACCAAATGTACGACACCTTCGAGTTCAGCACACTTTCAGCTCGATGATGTCCCTCGAACTCTTGATACAGCAAAGTGTCGAGGGAGAGTTTCGTCAGCACAACAGCATGGTGACGGTGATGGTGATGTGATCTGCGCAGGGCTTCGCCTAAGCACTACGACAATATGACCGGAGGATTAAACGGTGGAGGGGGGCACCGCAAACGACTAAGAAACAATTGATATGTTTTGGGGTGCCCACCTGCCCCCGTATATAAAGGAGGGAGAGGGAGGAGGCCCGCCTAGGCGCGCCCCAAGGGGGAGGAGTCCTACTAGGACTCCAAGTCCAATTCAGCCCCCCTTCCTTTTATCGGAGGGGGAAAGGGGGAAGGAGAGGGAGAGGGAGATGGCAAGGGGGGCCGCGCCCCCTCCCCTTGTCCAACTCGGACTCCTCATGGGGGGGCGCCACCCCCTTGTGGGTTGCCCTCTCTCTCCCCTATGGCCCATGAGGCCCATTACTTTCCCCGGGGGGTTCCGGTAACCCCTCGGTACTCCGATAAATACCCGAAACACTCCGAAACCATTCCGATGTCTGAATACTATCGTCCAATATATCAATCTTTACCTCTCAACCATTTCGAGACTCCTCATCATGTCCGTGATCTCATCCGGGACTCCGAACAATCTTTGGTCACCAAAACACATAACTCATAATACAAATCATCGTTGCACGTTAAGCGTGCGGACCCTACGGGTTCAAGAACTATGTAGACATGACCGAGACATATCTTCAATCAATAACATACAGCGGAACCTGGAAGCTCATATTGGTTCCTACATATTCTACGAAGATCTTTATCGGTCAAACCGCAATGACAACATACGTGATTCCCTTTGTCGTCGGTACATTACTTGCCCGAGATTCGATCGTCGGTATCCTCATTCCTAGTTCAATCTTGTTACCGGCAAGTCTCCTTACTCGTTCCGTAATGCGTCATCCCGCAACTAACTCATTAGTCACATTGCTTGCAAGGCTTATCATGACGTGCATTACCGAGAGGGCACAGATATACCTCTCTGATACTCGGAGTGACAAATCCTAATCTCAATCTGTGCCAACCCAACAAACACCTTCTTAGACACCTGTAGAGCATCTTTATAATCACCCAGTTACGTTGTGACGTTTGATAGCACATAAGGTGTTCCTCCGGTGTTCGGGAGTTGCATAATCTCATAGTCAAAGCAATATGTATAAGTCATGAAGAAAGCAATAGCAATAAAACTTAACGATCATTATGCTAAGCTAACGGGTGGGTCTTGTCCATCACATCATTATCCGAATGATGTGATCCCGTTCATCAAATGACAACATATGTCTATGTTCAGGAAACTTAACCATCTTTGATAAAAGAGCTAGTCAAGTAGAGGCATACTAGGGACACTTTGTTTTGTCTATGTATTCACATTTATCATGATATAAGGAAAGTAACAATTTTATTATTGCCTCTAGGGCATATTTCCTTCACGGAATGGCTATGGAAATGCCATAATTGGTAGGTATGGTGGTTGTTTTGAGGAAGGGAATATGGTGGGTTTAATGCACCAGCAAAAGTTGCGCGGTACTAGAGAGGCTAGCAATGGTGGAAGGGTGAGAGTGCATATAATCCATGGACTCAACATTAGTCATAAAGAACTCACATACTTATTGAAAAAATTCATTAGCCATCGAAGCAAAGTACTAATACGCATGCCCCTAGGGGGTAGATTGGTAGGAAAACACCATCACTCGTCCCTGAACTCCACTCATAAGGAAGACAATCAAAAAATAAACCATCCTTTGACTTCATCACATAACGGTTCACCATAAGTATTGCTACCAATCCACAATTACTCACTAGCATGACTCTAATATCACCATCTTTTTATCGCAAAACTATTGCAAGGAATCAAACATATCATATTCAGTGATCTACAAGTTTTTATGTAGGATTTTAGGACTAACCATGTGAATGACCAAATCTTGTTAACTCTCTAAATATATATATATAAGTGAAGCAAGAGAGTTTAATTCTTTCTACAAAAGATATGCCCACGCCGAGTATTCTACAAATGGCGGTTTTCTATGTGTAGAGAAACATGCAATCCAAACTTCAAATGATATAAGTGAAGCACATGAAGCATTTTATAAAGCCATACTCAAAATATTTAAGTGAAGTGCATGAAGCATTATATAAATCAACCAAGGACTATCTCATACCAACATGGTGCATATCATGTGATGAATAAAAATATAGCTCTAAGTAAATTTACCAATGGTCGTTAGAAGAAAGAGGGGATGCCTTCCGGGGCATCCCCAAGCTTAGTTGCTTGGGAGTCCTTGAATATCACATTGGGGTGCCTCGGGCATCCCCAATCTTAGGATCTTGCCACTCCTTATTCCTTCATCCGTCGTGATCTCACCCAAAACATGAAAACTTAAATCACACAAAACTTAACAAAACCCTCGTGAGATCCGTTAGTATAATAAAGCAAATCACCACTTTAAGTACTGTTGAAAACTCATTCATATTTTATTTTTGCATTATAACTACTGTACTCTAACTTTGCCATGGCTTATATCACCGATACATTCCATAGATTCATCAAAACGCGCAAAATAATGCATCAAAAAGAGATCTGTAGCAATCTGAACATCCACCATACTTCTGTAACTCCAAAAATTCTGAAAAAATAGGACAACAAAAATTTGTATAGCAGTATTGTTTAATTTTTTAGAAACTTTTGACATTCCAGGAAAAAAATGTAAATCCACGCACTACAGCCAAAGTTTCTGTTTTTGCACTGCACAAACCAAACAAGCAATCTAATCATCCCAAAGGCAAATGTTGGCACATTATTTTTATAATACAATAGAATTGTACAAGGGGACAATTATTTTTGTTGAAAAGTTTCTGTAATCAAGGTTCACAAAGTTTCCATGGGCATGAACAAAGTTCAAAGCTAGCTCCCACTTTAACAATACTCGTCTTTCTCACTTTCGCTTTTCTTTTTGAAAAAGTTTTTAGGTTCCCCTCTATATTCTTTTGTTTTTAAACTTTATAAAAGCACACAACAGAATAAAATGACTCTCTAAAACTTCTGAGTTGTCTCCCTAATGGCGCTTTCTTTAAAGCCATTAAGCTAGGCATAAAGTACTCAAGTAATGGATCCACCCGGATCCCAAGTTATATCGAAGACAATTTTAATTAGCAATCATTTGTAATTTAGTATTGAGCACAAAGCAACATATATCATGCAACAATAGAGTCTAACTCTCTTCCTATGCATCAGCATGTCATAAAAGAATAGTTCATGCACATCAAGTAAAGGCCAATGCATAGTATAAACAGTTTCTTACAATTTTATTGTATTGGAAACATAGAGAGGTGGAGATGTAGTTCCTCTCTCATTATAATTGCAAGTAGGAGCAGCAAGCACATGCATATTATATTCATCAAAATCATCAGGTGTAATAGTAAAACGCAACCCATCAATATAATCCTTAATAAGCACAAACTTCTCCAATATAGTGTAGTTGGGAGAATTCAAAAGGATAATAGGACTATCATGTGTGGGTGCAATAGCAACAATTTTATTCTTAGCATAAGGAAGTATAGCAAGTTCATCTCCATAAGCATAATTCATACTAGCATCATAGCCACAAGCATAGCAAGCATCAATTTCATCGAAAAGGGATATTTCAAACGAATCCAAGGGATCATAGCAATCATCATAGCATTCATCCTTCAATAAGAACGGAGGGAAATTAAACAATGTATGAGTTGAAGAGTTACTCTCATTAGAAGGTGGGCATCGGTGACCAATCCGCTCTTCCTCCTTTTGTTCTTCGCTCTCCTCCTCATCTTTTTCATCTAATGAGCTCATAGTGTCATCAATTTCTTCTTCCATAGATTCCTGCAAAATATTAGTCTCTTCTTCGACAATAGAGACTTACTCAATAAACTCATTAATATTGGCATTATATTCATAATTCTCATAGCAATATTTAAGTATAGTATAATTTTCAGGTATAAAAACAACATCATCAAAATTTTCACACTTTTCAAACAAAGATTCAATTTCATAAGCACCCTTGAAAGCAACAAGTTCTTCGATTTGTTCCACATCATAGTAATCATACATACCATTAGCATAAGTAGCTAAGGTTTCATTATCATTAAATTTACATAAAAAGGAAGTTGTGGAGCCTTCATCCTACAACAACAAGTATAATCATATCTCCGGCATAAATTCCTAGCATACCAATGCAACATATGAATTTGTTCCCATAACAGTTTCCCTTTTAGATTCAAGCGATAATCCCTAAAGTATCGACGTTGATCCAATGTGTCTCCCATTATCAAGTTGAATGGGGTTTTCTCAGGATTATCAAAGTAGTGTTTAATACTTTCCACATAGCGAGCATCGAGGGTTTTAGGAGGTTCCCCATCTCCATGAGTAGCAAGTACACCTAATTTTTTGGTATTTCGTGTACCATATCCATAACTAAAGATGGAGAACAACTTAGAAAAGGAAATAAAAACTACTTAGTGATAAAGCAAACAAGCACACATGAGAATATTCACCCCACGCTATTGCTCCCTGGCAACAGCGCCAGAAAAAGGTCTTGATAACCCACAAGTATAGGGATCAATTGTAGCCTTTCTCGATAAGTAAGAGTGTCGAACCCAACAAGGAGCTAAAGGTAGAAAAAAATGTCCCTCAAGTTCTATCGACCACCGATACAACTCTATGCACGCTTAACGTTCGCTTTACCTAGAATAAGTATGAAACTAGAAGTACTTTGTAGGTGTGATAGGATAGGTTTGCAAGATAATAAAGAAGACGTAAATAAAAGCTAGGGGCTGTTTAGATAAAGAAACAATTAAGTTAGTTTTAGTAGAGAGCTTTTTGTCACAAGAAAGTTAATTTTTCCATAGGCAATCGATAACTAGACCGGTAATCATTGTTGCAATTTTATATGAGGGAGAGGCATAAGCTACCATATTTTCTCTACTTGGATCATATGCACTTATGATTGGAACTCTAGCAAGAATTTGCAACTACTAAAGATCATTAAGGTAAAACCCAACCATAGCATTATAAGGTATCAAGTCCTCTTTACTCCATACGCAAACAACCTACTTACTCGGGTTTAAGCTTTTGTCACTCTAGCAACCCACCATCATCGAATCATGAACATATTGCAAACCCTACAGCGGGGACCCCTCACGCTTGCGCAACACAGAGAGCACCATAGCACAACATCGATAGTAAAACATACAACTCAAACCAATCACGATCATCAATCAACCAATAGGACAAAACAGATCTACTCAAACATCATAGGATAGCCATACATCATTGGGAAATAATATATAGCATTGAGCACCATGTTTAAGTAGAGATTACAGCGGGGAGAGGTGTTACACCACTGCATAGAGGGGGGGAGAGTTGGTGATGACAGCGGCGAAGTTGTTGGTCTAGATCGCCGTCACAATGATGGCCCCGGCGGCGTTGCGGCGCCACCATGAGAGAGGGGGAGAGAGCCCTCCTCCTTCTTCTTCTTCCTTGGCCTCCCCCCTAGATGGGAGGAGGTTTCCCCTATAATCCTTGGCCTTTATGGCGGCGGAGGGGCGGGAGCCTCTCCGAGATTGGATCTCTCTCTCTCTCTCTCTCTCTCTCTCTCTCTCTCTCTCTCTCTCTCTCTCTGTTTCTTTCTGTTTTTGCACTCCCGCTTTCTGCCATTTCACTGTTTCTTAAATTCCTGGAGATCCATAACTCCGATTAGGCTGAAATTTTAACACTATTTTTATACGGATATTAGCTTCCTTGCGGCCGAAGAAGGGCACCAACTGCCTTACGGGGTGGCCACAAGCCCCCTAGGTGCACCCAGGGTATGGGGGCGCACCCCTAGGGCTTGTGGACCCCTCGGGCATCGTCTTGCGTTGATTCTTTTTCCCAAAAATCACATATTCCAAAAAAACTCTGTAAGTTTTTATCGCATTTGGACTCCGTTTGATATGGATATTATGAGAAACAAAAAACATGCAACAAACAAGAACTGGCATTGGGCACTGGATCAATATGTTAGTCCTGGAAATAATATAAAAAGTTGCCTAAAGTATATGAAAGTTGTATAATATTGGCATGAAACAATAAAAAATTATATATACGACAAAGACGTATCAGGACGTAGGGTATTACTCTCCGGAGGTCCAAACCTGGATAAACCCCTCGTGTGACCTTCGATCCATGACTTCCAGCTGCACTTTGACCCCTACCAAGGGATCTGCTGGAAATCTCCTCCGTTAGCTGGTGCGCCAGGCATGGATTGTGCCGGCTAGAGACCGATCATGGGTCGGATATTTTTCTACCTCCGGTGGCCTCTCGCCAGGGGAAAGCCTAACCATTGGCATTCTGACGTTCACCACAAATGACGCGGGCCAGGTTGACATCAACCCACCGGATTGTCTCACACGCATGATCTACATCGGCCATGTCGCCTTCATTACCAACACGCACGATGACCTCTGACTATGCTTATCGCTTGTCCAACATGGAGGACACGACGGGCCCGATTCCGATGACCTCAGCGACCAGCCCTGCTAGCCGCTTCCTGTTCGGGCTAAAGAATGCGGGGCTGCATATCAGAGCGAGCTACATCAACATCTTCAGAAGAACGTATAGCTTGTCGCCATGGTGTGTGACAACTGCCACATCGACCACACACCTGAAGACTACTTCCTTGATGAAATGATCTAAGATTGTAGCCTCGACACTGTAGACCTGCTATCATCACCAGACCACAAGGACGCAGACGGTGAACTGACCACACCAAGGCCGAAAACGCTGCGACCTCGCCAGCTAAAATCAGATCTCCGGAGTAGAAAGGCTGAGGCAAATAGCAAAACACCTCGAAATCTTCTGACCAGCAGTAAACAGAGGAAGGCATCAAACCATACGCCCCACAGCCAATCTCTCTACACAAGGTGATGTTCGCAAAAGTCGAGCCCAAGGCAAGCGGCAACGCACCACACTCAACCACCACAATGGTGAAAAAAATCCACGAAGCTCCCGAGCCCAACAACCTACGAGGGCAACCCACCGCAATCCCAGGAGGATGAGCTTCACGAGATCCTCAAGCCCGGGGCTGTGTGCCACGCGCTGTCAAAAGCAGCCGCAAAAAAGGAATAAGAATGATAATCCGCACCAGGCGAGTATGGCATGGAGGCCATCAACAAAAGCCAGAGGCCGGTAATCGTGAGAGCGACGAGGAAGCCACTAACGAAAACAACCCAACGGAGCGCCCTACAGCAGTGTAGGGCATACAAGAAGGGGTCATGTTGGTCAACAAGCTCAGAGCCACACACGCGAACCCCAGAATCCTCGCCAACCTCATCAAGGTTGTTCATAGGACAACCGAGCTCCAAGAGAAGCAAACGCACCATGCAACGGGCGCCCATAGACAACCCAATAATGACCCAACACCAAAAGGCCGGGAGGAAGTCAATGTCAAGAGGTATGACAAGACGCTATGCGCTGCCGACCTCCAGCACATGATATAAGCCGCGAGGGCAAGAAGTTAGGAGGGATTCGTTCGCGGCCTCCTGGGCTTCCACCCAGATCTTCGCAATTATCTAAGATTCCAGAAATGGAATGCCTCGGGCCAGAGTATGAAGCCCCGACCTCTCGGCTAACGTCTAGCATCACGCACGCATATTTTGTCTATGAGGTCATACACATCAATTCCCTCAGCCATTCATTGTGCGCGGGGTCGAAAAGTATTCGAGGCATATCAAACCCAACCTCTGGCTCAGCGACTACCTAACATTTGTTGAGCTAGCACAAGGCAACAAAGGAAACGCCCTCTGCCACGTCGCGTCATGCCTTTCAGGATTGACACGGTCATGGCTGGACGGGATCCCACCAAACTCCATACACAACTGGGTAGATTTTGAGCACGAGTTCCTCAACAACTTCGAAGGGACGTACCAAAGGCCAGGGAGCCTGGTAGACCTCTACAACATAATGCAAGGAACACAATAACCACTACGTGACTTCATCGCCCGCTAGCTCAGGAAGAAGAACATGATGCCAAACATCTCTGATGGCACAACCATTGAAGAATTTGTCAACGGAGCACTGGACCCCATGCTGAGACATAAGATTGGCAGGAAGAGGGTGCAAGGACAACTGCCAGACATGGCATCCCTCATGATGATGGCAAATTAACGTCTTCGCTAGAGGTGAGGAGACAACCTGTGTTGTTCATAACCACAAGCAACCAGAGGGATCGTGTGGGGACCCCGACTCATAAGTCGTGATCACCGAATGCACGTGTACAGTGATCCCAGAGATCAATGCTCACTGAACACATAGAAGCTGAATAACAAGAGTCTTACATCCATACATACCATCTTACACAAATTATGACCATTATGGTCAAGTCTTACATAGATAAAGCCTTAAGGGCTGAACATCAAATGAAACACAAGCAGCGGAAATCTCCGTCGATAAGTAGAACCCATGCCATCTGCCTTAACCCTACAGGCATTCTGACTGGGAAACGTCCTAGTTCGCATGCTCGTCTCCAAAGAATTCTTCTTCGAACTCCTGTTCTTCCATGCCTGGCCAATTAAATAACCAGTGGCAAGCCAATGAGTACTTTGAATGTACTCGCAAGAAACCCATGTTTTGGTTGAAGGTACAACAATGCATGATATAGGTAAATTTTTGCGGAAAGCTAGTTTTGAGTGAAATGACACGTTCAACAACTTGTAAAACATGCATCAGGAGAATTCAAGTAACCATGAGGACAGGTTACAGATATCAACATAAATAGAGTGGGCACCAACCCAACTCAATCATGTCAAGTCCTTGACTTGACCCAAGTAGTTCTTCCCACTTATGCAAACACACACACTGGTTTGTAATCATGTGGACGTAGCCCAAGAGCGGTTACCCAACTGTCCTTGACCACGGACACGGCTATTCGAATAGTTTTACACTCTACAGAGGTTGCACACTTTACCCACAAGATCCGGGGAACTTCCGTGTCATCCACGACCCGCGGTACCTCAAGTACCCGGGGTAAGCACCCGATCACTACCTTTCCCTAGACGACACTAACAAGGAGTCCACTCGTTGTTCCGTATCCTCATGATGTACATCATACGAGACTCACTCGAGACCGTAACATCCGAGAGGGGACACAACTGTGTATCCGGTGCCCTGTGAAAACAGTCATGGCCGCCCTACCTGGCACGACCCCGTCCCGAGAGAGAGCACCAACTCCCTCCCGTCACTAGTAATGCGGGCTCCAAGCTAGTATCGGCCTAGGTAATCAATAATGCCCTTTCCCATATAAGGGTAGAGTGGTTGCGCATGTATGGTTGGAATAACGGTCGCAACTTAAACCAATCCGTTTTGGAAAACAACACACACTTCTCTCGGTACACCACCTCGTCATCAAGTGGTTACCCAACTCATCATCTCCCTCGGGCATAAGTGGCACCCGATGGGGTTTTCGAAAAGTCCTTTGAAAATACTTTGCCTCCATCACCATGCATATTCCCGTCCCTTTTGCGTAGCACTACTAAGCATCCTATCTACTCCCACCGGCATAACCCTCATAGAAAGGTAGGGTCATGCATCATGCAAGTGTCAACGAGAAAAGGAACGGAGGCAAACCACCTCAAATGGTCACCATTTTATCATGACTTCGATGCAAGCAATAAAAGTGCCATATGACATGCGTAAAAAGGGTTTATTAGACATGGTCAAAGGGCTGCTTGCCTGGCTCAGCAAAGTCTTCTGGGTCTTCAAAGTCTTCTGGTCCAACTCCTTCGTCAGCAACGCAATCTATCGTCGCAAAATAATAACGAGAAAATAAGGCAATAATAAAACAGAAAAACCAAAGTGCTCAGAAAAATGTCAACTCATTTTTGTAAAATACTAGGTTGAAACCTAAGAAGGGGAAAATTCCTAGTTTTGGATTTGGTGTAGCAGAACAGGAGAAATGGATTTACAAAGGCATATTTAAATGCTTAAAATCACATTTAAATATTTACAGTGAAGAAAAGGTTGCTGGATTTGAATGAAAGTTGCACCATAAAATAGGTTGCAATATTCTAGGAATTTAGGAATTGGAATTAATTTATTTGGACATATATTTTGTCCTGTGGAAATTTTGGAAAATTGACAGAAAAGAAAAAGAAGAAGGGGCCCTGTTCCTGCCGGGCCAGAACAGCTGCGGGGCAGCAGGCCCAGCCAGCGGGCCGGCCCAGCCGAGCCAGCGCACAGCGCGCGCGCCCGCCCACCCATTTCAAACCTGACGGCCGGGGCCCGCATGTCAGGGAGAGAGAGGGGCGCGGGAACGAGGGAGAGGATGACAGGCGGGGCCCACCTGTCATCACTAACCCATGGACAGGGGGGGTCACAGTGCTCACCGGCGACGATGCAGGCCACGGCGAGCTCCGGCGAGTGCGGGGATAGCTTCAGGAGGCTTCTGCACGTCGGTGGGTGGTGGACTTGGCCTGCGGGGGTGCCTGGTTCGCCGGCGACGAGGAGCTGCGGCGGAGGAGCTTCGGGAGGCGGTGGCTCCGGCCGTTTCCGGCAGCTACAGAGAGGGGAAACAAGGGGGGAAAGGGTCAGGGGGATGCAGAGATTCCAGATCGAGGCAGAGGAGGAGCGGGGGAGGCCTATACCTCATGAACTCTGGCGAGCCGAAACGGCGGAGCTCGAGCTCGATCTCGAGCTCGGGCGGCTCTGGAGAGGAACTGGGGGTGCAGGGGGAGGGTTTGGTGGTGCAGAGAGCGAGTGGTGAGGAGAGAAGGGCTCGGGGAGGCCTTTAAATAGGCGAACGGAGAGGTCCAGTAGACCCATGCGCCGGCGAGCTCACGCTCGTCGCTGCAGGGCTCGGGGGAAGCAGGCGTGGTGTCTGGGGTGTTCCTGGACGTCGACCACGTCGGGTGAGTTAGAGAGAGGAAGTGGGGAGAGGTCAGGGGTGCGCGCGTGCGAGCCTCTCCATTGGCGCGCTCGGGCGGCCTCTGTTCGCTAGCGCGGAGGCGCGGGGAGGAGGAGAGAGAAGGGGGCCGACCGCGTAGTGTGCTGCGGACGCCGAGGCGCATCGGCAGGCGTGCGGGGGAGGCCCGAGGTCGTCGGAGTCATTGGGCAGAGAGCGGCTACAGTGCGGGAGCGCACTGTAGCGCACTCCAGAGCGTGCAAATGCCGTCATGCCATTTTTTTGGCAAAGTGGGCACGGCCAAGCATGTCTGGTAGCTCTAGGGGGAGTAAAGAAGTAGGGAGAGGCATTGGATGCTCTGAATGGCCACTGGGGTGAGGAGGGAGGTGAGGAAGAGAGAGAAAGTGGCTGTCCAGAGAGGGAGAGAGAGATTTTACCCCTCCAATAAGTGATCTGTGGGTTTGCCATTGTTACTAGAGGTGAAAGGGGGCTAGGAGGAGCTGTTGTAAAGAGTTGAGCTCAAGGAGATTAGTGGAAGGGGTCAAAATGGTGTTTTTGGAAAAATGGCAGAAGGTGTTTGTTGTTGGTTTGGGCAAGAAAATGAACTCCAATAGCCATGATACTTAACAGGATGGAATGACACTTAGAAATAGGGTGTGCCACCAAATTTGAGCTTAATTGGGCAAAGTTGCCAATGCAACTTTTGTAAACCCTAGAAATGAGCAGAAATAGATTTGTGTAGATCTAGTTGAGAAAATCACTTCTCCTTGATGCACCACTTGGTGTAGTGGCCTCATTTGGTC
Organism: Aegilops umbellulata; assembly: GCA_032464435.1. Classification (NCBI taxonomy): domain Eukaryota; kingdom Viridiplantae; phylum Streptophyta; class Magnoliopsida; order Poales; family Poaceae; genus Aegilops; species Aegilops umbellulata. Next base: position 188,402,246 of record CP136060.1, read on the forward strand.
ATGTGAACATGCTCACAAAAGTTGGGGTCAAGGAGAGAAAGTTGGTACTACAAACTTGTTCAAATATGGTTCTGGTGAGAGAGGGGTTTGGGGCATTTCGGTGAACCAAAATGACTTTAATTGACATGAGGCTTTGCAAGGTGATCACAATATGCATTTGTGACTTGCTGGATTTTTCTTGGATTTTTATGAATATATTTCCTATAGAAATATTTCAAATCCTTGAAATGGGCAGAAATGGTTTTGGGAGGTTTTGTCCAATATTTTGATCATAACCATGTGTTAAAACTCATATATATGGAAAATATATGTCCATTGAGTCTTCCTAATTTTTATCAAATATTTTTAAAGCTTTAAATAATTTTAACCTATTTAAGACCATTTCTGGCCTTAAGAAAAATCCTTTAAATAAAATAGGAAAATAACTTTCAAAATTATATTTTTGTGGTTTCTGGGTATCCTATATCTAATAGGAGTCAATATGTCTTTGGAAATATTTTTACTGCCCTTAATTAAGTATTTGTAGTGCAAACCTCAATCCAGGGGTTTTTGGAAAACTAATTTTTGAAAAATACTTTTTGGCCAAATTATTTTTGTAAGAAAATACTATATTGCTCTATACACATGGCATGATCATTGGGCAGAAGTTTGGGACAAGGAGATGAAGTATAGAAGGTGGAGTAGTTGACTATAAAGAGCACTTGAAAAACCACACAGAGAAAACCAACTTCAAAATAAAAGCCAAATAATGAAAAAGTTTTTGTTGGTCCAAATTTTCATGCTTTATTAATGCAAATGACATGTTACAAAATGCAAGGTGTGACAGATCGGCAAGCGCGCAAAGCAAGACAGGTTGCATAACGAGTGGCCAAAACCATGAGCTCAAGCGAAAGGATAGACCATCGGCGGCAGCGAACGGGCAGGAGCCCGGCCTGCCAGGCAGCAAAAAACCCAAGCATGAACGCAGGCCAAAGCACATGTCACGCACGTATGAGGTGATCATGAGTGGCCCGTGCAAGTACCACAGCCATGGAGCATATAAGGCATTACAGTCCACACGTGAGCGCCACCTCAATGAGCAGCTCAACCAAGAGAAGAACGCAAGGGAAAGGGTTCTGACATCGACAATAGTTGCACCACATGCGCAACCTCCCAGAGACCTCCAAGAGAAGGCCAGAAGGACAAAAGCGACACACATATGGTGAACATGATCTTCCAAGGCCCGACATCCAAATGAGCCCAGGAACAAACATTGCGAGAGGTCTACGCCCTTGTCCCTGGAGTGCCATAGCTACTGGACTGGTCAAACCATATGATCTCCTTCGAACTCAATGACCACCCAGATTACATTCCTAATCCAGGGAAGAACATGCTCGTTGTCAAACCCATCATCTGGGGTTGCCAGTTGTCCAAAGTACTCATAGACTGCGGCTCCGGCCTCAACATCATGTACTCAACAACATTGCAAAAATGGGCCTCCCCGTAACAAGTCTACGACCTTCACCTGCACACTACCATGGTATCATCCCTGGGAAGAGGGCCAAACCACTCTGCAAAATTACTCTAGAGGTCATCTTCCAAAACAAAGACAACTTTTGGGCTGAGAAATTATGCTTCAAAGTAGTCCCATTCAAAGTGGGACATTACGCCCTCCTAGGGAGGTCGTCATTCGTCAAGTCCATGGCAATGCCATGCTATGCCTACACGAAGCTTAAAATTCCTGGCTCAAACAGGGCCATCATGGTCTCTAGCGACACCAACAACACACACAAAGTAGAGATCGCCCAACTCGAGCACGCAGAGGCCAACCTCCCAGAAGACACAAATGAATGCGCGGAGGTTCTGTCTGAGAAATTCAAGAAGAAAAGGAACAGAAACCCACCTGCTGCCGCTCAGGAGCCTCCAACAGACCTCGCATGCTCCAACTGGCATGAAGTAGGAGCATGTAGCTAGGAGGCCTGAAGAAATAACCAACATAGGAGAACGACTCGAACAAGCGGCATAAATGCAGGCTTTGCCAATCCTTTTACCTCTTTTACATTTAGTACATTAGACTTGTTTCACGAACAAACTATCCAACAATAGAAATAAAAGCTTGTACTACCCTCTGGCTTGCTATATAAAATTGATGTCATGGCGTTATAATTTCACCTTAGCGCCCCAATCTACTCAAACTTTCTATCCATGCCCCATGGTACTACCAAGCACCTTGTATTGACTACGCCATGTCGAGATCTAAGGGGATTCAAAGATATCCTTCTATGAGATGGGTTCGGGGGCTGCATCATTTGTTGTACCACCCTGGCCCCCATAGGAGTTGTATCCAACGACCACTCAAATCCCACTCGGGGGATGTATCCCAATACAAACCCACAACGGGACCTTCCTAACCCGAAGACCTCCCATGTGGATCGGCTTATGGCCAACCCCTCTCTTTCGCCTTTGAGTTCCACAATGCACATGTGCTAACAAGCTAAGAATACTACCCTAGCCAAAAGGTCTGCATCAATTTACGATAGTTCTGCGCCTTGTCAGGCTCAAACAGGGGCCTCCCACACACACGTTGACGCTTTCGGAGCAACGGGGTCGCATTTCTCAACAGTTGACCTGGATGCTTGTCCAACTTAGGCAAGGGACAAACATATATGACAACTAAAATCAATGTATGTAATAACAAGAGGTCTATTCGGCTCCCCCATCAGCTAAGCACCGCTCGTGGGCATCGGTGACGTATTTGGCCTCTACCCCAACCTCCACCGATGAGGGCTATGGTGGAGGACGCCCAGCAATACCATGGACAATGAGGCCCAAGTCGACGACAGGAAGATGCACCCTCACACTTAGCCAGTACTCGCATAGTGCCCTCATATGCCACAGATTACTACCAATCGAGGAGCTAGTCAGGCACCTTCTCTAGCGGCTTGAAAACGCCATCAAGTGTGTCGTCGAGGTCGTCCTCGCTGTGTTACAACGTCCCATAGGCCGTGCCCAGCATGGTCCGCATCCCCTGTGCGAGGTTGGCGACATGATGAAGCTGCTTCAGCGCGTCCACATGGATGACGTTCGGCAGCGACACTATAGGAAAAAGAAGCTCCATCAGACAACAATTCAAGCAACAGTAGCAAAAGTGATAACCCACAAGTGCAGGGGATCAATTGTAGATTTTTTGATAAATAAGAGTGTCGAACCCAATGAGGAGCTAAATGTAGAATTTATATTCTCTTCAAGTTATATCGACCACCGATACAAATCTACGCACACTTAATGTTTCCTTTACCTAGAATAAGTATGAAACTAGAAGTACTTTGTAGGTGCAATGCGAGAACTACTTTGCGGGAATAAAACTAGGAGTACTTTGCAAGATAATAGAAGTTAGTTGTTTAGTAGAAAGCTTTTTGTAGAATGATGAGAAATATTTTCCATAGGCAATTGAATATAACATGGTACATACTTATCATATGCAATCAAGGAGAGGCATACACTAACACGCTTTCCGTACTTGGATCACATGTTCTCATGATTGGAACTCTAGCAAGCATCCACAACTACTAAAGGTCATTAAGGGAAAACCCAACCATAGCATTAAGTAACAAGCCCCCTTTACTCCCATGCGCAACAACCCCCTTACTCGGGATATAAGCTTTTGTCACTCTCGCTACCCACTATAAGAGAATCATGAACACATTGCAAAACCCTACAACGGTAATCCCACATGCTTGTGCGACACATAGGGCACCATAGGATAGCACCATATTAACATACAACTCATATCAATCACATCATAAAAAAATTAACCCATAGGACAAAATAAATCTACTCAAACATCATAGGATTACCATACATCATTGGATAATAATATATGGCATTAAGCACCATGTTTAAGTAGAGATTACAACGGGGAGAAGAGGTGTTACACCACTGCATAGAAGGGGGAGAGTTGGTGATGACGGAGGCCAAGTTGTTGATGTAGATCGCTCTCAATGTGATTGCTCCGACGATGTTTCGGCGCCACTGTGTGAGAGGGGGAGAGAGAGCCCCCTCCTTCTGCTTCTTCCTTGGCCCCCAAATGGGAGAGTTTCCCCTGTGGTACATGGCTGCCCTGGCTCCCGGAGCGCAGGAGCCCCTCTGAGATTGGATCTCTCTCCCTCCCTCTCTCTCTCTCTCTCTCTCTCTCTCTCTCTCTCTGTTCTCTTCTGTTTCGCATTCCTGTTTTCTGGCTGAAAACCGTTTCTTAAATTCCTGGAGATACGTAACTCCGATTGGGCTAAAAATTTTAGGGATCTTTACCTGGTTATTATCTTTCTTGCGGCGAAAGAAGGGCCCCACCTGACATATGTGTTGGAAATATGTCCTAGAAGCAATAATAAATGGTTATTATTATATTTCCTTGTTCATGATAACTGTCTATTGTTCATGCTATAATTGTATTAACCGGAAAACATAATACATGTGTGAATACATAGATCACAACATGTCCCTAGTGAGCCTCTAGTTGACTAGCTCGTTGATCAATAGATGGTTGTGGTTTCCTGACCATGGACATTGGATGTCATTGATAAATGGATCACATCATTAGGAGAATGATGTGATGGACAAGACCCAATCCTAAGCATAGCACAAGATCGTGTAGTTCGTTTGCTAGAGCTTTTCTAATGTTAAGTATCTTTTCCTTAGACCATGAGATTGTGAAACTCCTGGATACCGTAGGAATGCTTTGGGTGTATCAAACGTCACAACGTAACTGGGTGACTATAAAGGTGCACTACAGGTATCTCCGGAAGTGTCTGTTGGGTTGGCACGAATAGAGATTGGAATTTGTCACTCCGTATGACGGAGAGGTATCTATGGGCCTACTCGGTAATGCATCATCATAATGAGCTCAATGTGACTAAGGAGTTAGTCACGGGATCATGTGTTACGAAATGAGTATAGAGACTTGTTGGTGACGAGATTGAACAAGGTATGGGGATACCGACGATCGAATCTCGGGCAAGTAACATATCGATGGACAAAGGATATTGTATGCGGGATTGATTGAATCCCCGACATCGTGGTTGATCCGATGAGATCATCGTGGAACATGTGGGAGCCAATATGGGTATCCATATCCCGCTATTGGTTATTGACCGGAGAGACGTCTCGGTCATGTCTGCATGGTTCCCGAACCCGTAGGGTCTGCACACTTAAGGTTCGGTGACGCTAGAGTTGTAATGGGCAATAGTATGTGGTTATCGAAGGTTGTTCGGAGTCCCGGATGAGATCCCGAACGTCACGAGGAGTTCCGGAATGGTCCGGAGGTGAAGATTTATATATGGGAAGTCCAGTTTCAGTCGCCGGAAAGTTTTGGGGGTTATCGGTATTGTACCGGGACCACCGAAAGGTGTCCAGGGGTCCACCGGGTGGGGCCACCTACCCCGGGAGACCAAGTGAGCTGAATATGGGTGGGAATCAGCTCCCTAGTGGGCTAGTGCGCCCCCTAAGGGCCATGGCGCCTAGGGTTGGAAACCCTAGGGGGTGGGGCGCCTCCCACCTTCTTGGGGGGCAAGTCTCCCCCTTGGCCGCCGCCCCTCCCTTCTAGATGCATCTAGGGTGTTCGGAACCCTCTCCCCTTCACCCTAGAAATAGTGGGGGGGGGGGGGGGTGGGAGGGCAGCCGCACCCTTCCCCTGGCGCAACCCTTCCTCCTCTAACTCCTCCTCCGTAGTGCTTAGCGAAGCTTTGCTGGAGAACCACGAGCTCCACCACCACCCATCGTGCTGTCGGTGTTCTCCCTCAACTTCTCCTCTCCCCTTGCTGGATCAAGAAGGAGGATACGTCCCCGAGCTGTACGTGTGTTGAACGCGGAGGCGCCGTCCGTTCGGCGCTTGGATCTGATCTTCCATGATTTGAATCACCGTGAGTACGACTCCATCAACCACGTTCTTCTAACGCTTCCGCTTAGCGATCTTGAAGGGTATGAAGATGCACTCCCTCTCTCTCGTTGCTAGCATTTCCTAGATTGATCT